>CM056510.1:37175094-38462518 GCA_029783415.1 Anisodus acutangulus | reverse complement strand
ATCGGTAGATGTGATATCCTTGAACCGTCGAGCTTTGGTGTATACCTAGACAACCACATGTCACACAATTAACCGCTTTAACCGTCTTTGGTTCTCATTGTTTTGTTCGTTTGACCATGAACACTTTGCACAGTTCATAAGTGCGTAGAGAATTGGCCTTACATAATTCTCCTTGAAGCGGCTTACACTTCACACTTACATAGGTGATTCCTAAATGTGTCATCCCGTAGATACACTATTTGATATACCAGTACCAAACTTAGGAACCATTAAAAAGCCGCAATGCTTTATCCTGGTATCGAACATTGTCTCATCACGAGAATGGACCAAAGAGTTATTGTGACAATGTTGAACCGTCATTAATGACTTTGTTTGATCTCTTTGAACCTAGATCTTGGGATCTCCAGTCTTCTAGGTAGAGTTACCGCCACGATGACTTGTCCTCGGCCATAGTCCCATTCCCTTGATGATCTTTCAACTACCTCTAGTTAGGCCTTTAGTTAGTGGATCCGACACATTATCTCTTGACTTAACATAGTCAATTGTGATAATTCCACTAGAGAGTAGTTGTCTAAGCAGATTATGTCTTCGTCGTATGTGACGAGACTTTCCGTTGTACATAAGGCTCCGACTCTTCCTATTGCCGCTTGGCTATCGCAATGTATGCATATAGGAGCCAACGGTTTGGGCCAAAATGGAATATCTTCTAAGAAATTCGAGCCATTCAGCCTTCTTCACCGGCTTTGTCTAAAGCTATGAACTCAGATTCCATTGTAGAGCGGGCGATACATGTATGCATTTGGATGACTTCCAAGACACTGCTCCTCCACCTATGGTAAAAACATATCCACTTGTGGATTTAGTTTCGATTGAACCGGTGATCCAATTTGCATCAGTATCCTTCAATAATCGCAGGATACCGTTATAATGCAAAGCAAAGTTTTGAGTATGTTTTAAATACCCCAAAACTCGTTTCATTGCACCAATGTTTTTGGTGGGATTACTAGTGTAGCGACTTAGTTTACTTATAGCACATGCAATATCGGTCGTCTGCAGTTCATGATATACATCAAACTTCCCAACACTCGCATAATCCAATTGAGAATGACTTTCACCTTTATTCTTTGCAAGAGCAAGGTTCATATCAATTGGCGTCTTTGCAACTTTAAAGTCCAAATACTTGAACTTTTCAAGTACCGTTTCAAATATAATGAGATTGAGACAATGCTAGACCTTGAGGAGTCTTATGGATTTTAATTCCCAGAATTAAATCGGCAACTCCTAAGTCTTTCATATCAAACTTACTAGCAAGCATGCGCTTAGTAGCATTTATGTTAGCAATGTCGTTACTCATTATCAACATATCATCCACGTACAAACAAACAATGACTACGTGGTTTGGAGTGTTCTTAATGTAGACACATTTATCACACTCATTTATCTTGAATCCATTTGACAACATTGTATGGTCAAATTTTGCATGCCACTGTTTGGGTGCTTGTTTTAGTCCGTAAAGAGACTTAACAAGTCGACACACCTTCTTCTCTTTCCCTGGAACTACAAACCCCTCAGGTTGTTCCATGTAAATTTCTTCCTCTAACTCTCTATTTAAGAAAATTTGTTTTCACATCCATTTGATGGATTTCAAGATCATACCACGCTAACGCTACTAACACCCGAATAGATGTAATCCTCGTTACGCGAGTATGTATCAAAGTAATCAACACCTTCTCGTTGTCTAAACCCTTTAACAACTAGTCTTGCCTTATATTTATCAATAGTACCATCAGCTTTCATTTTCTGCTTGAAAATCCATTTGGAACCTAAAGGTTTATTCCCTGGAGGAAGGTCAACCAATTCCCAAGTATGGTTGTTTAAGATGGATTCTATCTCACTATTGATTGCCTCTTTCCAAAATTGAGCTCCGATGAAGACATAGCTTCGTTGAAGGTTCGAGGCTCATTCTCCAACAAAAATGTTAGAAATTCGGTCCAAATGAAGTAGACGCCCTTTGACGCTTGTCGCGTCTCGCTTTTTCCTCATCGTGAATATTTTCCTTTGTTTCTTCCCGAGGTCGTTTAGATTCTTTGCTAGACGACTCACATTCCTTTTTATACGGATATATGGTTTCAAAGAAGTCGATTATCTCGATTCAATTACCGTATTTACGAATGTCGGGATTTTCTGATTTGTGAACTGTAAATCGGTATGCCTTACTATTTGTGGCATATCCTATGAAAACACAATCAATGGTTTTAGGTCCTATTTTTACCCTTTTGGATTTAGGAATTTGCACCTTGGCCAAACACCCCCACACTTTGAAGTATCCCAAATTGGGCTTCCTTCCTTTCCACTTTTCGTATGGAATAGATTTTGTTTTGCTATGGGGCACTCGATTGAGTATTCGGCTAGCTGTTAGAATGGCTTCCCCACAAGTTCTCGGGGTAAACCGAACTTAT
The DNA here is from genome assembly GCA_029783415.1 of Anisodus acutangulus. Classification (NCBI taxonomy): domain Eukaryota; kingdom Viridiplantae; phylum Streptophyta; class Magnoliopsida; order Solanales; family Solanaceae; genus Anisodus; species Anisodus acutangulus. Next base: position 38,460,059 of record CM056510.1, on the reverse strand, counting down.
TAACGTGGCATTCATCATTTCTTTCGTGGTTCTATTTTTCCTTTCCGCAATTCCGTTTGATTGTGGCGAGTAAAGGCGATTGTTTGATGAATAATGCCATATTCCAAACATATTTGTTCAAAAGGAGATTCATATTCACCGCCTCTATCACTCCTTATCATTTTAATCTTTTTGTTAAGTTGAGTCTCAACTTCACTTTTGTATTGCCGAATGCTTCAATTGCTTCATCTTTACTATTAAGTAAACAAACGTAGCAATACCGCTGCACTATCGCCAATAAAAGTTATGAAATACTTCTTCCCACCACGAGATGGGATTGACTTCATGTCACAAATATCTGTATGGATTAAGTCTAAAGGACTCGAATTCCTTTCAACTGACTTATAAGGATGTTTAACATACTTAGACTCAACACATATTTGACATTTTGATTGATTGCATTCAAACTTAGGCAATACTTCCAAACTAATCATTTTTCGCAAGGTTCTATAATTGACATGTCCTAAACGTGAATGCCATAAATTATCGAATCAATCAGCTTTTGACAAAGAACAATTATAATACACAACGGTGAAGATTTTATTTCTTCAAACCGAATCAAGGTTACACAAACAGATTTAAAATACTTGAAACGAAATGCAGTAAATTGTATGTTGTATACTTGATGAAGTTTTTATATCTTCAAATCAAGTACCCAAATGAGTAGAGAGTTATGAAAACTTTAATCTCAACCGGAGTAGAAAATCCGAAGATTTTAGTCTCCAAACAACATATAAGTTCGTTACACCGAAACAACAAACACCTTTTTTTTTCTTTTTTTTTCTTGTAAATTGTATGTTGTATACTTGATGAAGTTTTTATATCTTCAAATCAAGTACCCAAAGGAGTAGAAAGTTATGGAAACTTTAATCTCAACCGGAGTAGAAAATCCGAAGATTTTAGTCTCCAAACAACATACAATTTCGTTACATCGAAACAACAAACATACACCTTTTTTTTTTTTCCGACAATGTTCTGTAATTGTTAAACAAGAACAAATGAACACAGAAATAATGTTTAAATTCCTTAAGCTTGTTGTTGTGCCTGTGTTCAAAATCAGGAAAAACAGAAACCAAACGGAAAGACAAAAACCAGAAAAAAACAGAAACTGGAAAAATAATACAGAAGTAAGAAAATATCCGAGACCACAGAATTCACTGTGTGTCCTTAAGGAATTTAATCCCCTCACTGTACCCGAGGTTATGGATTACTTCCTCCCAGGATAAAACGGATATACCTGTCGCAGGAGTAGCGGTACGTCAAACGCCTTCGACTTCGACGAACTCAAAGTTGGCAACGAAACACAGTAAGACTCGATAGTTTTATTTGTGAAAAAAGAATGCAGAATTTCAGATGCAGAAATTTTTGGTTTTTTTTGGTCTCTTTAAAATGAGGCATTGCCTTAGTTTATATAGCCTTGAAGGTGCCTCTTCGGAATAGGTTGGTGACTGTTCGGAAAGGTTGCCTTCCATTTCTGATTCACACCAACTTGGCTAGTTTTATTCATTAACTAGCTTTAACATTATGTTCATGTTGTTCATTAGGAGGATTCAATCTGGTACTTTACTACTGAGAAGTTTGAAGGTTCTCGTCCATTTACAATTCAGGCAAATTATGAAGGTTTTTCTGAAGGTAAGTCTCATTGATAAAAATTCATTGTTTCCTGTTTGGTTGTAAATTTTTTGATTGAGGTTAAATTCTCTTTCTCCTATTTAGGTGTCAATCCTGGTGATGAAATTGTCATAGATGGAGGAATGGCAACTTTTGAAGTTATAGAGAGAGTTGGGAACGACTTGCGCTGCAAGTGCACAGACCCCGGTTTACTTCTGCCTAGAGCTAAGTTGAGTTTCTGGAGAGATGGCAAGCTTTTAGGAAGAGATTATGATCTCCCCACTTTGTCAACAAAGGTCAGTAAATTTATTGCCAAGGTTTTACTCATCAAGAAAGATCTATGCTCGAGTTTTCTTAAACATGATTTCTTTTCTTCAACATGTTCTAAGTGTTTGGAGTGACATAATTGAACAAGAAATAGGTCTAAATGCTTCGGTTTTAACATAAAGTTGTGAATTTCCGAATGAGTTCTATGTCCAATACGAATCTCTAATCTTGCTGACACACACTTCATGATCCACAGGATTGGTCAGACATTGTGTTTGGAATATCTGAAGATATCGATTTCATTGCAGTTTCATTTGTAAAAGATGCCGATGCAATCAAGCATCTGAAGGACTACCTTGCCAGTAAATCCTCCAAGTAAGTCAAGTTGTGAGCAAAAGATTGTTTTTTTAATTTCTATTGTACTATTTATGGTTTTTCACATAGATTGAAAGTGTATTTTGGATCGTGAAATCTTTCTGAGTTTGATTGCAGGGCAATAAAAGTGTTGGCGAAGATAGAGAGCCTAGAGTCTCTCCATAGGTTGGAAGAGATTGTTGAGGCTTCTGATGGGATTATGATAGCAAGGGGAGATCTAGGAGTCGAGATTCCACTCGAACAGATTCCATCTGTTCAGGAAGATATTACTTATGTTTGCAGGCAGCTCAATAAGCCCGTTATCGTGGCCTCTCAACTTCTGGAGTCAATGGTCGAATACCCAACTCCAACACGAGCAGAGGTACTAATCTTTCTCTCCTAGTGAAATTTCTTGCACTTTCTGTCTTTTGACAAAATTTTCCTGTCTCATCAAAGTTTACAAAATCTTCTGTAAAACTTAGTCTCTTCCTGTTTTAGCATTTGTCAGTACTTTCTACTTTTCTTGTTTCAATGCCAATAATGTATTCCTATTACCGTAAGGTCCGTAACTATGCAGATCGTCTTTATCCCCCTAATCTGATTATTGAAATATTAGATACCTTCACTTCCAAGCTTTTTTTTACTAATAGACCATATATTTTGGGTGGGTTCTAGTTTGATAAATACTAGCTAATCTAGCCTCCAACAATGACAAGGTTTTTTATGTGATAGGTTGCAGATGTTTCTGAAGTGGTACGACAGTATGCTGATGCATTGATGTTATCTGGTGAGTCAGCCATTGGATCTTACGGAATGAAGGCTCTTTCTGTCTTGCGTACAACTAGCACCCGCATGGAACAATCATGTCGTGAAGAGAGCAGGCAAACTTTGTTGCATCAGCGCAAACTTGGAGTATCTTTGCCAGATCAAATTGCTGAGCAAATCTGCAATTGTGCAGTGGAAATGGGTACTTCCCTCTCCTTCCCTTGTGAATAATAGTTTGTTGAATATAAAATTTAAAGGAAATTTAGAGCCAAGGCGTTCATAGGTCTCCCGTCAGAGCTCCATCTAAGAATCGCTGAAAAGGCAAGGTCGTACAATCTCTTTCTTCATATATGAGACCGTCTGCTTTTATATCCTAAACTAATACTTGAAAGACTCGAAAGACCTACTTGATGAGTTTCCTTATGAGTGAGTGGAAGGAATAATGATCCTGTCGTGTGTGACCATTTTCATCTAAAAATTAAGTTTAGAGAGAACAAACTTTTGATTCTTGAATTATATCTTTAACACGCCTCTCACCTTTTTCATTGACCGAATACGTGAAATTTTTTGTTGAAAATGGTGGCAGTGAGATTTGAACTCATAATCTCTTGCCTGCTCTAATGCCATATTGAATTGTGTGACGATCTCACATAAAATCTTAAAACTTTTAGAGAGAGCGTACCTTTTATGTACTTAATTAGATTATGTCTCATCGAGCCTGTTTGTCTTCGATCTCAACCAATTTCTTTTTACATGCTCCAGCTGACAACCTAGGTGTGGATGCTATATTTGTGTACACAAGGCATGGGAAGATGGCGTCTCTTCTTTCACGCAACCGTCCAAATCCTCCTATATTTGCCTTCACGAACGATAACAGCACCCGGATGGCTCTCAATTTGCAGTGGGGAGTTACTCCGCTTCTCACTGACCTGTCGGACGACATGGAAGGAAACGTTAAGAAAACTGTCGAACTTATAAAAGCTAAGGGGATGATGAAGAAGGATGATGCTATTTTGGTGGTTTCAGATATCATTCCAATTTCTACTGCCCGGGCAATTTTCCAGTCCATTCAGGTTATGACCATAACATAGGATAGCAATATCATTTCTTGTATGTTTGGAAGAGAGATTTTTTAACTATTTTGAGGACATACTTTGTTGTATGCCATATTCTATTCTTATCAAACAAAGCAAGTTGTTGAATTCCAGCTCTGTTTCTTGCTGTTTTGGCAAATTGAATTTGTTTTCAAATTCACCCTTACTGATTCAATCAGTTGATAATTACTTACTGATAAAGTATACCGTGATATACACAGCATATACAATGCCTTGTGTATACCGTGTATATCACGGAAACACAAGCCTAGTTGGACCGTGATATATACGGTATACATAACCGTGTATATCACGGTTTGGGAGTTAGTTTTGGTAATTTATTGTTGTATTTAATTAGCATTGTACACTTACCATAATTGTAGAATTCTTGTACAAATAGAATAGGGTTTTGGGATTATAATAGGAATAAAATTTTTCATATTATGGAGATTGTAAATTGTATATATACTCATTAATGAAAATAATCAGGGGATTATATTCTTATTCTTACATGGTATCAGAAGTCTAGGACTCAAATACTTCCGCTCTTCTCCCAAAATTGCTCTCGGATTCCACCATATTCTCCTGGTTCCGAGCTGATTTTCTTCTTCTTTTCCTGAATTTCCATCTCCAAACTAATCCTTCCTAAATTATTGTTCTTTCGTTATGTCTACCACGAAGAACATGTTTCATCCTGCCCATGCTATTTCCAACATCAAGAACCACATCTCTATTGTTCTTGAAATGGAAAATGTCTAATATGCGACATGGGCGGAATTGTTCAAAATTCACGCACTTTCACATCAAGTGCTCCATCACATAATTCCTCCGGCACCTGACACACAATATGTACCTACCCCCGAAGAGAATCCTAAGTTATGGATAACCCTTGATGTTATCGTCATGCAGTGGATTTACTCCACTATTTCTACCTACCTTTTTAAAGACGATAATTGAATCAGACACTACGACCATAGCTAGGTGGAATAGATTGCGTGATATATTCTAGGATAACAAACATTCTCGAGTTGTCACTCTTGAGTAAGAATTTTCACAAGTCAGCATGGAAGATTTTCCGAATGTTTCAGCTTATTGTAAACGGCCCAAGGAATTGGCGGATCAACTCCGTAACGTTGGAGCGTCTGTTACAAATAATCGTCTTGTTCTACAATTGGTTACAGGCCTATAATGGCGTTGGAACTTTACTCCGTCAAAGTAATCCACTTCTACCTTTTTATCAAGCATGTTCGATGCTCACATTAGAAGAAGCCGGCTTGGCAAAAAGTGTGGCTATCGGTGCAAGTTCCGTGGCGATGATGACTACGTCCGATAACTCTCACGGTTTTGTTGACAATTCGGGCCAAAACCGCAACAACGGTGGAGGCAAGAAGGGGCAAATCGTAAAAATAATGGGAAGAATCGCTGTGGCAACAACAACGGCGGACGGAACAGTAACAACACCGGCGGTAGGCTTCGGGGTTCTGGGCCCAAGCCCGCCTGATCTCAGCCCTGGCCCCCTTGGCAGTGGGCCTGGACCATCGGCCAATGGCCCAATCTCGTATACTGCCCTCCCAGTTATTTTCAGGGAACTTGGGTCCCGGTACAACCCAATTTCTTGGGTTCTACAAAGAACAACCAAAGAAGCTGCTCGTCGGGTCAATGTCGGTTCGCTGGCCTCGCCCCAAAGAGTTTTCAATGATGCGGGCCCGAATCCGATCCCGACACCTACCGATATTGAGGCCGCTATGAATACGCTTAGATTAAATCCTCCATACGCGAATTAGTACATGGACACCGGGCCACTTCAAACATGACGTCCGACCAAGGTACTCTCTCGTCTTATTTCAATTTGAGTAGAAATCATGGCATTATTGTTGGTAATGGTAACTCAATTCCAATTCGTGGTTCCGGTCATACAACTTTGTCTCCCCCACATCCTCCCCTTGTCTTGAAAAATACCCTTCATGCCCCTAACTTAATTAAAATTTTGGTGTCTGTCAGAAAATTCACCACTGATAATTGGGTTTCTGTTAATTTTGATCCATTTGGATTTTCTGTGAAGGATTTCAAAACAGGGATACCTCTCATGAGATGCAATAGTAGGGGAGATCTTTATCCAATCACAACCACCACCACTTCCTCGAGTCAAGCCATGTCGACGTTTGCAGATCTAGCTCCTTCCTTGTGGCATGCACGTTTGGGTCATCCTGGGTCGTCAATTATTTCTTCCTTGCATAAAAACAATGTTATTTCTTGTAAGGGTACGCGTAGTACTCCAATTTGGCATTCATGTCCGTTAGAGAAACATGTTAGATTACCATTTGTAGTCTCTACTTCTAGTACTTTGATGCCTTTTGACATTATTCATAGCGATTTATGGACATCTCCCGTTCTAAGTTCTTTGGGCCATCGTTATTATGTTCTATTTTTGAATGATTATTCTAATCTTTTATGGACCTTTCCGTTAGCAAAAAAATCTCAAATTTTTTCCACATTCTTAAAATTTAGAGCATTCATCCGTACCCAATTCGAACGAAAAATAAAAATATTCAATGTGATAATGGCAAAGAATATGATAATGGGTTGTTTCGGGAATTTTGTGATGCTAATGGCATAGTTTTTCGTTTCTCTTGTCCTCATACGTCCTCACAAAATGTGAAATGTTTGATGTTTAAAGATAAAAAATAAAAATGCAATGCCGTTTTGCGAAAATAAAAATAACATATTAGGATAAAAGTATGATTATGATATAAAAATGCAAATGACAATAAAAATGCAAATAATAATGATAATAATGATAGATATACATATATATGCCTATATTTTAAAATTGTTTTAAAATGTCAAAAACATTAAAAATTACAAATAAAATCATAAAAGATGGGACAAAATTGGGTGTCAACAGATGCCCCTCTTTGGTCGGAGACGATGAAAGAGTTTTCGGACAAAGAAGTTGACTGAGTAGCCAATTTTGTCCGGATCATCTGGACTCGAGGGAAGGTTATGAGATGCATGGTATGAACTAGAATCTCGGGTGGGAGAGAAGTTGCAAAAGCTGGTGCACATTCAAGAAATAATGCCCCGGTGTCGACTTATGATGACACTGGTTGCAGATGTGGCGAGATACTGGGAAGGGCGGAACAACGTTCGAAGTACTTCCCCAACGCAGATGATGATGTAGCATATGTGTAATAAGAAGACGTCGTTGCTTAGACGTTATGCAGATGGCGTCGTTGCATAGGCGCGATTGAAATTAAAATACCCGCATTAGAAGGTGGGCGCCTGACTGAAATACCCGCATTGGAAGGTGGGCGCCTGACTGAAATTTAAATACCCGCATTAGGAGGTAGGCGCCTGACTGAAATTTAAATACCCGCATTAGGAGGTGGGCGCCTGACTGAAATTTAAATACCCGCATTAGGAGGTGGGTGCCTGACTGAAATTGAAATACCCGCATTAGGAGGTGGGTGCCTGAAATGACGTCGTTGTATTGACGTGATGCGTTTGTGACCCGCATGGGTTGAAATGACGTCGTTGCATAGACGTGGTGCATTGAAAACGTCATTGTGTAGACGTGTTGTGCAGATGACACTGTTGCATAGGGGTGTTGCTGATGACGTCGTTGTATGGGCGTAATGCTGATGACGTCGTTGTATGGACGTTGCTGATGACGTCGTTGTATGGACGTAATGCTGATGTCGCCGTTGTATGGGCGTGTTGCTGGTGACGTCGTTGTATGGACGTTGCTGATGACGTCGTTGTATGGACGTAATGTTGATGACGTCGTTGTATGGACGTAATGCTGATGTCGCCGTTGTATAGACGATGTTGATGACGTCGTTGTATGGACGCGTTGCTGGTGACGTCGTTGTATGGACGTTGCTGATGACGTCGTTGTATAGACGTTGCTGATGACGCCGTTGTATGGGCGTAATGCTGATGACGCCGTTGTATGGGCGCAATGCTGATGACGCCGTTGTATGGGCGTAATGCTGATAACGTCGTTGTATGGACGCTACTGATGATGCCGTTGTATGGGCGTAATGCTGCTGACGCCGTTGTATGGGCGTAATGCTGATGACGCCGTTGTATGGGCGTAATGCTGATGACGCCGTTGTATGGGCGTAATGCTGATGACGCCGTTGTATGGACGTAATACTGATGACGTCGTTGTATGGACGTTGCTGATGACGTCGTTGTATGGACGTTGCTGATGACGCCGTTGTATTGGCGTAATGCTGTGAATGATGTAAATGACATCATTGCCGTCAGTTTGCTGTAATATGATTCCACGTTGTGTTGAATCCTCTGCCGATTCAAACTCATGTGGACTGTGGATTGAAATGTCGTCCATGCACGGACGAAAATGTGATGCGACATCTTTGCCGAATTAAACGCATATGTTGCGGCTTCCTTGCCTTTGTCAACCTGAAGACTGGTTTAGATTGAAGACTTAGTTGACTGGTATTTTCCAGGTCCATTGGCATATGCTTGCAGTGAACCCTTTAAAAAATGCCCCAGTTTCTGGTATATATGAAGATGATGAACTTCCAACTGGATAAAGTCGAGTTTGTGCGGGCCACTTACTTGTCCTGTTAAGGCAATCATGTAAGCACATTGCATTGTGTGCAAGATAATGGAAGAAAAATCCCAATGGTGTGACCGAAGCCGATATAGGCCGCCTACGTATTCCGACAAGGAAATTCAGGTCACAACGTAGTTCGCTGCAAGCAAAAACAGATTGTGAAGTCTTGCAAAAATGGGACCGAAGCCGATGTGGCTGCCTACGTATTCCGACAAGGAAATTCAGGTCATAACGTAGTTCGCTGCAAGCAAAAACAGATTGTGAAGTTTTGCAAAAATGGGACCGAAGCCGATGTGGCTGCCTACGTATCCCGCCTTGGGAATCAGGTCATAACGTAGTTCATGTAAGCAAAAAAAATTGTAAGAATTTTCTAAAAATGGAACCGAAGCCGATGTGGCCGCCTACGTATCCCACCGAAGGAATCAGGTCATAACGTAGTTCATGAAGCAAAAGAGATTTGTAAGGATTTTCTAAAAATGGGACCGAAGCCGATGTAGCCGCCTACGTATCCCGCCGAGGGAATCAGGTCATAACGTAGTTCATGCAAGCAAAAGGGATTGTGAAGATTTTTCAAAAATGGGACCGAAGCCGATGTGGCCGCCTACGTATCCCGCCGAGGGAATCAGGTCATAACGTAGTTCATGCGGCAAAAGAGATTGTGAACTTTTCCAAAATAGGACCGAAGCCGATGTGGCCGCCTACGTATACCAGCAGAGTCGCCATGATGTCGCGTCCGTTTTTTTACCTGCAGGCTTCGCGACGCGATGGCGTCGATTCCCTCCGGATGGATTAAAAAATGCTTGCTTTGAGGAGTCGCCACCTAATTATTCTAAGGTGAATTAAGACACCTAAATTCTAACTAAAAAAATAGAAAATAACCTCAATTTTGTGATCTGCGAAACTAATGAGATTCTATGTAAGGGTTCTTTATTATCCTAAAGGGAAGGGGTTAGGCATTCTTTAAAATCCGCTAACTTGCGGTTATCCGATCAAACTCAGGTTAATTATTGTACTAAGAAAATGCATGTTTAAAAATATAAAGTTAAAATGATGTTGCAAGTATTTAATGAAATGATGCATTTGTACAAGTATACATTTGTAATGGCATTAATATACATGTAAAGCTGAAAAAAATATAAGTATGCATTTGTATGAAAATTGATAAGAATGTATGCAAAGTGATTATTATGGGCGACGGGCCTAAATAAATAAACTAGCGATTAACGATTTTAAAACTAACCGAGCCTAAAAATAAATAAACTAGCGATGGATTTCCAATTTTAGACTACCCTATTAATTAATTCTATGTCTACCTATTTTAAATATTTCAATAATTTCACGAGTACAATAATATTACAATGCAGAATGAAAATAAAGCTGAATTAAAGAGAGTAAAAGACAACAACAAAAATAAATAATCTCCGAGGGGTATTTGCCTTCTTTGACTTTATCTTTGCAAGCTGTCAAGAATAAAGGGTTAGAAACAATTAAATATACATAACTTCGGATCCGTATCCAAAATAATAAATGTTTTGATTACGGAGGACTCAGACTTAAATTTTGAAAAGATCATTCCAATCACGTCGTGGCTGCTAACATATGACTCGTTGGTCATTTTAGTTGCCTTGCCTACCGAACATGTTGGTCTCTCGGGTGAAAAAGATTTAAGTTGGGTGAAAAAGATTTAAGTTTCATCATTGCCCAGAAGTTTTATTTTCCGTCTTTACAACTGTGAAGGCCTCAAAAATCGACGGATATTTTTTCATCGGCCAATGTAGTATAATATTCAAACCAGTAAAATTGTCGAAAACAGTAAAAAGAAAAACAGAAATTGAGAAATGATATCCGGAGGGACGCGGCTTCAATTCAATTTCATAAGCCTAAATGCAGTATTTATATAAATCAGTAAGTCAGTAAATCAGTAAAACAATCCGTGCACGGATGTTTAAATGTCAAAACAGTAAACTGAAGCAGAAACAAAAAAAGCGCGGCCTCGAATTTAATTTCATCGGCCTAAATGCAATATTAGTTAAAAATAATAAAACAGTAAAACAACAAGATATCAGTTGCACGGATGTTTAAATGCCAAAAACAGTGAACTGAAACAGAAGAGCATTTTCCGAAGGGGCGTGGCCTTAAATTTAATTTCATTGGCAAAATATGGTATTTATTCAAAGCAGTAAAGCAGTAAAAACGCAGTATTTATTCAAAGCAGTAAAGCAATAAAAATGCGGTATTTATTTATTGGTAAAATGCGGTATTTATTTAAAGCAGTAAAGCAGTAAAAACGCGACCTCGAATTCAATTCCATTGGCCAAAAAGCAGTAAAGCAGTAAGATATCCGTGCACGGATGTTTAAATGCCAAAATAAACCAACAGTTTGAAATAAAGACGTCCTGACCCGAATTCTGAAATTTTTGGACCGAAGCAGGATTCGAATCTGCTTCTGAAATCCGGTCGGAGACAGAACAGTGATCCGGCTCGGATTTCGGGTCGACCCGACCCGAAATCAAACGTTTTTATTTATTTATTTATTTTTCAGATAACCAACAACAAGATATAAAAATTAAAAAAAATCTGGAAATTCATCAAACCGGGTCGACCCGACCCGGAACAGTGGCCCGACCCGAATCGGATTTTTCAACCCGGATCGATTTCTTTCCAAATTTCAGATAACCAACAACAAGATATAAAAAATAAAAAAAATCTGGAAATTCATCAAACCGGGTTGACCCGACCCGGAACAGTGCCCGACCCAAATCGGATTTTTCAACCCGGATCGATTTCTTTCCAAATTTCAGATAACCAACAACAAGATATAAAAAATAAAAAAAATCTGGAAATTCATCAAACCGGGTCGACCCGACTCGGAACAGTGCCGACCCGATCCGGAATCCGAAAACAGTGAAGAATAGCAAAATTTCAGATTATTCACTACCAAAACCCCAATAATTTTAACTTATATTTTCGGACTCTTTAAGATGATGAACAACACAAAAAGAAAACAATATCAACCTTAGGAGAATCTTAGATTTGCATTTTGGATTTCAAAACTTGAACTCGATTTTCGGACCTCCAAATTCCCCCCCTCAAAAATGAAGAAGAACATGGGGTATTTATAGATGGCTTAACCCCCAAGAACGAGTTTGAAACTCGAATAAAAGGTTTAAAAAATCTGATTTTGAAAGCGGATTTTGGAGGTATGGGTTGCGGATTTTAGGGGATAGGGGTATGGGGTGTGTCGGGTTGGTGGTGGCAGTGGTGGTGTCGGGTGAGGTGTGTGGGTATGGGGGCTGCGGATTTTGGGGAGGCAGAGGGTGAAAGAGGAAAGGTTTTTTTTTGTGTTGTGTTTTTTTTAGTGTTCTGTTTAGTGTTTTTTTTTTTTGGGATAAAAGGGAAGAGGAGTTGGGTAAAAATAAGGTGTTGGGCTTCTGTTGTGTTTGGGCTTGGGTGTGGGTGATGGGTTTGGACGAAAATAAAGGGGGGTTTTGGGCTGGGGATTAAAGGGAAATGGGTTGGGGTTTTATTTTGATGTGTTGGGTATGGGAAATAAAGGGGAAAGGGCTGTTGGGCCAACCGAGTTGGGCCGACCGAATTGGGTTTCGGTGGGGCTTGGAAAATGGAGGGTTTGGGTTGGGTAGAAATTATTTTTGATTGAGTAGAAGTTGTTTTGGGGAAATGAATGGGTTATGGGTTTAAAATATAAAATGGTTTTATTATATATAAACAAATAAAAAAGCTTTGCAAAAATTATAAATTGTAAAGATGATAATATGATAAAATATAATATTTGAAAAATGCTTGATGCTTAAATAAAAAAAATAAAAAATACAATGTTGTTTTGCGAAAAATAAAATAACATATAATATTATGATAAAAGTATGATTATGATACAAAATGCTAATGACAATAAAAAATGCAAATAATAATAATAATAATGATATATATACATATATATTTGCCTATATTTTAAAATTGTTTTAAAGTATCAAAAATATTTAAAATTGTAAATAAAATCATAAAAGATGGGACAAAATTGGGTGTCAACAGATGCCCCTCTTTGGCTGGAGACAATGAAAGAGTTTTCGGACAAAGAAGTTGACTGAGTAGCCAATTTTGTCCTGATCATCGGGACTCGAGGGAAGATTAGAGATGCATGGTAAGAAATAGAATCCCGAGTGGAGAGAGAAGTTGCAAAAGATGGTGCAGATTCAAGAAACATTGTCCCAGTGTCGAGTTATGATGACACTGATTGCAGATGTGGCGAAATACTGGAGGAAGGGCGGAACAACGTTCGAAGTACTTCCCCAATGCAGATGATGATGTAGCATATGCGTAATGAGATGACGTCGTTGCTTAGACGTTATGCAGATGGCGCCGTTGCATAGGCGTGATTGAAATTAAAATACCCGCATTAGAAGGTGGGTGCCTTACGGAAAAATAAAATACCCGCATTGAAAGGTGGGCGCCTGACTGAAAATAAAATACCTGCATTAGGAGGTGGGCGCCTGACTGAAATTAAAATACCCGCATTAGGAGGTGGGCGCCTGACAGAAATTTAAATACCCGCATTAGGAGGTGGGCGCCTGACAGAAATTAAAATACCCGCATTAGGAGGTGGGCGCCTGACTGAAATTGAAATACCCGCATTAGGAGGTGGGCGCCTCACAGAAATTAAATACCCGCATTAGGAGATGGGTGCCTGACTGAAATTGAAATACCCGCATTAGGAGGTGGGCGCCTAACAGAAATTAAATACCCGCATTAGGAGGTGGGCGCCTGACTGAAATTAAAATACCCGCATTAGGAGGTGGGCGCCTGACTGAAATAAAATACCCGCATTAGGAGGTGGGCGCCTGACTGGAATTAAAATACCCGTATTAGGAGGTGGGCGCCTGACTGAAATAAAATACCCACATTAGGAGGTGGGCGCCTGACTGAAATTTAAATACCCAGACAGGAGGTGGGCGCTGACAGAAATTAAAATACCGCGTTAGGAGGTGGGCGCTGATCAAATTGAAATACCCATTAGGAGGTGGGCTGGTGAAATTAAAATACTCAGACAGAGGTGAGCGCTTAACTGAAATTGAAATACCCGCATTAGGAGGTGGGCGCCTGACTGGAATTAAAATACCCGCATTAGGAGGTGGGCGCCTGACTGAAATAAAATACCCACATTAGGAGGTGGGCGCCTGACTGAAATTTAAATACCCGCATTAGGAGGTGGACGCCTGACAGAAATTAAAATACCCGCATTAGGAGGTGGGCGCCTGACTGAAATTGAAATACCCGCATTAGGAGGTGGGCGCCTGACAAAAATTAAAATACCCGCATTAGGAGGTGGGCGCCTGACAGAAATTAAAATACCCGCATAAGGAGGTGGGCGCCTGACTGAAATTTAAATATCCGCATTAGAAGGTGGGCGCCTGACAGAAATTAAAATACCCGCATTAAGAGGTGGGCGCCTGACTGAAATTGAAATACCCGCATTAGGAGGTGGGCGCCTAACAGAAATTAAATAACCGCATTAGGAGGTGGGTGCCCGACTGAAATTAAAATACCCGCATTAGGAGGTGGGCGCCTAACAGAAATGAAATACCCGCATTAGGAGGTGGGCGCCTGACTGGAATTAAAATACCCGCATTAGGAGGTGGGCGCCTAACTGAAATAAAATACCCACATTAGGAGGTGGGCGCCTGACTGAAATTAAAATACCCGCATTAAAAGGTGGGCGCCTGACTGAAATTGAAATACCCGCATTAGGAGGTGGGCGCCTGACTGAAATTAAAATACCCGCATTAGGAGGTGGGCGCCTGACAGAAATTAAAATACCCGCATTAGGAGGTGGGTGCCTGACAAAAATTTAAATTCCGTCGAATTTTGAGGCCTCCACAGTTGTAAAGACGAAAAATAAAACTTCTGGGCAATGATGAAACTTAAATCTTTTTCACCCGAGAGACCAACATGTTCGGTAGGCAAGGCAACTAAAATGACCAACGAGTCATATGTTAGCAGCCACGACGTGATTGGAATGATCTTCGCGAAGCCCGCAGGTAAAAAATGCTTGCTTTGAGGAGTCGCCACCTAATTATTCTAAGGTGAATTAGGGCACCTAAATGCTAACTAAAAAGCTGCAAAATAACTCCAATTTTGTGGTCTGCGAAACTAATGAGATTCTAGAAAAGGGTTCTTTATTATCCTAAAGGGAAGGGGTTAAGCATCCTTTAAGATCCGCTAACTTGCGGTTATCCTATCAAATTCAGGTTAATTGTTATGCTAAGAAAAATACATGTTTTTACAAATATAAAAAATAATGTTACAAGATGTTAATAAAATGATGCATTTTGTACAAGTATGCATTTGTATGCCATTAATATACATGTAAAGCTGGAAAAAAATATAAGTATGCATTTGTATGAAAATTGATAAAAATGTATGCAAGGTGATTATTATGGGCGACGGGCCTAAAATTAGATAAACTAGCGATGAATTTCCAGTTTTAGACTACCCTAATAATTATATCTGTCTACCTATTCTAAATATTTCAATAATTTCAGAGTACAATACTATTACAATACAGAATGAAATAAAGCTGAATTAAAGAAAGTAAAAACAACAACAAAATAAATAATCTTCGGGGGTATTTGCCTTCTTTGACTTTAACCCCTGCACGTTGTCAAGAACAAAAGCTTAGAAACAATTGAATATAAATGAACTTCAGATCCGTATCAATGTTTTGATTACGGAGGGCTCAGACTTAAATTTTGAAAAGATCATTCCAGTCACGTCGTGGCTGCGAACATATGACTCGTTGGTCATTTTAGTTGCCTTGCCTACCGGACGAGTTGGTCTCTCGGGTGAAAAAGATTTAAGTTTCATCCTTGCCCAGAAGCTTTATTTTCCGTCTTTACAACTGTGGAGGCCTCAAAAATCGACATATATTTTTTCATCGGCCAAATGCGGTATTTATTCAAAGCAGTAAAGCAGTAAAAATGCGGTATTTATTCATTGGCAAAATGCGGTATCTATTCAAAGCAGTAAAGCAGTAAAAATGCGGTATTTATTCATTGGCAAAATGCGGTATCTATTCAAAGCAGTAAAGCAGTAAAGCAGTAAAAACGCGGCCTCGAATTCAATTTCATTGGCCTAAAGCAATAAAGCAGTAAGATATCCGTGCACGGATGTTTAAATGCCAAAAAACCCAATAACTTGTAATTAAAACATCCGACCCGAATTCTGAAATTTTCGGACCGAAGCAGGATTCGAATCTGCTTCTGAAATCCGGCCCAAGACAGAACAGGGATCCGGCTCGGATTTCGGGTCGACCCGACCCGGAATCAAACATTTTTTTTATTATTTATTTTTTCAGATAACCAACAACAAAATATAAAAGATATAAAAAAATTAGAAATTTATCCAAACCGGGTCGACCCGACCCGGATCAGTAACCAGACCCGAATCGGATTTTTTTAACCCGGATCGATTTATTTCCAAATTTCAGATAACCAACAACAAGATATAAAAATACAAAAAATATCTGGGAATTTATCCGAACCGGGTCGACCCGACCTGGAACAGCGACCGACCCGGAACAATGTTTTTTTTTTAGATTTTCAGATAGCAAACAACAAATTATCAAATACAAAAATCTAAAAATTTACCTGACCCGGATTCTGTCCCGACCAGAACAGTGACCCGACCCGACCCGAAATCCGAAAACAATGAAGAATAGCAAAAAATTTCAGATTATTCAATACCAAAACCCCAATAATTTTAACTTATATTTTCGGATTCTTTAAGGTGAAGAACAAAACGCCCTTAAGAGGATTTCAGATTTCAAAATTTAAAAAAACTAGATTTTTGGATCTCCAAACTCCCCCCCTAAAAATGAAGAACAACATGGGGTATTTATAGATGGTTTAACCCCCAAGAACGAGTTTGAAACTCGAAAAAAGTTTTAAAAAATCTTATTTTGGAAGCGAATTTTGGGGGTATGGGTTGCGGATTTTAGGGGTATGGGTCGAAGGAGGTTGGTGGCAGGGAGTGGGTGGTGGCAGTGGGCGAGGTGACCGGCATGTGGGGTCGGGTATGGGGTGGCGGCTGGTTGGGTAGGGTGGCTGCTGGTTGGGGGGTTGGGGTGTTAGGGTTTTATTCTTATTTTGGGGTTATGTTTGGTTTGGGGAAATAAAAAGGGTTGGGGTGATGGGTCGGTTTAGGGGATTGGGTCATTTGCGGATCTGGGCCGAAAATTGGGTTGGTTTGGGCCGGTGGAAATGAGAGAAGGGGCTTTGGGAGTTGGGCCGAATGGGTATGGGCTTCGGTTGGACGATTTGGGTCAGAGTTTTCTTTTGGGTTTTGCTTTTGGTTAGGGGGAAAATAAAGGATGGGTTTGGGAGTTGGGCCGAAAATAAAAGGGGGTAATGGGTGTTTGGTTGAGTGGGCTTGGGGAAATTGGGCTTTTGGGAATTGGGGGGAAATTATTTTGGGTAGGGAAAATAAAAAGCGGGGTTATGAGTTAAAAAATATAAAAGGGGATTTTATTATATAAAAAGAAAGCTTTGCAAAATTTATAAATTGTAAAGATGATAATATGATAAAATATAATATTTGCGAAATGCTTGGTGCTAAAATAAAAAAATAAAAAATGCAATGCCGTTTTTCGAAAAATAAAATAACATATAATATTAGGATAAAAGTATGATTATGATATAAAAATGCAAATGACAATAAAAATGCAAATAATAATAATAATAATGATATATATACATATATATGCCTATATTTTAAAATTGTTTTAAAGTGTCAAAAATATTAAAAATTGCAAATAAAATCATAAAAGATGGGATAAAATTGGGTGTCAACATATGTTTTTTTTTTCATCCACTACAATTAACAAACTTCAAACACGTTCTATCCCTTGTGTGTTTTTTGGGTTACCCATCTAATCATCGTGGTTACAAGTGTTTTGATTTATCCTCCAAAAAAATCATTATTAGTCGCCATGTGATTTTTTATGAAACTCAATTTCTGTTTGCTAATGTATGTAGTTCAGTGTCTAGTTCGTATAATTTTTTGGATGACGGGGTCTCACCGTATATTATGCACCATTTATCCGACTTGACCCATGACCAAAATCCGCCAGCAGGCCCACTGCATGCTGGCCCACAAATTCCCCTCGCCACATCTCCTGTTGGACCGCCTGTAGGGCATGGTTCGCGGTCCAGTACCATTCTCGGTACTGTTCCGCCAGTTTAGCCCAGGGTTGGCTCGACTTCCTTCCCTATTTCACCCTATGTTCCAGTTATTGGGCCTTCTGTTCCAGTAGTTGGGCCAACAGGCCCACTGTCTGCTGGTCAATCCGTCTCTATTCAACATATTGCCCCAAAATTCATCCAATTCCTCCTCGAGTCAAGGGCCCGTTACTCATAGTCAAAAGGATATTTTTAAACCAAAATGACATTTTAATCTCAATTCTAATGTCCTTAAATCCACCCTCCTGCGTAACCCTGTGTCCACATTAAATGACCAAAATTGGAAATTGGTTATGACTGACGAATATAATGCTCTTATTGAAAATAAGACGTGGGAGTTGGTGCCCCGTCCTTCTGGTGTTAATATTATTCGATCTATGTCGATTTTTACTCATAAAGAAAATTCTGACGGTTCTTTTGAAAGGCATAAGACTCGTCTTATAGGGGATTGTAAAACTCAACAGGTTGGCGTGGATTATGGTGAAACATTTAGTTCGGTGGTCAAACCAGCTACTATTCGTACTGTTCTCAGTTTGGCTCTCTCAAATGCATGGCCCATTCATCAATTGGATGTGAAAAATATTTTTTTACACGGTGATCTTAAGGAGACAGTTTATATGCATCAGCCCTTGTGTTTTTCAAATCTCGATCATCCTCATCATGTATGTTTGCTGAAGAAGTCCTTGTATGGACTTAAGCAGCCCCCACGGGCTTGGTATAAAAGGTTTGCAGATTATGTATCTTCTATTGGCTTTTCTCACAGCAGGTCTGATCATTCTCTCTTTATATATCGTCATGGTACTTCTCTGGCATACATTTTGTTGTATGTCTATGATATTATATTGACTGTTTCGTCTGATAATCTGCGCAAGTCTATCATGACACTTCTCAGTCGAATTTGCTATAAAGACTTGGGCCCCTTAAGTTATTTCTTGGGGATTGTTGTCACTCGTCATTCAGGTGGCCTGTAAGTACGAGAATCTCACCCACTATCGCATCCTTACAGGTGCACTTCAGTAACTTACTTTCACGATACCTGGCATTACTTATGCCTTTCAGCAGGTGTGTTTGTTTATGCATGATCCTCGGATTGAGCACATGAATGCGCTCAAACGCATTATATGTTACATCCAGGGAACACTTGACTATTGCTTGCATCTATATCCATCGTCGGTCTCTACACTTGTCTCTTACACGTCCGGATACCTGACGTTCCACGTTTGGTTACTGTATGTTTCTTGGTGATAACTTGGTCTCATGGCCTGCAAAACGACATGCTACCTTATCACGCTCCAGTGCAGAGATCGATTATCGAGGGGTAGCAGATGTGGTCTCTAAATCATATTGGTTACATAATCTTTTCTTAGAACTTCACTTTCACATTCAGAAAGTTACCTTGGTCTATTGTGATAATGTTAGTGCAATCTATCTTTCTGGTAATCCGGTTCAACATCAGCGTACTAAACATATCGAGATGGATATCCACTTTGTTCGCGAAAAGGTAGCTCGTGGACAAGTACACGTTTTACATGTCCCTTCTCGGTACCATATTGCAGACATGTCTTCCCTCAGTTCTATTTGAGGATTTTAGGGACAGTCTCAGCGTACGACGACCGTCCGCTATGACTGCGGGGGTGTGATAAAGTATACCGTGATATACACAACATATACAATGCCTTGTGTATACCGTGTATATCACGGAAACACAAGCCTAGTTGGACCGTGATATATACGGTATACATAACCGTGTATATTACGGTTTGGGAGTTAGTTTTGGTAATGTATTGTTGTATTTAATTAGCATTGTACATTTACCATAATTGTAGAATTCTTGTACAAATAGAATGGGGTTTTGGGATTATAATAGGAATAAGATTTTTCATATTATGGAGATTGTAAATTATATATATATTCATTAATGAAAATAATCAGAGGATTATATTATTACAATATTTTTAAGAATGACTGGTAGGCTGGGTAAGGGTCGCAGAAAAATTGCTATAAAAAAGATAGAAAATCAAAGCTACCTACAGGTAACATTTACGAAACGACAAAATGGCCTATTTAAGAAGGCTAGCGAAGTTGCAGCCCTGACCGGTGCTGAAGTTGGTATCGTCATGTTTTCATCAGGTAAAAAATCCAAAATTAATTACATGATACGATTAACAAATACTATAATTTTAGGCGTAAACCTACATACATCATCGTTATTAAATAGTATATAAATCTGAGATCTTTAGCTTGCTAATTAATTTCATGTTATAAAGAAGAGTGCGGCTCTGTTGATATATAATTTTGATTCTCATCTCCGCCCTATCTTACTTTACTACTCGTCTTTATCGATGCTGGGAGTGGACCAATCTATATGTTTTTATCTTTAATGAGATTTGTACGTTCGTCAAGTAATCGAATGAGCAAATTAACAAGATTTGTCCTCTATTAAATACCGGTTACAAACTTGGTAGTACTAGATCGATCACACATTTAATAGAATAAGTGCTTAACTTATATACACATACAATTTAATTTTCTTTTAAACTATCAAATTTCTTTACTGATAGAAATCTTTTAAATAAATTGATAGTATAAAACAAGGTTTATTCTTTTGGCACTCCAAATATAATTGATATCATCAACAAATACATGGGAGATAGGCCTCATCACCAATTCCAGGCGTTAGTGACGAGTTTGCCCAAGTGGTCCGACAGGCTAAAGCCCAAACCTTAAACGACAAGGTGAATGTTCTGCAACACCAGCTGGATTTTGCGATAAATTTACAAAAAATACATAATGAAATAAATAAGAATCTGGAGGAACAAGAGTTGTCTAGGGGTACTATAGAGGGAGATGAGTATCATGCAAAAAATGATGGAAGATGGTCTGCTTCATGCTCTTGTGAAGGTGAAGGTGAACAACCATCCTAATACTGCGCGAATTAATGCGCAATCCTAAATTCCGATCTACTTATAAGATGAAGTAATTAAAGATTGATTTGATAAAGGTAAATCTTCAAAATAATAATAAAAAGTTGATTAAAAATATTATTTTTATGAGAAATGTGCAGTTTCAGCAATCCAATACTACACGATTATTATGACTTATGAGATTCGAGTTGTCCTGTATTTAACTTCGAAGAATTTGATACCATGGACAGAAAATTAATGAAACAAATTACCATATTTGTAGAATTGTTGTACACGTGTAATTATGGTACACGGTCAAAACCGTGTATACCTACATGGACCGAAAATTAATGACTCAAATTACCATAATTACACTTGTACAAGAATTTTACAAATATGATAATTTGTGTCATTAATTTTCGGTCCATGGTGTACACGGTATCAGAATTTTCCTCACGTCCTTCCCAAGAAGAAAAAGAAAGGAAAAAGCGCCATTATGATTTAAGAATTTAAAAGATTTGTTTACCTCATAATCTACATTCAAGAAGAATGACTTAATCACAAGTGAAGCCTAAAATACTAATCTGGTTGGGATTTGCTTCATGATTTAACTGATTTTACTAAGTGTTCTTCAAAATAACTAAATTAAAATCGTGATAAGAATAGTATTTTTTTTTTTGGAGAATTGTGTACATTACATCCATCCAACCTTACGTGATTATGAGATCCAAGTTGTAATCTGATGGTTGTAATTACATTTCATCAATTCTCCGCTAAAATCTATAGCATTAGTGCATTACCTACATGAATCATTGACGTTAAATTTATCAGAGGAAAATAATTCTTTGTTATCAGATTCCTACCCAATTTGATCGACATACCTCTATTAACCAAAAAAAAAAAAAAGAGTAGAAGCCTTTTACATGATTATGAGATTGAGTTGTAATCTAATGGTTGTAATTACAATTCATCTATTCTCCGATCACATTACCCTCCTGAATCATTGACGTTAAACTTATGAGAAAAATAGAATTCTTTATTTGATTCGACTTCTATCCCATTTGATATATCGATCTTGGTCCTGTGTGATATATACATGTAACAATCCAAGTCTAATACTAACTCTATTAAGCAACAACACTACTAAAAAAGTGTTTTTCGACCTCAAATTTCGACCACACGCGGTCGAAAAAGCCATTATTTCAACTAATTTTTCTACCATAGGTCCCGGTCGTTAATACCTTGGTCGAAAAATTATTTCAACCTAAATTAAATAGAAATGATTTTTTATATATTAAAAAAATATTTTTAAAATTTCGACCGCATGTAATCGAAATCAAGCAACAATATTGCTAAATTTAGACCGCATGTGGTCGAAATGAAGCAACATTGCTAATTTCGACCACATGTGGTCGAACCTGTAAATGTTGTCCAGAATTTCGACATCATGTCTGGTAATAATATTGCTAAATTTCGATCACATGCGGTCGATTTTTAGTTTTTCTGGGATAATTTTCGACCATATGCACCTGCCAAATCAACAATTCAATTCAACAATGCAACAAATCCAATTCAAAATATCAATTCATCAATAACGCAACGCAACCATAAATTACAACATTCTACAACTAAATTTCACCTTAAAGTACTTCAAAATTGAATTAAAAGTACATCCAAAAACTTAAAACATCGTAAACTTAAACATCCACTATATTCTACAATCAAATTCACCTTCAAAGTATTTCTAATTCGAAATAAAACTACATTCAAACACTTAAATATCATAAACATATCCAACAAAACATAGCAAAATTAGAATCCAAAAGCATACGAATCAAAAAGCTCATCGTTGGGTGTTAGACACGTGATATATATCCTCCCAACTAGACTCATCGACAAGAGCGTGTTCTACGTTATTACATGACCTACGGCGTCTACCTTGCGAAGGTTGGGGGTGGGAGGGTTGTGACCTACGAGCATCCCCGGGACACGGGGGAATCGGAAACGCCCCCCGAATTGAGAAAATAATCGTACCATATGATTGTCTGTCTTGAAATCAAGTTAAAGTTTTGATAAAGATAGCGCGTTTATCTCTATAACTATAAGAAGGGTGCGTTCCGAGGTGTGAAGTGGGAGAGAAGGGATGTCACAATTGGGGTTTTGAATAAAACGACTTTTTTATTTTTCATTTTTTTTCGTTTTCATATTGAAAAAGTAATAAGAATGAGAGGTGTTAAGCTTTTTATCATCCTGACGTCGAGCTATTTTTCCGCAGGACCTCCCCTACAGTATCGTCACCGCAGTAGAGTTTAACCACCAAGTTCGGGATGGATTGGTGTGGATCCGGGTTATCAAAGGATTTCCTGCGATTATTTCTAGTATGGAATGAGTCAATCATCCACTTTGGTATCTTATTGAACAAAAATGGTGATATTGTTCAATCAAGTTAATAGTTGGCATCTATAATCCTTAACTAAAATTAGCATAAAAATCATTAAGAAACTTAAAAACTACTAAATAAAACCTCATTCATTCTTCAGAGACCTTAAGATTTTGCATCATCTCATTTTGCTAACAATATATTACTTTGTGTATTAATTTGTTCCTCTTAATGGTTGTGAATATACATGTATGGTAGAACGTCTATCTTAAGAAATATGCCATATTTCCTTTTATTTAATTTTTATGTAACATAATTATCTGTAACCGTATGATTCACTACACCAATTTAGTTCAACAAAAATTCCCATATTCCGACACATTTGTTGCATTTTCTTATATTATAATCTATATATGTATATAATAACTTTACTTTTATGATTCATAAGTCATAGATATCTAAACTTATGACACCTGATTTCTCAATCTCGGACACTAATTAATTATCCAACTATTATCATAATTCTCCTTAGGTTACAACTCAAAAGTAAAATGCAAAGATGATTGTCTTTAGGTTACAACTCAAAAATAAAAATTAGTACTACTATGTAATATTGGAAGATATTTCTCCTTTTCTCACTCTCCATCGTTTATTTTTCAAAACAATCATTCTCTCTTATTAATTACCGTTTATCCCCAGCTAGCTAGCTGCATAAAAACCACTCAATAGATAGAAGGGTTGACAATTGTTATAACACAATTAACTAATTACTCCATTTAATAAGGGATTTATCAGAAACAAAAACAATGTTGACTTTCACAAGTAAAAATGCAATACTATGTCTTATTGTTTTTATAATGCCAACTAAGGTGCATTGAGTAATCGCATTATCTATCAATAAATAGGATAAGATTTTCTAACTCCCAAATCAACACATTACACAGAAATTATAATAGTAAAAACAGATATTATGTTTGAGAGTGTAGTGTGTACCTTTAAATAGTCCATCTTTTTCACTCTTCATGTAAACTCAAAACCATAAGAATTCTTATATTATCTCTAATTTATTTATAGTTTCAGACATGGCAAAGAAACCTGGCATGGGTCGTCAAAAGATCAAAATTGCCAAGATAGAGGTCAAGAATCACCTCCAAGTTACTTTCTCAAAACGTCGTTTTGGTCTTTTCAAGAAAGCTAGTGAACTATGCACACTTTGTGGTGTTGAAATAGCCATTATAGTTTTTTCACCCGCAAGAAAGGTTTTTTCTTTCGGCCACCCTAATGTTGAGTCCATTATCGATAGGTTCCTCTCAAGAAATAATCCTAATAATAGTCCAATCGCAAATAATTCACTTCATCTCGTTGAGGCTCATCGAAATGCTAGTGTTCGTGGGCTCAATTTGCAACTTACTCAAATTCTTGGTGAGCTTGAAATTGAGAAGAAAAGAGGAGAATCACTTGATCAAATAAGGAAAACTAGTCAAAGCCAATATTGGTGGGAAGCTCCTATAAATCAACTTGATTTGCATGAACTTGAACAATTAAAGGATTCAATGGAGGATTTGAAAAAATATGTGACTAATCAGGCAAGCAAGTTTATGGTTACTGAGACTTTTAATTCCTCTTCTTTTTTTGGTGTTACTGGTAATGAATTTTTTGACAACTGTGATATTAAGCCAACTCGAAACATAGTTGCTTCAAATAATCATCATAACCATAATTTTGGTTTTGCTGGATTCTTTTAATTCTTTTGTGGCTTCCCGGTGTCTCGTACCTGCTTTAGGGCCCAACTAATCCAGAATCGCGCCGGAAAGCTCCACTTCAAGCCTTTGACGGTCTTTTCTTTTGATTAATTAAAGCCACCGAGTACCTCACTAGCTGGCTGGCCGTTGCTCTGAGTTTTTCAAGTTCTCAGTTTGTGTATTTATTGCCTATAAGCAACAACAAATGATTGCCCTTATGAATTAATATTTTATTAATTGTTTGTTCAGCAAAAAAGATTACTCCTTATTAATTGTTTCTAAAATTTTTGCAATCCTTTTATCTGCTATTATCATGGTATTATTGTCCGGAATATGCATCAAGAATTAAGTTTAAACTGACTATTCTGAGTGAACGATGCATACATTTTCTTGTAAACAAACTAATTGACCAAAAGAAACAACAGTTCAAATTCTAACAATCAAAACAAGCTAGCTAGGTGATATCTTTCATATTTTTTTCAACTGTTAGTTGACAAAGTTACATATCTCTATATTTCTGTAACTTACTATTTCATGAGTACATATTACCTCCCATTAGTACAAATTAATTAAATAATTCTACCCTTAAAAAATTAGATATATATATATACGAAAAGAAATCAACTTATTTTTCTTCTCTGTTGAGATTTAAATTGACTTTCTGTGAATTAATATCCACTTTATGGGACTACTGATCATTTAAAATATATATATATATATATATATATATATATATATATATATATATATATATATATATATATATATATAGAGAGAGAGAGAGAGAGAGAGAGAGAGAAGAAAATTCAAGAACAAAAATAACAACATCTTTCCGGCAAAGAAATAAGAGATGTAGCATTTTCCCCAAAACGGAGTTCATCAATACATGAAACCTGGCCAATAGACGTAATTAGGCCAGTTTGCTAGCAACGAGGACATTTTTAACCTATTTGTTCACCAACAGGAGAAAGACAAGAAACATAAAACATGATATACTATAAGTAATACTTAACTAATCATGCTTCAAATATATAATAATTGCTTCAGAATTGGCCATCTCCAGATTGAGTAAAATCATAAGGAACAATAGAAGAACAATAATCAATAGCCTGATTCATGAATTGATCCTCAGCCCCAAATCTAGCTATTTTCATGCTTGAATTCGATGAAGAAGATCCATTTATCATACTCAATTCGTCAGCTCTCATTGTTACTTTCTTCTTCAATTCACCCAATGCACTCATAAATTCTTCAAGTTGATCAATCCCCATATCATCAATTTGTTCATTCCACCAAAAACCCACATTATTATTATTATTTACCATCTTTGATTCTTGAATGCTCTCTTTCTTTTTCTTCTCCACTTCCAATTCTCTACAAATCTGAGAATAATACTGGTTATTCTGTTGCATATTCAATTGATTAACAGTGGAAGATGATGATTTTCCGTTGAGATAACGGTCAATAACGGAATCAGCACTAGGGTGACCGAAAGTGAAAAGACGTTGTCGTTTTAATGATTGAACTAAAATAGCGATTTCTGCACCGGTTAAGATGCATAGTTCACTAGCTTTCTTGAAAAGCCCTAAACGGCGTTTAGAGAAAGTAACATGCCTACTGCTTTGATTGTCTATTGGCTTGATTGCAATTTTCCTGCGCCCTTGAGTTTTCTTAACGGCGTTAGTGTTCATGGTGGGAGAGAAGAGTAAATTCAATTGTTATGACTACGTAAGTTAGGGACTTAATTTATAGAGTTACTTGATTTGTAAATCAAAGATTCTGTTACATTCAAGAATCGGAAAAGATCTATTTACTAATTTTAGTTTTAGTTGTAAGAAGGAAATTGGGTTTTAAATTTGGAAAGTATTTAGTACTTAAAGAGGAAAGGGAAGAGTTCATGGAAACTTCCTATGATTTTGGTAAACAAATTGGAAAAAAAGAATCTTTCGTAGGAAAAAGAAAATTATTTGTGCTAATACTACTTAAGCGGCAAGCCTCGTCACAGGATTTTCTTGTATCTTTTTTTTAAAAAAAAATATTTATTAGACAAAAAGTAAATTACGAAAAGCACAGGGACTAGACCAAAAGTAGAAAACCATATCGTAATGGGAATACGCTTCTGAAGTTTTGTACATCCATATATTATCAAATAAATAAATACAATTATTTATGTAATGTTGAAATTTAACATAAGAGTATTATATTTTTTTGAATTTTGAATTTAGGTTATATTTTTAATTTTAATTTAATTATTTTAGTACTATTGATTTGTTATGTCACATTTCTTGCCGTTCATTTTTCACTTACAATTGATAATATTTTTTGTCAAACATTTGAATAATGTTATGGCATTATATTTATAAATAGTAATCTTTTTTGTCAAACATCAAATCCATGATGTTCTTACAAAAAGTGAAATTAATTAAATTATATATCATTTATTATTTAAAATATTAGTTACAAATATATGATTATTAAATATAATTTCAAGAAATTATATGTATCTTAAATGTCTAATTTAAAATTATTTATAAGTCCACATATTTTTAAAATATTGATAATTTTTTATTTTTGATA
Organism: Anisodus acutangulus; assembly: GCA_029783415.1. Lineage (NCBI taxonomy): Eukaryota > Viridiplantae > Streptophyta > Magnoliopsida > Solanales > Solanaceae > Anisodus > Anisodus acutangulus. The sequence goes on along the minus strand of CM056510.1, from coordinate 38,432,491 downwards.
ATTAAATTATTTTAAAATGAATTTAAATGTGCAATTACACTTGTGCAACCAAACAACACATTAGTAATTACACTATAATTACATTATGATTTATGACAAACAAACATGTAATCGTAATTACTATCCTAGTAATTACACCATTCTAATTACCATGCGACTTTCCAAACAGACCCTTAGAAAAAAATTGGCTCGTGGATAGGGACATGAGTAGGGGTGAGCGGGTCCGGATACCCTAACTTTTTTGAACTATCAGGACCCTACCCGATAAAAGATCGGTTCCTAAATTTACTATCCAGAACCTATCCGTAGCAATCATTACCCGGAACCTACCTGGATCATGCGGTTCCGGGTAGGTTCCCGGGTACATGGAATCAGTGTTTCTTTGTGCAAAATAATGCCTTCATATAACAGTTTTGGTTTAGAAAATAAACTCGTCTGCTTATCCTCTGAAAAGCCAGTGCCACAAAACCCATAAAGAATCCTTTCGGAGCAAATATCCCAAGAATGTTTCAAAGATTTGCTTTGGTTTTCGTTTCAACTTTCTTTTTCAATAACTTAAAGTACATAGTTTAAAAAATTCAATTTTTCAGTTTTCTACCGCTTTTGCCTTTTTCTCTGCTTATGATTGTCACTTTGTATTATTTGATTTATTTCTTAATGGTGAAAGTAATTGTTCATCATTTGGTTTTTTCCCCTTAAATGATGTACTTTAGTATGACCTTTTTTTTATTAACTAAAAAATAATAGAATTAAAAAAGTAAAAATATTTAATATTTCATAGGTTTCGGGTATCGGTTCCGGGTCCGAGTACCCTGTCTCTATTTGCCGGAACCGAAATCGGACCCGACATTGATCGGTTCCTAATTTTACTACCCGGAAGCTACCTGTTATTATAATATATCTACCCGGAACCTACCCGTTAGTGTCGGTTCCAGTCGGGTATCTGGGTACCCTGTACCCATGCTCACCCCTAGACAGGAGTCCCAAGAGTCCAATATCAAAACAAAACTATAAGGTAGCTACAACCAAGCTAATCAAGGGTAGAAATTAAACTCTTAAATTCTCCTAACAAGTTTGGGTTTGATGCTGCGTGCATGACTAATTCTTGAATGATCAATCTGAAAATCAAATATGGTTCCTTTTGAAATGCTCTAGAATTCCTCTCTTGCCATAGGAAATATACACAACCAGCAAAAATAGTTCTGAACATCTGAGCTACAACACCATTGCCACTCTTCATTCCATCGCATAGCAAGCTTTTGAAAATTCCGCCAGAGTAACTGCTTTTTCACATACAGTGCTGAGAAAATACATTGAAAGAAGAAATGATCAACTGTCTCCTCAGCTGCTTCACATAAAATTCTGATTAATAACCCCCATTTCAATAGCATATCTCTAGTATAGAGTTTCCTTTGAATCACCATATATAACATAAACACCCATTTGGCTGCCCAACATTATTGCAAGTATGTTTCCTCCATGAAACCTTCTCATACATGTGTTTGATTGAGAAGGAGGTGGATTCCCGAACTTGCATCTTATCTAATCCTGCTTCAATCATAATATCAGCGGCTTTAAAAATCTTCCTCAGCATCCAATATGCTTGTTGAGCCATATAATTCCAATATATCCTGCCCTTTTATATATGTTGTACACATGCATCCACTTCACTCAAAACTTGTCTTCCTTTTTGCACAAGTTCCATAGCGTCTTGCTGACAGCAACCTTGTTCCATGTATAAACATGTAGAATGTTGAGCCCATCAACTACTTTAAGAGACATTAGTGCTATTCCATAAAAAGGTCTACAAATAGTCTCAACTTTCTATAACACCTTCTTTGGCGACTCTAAATGTTAAAGATGATTTTATGTGTGTGTTGTGAAAGGGTTTTATTCAAAACATTTGAAAAATCATATCTAAATCAGAGTCAATGTAAGGGTTCTGTAATCCTTGAAAGTACGACTTTAAATGCTAAATTCAATATATATATATATATATATATATATATATATATATATATATATATATATAACTGAATTCTTATCCATCTTCTAGCTCCGCCCCGTGAGTTTGTCAAAGTTTGTTCGTTATTTTTATTTTATTTTTAATTAAAAATTCAAACGAATGGGAGTTTTTTTATTTTATACATATCAACCAAATAAAACCCAAGAAGATTTTTTAATTTTATTTAAGTTTTAATAAGTCTTATATGGATTAATGGATTACATGTACAACCCAATTTGGTTCAAGCTTTTAGATAGGTTAAATGTGAATTATATTTTTATGGACTTTTGTGGGATCCGATGGAGAAAAATATAATTCATATGATCAATATAAAATATTACGTAAGTAACTTTTTTGAATTAACATGCAATAAGTTTTTATTCATTTACATTTCTTTGTAGCAGGGAAAGTAGGGCTGGCCAACGGGCCGGGTCGACTCGGTCCCGACCCGCCCCAAGCCCGATATCGCCTGACCCGCCCCGACCCCCTCCTCTTTGCAAAAAATGGTCGTTGTGCAACGGCCATTTTTGTCCCCCCCTACTCCCTTAATATTTATTTTAACCTCTAAGTTAATATATTTACACTTTAACCCAATTTCTCAACTATAAATACCTCATTTTCTCTTCATCTTTCTCACAAATCTTCCAACAATCTTTCTAATCTCTCAATCTATCTCTCTACAAGTCTACATTGCCTACTAAATATTATATTTTATTTGTTCATTTGTATAACTGTATCAAAGTTCAAAAATTGGGAGTAAAGTTGGCAACTAGCTTGAGGATCATCCATCAAACAAAGTTTCAATTCTCAACCTCGATTACAAGTCGACGTTACATCGGCGTTTGGTACCTTCGTTCCTTCTTTAAATTATTATTGTTACTTTATCTTAATTATTGCACTTAATTTCATTATCTTTAACTATTTATTTGCATAATTAAAATAGAAGGATTAAGAGGTATGTTTAAGGGTAAGGGTAAGGGTGCTTCTTCTAGTAGGGGTAACAAATGCAGGGGTACTTCTTCTAGTCATCCTATTCCTAGACATGATGATTTGATTGATTACACTCATATAGATGAAACTGAATTTTTTAATGATATACCATTAGACGATGAGATATATTTTGCAACTCAACCAGATATTAATTTAGAAGATAATCTAGATGACACATCCACTAATCTAAATGACACACCCACTAGTGCAACTGAAACTGGAACTCCTCCTATTCCCCCTAGTATGAGACGAGGCCCCACACAACGAAAATTAAAATATGTTGCATGAGATTTTTTTTATAGGGACCAAGAGAATCAAATAGTTAGATGCCAAATTTGTAAAAATGTTTATAAATTTAAAATTGGAAAACGTCAGGGTGGGACGGGAAAACTACAACGAAATGTTATCCGACGGAGGTGGAAGTGACGTCAAGCAATTTGACCAACAAATTTCTAATTCCAACCGAAGAACCACAAGACATTGTGAAGAGATTAGAAAATGTATTTATAAATATGTGATTTTTTTATTTACAATTTTACTATGTTATTTGCAACTTTCAACACCACAAAGTTGTAATTTTGAAATTGTATTACAAAAAAATCATATTTCTATTAAATAATATAAGAGACACAAAAACAGCCTTGAGATATTTTTATTACACTATTTTGTTCAATTATTGATGTGTTTATATATGTTATTTTTAAAAATTAAGTGTAAAAAAAAATCGGAAAACCCGATCCCGACCCGCCCCCGCCCCAATAAGACCGGTCCCATTTTCCGACGGGACCGGGACATCGCAGATCCCGCCATTCCCGTCAGAGGACCCGTCCCGCCCTCCCCACAATCCCGTCGGGACCCGCCCTCCCCGAATCCGCCCCGCCCCGAACCCGCCCATTGGCCAGCCGTAAGGGAAATTAGCCTAATGAAACATATCCTTTAATTTTTTTCGTATATTTTTTTTTTATAATTTAACTGTCCTTGATAAAAAATGTAATTTCATCACTGCTAAGATCTGTTTGGCAAATTCAAGAACACAAGACGAAATTATGAAAACAAGACGAGCAATATCATGTTTGGCTGTTGCAGGTCGGCAAGAGTCCCAATTTTGAGTTGCCACTTGCCAAACAGCAGTGGTCCTCATTGAGGTACCCTACTGCAAAATTTTGAACCCAGCTGAGCCACTGATTTTAGCCAACTAAGTTTCCAGAATCTTTTTCTTTTTTCTGGATTATTTTATACCATAAAAATATACTATCAATTTTGTTGTTAAATTCGTGTTTAAAATGATTGCCCAACTCCTATTCCAATTTGAAGTATACGTTGTCAAATCTGCGAACGTATCATCATATCTGCTAGTACATTAATATAAATCAAATCAATATACACTTAATAGTGCCAAACCAGTTAATATATGCAAAAGTAGAAACGTATCTTTTTAAATACATTGAAAAAAATTTTTGTATCCTATTTAATTACTAAGATTTAAATTTTCTATTTTCGGTGATACACAAATGTGAGGTATACTGTAGATCAGTATATGTTTCAGATTATATTCAGAAAATTTTAATTTCCATTTTCGATGATAGACAAATGTGAGCTCACCTCAAATAATTAGCAACAATTAATGAAGATTATACTGCATAGTCTATGCTTCAAAGTTCAAACTAAACTATATAAGACTACACAAAATAAGAATCAACTCTAGTTATACAAAGTGACAAAAATGAGCACTATTAAAAGAGTGATAATCACCCAATTTTAGAAAAACTGAAGGGTTTTTTTAAAGCAAAACTCTGGACAAAGACATTCAATAGCCTTAATTATAAGTGTATTTGTTTTAACTAGTACTTATGATTTATCTCTCTTTAACCTCTTATGTAATTACCATTCGAACAGTTGTGAGTAGATTTGAAAAAATTATAAATAAGTGTATTAGGTACTACTCCCTCCGTTTCATAATAAGTGTTACCTTAACAAAAAATACACATATTAAAAAAGTAATAATGCAATGTGAAGTTTACCAAACTATTCTTATTTAATAAAAATAGATTATTTTTTTCTCTTGATTAAAACATGCATGATTAGTGATCATTTATGTTTTGAATATAAAATTTGTCAATAAATGTTTATTGAATAGAGAATTTGTCAGTTTTTGTTGAGGGGATTGTAGGAAAAAAATAATCAATTTATGTCTTGAAATTCTAAGATACACTTATTTTGAGATAAATTTTTTTTTGCTAAGGTGGTATTTATTATGTAACAGATGGAGTATTTTCTAACCCATCGAATATTTTTAAAACAAAGTTAGATGTTCAAAAACGACTAAATCGGATAATATGGAATTAAAAAAAAGAAAAGGAATAAAAAATGAAGAAAGGACGGAAAAAACGTAGATGAGATGGGTGATGGGACCATATTGGACCTGACCTGGGGTTCAAGTTGGTGAAGACTGGTACCCATTCGATTATTTTCCTACTGGCTTAAATGAAAAATCTCCCCCAACAGCTGTTCTACAGTTGTAATCCAATTACAACTAGTCCTCGTCTTTAGTCTTCTATCTTCCTAATAAATCCAAAATGTATTCATCACAAGGTTCTTTTTGCATCATCCATCCCTAATATTATGTACAATTTTCTTAAGTTGCATCCTATGTTTTAATCTTTTACGATTTAATCCTTTATCTCTCTCGATTCTCTTGTAATAGTATTACACATCAACATTATGAAGGAAAAATAAGAGAATAACAACAATAAAGCTAATTTTAGTGTAATTAAAATGTTAATGATCCTTTTAAGAGAAAATGCATGTAAATAGGTAAAAAGTAAAATGTACGGCTCTGATTAGATTAAAAAATTGCTTTATAGAACAATATTTTTGATTCATCTAGATCAAATATTCAACTGTGTCGAAAGATAAGGTATTAAAAGTTTTATGCGAAAATAAAAAATAAGTCTCTAGAAAAGCAAAACTCGAACTGATAGAACATATGATCCAACGACTAACTTTATCTTTTATGTTACTTTTCCTCTCTACGACTAAGACTCGAAAATGAAGGAAGAGTCATGAGCATTGCCTATATAGCCATATAACATCATTGTTGTTTGCAAGCCACATTAGTGTAGACGTAACATCACGTCATGATAACATTAACTACGCAGATTCACAGTAGTATAACTTTTCTATCGACCCCCTATGGATAGCTCAACTTATAGCGAGACTCGTATATTGACCTGCCTTTAATTCCATCTATGTTTGGGTTGCTACCGTACTCAAGGCGAGGGGCTCCAAAAGTGGATGTGATCGGCCTCAGAGAAGCGGGGAGACAACTTGGGATTCTAAAGGAATAATTATTACTCAATCTGTTCCAAAAATAATGATTCACTTTCCTTTTTAGTCCGTAAAAAATGACATATTTTTTTATTTAGTAACAATTTAACTTTAAACTTTTTCTTTTACGCAAAACGAGAAGATATATAACCACACAAATATCTTTGATTTATTTTAGATCATAAGATTAAAAAGTCTTTTTTTATTTTTTATAGTGTGTGTCAAATGAAAGTACATTACATAAATTGAGACGGAGTGAGTAAGAAAATTAAAGATTAGGGTGTAATATTACGGAATAAAATAATATAAGGTATAAAATGCAAAAAAAGGCCTTATGAAAACATCCCCACAAGAGCTACAAGCCAATAGAAATCTAGGAAAAGAAACTAAACACTTTGTGAAAAAGACAAGTTTAGAGGTGTTTAGGCACGCACACTAAATGGTTGATTAATTGACAGAGAGAGAACAGAGATGCTCCTTGCTGGCGCACCTTCTATGCATACGTGCCCACAGCTCATTCCGCACGCACGCCTATGCACTTAACTTAATCCCCCCCCCCCCCCCTCTTATTATATAATGCTTTACCCTCATTCCCCACTTTCTTCCCTAAAATTCCTCAAATCTTTTAATTCTTCTTGACAGAAAAAAAATCAATAAACGAAAGGACTAATGGATCCATGTCCTTTCGTCCGTATTGTGATTGGAAATTTAGCCTTGAAGTTCCCAACTGAATCAAAACTGCCCCCCACTACAAATTTTGACTGTAACATCAAACTTAAAGGTTTCTTGACACGAACCACAAGTATCAAAGCGTTTATTCAAGAACAAGAAGCAATCTTGGATGGTAAAATCCATGCTTGTTTTAACTTCAGTAAATCAGAGCTAGTGAAACTCGTTGAGAAATCATTAAAACCCATTTGTTTAAAGATTGAAATATATGAGAGTAAAGTGGGTTTTGGGTATTTTAAAGGTGGTAGTGGAAAGCTTTTGGGGAGTGTTGTGGTGCCATTAGATTTGAAGAGTTTGGAAAATATTGGACATAGAGGAGTTGTGATTCAGAATGGATGGGTTTCTGTTAATGGGTCTACTACTGCAGAATTGAATTTGAATGTGAGAGCTGAACCCGACCCGAGATTTGTTTTTCAGTTTGATGGTGAACCTGAATGTAGTCCACAAGTTTTTCAAGTCAATGGCAACGTGAAACAACCCGTTTTTACTTGCAAGTTCGGTTTCAGAAACTCTGGTGACCGGAATTTGAGATCCAGGTTAGTTTATAAGATTCTTAATCAATTAAAATTTTTAATTTTGTCAAAATCTTTTGTTTGCACGCTACATGTTTTGACCAATTATTAGATCTTGAATAGGGTACAAAGGGTTCTAAGTAGTAGTAGTATTATAGTTGTAACACGCGATTTTAGAGTTTTTAGTCCAATTACATGTAAATCATTTAGAGTATTGATTTTGATGCCCCCTTGAAGGATGAAAAAACAACTCTTTAATTTCTCTAGTTAGCATCAATAAACTAAATGTTTATTCTATCAATTTTTATTGGTTCGCTGGTAATGCACCTTCTCTTGAGTGGAGAGTACGCTCTATTCTCCCATGACTCCACTTATGAAATTATACTGATTATGTGTGGTATGCCTTAACCTAACTTTTAAAATAAGTAATTAAGTTGTTAATTGTTATTCTTTCTTGAATGGGTTGTTATCTTTTTTGGTTCTTGAAAAGGGGTATCTAATATTGAATTTGCTGTTCTTTACAGATCGTCACTATCAGAACCAAGCACATCAACAAGCTGTTTTAGTTCTTGCACATCTGATAAAGAGACACCAGTAAAAGAACGAAAAGGATGGTCAATTACAGTCCATGATCTCTCCGGTTCACCCGTTGCAGCAGCATCAATGGTCACCCCATTTGTCCCATCACAAGGTTCGGATCGGGTCAGTAAATCCAACCCGGGATCCTGGCTCATCCTCCGACCCGGTGACAACACGTGGAAGCCATGGGGTCGCCTCGAAGCTTGGCGAGAACGCAACGGCGAACTCGGGTACCGGTTCGAGATCATCCCGGACGGTGCCACGGATGCAATCACATTAGTCAACTCGACAATCAGTACCAAAAAAGGTGGCAAAATTGAGATAGATATTATCAACGGGGCTACCCCGTTGACTAGCCCGAACAGCAGCTTCGACCTGAGTTCCGGGTCGGGATCTGGGTCAGACTTCGGGTCACAACCTGGATCCGGGTCGTGGGCGCAGCTGCTGTACCGGGGGTTCGTGATGTCGGCGACAATGGGATGTGAGGGGAAATGCAGCAAACCGGAGGTGGAAGTTGGGGTGCAGCACGTGAGCTGTGCGGAGGATGCTGCGGCCTTTGTGGCGTTGGCAGCTGCCATGGATCTCAGTATGGATGCTTGTCGGTCATTTTCACAGAAACTTCGAAAAGAGTTGAGGCAGCAGGACCAAGAATGATACGATTAAACGGGTCGGGTCGGGTTACAGTTTGGGATGATGGGTTGCTTCGTGGTTCAGTTTAATTTTTGCTAATTAACTAACTGACAGCAGGTTTTTAGCTGGATTTTCCTTTTTCTATTTATTCCCGAGTGTACAGTGCTGAGACAGCTGTTTGTTTTGAGTTTCCTTTTTTTTTTTCTCCGACCTTTTGGAATGTATTTATTTATTGATTGAAATTATAATATAGTAATGATTTTGAACTTGCGATGCATTAATCTCAGTTTTTTTAACATTCTCGTTTTGGATGAGTGACATTAGAATGGGTATTCTGTGTTAAATTTTAAAATAATATTAATCCCTCCATCTAAATTTATATATAATTTAATTTATTTTTATTGTTTTTTAAAAAATAATACATTTTTATGTTTGAACTTTTCAATTTATAATGTGATTTATAGTCATATGAATATTAATATTTCCCCCTCTTAAATTTCACGCCGATCAAAGCGCATCAAAGTGGAATTTTTTTTTTTTGTTTTTGGCTTATTTTTTTACTTATTAAGCCTATAAGTAAGTGATTAAAATTACTTTTTATCTTTTTCAAACACTATAAAAAATAAAAAATAGCTTAAAAATCAATAAACACTTAAAATAAGTAAATCCAAACACCCACCTACTATCCTTTATGTGTTGAATACATTTTAACCAAATTTAAATAAATGAAAAGAAATTACTTAGTAGTGAGTATACATACCTTTATTAACACAAAATGATTAGCATAATGTAAATTTTAACAAGGCAATTGAGTTTTGTTTTGGAAGTGGGAATCTAAGTTGGTTGATTTTTGTCGCTTTTTTGGTAAGAATCCAATGTACTTATATGGTTTCTAGGCTGGCATACATTAGGCATCAGGTGGTTATGGATCTGGCAAGTGCATGTCTTATTAGAATAGTAAATAAAAAGTACCTACATGTCAATTAAAATAGTCAATTTTATTTGCATCCTTTAGCAGTACACGTGTGTATTCACTTGGTAGGATAATAAGACTTGGCTTGGCTGTAATATGTGGCAATTATCTGGTTTCTCATGTGTTTATTGGTATAGTACAGCCCATTTTCGGTGATTGTCTAATTTGTTTCTTTCTTTCTTTTCTTGTTGATTATTACCCACACGGGTACAGAATAACAGAACATAAGGTAAAGCTATGTAACAAATTTACTGTTAATAAGATTTGATGTTCAAAGGGGTAAATTAAGTATGTGCTGATATCCAAGTTACGTTTTATCCATGGCTAAGCGAGAAATTTAATTTTTTATTTTTTCATTTAGTGTCCGGTATTTATATTGGGGCCTCATAAATTTAAATTTGCATCGAAAAATCTGATAAACAACCTTCTACCTCACAAGACAGGAGTAAGGTTTGCGTATATTCTAAGGGTGGTCCAACGGGGCGGGTCCCGGGGGGACGGGACCCGACGGGACGGAGGGTAGGGCGGGATCGGTACCCTGGCGGGACTGGCGGGTTCCGCCGATGTCCTGTCGGATAAGGGGACTGGTATTATCGGGGCGAGACGGGTCGAGGCGGGATCAGGTTTTTCCAATTTTTTTTTTGCACTTGATTTAAAAAAATAACATATATATAAACAACTCAATAATTGAACAAGATAGTGTAATAAAAATATCACATGACTGTTTTTGTGTCTCTTATATTATTTAATAGAAATATGATTTTTTTGTAATACATTTCAAAATTGCAACTTTGTGGTGTTGAAAGTTGCAAATAAAATAATAAAACTACAATTAAAAAAATTACATATGTATAACACATTTTCTAGTTTCTTTATAATTTCTTGTGGTTCTTCGGTTGGAATTGAAATTCGTATAAAAAATTTCACCTAGTCGCTACTTCTTCGGGAATTTTTCTATAAGCTAGTCCACAATCGTGACAAATTTTTTTATATTCTTTTTTTTGTTGTATTCTATTACTTCTAAAAATAAAGTTTATAGCAAATTGTATTTTATTAAGAATGTCTTCAAAAAGTGATAGACCATCCTTTACTACTAAGTTATAAATATGACACGCACATTTTATATGAAAATGATTTGGAAAAGATGGAGTTAAAAGATCTTTTAAAATTGTAATAGCATAATTATTAGAAGAAGCATTATCTAATGTAATAGTCATAATTTTATCAGTTATGTCATAATAATCGCAAACTGAATAAATATTTTCTGCAATAAAAGTACCAGTGTGCCTATCATCTATATATCTATTACTCTATTCGCTAAAATACGTTCTTGCATAGACAATTTATAATCTATCCAATGACATGTTACCGTTAAATAATTATTGTCGTTAGTACTACGGCCTATATCAGACTTGATAGATACTTTACCAGAAAAATGATATAAGGAATAACGTAATTACTGTTGATATTCATGTGCAAATTTAAATACATCTCTCCTAACAGTTGATCTAGGAAAACCGTTAAAAGCAGGATTATACATATCTCTAATGTAATGAATAAACCAGGAGAGGAAGGAAATGAAAAAGGCAAACCCCCCACAACAACTAATTTTGCTATTGTTTCCCTATCACTATGTTTATCGTATTTAGGGCCTACAATTCCCCCCGTCATAGGGTTAATTTAATCTTGTACTTGGTCCGGGACAGTATGTGAACCTTGTCCCAACTGAGAGGGCATTGGCGCACCCAATTTTTCAGCCAGGTAGTGGTCTCACCTAGCTTTGTGAAAGCCTTGTACATGTCTCAATAAACCTCCCGTCCCACCCTGACCTTTTCCCATTTTAAATTTATAAACATTTTTACAAATTTGACATCTAACTACTTGATTCTCTTCGTCCCTATAAAAAAAATCATGCATCTGATTTTAATTTTCATTTTATTGGGTCTCATCTCATACTAGGGGGAATAAGAAGCGTTCCAGTTGGAGGTGCACTAGTGGGTGTGTCATCTAGATTAGTCGGTGTGTCATCTAGATTGGTGGGTGTGTCATCTAGATTATCTTATAAATTAAAGTCTTGTTGAGTTGCAGAAAATATCTCCTCGTCTAAATCTAATGATATTTCAGGAAAAAATTTATTTTCAAGCAAATCATCATGTCTAGGAATAGGATAACTAGAAGAAGTACCCCTGCTCTTGTTACCCCTACTAGAAGAAGCCTTACCCTTACCCTTACCCTTAAACATACCTCAAAATCCTTCTATTTTAATTATATGCTAATAAATAATTAAAGATAATGAAATTAAGTGTGCTAATTAAAATAAAAAAATAATAATAATTTAATGAATGAACGAATGTACCAAACGACGACGTAACGTCGACGTGTAATCGAGAGGTTGAAAATTGAAACTTTGCTCGATGGATGATCCTCAAGCTAGTTGCCAACTTCACTCCCAAATGAATAAAAAAAATTAATATTTAGTAGACAATGTAGACTTGTAGAGAGATAGATTGAGAGATTGTAGGAAGATTTGTGAAAAATATGAAGAGAAAATTAGGTATTTATAGTTGAAAATTGGGTTAAAGTGTAAATATAATAACTTAGGGGTTAAAAATAAATATTAAGGAGGTAGGGGGTGTTGGGGGAGGCCCAAAATGGTCGTTGCACAACGACCAAAATATAAAATGGCCGTTGTGCAACGGCTATTTTGTACAAAGGGGAGGGGATCGGGGCGGGACTATCGGGACTGTGGCGGGATGGGCCCGGCGGGACGAGCCCAGGTCCCATCCCGATTTGAATCCCGTTACCGGTATTTTTTTTAAGTGAGGTAGGGGCGGGGTCGGGGCAAGGTTGGGCCGACCCGCCCCGTTGGCCAGCCTTAGTATATTCTACCCTCCCGAGATCCCACTTTATGCGATTTCACTGGGTATGTTGTTGCATCGGAAAATCTCATGGTGAGGTAAAATACACCATAACAAGGACAACTATATCTAGTAAGACTTGAACAAAACCTCTAATTAAAGATGAATGTGTATTTACCATCTCAATGTAATCAACGAATAAACTTAACTATGAAATAGGGCATCGAATGATAGTTATGGTATGAGTGTTATAGAGTTGGTTATAAAGGATATGTTCCTTGATTTTATTGATGAATGATTTACAATATATATAAGGTTACGAGAATATTTACTTTGATACAAACTAGGTAACTAATTAACCTAATTACAAAAGGATTATAATTCTACATAAAATAGGAGATATACAATTAATACAATTAATGAAAGAATATTGAGAAATATTCTATTACACCCCCGCAGTCGAAGCGGGAGGTTCTTGAACACTGAAACTAGCTCAAAAATCATCAAATAGTATGCGCGGAAGTCCTTTGGTGAAGAAGTCAGTAATCTGATATCTGGATGGTTGCGGGCTTTACGACCGGGCTGAACGTTTCTTCACAGTCCACTCCCACTTGTTAAGATTTGCCATCACCTACAAGACGAGCCTTGTACCTCTCAAAAGAATCATCAGATTTCTTTTTATATCTAAAAATCCACAGAGAACGAATAATGTTACATCAGGTGGATGGGGTACTAGGTCCCACGTCTTATTATCAATAAGAGCATTATATTCGTCAATCATTGCGGCTTTCCAATTAGGGTCGGACAAGACATTCTTTGGGTTACGAAAGATATGGGAAGGGACAACTGAAACAGAAAGGTTAAACAACTATTTAGGTTTATGAATTCCGTGCATGGCACATGTTTTCATGGTCGAAAGTGTATCTCGGAACACGGGAAGGGAAGGGGGGTTTGTCGCGGGACTGCCGGGAAGATAAAGAAGGGCAGGGATGACGGTACTGACTGGCCGAACCTTGGTTTGCCGAGATGTGGTTGCGGAATCACCCTGAGGCAGGCTATTCCGGGCCACCGTCGGCAGAACCGGGTGGGCAACTAGTCCCGGACTGGACGAGGTGGTGTCGGGGTCTGGGACGACGGACTATGTAAACGGTGAATTAGAAGAGGGTTTAGGGCATCATATAGGAAGTCGTAGGAATGTCGAGGTGGCGAGTGTAATGAGGCAAAGGGGAATTGAGACTCATAAAATAGGACATGACGTGAAATAATAATTTTACGGCTCGACAAGTCATAGCACGAGTAACCACGATGATTGGCAGGGTAACCCAGAAACACACACGGAGAAGATCGGGGTTGGAGTTTGTGAGTGGTCGGATGGAGAGGGTAATAAAGACATCCAAAAATACGCAAATGTTGGTAGGAGGGGTTCCTACGAAACTGAACTTGGGTGGGTAGCCGTTGAGCTAGAGACTTGTTTAGGATTATGTTTAGGAGATATGTAACCATAGAGAGTGCGTATTGCCAGAATTGAGGGAGAATTGAGGCGTGAGCAAGTAGGGCACGAATGAGGTTGTTTATGGTTCAGATTTTCCGTTCGGCTTTACCACTTTGTGAGGATGTGTGAGGGCAGAAAAAATGAAAGGTAAGACCGTTTTTGGAGCAAAACTGTTTGAATTGGTTATTATCGAATTACCTGCCATTGTCACTTTGAAAATATTTAATGCTCTTTTTAAATTGTGTTTTTACGAAAGCACTAAATGAAGAAAAAATAGGGTAGACATGAGATTTATTTTCAATTGGAAAAGTCCATAGAAAGTTAGAATAATAGTCCAAAAACAACACATAATATCGATGTTCAACCGTACTCAAAATAGGGGATGTCCACACATTACTATGTATGATATCGAAAGGCATTAAAGTACAATTTATGGATGCAGAAAATGGTAATTTGACATGTTTTCCAAAAATGCAATATTCACATATTGGAGTCCTAGAAATACAGTTGCAATTAATAAAATTATTTTCCATAAGGGAGCGTAAAACAGAGTCTCCCGGATGTCCTAATCTAAAATGCCATAAGGAAGACAAAAGAGCAGCAAAGGTTGAGGGAACTGAGGCTGGATTTTTGACAGCGTTTGAAATAGGGTAGAGATCTCTGGTGCTGTCACATCTCATTATTCGTCTCCCTGTCATAAATTTTTTTACAGTAAAACCAAAATGATCAAAGTCAAGGGAAACCCAATTGTCAGTTGTGAAACGTCGCATTAAGATTAGATTCTTAATGAATTTAAGGGCATGAAAGATATTTTTTAAGATTAGTGGTGGATGTGGCGGGGATAGAGAGGAATGACCATAACCACGGATGAGAATGCATTGTCCACTACCAATAACAATATTCTGATTTAAATTACTCAAATTGAAATAAGATGAGAGAGTACCTTGTGATGCTGTCATGTGAGATGTGGTGCTAGTGTAGGGCTGGCAATGGATCAGATGTGGATCGGGTGGAGTTCAATCCGCCTCCACCCGCCAACCATCCATCCACCACCCGACCCATCCATCACCCTATGATTTCTTCATCCACATCTGATCCACCCATCATTCAGGGTGGATCGGATGCTTGGCGGATGAGTTTGAATTTGAAATTGATCACAACTTCTCTCATGGGTTTATAGTTTTATTATTTTTTGCTTTATCATTAGTGAAACTGCCTCCTCTTGAAGGAAGATGGTAAGAATATTTGAAAAAAATAATCTACTTTTTTGTATTACATCTTTGTGGATTTCTTTCTCCCAACAGTCTGTTTGCTATCTGCACCGATGCTTATCCCATGTCTAACTTTTGTTATTATGCATCATTAGGAAGCAGAACAGAAATCTATCTATTCAGAAAGATGTTTTTTATTGAGTCAAAACAAAAAAGGCAAGTTATTATTTTCAGCTTCCACTATATCTTAATATCATGTTTTCTGTATGATCTTATTTTCTCTGTTCTCCAGAAATTAAAATAATAGTACAAAAAGGAGGCTCCAAAATCAATTATTACATGATATGTTTAACGTTTCTGATTTTGAGAATTAATTTTCTATTTTATTTATTTTGCTGTCCTTAAAAAATTTAACATTTAGGCACTCTACAGGCTACATATGGAATCAATAAGTGAATAATGATTTTAAAATCTATTACCAGTGGGATGAAATTTTTATTAGTTTTTTTGTTCACGGTATTGGTGGCTATAGATATAGTAGTAGTAGTTTTTAATGCCTATAACCTCTTTTCATCCACAATAATGCTCCTAAAATAATTAATTTATAAACGGGTGGATGAATGGGTCGGGTGGTGGGTTGGATGTATGTCCACCAGAATCCGACCCAATCCGTCACCCGATCCATCCGTCACCCGATTAAAATCCGTGTTTTGTCGGATTTTCATCCATCTAATCGGGTCGGGTGGATCGGATATCCATCGGGTCAGGGTGAAATTGTCAGCCCTACGCTTGTGTCCATATACTAATTTCCGTTTGGAGTGTTGAGTGACATTGTGCTCATAGCTGCCTCAATGTCAGTCAGTTTATAAGTAGGGGGGAGGGAGGGCTATGTTGTGTAGGCCTGTTGTGGACGTGGGTCAGGTATGCCAGGTTGGGCATGTCGGTTTTGAAGTGGAGTCCACGAGGATGTCGTATATGGGCAAGGTGGGGAGGCCCATACCGGTGGGGCCCAAGCGGCCCATGCTGGTGGGGCCCAAGCGGCCCATGACAGTGGGGCCCAAGCGGCCCACAGTGGAGGCTGCTTCCACTGCTGCGGTCGCTGCTCGCTGCTCATTGTTTCCGATCGGCGGGGACTATCCCTTCATGCCGCTGTTGTTGCTGGAATTTCTTCCGCTGCGGTCCTTGTCGGACTGTCTGCTCCGGCGATTGTTACGGGAGTAAGTGCACTATTGCAGGTCCTCTGGCCGATGGTTCTGGTTGCCAGACCGGGAGGCCCTGCTATCGATGGAGGACCCGACGGTGGTGGTGAGGGCAAATTCGGCTACGCTGGCCCGAGTGGTGCTGCGCTTGATTTTTCAGATTTCCTCAAGGATGAGCTTCGAA
This sequence comes from Anisodus acutangulus, assembly GCA_029783415.1. Classification (NCBI taxonomy): domain Eukaryota; kingdom Viridiplantae; phylum Streptophyta; class Magnoliopsida; order Solanales; family Solanaceae; genus Anisodus; species Anisodus acutangulus. The sequence continues at coordinate 38,415,802 of CM056510.1, read as the reverse complement.
TGGCCCTCATAAAATGGAGGTAACATCGTGTATTGTTGAAGGATGGTGGCAACGCCGTTATAGGATTCGTTCAAACTTGTAATAAGTTGCATGACTAATCGTTGATTAGTGACTGATGCGCCGACGTTGGAGAGTTGATCGACAAACATCTTGAATTCTTGACAATAGGCAGACACGTTTGGAAAATCGTCCTGATGAACGTCATTGCACTGATTTTCAAGGTATAACGCTCGTTGAGTTTTGTTATGGAAAATACTATCCAAACATTTCCACATTTGGCGGACAGTGGCATCAGTCTCAATGATGGTGTGCAACAGATCATTAGATATCGTGTCGTATATCCACTGGAGGACAGCTGCGTCCAAACGAGACCAGAGTGCATCATCAGAAGTCGAAGCCGATGGTACGTCTGTAGAATTCGGCGTGGGAGGGATGATGTGGTCAAATAAATTCGTAAACACGACAATGGATCTTAAAAAGCTCTGCCTACGAGGAGTATTAACCCCTTTTCCATCTCAAGAGTCACAATGATGAAGTTTTTTATGTTGTTTACGGCAAGTGCCGGATGGAATTTGGTTTTGTCAGCAATGAAAGAGGAAATTTAGTTGGAAGAGGGAAGGAGAATGGCCGGAAAAACTAGGGTTCCATCATGGGAAAAAAGGGGGGCGGTCGAGAGAGGTCGGCGGCTAGGGTTCCGACGTGGGCTAGCTGCCGATGTGGAAAAAAAGGAGGCGGCCGAGAAGGTGTATCGGCGGCTAGGGTAGGGTTTGTAGTTTTTAGGCTACTGATACCATAATGGAATATGTTCATTGATTTTATTGATGAATGATTTTTAATATATATAAGGTTACAAGAATATTTACTTTGATACAAACTAGGTAACTAATTAATATAATTATAAAAGATTATAATTTTACCTAAAATAAAAGATATATAATTAAATAATTAATGAAAGAATATTGAGAACTATTCTATTAGGTCATACTCTTAATTTATACAAAAGAATGTCCTTGAATAATCTTATATTAAAAGATGAACCACACGAAAAGAAAGAAAAGTTGAAGCTTTTCAAGGATTTTATTTTACTAACAAATCGAAAAGAAGAAATACTTGTAGTGGATTAGTGTCCACTAGCAATTTTTGTAGCAATTAGAGAGAAACCGTGTATTCCCCAAAACACAAAATATCTTTGTAGTCACTATGGCTTAATGCACCAACCTTCCACTTGCTTTGCTCATATGTGCTGATTGAGTACTCAACGTATGAGCTGCGAGATTTTTAGATCATCTCCCACCGTTCCATAATAAGTGATGTTTTTAACTTATACATATTCTTAAGAAATTTTTCACTCTTAGAAAATTATGAGGATTTTTATTAGCTTACCCCTAATTAATGTCTAGAAAAGAAAAGCTACTTAATGATTCTTGATTATGTAAATAACGATAATTTTGAAAGAATAAGATCAATTTCTTCTTAAAATCCTAAAGCACCACCTACTTTGAAATAAAATAAAAAGCTTAAAACACCACTTATTATGGAACGAAGTAAGTACTATTTTGTATCTCTATTAAAAATAATAAATAAAAGCTGGTCACAACTCACAACTCACAACTATCAATTTTGGTCCCCATTCCACCCCCAATAAAAGGAGAAAAAATAGGTAACTAGTTCATCCTTTTTTTTATTGGATAATAGCAATTTTGGTCCTTTATTTATTCGCAAATTCAGCTTTGGTCCTTGTGATCATCAAGTATTTTGATTTTATTCTATCTAGATTTTATAAATTGACAAGTATTTTGGGACCAATATTTTTAATAATGTGGACAATTAACATGGGAGGTAGGGAGTATTATTCAAAGCTTTTCATGTGGAGAAAATTCTTGCAAAGCAAATACAAAAATAATAAAGTAAAACAAATTTTTAGTTCCTGGAGTGACTTTTTTTGTTTGGCGTCTATATTGGGCTCCCACTAATTTGAATTGGTGCCACTTAACACTCAGTTAAGGTAGAAACGCTCCCTCATAATTTTTTTCATATTTGTAGGGCGAAAACCTGAGAAAATTGGAAGGATACTACCTATCCTTCCAATTTCTATTTTATATTCTTTTTATTTTTATAAAAAAATTATAAAAAATATGAAATTTTTTCTTACCTCCTCCCCCCTACTCCCCTCCACCCCATGTCCTATCCCATCCTCAAATTTCTATTTCATATTTTTTTTATTTTTATAAAAAATTATTAAAAATAAAAAAAATTCTTACCCCTCCTGCCCTCCCACACCAACCCCGAAGTTTTTATGTTATATATTTATTTTACTTATATATAAAATTATGTTAAAAATGAAATTTTTTTTGTACCCCATCACCCAACCCTCTCCCACCCCACCCCCAAATTTTCTATTTTATATATTTATTTTATTTTTATAAAAAAATGAGAAAAATTTGCTTACCTCATCCCCACCCCCACTACCCCCTGCCATCCCACCCATTATTTTATATATTTATTTTACTTTTATAAAAAATAAAAAAATTATTTAAAATATTATTTTATATTAAAAATAAAGATATGGAAAAATCAAATATCATACAAAATAAAATAACATCATAGAAGGTAAGTTTGAAATTTGTAAAAGTAATGGGTCAAGTTGGGCAAGTTGAGTTATGATCCATCATTTAACCCATTTTGACCCGCGGCTTGAGTATTGACCCATGTATTGATTCAGCTCATCTTGATCCGCCCAACTTCAGTTCAAACGACTCATCTGTCACCCCTATTGTGATGTATACACTAATAACATTTAATAAGTTAGAATGTGTTATTTGTCCATTTACGTGGGAAAATGTTTTAAATTTAGACAATTTTTAGAAGTATATTACTAACAAAGATATAGTAACAATACTAACTTAATGTGACACATGAATAATTAATAATTTTGATTATTTGTGAATATCCATAAGTAAAAGGATCAAATTCACACATTTTAATTAACTGAAGGTTGAATATATTTAATTAAATATCACAAAGATCAAAATTAAAATTTATCAATAATTGAGGGACAAAAACTCTTTTTAAGTGTTGTTAATCTCTCTCTCTCTCTCTTTGAGTGGGATTTGGAGAGAGAAAATAGCTGGAAATATTACGAAACAGCTGCATCATGTAATTATGGGAAGACTGGGTCAGGGCCCAAGGTTAAAGAGAGCCACGAGGTCCACGATGAATCCAATATAAACACATTTCCATCCATCGACCAATTTTTAGAGTCCACAGATTTCAGATTATAGCTTTATGTATCCTATCACAAATCAGGTCTATCCCAAAGAACTGAAAGTCTGAGACGGACCAGGCTTATACATAGGTGAGTCCTTCTTAATGGATAATTAACCCATTAATGAACAGTAGGATGGGATCCCACCTTTAATGTTGAGATAACATATAATTCACCTATTACTATGTAACACCTCGTACCTTCGGACTATGGTTTGAACCGTAAGTGTTTTGAAAACTAATAAGGCATAAGAAGGATCTTACGAAAAATTAGAGTCGAAAGTGACTCAACGGAGCATGTTTTAAAGTGAATTTGCAGGAGGCCTCACGTAAACTGAGTTTACGGATATATTTATAAGGATTTTGGGAAAACTGCCTTCATGAAAGTTGTATCCCTTTGAAATATCTTTCCATCCATATAAGGCTCACATCAAACGGAGTTCTTTATAAAAAGTTATGACCTATTTACTGAGGATGTGTAAAATGGAAATCCTGATTCTTATAGAATCATGTTTTAAATCCCAAACCTTTATGATTACATATAAATAAACCCTAAAACGTTTTATGTAAGAATTTTCTACCAGAGCTGCTACCTAACACCTAAGATGAGTTCTTATTCAAATCACTATGTCAATTATATTAAGTTTACACTAGATTAACACCGAATCACTATTTGGAATCGCTAAATTTTGGAAAATTTATTCAAAGTCGAATTTGGAATGAAGCTTTGGAATTTCTTTAAAAGGGTAAGTCCCTCAATCATTAATGGATTATATGTAGTTATTATTATATTTTAGACATTTAATGGTTGGTATAATCATGAAATATGATTGATTTAAATGCACTCCATCAAACGTAAAACCCTACTAATTTTGTTGTAGATTTTCCCTCCACCCACCCAGCTTCATTTAGCATTTTCTGATAATTTAATCGTTGGATCGAGCTTAAATTTTAACTAAGTGGTCAAAACATATAGGTATTAAATGTGAACGATGAGATCTGATTTAGAGGTCTGGAGAAATGTGGTTTGAGCTATGAACAGTAGCTACAAAAATTGGTGAAAACTCTTCTCAAGGTTTCAAGTTCAAAGCTTTGGGTTTCTTCTTTAAAAGTTCATATCTTTTCTTCAAGTTTTGGAGCGACTAAGGTATGTAGAGTTTCTATCCATGTGGGGACATCATTGTTCTTTCCCACACCATAGTTATCCATGAAACCACGAATTTCTATAACCTAGGGTTTTCACTCAAGTTCATGATAACCCTATATACATGTATAATTATATTCCATGTTATATCTTGACTTTGTTACTTACATTCATGATATGTTATTGTGGTTGTCATGAACCTGTCCGTAATCCATGAACGCATGCTTTGATTTCCATGAGTTCCTAAATACAAGTTATGATCATTATCACTCAGTTCCATGAAGTTATATATGTTTCTCATGATTTATACAAGTTATATTATGTATTTCTTCATATGCTAAATTATAAATTTACAAGCTATTTAATGAAATTCACGGGCTTTCAAGCAAACTATTTTCAAGTACATGTTTTGAGAGTTGCACATATTACTGAAAAGACTCAGATAACCTGAAACTACATATGCCAACGTAGGATAAGTGTAGAGATGGCAATGGATCCTGGACCCGGTCCGAATCCAGATCCATTTTATAGGATATGGATCTTCAAAATTTGGATCCGACAGATCCGGATTAGACCCGGATCCATTTCTGACGGATCGGATCTGGATCTGGATCTTGTATTTGAGATCCGTATTCGGTCCATATCCGACCCGTGGATCTATTTTTTATTAAATATATTAATAACCTAGAATGTAATTTTATAAGTATTTTCTTAAAATTTCTAAGCGCATCCTTGCAAGTTTAATTCTCAAAACAAGTTTAATTTATCCCCGCGTTAACTCAAAAACCCAAAAATAAAGAGGTAACTTCGATAATAAAATTAATGTTATATTAGTGAATGACTAACATCTTCATAGACAAGTAGTTAAAATTATATTCACTTTATTTGTGAAGATTTCAAGCACATGTAAGTTCTGCATTGTGGAAATACTAGTCAGCATTTTTCACAACTATTGTCATTGTCCAACATTTTCAATTAATAACTCACAATCAAAACGAGACAATGAACAAAATATCTCATATGAACATTTCAAAATTGAAACACAGTAAACTGTTAGCTAAGTAAAAATCGTTTGTTAGTTTAAAAAAAAATTCTTAGCAAAACACATTTTTTTACATGTGGATCCAGATCCGATCCGTGGACCCGGTGGATCCGATGGATCCGGATTTGGATCTGATTTTTATGGACCCGACGGATCTGGATCCGGATCCGGATCTGGATTCAGGTATGAAAAACGGATCTGGATCTGGATCTAGTAGGATCCGGTTCAGATCTGATCCGTTGTCATCCCTAGATAAGGGTCACTCCGCCAGAGGACGATAACTTCTTATTATCCCTTGTGGGATTATTGGATCCATCATGCTCATGTTCATGTCTCGTACTCCGGCAAGGTACGAGATGACTTAGCTGATCGGGCAGAGATCAGGCTCCACGTTCACACGTGGTGGTTCATGTTGTTTTGTTAATGCTCTCCCCACATATATACATAGATACAAATATATAGATACACTGATGTACAAATATTAAGATTTACAAACGTACAATTTACAGATTTTACACATGTTTTATACTCATGCAAGATCATGCTCATGTTCATGTTTCAGTTTCAGTTTCATGTTCGTATTATATCATGTGCCAGTTTATGCCTTCAGTTGCTTTTCATAGAGTACAATTCAAATGTACTAACATCCCTTTGCATGGAGTCTGCACTTCACGGTGCAGGTACTGAGTTTCAGGACAACGAATCTACTCGTTAGGATTTTCCTCATTATCAGCTATTGGTGAGCGCCATTTTCTTCGGGGTGTTAGTTATTTTACATGTCATGCTTATTATTAAAGGTATGACATGGCCTTGTCCTTGTAGTCAGACTAATGTGTCAAAGGCTTCATAGACTAGACTGGTTTAGAATGTCAGTCATGTCAGCATTATTTTCAAACTTGTTATATTTTCATATATTTCCGCAATATATTTTTCAGACTATATTTTAGTACCATGTTTTACATAAATTACTATCATCATTATTTTATACTTTCGATGCCCGTGTTGATTCAATAGCCCATGTGGCTCGCTCGGTCACATGCAGTCAGGCATCGAGTATCATGTTTCGCCCATCCATAATTGGGTGCGTTACATACTAGTATTTTGCTTCACATGTAAACATACAGTTGGTCCATTTATTTTTTTTTTGGTTCGACATCTTTACAGAGTGGAACAGGACCATATATTAGATTATATTGAATTTGAGATTATTTCCAAATCCAATAATCTGATATGTGATGGGGGTATAGGACTACAAAGCATAGAGTATATTGTCCTACTCATAGAGGTGAAATTTGGAAGAGACAACAATTTGGGACTTCCATTCCATTTTGGAACAATTTCATGTTACATGACATGTTGACGCTGAAATGCTAATATTTTCATCTTCTGTGGGAACCAAGTCCTTGGAATCTTGAACAATATCAGGAGAACCATGATTAATTTAAATTCTACCTGTAATGTTTAGTATATGCCACCTAATTAATACCTTATTAATCAAAACATCTCACAAATTCAAGCCACTAAGTCAAAACATAGCATATCTGCTCCAATATACTGCACAAGTTTTGTAATAGAAACACAATCAATAGCAGGATAGCAAACAGATTAAAGTGAAACGGAAGACACTCTGGTACTAAAGAGGCTAGAAACGATTATACAAGTTGGAACCTTCACTCTTGCCTGTATTTTGACTGCAACATTCACATGGTCTACATCTTATGAATTTTGAAAATTCGTGAAACTGAAAAGTAAATGGTAGTGTGAGTTCTCATCACGAAAACTAGACACACTACTTGCTCTAATTGTACAGTATCACTCCGCTGCAGCATCTTCCATGTTCCCTTCGGTTTGTATTTCAGGAAGAGTTTCCACGTCTGTGCGGATATGTTTCTCTTCCAAGTGGGTCGAAGAATCAGAAGTATCAATCGGATCATCTTGAACTTCTCCCAAATTCTCAGCAATTGACGCATCCACGCCTTCATCAGTAGTTCCAATTTCTTCACTGGTAGTATCTGCCTTCTCAACCTCAGTTGCATTGTTATCAACTGCTTCGACAGTTGCATTCCCCGGGACGACTTTTTCTGTCAGGGAAAGCTCACCAGACACATTCGAGGAATCTACCGGGGTTGAGTCTAACTCGTTGTTCTTAGAAGAAACTGTTAAGTTAGAATCAATTTGATTATCATCCGCCATATCTGTAGAGTTGTTTTTCTGCGAAGAACTAATTGACAGGTTGGAAACTCCAGATGTTGTATCCCCTACTGTAACATTATATTCTTGGTTAACTGCCTCGGTTCCATTCTGTAAAGATAAGTCAAGCGTCTGTGTGCTCACTTCCGTCGAGTGGGTTCTTGATTCAGAATTTTCAGTCAATCCTTCTGTTTTTGTGGAATTTGAAACTGAAGTATCTTCAGCAGTGGATGAGATTGGATCATCATGCTTCTCTTCACTGTTTGTTGTGTTTGGAGGACTGCCTTCTCCATCTGCTTTACCATCCTCCACCTTCAAAGCCACTGTTGTATTTTGGCTGGCATTGATCTGCATAATGTTATTAACACCAACTTCACTCTTAGCTTCAGCAGCATGTTCTGCTTCTTGCTCTAACTTACCACTCTCATTTTCAGTGGCAGTTACAACTGTATTATGAGTCACTGCACTTGAAGCATCATCTGCTTTATAATGTTCTTCACGTGCCTCATGTGAACTGCTCGAATCCTCATCATGATCATGGTCCTCCAATGAATTCTCTTCCTCCACCTGACTATCATTGACTTCAGAATCTCTCTCTTCAGTTTCCTTCTCGTTATCTTCTCCTCTCTCATCAGTTTCCTTCTCGTTATCTTCTCCTCTCTGATCAGTTTCCTTCTCGTTATCTTCTCCTCTCTCATCCGTTTCCTTCTCGTTATCTTCTCCTCTCTCATCCGTTTCCTTCTCGTTATCTTCTCCTCTTTCTTTGTCTTCGTCAACGTCCTCTTCTTGATCAGGCTCTACATCAGACTTCTCTTGATCATGATCATCAACCTCATCTTCTCCATCTTCTTTTTGTTCATCATTCTTCTCTTTAGTATTGTTCTCTTCTAGATCTTCTACCTCAGGCTTATTCCCTTCTTCTTCTTCTTCTTCCACTGTTTCATCTTCTGGTTCCTCTCTATGCTTCTCATTAACTGTATCCAATCCCTCAATCCCCCGGGGTAGGAGATCTTTCCTTCCGAGTTTCACAAGTTCATTGCTACTTTCAGTCTTAGTTGGAGTCTTAGTATCATTTTCATCAAATTCTTTCTTTTTATCATGGGAGTGCTTGACCTGGTAAATCAACCAAAAGCAAACTGCAAGAAGCAGACAGATTTGTAAAACATTCTTAACCTTGATACCTTTGGATCTATGGTTCCTACCAGGTGACTGCTTGTACATGGTGAGTTTTACTACCTGTTCTGCAAAGAGTTATTAAATCTGTCAACAACCAGATTTACATATCAGTCCAAGCACTACTCAACAGCTACAAAGCAATTTAGTTATCAATCAGAAGATAATATAACACAACCTTATACAATTTTGGCAAGGTTAAACTATCGCATGAGTTGGAGAAACTAGTGCTGTTAAGATTTACCAGTGTATTAAGTTTTAGATTTGCTAATGAGCAATCAAGGGTGGGCCTAGTGGTCAATGAAGTGGGTGCAGACCTTGAAACTAGGGTTCAAATCCATGTACAGACAAAAAACACCAGATGATTTCTTCTTATATGCCTAAGCCTTGGTGACTTAGTGTTACCCGGAACCCGTGCTAGTGAGATATAGCATATACCCAGTGAAATAGTTGAGGTACATGCAAGCTGGCTCGGCAACAACAACAACATACTCAGTGTAATCCCACAAGTGGGGTCTGGGGAGTGTAGTGTGTACGCAGACCTTAACCCTACCTTGGGAGGTAGGCAACACCGTTATTAAGAAAGTAAATGTCTTAGATTTGCTTAAAAAGTAAACTGTTGCTGTCATAAGCACCGGATAAATTTTCACATTTGAGATTCTTAAAAGCATCATCTGGAATTTATGATATTGCATATATCTCTTGGCTACAGAGGTATCTTAAACGATTGGAAGAATCCTTTCAGGAGAGGAGTCATTAGGACGTAATGAATAAATTTTCATTGTTAGGATGAGTCAATTGTTTGAATTCGACAAAAGAAAAAAACTGTAGGCCTTATCAAGACCTATTTGTAGCTGACAAATAACCAGTTGGCCGATTCCTCCCGAACCTGTATTCCGCAAAAGTTAATAAAAATGAAAATAATCTGAATCTCTCTATATCGTGGACATGATATGGTCAAAGTTTTGAGGCCATAAAGTTCCCATAGTTGGATAGGTCACCTACCTGAAGAGACCCTACCCCCATATCAAAATAGTCCCATATACATATCATATGTGCAAAGAGCCCACCCGAGGTTAGCAAATACAATGTACATACCCGAGTTGTTCAAAGTAGAAATATCAGGAATAGCATGACCTAGTACGACTTGCTTGGAATGTTGTGAGGAGCCTAGAGCTATTGAATTGTTTAATAACCCAAGGAGAAGAATAGGACTCCTCGCAATATCATAACACGATACCATTGTAATCTTCCCTTCCACAACTGAGACATAACCTTGTAAAGGAGTTAAATATCATTTAGTTTCAAGTAGTATCTAGAAAATAGGCACCAGGTTGCTATTTTTTAAGAAGTCAAAATACCTTTGCATTACCATTGACATGTGCCTCACATATGGCACCATATAGGCTGACAATCATTGATCTGATTTTTTCTGAAGTCAACTGTCAATTAGGTATTATAAATACATGGTATGTTATAGGCAGGCTAAAATTTTAAGCAAGAAAACTAGCTGTAATTAGGGATGAAATCTTGATATCCTACCTCACACTCCTTAACAAGCAGGGAAGTGAAAAACAAATCAGGGAGAGAGAGAAGGGTGGGATTGCAAATTTGAGTTAGAAATTTCTCCATCCGAGGCCTTATTATTATTACTGAGATGGTTTCTCTGGGTAGTACTCATAGTTCAGTCAATCAATTTCAAAGGAAATAATATTCGGTGCATGTCAACATGTACACAAATTGACTGGGAAACCACTGTTACCCCAAAAATAAAATATTAGTGCATCAGCTGCATTGCTAAATCCACCAGTACTATTATCTCAGAATCCAACTAAGCCACTAGTCCCAGTTTAGTAAGAAAAGACAGTTAGATTAGATAAATAGGAAATAATGTACTTACTCACAATTTTAACAATGCCGCTAACAGAATCGTGAAGTTTCCCAAAATAAAAATAAAGAGGAAAAAGGAAAACTGAGACCGCAATTGAATCCCTTGATCAGATTCCATTCATAAACAAGAAGTGCTACACTTCATGAAAAAGGGCGCAATATTTTTTCAACCGTTTCTAAAGACGTTCTTTTAATTAGCACAAAAAGTTCATATTTTTCAATATCCATGAACAACACTGTAACGACTTAACTGGATATCAATCCCATTCATAAAAGACAAAAGTGCAGAGAGATCACTTTCACAGTAATTCCTATTTACACAATCCGGTCACTTATTAAATAGTTACAGCTAAATCCTTCACAAGCATTAATCAGTAATATGGTAAAATTGGTAACTAACGTGCTATCACAAGTTAAAATTCCCTAATAGCATAAACAAATATTTACATTGTCAGTGCATATAACTTAAATTCTTTGCTAATCCTTGCCCAACCAAACTCGACCAAAATGCAAAGCGGATAAAACTACATCATAGTCACAGATTATAAGAGTAGATTTCTTTCATTTCCTAAAACTAAACACTCCAAACTATGGAAACTGAGGAATTAACAAAATAATATGGAAGGTTGATTAATATAGAACAACCGTAACAACAAAACACCAACCTCCATAAATGCAATGACAGACTAGGACAAATAATTCTGACTACTTAAGACTTCCCAAACTTAATTAAACCCCAATTAAATTAACACCTAGACAACTTAAACCTAGAGAAAACTCACACCCAAAAAGACATTCATTAAATTACACAAACCCATTTTCAAGAATCAGTTGATTTACCAGAAAAAGATCAAAACTTTATGTATCAAGAAACTAATATTTATATTCCTATTATTCAATCATCAAACTATGTGTAATCCAAAGAAAAAGATCAAAACTTCTATGTATCAAGAAACAAAAGTGAGCGAACACTAACTGTACAAACTCAAACACTACAGCAAAAACCACACAATAAGCAAGAAATAAACATTGAAACAGTAATTTTAAAGGGTAAGAACATAAATACCTGACAGTAGAGATGCTAAGTTCCAAACTGCTAGGCCAAGAAATGGGAAAAGGGAAAGTAATAGTATAAACTTAGTCAAAGAGTTTTATTTACAGTCTATTATGTGTATGATAAGGAGATTGAGCCTTCAACGTTCAACATCTATAATTCTTTCTTATTTGGATCTACAAACAAAGCCTACTGTACCCTTCGCTACTGTGTATTGTTTGTTCAGTGAGAGAGATTGATTTTGGACGGGCTCGGATACTTTTACTATAAATGGACCGGGTCATTTGGCTGGCTTGCTTTTTCCCATACATAATTATATATGTTCAAACTTCAAACACAGCCTCCGCAGAAATATGGCTTCGTATAATAGATCTTTGTGGTATGATTTTTTTCAAATTTCATATATAATAGGAATTTGTGTATCAGAGTATTTTTTTTAGATTATATGTGTTCGAATATCATAGATGGAACTAGAATTTCGAGTTTAACGGTGTTAGATTCTAGAATAAAAAATTAATAAATTTTTGATAAATTATTTATGCATATTAAGTGATTTTTTTATGAAAGTGTACAAGATTTGCATCCAAAATCGTAAGCAGAATGTTAATGTTGCTCTGCGATAGCTTTCGCACACTGAAATATATACCGAATTTCACACATAAATTAAATAGATAAAATACCTCATTTTTTCAGCGAAATTCAATTCCACTCAAAAGTAACCCCAAAGGTACAAAAAGAAATCCAAAGTGTTTGGCCCAGTGACCAATACATTAGGGTATTGCTGTCTGAGGTTCCGTGTTCGAGTCCTCTGATCAGCGAGAGTGGAACTGTGTTCCCCAAAAAAATCCCTCCATACGCGTAGGGCCAAGCGGTGTATAATAATCCGTAGGGCCAGGCCGGAGGTGGGGTTTTCTGAGGTATGGGGCCGTAATGCGGTGGGACCAGTCACTTTAAAAAGTTTACCCTACCTTAGTTTTAGTTCGATCCCCTGCATAAACCTTCTTGGTTGAGCCTGTCACACATGGCTTGCCAAGTGTGGTTAATCGGCTGACGTAGTTTGCAGGCTATTGCGTCAGTCCGGGGTTTACCCTGTGCGCATTCGAGAGAGTAGCGGCTGCGGGTTCCTTCGTCAACAAAAAAAAAAAGGTACAAAAAGAAATAATTTATATTTTTTTGTATCTACTAAAATTTGAATCTTGATCTCTTGTTATCTTCTCTTACTTCACTATTCGGTATGTCATACCCTTAATAGTTGTTCTTGTCATATAATATTATATGTTCATTGTTTATAAGAAAAAATATAAATGTTGGATAGTCAATTCATGTGGACAGACAAAAATAGAATAAAAGAATGAGCGTTACATTGAAGGTCACATGCAAAGCCAACATGTATTATGGGTCTTGATATTAGGTTTGTGAATTTGGATTTTGGACCCACCTTATTTTTGTTCTTCTTCTTTAGTACTCCTACGTTTATCTTCTTTTTTGAACGATGCACGATTTGGATGTGAATAATTCTTGAGCTGCATAACTTATAACTTACAGATTTGGATAGTAAATTTGGCACCTTGTATGTTAATGTTGACAATAATTAATTAATGACCTATTCGTCGTCCTTGTTTTAAAATATCATCAAAGCGTACTTTTACGTATGTTCTTAGAGAAATAATATTTTTTCTATAATATCTAAAAAAGAATATAGAATTAATATATATATATATTATGGATAAAATGAATATGAGGTGATGAGAAAACACCAAGCATTTTTTTTTATCTTCTAGTCTCATTCAGGAGCGAACAAGAATTGTTTTGCTTAGATTAAAAAAATTTGTTAATAGTAATCCTTTTTTTTGATGGATCGATAAAATCACTGATAAAATCACTGATAGTACCACTGATATTATCGAGGAATATCATTATAGGTAAAAAAAATAAACATCATATAATACGTACTGATTATATATGTTTGTCGCCGAACGAATGAGTAGCAACATTACCTTGAACTTGAAATGGTCTTGGCTTAAACTTGCAAGTTAGCGGTATAACTTTCTAAAAAAATAATATTACATAAGAAGTAGGGGAAAAGAAACATGGAGAAGATTATAAAGTGGGATTCGAACCCTCACTAATAAGGTGAAAGTGACAACAAACTGAACTACTAGATCTCTATTAGAAATTTTATTATCTATATTGCTTTAGAAGTTCTTAGAAGACATCCAAAGTTTGACAAATTGATAAATTAATGAAAAAATAATTCTTTGATTATTTTTATTAATGAAGAGGTCTATATATACAATACACAATCTCTAAATATAGAAAATCATATTCCTACTATAATACTAATATCATAATTACAAGTGTACAAGACTTCTACAAAATATGGTAAGTAACATAAATATACACTAATATCATAATTATAGGAAGAACTGATTTTCTGGTTGTATATTTTCGTGTATATCAAGTGTGTCTCAACAATGGTGTAAGGGGTGTTTATATAGGTGAGGAAGGGACTGTTTGACTGCGTTCAGAACAGCCATTATTGGCCAAATAATGATCATTATGGAGGTAGTAAAGCCACCAAATTAAAGGAGAGAAATACCAACGGATGCCATTATAGGAGGTGTAATTCAGCCAAAATAAATGGCTGAATTGAGTGCTGGACGTTTCTGCCGAAATTCTAAATTTCTGGAAACTTCAGGGACCAAACTGTACATCTGAAGCTTCTGGGATCAAACTGTACTTCTGGAAAAGTTCTCTGGCCCAAAAAGATAATATCAGAAGGCCCACAGCCCGTGAGCCCGGAACCGGACGGGTGGGCGGCAGCGGCGCGCGCGTGGTCTTTCCTTGAACCGAAGCACATCTAGGTCCTCCCTCCTTTAAACACATGGGATACCCCTTGGGGTCCCAAACCCCAAACCAATTTCGAGTCTTATATACACAACAATTTTTTCTTCCTCTACCGACGAGGGAAAATTGAACACAACACCACACTTTCCATGCTTCAAACACCTCACTTCGTGGACCAATATCTCTTTCATTTCTCAATGAAATTTGACGATTCTTGGCCCTACGGTTATCTACGTACTTAGTAGATCATGCATGTGTGAAGAACCGAATTCTCCAACATACGTAACACTAGTGTTTAAGCCGTTAAAGTTGGTCGGTCGCAACTCCCGCCAAAGGCAAATTTCCAACAGAATCATATTCCTACTATAATACTAATATCCTAATTACTCTTGTACAAGACTTCTACAAAATATGGTAATTAATCTAAATATACACAAATATACACGTTTCTATCAATTAATTATAACGTTTGACAAATTGATAGATTAATTATAACGTTTGGCATAAGATTGAGGGGGTTACATATCTAAAATGAGGTCTGCTTCAACTACCCTTCTTTTTACAAGTCCAAATGTCTAGAAACGATCTCTCTAAAAAATAGGAGAGAAATATCATGCTCTCTTGTTTTTCTCCGGTACAGAAATGACTTAGTCAAAACTCAAAGTTCTGTTCTAGAATAAAACACACCAAGAGGGAACTTTACAAAATTATTTATTTAATTGCACCGTTTCCTTTTCAAATGGGCTGGTCTTTTAATTTTTCCCTACAAAATCAAACTCATGTATAGCGGGTCATAAGTTCTTAAGGTTGCAAAGTGTAACTTGTGAAATATATATTATAATGTAAAAATATAAATTTATGCCTGACGAAAAAATTAGTTGTTATGAAGGACAAAAATGAAAGACTAGCACAAAAGAGATGCAAAAGTGCAAATAACCCAAAATATTTACGTGCAAATAACCCAAAATATTTACGGAGCTCTAGGTCTTGTTGTATTCCTTTATAGTCCGCCTTAAGTACTCCCTCTCCTTCATAAATGTTGTTTTCAGTTTGGCCATATTCTTAAAAAAAATTACTTGCTTTTGTTCTTACTAACATACCCTTGATCAAATTCTTTGAAAAAGTACTCTTTAATGATTTCTTAGTTACGTAAAACTTCATTTATTTAAATAAGGTACAATTGAAAGAAAAAATCAACGCCTTCTCAATTTTGTGATAACACCACTTATTTTAAAACAAAATAAAAAAGTTTAAACACCAGTTATTATAAAATGAAAGGAGTATATATTTAATGTATAATAAATGTATACAAACGGTATTATCAATGTAATAGTATATACATTAATCATACACAGTAGACGTGAAATTACACATAATGACCTTTAAATGGATTGATTTGAATTTTTTGACTGCGGCTTGCCTCTTAGGCGAACTTGTAAGGACGAAAGTGCAAAACTGTTAAACTTGAAATTTTCGCATAAGACAACCAGAATTAAAAGTTTAAGATCACCTACCTCCAAGAACATTCTTATAAACACTAATTAAATTTTGTAGAAAAAATGTTATTTTTAAAATGGACTTTGAATCGTATAGTGTGAATTTTTTTTATTAGTAGGACGAAGTGCACAAATAACCTGTTTTGGGATCACTGTTTAAGTTGTAACCAATTTTTTATTTTATTTTATGAATTTATCCTCTTTGAAACAACTTTAGACATACGAGACCGAAGTTGCAAGAAACTGTGTCTAAAATTTGGCAAATTTCAGACCTTTTCCCCCGAAGAATCTAGCTTGTCTAGGCTAAACATCGGACATTTTTACCTAAAATTTGGCGTGACTTGCCAAAGCCAACTTCCGTCATTTTACATGAAGTTCAAGTGAACAAAACTTTATTGACATACAACAACTTGTTCTTTGAATTTTAACCATCCAACACCCAAATCTACTCCAAATGAGCTCAAGCTTCAATCATCAATTTGTCATAAAGAACAAACTTCAATCATCTTACAAATGCATTTTGCGACTGCAACAATAATGGTTTGCCAATATTTCAAAGTTTTTCGATAACACTCACTTGATTTAAATTTACTTTTCATATTTGAAATTAAAGACCACTTTTTCAAAGCATTAATTTTTAATTGCTATAAATTCAAAAAAATATTAGGAAAGAAGAAGAAGAATAAATAGTGGAGAAGAGCCAGTTTTATCTGAAATTACCTCTATTGAATACTAGTTAAACTTCAAGAAATTGCACAATTTTCCCTTCAAATGGGTTGTTCTTTAATTTTTGCCATGGAACTTATGCCAAATGGGGCATAAGTTCTTTATGAAACCGGCATAACTTGTGTCGGATACCATAAAGAAGTTATGACCCGGAAGACATAATTCCATTTGAGAGGCAAAAAATAATGACCAGTACAAAATAGGGGCAAAAGTACAAATGACCCGTTAAACTTTTCCAAAAATAAAGGGAAAAGGACATGGTGCGGTCACCAGCACAAAAAAGGGCCCAAAAAGCCCCAAAATGGGCATAATACCCCGACTGGCCGGCCGGCCCAAAATAATGTCAAGCCTAGCCGGCCCATATTCAGAGTTCTTCTTGTTGAGTTTTCTGTTCGCGGCCCAAATGTTTTTAGCCCAAACCTCCCTGAGCTTATGCTTGGTAAAGGGTTCCCCACCTGGTCCATTCTTATCTTCTTCCCTTCTTGTCCTTTTTCTTCCCTTTTATTTTTTTATCTTCTAAAACTAAATATATCAACTACAAACTAAAAAAATTAGTAAGTATACATTTATTAAATATAAATTATACATTAGTTTTACACATATTATACAATAATGATACAGTTTATACATGTATGATACATTTTCTACATTGATAAAATCTTTTTAGTCCTTCCTACTATGTCGATTCAAGAACATGCTGGGAATGAGAAGTCTTGTGTGTGGCATGCTGCTGATTTTGCTGATGGGGAAGTAAAGGAGGAGACTTTTTGCATCCGCTTTGTTTCAATTGAGAGTGAGTACTCTGTTTATGCATCTTTTGGATGTTATTGTTGTGACTATAGTTAAGAGATACTTTTTGGGTAATATATCTTCTTCTTGTTTGATGTGTGCTTATCACATGGAAGTCCTTTGGATAGGATTTCCATTGCTATTTGAAATCTTCTATTTTCAATCAAGATGTGATTTATAAAGTGCTGGATGAAAAGTGAAATAAGTTCAACACATGCACAGATTGGATCACTAGTTAAATCACATGCAACCTCTTTTGTCGGTGTTGAGATTAGAGTAGTTTAGAGTGCCCTAATTTGTATTAAAAGACATTATTTAGTATTGAATTAAAATGGTTCCAAACAGAATGGAATGGATATGGAGGATTCATTTTGCCAAGTCCAACCATACTCAATGCAGGTTTAGGTTATTGATTATAATTTGTTGAATTATGGTAATTAACCTATTTAATGTGGCACACATTCCGTACGTCCATGAATTGTACTTTTGCTAGTGCTGCTTCAGGAGTTGGATGCAACAGTTGATATTCACCAATCTTTCATTTTGAGGTGTTAATGTATGTGGTATCAAAAATGAATTTCCCTGACACTTCTTTACTTCTAAATCACAATTTCTGAGTTTCATATTACAGTGATTAATGATTAATGGCTCACAACCTCCTTGAATACATTCATTAAACTTGATGACATTTCTTGCATGGGCTGTAATCCTGTTTGTCATCTTAAATGAAACACTAGACAAGTGTAGAATCAAGTATATGAGATGATTGGAGCAATTCTTAAAATTAGCTCTATGTGCTTCAATACTAGATCATAACTTTGTTTTTATCTTGTCCGACAGATTGCAAAACTTTCAAAGAAAAGGTTGAAGAAATTGCTGAATCTCAACAGACGAAATCTGGAGAAAGTGAAGAAGCTGGTGCTGCTGCTACGGAACTTATTGAAAAACTTAGTGTTGAAACCAAAGATAAAAATGACAAGCCTGAAGACAAAGAGGCCCCTGCACCTACAGAGGAAAAGGAAGATAAGAAGGAAGAGAATGCTGATGAGAAGAAATAATATGTTTGTATTTGTGGGTCAGAGTTTTCTTTTTAAAAGTAGTGACACATATTCTATACAACAATGATACAATTTCTATACATATGATACATTTTCTCTATGTGTAATATATTTTTTCTATACATATACATTAGTGATATTCGATATAATAATGATAATATTTCTATACGTATGATACATTTTCTATACATATACAATAATGATACATATATTATACAAAAATGATACACTTTATATACATATGCTAAAATTAGTTGAAAATGGCTAGAAAATGGAATTATTTTTAACAAGCTTAAAAATGACTTTTAAGATACTTGCGCTACCGGGTGTCAATAGTTTCACCCAGTCGGCCATTTCTGTCCTTTTTCGCCAAAATAAATACAAATTAAACGAGAGCGAACAAATAAGATGTCTTGCAAAACTTTTCAGATTGGAAGCCCAGAGATCATGGGCCGGATTCACAACCTGCACAGGATAAACGAATGTAGACATCTACATATTTGGACTTGAATAACCAAAAGGTCCAGTATATTCTAAGATCAACCTTGGAGCTGCCATGAAGACAAGTAATCTAACTCTTTAACCTATAGTTTTATTAAGAGTATAGTATAGGTCCACTATCATAAGAATTCTGCCTTTTGATTTATATTGTATATGATCAGTAATCATTTCGATCTGGATTAAAGCAACAGCTATCCCTTCCATTATATATATATATATATATAGACAAGCTTCTATATCAAGGTACTAATCATCATTTTCCTTTATTTTCCCGTCGAATTCGAATTAACTATCATCATCTTTTGTATTCCACCCGTAACAAAAGAAGAATCCCATAATGTTTCGCTGGCTCGCATTAATTCCCCTAATTCATAGAAGATGAACATTTTCTTACCATGAGGAATAAACACTTGAGAAAATAATACAGTGTCATGTAAAATATAACTTTGGCCAACGTAGAAATGCTCAAACATAATTAGGGATTTTTACAATGTATAATCGTCTATCAAAATAATAGCTAATAATTTTTTTTATATATTAATAAAAAAATATATATATAACATACATATTTTATGTATAATTAGTGTATGTTGTTAGTGGATGTAATTACATTTTACTGAGTGCCCAAATATGTTTTAAAAAGCCCTAGTAATTAACAAAAACTCTTATAGAGATGCACTAAACATCAAAAGATTTAAATAGTTAATTACTAGTTCTTTTTCCTAATATTACAATAAACAGTTGCTTATTTTTGTGAAAACGTACGCAAAGTATTTCAGAAGGCTATTCCCAAAATTAACTCTTCCAGCACACACAAAATCAATAATTTCAAATTAAGTCTAATTCAAACATATCGTTTAGCAAAAACAAGATTAGATACTAATAAACGCAAACCTCGGGATATGGGTCATTTTTTTTTGTTTCTCATTCGGTCTCCGGTACCCGAATTGAGGCCCGACTAATCCGAATTCGTGCCGGGTAATTCCACATTAGAGGGTAAAACACTCCCTAACAATAGTAATTTCGTAACCAGAGGGACTCGAACTCGAAACTACAATTTTTTTTTTTGGGTCAGTGTTGGTAGTAAGGTAGCAGTCATAATGCTAATTATAGGATATCAAACTATAATGTACTTCTAATGATTATCACATTCTTAAAATATAATGTACAATTAATTATAGTAATTAAGATATCATTAGGCTGTGGTTGACATCATTAGGTTGTGGTTGACATCATTAGGTACATGAGTCGTGGTTGACTGGTTGACATCATTAGGTATATGAGTAGTGGTTGACCGGTTGACATCAATTGAGACACCGAGTGAGTATTATATTACTCATCCGTCCAGTTTTACTTTCACATATTAATTTTACACGCCTATTAAGGAACAAAAAATAGAATGAAAAGTTTGTCATATTACCCCTAATTATTATTAATTACCTAATGATTGAAATCAATTAAAGCTTATCAAAAAATGTGCAACCAACTAATTAACTAATGAGTTCTAACCGTTCACATATTCCCATAAAAAGTAGTGTTGGAAAAAGGAATTGAAAATTTTAACTTATTAATTATTAAGCATAAAATAGGAAAAAAACAATAAATTATTTTACTTTTTTAAAGTGAACAAGTAAAATTGAATAATTATTTTTATTATAGCGGAAAGTAAAACCGGAGGGAGGAAGTATAATAGTACATCAATTTGATGCTACACATTTGCTTCGGTTTAGAGATAATCTTTTGCTTAAACAAAATTCTTATCCTCTTTCTCGTCTCACCAGATAATTACTTCCCCTGCAATACCTATATATTCTCTCCGTTATCCTTATTTCCTCATCCTCCATTCTTGATATAATTTCCAAGAGAAAAATGCATAATTTCTCTAGACTTATTTATTTATTTATTTTATATTATATTATATTAGCTTCTATAGTTTCTGCAGGAGTTTTTAATAAGGATTTCTTCGTAACATGGTCTCCTAGTCTTTTCTTTTGCTATGAAAATAATGCTTGATAAACATTTTATTTATATTTTTCGTATCAACTTATTCAGGTTTAGGGATAGACGTGCGGTATACGAGGTGCATGTACGACACACAGGACGTGCGTGCGGTACACGAGATGTACGATGTGACGAACGCAGAAAATAGTTTTTGAATACACTTAAGAGCTATTACTAATATTTGACTTTAGGCCAGCAATTGAGTCACTCCTGTGTAGTATAATCATCTAACCACGTAAGCACTTCTGATGATCGTCGTACAAGAAGCTTGATACTTGACAAGTGATCTACTAATCTGATAATTTATTGAACAACGCACCAAACAAATATTGTCTTCAATTGTTATCCAAAATCTGTTAATACCAACTAGTTCTGGATATAATTTCCAAAGAAAAAATGAATAATTTCTCTAAACTTACTTTGTTGGTCACTTTATTTATTTACTTATTTCATATTACGTTAGCTTTTTCTACTGGAGTTTTTGATAAAAATTTCCGCATAGTTTGGTCTCCTGATCATGTAAAGACTTCTGCCGATGGACTAACGAGAAGCTTGATATTAGACAAGAATTCTGGTAATTAATTGATTAAATGCAAAATTTTATGTATTTCTACTTTTTGTTTTGCTACGAAAGTAATGTTTTATATATTCTGGATCATGACAATGTCAATTGAAGTAGGGTAAGTGATCTGAGTAGGCACTTCATGACACATGGACAGTGGGATGTATCTTCACTGATTCTGGAAATACAAGTGTATAAGCTACAAGACCCACCTTCTTAATGACTTGGAATTGACCATAGTACTTACCAGATTGCTTGTGGAAAGACTGATTTGTAACAATTAAAATACACCCAATCACCAATCTCAAACTTCCTGTCACTTCTATGAGCATCAGCATGTTGCTTCATCCTCAACTGAGCTCTTAATAAGTGATGTTTGAGCAGCTGCAACTTCATTTCTCAGTTAAGTAGTGTGTGATCCACTTTTGCAGAAGCAGACTCCCCTGATAAATATGGCAAGTGCAGGGGAGGAGGCCTGCCATATAGAGCTTTATAAGGTGTGGTATGTATAGCTGAGTGATAGAAAGTGTTGTACCAATACTCAACCATGGCTAAACAGAAAAATCAATCAGTAGCATCCTCATTATAGAAGCATCTAAGATAAGTTTTTAGGCACCTATTCAGAACTTCAGTCTGACCATCAGACTGGGGATGATATGTAGAACAAGTGTTCAATAGAACTCCTTGCAATGTGAACAATTCTTGCAAAAAAGAACTTAAGAACATAACATCTTTGTCACTGGTTATAGTATTAGGTAACCCATGCAATCTCACAACAGCATTCATGAATTCCTTAGCCAAAAATTATGCAGTGTAAGGGTGTTTCAATGGAATAAAATGGTCATATTTACAAACCCTATCCACCACCACCAAAATGACCTCAAACCCTTTGGATTTGGGCAATCCATTAATAAAATCCATACTTATTTGTGACCACACAACATCTGGTATTGGTAAAGGTTGTAACAACCCAGGATAAGCTGCCAAATCAGACTTGTTCTTCTGACAAATGTCACACCTTAATACAAGTTCCTTGACATCAGATCTGATACTCTTCCAATAGAACAATGTCAAGAGCCTCTTCAATGTTGCTTCCATGCCTGAATGACCCCCTTGAGGAGATGAATGCCAAAGACCAATAATTTTCATTTTTAAGGATAAATTCCTGCCCACCACTAGTTTGCCTTTCCTCCTAAGTTGTTGTTGATGCCAAGTATACTATTTGTGAGAACCAGCATGTGTCTGCAATTGTTGAATCAAGGACCTCAATTCAACATCTGAGTCCCAACTATCTATTATATCCTGTAACAGATCAGTGTTAGCAGTAGAAATTACTAAGGACATCAACTCAGCACCAGTCGCTCTTGAAAGTGCATCAGCCACTTTGTTTTCCACCCCTTGCTTATACTCAATTGTATAATCAAATGGCATTAACTTGGTAAGCCATGACAATTGAGAGTTGGTGTGTAACTTTTGCTCTATCAAGAATTTTAAAGCTTTTTGATCGGTTCTGATAATGAACTTCTGACCAAGCAAATATTGAGACCGCTTAGTTACAGCTTGAACAATAGCCAATAACTCTTTGTCATAAACAGAAAGTGCAGCATGTCTTGCAGACAAGGCCTTACTAATAAAGGCAATAGGGTGTCCTTCTTGCATTAAAATAGCCCCTATACCATAACCACTTGCATTAGTTTCCACAATAAAAACCTTATTTGCATCTGGTAAAGCTAATACAGGAGCTTGAGTAAGCATCACTTTTAGTTTTTCAAAGGCAATAGTTGCAGCATCTGACCATTTGAACTTATCCTTCTTTAGCAAATCAGTTAATGGTTTGATAATGACCTCAAATCCTTGTATGAACCTCCTGTAATAACCATCTAGCCCTAAGAAACCCCTCAGCTGCTTAATGGTAGTAGGAACAGGCCACTTCCTGACTGCTTCAACTTTCTGAGGGTAAGTTGATACCCCCTCCTGAGTAATAAAATGGCCCAAGTATTCTATCCTGTGGACCCCAAAGAAACACTTACTTTCCTTAGCAAATAATTGATGTTTCTGCATCTCCTTAAACACACATCTGAGATGTTTTAAATGATCATCCATTGACTGACTATATATCAATATATCATCAAAGAAGACCTATACAAACTTCCTCAAAAATCATGAAAATAGTGTTCATAAGACCTTGGAATGTTGCAGGAGCATTTGAAAGGCCAAATGGCATGACCAAGTATTCAAAATGTCCTGAATGAGTTCTAAAAGCTGTTTTTGGCACGTCCTCCACCGCCATTCTCAATTGATGATAACCTGATCTAAGGTCAAAATAGAAAAGATTTTTGAACCTTCGAACTCATCAAGTCAGTCTTCCACAATAGGAATTGAAAACTTATTATTCACAGTGAACTTATTGAGGTCTCTATAATCTACACACATCCTCCAAGACACATCTTTTTTCCAACTAGAACAACAGGAGAAGCAAAAGGACTGCAACTAGGCTAAATAGTTCCCTGATCTAATATCTATTGAACCATTTCTTCAATGATGTCCTTCTTAACAGAAGGGTACCTATATGACCTCTTATAGGTTTAGTACCACTCTTCAACACAATTTTGTGGTCAAAAACTCCTCTGAATGGGGGTAATTGTTTAGGCTCTTCAAATAATTGCTAAACTCACATAGCATGTTTAACAATCTAACATCAGTAGTTGAACTAGTTTTAGCTTCTAAGGCATACCACTGCATGTCATTACTCATAGAGGGAACAACTTGTATCACTCACAATTCAGACTGATTATCTGCGACTTTAGCTAATTTCTCAGCTCCTGATATGATGATCTGATTCTCAAATCCTCTTAGACAATGCTTCCTTCCCTTATACCAAAATTTCATAGTGAGCTTTCAGAAGTTCATACTGATATCCCCTAATGTTAGCAACCATTGGACCCCCAATACTATGCTGCAAGATTCATAGGCAATAACAAGAAGTTAGCTGAAAATTCTACCCCTTGCAGCAACCAAGAAATGGTGCACATCTGATTCACCTTCATTGCATTACCATTAGCTGTAGACACTACATTTGGTACAGTAGTTTGAATCTTCCATCCAAACTTCAAAACTACATTGGGGTCAATAAAATTGTGGGAACTACTAATATCTATCAGAATGTGGAGTGGTTTCTTTGAGTGGTAACCAGTCACCCTCATAGTTCTATATTCAAATGTTCCATTTAGAGCATGTACTGAGATATCCATCTGCTCTAAAGTCTATGGAAATTCTAATTCTTGTTCCTCCACTTTTATTACTTCATCTTCACTTGGTTCTTCCACTACTGGTACCCCCTCTTCCACCTCTAGTAGGTATAACTGCTTCAATTTCTTACATTTATGATCAGGAACATATTTCTCATTACAAAAATAACACAATCCTTTAGCCCTTTTATCATTCATTTCCTCCACACTCAAAGTTCTTCTAACTCCCTTATATGGCACTGAACTACCATAAGTTGGAGTTGGTAACAGTGGTGGTTTAGACTAAAACTTAGGATCTCCATACCTCTTGTTATTGGTCTGAACTGGGACTCCTGTGCCACCTTGCATGATAGCTGCAAGATAAGCTTCTTGCATCCTTGCTGTCTTATAAACTTGAAACAATGTCTTTGAATTGGTTAAATTCATAGCCATGTTGAGTTCATACTTTAACCCTCTAAGGAAACAGCTAATAGCATTTTCTTGAGATAAATTGACCCTTGTCAAATTCCTTTCAAACACAGCACTGGATAGCATTTTCTTGAGATAAAAATGATGTGCCCTTCTGTTGGAAATGGTATTACATGTGGAAGTGGAATACTAAAGACAGTGGATGCTGAAAGCAGAATTTGAGGTATGACCATCTATTTTGTAGGATGGAATTGGAAGATTTTATTAAGGTTACTCACTCACTGTCCATCTTATTGTTGATGGGCTTGCTGAAAAAATTACTCACTGATTGATTAAAATGTAGACAAGGCAGCAGAATCAGTACTAGGTACCATAAAATTCTCACTGGATGCAAAAAAATTATTTTATTTCTAGCAATTATTTTTGGTGGGTAAAATAGTTTTTTATTTCTATTTTATACGTATAAATGCTTGAAATTAAACCATTTGAAATCTTGAACATTAAAAACACAAATCAAATTGCACAGATTTAGAAACCTCAGGATGATGGGTTTAGGTTTATGTTGCATCCTCTAATTGCGAAATTGCCCCTGCTTTTGATCTTCTTTTTTTAATGATGAAATACTATTAATTATATGGCTTAATTTTGATTTTGTTTTTGATTTAGCATGTCACAAATTTCTTTTCGTTATTATTCATGTTTTTAATTACAATACTTTATGTTAATTACACTATTGATATTTTTGGTGGTGCATTTCATTTTTTTATATTTATTTCGATATTTTTTTTTACCATGGTGAATTTAAATGCGATAGGAAGTCTCAAATTTTTTTAACTTATTCCTGACTCTTGCAAATGATAAAGTTCAAAACAGAGGGAAAACATCAATCAGTTTCTTCTTAATAGTCTATTTTTGTATTACAAATGTCAATGGATTTGTATTGATCAATGCCACTATATCATTCTCACAAATACCTTTGTTTTTCTTAGCTATTGATTTCATATTTGTAATTTTGGTTCAATTATTCTTTTATCTCTTCTTAGCTTTTATATTTTTAACTCTAAATTTACGATCCCATATCATACATCTAAAGACGCATACAAGTATTCATCTCAATGATGTAGAAATTTTAGAGAAAAAAAAAGAGTTGTTTATAGCAACTCCAATCGAGCAAATTATGTAATAGATTCTTGGAAAGTAATAGCAAAGTTATCTAAGCTAAGTAGAATTATTAAAATTGTATAATTTTGGACATATTAATGTAAGTACCCTGACAATCGGACAACTTGATCATATTATGAACTTATTTAACTTGGAATTGTAGTTGTTGGGAAGGAAATAAAATTAAAAAAGAATGGAAGAATTTTGAGTAATAGAAAGGGGCAACCCGGTGCACTAAGCTCCCGCTATGCGCGGGGTCCGGAGAAGGGCCGGATCACAAGGGTCTATTGTACGCAACCTTATCTCACATTTATGCAAGATGCTGTTTCCACGACTTGAACTCATGACCTCCTGGTCACATGACATCAACTTTACCAGTTACTCCAAGGCCCCCCTTCCATTTTTTTTAGTAATAGAATAAAAGTATAATTAAGTTAATTTCATAACTAAGAGAAATTAATATTTCGGATGATTTCACAAAACAATAAATACACGTATTATTTTGAAAAGAGACTACTAGACAAGGATAGTAAGCAAGTTATAAGCTACTATATTTAGCAATGTAATAATTCTATTAACGTTGTCACTGAGTATAATTTATTAAAAAATAAGAAGGTAGTTAAAATTTTGTTCAAAATATTATTTAATGTGCTCAAATAAACCAATTCAACATTTAAAATTAATTATTTTTAGTATTAATACTAGTATATACAAATTGCATAGAAGTGATAAAGGAAAATAAAGTAGTTGGGCTCAGGGCCCTTTTTTGCTTTTCTTCTGGTCTGCTGCTGCGAGCTGATTATTTGGGTTTCGGCCCAATAGTTTCTGGTCGAAGAAGGCTCTCGAGCTATGCTAATATTAGGATGGGCCTCAGGCCCAAACACATAATGCAAGGTGGATGAGTCCAATAGACCCAAATCAATTTCACATGTAAAAGAAACAAAAGGGTAAGGATTAGTAACGGATTAAGAAAAATACTAATACTGAATTATGTACTTCATAAGTAAGCACATAAAGATTTTAAGTGATCCTTGAGCTAATCTAATACTGTAACAAACATTCGTGCTTTTAAAAAATAAATTACATAAATAGCTATAGTTTTTAGACTTCTAACCAATCATAGCTACTTTCATCTTAATTACATGTCGTAGCTATGTTATACAGAGGCGGATCCAGGTTTTGAAAGTTCCGATGCCACACCGCTTTGAACGTAAAACTTACTATCTCGCTAGTTATGGATGGACGTCACGTCAAAATTTTGACTCATTAATAGGGGTTATCAATGGAAAATTTGTCGAAAACGTTATCAACAAGCTAAATTTTGACAAATTCTGTCAGAAATTTGCAATTTTCTACTAGTATATATTGCTATTTACATTGTCCAAATAAGAAAAATATTTTTTTCGATTTGGTTATTCATCTTTTAAATTTATTTAGACAACTCGATCAAACAAAAAAAATGTGATTATTAAAAAATATTTCCAATTCCATTGTTAACCAATTATGACATCAAGCCAAACATGCAAAAATTGTAGTAATTTGCATAATTATGATATATTTCTGGTATAAATATTTTTAATGTCAACATACAAGAATTTGAATTCAATAGCAAAGGTAGTTTAATATTACATATATTATTTGAAATTTTATAATTCAGTTGTTGTATAACTTACTGAATAAATGAATAATAATAATAATAATAATAATAATATTTATGACTGTATTATTATTATATAGCATATTATATAAAATACATAAATAGTATAGTAATTGTGTATTACTATTATATACATCAAATATAACCAAGATATATAATATATAAATAAAATAGTAGTATATATTATTTTGATCATATATTAGCACTATACATTCAATATACTGCACATATGTTAAGAAAACAGAGAAATTTGGATAGCAATTAAAATATACGGGCTCTTCGCTAAGGGAGGATTCAACCAACCCTAGCATAGAGTCCATGTACTTTTTATGACGCTTGTCACGTATACTAACCAAAATAGAAGTATTCAAACATGTACGGGTAAGTGAATTTACCGCTACCTACACTAATCCGATACGTAAGTAATTATGCCCCCTTTTCAGAGCATCGTCTATAGATCTTTGTGATAGTAAAGTAACATATGCAGCTCTATCAGTAACATATATTGTTCTTTCAACGGTTTTGATAGCGTAATCAGATTTGAATTCGAAGGTACCTTTATATATATATATATATATATATATAAAGGTACTTTCGGTATATTCCAATTTTCAAGGTCCTTTTCTGTATTGTAGATCACCGTTTCTTCGGTGTTTTTTACTCTTAAAATACTTGAACTAGACTTGGAAGTCGAAACTTTACTATTAATAGATTTCCTCATACTCATAGATCTGAGCGAACCTGCCATTGAATTAGAGTTTCTCTGCCTGTCTGTTCCGAACAAATGTCCCACCACCTCTGCCCTAACGCCTCTCTTCGGAAAAAGCGAGCCTTATGTGCGATGGCCAACAATTGAGTGACAGGTTATTGCAGAGTATCTTAATTCAATTGCAAATTGCGAAGATCAATAAGTGAAAAATCTAATAACAACTTGGCTTTAATACCATTTCTACCAGGATATAAATTAAAACTGAATAAATAAATTACTGAGGAACGTCTTTATCATAATATTTTTGCTTCTCACTTCAGTCAATTAGCAATATTTTTTATGTGGACTTCCGAAAATCTATTTCATGTAGCTATATATATATATATATATATATATATATATATATTATCAAACTGCATAAACTTTAGCAAACTTACAAGCATACTTCTCAAACTTAGCAAACTTACATATGAAAAGGTCGAAGGGATGTAAACACAACTCTTCTCAAAACTTCACTCTTGCAATCTTTTAAAAGATAAAAATCAAAATCGAAAAAACTCTACCCAGAATAATTCTCGGGTCTTCTTTAAATAGGCAGTCGGACCATCAATGTGTCGAAATCACAAAGGTAGGAAAAAAGGCAGTCTATGCAAGTGGACGGCATCTTCACATTTTGACGTGGAAAGTGGAACGAAAGATAGCCGACGCTAACAGACAAACAATTTTATAAAAGAATATTCTGCTGACGCCAATAGACAAACAACTTTATAAAAGCAGAATCAGCTGCATTATTGCTTAAGGGGGTCCACTCCCGGTATTCCAAAATAATCGTCCTAATTATTATTCTGGCTATCTCCATCACCTTCTTGTATGCATTACATCTCATCATTTTCAAAGAGGTCAGGACCTTTCTTCTTGAGGTCTTCTTTAGAGGTAGACCCGGTCGAATTTAGAAGGGCAGACAACATGTCTTTCTTTGAAACTGAGTACCTACTGATGAGCCAAGAGTCCGGTTGGATTTTCTTCCAACTTCAAGATCAATGAACATTTCACGTTCTAAGTGAGTGGTTATAAACTTGTCCCACTGATGAACATGAATATTCCTGGTTAGATGAGGAACCCACTTTGAATCTCCATCTTCATTTTTGTCGAATCTGTATGACCATTTCAGGATCTACGGGAGTTCATATAAAACTAAGAATCATAAAGAATACCATCCCTTATTAGGGAAATGAGCATTTTCTTTCAGAAAAATTCTATAAGAATCAGTTATTTGGGGGGGGGGGGGCAGATAATCAACTGTAGGACCCATGAAGAGGAACCAATTTTTAAACCAATTGTGTACCCATTTAAGTTCTTTCATATTGAATTGAATAAACCAAGTATGAGAATCCTGGAGTTTTGAAATAATAAAACATTTTTCATGCTTCAAGATAATCTAAAAAGGAATAATTTCTAGGTTTGAAACTGGAGTCTTGAAGAATATATATTTTCTGGTGGGGTTATATCCCCATTCTTCCACAGTGATGATTTTTAAAATCACAAATTTTGAAAAGACAATCATATGCCGATTATCACTGACGAACCGGTGTATGACCTCGATAGAGTCAGTTTCCTTCGGAACTCGTTCATACCAATATCTGGATTTTAAAAACATTCTCATATGATCTTTTAGATACTTGTAGATATCAGCTTGGCGTCTTTAAGACATTCATTATTTTCAACGACTAAAAGAGGAATTTCATTCGTCCATAGAAAGGGATTTTCATCAATAACCTTCTGCATGTTAATATCAAAGGGTTGGGCTATTTCGAGTGGATTAGGGCTTCCCATTGGTGACTTCTGCGAGGATGAGGAGGAAGATGATGTCTCGGATCTTTTAGCTAGTCCCCGGTTTGCCACCATCTTTCCTTTGTTAGTGTCTATAAATTTCAAATTCTGGATCTACCGGTGAGTAATTCATAATCAATAAAAATGATAGATAACGTGCTATAATATACTACCTCCGAATAAAAAAGAGTGTTCACTTAGCCTTTTTTTTTTTGTAAAAAAGAATGTCTACTTATCAAATCAAGAAATAATTAATTTCATTTTTCCAGATTTGCCCCTATTAAGTGTTAGGTGATCAAAATCTCAATGCCTATTTAGTTAGAGATAATTTAGTCTAATTGCCTATTTTTATCTAGAAGTTAGTATGTGCAAATGACTAAGTGAACACTCTTTTTTATCCGGATGGAGTATTAAACTACACTGGTTGCGTATAATTTCCTTACACTTTTGGTGTATATAGCTTAGCTTAAAACCATTAAGATTAAGTAATTATCCTGTAGAAATGGGGCCTTAAACACCTAACGAAACCAGATCGCATTATTGAAATTCAATTTGTTTCTTTATCTAACTACACCATTTGGGTAAAATAAGCATACTTCAGAAGTAATATGAACTCATAAGCTAAAACCTTTTTTAGGGCTTACAATAATTATTAAAATTACGGCTAGCTTTGATACCACTCCTTTGCTTCGTATTAAAGATATTCTTGCTTAAACAATAAAACTCTTATATGTTCTCCTCTTTCTCGTCCCACCAGCTACCTAATTACATATATAATCTCTCCATTATCCCAATTTCCTCATCTTCCATTCCTGATAATTTTTCAAAACATGAAAAACTTCTCTAGACTTATTTTCTTGGTCACTATTTTTATTTATTTATTTCATATTACATTAGCTTCTATAATTTCTACAGGAGATTTTAATAAGGATTTCTACGTAAACTATTCACCTAACCATATAAACACTTCTGCTGATGGCCGTACAAGAAGCTTGGCATTTGACAAAGAATCTGGTAACTAATTGAAATGCTAATTCTCTATAATTCTAGCTTCTTATTTTTTTGTTTGGTTATGTACACAATGTTTGATGAATATTTTATTAATACTTGTCATTTCAACTTGTTCAGGTTCAGAGATTGCTTCAAATGATATGTACTTATTTGGTCAATTCGACATGAAAATTAAGTTGATACCAGGAAATTCAGCAGGCATCGTTGTTGCATTTTATGTAAGCAGAAAAAAAATCTTGTTCCTATTTAAATTTTAATTTTTTAGTTTGTTTTTGTTTTGATTTTTTTATAATTTAGAACTACATATGCAGTTGGCTTCAGATCAACCAAATCACGACGAGGTAGACTTTGAATTTCTGGGCAATGTGCCTGGTAAACCTATTACTCTTCAAACAAATGTTTATGTTGATGGATCGGATAATAGAGAAGAGAGAATCAACATGTGGTTTGATCCAACTCAAGACTTTCACACTTATTCTATTCTATGGAACCTTCACCAAATTGTGTAAGTCTTTTATTTTCTTGTTACAATAATTTTTGGTCATCACAATCAGACCAGGCGTAATTCAAGATATAATTTGATACGTTCAATTTTTAAATTTTTATTACTGAATCCATTAACACTTTTAAAACTATGAGTTCGGAGTTGAATATTAGTTTAAAATTTAGTAAATTTTCACATATCTATTTATACTTAATGTCGAAAAGACTGGGTCCAGTTTAATCCATTCATTATATAGTACTCTATCCGCCCCTTAGCTAGGCCTCATACATATTTAACTTTATATCATTTTTAACATCACACATACATATATAAATTAAGTTTCAGTCTCAAAGTAGTTGGAATTAACGTGTATATTTCGCTCTAATCGGGTTTATTTCGTTGTAATATCTAATGATAAAACTATAATATTGGTGGGCAGGTTCATGGTAGATTGGATACCTATTAGAACATACAGAAATCATGCAGATAAAGGAGCTAAATATCCTCGTTGGCAGCCAATGGAACTCAAACTCAGCATATGGAATGGAGAAACTTGGGCAACAGATGGTGGGAAAACAAAAATTGATTGGTCACAAGCACCCTTTGTGGCCACATTGGGGAATTACTCAATTGATGCATGTATTTGGAAAGGGAATGCAAGATTTTGTAGAGCAGAAAGTGAAAATAATTGGTGGAATAAGGGGCAATTCAGTACTTTGACGTGGACTCAAAGAAGGTTGTTTAAATGGGTTAGAAAATATCACTTGACATATAATTATTGCACGGATAATCAACGATTTCAAAATAATATCCCAATAGAGTGCTCTCTTCCAAAGTATTAATCAACGACAATTACGGACGTCAAATGTTTATTTTCTCTTTATGACTCCTCTGCAATAGCGGATGATGAGAAAATATTCTTTTCTTTTTCACTTTATGTACTCTTTATGTTTATTCTTTGCATAATATATATTTAAATAAAAAAAGTCTATGAAGATCCTTTGATCAAAGTATCTTTATCCTATGAAGCAAAATGACAGATTTTTACTTTTGATTAGGTAATTATATATTTCTTTTCTCTACCTTGAAGGATATTGGGATTGGTGGATGGTGCGCCACCCTTCCTAATTTCGTGTAATATATTCTGTTATTCGTGGTTTTCTTTTTCTCTTCCTTTTAAACTAGGGGTGTATATCGGTTCGGTTTGGTTCGGTTCAATTTTGCATCCGAAAAATATTAACCAAATAAAAATCAGTTTTTTTAAAAAAAAAAACAGAATACAACTTTTTTTTTAAAAAACCCGATATGTTCGGTTTATATGCCGAACGTATCGGATTATATCGGTTTTTTCTAGTGGGCTGAGTCGGGGATTGTTTTTTAAAAAAATTGAATTTCCTAAACTGAAATTGACATTCACACCTACACTATCATAAAATTTCGACGTTGAAATCTATTGTGTATCGTGAAATTTTTACTAAAGAAAAAGGAAAATTAGAAATCGATTTGGGTGAAAACACAAATTGATTGGGAAAACGGACGTATTTCTAAAAATTGGCTACGCCAAACCGCGCGGTTTAACCGGCCCCATCTCGAAAAAATAAGCAAAATTAAAAAAAATCAGGTAAAACGGACATCCGAGCGCATAGTTATGACCATTTAAAGTTTTATCAATTTACAACTACTTTGTCTCCCTACATTTTATGTCAATATTTCCGTGATATGTTAATCAAGTTCATGTCGCATGCGATTTCCATAAAAGCTTCATAAATTAGTTTCAACGGCTATGATTCAAGAAATAGTAGTAGCCTAAAATAAAAAATAAAAAATATTTAATTCAGTTTTTCGGTTCGGTTTGTATCCAAAATAAAAAAACCGAACCGAATCACTAAATCCTGATTCGGTTCGGTTTTTCAAAAAATCAGTTTTTTTTTTAAAAAAAAACCGAACCAAATTTCGGTTCGGTTCGATTTTTTCGATTCGCCAGATTTTTTGCTCACCCCTATTTTAAACCCAAATATGAGTATTTAAAAACTATCAATACTGCCCCGTATATCGATAATCGCTGTTTTCTTAGAATAAGAAATAAAAGTAAATAAATTTTTAGCGTAGAAAATGCTGATTTCTTTTGAATATATATGAAAATTTTAAGCAGTAAAAAGTCATGTAACTAAATTACTGAATTCCAATAAACGTGTTAAAAATATTAATGTGATGTCATTGGATTAAATCCGAAAAATTGATGAGCACATTTGATGTGCCATCTCATAATGACTGACTTGGGATATCCACAGACTTGGGCCTAACTTAAAATCTAGGACCAAAAACACCATTAAAGTCAATCAAAAAATTGAGTGGATGGCTGGTCTTTAATTTTTGCCCCTCAATTTGCTAGAATTTAATTTTCACCTCTTTCTCATTTAATAAAAATTTGTGGGCCAAAATATTCTTTATTCACGGGTCTACTAAATCAAAGATTCTGGATTCGAATCCCACCAAAGGCAAAAAAAGAAAAAAAAATTCACAAGATAAAATTTTCATAGAAATTATGACTATTCGACCAAAGTTATATAGATACTATGCCCCTTGAGGCATAGTTTCTATGTAACTAGCCGGACAATACATAATCTTAATGTTTCAACGAAACTTTGCCTTCATCCATAGCATGTAACTTTGCCCCTTAAGACATAATCTCTATACAACTTTGGCCGAATAAACATATTTTCTATGAAATCTTGTCTTCCGAATATTTTTTCATTTTTTACTCTACTGAAATTCGAACCCACAACCTTAGAGGTATTTTCGGAGGCATAATTACATAGAAACTATGCCCCTTAAGGCATAATTTATGTATAACTTTGATCAAATAGACATATTTTCTAATGAAATTTTGTCTTGCGCTTTTTTTTCTTTTTGACACTGGTAAGATTCGAACACATAACTTCAATGATATTTTCGGTCATTTTCTAAGGCGAATGACCAAAATTAAAGACCACCCTAAAATAGGGTCAATCGTGCGAATTGCCCAAGTCAATAAAGCTAATTTTGGGGTCATTTGTCCCAATTTTGTGTTGGTCTTAATTTTTGCCCCCATCAAAACTTTTTCGCGAGATATAAGTTTATAATTCCAAAAGTTATGCCCCGCGCCCTTAAGAACTTATGCGCTAGACATAAGTTCGATTTTGGAGGACAAAAATTAAAGAACAACCTATTTGAAGGAAACCGTGCAATTTCTTCTTAACTTTTTACGTATGATCATTTATTAAAGTCAAAAGGTAAAGTTTACGTACGATCATCTTTGCAGACCAAAGGGGCTCTAAGTGATCTTCTCATTTAGCAGATCAAATTTTCAGAGTAAATTTGGAGTAAGTTCAATTTTCTTCTATTTATAACACAAAAGAAATGACCAAAAAAATAATAATTAGAGAAGTACTGTAACTGAGAATAACCAATCCACGGACAACCAAATATTTCGTGCATAAATTTCAATCCGAAGAACTCAAACAACAGATACATAGAAATAATTTAGCAGCATGGCTCGTACACTCCTTATAATATTTAAGTGCAACGATCCTAAAATGCTAGTTCTTAGATGTTGCCAATATAGATCATAAAGCCTCTATATAATAGCTTATTCATCACATTCTTATAATGTTCTTATTTGATTATAAAACTCTTAAGTCAAAATACTTAGTAAGGGCGTTGACCAATGTAGTTGCCGGGAGGATTATAGTTGCAAATAACAAACCACCAGCCATTGGAACACTGAACCCTAGCACAACCAAGTTGAACCGAATTACGCCAGACCACCTGAGTATAATGCAGACACTGTTGTCCACCAGTGCAACTGTTAGTATTGTAGTCATAGTACGGCTTCTCTACCACCCACAAGTTAACAGCCGCAGTGCCAGTGAAAGAACCACTCCCCTTAGCAATATTTTCACCATAAGGACCATTAGAGTGGACAAGATTGCAATCGCCAATTCTTTGATTGGCATAATTTTGTGCACAATTTGCAAGAGTTGTGTTCCATGCAATTGCACTAACACCAACTTGAGATCGAGCAGAATTATGAGTATTGAGATAGTCTGTTTGGGAACTTTGGGCATGAGAAAGAAACACAAGGGTCAACATTATGAAACAAATTAGAAGAGTCAAAAAAGAAGCTTTTGATAATGCCATGTTATTAGTTTTTGCAATTTTTTTTTTGTGAAGAGGTAATGAGAAGGAAATGGATAAGTTGGATATTTATAGGTGAAAATGTGAGTATTTTGCTTCGTGAAATTAGTAATTGCATGTGGAAAGTAAAAAAGAAGTTTAGCGTTTTAAAGCAACTTCTATAGTTAGGAAGACATCTCCCTTGGTAAAGTTATAGTGCTTTAAGCTCAAGATATATTATACTATTAAAATTATATACACAAACAATATAAAATATTTTTCTATTATTAGTGCACTACATGTCATTTTCATTGGTATTGGCAAGGAAAATAGGAGAGACTATGCTATATGAAATGAGCCAGAGGATGGGAATGGTTCTGCTTGGGAGCTGATTAGAAGACACAACAACAAGAATGAATTCATCAGCAAAATTTGGCATTGTTAAACATACATATGATATACAATACATCATATGTATATTGGTTACCATACACAGACTGTACATATTGATTAGGTAATGTTTGGGTGTAATTAGTATTGTATATTTACCATAATTGTATTACCATAATTATATAGTTAGTGTCCAAGTAGAATAAGGTTTTAGGAGTAGAATAGGAATATGATTCTCCTATTATGGAAAGAGTATATTTATTTCTTTCACTATTGAGTGTATATATTTTAACCTTTATGACTCAAGACTTCTATTTGTTACTTAGTAATGAAGTGAACAATTTTATGGGAAACAAAGTAATTAAAACTATTAATCAATTTGCTAGTGGATCACACACTTGTATAATCATATGGAAACAGAGACAACGTATTATACATCGTTGTAGTTAATCGAGAGGGCAATTCAAGTTGATTTGTCTAAAGAGCTAGACTTCAGCAATACGTGATTACTTCTTTTTGGTAAAGGCATTAAGATACCCAAATAATTGTCTCAATTCAAATCTCAACATGCCCTAGCTACTTGCATCATTTTATTCATGAGCTTAGAGTACTTTGACTTATAATATACACTGAAATTGCATTCAGATTAGTAAAAATTCAATTACAAGCAAATTTTTATAGCAAGTATGATTGATCTCATAACCTGTTGTAGTCTATAAAACTACACTTTTTTTATATATATTAATTGTGAGCCTATGGTGTGGGGAGTTTGGCTTGACCCTACCATATTATATTGACGTTGAAATAACTTACAATGGAAAGAGGGGGATATGGAACCTTGCCTCCTTCCAACAAAAGAGATTGTCAAGCAGTATACAAATCCTTTCCCCAATACTTTACAAAGTAAATTAACTAACAAAAAAATTGCACTTCTCATATCTCCTTCTGAAAGTAGGAATTTTCCATTTGTCCAGTTGAAGCAGTCTCTTTACCTCTCTTGGAAGTTGTTGAAGAGAGTGATAGAAGATCCTATTTCCAGTGGTTGCTGTCTGTTTAGCCAAAAGATCAGCCGCTTGATTGGCTTCCCTAAAACAATGAGTGATCTTCTGAGATGTCTGTATGATAGAATTGGAGATGCTATTGATGATATGCTTGAGCTTCAAATTGCTAGTATCCTTGTGGTTGAGCACTTCAGAGATAACGAGGGAGTCTAGTTCAATATGAATATTTTCTAGCGCCTGTTGAAGAAACCAATGTTGGATCATAAACTTGATCCATTATGAGAGCCCAAATCCAAATCCAAATCCAAATCCAAATCCAATCAAATTGGAGTCCAAGTCCATAATTAAGATCCAAAACTACAAGCCTTCTACCTAGAATCTTTTAGGATGTGGTAATTATGCATGTGAATCATTGATAATTTAAAATATTGTTAGAAGGATGGATAAGAATGGAGAAGAATGAAGTGTATGGTTATTGTAATTTTTGATTAGTTTATTTGTGTGGTGTATGATTGTTTTTAAGTAGTATAAATACCACTCCCCATTTTAGTTTAGGTATAAAGAAAATGTTAAATAAGGCAATATACACACAATATACATGTGTATATTGCCTTATGGAAAGGCCTCGGATTCTGCCCATAATTGGGCAGTCTCGGATTCAGCCCTCTCGGTTGGTACATAGTAAATAGACAAGAATATTGTATATTAGGAAAATATATGTGTAGTATATTGTAATGTATTTGTTACCTTAATTAGGAATATACACTACCATAATTGTAGAGTTAGAATTATGGTAGAATAAGATTTTAGGAATAGAATAAGAATAGGATTCTCCTATTTTGTATCTTGTATATATATACCTATTCAATTAATAAAAATAATCAAGGGGGTTATTTCTTTCAGAAAAATTAAGAGCTTCTAAGTGAGTAAAGAAGCAAAGTCTTATAAGAGTGAGTTGTAGTATCTTGTTGTTGTTGTTAAGTGAGAGTATTCTTGTAATATTTGTTTGAGTTTGAATAAAAGTTATTTGTGAGAGTGTTTCATTTTCAATAAATTGGTATCAGAGCCAGTTGTAAAGTATATAGTATTGCATATCAAATCGACGGTCTCGACGATAGGAATTCGACGCCGCCAGAATCTCCCCGATCGGAGTTCAAACGCGCCGCCACACGCCATCAGAAGAGTGCTGCTAGAAAATCGAGTTGACTCACCGAGTTGAGCCGAGTCAGCCGAGTTGGAGCCGAATTGACCAAGTCGTAAGCCACTTGACTGAGCCCGGACCAGACCGTACGAGCGGCGGCGCATGTGTGGGGCTAGCCTTGAACCCAAGAACACCTAGGTCCTCCCTCCTTCAAACACATGAGTTACCCCTTGGGGTCCCAATCCCTTATCCATTTTTTAGGCTTATAAAAAGAACCATTTTTCCTTTTCCCACCGACGTGAGAGATTTGTCCCACACCATATTTTCATGTCTGAAACACCTTACTTAGTGGACCAATATTTCTTTCATTTCTTAACGAAATTTGACGATCATTGGCCCTACGGTCATCTACTCACTTAGTAGATTATGCACGTGTGAAGAACTAAACACTCCAACATGCGGAACCCGAGTGTTTAAGTCATTAAAAATGGATGGACGCAACTCCAATCAAAGTCAAATTTCCAACATTGGATAAGTTGGATATTTGTAGGTGAAAAATGTGAATATTTTGCATCGTGAAATTAGAAATTGCATGTGGAAAGTGAAAAGAAGTTGAGAGTTTTAAAAGCAACTTCTATGGTTAGGAAGACAGATCCCTTGGTAAAGCTACAGTGCTTTAACCTTAAGATATACTATTAAAGTAAGGATTTAAGTGATATAACACAAATAATGTAATATATATATATATATATATATATGCTGTAATAGGTTTAGTTATCATTTTCTGCGAGCTACTAATCCATACTTGCTAGTATTAAAATTTACTTGTAGTTGACTTTTTAATAACCTGAATTTATTAGTTAAACTCTAAGCTCATAAATCAAAGATATGATGTAAGTAGCTAGGTCATGTTGAAGTTTGAATATTGAGATTACTTGCATTCTTAACACCTTTACCAAAAGTAGTAATCACGTATTGCTCAAGTCTAGCCCTCTAGACAAATAAACTTGTATTGATCTCGATTAGCTACACTAATATAATATTAGTGTGTTATCCACTAGCAAAAGAATTGATTAGTAGTTTTACTTTGTTTTCTTTTTTAATACCCCTTCGCCCCATATAAATGTCACTTTAGCTCAAAAAAAATTATCCCAAAATAATTGTCACTTTAGAAATTCAAGATTAAATTTGGTTTTTGTTTCGAATTATACCCTTAGTACATATTAAAGAAGAATGCATGGTATTTAAGAGAAAATAATCAATCTGTTTTTATTATATAAGGATAACTTATTAAACTATCGCTTGTATTTATTATTTTCTTAATAAATATGAAATAAGCTAAAACTATAGTTAAATTGGACGGAGGGAGTATTATCCCAAAATTTTGTTCTCTTTGAGTTTATAGTTATATAGAGTTTTAATAT
This sequence comes from Anisodus acutangulus, assembly GCA_029783415.1. Lineage (NCBI taxonomy): Eukaryota > Viridiplantae > Streptophyta > Magnoliopsida > Solanales > Solanaceae > Anisodus > Anisodus acutangulus. The sequence goes on along the minus strand of CM056510.1, from coordinate 38,375,446 downwards.
ATATCACAATTTACTCATCAACTTGATACATTTTATTTATTCAACTAGTGAATTTGTTCGTGCTTCGCGCGATCATTTAATTAAAATTAAAATATAATTAAAGAATTATTACTTATTAATTTTTTCTAATTAAGAACATCAATCTTTATTATCGATTAGATTATCTTTTCTATATTCTTCAATTATGACACTGTATTCTTTATTGTAAATAAATTTCTTGATTATGATATATTCATTTGTTCAAAAGAATTGAAACATTGAACAACTAACTTCGCTTGTATTTGAGTACTTCCTCTCAGTTGTTGTTAGGGGTGGACAAAAAATCCGGAGAATCGAAAAAATCGAACCAAAATTCAGTTTGGTTTTTTCTCGGTTTTTTTATAATAAAAAAATATTTTTTTTAAAAACCAAACCGAATCAGGATTTAGTGATTCGGTTCGGTTTTTTATTTTTGGATACGAACCGAACCGAAAAACCAAATTAAATATAGAATTTTTTTATTTTAGACTACTACTATTTCTTGAATCATAACCATTGAAGCTAATCTATGAAGCTTTTATGGAAGTCGCATGCGGCATGAACTTGATTAACATATCACGGAAGCATTGACATAAAATGTAGGGAGAGAAAGTAGTTGTAAATTGGTAAAACTTTAAATGGTCATAACTCTGCGCTCGGATGTCCGTTTTACCCGATTTTTTTTTGATTTTGGGTATTTTTTCGAGACGGGGCCGGTCGGTTTGGCGCAGCCAATTTTTAGAAATACGTCCGTTTTTCCAATCAATTTGTGTTCCCCCAAATCGATTTCTAATTTTCATTTTTCTTTAGTAAACATCTCACGATACACAATAGATTTCAACGTCGAAATTTCATGATAATGTAGGTGTAAATGTCAATTTCAGTTTTGGAAATTCAATTTTTTTTAAAAAAAAATTCCCCTACCCGACCCGACCCGGCCCACTAGAAAAAATCGATATAATCCGATACGTTCGGCGATATAAACCGAACATATTTTTTTTTTTTTAAAAGTTGTATTCATTTTTTTTTTAAATGATTTTTATTCTGTTCATATTTTTCGGATATAAACTGATATATGGCGACCCCTAGTTGTTGTCCAACAATTGATATAAAACTTTTTTAAAGAGACTATAAATCAAAACATGTCTACTTTTGCATCAATTTTCAGAGAACTAATCTTGTTTCCGTGCAAGATCGAATATTACAAAGCCATCATTCCACATTCTTCATTGTCGTGACTACAAATAGAATAACCCATTTGAAAAGTAAGTAGCAGCTAGTAAATCAAAACAGAAATTATAAGATAAATGCTTAGCACTATAGCTATGGGACAACAAAATGGAGAATAGAGACTATCAAAGAATTATTGTAGGAGATAAATCAAAATTTTAAACTCAGTATTCGGACAAGAAAATAAATAATTACCAATAACACGGAATAATGACAATCCAGTAGCGAGAAAACACATTTTAAAAAAGAAACAAAGAGCATAGCCTATCATCAAAAGTAATGACGACTAACCTTAACTCAGTTGTCAATTACAATTGTTACATTCACGGAGGAAAAGAATATGTATAAGGCAGTAACTCTATTTCACTTGGAACATCAATGGAGTGTTACTTCTGAGTTCTGTAGGATCTAAATCACACCCAAAACTCAGTTTTTTTTAGTAGTGTAAATGAATTCATAAAGACACTACACAAAAATAAGAACAAACAACATTAAACGAAAGAAGCATATTACCTGGCCACAGGTAGCATCATAAAAATCTAGTTTTAACCATTGTAAATAATCTGCCACCGGCACAAAAATCACCTTGAAAATTTCTGAGCATCAACCAATTTTCAACAGCCTTATCAAACTCTCAGGCAAAACCCACTTAAGAAACAACAAAAATCTTACATTCGTTCTTAGATCACGGAAATAGATAAAGGAAAGGTTGAAATGTTAAAAAGCAACAATTTTTTTCAACTGTTCCTTAAAACTGTTGCTCTTGTATCTTTCATTTTCAATGCCTGACAATTTAATTTGTTACTCCAGGTAAAGAATGGATCTTTGATCTAACTCAACCCCTAAAGCTAGCTTGTAGGGTCAGGATTGTCCAAGTTCATATAAGAAGTCCATGTTCCCATTCTATTTTTTTGGAGCCCAACATCGACAAACAAAGAATTGAAATGGGTCTGACTCTGATAACATGTAGAGAATGAATTTTGGTCCTAATTAAACCCCTAAAGCTAGCTTGTAGTGTAGGGATTGTCCAAGTCTATATAAGAAGTACATGTTCTCATTTCATTTCCAATGTACTCCCTCCGAAATTATTTATAAGCAAAAATAGGCTAATTTTTTTGGAATGAAATATAAGCAAAAGTCATTTCTTATGATTAAAATAGCCTTTTTTTTTTATTTTCAACAACTTATTTATTCCTCTTTTGAAACAAGGTGATTTTCAATTTCCAATGATCCTAATTTACTCCAACTTAATTCAACGTTTGTTTTTAAATCCAATGGGTATTAATCTTAATTAATGCACTTCAAGTGGTTCTCATCAACTTTTGTTTTACTTTTACGATGGATATATGAAAAGGCTCCTTCAATTTTGTTTTCCTTTATAACAATAGCATTGTATTTCTTCTTCTTATTTGTTTATTACCAAAAAAATGGCACAAAAAAAAATGGCAACATTGCAGGAAGAACCATCTTTAGATTTGGGCATTGACAATGACTCTACGGATGATTTGTTGCTACTTGTTGTTGAAGACTCACTAGACAAGGATGAGGAGGTTGACCAAGAGGAGCTGTTTGAGGGTGAAGTGAATTCTCATAAGGGTGTTGATACTGATGAAGCTGAAGGTGTTGATACAGAGACATAATGGAGTTGAAGGTGGAGAAGACAAGATCAAGAACCATTTTGATTTGAACAAAGTTCCTGATGAAGCTACTTCTATGGTTAATGAACACGTTTTGGATCAGAATGAAGAACCTGATGACAAATTGGGCTTTGAACAAAAGAGTGAGGAGTTGAAGACAGAGATTCATGATATGTTGAAGATTTTCATAGATCCTATGTACTAGGTGTGTTTCATTTTTAGAAGATGTGTTGCATGTTTTGTCTCAAGGTTGTGTTTCATGAATATGAATGACCTGTTGCATTTTGCTTACCTTTGTTTACTGTTGCATGTTATTTCATTTGTTCTTGCACGATGACACCAAATAGAGAACATAAGATTGAATACAACAATTGCAGGTGAAACAACATCCAATAACGTCTCACCGAAGTAAAAATTCACATCTTAATCAACACTGTTTAAATATTCCAAAACTTCAAGAACTAATTCTTCATCACAATTTAGTTGAGTGGATATGAGGAGTTTTGTAATTATTAGAACCTTTGGCTTTCATGATTTCAATCATACATGACTGTAGTGAGAGAAATATTTTGTTCGAATCTCGACTAGAAAAATCATCAAAACAATCTGAATAAGCACATCAACTGAATTAGTCACTTCCTGTTGCTACAATGAATGGCACTAAAAATTCCCAAGTCTAAAACATTCAAATCAGGAGAATTAGGTGGTTGACAAGTCAAACGAATATCAAACCCACCTTCGGATGCTGCTGCACAAAATTCTTCATCATCAATAGAAATATAAGTCGGTGCATTATCTTGTTGTATGTAAATTGTTTCTGATGCATGCTCTCGTGGCCATTTTTCTTTGATGGCAGGTAAAACTTTGTTTATTAAAAACATTCTGCTGACTTCTTTCGTAATGGATGTAATCGGTTTTGTTTCAAGTGTACCAGATGGTCTATTAATACTTGACCTTCTTGCTGGTACTTTATTAACCAGAGGGAATACTCCAATTTTTCCTGAAAAATATCTCGTTACCTTCATCATCAAATCTAGGTCTAGCCACTGCAACTAAAAACATGACCTTACCTATGAAATTTTTATTTTTGCACGTACGATATGGATCTTCCTCATCTGCAAGAAGGTAATAATTTTTGGATTTTTGGGACATGACCATTTTTCATCGATGTGCACAACATTGTACATTGACTTGAACTTTGGACAATGAGCAATGCTATTTTTCTCGAGTATAGACAAGCAAATCTCAGACGTGCTTTCATATTATCATCCGTCATATGTGGCTTTAGTGCACTTGAATGTCGACGCAAAACACCTTCTCTTAAATATCTTCTTAATAATGTCTTGTTAGTGCCCAAGGAACTTGCTAGAGATTGAAGAGTGCTACGCTTAGCTAATGAAACATCACGTATTTTATCAAATATCTATCTCAACTCTTTTCCGGCCACAATTTTTTGTTTTCCTATGACAAACATCGCCTGTTTGATCCAGATTCCTCCAAATCCGGTAAATAACATGTATAGATACTGAAAAGGAAGAAGCCAACAACTTAGCGGTCCCAGGTTTAAGACTTCCATTACAGATTGAATTTATCAACAAATGAGAAATTGCTCTTCGTTGGTCACTGTTCAAAAAACGACGTTTTTTTCCGTGGTGTTTGTATCTGATTTTGAATATTGTTACCTGATGCATTAATTATAAAAAAAAGAATATGACGTGTTGATACAAAATGGCAAGTAGCAAGAACATTATGAATATGTCAAAGTACTTTTTTTTTTACGAAGGAACCCGCAGCCGCATCTCTTTCGAGTGCGCACAGGGTAAACCCCGGACTGACGCAATAGCCTGCAAACCACGTCAGCCGATTAACCACACTTGGCAAGCCATGTGTGACATGCTCAACCAAGAAGATTTATGCAGGGGATCAAACTCGTGACCTTGCGGTCCCGCGCTCTACTCTAAGTGCATTATGACGTGTTGATACAAAAATATGCATGCTATAACTTGTCAGTGTGTAGTGCCATGTGGTACAAAAAGATGCATAATGTGGTACTAGGAAAATTAAGCAAAATTCTAGAAAAATGCAGCACCTTCCCTGAGAATATCTTGTTCGTCTTCTCCATTGTCAACATGATGAGTTCCAGCAACCTGCATACCAGCGCCTATGTCATGAACTTCATCTGAACCGAAACCGAGTTCATCAATAGTGTTATCTATGTCATCGTTAGAAAGGTCGACTTCATTTTCACTTTCATCTTCTTCAATTGAGGGACACAAGTTCAAGTCTATAGGAAATAAATTGGCAGTACTTGAAGAAGGAGCATTCAAATCATTGGGAGGGACATTTAAACCAATATTCAGAGGCATCTTTAAGAAGTTCACAAGCTCACAAATGTTGAGCTCTTAAAATTGTCTTTCAAGAATCAAGTTCAAACTACTATTTATAAGAAATCAGTCACACTTATGTGATTGAAAATAATTTAAGCGTGTTTTTTTTTCATTTGGTTCAATTTTTAAACTCTAAAATTTAAACAGTAGCGCCATATAATTTTAAGCAATTTTTTTCACAAAATTCAGATTTTAAACTTTTTGAACAATCTGGCGCCATGTAATTTTAAGGTTTATGCGTGGGGGATATGAAAAGTTTAAAGGATTTACTCTTAGACACAAAATTAGGTGCGCAACTCTTAGGCTTACATGGAGTATTACGGACTGTTTTTAATTAATGTCAAACTTTATTAAACATTGATTCAATAAATGTTCACTTTTTTTAATAAAATTAAATCAAGGGCAATTTGGGTAATATAAATAATGTTCTGCATAAAATTATGTGATTGACTACTTTTCTTAATTTGCGTAATTTAACTCATTTTTGCTTATAAATCATTCAGTAGGGAGGTAGGACTCTTAACACTCCATTAGAACAAGTAAATGACGACCATTGACTTCCTGCATATTTAAGAGAGTTAATGACTTTTCATTTTTTTTAACATAGCACATTTAATATAATTAAGAGAATTACAAGAGTGACTTTTGAGTTTTTTTAACATAGCAAATAAATTGGAAAAATTAGAAGAAGAAAAAGTCGAAAAAAGAATGAAAAAAAGATAAATATCTTTCTTGGCAGGAGGCTGAGGCATGCCACAATCACTTTTTCTATTCCTAAATCCTAACTTTATTATATATGTATATATTGATTAAACATGTACACACTCCATATATTACCAAACTGTAAAACAAGAATATAACAATATAAAGATGAACCGACAAGCAATTATTTAAACGATCCATATGGATATCAATTTAGATCCATATTTCCTTATATTCCCCAGTTACTACACCATTAGATAATTATCCACTGGGTTAGACAACATCACATAGCATAGTACTACTGGATTTATTTTCCTCAACACATGAAGCTTAATTTATTCATGATTTTAATCATGTACACTCATGATCAGACATCAGTTGGAAGTTCCAACTTGGAATCGAAGGCTGGTTGCTCTTCAAGATCACCGTACGGACGTTGTCCTCTCCAATTACCTGGTGGATCATAATTACAAGTTATAAAATACCACCCATTGTTGCACCGGACCCTAGCACAACCAAGACGTACTGAGTTACGCCAGACCACCTGAGTATAGTGTCCACATACTTTTCCCGCTCTACAAGTATTTGAATTATAATTGTACCATTGCTTCTCATCGACCCACATCTTCACGGCGCCACCAGCGTGGAGCTGAGGGTAGGCGGCGGCTAGGTTTTCGCCGTAAGGCCCACCGGAGTGTTGCATCCTGCAGTCCCCAATTCTTTGATTGGCATAATTTTGGGCAAAGGCCGCTAGCTTATTGTCCCATCTCATAGGGCCGACTCCAACTTGTCCACGTGCTGCGTTGTGAGCGTTAAGATAATCTTGGGGAGAATTTTGGGCTTGTGATGAGTGAAATATAGCAAAGGTAATGAAACAAACAACTAATGTTGTTAAGGCATTGGAAAATCCCATTTTTGGGTTTTAGATGAGATATAAGGAATAGTATGGATGGGTTTAAATAGGGAAGAAGGGTTGATGAATAGTCTGCAATTTATGGAAGAAATTAAAGAATTGAAAGGTTACTTGTTAGAAGACTCTATTGGATTATTTGAAAACATATCAGATTAGGTTGGGAAAGTCAAAGAATGACATGTCACGTCATGAAACTATGTAATTGATAAGAGCCGCCACTAGTCATTCTTGATCAAAATTAAAATATTATTTTTTTATTTTTTTTAATAATTCAGGTTTCCAGGCTTGCGCCTGACTACTTCACTGGTATTACCCAGACGTCTTGGAGGTAATAGCACTGGTCCTTCAACAACTATCATCAGGTAAATCGTGGGATGTGCTCCGGTGGCCAGTTTTCTGGGAGCGTACAATTGATCAATGAGACAAGGTCAAATTCCTCAACATGCAGAATTTCTTCGTGCTTGCGGGGGAATCGAATCCACGTTGTCTCATGCCAGAGCGCCTTATAGCGCCCAGGCTTTGCCACTGGACTATGCCCCGGAGGACAAAATTAAAACATTATTGAAATGATTGTTTGAACACCATTTTTAAAATGTAAATCATTACTATTTCTCATTAGCTGCCTGTTTTTCTTTAACTTGGAAACGAATTTTCAAATTTCACAAAGTCATTCATGTTAGGTACTAGCTCGGAAAATGTACGTTCTTATATGTTATAAGTTGAAGCAGAAAAATTGAAACAAAGAGCGTACCAACAAGCAGTGACAAAGTTAATTTAATTTCTATATGAACTTATTAATGGTGTCCATTGAATTAATTTAATTTTAAGTAGTACGTTGCCTAATTGAAGCGATAAGGTCTAACGTTTATGATATTATATAAGACCCAGTCGGAATATGCTTTAAGAAAGTGCATTCATGTTTGGTGTCAATTACTACAAGTAGGAGGGGTCCGACCTCTATCTATTTTATCTGCTCTGGATGTGGTCGATTTCTACTTATATTTTTTTGTCCGAAGTAGATGGAACACACGATTTCACCTACACATCTTGTTTTTAATGTTATATTGGAAGATTATTGAGATGTTTCCTAGTTTAACTCTATTATTTTATGATAAAATTCTAGTCTAAGTATATTTAAAAAATTGTAATTATAGTAATTTATTAGAATATGATTTTCTTGTTAGACTAAGGAAATGAGAACTTTTGCATCTATATAAATATGTATTTATGATGAATGAAACCAAGAAAGAATTCTCCCTATATTTTTCTTCTTTCTAAATTCCGTCCCCTCTTAATTTTAACATGGTATCAGAACCACGTTGAAAGAACACAAAAATCCTAAATAATGGCGGATGACGGAGAAACCGGTGATAAAAACAAAGGAATCGTCGGTGAAGAAAATAAAATTCAAAGAAAAATAATATCCCCGTATGACATTACATCAAATGATAATCGCGGAATTGTGGTGACACAAGTTCAATTGAAGGGAGAGAATTACGAAGAATGAGTTCGATCCATGAGGACGGCCCTAAGAGCAAGGAAGAAATTCGACTTCGTTGATAGTACGATCAAGAAGTCGGATGAAGAATCACCAGACTTAGAAGATTGGTGGATTATAAACTCTTTGTTGGTGTCGTAGATTCGTAACACCATCGAACCAACTCTTCGCTCAACGATCTCACATAAAGAGGAAGCGAAAGAATTAAAGACGAGCATCCGGGAGCGGTTCACTGTTAACAACATACCTCAGATGCAACAACTAAAAGCAAAACTTGCGGAGTGCAAACAGAAGGGAAGGACCATAGTGGATTACTATGGAAAATTAACCAACCTATGGGAAAAATTGGCGAACTACAAACAAAATCTGGCTTGCAAGTGCGGAAAGTGCATGTGCAATATGGGGATGATCTTGGAAATCAAAAGAGAAGAAGAAAAAAGTGCATCTTTTCCTCATGGGATTGGATGAGTCAATGTATGGAATGGTGAGATAGAACATACCCATGAATCGTTGTCGTCATTAAATAAAGTTTATTCGAAGCTAGTGCAAGAAGAGCGTGTGAGAGGACTCACACGAAAAATGAAAGAACGGAGTGAAACTATGGCATTTGTCGTACAAGGGAGAAATCCTTACCGTGACCAAGGTGAAGGGAAGAATGATGGTGCATTCTACACACATTTCAAGATATCCGAACACGTTGTAAAATAATGTTTTCAACTCATTGGATATCCGAAATGGTGGCCAGGAAACAAAAAACGAGACAAAAATCCAGAGGAAGAAGACGGGGACAACAACAGATGAGAGGCACGGGATTTGGTAGCGGAAGAGGCAATTATCGGGCTAACGTCGTTATTGTCAAGGATACACAGGTGGAGATAGAACAGATAAACACAGGCGGTATAGGACCTCACAATCTGAGTGAAGAGATCCAAAAATAGTGATTCACGTGTTGAATTCACAAGGAATAAATTCAAATGGCAAGATGGATGATAAGACCGAAAACTCATCCTGGATTATTTACTTTGGAGCTACCAATCATGTGACAGGTAATCCGGAGAAATTGAGCGATCAGCGGGACATTCCTTAGTGTCCAATTGGACTTCCGAATGGAAGTAGCTCGGTGGCTACAAAAGAAGGAACAACCAGGCAGAATGACAGGATATGGTTGAAGAATATTCTTTATTTCCGTATTTGACATGCAATTTAATTTCTGTGTCACAACTAGTTGATTATTTAGATTGTGTCGTGACATTTAATAGAATTATTTGTGATATACTGGACTCCACCGTGAGGAAAATGATTGGAAAGGGTGAGCGTCGATGTGGACTTTACTATTTTCGAAATGTGCTGCTAATACATGCTATGAAGGTAGAGGCAATTTATTGGTTCAAATTTTGGCACAAACAGATGGGTCATCCTTCAACACAAGTGATAAAGTCTATTACGACATTAGGCTTCAAGGAGAATAGTGATAGATTGGACAGAGAATGTGATGTATGTCAACGAGTAAAGCAAACAAGAAGTGTTTTTTTCCTTTAAGTGAAAATATTACTTCGGATACTTTTGAGATGATCCATTGCGATTTATGGGGACCATATAGGACCCCTTCCTCTTATGGTGCTTCATATTTTTTTTACTATTGTGGATGATCGTTCACTAGCCGTGTGGATCTTTTTTTTTAGTTGATAAGAAAGAAGTCTCCCAAACCTTGAAGAATTTCTTCATTTTTGTGGAAAGGCAATTCGAAAAAAGGTGAAGATAGTTAGCTGAGTTCACGTGTATGAAGACTTACTTCTTCGAACATGGAATTCTCTTTCAAACATCTTGCACAGTGATACCTCAGCAGAATGGAAGACTCAAAAGAAAACACCGTCACATTCTTAATGTGGCGCGAGTATTGAAAATTTAGGGCCATTTTCTGATTAAATTCCGGGGAGAATGCATTTTGACAGCGCAATACTTGATCAATAGAACACCATCTTCGATTTTGAATGGGAAAACCCCCTATGAAATTTTATACTATGAGATGTCTCATTATGATCACTTAAGGGTGCTAGGGTCACTATGATATGCACACATAACGGGAAAAAATGAGAGATAAGTTTGAGAGTCAGAGTTGTAGATGAATCTTCTTGGGATACCCCTATGGTAAGAAATTTGGAGACTATATGACTTAGAAAATGATGAATATTTAGTCTCAAGAGATGTGGACTTCTACGAGACTAAGTTTTCTTTTGTTGTAGGAACATGTAACTTGGTCGATAACATAGAAGCGATCCCGGATAAAACAAAGGAGGAAAGGAATCAAAATATTTTTGAAGAAGAACAGACAGATAATGTAGGTGCGAACAAAGCTCGAATAGAAGAAATTCGGACACCAGGTACCAAACATATGGATCAGCCAGAATTAGACCGGACAGATGCTAGTCCGAATAATGAAAACATGGAAAAAGTACATACAAAAGGTATCCTGGCCAATGAAAGGCTACAAGAGGAATAATTATGTCGAGGTAAACGTGAGAAGCATGACTACGTTACAGAAACACTCCGAAAATAAAGTCCATCAATGAGTTCTCCCGATCTTCAACAACCCTTAGGTGCAACTTATCATTTAACTCATTATATATCCAGTGATAATTTTTCCTCGCACCACCAAAGCTTAATTGCAGCAATTACCACAGGAGTTGAACTAAAATCCTTCTTGGAGGCTATGAAAAAAGAATGTTGGAGAAAAGTCATTCAACAAGAAATCCAAGCATTGGAGGATAATGACACATGGACATTGGAAACATTGATGTTGGATAAGAAAGAACTCGGATGTATATGGGTGTACAAGATCAAATATAACTCGGACGAAATAATTGAACGATATAAAGCTTAGTTGTCATCTTTTGTAATAAGTAGGAGGAAGGTATTGACTACAATAAAATGTTTGCTCCGGTTGCGAAAGTAGTGACCGTTCGGACCTTCTTAGTGGCCGCTCAAAATTGAGAGTTGCATCATATGGATGTTCATAATGTCTTCTTGCACGGTGAACTGGCGGAAGAAGTTTATATGAAATTACCACTAAGATTCCACGTGTCTGGTCCGGGGCAAGTATGTCGACTCCGAAAATATTTGTATAGGTTGAAACAAGCTCCATGGTGCTGGTTTGTAAAATCGCCAAGTGCCTAGATGAAATATGGGTTCAAACAGTCATACTCCAATTATTCTCTCTTCACGATGCACCAAGTAAGTAAACAACTTAACGTCTTAGTTTATGTGGATAACTTGATTATCTCCGAAAATGATCATGGCGCCATTGCACGATTCAAACACTATCTCCAAGCGTGTTTTCACATAAAGGATTTGGGTCTCATGAAGTATTTTCTGGGGGTTGAAGTTGCGCGTGGACCAACCGGATTATTCCTTTGTCAACGCAAGTATGCCTTGGATATAATCTCTGAGTCCGGACTACTAGGAGCAAAATCGATTAAAACCCGCATGAAACAGAATCACAATCTGGCGTTGGCCAAAAGGGCTAATTTAAAATATTTGAAACCATACTGATGTCTGGTCGGCAGATTGATAAACCCTAATTTTACGCGATCGGAGTTGTCCTATTATGTACATATTCTGTCCCAATTCATGCACCAACCAAAGGAAAAGCACTGGAGAGCCGCCCTCTGGGTGGTAAGATACTTGAAAACGAACTCTGGCAAGAAATTGTGTTAAGTAAGGTTTGTGATCTACAGTTGTATGGGTGGTAAGATGCAGACTGGGCTGGATGTTCGTTGACCCAAAGATCGTGTTGACACCCAATTTTGTCCCATCTTTTATGATTTTATTCGTAATTTTCAATATTTTTGACACTTTTAAAACAATTTTAAAATATAGGTATATATATATACATATATACCAAAAAATTCTATGTTATTTTATTCTCGCAAAATTGCATCGCATTTACATTTTTTTTATTATTTAAGCATTAAACATTTCGCAAATATTATATTTTATTATTATCACATCGTTACGTTATTTTAAATAATTCACATCTTTTACAAAAAATATATAAATATGTTTTAATATTAAGCCCCTTTTCATATTTTTAAATCCATAACCCATTTTTTATTTTCCTAACCCAAAACAATTTCTAACCCATTTCATTTTTCCAACCCAATACAAATTCTACCCAAACAAACAAGCCCAAACTCCCCAATTAAATCCCCTTATACCCAAACCCACAAAACAAAATCCCAAAACCTTTCCAAGCCCAATCGGCCACCCCACCTTCCAAGTCCAACCCCCACAATCCCATTTAAACCAAACCCACAAAATAAACTCCCAAGCCCACTCCCTTATTTCACCAAGCACCAACCAAAACTCCAACCCCCACCGGCCAATAACCCGTCGCCGCAGCCCAAACCCGCCCATAACCCATCCCCATTTTTAATCCCCAAACCAAACAAAAAACCCCAAAATCAGAAAATCAAAAAAAACCCTACATTCCTTTCTCTTCAACCCCAAGTCGCCGCACACCCCATACCCCCCATACCCGACCCCACAAGCCGGTCACCTCGCCCACTGCCACCACCAACTCCCTGCCACCAAACCCTGACACCACCGCACCTCTCCCATCACTTCACCATACCCATACCCCTAAAATCCGCTTCCAAAGTTCAGATTTCTTTTGCCTTTAATTCAAATTTCAAACTCGTTCTTGGGGAGAAATCCACCTATAAATATCCCCCTTGTTCTTCATTTTTGGGGAGGTCCGAAAATCTGTCTTTGAAGGGGATTTTTTAGAGTTTTTGGGGTCGATTTTAAGTCCGAAAATTTATGTTTATGAGTCCGAAATTTTCTTAAAGGTTTTACTTTGTACTTTGTTTGTGTTCTTCACTATTGGGAAGATTCCGGATTTCAACAATCCGAAATCTGCTTAAGAGTTGTTTGTTCTTGCATGTGTTCTTCAACTTAAAGATTCCGAAAATAGGTCGAAATTATTGCTTTTTTGTGTTGAAGAATCTGGATTTTAGTTGTTCTTCACTGTTTCTCGGTTCAATTCGGGTCGGGTCACTGTCGGATCGGGTCGGGTCATTTCGGGTCGAGACCAACATCAGAAAAACAGTATCCATTTCAGAATTACCAGTTCAGAATTTGGTGATCAAAAATCCAAAATCTGAATTCTAAACATCTCCGAGCGGGTCGTCGATTCGAAACACGCCTCGGTTCGCTACCCGGAGAAGGTCCATAAATTCAAACTCTTCTCATTTTTTAACTCTCTGTATTTGCGTGTTTTATCACTGATTTAGTGATAATGTAGTCTATTTGTGTTGTTGTGCTTAGAGTTTAAGTATGTCGGGTTTGTTAGTTTATTTACGAAATATTTTGATGGATGATTACGGTTGTTTAGAAGAATTAGGATGTTTGATTAAATTAAATGATTGGTACTAGCTATTTTATTAACGTATCTGATTTGACTATCAATGCTTAGATGTGATATGATTATTATCTCAATACTTTTTTTAATAGAGATTATAATGTAGACATTGATTAGTTAAGTACCATTCATTGCTTCTTGTTAATTGACTGTTTATACCTAAGTATGCTATGTTGAGTTTATATTTAGAGTTAATTGATGTATATACCGTCTCAATGTCTGTTTCAGTGAAGATCATGATATAAGTAATTAGTATGATAGTTTATTTTACTTTGAGAGTCATGTTATATAGTTCAGTTCTGAATATGTTCTTGTACTTTGGTCTTTGACCTGTTTGAATCTCATGTTAAGTAGTCATAAAGTTTTAATTATTGTATTAACTTGGATACATGTTTGTGTGACTAATCTCATGTCCTTCTATGATTTAGAAGTAGATTAAGTTTTATTACTTTTTGACATTTGTTGGTATGAATCTATATGGAAAGAATCTCAAAAGGCCAATATGAACCTTGTGTATGTCTGTTGATCCACGAACACGATTAAATGGGGGCTATGTTAATTAGTTTTGAAACATATTTGTTCTTATCATGATCCTGTGCCTGTTTGAGCATCTTGCACACTTGCCTTTACTTGTCTTTGTGTAAAAACTGTCACCATGTTAGAATGAAAATCCTTTTATATCATATCTTGCTTAGATTAATAGTGTGCATGCTTAGTCTAGCTTGGACAGTCCTATTCTGCAGTGTGTCATATCTGAATTGACCAATCATGCGTCTGTGTCTACCAGCTTGATTATCCATCTGTCTTACTTGCTTTAGTGCATTATGTCTAGTTGTGTAGAATGAATGAGATTCCGCATATTTATTTTTTGACTTGATTGACTCCACATTTAAGAAATTGCATAAAAAATGATCATCTGTGCATTTCTAGGCCTCCATACTCTTCCTAAATTGACTACATATTTGTCTTTACTTGCCTAAGTGTACAATGCCTTCATGACAACATATAGCACTTTCCTAAGCTTTCATGTGTCATACCATGTCTATTTGAACTACTAAGTGATACATGTGCCAATGTCATGTTAACCATAAGTCTTTGCTTATGCATACATGTGATCCTTTCTTATTTTCATGTAAAGCATATGTAGGAAAAGTTGATATACTGAAAACTGTCTAAGGATTTGAATATACAATGAGCTGCTCGAAACTGGAACCTAAGTTTTTGCATAATCCCTACTAGTTCCCTTATATTTTGAGTAAATAGGCTATGTGTACATCTGAGGATTTGCTTGAGACTATTTGAGCAACTTGCAACCCCATCCTATCTTACCTCTTTCTGAGTTTGAATGTCCAGGGGTCTACTATGTCATATACTGGTCCAATTTACTCCTTCCTTCCATATTATGCCTTTTTCCTGCCCCTTTATTTGAGACTTTCAGAATATACACATGTGAGGTTTATATTTATCTTAATATGTTGGTTGAAAGCCAAGACAAGCTTCGGGTTGGGTTTAGCCTTCTTCGATAGCCTGCCATGCCTAAGGTTCAAGAAGCCTTTTGAATCTTGTTGCGGCATCGGAAATGAATGGTGGTAGCCCTCCTTGTCTTCTTATCTTTCAAATTTGAGGTTTAGTGTGATTTGTTTTTTTTACGTTTACCTTTTCCTTTATGTCTTTGCTGTGCTACCAATAGTTGTGGTATCCACCGCACCTTGAGATTCCTGGATACATGTCATCTTTAAATAGTTCTAGTTATGGGTTTTGTTGCATTTTGGTCGCCGATTCGAGATCGCCAGCTTGCCGCAATACTTGGGCCGACATCGCACTTTTGAGCCATTATTTTGTTTATTGCGTCTGCGCTCACAATTTCGCAATCTGGACCATTTACACTTCTTTTGGAAGCATTTTACCGCTGCATTTTGAGCTCATTTGGTGTCTTTTTCACCGCTGTATTTTTAGCACAATTGTCGCTGTTTTCTTGGCTAAAATCCTGCTACTTTAGGTCGTTTGGACAGCCCATCGCTTCTGCGTTTCCAGCCCATCTGCGTTATTTTTAAACCAATTTGTCATTGTTTCTTGGCTGAAAAGCGATCGCTTTACATCGCTTTCTATTTCAGTTCATTGCTCGGTTTGATTACTATTTTTTCAATTTATTGTTTTAAACATCCGCGGCGGATATCAACATTTCTTGCTTTTTCTTGTTTTGAATAAATACCGCGTCTTTTCGCATCGCTTATTTCGCCATTGTTTGACATTCAAATATCCGTTTCTTTGTTTCTTGCTTTTAAACAAAACGTCACGTCTTTTCGAAAATTACCTCTCTGCTTACTGCTTACTGCTTTGATTTAATTTTGCTGATTTGAACACGATACTACACTGGCCAATGAAAAATATCCATCGATTTTGAGGCCTCCACAGTTGCAAAGACGGAAATATAACTTCTGGGCAATGATGAAGACTTAAACCTTTTTATTTCATCCGAGATCAACATGTTTAGTAGGCGAGGTGACTAAAATAACCAACAAGTTATATATTCGCAGCCACGACGTGATTATAGTGATCTTTTCTATTTCACCCGAGAGACCAACACGTTTAGTAGGCGAGGCAGTAAAAAATAAACCACATTAGTCATATGTTTGCAGCCACGACGTGATTGGAATGTTCTTTTCAAAATTTAAGTCTGAGCCCTCCGTGATCAAAACATTCACTGTTTTGAATACAGATATGAAGTTATTCGTATTTAACTGTTTCTAACCGTTTGTTCTTGACAGCTTACAGGGATTAAAGTAAATAAAGACAGAATATTCCTCGGAGTTTATTTTATTTTGTTTACTTTCTTTAATTCGGCTTTTATCCCGCTTTTGTATTGTAATATTATTTCTCGCGCTTATGTAACGATTGAAATGCTGAGAATAGGCAAACTTATGATTAATTCATAGGGTAGTTTAAGATTTGAAACCCGTCGCTAGCTTATTTATTTGTAGGCTCGATTAAATTCTTAGAAATCCTTCGCTAGTTTATTTATTTTAGGCTCGTCACGCGTATTCAAGATTTTCAAAACAACTTTTGTCATCTTTTATTTGCTTTATTAATCATACCGAATAAATTTATCTTTTGTCAATTTACAATTCATTGATTCCCAAAATTTTACTTCTTTGGCATTATAAATAATTTGTTTTACTATCAATTGTCAAATACATATTTTTCCAACTCTACATGTATTTCTCTTTAAATACCATACAAATGCATATTTTTAAAAATCTCTACATGTATCTTTCTTTTTAAAATGCATCATTTACTAATTATTTGCAAAACATCTTTAAATCTATTATACTTGTAAAACATGCATTTTTCTAGCAATAATTAACCTGAGTTTGACCGGATAACCGCAAGTTAGCGGATCTTAAAGGATGCCTAACCCCTTCCCTTTAGGATAATAAAGAACCCTTACCTAGAACCTCACTAGTTTCGCAGACCTTAAAAACGGAGTTTACATTGCAGCATTTAATTTAATATTTAGGTGTCATAATTCACCGTAAAAAATAATTAGGTGGCGACTCCTCAATCCTTTTTACCCGGGAATCACCCGAACACGTCTGTGCTCCGCTTTGACCCGAGCAAGGTCGAAAAACGGGCGTGACAGATCGCTCACCAGATTGTTTATCTCTTTCGAAAATTCATCGATATCATGAAAAATAAAGAAGTAACACATTGTCACTCGCTCGTCAGCAGAGGCGGGACACCGTTCAATGACAATGGCGGTTTTGTGAATTGAAATGGTTGAAGGAAATCCTACATAGCTTGGGCATCGAACATAAATCTCTGGGTGAAATGTATTGTGATAGTCAAGCATCATTGTATATTACACGAAATCTGGTATTTCATGACCGGACTAAACATATTGAAGTTGACTGTCATTATATCCGGGACGCACTCCAATCAGGTATAATTCTTCCGAGTTATGTGTCAACCAATGAATAATTGACCGACGTGTTTACAAAGGCTTTGGGCAAATCACAACATGAATATCTGTTTGGAAAGTTGGGCATTGAGACCCACATGCTCCAACTTGAGGGGGTATTGAGATGTTTCTTAGTTTAACTCTATTAATTTTATGATAAAATCATAGTCTAATTATATTTGGTAAATTGTAATTATATTAGTTTATTAAAATAGGATTTCCTTGTTATACTAGGGAAATGAAAACTTTTGTCTCTATATAAAGAGGTCATTATTAGGGATGTCAGTGGGGCGGGTAAATGCGGGTACCGCCCCGCACCCGCTCCAGTTGGGTCGGGTATGGGGGATGGTTTGGTGGGTGTTGGGGCGGGTATGGGTATCAAAAGTGCTACCTGTCATGGGTAGTGGGGCGGGGGTGGATTTCATATAAGACCCGCAATGTACCCGCACCGCATAAAATCATCAAGTCATCATCAAAGATAAGGTGAGTCAATTTTGAGAGTTTACACATAGGATGGAACCGAAAATCAGATAGTTCACTCATTTTTTGTAGAGTTCTAGAAAGATATTCCATCACCAACACAAATAATAGTGGTGACATGGGATCTCCCTGCCTAAACAAATCATGACATATCAAGACATTATGAATCAATGATCTTCCAGCTACAAAAGTTGTTTGATTCTCAGCCACAACAGTAGGAATGCTGTTCTTTAATCTCATACAAATTATTAGAAATGCATTTATATAGGACATTGAAGCAAGATATGGGCCTATATTAACTAACATATTGGGGGGCTGCCACTTTGGGGATCAGAGATAAATGATAGAATTTACTTGTCTTAATAATTTACCATTCTCAAAGAACTCCAGCACAACACTTGTCACCTCCTGCCCAATAATACTCCAAGCATCTCCAATGGGGCGGGTAAATGTGGGTACCGCCCCGCACCCGCTCCAGTTGGGTCTGGTATGGGGGATGGTTTGATAGTGGTGGGGCGGATATGGGTATCAAAAGTGCTACCCGCCATGGGTGGTAGGACGGGTGTGGGGGTGGATTTTAGGTGGCGGGTACGGGTATGGATACCCTTCCAGCCCCCATCCCGGCCCATTGACATTCCTAGCCATTATGATAAATGAAACCAAAAAAAAAATCTCAATATTTTTCTTCCGTCTAAATTCCATCCTCTCTTAATTTTAACAAGGATCGACCTGTCGCCATTAACGTTTTTCATTCAAAATATTTTTTCAAAGATTCTAGTCAGTTAGCCTTTTTAAGTTTTGATATTGTTTAAAACATCAATCTATAGTTAAGCGCAGCCTCCATAAAGTGCTTTTGCAACTACTTTTTTTATTCTTTCAGAAACATAAAAGCCGCCATTAAATAATTAACGAATAATAATACCTGGTGAACCACTAAGGCATAGGATGACGAGCACTACTACTTTGACCCTTTAAACAATTTTTTATAATGAGTAATATGGTTTTCTTTGTGAGTTTCTTTTTTTTTTTTTTCATTTGATATTTGTCATTTATATTAGAGTCCGACTAATTTAAATTCACGTCGCATAAGACCTATTCAAAAAAAACGCTCTCTATCAAATATTTTTCATATTCAAAACTTGAATTTAAGATCTTTAATTAAGAAAGAAACAACTTCATCCATTATACTACATTGGTGATGATAGTTTCTCTCCATTCTAGAGCCTATCATATCGTGAGTCTATCCATCCAAAATTGTTCTCCCCAGGTGATCAAACTAATTAATGTCTAGGGAAAATTAACAGAAATGTGAATATCCACGCGATAGAAATTATTATCCAGAATGATTACTTAAAAATATTATAAGTTTTAACCATTTAGAAATAATATTTATAAAATATCTAACACATATGTATATCCATTGTATACCTTCAGATTATATTCACATGTTGTATACCTTAACAATATACAACAAAGTAACACATCTGTTCTTGCTGGTGAAGCCAAGTCATGTGGGTACAGTAACTTTCCACAACATGTCGTTTATCTATTAGTATTGTTTTTAAAATTATAGTAATAGCTCTTCAAAAAGCTTAAGTAATGTTCTATCGTATCAAGATTTACGAATGCTTAGGCACGCATATAGCACAAGTAACGAAACAGTCATGTTAGTAACTTAGTATAAGGGTTGGAAACAGATTTAACTTAATTGCATTATTAGTGTAACTATTTTAACTATATCAGTGCATTTAATCTGTAATACACTAGCAAGAATATTCTGGCAGATTTTTAGATTACTAACCTGCACACTTATTGTTACCGATTATCACTTAAATGATCTAATAATAAGAAACAATGCATTTAAACTGGTCAACAGTACCTCCTACAGCAGAATTTGTGCCGAAAGCAATAAACTACCACATACACACCCCATGATGCCAACAAAAAGATGTAAAACAAGAACATGATTAGGGGTGGCAGATGGACCGTTTGGGCTAAAGTTGAGCGGGTAAAGATGGGTTGAATCAATAAATGGGTCAATGCCTAACCCGCCCAAAATTTACATGGGCTAAGATTGATGGGTCAAGATGGGCTAAATGATGGGTTATAGCCCAACTTGACCCATTACTTTTACAAATTTTAAAATTACCTTCTATGATGTTATTTTATTTTGTATGATATATGATTTTTCATATCTTTATTTTTAAAATAAGAATAATATTTTAAATATTTTTTTCATTTTTTATAAAAGAAAAATAAATATTTAAAACAATGGGTGGGAGGGCAGGGGCTAGTGGGGCGGGGGACAGGGTAGTGGGGTAAGAAAAATTTCTCATTTTTTATAAAAATTTTGTATAAGTAAAATAAATATACAAAGTAAAAACTTCATGTGGGGTGGGGGTGGGGATAGGGATTTTTCTCATTTTTATAAAAAGTTTATAAAAGTAAAATAAATATATAAAATAGAAAATTTGGTGGTGGGGTGGGAGGGTGGGATAGTGTGGTTGGGTGATGGGTACTGAAAAATTTCTCATTTTTAATAAAATTAAATATATAAGTAAAATAAATATATAAAATAAAAACTTCGGGGTGGTGTGCGAGGGCAGGGGGTTGGAAGGGTAAGAAATTTTTTCATATTTTTAATAATTATTTTATAAAGATAAAAAAAATATGAAATAGAAATTTAAGGGGGGGGGGGGGCATTGGGGTGGAGGGGGTAGGAGGTAAGAATAAATTTCATATATTTTTTTATAAAAGTAAAAAAAGAACATTGAAATTTAAGGATGGGGTAGGAGCATGGGGTAGGGGTAGGGGGAGGTAAGAAAAAATTTCATATTTTAATAATTTTTTTTATAAAAGTAAAAAAAAATATGAAATAGAAATTTGAGGATGAGGTGGGGGTGGAGGGGGTAGGTGGGGTTAGAGCGGTAGGGGGAGGTAAGAAAAACATTCATATTTTTATAAAAGTAAAAATATGAAATAGAAATTTGAGGATGGGGTAGGGCAAATGGGGTGGGGTGAGGGTGGAGGGTAGTTGTGGGTAGGGGTGGGTGGGGGTATTTGTGGTTAGAGGCGGGGAGGAAAGAATAAAATTCATATTTTTATAAATTGTTTATAAAAGTAAAAATATAAAATAGAAATTTGAGAATGGAGTAGGGGAGTAGAGGTGGAGGTGGGGGTAGGTGGGGTAGAAGTGGGTAGGGGTGGTAGGGGTGGGGTGGTAGGCAAGGTAGGGGGCAGAGATGTGAGGGTGATTCAGTGCTTGAGTGGGGGTTTGTGTAGGGGAGAGGGTAGGGTGGATGGATAGTGTGGTGGGTGGTTGGGGTGCGTTGGTGTATTTTTATTGTTCCGAAATAATAAAGAAGTTTTTTAAATAATTATTTATAAATAAAAATCTTAATCTAGAGTGGAGCTCTAATCGCTAAAATTAGGCATTTTCGTGGGTTAAGTTTGGACATCATCATGGATTCATTTAGGTTGTTGATTTATGATGGATCAACTTGGGCTAGCTCAAACCAACTCATCATCAAAATTACTCTTGCCCAAACCCATGAAACCTTGGGCGGATCATTTAAATTTGGGCTAATTTTGTCACTCCTAAACATGATATTGATATTAAATTTAAACCAACAAATTAAACATTCATTCATAAACTGCTTGCATCAACCAACATGCAGATGCAAGGGTCCAAACGGTCCATATGGATCTCAATTTATACTACAACTACTACACCATTGGATTATTATCCAACTAGCTAGTAAGATAACATCACATAGCATAGCACTGGATTTTATTATGCTTAAATATTGAAGAAGCTTTATTCATTCATGATTTGATCATGTGAACTCATTAGACATCAGTTGGAAGTTCCAACTTGGAATCGAAGGCCGGTTGCTCTTCAAGATCACCGTACGGACGTTGTCCGTTGTAATTACCCGGTGGATCATAATTGCAAGTTATAAAGTACCACCCGTTGTTGCATCGAACCCTAGCACAACCAAGACGTACCGAATTACGCCAGACCACCTGAGTATAGTGTCCACATACTTTTCCCCATGCGCAAGAGTTCGAATTATAATCGTACCATTGCCTCTCATCGACCCACATCTTCACAGCACGATCCGCGTTGAGCTGAGGGAAGGCGGCGGCTAGGTTTTCGCCATAAGGGCCATGAGAGTGGATCATTCCGCAGTCACCAATTCTCTGATTGGCATAATTTTGGGCATAGGCCGCTAGCCTATTGTCCCATCTCATAGGGCCGACACCAACTTGTCTACGTGCTTCATTGTGAGGATTAAGATAATCTTGAGGAGAATTTTGAGCTTGTGATGAGTGAAATATAGCAAATGTGATGAAACAAGCAACTAAAGTTGTTAAGCCAATGGAGAATCCCATTTTGGGTTTGATTAGAACAGTGCATAATATGGATGGGCTTAAATAGGGAAGAATGCTGAGTTAAAAAGTTTGCAAGTTGTTAAAAAAAATGAATTCGACGGTTACTTGTTAGCACAATCATCAGGCAACATATTTGAAAGTGTTTAAAATTATAGTACTATCATGTTTAATTCAAAGAATGTCAAATCATGCAACTATTCGTTTAAGAAGCAAAAAGCCGCCGCTGAGAAAAAAAACAATATTGATGAACACTATTATTGCCGTGATCACTATATTTGACCAACTCTAATAATCATTATACATTAACAGTGTCGTAATTATCTATATTATAAGTATATTTTAACCTATTGATAACTTAGTATTAGCGAATATTCTCGGTATATTTTATAATTATGATAGATGTATATTTAAGGTAAATTAAGATTCTAATTGTATTAGGAATCAACTTTTGTAAGGTAAATTAGGATTCGTACCATATTAGGAATCAACATTTGTACAACTATATATATTGTGAATAATGAAAGAAATCGGTAAGGGAAATTATTCTATCTCACACTTAGTTCATTTTTAATGTTACAATCCCACATTTTATGGATTGTTCTAGGTTGTAATTATCTTTTAAGTACTTATTAGTGTTAAAAAAATTCTACATTGACCATGGATACAACTAATTAAGTTAAACTCATAAATCATTATTTACATTTTTTTATTAACTGCATTTTCTCGTTGCTCTTTTGACAAAATCTATTTTCTTGATTTGAAAATCTAATTTCACAAAAGTCCAATATGTTTGATATCTTATCTTGCTCGCAGAATGTATGTTTTAATATATTCTAGTTGAAGCAGAAATATTCGAGCAATTGTCCTTTTTTAAGTTTTGATATTTATTAATTAATGACACTATATATAGTCTATAGTTAAGCGCAGCCTCCTTAAAATAATGTTTCCAGGCAACTAGTTTTCCCGGAAATAGGAAAGCCGCGATAAATTAATAATGCTCAAGTATACATTAGGATCTAAGATGCCAATTCCTCGAAAGTTCGTAGTTCCTAGTTGAATTAATTAATTAATTTCTAGCTATTCTCGTGTCACTTAGTATTGCAGTCAACCCATAGGACCACTCTAATGTGATTAGCTCAATTTCAACAAGACGCCACCATCTCACATGTTCGTTATAGGTATAAAACTTCTCTGATCGAGCTTTTAAAATATGCTTATTTAAAAGATGTATTTTGTTATAAGTGCGTAGCAATTTTAATATTTGACTAATCAGTTTCAAAAGCATTTTTGTGAATAGTAGAGCAGGAGTAATTTATATTTAATCAAGATTTCAAAAGCATTTTATTTTAGTTTTTGAAAAACAGTTTCTGTTACTATTTAAAAGCACTTATTTCGTTTCTAAAAGCTTGGCCAAACAGCTTAACTCGGTAAAATAAATATATTTTGGGGAAAAAAAACTCCTTGACTTCACAGTATCTTAGCCAAACATGCTAATAGTCATAAAGTCGCTCAGGCCTTGGGGTGATATTGCTTAAAGGCCCAAAACATTCGTTTCGCTTTCCGGGCCTTGGGGTAATCATAACTTTCTTTCGCTTTCCAGGCCGTGGGGTGATATTGCCAAATCATGGTCTTGGGCTCTTAGCCAGGGCCCATTATTCAGTAGCCCAAACTTTATCCCACTCACCATTAAAATGGGGTCAATTAGCAGGAACGTCCTTATTTTGGGATGGTCTTTAATTTTTGTCCCTCAAACTAAGAATCTTTAATTTT
Source organism: Anisodus acutangulus (assembly GCA_029783415.1). Taxonomy (NCBI): domain Eukaryota; kingdom Viridiplantae; phylum Streptophyta; class Magnoliopsida; order Solanales; family Solanaceae; genus Anisodus; species Anisodus acutangulus. The sequence continues at coordinate 38,351,039 of CM056510.1, read as the reverse complement.
GTTCTTCGTCTAAAACCTTTGTATTCCGGGTTCGAACCCCAGCTTAGGCAAAAAAAATTTTAAAAAATCGCTTAAGACAAACTCTGTCTTGCGAGTTCAAACTCAACCTTGCAATTTTTTTTTTGACTGAGTAGGGGTTCGAACCCGGAACCTCGGGGTATTTTTGAGCGAAGGGGAAGAATTAAAGACTCTAAATTTGTGGGAAAAAATTAAAGACCAGTGCCTTTGTAGGATAATCCGCTGGAAAAAAAGTTAAAATGGACCAACACTGTTGCTGCCTATGACCATGACTATGCCACGATGAAATTAGCTGAATGCAAATTATAACATTCGAAAGGATCGTCCCAATGGCGAAAATCTTGCCCTTGGATACGGCGAGTTTTCGGCGGTGGACGTCGTTAACCTATGGGCAGGAGAGAAACCAAACTATGACTGCCTCCAATTCTTGCAAATGTGGGGTATGGTGTGTGGCATTCTACTCAAATAGTTTGGCGTAGCATGCTTTAAATTGGATGTACAATATTGAAATGTCAAAATGGTGAAGCATTGTTTTCTGTTTAAAATCCACGAGATTTAACGCTAATCTAAACGGAACAAGAATAAAGTTATCTCGTAGATATTCATGATATCTCAAATATATTGAAATTGTTAGATAATTATGGACCATCATATCAATTTTAATATGTAATTAAATCAAATTAATTATTAGGCAATTAGATTTGCAAGATTATTAGAATATTCTTAGGATAAGTCTTTCTAAATAGTAGTCATAGATTGATCTTACATACTTTTATATATATATATATATATATATATATATATATATTATATTATTGGGATGAAATAAAGAGATTAATTTCCTTCATGGTATCAAGAACCACAAAATAACTCTCCATTTTTTGCCCTATTCTTCGCGTCGGCCGCCCCACCCATACCCTACCCGAAAACCATTTTTAGTGTGTCGAAACCCTAGCCGAAACCACTCTGTTCGGCCTTCTCCAAAACCTAACCCTAACCCTAAAACTACCCTAGCCGAAAATTACCCTCCCACCATATTTTGTTTCTGCACTCTCCAAACAAACCCTAATTAGGGTTCTTCATCTCCCTTATTCTACACACCAAAATATTTCTTTTCTTCACCTTTTCTTGTATTTTCTTGGGAAACAATGGCCGACAAACAAAAATTGCATCCCGCTCTTGCCGTAAACAACGTCAAAAACTTTATTCCTATTACCCCTGAGATGGAAAAAGGTCAATACTCTTCTTGGACGGAGTTGTTTAAAATTCATTGCCGAGCATACGAGGTCATAGACCATATTATTCCTTCTAAGTCTTCATCGAAGATGCTGTAGACCCAAAATTATGGTCTCGTTTAGATACTATTGTCCTTCAATGGATTTATGTCACAATCTCCAATGACCTTCTACACACCATTTTGGAACCGGACTCTACGACTCAACAGGCTTAGGAACGTTTACAAAATATTTTTCAAGATAATAAAATTTCTCGACCGGTATATCTTGAATACCAATTCACCAATGTAAAATTAAATAATTTTTCAAACGTCTCCACATATTGCCAAGAGTTGAAAATGCTTGCCGATCAACTTTCAAATGTTGCGCCGGAGACAAATCAAATGTTAGTTCTCCAATTGATTGCGGGTTTGAATGAACAATTTGATGGTGTTGCTACGTTCATTCAATAAAGCAATCATTTACTACTATTCTATGAGGCTCAGTCGAGATTGATTCTGGAAGAAACCCAAAAGCAAAAATAGGCGACAGGGGTGGCAACGAATGCCGGCACCGCTCTTATTTCTACCAACACGTATAATTAGACCTGTCCAAAGGTCGGGTCGGGCCGGGTGGCTTTTTTTCCCTCCTTGCCCGACCCTGGCCCGACCCTGACCCTATTTTTTTTTAAAAATTCCGACCATGGCCCTGACCCTTCGGGGACCCTACGGGTCACGGGTCGGCCCTGACCCGACGATTTTTTTTTGGCGGGCAGGGTCGGGCCGGGTCGAGATTTTTTTTTAAAAAAAATTGAATTTTCAAAACTGAAATTGGTATTCACCCCTACATTACCACAAAATTTCGACGTTGAAATGTATTGTATATCGTGAAATCTTGACTAAAGAAAAAGAGAATTGGAAATCGATTTGGGGAAAAACACAAATTGATTGGAAAAACTGACGTTTTTCTAAAAATTGGCTGCGCCAAACCGCCATACCGTCCCTGTCTCAAAAAAATATGCAAAATCAAAATTTTTTATGGATAAAACGGACATCCGAGCGCAGAGTTATGACCATTTAAAGTTTCACCAATTTATAACTACTTTATCTCCCTACATTATGCTTCCATGATATTAACAAAATGACTAATAATATAAATATATAATTAATAATCAGCTACCGTTTTTATCTTATTTTATGTCGAGCTAAATGTAGATTAGATATATATATATATATATATATATATATATATATATATATATATATAAACAGGCGTTATATCACTTATTAATGACAAAAATATATATAAGTACAAAATAAATATTAATGAAGGAAAAATAATATAAAGTATATTAAAAATATGCGAATGGGTCGGGCCGAGGTCAGTCGGGTCGTGTGGGAGTCAGTCGGACGGGTAATTTTTTCGACCTGGCGACCACGACCTGCTCGGTCGAGTGGCTCTCGGGTCGGCTAAAGTCGACCACAGCCTGTTTTTGGGCCGGGCCGGGCGGGTCCCCGACCCTATGGACAGGTCTACGTATAATGATGATTTTGGCACTCAAAATTCTGGTTCCGGTAATGGTTCAAACCGACAAAATAATGGTTCAAAAAAGGTCAAAATCGTAAAATAACTAAGGGAAACATAATGGTGGAAAGGGGCGGGGTTGGGGTGGAGGACAGGTCGTCGTCGGCAGCAACAACCGCGGCCACCAGGGTCAAAATAGACCACACTAGCAGCAGCCCAACTAGCCGGCCGATGGACAGTGGGGACAGTACCCACCATGGGCCTGACAGTCGCAACAGTGGGCTGCCCTACCCTGCCCGTATCCCACAACTCAGTGGGCCCGACCTCCTCCCGCCTCTAGACAGCCCCGGGTTCTCGGCTCTCATCCGCAACAATCTTTTGTAGCCCATGGACCATCTTCCGCAGCTTATGCTCCCACGGATATTGAACAGGCCATGAACAACATGAATCTTAAGTGTTCCCGACTATTCGTGGTACATGAACACCGGGGAAATGTCACACATGACGACATCTCAAGGTAATCTCTCATCTTATTTTAATATGAGCAGTAATAAAAATATTGTTGTTGGCAGTGGGCAGAAAATTCTAATTTGTGGTATTGGCTAATTAAATCATCCCCCCATCACCCACTTTTACATTTGAAAAATGTCCTACATGCACCCAAACTGATTAAAAACTTGGTAGATGTATGTCATTTTACTACTGACAACAATGTTTCTATTAATTTTGATCCGTTTGGATTTTCTGTGAAGAATTTTCAGACGGAGTTGCCACTAATGAGATGTAATAGCACGGGGGACTTGTATCCCATCACCACCACTACCAACAACCAAGTCATCAATCCATCAACCTTTGCAGTTATTTCCTTTAATGTATGGCATAACCGGTTGTGACACCCGAGAGCACCGGTGTTCAACGTTCTTAGAAATAATAATTTTGTTGATTGTAACAAATGTATGGACTCTTCTGTTTGTCAGGCTTGTGTGTTTGGGAAGCATGTTAAACTTCCTTTTTCATTATCTCCTTCAAATACGCTTATGCCATTTGATCTTATGCATTGTGATTTGTGGACATCACCGATTTTAAGTTCATCAAGTCATAAATTTTATATGTTTATTTTGGATGATTATTCAAATTTTCTGTGGATATTTCCCTTATGACAGAAATCGCAGGTCTTCACCGTTTTTAAATAATTTAATGTTTTTATCAAAATCCAATTTGAGAAATCCATTAAATGTTTTCAATGTGACAATGAGAGGAAATTCATAAATGCCCAATTTAAAGAATTTTGTCACCAAAATGGTATGTCATTGCGTCTTTCATGTCCACATACTTTTTCTCAAAATGGAAAAGCCGAAAGAAAAATTCGAATAATCAACAATCTAATTCGCACACTTCTTGTGCATTCGTCCACACCATCGGTCTTTTGGCATCATGCACTTCAAATGACCACATATCGTTTAAACATTCTTCCTAGCAAGCTACTTTCAAACATACCACCCACACAAATATTGTACCATCGTCTTCCTTCTTATACACATTTGAGGGTTTTTGGGTGTTTGTGTTATCCCTTATATCCGTCCACAACCATTAACAAACTGCAAGCCCCTTCCACTCCTTATGTCTTTTTGGGATACCCACAAAATCATAAGGGATATAAGTGTTATGTTATGACGAATGGGAAAATTATCATCTCTCGTCACATTATTTTTTATGAGTCCACATTCCCGTTTGCTAAATCTCACGTGGCATCCCCACCTTCATACAAATTTTTGGATGACGGGATACATCCAATTTTAAATCACCATCTCAATACCCAAACTCATACTGGACTAGCCCACAATACACCACCAATTATGGCGGCCCAACAACGAAATGGGACTGGGCCAGTCTGAGTTGAAGAGCCCACTGCCTCTTCCTCGTCGGCCTCGACCCAGTCCATTTTTCATGACTGGCAGGCCCACAGGAGGGAGCCCACTACTCCCTCATCCGTGTCACCAACCAGGCCAATAGGCCCAGCTCTTGTGGCCCAAAATCTTCCCCCCCCCCGGGCCCAATTCCCAAACCGCAAACCCACTGATCCAGCCTTCAGTCTTGACCCAACCTCGAACCTCCTCTTGGCCTAATTCACAAACTGAAAGGCCACTGCCCCAGCCTTCAGTCTTAGCCCAACCTCAAACCATTGAAACTCGTGCCATGCACGGATTTTTCAGCCCAAGTGTCATTTTAACCTAACATCTTCGGTCCAACCATCTCCACTTCTAAAAAATCCAAAAGCGGCCCTATCAAACCCGAATTGAAAAGCTGTCATGTTAGACAAAATTGATGCTCTTATTAAAAATAAGATATGGGAATTAGTGCCCTGTCCATCTAATGTGAACATCATATGGTCTATTTGGGTTTTCTGCCATAAAAAGAATTTTGATGGCTCTTTTGCGAGATACAAATCTCATCTTGTTGGTGATGGCAGGTCTCAGCATGTTGGAGTGGATTGCGATGAAGCATTTAGTCCAGTAGTTAAACCAACAACTACCAGGACTGTTCTTAATCCGACTTTGTCTAAATCATGGTCTATCCATCAACTAGACGTCAAGAATGCATTATTATATGGTCACCTACGGGAAATAACACATGCACCAACTATTGAGTTTTCGAGATCCTACTCATCCGGATTATGTGTGCTTGTTGAAAAAAATCATTATATGGGTTGAAACAGGCCCTCAAGGCATGGTACAACAGGTTTGCAGGGTTCGTTTCCACACTGGGATTCTCACACAGCAAGTCCGATCAATTTTTGTTCATTTACAAGAAGGGAAATGTCATGGCATATATTCTTCTCTATGTGGATGACATCATTCTCACAACGTCATTCGAGTCACTTCGCCAGTCTATTATGGCCTTTCTTGCTTCGGAATTTGCTATGAAGGATTTGGGCCCGTTAAACTATTTTTTAGCATCGCTGTCACTCAATATGCAGGTGGTCTGTTTCTATGTCAAAAGAAATACGTCGAGGAGATCATTGACAAAGTCAGTATGTCCTCGTGCAAACTGTCACATACGTCGGTTGATACAAAGGAAAAACTATGCAACTCTTACCTTCACGAGACCATATATCTCCTATGCAGTTCAACAAGTTTATTTACATATGCATGATCCGAAGGAAGAACATATGGAGGCACTTAAACGAATTCTGTGGTATATCAAAGGTACTCTTGATTTTAGATTGCATCTGTATAAGTCCATTATTTCTAGTCTCACCGCTTATACAGATGTCGATTGGGGTGGCTGCCCAGACACACGGCGTTCCACCTCTGGTTATTATGTGTTTTTAGGAGACAACATCATTTCATGATCGTCAAAACGCCAGCCGACACTATCTCGGTCGAGTGCTGAAGCAGAATACCGAGGGGTAGCTAATGCGGTATCTGAATCATGTTGGCTCCGTAATCTCCTGTTAGAACTTCATTGTCCGATCGAAAAAGCAAACGTGGTCTAATGTGATAATGTGAGTGCGATATACTTATCAGGCAACCTTGTCCAACATCAACGCACAAAACACATAGAAATGGATATTTTGTTTGTCCGTGAAAAGGTTGCACGAGGACAAGTCCGGGTTCTTAATGTCCCGTCCCGTTATCAGATTGCAGATATTTTCACGAAGGGTCTTTCGCGCGTATTGTTTGACTATTTCAGGGACAGTCTCAGCATACGAGAACCTACCGTTAAGACTGCGGGGGACTGTTAAGATAATCTCCATCATATCAATTATAATATGTAATTAAATCAAACTAATTATTAGGTAATTAGATTTGTAAGATGATTAGAATATTCTTAGGATAAATTTTCATAAATAGTAGCTATAGATTGATCTTACATACTTGTATATATATTGTATTATTGGGATGAAATAAAGCATGGGATTAATTTCGTTCAGAAATTTATAAGAAAATGTTGAGGAGAAAATGTAAGCTGATGATCATAAAGAATATACTCAAATACTTCATCCAAATTAGTCTTTTTTTATTATATTCCATTTTGTTTTTTCACAAAACGGATCAATGACTAGGACAACTTCCCCTATTACATGTTGAAACTTCAAACCTTACATATATACTTGCATGTGGATGAAAGTAACTTATAAAATTTATAAACCATGCATCTTAATTAATTAATCAATAAGGTTTCTCGCCAATGTAATTTCCAGGGGGGTAATAGTTGCATGACACAAACCACGCTTCACCATTCGCGCATTTCAATCTCGCGCATCCAACTTGAAGTGTGTTTTTCCAGACCACCTGAGTATAATGTCCGCACATACCATCCTTGCAAGAGTTGGAGGCATAATCGTAGTTCGGTTTCTCTCCTACCCACAAGTTAACAGCGTCAACAGCCGAAAATTCGCCATAGCCCATGGCAAGATTTTCACCATAGGGTGAATCTGAATGTACCAATTTGCATTCAGCTAATCTAGTGGAGGCATAATTGTGGGCGTATTTTGCCAGTGTGTCGTTCCATCTTAATGGTGGGAGTGGGGCACCAACTTCAGCACGGGCCTTGTTGTGGACTATAACGATATCTTTGGGCAAATTTTGGGCCAATGAAGAATGGGTCATGGCTAAGGCCATGAGCACAACAAGGGTTGTTGAAAGCTTTGAGATCTCCATTTCCTTTTCTTTGCTTTTTTGAGGCAAATTAGAGGGAAATGGAGGAGGTGATTGGGTTTGTTGATTTGGAAAAGTGAGATGGCTTGGTATTTATAGACACTTCTTGATAAAATTGGAGAAAAATTTGCAGCAAAACAAGAAGAAGTTTATGGTTAGCCCGTGAATGTGGCCATTTGAGAAAAAGTGTCAAAAGTAGCACCATAGAAAAATGAGAGTATAGGATTAGAAATTGTGTTTTAACGTTCAGCATGACTTGAGAAAGACAGAAAATTGTGTTTAACGTTCAGCGTGACTTGACAAGGATAGAGGTTCACATGCCTAATATACCAAGCTATCACTATGTTTTATTTGATAACCGAATAGAAAAAGTTTTAAACTGAAAGAGACATGCTAGGAGACTTTTAGTATTATCATTGTTACTATTATTTGCTGTCTTTGGTTGTTAAAAAATATTTTGCTAATAACCCATGGTTTTAGCATCAAAAGACAATGGGGAACTACATTAATAATTTTAATAATTAAACAATGTCAAATAATTTTACGTACAAGATTACTCTAAAATCAACTGTTACGTGTCTAGCTAGTAGCGTGAATCATTAACTTAAATTAAACAGAAGGTAATTCTTGCAACTAGTTAAACTAATACTCTTTAACAATTCTTTTTAACTTTTGGTGTATGTTATAATTCATCTCAACTACTTACTTTTCTTCCATAAACTACTATTTTGCGGTTTGACATGAATTAATTCAAAAATAGTATGTAGATTCCAAACTCTTCGAGCGCGCAATTATGGGAGTAAGTCTAGGTTTCTATACAAAGTAAAATAAAATTACTTTTTAAATGTACGAACCACAAATTAAGGACAAGCCAAAATCACGCAGTAGACTTTGAAAATTCATTGTAATTGAACTGCGAATTACGCAAAAGCTAAGATTAAATTAGTGGCACTATGCACAGAAAAGTCATCAGTTGCAAGAGTAAAGTAACCTCTAATTATTAGTAACGTGGAAAGACTACTACTTTGTGTTGTGAACCTTCTTGAGTTTCCACAAACATTCGACCAAACATGTGAAACGGGTATCATATGACCGATAATAACTTCAGTTAATCGACGCTATTAGCGGGTAATTTTACGAACCCTGAAGCAATTGATAGTGCACTTCAAATTGTAGTTCCCTCTGAACTTTTTTCTCTTCATACTTTTCTCTGTCCTTTCTACTTTTTCTCTCTTTTGGGGGTTCGCGCGCCGTGGGGGAGGGGGAGGGGGAGGGGGAGGGGGTTTGGTATCTCTAGACTTCAGGAACCATGTTAGACAATGGTCAGGTTTAACCATTACTGCAGTAAGCCAGCTTGATCAAGTGTCAAGTACACGTTTACCTTCAGGGTGAAGGCTTAAGGCTGTTTTCTGCGAATTTTAATATTCAGTTGCTAACTAAATAATTATAGATGAGAAATGAATACAACCATGTACTAACAAGATTGACTTCAGGGAAGAAAATTGTAACAAATTAACAGAGAAATTCTACATAAAGAATGAAATCATCTTAACTTAGGTCCTATCTTCGATATTGCTTAAATATGCTACAAATAAATCATTCCAGGTATCTGTAAGTCCTGGTAAGCACCAGTGCATGCAATCATCATGTTTCTTCCCACCCGATGTAGCCAGATGGGCATCGGCTCTAAACTCACTCATATCAGATATGTCCAGCATATGAAATCTAGTGCCTTCAAATGCCCTGTATAGATGGTGGTTCACAAGGCGAACCTCCACATTTGTTCCATTGTTTTGAAGGGAAAAGAGTTCCTCCACCTGGAAAACAGAACAGAACACAAAGCATAACAGTAAGAGGGCAAAGAATAAGTGTATTCCAACAATAACAGGGGTTGCCTGACTAGGTAAACTATGGACAGTTTTTCTTCTTTCCTTTTTACTGTTAAAACCATTTAAATGGAGAGAGTTACCTCTTGAGGCAAGAGAGGCTGTGACCGCTGGCAAGAGCCACCTTGGTCCCAGTCACCTCCTTCAAAATGCCTTGGGGATTGGGTTCGCATGAACACGGTCGTGCTAGGTCGCATTCTTTTATCAACATAAGATATCTAGTAGAAACAACAGACAAATAAGCTTAGAGAAGAAGCACATGTAAACTTCTGAGGCATATACCAAGCAACTGAAATTATAGTTTCCGGAGGGGGCTGTAGAGAACATGTGAATTCAAATAAGTAAAAGGAATAATGTTCTCACAAGGCATATCATATGCACATCCATAATGAAGTTTGTCCATCCTTCATAAATAAGCCACAGGAGTAGGATAGAACAGTAACATATGCTTTAATACCATATCAAGCCCACTGTCCAGAGACACTGGAGGCACCACAGGATTGCCCTTTTCAAAGAAAAGCATGGGTGACTTTACTGGATCAAACTTCGAAGGAGCCCACCACCTAACAGAAGAATAGAAAGCAAGATAAGAAATCACTAAAGAGTAAGAAAAAATAATTGAAGGAAACAACTCTTTGAGGTGGAGGTTGTCTCTCTTTATTACTTTCTTTTATAAGTAACTGAAGTCTCATCAGTAATTAATGGTGGGCCGGATACATCTGTGCTCTCCATCATTGTTTAGAAGGTTGTGGTTTAATGCCTTGTCAAAAGAAAGGTTGTGGTTTAATGATATTCTGATCACCAGCACCCCGCTAATTGCTATATGTCTCCTCACTAATCAGAATATCCAAACATGTGCATGTCATGAACAACATTTCACAATTGAGAACTTCCATCTAAGGGGAAGTTTTACAATCTGATCGTTTTACTTATTTGGTAGTTTTTACAACTCGAAATGCAGGAAACAAAAAGTTAATTTTTTTTGTTATACTGGTACTTCCAGTGGCCTTTAGGACATCACCACAATGTGCTTTTCGACTTGTTAAGTCTTTGTACGGACTCAAACAAGCTCTGAAACAATGGCATGAAAAGTTTGATAATACTTTATTATGTCGACTTGTTAAGTCTTTGTACGGACTCAAACAAGCTCTGAAACAATGGCATGAAAAGTTTGATAATACTTTATTATCAAAAGGTTTCTCCATAAATGAATGTGATAAATGTATCTATATCAAAGGGAACTCTAACTCGTATGTCATGATATGACTTTACGTAGATGACATGCTCATCACTGGAAGTAGTCTTAAGTTGATCCTGGAAACCAAGAATATGTTGAAACAGTGTTTCCAGATGAAAGATATGGGTATTGCAGATGTGATCTTAGGAATTAAGATTTCTAAGACATCTGACGGGTTGGTCGTATCTCAATCTCATTACATTGAAGATGTTTTGAGAAATTTTTATGCATTTGACAGTCCCCCTATGAAGTCACCAATGGATATGAATCATAAAATTGATAAAAATCGTGGTGCACCCATATTTCAGAAGCGATATGCACATGTCATTGGCAGTTTAATGTACATTACAAACTGCACCCGACCCGACATCGCTTATACAATCAATAAGTTGGCTAGGTTCACTCGTAATTCTGGAAATGATCACTGGAAGGCGTTAAATCGGATACTACGATATCTGAAATATTTGCTGACCTACGGATTACACTATTCTAGATATCCAGCCGTATTGGAAGGATACAGTGATGCAAACTAGATATCAGACATAAAGAACACCAAATCCACCAGTGGGTATGTCTTTACAATTGGTGGTGGGGATGTGTCTTGAAAGTCCTCTAAGCAAACATGCATCGCCCGATCCACGATGGAATCGGAGTTTATCGTTTTAGACAAAGCATGAGAAGAAGCAGAATGGCTTCACGACTTCTTAGAGGATATCCCTTGTTAAGATAAACCCGTGCCGTCGGTGATGATTCACTGTGACAGCCAATCGGCTTTAGGAAGGGCACGGAGTAATATGTACAACGACAAGTCTAGACATATTCGTCGGAGGCATAAGACCGTTAGGCAGTTGATCACTACGGGTGTCATTTTCATTGATTACGTCAAATCAAAGGATAACTTATATGATCCTTTAACTAAAGGTCTACCCAAAGATCAAATATTATGTCTGTCTAGGGGAATGAGCTTAAAACCCAAACAATAAGAATCTTTATAGTGGTAACCCAACCTTACTGACTGAAGATCCCAGGAATTTGGTTCAATGAAAAAACTAAGATATAAAGGTTCAGTTTAGCGCTTCACTTGAAGTAAGAGCACTTCGGATTATCATTCTTTCAAGAACGATAACTCCAAAGCCGTTCCCGCGATAGACATTTAAGTGCTACCTGTATAATGGGTAAATGATAAGTTCCTGAAACTTTTAATGATTCCTAACACTTGTGAGTGGGGTAGAGCTATACCTTATAGAAGATCACCTATTTAAGTGCGAAGATAGGCCGCTTCAAATGAACGCACTTAAGAATCCAAGAGTTGTCCATGGCCACAACGGACAAAACAATAAGAAGAAATGAATAAGGAGAGTTATTGTGTTGATATCATTGTCTTGGTTACACTAAAAACTGACGGTTCAAGACATCATGTTCACCGCGCAGTAAGTAAATTCGATGGTAATCGACTAAGGAAGGTTCAAAGTCGAAAGCTACCTTTCCTGATGCAATATCTTTTCCGCTGAAAGATTGTTGAACTTTGGCACCTTGTGTGCACCAATTCTCTTTCAAGAGGGGATTGTTGGAAATTTTACTAATATGGGATTGAGTTTATCCTATCTTTAATGACTTAAACACATGGGTCTCGCATGTCGGAAACATCGTTTCTTCGCACATGTCAAATCTATTAAGTGAGTAGATGATGTTAGTGCCAAGTATCGTCAAATTTCGTTGAGAAATGAAATAGTTATTGGTACGCAAAGTAAGGTGTTTGAGAAATAAAAAGATGGAGTGTTTTTGGCCAAAAATGACAAATCTCCCTTATTGGTAAAAGAATGAGAGTTTACACAAATATATAAACTCTAAGTTTGAGTAAGGGTTTGAGGCCCCAAAGGGTAACCCATGTGTTTAGAAAGGAGAGGACCTAGGTGAGCTTGGGTTCGGAGCTAAGCCCCACACGCGCGCCGCCACCGCCCGCCCTTCTGGTCCGGGCTCGGGTCTCGGGCCGTGGGCTGTTGGGCTATTGCTTTCTTCCGAAACTTTCTTTTTGGTCCCTAAAATATTAACTATTTACATTTTGGTCCCTGAAGTTCTCGAAACATCACAACAGTCTAAAAGACTCCAACAGTCATGATTGTTCAACAGATCAAGACGTTGAAGACATCAACAGTCATGACTGTTCAACAGATCAAGACGTTGAAGACCTCAACAATCATGATTGTTGGCCTCCCTTTCTGGTCTTATATATTTAACACTTCAGTTCAAAGACATACACACACAAACAAACGCAGAACACATCTCCAATGTTCAGAAACTCAAACAAGTTTTAGCATTTATACGGAGCAATTTTGTCTTAAAGACATAGAGTCATCTCTCGACTCAGCGTTTCTCTTGTTTAACCTTTCGACTACACTTTAACCTCGTTTCCGTTACCTACAATCCGATTTTATACCTACAAAGAGGATCGAATTGTGGCAAATCACATTGATAGGGTTTACAACGCCACTTAACCATGTCAATAGCATTTGATTTATTACTACCAATGCAACTCCGTCTTTTATAGATCTCCTTACAACTGTTATCATAACGCGGGATGTTGATATTCAGATCGTAAATCCAACGGTCGTGAGTGTAGTTGCAGGACTTGGAGTATGACAGTTTGTTGTTTACGGAATTGGTGTTGAAGAGAGAGAAAGCGAGGAAGAGAGAAGAGAGAGGAATAAACAAGAGGGAGAGATTGATAAAGAAGATAAATGCTTCAGTCTCTTCCATTGATTGGCCATGGAAGTTGTCACTTCACTCTGTGCTTGTGTCGCGCTTTACAAGTGCCTAAGTTGTCGAGAGAAAGTCTCATAAACCCTACCCTCGTGGAGGTGTAAAAGGTTTTTGTCGATTCATATCAACATAGCGTATTTCTTAGTGTAGATCGACATTGGGTTCCTTACTATTTGTCAGCCTCTCAAGTAAAAATCCAAAATTTCTAACAAATTATCCCTGCAATAAATCGACGTGTGAATAATTGAAAATAGATAGGCAAAATATATATATATATCAAGTGTTTGTTAAGAAAATACTACACGAGGAATATAGATCAAAGCTCTTGTGCAACATTCGCAAAATCAATAACAGCCTAACCCCCAAATACAAATTAACGACTCCCCAGTATACAACAACGACAAACCCAGTGAAATCCCACAAGGTGGGTGAGGATATAGTATACACACACCTTACCTTGGGAGGCAGGGAGACTGTTTCCGGACTCCCCAGTATACAAATATCAAATAAGCAATTGTTTCACATTAACTGCATCGCGCCAGTAAGAAACTCAGAATTCTAACAAAAATTAACTTCGGAAGAAACAAAGTACAACGATATGACAAAAGAATCATATAAATTATTTTTTGATTTAGCTTGTACAGTACTCATTCTCAAACAATATATCTGGTCTGGACATGCTAAAACCAACTATTTTTTGCAGCTACAAGGAGCAATAGCAATTGACAGCAAGCTCCTAGCCTATCTTACAATATTGATGAAGCCTATCTTACAGAAACAACTTCCTCCAACAAAATTGTCAACTTTTCAACACTTGGAGCATGTAATTTAATACAGCTGAAGACGCTTCGCATCTTTTTAACAGAGAGGTCTTTCATTATCAACGAAGAAGTGATTTGAGGTGGAAAATTTGGCAGGTTGGCTTATACGACCTCTTGGCTGCGGCTTGTTCAAATTTCTTAGTTGCAGTTTCGTTCTCTTCTAAGCTGGTTTGAATGAAAAATCTAACCCACCAGGATGAGCTCCGCAATTTGGCCTACATAGACAGAGAAAGATAAGCACGTTAAGTTTTCATGCTTTACAAAAGATGAGATCTGGGCTATATTAGCCAACAAGATTACTCTCAATGAGAGCAGTTACGGAATTATCAGCAAATAGAGAATGGTCCCATGTAATCAAAGCCAAGACTGTCTCAGAGGCCATTTCTCATCCTATAAGTAGCTAATCACGACTCCATTATTTCGCAATCATAAGCCTCCTTCAACTACTCTCTCACCCAATTTTTCTTTCCACAGTCATTTCTTTCAACGGACTCTTATTCCCCTTTCCCGACTTCCTGGTTCGTTATATAAATTTTGTTGTTCCAGCTCCCTCATAGAGGAAAAAAGGGAAGCCCGGTGCACTAAGCTCCCTCTATGAGCGGGGTTCGGTGAAGGGCCGGACTCCCCCTTCCACAAGGGTCCATTGTACGCAGTCTTACCTTACATTTCTGCAAGAGGTTGTTTCCACGACTTGACCCGTGACATCCAGGTCACATGACAGCAACTTTACCAGTTACTCCAAGGCTCCCTCATAGAGGAAGACTTGTTTAATTCTAAGGAAACTTTCACATTGCTGAGACAATTTCTTAGGACAGTGTCTAGCACGATTTAAGCTCCACCTGCATCTGCTCATAAATAAATATCGTCAATATTTTTCCCAGCTTTCCAACAACTACTACGAGACGTCTATGCAGAAGCTGCTTCCATCAGCTCCTTCACAACCCAAGGAAATATGTGCAAACATCAATTACAGTAGCTGTAATTTTATAAACCTTTTAGATAGCTATACAAGTGAAGATACGTGGCACAAAACTGGGGAATTAGGTTTAAATATAGCATATGCAGTAGAAGGGTTAACTGTGGTTTAACAAAGATGACCTATTGTTGACGGATATTAAATCTAAAGATATATATATTCCACACTAGAAAATCACGCTCAGGAGATAACTACTGAAAAACTTTTACAACTCCTTGTCAAATTCCTAGAGCTACAGAAGACATTGATGCAATTACAGATTTCTAAACAGGAGATTATCCAGAGTTCAAAAGAGGTTAAATACTCTCAAAATTTTGTTAAAATAGAGAAAGGAGAATCTTCAACAACCATTTCTCAAAAACACTTTTCAAATTCCCAACTTGTGGTACCACAAGTTGCCATAAAACCCACATCTGAATTCTTTATAAAACCTTCTTTCAAAATATTGTGACTATTGAAAAATGATTTTTTGATAAAGATTCTTTTATGGCAATTCAAAAATACTTTGGACTAGGATGGTTTTATAAACCATGGGATATCCTCAAAACCCCTATTTTTACCAGGCTATCCTAAAAGTATCAGGATCGGCCATAATAAAAAATAATTTTTATAAAGATAACAAGAATCCCTCATAATCCACTTGCAAAATAGTTAGAGTAATTGCCCCAAGTGATGGGGAAATGGCCTCTCTCAATTTCTTAATTTTTTTGATACCTACAAAAATACCCCGTTCTTCGATATTTCATTTAATAACTGAAATTACCAACAAGCTTTGTTTAATTCTTTTTTTGTTCAAAATGTCAAGCGAAGCCATACCTGGCTCTTTTATTTTGATACCTCATTCATTCCATCACAATTTCCAACATACTAGAATTCATGGTGGAAACAATTTGGATCCACCTTGGATATATTAAAACCCCAAATTATTCAATCATTTAACCTCTTTAAATCCCTCTATAAACCTACCGATGAAGAAAGAAGATTCATGCCCCTAAATCTATTTCATACCAGATTTCATCTGCCGTGGATATTCGCATGGTTCGTAGATTACTCTGAAAATAAAACTCCGACAATTCAAAGAAGGTTTAATATAAGATGGTGGAACAGCTTTAAAATACCACTAAGTTTAACCACATCAAAAGTGTTAAGTACTCAAAAAACATTCATAAACAAATACCACTACAAACACCGGAGCACACCATCTTATTTTGGTACCACAGGAAATTATCCAACTTGTGGTATCACAAGTTAAGAATTTGAAAAGTGTTTTGAGAAAGGGTTTATGAAGATTCTCCTCTCTCTATTTTAACAAAACTTTGAGAAGGTTTAACCTCTTTTGAACTCTGGATAATTTTCTATTTAGGAATCTTTAATTGCATCAATGTCTTCTGTAGCTCTGGAGATTTGACAAGGAGTTGTAAAAGATTTTCGGTAGTCGTCTCCTGAGCGTGATTTTCTAGTCCGGTGTTTTTGTGTTCTTTTTCCTCTTTTATAACTGCATCATACCATGTCTTGGATTTTTCAGCAGGAGCAGGGATTTTACCTAGACATTCTATGACAGATTTACCCAATTTAAGAAACGTAGACTATACCAACGAAATATCTAGACCCGTATATAAAAATTCCACTGTTAGAGAAAAAATAGATGTTCAACAACCAGATCAAGAACCTACTAGTCCAACACTTTCCTCAATAACAGAAAATATAGTAAATGAAATTGGAGTTTTAGAAAAAGAATTTCAAGTAGATAAAAAATTCCTACGTGAAGACTTTTATGAAAAACATAACTTAGAAAAAAGAACTTGTTCTTTCAAAACTTTTTAGATATTAGGAAACAAATACAAGAAATTTTTTATGAATTAATAGGTAAAAATAGAATAAACATTATATATATCATCAAATTTAATTATGTGATACAAAAGAAAGATCATTGACTTACTGGTCGGCCAAATTTTGACAGCTCAGCCACTTTAACCCTCTGCTGACCAGGATAACCTAAAGAAGCAATCCGATATTTTAGACAAATGCCCAACGATTCTTATTAATTATTATTATAAGGTCATAAGTATAAATAAAATAACTGCCTTCTTACAGTAAATAATATCCAGTGTAACCCTACCTCAGTTTTACATCACCAGTTCGAAAATGTATGTCAGCTAATCTATTTAAGAAAATTGAAATGGCCAAAGTTCTTAGTATTTACCGGATAAAATAACTAAACCATCAGTAGCGACTCTTGCCAACTCTGGGAGAGTTTTGTTAAGGTATCTTGGAGACAAGTAATCCACTGCATCAGACACTACGACAAGAGAAAAGGACTTTGAACGGTAGGGAAGAGGAAACTTAATATCGGCTACTCGCACAATCCCTTTGTGAACAAGAGCCTTGCAGTTGCTATCAGTTTCATCTATATCATATGGTTCAATGCCCCAAGCTTCGGCATCCTCTTCTTTTAATAGTTTAGAGACCACTGAACAAGTGTCAGGGCCTACATGCAACACTTTCCGCATGTTATCTCCGTATGCTTTCTTCAGTACAGGTAACGCTCTGTGAAGCTCTGCTGTGCATGAAGCACTACCTAAAGAAATTGTACGTAAAACAAAAACAATTTAAAGTCAAAAGCCAAACATCTAAGCCAATAACTGAAATTTTCCTTTGCCAACAACAACAGAACAATTTAAGGAACAACAAGAATGTTTGGCTAAGAATTTTTTAACAGCCAGTAAAGACAAACATTGACAAATTCCTAGTAGTTACACCATCCACACATTATATAAATGAGAAATCAAGCCTTTCTTACAAATACCATGCCATGAATCTACTAGCAATGAAAGACTTTAAGCATTCAAGAGAAAAGAAAAAATATGAAGAGTGTTATTCATCTCACATAACAATACACCTACACGAACCACATCAGCAAGATCATCACTATGCTCTAATTACAGATTCTTGGTTTTATTTTTATTTTTTATTTTTTTATAAGAATACTCTAGTTGGTCTTTTACATCAGTTTCATTGGAAATAAGGAAATTTTCTAGCAACTTGGTCATAATTTGTCATGCCAGCTAAAATACCAAAAAATTGATTCCGTTACATAGATTGTTACCTTCAAGTCTACTAAAAATATCTGCTGCACTTCTTCCACCTATCAGAGAAATCAGAAAAGGGATCGTAATGCAGAAGGCATATAAAAGAATAACCATGTGCAATAATCATAGAAAATTAGGAGATCATCTTCATCCAGAATCATATGATCAGGAGATTATATGATAGCATAAACAACTGCTTAGCCAGCATACGATCATTATAAAGAAATATATTGCTACAAACCTGAACCATGATATACGTAACCAATGATCAGAAATGCACCCTGAAATTTATATAAAAGTGACCCATTTAATGGCTATTATAGGATTGGGATCATTTAACAAGATCCGACAATTAAGAAAATCAAGACTGGCACACCATCAAAGAGCCACAGTTTATCAATACTTAGAAGAGCAGCACTCAAAAGGAAAAGGAGATTGCCTAAGTAATTAGAAAAATGAGCTCTCTAAGTAAAGAGGCTCGTGAGTGGAATGATAGATATCATGCTGATTCAACAAGAGTGGCAATGAAAATATATATGTGGAATAACATATCTAAGTAAAATAGATGTGTTTCCACCTTACTGTCATGTAAGGTAGTATCTACTTTGAATGGCATTAAGCATAGGATATTGAAACCTTATGCCAATTAAATCAAGTATGTCTTTGAAGGGATTTTGCTAGTTCCTCGTGAGATTGCTTTCCACTAAACCATGTAAGACAAGCCCTCGGTTTTAGTGGCTTCTCTGACCCTTCTCTTTCCTTTATGCCTTAGCTTCTATGTTTGGGGGTGAATTGATTGGATACTCATATGGAAGAGCTTGCAAGAAAATAAACATTTAAAGGAATTTTTATGAGTATCCCCAGAAATTGCATTGCTCCATAATAAGTCCCTTTAGTTATCCAGAAAACTATAATAAGGCCCTTCTCCTACCAAATTTGAGGGTGTGACAGTTTTTCATGATTGTTATTTCTTTGATAATATAGTTAAAAACGTGCTTGCAAGGAAGTAAATTTCTTTTAAAGGAAACTGTAAAAGTTGCAGATTCTTTGTTTTCACTTTGCACTTATCATGAAATTAATTTCCTTAATGACTTTTTTCATAGCCAACCCCTTCATATGAAAAAGTGTCAAACTTTATTTATTACAGTAATAAGCACACTATCAAAGGGCAATAATAACAAAAGAGATCGACATTTACCACAACAAGTCCTAAGGACAATAAAGGAGATGGACGTGATTTGGGGTGTAAGGAGCCCACAAATGGAATGCTTCCAGTATCTGCAAAACGGCGAGTTGGCCTTCTTGACATATTGACGAGTAGTAATAACTGAAGCATATACAACACCAATACAAGTTAATAATAAGGTTATGATCGTTGTTCAAAGTATTTTTGTTCATTTGATGAGTACAACAATTAATTGACACAAGCAAACAAGGAAAAAAGAGATGTGCAGTATAAGATGTCTTCTGAAAAGATTGGATTAGTAATATGCTTTATAAGAAACATTGTTGTGTACATTTCATAAATTGCCATATGAGAACTTGACAATGGAAATGACTTGATAACATTAACTCCCCTATGCCAAGATACTTTAACATTCAGTAGTACTGAAAGGCACAACAAGCTTGGTTCTTTGTAACAGTATCCATAAGCAGATGGAAACAGACCATAGTTAAAAATTCTTTCTTCACCTTCAACTTTCTTGACTTTGAAAATGTTCAAAGTTCATAAAGGACATTCTACTAAAAGGAGCAACATACTAATAAATCCATATCTATTTGATCCACATATGAAAACTACTCATTACTGTTATTCATAGTTGCGAATTTCATTGTTATTATCTAAAATCACGACGGACATAGTATTTGTTGGAAATTTGTCTTTGATGGGGGTTGGGTCCACCCATCTTTAATAACTTAAACACTCGGGTTCCGCATGTTGGAGTCTTTAGTTCTTCACACGTGCATAATCTACTAAGTGAGTAGATGACCGTAGGGCCAAGGATCGTCAAATTTCGTTAAGAAATGAAAGAGATATTGGTCCACTAAGTAAGGTTTTTGAGGCATGAAAATATGGTGTGGGACAAATCTACCACATCGGTGGGAAAAGGAAGAATTGTTCTTTTTATAAGCCTCAAAATTGGATAAGGGTTTGGGACCCCAAGGAGTAACTCATGTGTTTGAAGGAGGGAGGACCTAGGTATGCTTGGGTTCAAGGCTAGCCCCACAAGCGCGCCGCCGCGCCCGGGCTCGGGTTGTGGGTCGCGGGCTGCGGGCTTCTGGGCTGCTTCTGATATTATCTTTTGGACCCCAAACTGCTTAGTATTTACAGTTTGGTCCCTGGAGTTTCAGGAAAGATAAAATTGGAAAGAGGCTTACGGCGGAAGGCAGAAAGTTTCTGCCTCTTGGGCTGGTTTTGGAGCTTTGAATCTCTATTAATTGGCACTTGAATACAGCCATTATTTGGCTGATTGTAACCCCTCAATAAGTGTCATTACATGGCTATTGAAAGTCATTAGTTGGCTAGTTGAGAGGTCATCCTCCTAAACACTATATATTGAGACATTACTCTTTTTGAGAGCAGCAGAAAGATAAGAGAGCAGACAGAAAAAAAGAAAGAGAAGACTCTTGAACAAGAGCAGTCCAGAAAAGTTCTTCTTGTTCCTCTAAATTTTCATTTTTCAGCAAGTCGTTTCATGTTTGTTTTCTTCATCAGAATAACCTATTTGCTTTATAGTGTTGATTAGTTGTTGTTTTATCTTAGGAGACTATTGTCCGCTAACGTAAAAGCATATACACGAGGCAATCTTGTCTTAAAGACAGAGAGTCATCTCTCGACTAAGCCGGTGGTGTTGTGATTATCTAATTGGTTACCAAGTGTTTCAGGTGTGAACTTGAAACTCAAATAACTCTAACCGTTCAGATTCTCAGCGGTTCTACAAGCCACAAGTGTAGCAGTTCATGTTCTTGTATTTCTGAATACAAGATCCACATTTGAAGTTCTATTACAAGATTAAAAGATTGACAACATCTTGTTGTAATCTTTGTTGTTTATCCTTTCGAAGCAAATATAATATTTATTTACTTTCTGTACTGCTTTAAATCCGACAGTATTTGTGCAGCGACTGCTGCCTGAACCATATATAGAGCTGAAACTTTTTTAGAAATGGGTGCGGTAGTTGTAGTACTCTGCACAATTACTTAAAATATTGGATCCGCGTCTTTCTAACATGCCTATTATGACATTGGAATATAATCTTCTAACTTAGTAATAAATCCCAAGAAACTCGTTGCAGTAGTTTCTTACAGCATATAGTAACTTATTCATAATTACATCCACCAAATAAAGAAACAATAAAGGGGAGAGAATCCTCTGAGTCTCTAACTAAACAAGAAAAGGTTACAGCTTTATTAAAGCTTGTATTAAAATCAAAATTAATAAACTAAATACTATTCTTTTATTTCTCTACAACAACAACAACATACCCAGTGTAATGACAAATCAAAGCAGTTGGGAAAAGAAATACCAGAAGTAATGACAAATACGATATAAAGTATGTAATTCCCTATACGTTGCAATTGTAATTCAAAGTTAAGCTAAATTGCAGTTTTTTTACTATATTCTAACTGTTCCATGTTCTTCAAATTGTAGCGAATCTTCAGAATATCAACAAAGAATCAAACTACAGTAAAGTATACAAATGCACCAGTGCTTGAACTGAACAGAGTCGAACTACATTTACTGCAGAACGTACACAAACAAACATAGAAACTAAAGACTTGAATTTTGTGAACTGGGTAACAATGGAGGATTTGTCGGGTCGGGTTGTAGAGCTACCTGGGTTGAAAGATCAGTGGAAGTGAGGTCGAGATCTTGAGGATGAAGCTGGGATCTGGATCTGCTTGAGTTTACTTACTTGTATGTCCTCTGTATGAAGGAATCTTAAAATAAAATACTTCTTCAACTTTATGCCACAGATAATGTTCTTTTTTTTTTTTGTTGGCCCACGGCACATATACAAGTTGTTAAGTGACAAGTTGATTGGGTATAATTACTCCAACATCGCGTATTCGAATTCGTGTGGTGACAGCCTTTGCTGAAATATTGTAAGGATTGTTGCTGGGTTCATGTCCCGTTGATCCTTTTCTTATAGGACTGTCACTCACACATATACCTCAATTTACATCTCATCTAATGAGTCTCTGATAATTTACCTCCCACCTGGTCAAGGGTCTCCGGTACAAGTGGGGTTCGCCTTGGGACTTTCCCTTCACAAAGATAATGTTCTTTTTTTTTGTCCTTTCTCTACTACTACTATTGGAGTTATATTTTGTTTGTTAACATATGGGTCGTTTTTCCATTTTTTGTGCGGATTTCCTGCTCTGTCAAAAAAAAAATCAATTAGCAAGGCAGACTCTCTCTAGTCTCAAGTCTTAACTATTAAATCAAACTCTATAGTAGATTTTGAAATTCTTTCGTCAGGCATAGTTACTTTGCAAATTCAAATTCATGTCTTGCAAAAAATATTTTTGACTGAAGAGGTATTAAATCCAGAACACAAAAAATTTTAGGCTAAAAACAAAAATTAAAAATTTTTAATTTGAGAAATAAAAATTAAAGACCACTCCGAAATAAAGGCATTCTTGCGAATTGCCCGTTGTTTTTTGGATTATGAATTCTGGACTAGTAACAATTAAGAACTCGGTAAATGGACACTTCGACCCAACTCTGGGCCCTGATTATGATTTTTCTGGATTGGATCTAACACCGACCTTCGAATCTGGGCCTATACACCCAAGTTATACTTTCTTTCTTTCCATAGCGATCATTGGTTACTTTTTGACTTATCTTTTAAAGATAATCACTACTTGGAGCTTAAAATTTCACAAAATGAAACTTCAAGATACTATTATTAAGTTTTTCATGTTGACTTTAAGACTCCAGGACAACGGCTATCTATGAGCTATTGGATGCATTACCTCGTCTTGGTCCCCGTCTTTTTTATTTGTGTAGGAGTTGTTGACACCCAATTTTGACCTTTCACATTTTAAATTAATTAGTCAAGTTTCTTAAATTTCAAACAGAGTGAAATACGTATTTATAAAAGTCAAAAATATTTTCTTAACTAGTTTTGGTGTTATTTTGCCATTTTCATGTGACAAAATATCCTAATATGTCATATATATTTTACATAAATTTTAAGTATTAATTATGTTCAAAATAAGTGTTTACTTTAGTACTTATTTCAAATTTGTAAAATTAAAGTCATTTACGACTTAATTATTTAATTAGTACGTATTTGCAAAAATATATATTTTACTTTGTTAAGTAAAGAAGCTTGATTAAATTAATTAATGATTCATCTCAATTTTATTTGATTTCAAACTGAGGCTTTAATCTGGCCATCTATTAAGCTGTGGTTATAATTGTAACAAGAAAGTGTTATGTTTTGAATTCAATTCTTGGCCATTCTTAAATCTTCAAAGACCAGCCCCTTCCTATCATTTTGGACTCAATCCAGCCTAAAATCTCTTAAATCCATCCAGCCCAGTTCAAAACACTTACCCGGCCCAACAAGGCTAAAGTCCCAAAAGACCCCTAAGTCATTCATTTTCCCAGATATTAACCATCAGCGAACCCTAATCGCACCAAGCTCACGCCGCTCCAAAAAATCAACGAACCCAGCTGGAAAAAATCCATTTCCGAATAATTCCAAGCAAGCTTTCATCATCCACAAACTTTCAGTTTTAGCCTTTTAGGTAAGGGTAGTCAGTGGGTCGGGTTGGCCGGATCCCTCTAAAAAAAATGATGGTGCTGGAACTCGAAATCGGGACGGGACCTGGGCTCGTCCCGCCCGGGCCCGTCTCGCTTCGACCAGCCTCGCCCTGACCCCGTCCCGATCCTGATTCCCCCTCCCCCTTTGCAAAACTAATTGTTGCAACAACGATCAAATTTAGATTTTGGCCATTGTATAGCGGTTCCAACAGATATTTTTGCCCCCCTCCCACACACACACACCATAAACCCTCATACCCCTTAATATTTATTTTGAACATTTAAGTTAGTATATTTACACTTTAATCTAATTTTTCAACTATAATATCTCATTTTCTCTTCATTTTATCTCACAAATCTTCTTACAATCTCTCAATCTATCTCTCTCTACAATTCTACATTGCCTACTAAATATTTTATTTTATTTACTCATTTGTATAATTGTATCAAATTTCAAAAATTGAGATTGAAATTGGCATCACTACACTTTATTTTATTTGCCTACTAAATATTTTATTTTATTCATGTTGTTTGCATATGAATATCAACAATATTTACGTTATGCATTATATCATTTTCTTGGCAAAGTATCAATCACTTCTGATATAGGCCGTAGTACTAACGGCAATGATTAGTTAACTGTAACATGTAATTGGATATATCATAATTGATCTATGTAAAAATGTATTTTAGCATATAGATATATTGATGTTAGGCACACTTTAAATTTTATTGCACAAAATATTAATGAAGTTTGCGATTATTATGGTATAACTGATAAAATAATGAATGTTGGTGTTACGTTAGATAATGCTCCTTCTAATAATTATGTTATGAGACTTTTAAAAGATCTATTAACTCCATTTTTTCTTAATCATTTTCATATAAAATGTGTGTGTCATATTTATAACTTAGTTGTAAATGATGATCTATCACTTTTTGAAGACATTCTTAATAAAATATAATTTGATATAAACTTTATTTTTAGAAGTGATAGAATACAAAGAAAAAAAGAATATAAAAAAATTTATCACGATTGTGGATTAACTTTTAGAAAATTCATGAAGAAGTAGCGACTATGTGGAATTCGCTATATGAACAACTACTTGTTGCTTACGATTATAGAAGAACTATAACTTTAGTTTTTAACGACCATGAGATCCAACTGATATGCTTGTAGATAATTATTGAGAAAAAAATTCATAACTTATTGGATTTTTAAAAATAATTTTTTCAAGCAACTAAATAATTTTTTGGTATATATTATCCTACTATTTCAACTATGTTATTTTATATAGCTCTAATATTTTTGTTACTTAGTGAATATATGGAAAAAATCATCTTATAAGACACATATTAAAAAAATATTTATCAAATTAAAAAATATTTTGTTTCTATTCCCACTATTTATATTATTGGTGATATATTAAATCCGATTATTAAAATAGACGGTTGTAAAACACTTATTGAAACTATTTATGATTGTATAACATTATTTCCACCTTCAACTCCAAAAAAAACTAAATGAACAACCACCTAAGGAACCAACTAAAGAAAAAATTATGTCTAGTTTGGTCATTGTATTGACCGAAATTGACAAACTAAATAATGCAACAAAGTAGAACCAAAAGAGGAAGAAAAAGAAAAAAGATGCCAACAGTATATTTGAGTAATCATCGAATCTAAATTGAATTTGATCAACTTAATATTTAAAAATTAAAATTTAAAATATTGAAAATTGTACGAAAGTACTATAAGTTGCAAAAAAAATTTATATTAATACGATGAAAATTATTTTAAATGTCGATCAATATTCACATCGATAAACTATGTAGCAAAGTAGACCAAATTAAAGAGAAAGAACAAAAAAAAAAAAGAGATACGAGTAGTATATTTTTTACTAATCATCGAATCTAAATTGAATGAAATCAACTTACTATTTTAAAATTAAATTTTAGATATTTAAAATTATACAAAAGTTTAAGTTGCAATTCTTTTTATGTTACTACGATAAATTTTTTATTATAAATGTCAATTGAAATTCACCTCATTTAAATATCCAAAAGCGAAAGACAACAAATAATTTGAATTGGGGGCGTATATGGTATGTAGCACAAGTATAAACCGATCTTTTTAAATTTATGTATATTTTTGTGAAGAGTTTAACTAATATCCACTGACGGTGTAAGTTTTTTTTACACTATCATGTAACTTTAAAGCCTATTGTAAGTAAATTTTCAAATATTAAATATTTAATAATTAAATTATAAAAAAGGAAAATAGTAATAGAAGGTAACTATGACTCTTCATTTATTCAGGAACCATGTTTACCATAAATATAAATAATATATTCCACGTCTTCTTCTTTTGTTTTGTTTCTTACCTATTGAAAAAATTTGCAGCATGCAATGTTGGACAATCACCATCTCTATTCTTTGTGATATACATTAACTTTTTTCTTTTCAGATTTTAGATATGGAGAATTTTTGTGGTTGATCCACATTGTCGACTTAAGACTAAACCACTCCTTCTAAGCAACTAATCTATCATAAGAAAATTATTAACAATGATTCTTTATTCTGGTGTAAATAGATTCTTCCAGTATACTTTTGATATTAATGATAAAAAGTTTAATATGATCATTCAAATAATCATTAAAATCGCATCCAAACTTTTAGAGCAAGTCTTCGTCAAGTCTGCATCATACGAATGATACAACAATTTTTTTCCAGTTCAATAAAGATTGAAATCTCATTATTGGTTCATCATATGAGACTTTTGCTTTTTAGCAGCAATGACAAATTTTAAATAATGCCTGCCGAGTTTTTAATCTTAAACAATTCCATTTGAAATAATAGGTGCAATCCAAAGTTAAGGGTCAATTTTTTTTTATATTTTAACATGTTAGATCTGAAGTAATAAATGAGGACGGGGGAGAGAGAGGACAAGGAAAGAAGAAAAATCACCAAGAGTTCGAATGGTAGAGAAAGAGGATTGCATAATACTACTAGTGATACTTCTTGTTTACTCTGTTCAATGACTTTACTTAGTACTTTTTCCGTCTCATATTACTCGGCGAATTTGCTTTTTACACGTCTCTTAAAATTATAAATAAAAAGTGTATTTTTATTACATTATTCTTATATGTCTTCAATTAATTGCACTCTAATCAATATTGTTATTTTAAAAACCAATTAATATTAAAGACAAAGTTGAAATTTTTTAATTAATTATATCTTATTTTTAAAAAGTGATCAAATAATTTAAACGAATACTTTTAATAATGTGACCAAATAATATGGGATTGAGAGAGTAGTTACTATATTCAACGAAAATTGTGTTTTTACTGGTTCATTTTAGCAAATAAAAAAAGAAATTCTTTTCAAATTTACCACTATCTTTAAGTAATTATTTTAAAACTAATTAGAACATTAGTAGCCAAATTTATATTTTTAAATTAATTACTTATTTAATTAATAATAGTGCAATATGCAAATTGAACAAATAAAAGGAAGGGAGTACGTATTAAGAAAAATATTATTTGAGCGCAAAATCAACATATGTTGACCTTGAAGTTTCAAAAGTTACCAAACTATAGTGCCCCTTTACCGGACCTAATTAACGCAAGATATATTGTGCACTAAATTATTTTTTTTAATAGTAAAATTTACTCTTATTAAATATAAATTTGGCAAGTTACCAAACAAGGGAGTGGGGTTTTCGGGCTAACATAGGTTGTCTGTTCTGAATTATTAAATGGACCATGTTCCATGTTCACAGCTTACAACTTGACTAGTATAAACCAAATCGTAACAGACATTACGTGGACCCAACATTTTTCTATAGTCCCACCAGAAAGGATCCAGCTTTTATTTAGTGACAAAATGACAATGACCATTAAGTGCGTACACTACATTCTTAACCATATACTTAACTCAATTGTTAATTAATTACGAATGAATTAGTATCAATAATTTATTACTATGTAGTTCAATAAAAGAATATTATGTACTTTACTTAGATGGGTCGCAGCTGTCATACATGTCAGAGGATCATTACCACGAGACCAGTACGAAATTTTTGAGGTGTTAGGATTTGGCCAAGATAATAAAATAATATAATATATAGTACCACTAAAATAAATGAAAGTGCATCCTACTATTAGTAAATCCGAACTCGTGCGGAATGGGACATTAGCAGGGATAACATTAATTATATTCTGTCATACCCTACCATAACATTTTGGTGTTTTTTATGGGATGCACGTAGATTTTTGAATAGTGAACATGATTAAATATGCTTTTGTTTACCACTAAATAAGCATTTTTTCTTTTATTCTATTTTTGTCGTCAATATTTTTCATATATGGTCTTCGAACAAATTCCTCTAGGATCTATTTGGAAAGCCACCTGGTAATTGAAATTGGTGTAATTACTAGGGTAATAATTACACAGCCTAGTAATTACACATTATAGTAATTACGATGACCTGTTTATTTGTCATAACGTAATTACAGTATAATTACAAATATATTGTTTGATTGCACGTGTGTAATTGCACATTTAGATTAGTTTAAAAATAAAAATTAATACTTGACAAATATGTGCCTTTGTAAATGATATATTAAATTATGTATTTAAGATTTCTTGAAAATATATTAATTAATAACATGTTTGTAAATAATATTGTAAGAATAATTGTATATATATTTTGTTGGTACTCTATTGTACTTTATAGAGCAGTACGGGAAGTAATAACTATTACAAATGTTTGAAAGGATAAATAGATGGTCAATCTTCAAAACTGCCGCATGTGTGTTGTGTCTTGAATCTTGATCACCTTGCAAAGCCAATGTTGAGAACTGCCGCAAGTTTGTTGTGTCTTGAATGTTGATATCCTGAAATCAAGAAATAACTAAATCTGGATGGTTACAACGCTGTGTGTTGAGTCGAGGATAACCCTCTATCCTTAAGACAAGATTGCCCCGTATATATGCTTTTACGTTAGCGGGTAATAGTCTCCCAAGATAAAACAACACTTTAATCTCAACACTACAAAGCCAATAGGTTGAGCCTGCCGAATAAAACAAATATGAATCGACTTGCTGAAGATATGGAAAAGGAAGGAAGAGTTTCTATCTTCTCTTCTCGTTTGCCTATGTGTATATAATGTGTCTCTATTGTGTATATCTTGTGTATATGTGAGGGTTTGCTCACTGTTTTCCAGTCACGAATTGCACAAATTTTTGCCACTGTTTTGGACAGATTTCGGCTACTGTTTTGTGCTCGTTTCTGACTGAAATGTGCTGCTATTTTCGTGTGTTTTCTGAGCTATATTGCTGGCTGTTTTTCAGCCTGTTGTCCAGTTTCGAATTGAGCCAACAACAACTCAATATATAGCATGGATGAGGGGTTGTCCAACTACCAAAACAAGGCTGTAATGGCCATTAAGGGAGGCCATTAAAACAGCCAAGTAATGGATGTTAAGGCCATTGAAAGAGGTTGCCCAAATGCCCAAGTAATGGGATGTTAATGGAGGAGTTAACCAGCCAAGTAATGGCTGATTAATGCCTCAAAAAACAATTCCAACGGAGGTAGAACCAACTTTCCAGAAACTCTGGGGACCAAACTGTACATATGAAAAAATTCAGGTCCAAACTGTACTTATGAAACTTCATGGATCAAACTGTACATCTGGCAGAGTTCTCTGGTCCAAAAAGATAATATCAGAAAGCCCCCGCAGCCCGGACCGGACGGGCGGCGGCAGCGCGCGTGTGGGCTTAGCCATGAACCCAAGCACATCTAGGTCTTCCCTCCTTTAAACACATGGGATACCCCTTGGGGATCCAAACCCTTTACCACATTAGAGACTTATATAGAGAGCAATTCTTCATATTCCCACCGATGTGGTAGATTTGTCCCACACCACATTTCCATGCCTCAAACACCTTACTTTGTGGACCAATATCTCTTTCATTTCTCAACGAAATTTGACGATTCTTGGCCCTACGGTCATCTACTCACTTCGTATATCATGCATGTGCGAAGAGACAAGGTCTCCAACATGCGAAACACTAGTGTTTAATTCATCAAAGATGGGTGGACGCATCTCCCCGCCAAAGGCAAATTTCTAACATATTTAAATTAATAATAATTTAATTTAATTGATTATAAATATTAAAAAACATATATTGTAAAAACATCATGGTCTGGATGTTTGACAAAAAGATTAATATTTATACATATAATGTCATAACATTATTCAAATGTGTGACAAAAAAATAATCTATCAATTGTAAGTGAAAAATGAACAACATGCAATGTAAAACAAGTGAATAGTACTAAAGCAAATACATTGAAATTGAAAATATAACATAAATTTAAAATCCAAAAAAAAGTTTAACATGATACTTTTATATCAAATTCCAACATTTACATATAATAAGTTCTGACATAACTTAAGTAAATATAATTGAAAAAGAAAGTGAATAAGTCTATAACCTCATTCAATAACGGAGTTATACTTTAATAACATCACTCGTTATATGTCAAGTTTTTTAATGACTCATTCTTTCTAATATTAGGAAGTGTAGTTTCATAAACTAGAATAATAACGTAGTTACGCTAAATGAAGAAAATAATAAATAAAAAAACATACAAACAATTACTTAGAATCACAAGAAGTAAGGTTGGGAAATGAGAAGAAAAAAAATGAAAGATAAATATATAAAAATAATTTAAAATTAAAAATTAAAAAGAAAATAAATAAAATAAAAAGAAATTAAAATAATATTTTAAAAAAATTAAAAAGAAAAGAAATTAAAAAGTAACTATGTAATTACACCCAATTCTCAAACCCCCATTGAGAATTGAAGAGTATAATTACCCCTCCCAATTACACCAATTATATACTGACTAAGTAATTACTTGGCCTGACTAACATATCAAACTGTGTAATTACGCTCAATTCCAATGACATAGGTAGGGATGACAACAAATCGGATCTGGACCGGATCCTACTAGATCTAGATTCAGATACATTTTTCATACCTGTATCCAGATCCGTATCTAGATCCATCGGGTCCATAAAAATCATATCCAAATTCGGATCCATTGGATCCACCGGGTCCACTGATCGGATCTGGATCTACACGTTTTTTTTTTGCTTGAATAATATTCCCACATATTGAAACTTTTATGACAAAATGAAACGCAATCTGATTGAAAAAAATGATTGAGTTCATTCAATCAACCTACACAAACATGACACCATTCTTCCAAAATACTGAACAAAGTTTTAGCATCACAAGAAAATAAAGACGATTGACTTCATTAGTGATGTTGAACAGGTTACAACTTTGAGCTAATTTTTGGAGGCTTTAGTGATGCTACAATTGTAGTTCTACTGATTGACTTCATTAAACAACATAAAATAATGTCAGTCATATATCAAAAGTCCCATTTTTTTTTTGCTGATCAAACAAATGAGAGAAAAATACTTAAAGCTTATGGCTAGCAGATTCAAGAAAGGAAAATTTAAATAAGAGTGATAATTTTTTCTTTTTATAGAAATGAAAATATCAGAAACTGCAGAGAGCATATATGTAAAAGAAATGATACTTCAAAGACAAATTACATGACTGTGTGACTTGTGCCTTATCCTGGTTCAACCCTTTACCCAATACATAAATTATGAAAAAAAATTAAGAAAATACTTATAAAATTACATTCTAGATTATGAATATATTTAATAAAAATGGATCCACGGATCGGATCTGGACCGGATACGGATCCCAAATACAAGATCCAAATCCAGATCCGATCCGTCAGAAACGGATCCGGGTCCGATCCGGATCAGTCGGGTCCAAATTTTGAAGATCCATATCCTATAAAACGGATCTGGATCCACCGAATCCAGACCGGATCCAAGATCCATTGCCATCTCTATACATAGGTGACTTTCCAAACATGCCCCTAATATGTGAAAGTGAAGTAGCAAAATAATACTAAGGAGAAAACGAGTCTTACTTCAAAATCTTACCAATCTATCTTGATTTGGGAGTCTAATTGGTTTTAATCAATAAACATATTCTTTTTTACTTTCATTTATTTCCATTGAGTTAAATTTAAGGTAATAATTTTATATTAGTTTGTCTCTGTCATCTTGACGAAAAATCAACCTTTGATCACGATTCTCTTACATAAATACCTAACATAAAATAGTTTCCACGCCGACGAGTAAAAAGGGTCTGTCTGGTATTGAAGAAAACCATTATCCAGTAAAGCAGAAGAAAATTTGGCAAACCCATTTCGGAACGCTTGTTTAAGTCCATAGATTCAGGCGGCAAAATGAGTTCTCCCCATGTGGAGAATATCCGTGAGGGAGAGACATGTATACTTTAATGGGGAATGCCCTACCTTTGAGTGCGGTTTGAACTATTGATTTACGTTATTGGAAATAACCAATTAGGTTTATGACGAAACCTATAAATCGATCACTGATCCAATTTGAGTACCTCTGAATGATAGACCTCAACAGAAAACTGAAGAGTAACGGCAACAAGTGATTGAGTGAAATGATCAATGTTACGGAACCAAGACAACCTATCTTACTAATAATAAAAAAGGGTTAAGGGCCTCCAAGACCTATAAATAGAAGCTTCTTGAAGTCTCTATTTGGCAAAGGTTGAAAACGAGAACTTCTTTCCTTATTTGGTGTACCTACTTGAGCCGGATGAAAGGAAACTTTCACGAAGTTGTAAAGCAAAATAGAAAAAAAAAGATGTGGATAAATGGAAGGATGAGAGAAAGAGAGAAAAAGAATAGCAATGATGATTCTGTCACTATTCCAAAAATGGAAAGTTCGACACAATTGAGTTTTTTTTTTTAGAAATTGGAAGCAGTTACTAATTCATGATCTGTCATGTACAAAATGAAAACTTCATTCTCGATTCTAGGAGATTTTTTATGAAAGCCGTTCAAGTGGAATATTTCTCTTATGAGATAACAATGATTATGAGCCCGTTTGTATGAGCTTATGATTTTTGACTTATAAGCTAAAAATCATAAGTTAAAAATTTTAATTTATGACTTTTGACTTATTTTTATTATTTTGACTTAAAAATAAATACTTAAAGGCTCTTTTTTATTTTATCCAAACACTATAAAAATGCTTAAAAGCACCTACAATAAATCAATCCAAACAGGCTCTATATTACATATGCCTATTTTCTTTAATTACTTATGTAAATAGTTAAAAAGTAATTAACAACTACCAAAGCAAACAGATTGATACCTGTTCTATTTTGTTTTACCAAATCGACACAAGTGTTGGTCAAACAAGAATAAAAAAATTGAAAATATGTAATTAAGACAGTATATTTAAAAGACCAATAAAGCGAGTACGAGCTAATTACAATCCAAATATATAAAATATTTCCTATTTAACCAAAAAAAGAAGAAGTTGTTCACGGTCACAGTTCATAGTTCATACTTCAAAAGGAGTATTTTAAAAAGGTAACTAGGAAAATTGTGTATTTTCCCAATTGTTTGACTAATTTTTTCAATTGAATTTAAGTTATATTAAGATTTTAAATTTATGAACTTTAGATTTAAAAAAAATTCTTGAATTCTTGATAATTTTTTTATATATTTTAAGCGACCAGGAGGTCATGAGTTCAAGCCGTGAAAACAGTTTCTTGCAGAAATATGAGGTAAGACGACATACAATAGACTCTTGTAGTCCGATCTTTTCCCGGCCCCCGCACATAGCGGAAACTTAGTGCACCAGATTGATTTTTTTTAAGTGAATATTTTATGAAAAATACAGAATTTGAGTTAAAATTATTGAGTTTTATCAACTTTTGCTAGCTCCGTTACTATATCCATTGACAATATATATAATTTTTTATATATTAATATAATTTAATTTGTAAATAGTAAGTAGCAAATAACTTACCATTTGCTTAGGTTGTTTAAACTATTTTTTAAACCGTCAAGCATTAAAGTAGAACGGCGCTTTTCCTTTTATTTGCCTTTGGAAAAAATGAGAGAGAGTGAAAGAAGGAATATATTCTGGTAGTAATAACTTAGCCACGCCTTGTATAAGAAAAAAGAAAAAAGAGGTGTAAAGTTGGAGAAAATTGTCAAAAGAAAGAAAGTCATAAACCAACAAAAATAAAAAGAAAAAAGAGCAAAATCTGTGCAAGAAAGATCTTTTATTTCCATCACTATATAATGACAAGGATAAAACAATAACAACAGATCAGCTGCATCACTATCATCTTTTCTTCACAAACTAACACGTCACCTTCGTATTCTCCACCGTACTTGCCGTGTTCTCCACCGCCGGCAAATCCTGCTTAGCTTGTCCCTATAAATACACAAATACATATACCAAAAACATTACTATATATTTTAAAAAATAGAGAACCGTTTCGATTCTTCTCTTTATCTATAAACGAGTAAATTGTGACTTGTGCTGTTTTAGTGGAACGCATTTTTTGTGTGAAGTTATTTTGGAGAAGCTTATAAATTTAGAGAATGGAGGTGATTGTGTTTCTCTAACATTGAAGTTTTGAGTGTTATTTGAGGCTTATTAGGTAACAAAATTGGTTTTGGCAATGGCGGTGGAGTATAGATGTTGCGAGACAGGGTTCTTCGTACATATTGTGATAATTGTTTTTTTGGTAGCTTTTGCTGGGTTGATGTCTGGCCTAACGCTAGGACTGATGTCGCTCAGTTTAGTTGATCTGGAAGTACTTGCTAAGTCTGGAACTCCTAGTGATCGTAAAAATGCTGGTATTGTTTCCTTCTTTTGGTGTTGACAATTGTGGCGGTGTGTCTGTTGTTAAGTTAATTTTGATGCTTTTAATGGTATCTGATCAAGTGGATTTGTTAGTTTGATTCCTTTTATATATATATATTGTGCAATAGCAAATTCTGTATATTTTAATGGATGTTGTTGGATTTTTTTAGACGATAAATGCAAAATTTTTGAGTTATAAATTTAGTTTCCTTTTCATAATCCGCTCTTGAGCGGGTTTCTTTCAGAAACAACCTCTCTATTTCACAAGTTAGAGACTGCGTACATTATGCCCTCCCAGATCCCACTTGTGTGATTGCACTGCGTTTGTTGTTGTTGTTTTCATAATCGGTTCTGTGAGAGAAGAGAGTAGCAGTCAATATGCTTAGACTTTGTAGGGACTAATTATCTGGCAAGAGATGATCTTTTTTTTCTTTTCTTTAAGTAACCTTTGAATCAATTGATGAATCATCTGTGCTGCTATCCAAAAATAGTTGGGGTTGGCTATATGAATTCTCTATATCAACTTCGGTCAGTTTGTGCTTATTTCATTTTGATACTGAATATTTTTTCTTCTAATGCAAAATTGCAAATTTGGAGTGCTTATAAATAATTAGGGATTTTGAGAATGATGAAACGAGAGCGAGAGCTCTTGCAATAATTGTTTTAATTTGCTGTCAATAGGTTAAAGTAGATGATACTAAATATTGTCTTAAAGTTTTGAAATTATCTGGTGGCGTTCCATCACAGTGATTATTCTGGGAATTATGGTTTCACAATTCATACTTTTTGTGTTTGTCTTAACAGAGAAGATCTTGCCTGTTGTCAAAAATCAGCATCTATTGCTTTGCACTTTGCTTATTTGCAATGCTGCTGCTATGGAGGTATGCAAGATTATGATTGTATATTTCAACAAGCAATTCTTTCATTATTTGGATACTTGTTTAGCTCTTAAAAATTGTGTGATATCCTTTCAGGCACTTCCCATATTTCTTGACGGCCTAATTACGGCTTGGGGTGCTATACTGATTTCCGTCACGTTGATTCTTCTGTTTGGTGAGGTGAGGATTTTCTTTTTTTCGACTACAAGCTTTAAAACTGGCTAAATCAGGACATATAGATTTAGGTATGACAGTTGAGTGGAATGGGTGGCTTAGCATTCCGGTGCTCCCACCCAGACGGGAAAGGTAATAGGGTGCCATATGGTGTGTGTGCCTCCCTGCCCTTTATGGCTTTATCTACCCTGAATTTATCCACGTAGGGCCGAATTCACATTAATTATGTGATTTGATTCTTAGGATAGTTAATTCCCTTTTGTTGTTAGGGTCCATTAGTTCTTTTTGTCACTCCCTCCCACTCAAGTAAGTGCCATTAATTCTCTTTAAAGTTTTGAAGGAAATATATAGTAAGAAACTTCTGCAGCATTGGTAAAACGCGCAAACAAACTTCTGGGTTGGGGGTTACTTTCTGTACCTCATTACCATCCATGGATTGTGGCCTTAAGATGCCATTTAGTTTACTGGACAGTCTGGGTGGCATGTAAACAAACTCCATAGTGAAAAATGCTTCTTATTACTCGTTCTATGTTGCTTGTTTAATGAAGGGGGAATTTGATAAAAATGCATTGTTCTTAAAAACACAACTTATCAGTAGTTCAGATGTATTATTTTCCTTAAAAGCGAAAGAACTTAACTGTTTGGTGAAACTACATGATGAATTTACATGTGCTACTTTCTATTGTGTGGTTGAGCAGATCATACCACAATCTCTTTGCTCAAGATATGGACTTGCCATCGGTGCAGCTACAGCCCCAATTGTTCGTGTTCTTGTTTGGATCTGTTTTCCTATTGCATATCCAATAAGCAAGGTAGACTCTTTTGTGCAATGATTTATGTTAACTTCCCATCTAGCTGAAAATTGTCTTTCTGAATTGAGTGCCGACTGTATTCCAAGTTGGCTTATCAAATGTTGGCCTCGGGATGGTAGTTGTTTGTTTTATATTAGTAGCTCATTTAGTTGCTGTGATTTCCAGCTGTTGGACTTTCTGCTGGGACATGGAAATAAAGCTCTTTTCCGACGAGCTGAGTTGAAAACTCTAGTAAATTTGCATGGGAATGAGGTAATTAATTGAAGCTATATTGTTGATACACTTATGTGCTTTTGCTTCTAACACAGATCTAGCCTTTTTTGTTTCCTTTATCTTCTAATTCACTTATTGCTTCCTTTAAACCACTTGGATTAGGCTCTGAGGATTCTACTTGTTCTTCGATCTAGAGAATCTCTACTGCTAACCCACTTGAATTAGGATTCCTACTTACCATGTGTTGATTATTTTATATTTCTAATACCGTGGCTTACGTATAAACAGGCTGGTAAAGGCGGAGAACTTACTCATGATGAAACAACGATAATTGCTGGTGCGCTTGAGCTACATGACAAAACAGCTAGTGATGCGATGACCCCGATATCTGAAATCTTTGCCATTGATATTAATGCGAAGCTGGACAGGTTTCTATATTTTTTGATGTCTTTATAAATTATAGATTTATGTAGCACTGCCTCTTCAGCTGCTTGATAGTTGATACTCTGTATTCCCCCATTTATGTGCAGGAATCTGATGAACTTGATTATGGAGAAAGGGCATAGCAGGATACCAGTCTACTATGACCAACCTACAAACATAATAGGGCTAATTCTGGTACTTACTGATTTATTTGTGTGATAAACCTCGACGTAGTTGGAAGCATCTTGTTTCCTAGTTTCGGCACAAAAATAAAACAATTCCTCTCCGCGAACTTCAATTTCACTTCCCACATGTTGCCAACATTGTAGCAACTGTCTCTATGTTCTGTGAATCCAAAAACTGTTATGGAACAAGTCCTCCACTTACTTTCAATTCGTGGTTCCACTTGAATTGTGATTTTGACTTTGTAGTGACTTGGTATGTTTGTATGAACCCATAAACTGTTGAACTTTTTCAGGAGAGAAATATCACCACTTCTTAAATGTCTATGGAAATCTCCTCCTAGAGACCAGCCTTTTCTTAACAAAAGTTAAAAACACTGGCCATATAAAGCCAAATTAGGAGGTTCAAGGGCTTACATGAGGACAGGAATTTGGGGCTGCTTTTGGAACTTTTAGTTTTAGGGCTTGTATATCTTCTTCCCTATCATCATTTCTTATTCATTTTTACGCAACAAGACAAAAATGTGGGGTGATACATTACCAGAATTTATACTAATAATGACTTCTCCACATGGTTCAAAAGAATTCAGTTGAATAAGTTCCCTTCCAATCATGAAACGCTTGATTCTGCATGGAGTGTTGAGATATGCAATGTCTTCTCTTAACTAATCATGATGGACTCTGGCTAAATAAAGTTCTTAAACACTGAAAGTCTGTCTCAGATTAAAGTGTATTCCCAGAGCTAAGCTTGTTTTAGTCAATTGTACTCATCCACCATCCGCCTTATCATCTATAAACAATTCTATGTTCCATTTTCATCATTAATACCATAATTGCCTACTTGTTTTATGACATTGTAGGTCAAGAACTTGTTGACTGTCCATCCAGAAGATGAAGCTCCTGTGAAGAACGTTACGATCCGAAGAATCCCAAGGTATGTTTTATACCTCAAGTGTTGGAGAACTATTAAGTTGTTACATGGCTGCAAAAGCAAATTACTCTTATGCTTTCTTTGGTTTGTGATTGCTGCTAGCACATATTTAACTTTTTCTCATCAGTTGCTAGCATATATTTAACCTAAATTAAGTTCTTTTAGTGGTCTTATTTCAGTAACTCAGGTTTGTTTGGCATGTAACCTTTTCGTAATCTGTTCAGCCTAGCGTTGGTGATTCTGAAAATCTCCAGGAACTAGGCAGTGAAAAAGAACTTTTATGGTTTTAGCTGCCTTTCCCGCAGTTGGTTAGTATGCAAGATGAGGCAGACTATGGTTCTGTGTCTGTGCTATATGCTGCTAATTGGTAGTCTCCGACTCTCTAGTGCTTTTTAGGTCTAAAATATGCTTAAAGTTTATGTTGGTCTAAGGTACATTTCCCCCCAATTCACATGCTTCCTTCTTTTAGAGTTTTACGGTCTGAGTCTGGACATC
Source organism: Anisodus acutangulus (assembly GCA_029783415.1). Lineage (NCBI taxonomy): Eukaryota > Viridiplantae > Streptophyta > Magnoliopsida > Solanales > Solanaceae > Anisodus > Anisodus acutangulus. The sequence goes on along the minus strand of CM056510.1, from coordinate 38,312,163 downwards.
CATTTTCCAGAACTATGCATAATAGAGATCTGTGTGTTGTATGTACAAGTTAGACATCACCAAAAAATAAAATAGCTTAAATCTAAAAAAAAAATTACTGAACGGACATGTCCTGATATGAATTAGTTAGATGACTTATTCAAGTTCGACGAAGTTGCTATAAAGAGTGACTAGTACACTACCTGATACTTGCAATATAGCTGCAGATGAAAGAAGTTGTAGGTAGTAATGTGGCTTATCCAAGTTTTCCTCCCAACTCAAGCTAGCCAACTTGCTCAGACATCTGTCTGACAAGCATCAGTTAGGAGTAACTTTCTCTCAGTACTGATATTTGGTCTGATAATTTGGGGGTAGAACCCAAATAAAGTGGTAGGTGATGTTTCCACATGTGCATTACAACAAAGGGAGGGAGGGAGCGCACACACGTGTCTGTGTGTGTGAGAGAGAGAACAACTTATGGTGCACAATTGATTTCTATTTGGTGCTAAGTGATCTATAACAGCATATCAAAAATTAAGGTAATACATTAAATGTGTTGTGTGTTGTGTGTTGTGACTGGATTGTCAATTTTACAAGGAGTTTTAGGCGTATATTCCTGATGTGTGAGCCTCTAAATAGTCAGAAGTAGGAAAGAACTGGTTTCCCCAAGGAATTTCTCTGAAAGATTGGAGTGTAACGGCCTCTAATTAAGATGTATGATCAATTAAATTAAAAACTAAGTTTTAGTGGAAGGATTTCTGTTTGAGGTTTTGTTCAATTAATTCTAAAACTAAGGGGTAAAGATAAAAATTTTCAGATCCCTTGTATGCATCTGTTCATTACCGCCTGCATATCAAAAAGAGTGTCCACTTAGCCTTTTTTTCTTGGGTCAAAAAGAGTGTCCACTTATTAAATCAAGAAAGAGATTTGCCCCTATTAAGTGTTATGTGATCAAATCCCAATATCTATTTAATTAGGGGCAATTTAGTCAAATTACCTATTTTTGTCTAGAAGTTGGTATTTGGTGTGCAAATGGCTAAGTGGACACTCTTTTTGATCCGGAGGGAGTATAGTATAGGACAGTTGAAAATTCTTTTCCATGATATATTTCACTACATCTCTAACTTCTGTGGTTTCACATTGAATGTCATTACTCCATTCAGTGAGAGTTGGTTCAACCGGTATCCTAAGTGAAATAAAAAAATGATTTACTTTTTATTTGAAAAAAAAGTTTAATTCTTTAAAAACGGGAAATTTCACTTTTTAAAATATTTTAAAATGCAGTTACTAAAATGATAAAGGCTGGCTCATGAAAGTGAACATGACATTCAACTTGAATGTAGATAGGGCAACTTAAATGTTGTCAATGATAGTATCGTGTGTATTCAAGATAAAAATATTTTATTCTTGTGTTTTATGTCATCTAAGAATGGAAGGCCGTCTGGTTTGTGTCAATGATCCTGCATTCATTTTAGGTTCCAATAACTATGTGATGATTGTTCTTATGCTTCCAATATCCCGCATAAACACCTTCATGGTTTCCGTTCTTATGGTGCAGGGTCCCAGATTCTATGCATTTGGATGACATCCTGAATGAGTTTCAGAAAGGTCATAGCCATATGGCTGTGGTTGTAAGGCAGTGCAACAATGATATGGATCAGCCTGCTAGCAAATCCCCTGCAGAGAGTACGTTTTGCTTGCTGGCTTATTTTGCTTCTCACATTTTTACGTTCTCTAATCTGGACACTCCACCTTCTCTTTGCTCTCCAGATCCCGTGAAAGATGTCAGGGTAGACATTGATGGTGAAAAGCCTCCCCTCGAGAAGAGTCTGAAGTCAAAGCGATCATTGCAGAAGTGGAAGAGTTTCCCTAATGGTGGAAATGCTTCATTCAAAAGTACTAGGAGCAAAAAGTGGACAAAAAATATGTACTCGGACATCCTGCGAATAGATGGAAATCCCCTGCCAAAACTCCCAGAAGAGGAAGAGGTTGTTGGAATAATAACTATGGAAGATGTTATTGAAGAGCTTTTACAGGTAAACTGAAGAAAATTTCTATATGTAGAGCTTTTAAATTTTAGTGTTTTCCTTGACTTTTGCAGCTCCAAGGTATCTAATGTAAATTCTGTTTTTTTTTGTGCGCGCGTGTAGGAGGAAATCTTTGATGAGACGGATCACCATGAGGAGGATTCATGATCGGAGTTATGTTGTTATACACAGTATAATTAGAAATTTTTGATGTATTATTTAAGAAATATGCTTTTAGTGGACTTCAGAAAAACTATAGTTGAACATTCCAAACGTTTTGTACAAGACTCGTCTACTGAAGAAAATGTAGCCTCAAAAACTTACAAAAAGGGTCTTTCTGATATAAGATGGTTTGAGTCGGCAGCAATTTATGGTACAGTGCTGAGTTATGCCGTGTATAACTTCACGACTAGGTAATGTGTGAAATTTTTGAGATCGGCTTTCTTCAAGAGTAAACTACTTTAACATGGCAGGTAGGAGTCATTAAACAGCTTGTGACAGAGTAAACTACCTAAAGATGGCCGATGGGAATAGGGACACGCAGGGTGAAAATTTGAGCTCTGGTAGTATAAACTGTTGTTGATAATGATTCGATTTGCTCTCATGATTAACAGCTTTGTTTACGGTTAAAGGGGGAACTTGAATCTACAAAACGTGAAAAAAGAAAAGAGAAAAAAGAATCTACGAACCTGCAACCAACTCTAAATAATGCACAAACGTAGTAAAAGTATTGGGTTACGGAAGGTAGCGACTAGCCAGTCCAATATAAAATCATCCTCCAGTCGCAGGGATGAAGAAGAAATACATAAATCAAGCAGTTTGTGAACACAATTTTGGTCTATGAAAACACTGCGAGGATTAGTTGGTAAAGGGAGCAGTCAATCTCTGTTCCTCTCACGTTGAGAACAGTCAAAAGGACAAATTAAAACCCAATGGCCGTCACTTAGTCTGTCGCCCTTTTTTTTTCTCATTTATTTTCTCTGACATGATCAATGTCCGAGTAAAACTAAATCATATACCAGTGGCGAAAAGGAAGGCGATTTGAGCAACACCATAGTTAATAGACAGTAGACCAAGCTCGAATCCATAGCTAAGCCGACACTGATACAGGTGAGTCGAGGTTAAATCAATCAGCTGTCCGGTCATACTTACGAGTTGTACTGACATCTGTTTCTTGAAGAAGCTTACATTAATTTTCATTGAAGTGGGGGCTCAGTAGTTATAGGAGTGCAGTAAATATGGAGTACAAGTTATTCAAAAGGTCATTTTTACAGCAGAAATGCGCAAAACATACAATACTACACAATAAATGGAACTTCCACGAAGCAGGAACAGAAGTAGTGACGGTAAACATCTGAACAAACCTCTAATCAACAAAGAAGGAAAAAATATCTATCTGTGACGTTTGACTCTTTTCTCCTCTCTCCTCCTTTTATCCTCCTTGTCCTTGGACTTCTTTTTTGATCCATGTTTCCTACAGTGGTGGTGGTGGTGCTTACTTGATTTAGCCTTCTTTTGGACTTCTCTCTTGTCATCTGATAAAGACTCATTTTCTGAAGAACCAGGGGCATTCAGCCAGGCAGGCTTCTCTGGACCAATGACAACATGATATCCACATTTTTTGCTTAGCTTTGTCTCAGGACTTGCCGACTCTCTTTCTCTGGGATCCAGACTAGAAGGAAGGTAAGGACCAGCTTCATCCATCCGTGATCCCACAGTTCCCCTGCCACGTTTGACCCTGCCAATAACAAGATGTTCAATTAGCTACGTGTGGCACATTGAAGTTGTGACACCCAAAAGGACGAGAAATTTAAGACTCAATGTATGCAGCCACAGAGAGACATCGTACAATTTCCTTTATCATTAAAAAGAGCGGATATATGTTTTGCAAGAAAGACTGACCTTGACTGTAAAAATCCCTCAATTTCAGTATCTCTCAAGCCTTCATCCTCACTTGGATGAGAATCCTGTATCTCTCTTTTCTTTGATCCACTTGTGCCTGAATCAGTATCACATCTCTCACGTGACCTCCTCTCTGAGACACTAAAACTATGACATTTTGAATCACTGTTCTTATCTGCCGACCTCTGTTTCAGCCTGTTTTCAAGCTCCAGCTCTTTCTGCCTTAACTTCCACATCTCATTTACTTCAACAGCTCGGTTAGCTGCAATTGGTAAAATTTCAGAGCCACAAAGATGAAACTAAGAGAACAAATATATGAAACCTGCCCGAGAAAGAACATGCCTTGTGTGCTATATGTGCAGACTAATCTTACCCTTCAGATCAACTATACTTTCACATTTTCTGGTATGAAAACATAATTCGTGTAGGTTCTTCACAAGTCAAGTCCTACCAACCTACTAAGGCAGCAAAAAAAACATTCACACAACAAAATCGAGGAAAAGCAAATAAGGATTAGCATGAAGTAGTTCTTATATTTTTGTTGCCAGTTTCAAAAAATGTAGTAGTTCTTATATTTATATTGTACACAATTTGGTTGTTAGTGCTATGTGATTATGTAATCTCTTGATTTCCTAATAGTCTTGCGAAAGATACTAATGATAGAGCAATGCCCATATACACAGTGGAAAAACAGTTCTTTCAACAGAACGCCATTTACTCCTCCACATGGTCTTTGACTAGGTTAATTCTTCCCTAAATAGTAAGAGGCTTTTGTTCCCATTTCTTCTATTTCCTTCAGTTTCTGATTCTTTCGTAAATTAGGCTTATGTTTTTATGGTCTCTTTGTTTAACTCTGCCCATACAGAAGTAAATTTTTATAGAACTCCCAATCTTAGCTTAAAGAATCCCAAAATGCAAAGCAACAATAGACCATACTCTACGCATTCATAAATTGTTTTGACTTATAAATCTTTTGCACCACTCAGCTACTCCAAGCTTTCATATTTATTTTCATTACACTCTAAAATAGCTCAGCCAGAAGCTGGCAGCACTTAACACCAAATTTCTGCCTAGAGAAAGTAAACTTAGCTGAATAACTGACACTAACTCCAATTAAGTGCAGCCAGATATTGAGGTACTTTGCATGAAAGAATTTTTAAAGACGGGAAATGAGAAATAATTATTCAGACCATAACAAAAATCAAGAACTAGATGGGAAATAGAAGTGATGCTTGCCTTGTTGTATTCCACGAACAGTTGCTGTTAGAAACCGTGAATTTGGTCGCCCCCTAACATTAGGCCGATGGAGATAAGAAAGTGCACCCTCTGACTCTGCTTGCCGCTGCAATTCTGCAGCCTCTTTCAAAAGAATCGTCGCAATTCTATTCTCTGTCTCCAAATCCATATCCAGCTCCTAGAACATTACACAAGAAGCACAGTTTTACTACACAAAACCACAAATGGTCAAATAAAAGACATCTTACAAGCAGAGACAGATCCAGCATATAAGCAGCTCACTACATATATACCAAATCTAAAAACTTTGTCAATATGTATATATGTTAAATGATGCAGCCATTGCCTTCAAATCCTACATTTGTTTCTATCTGTAGGCATATAAAACTAGCTGATCCCATAACCATAGTGGAAGGTAATGATGGCTGCTATCAAAGTAAGTTGTCTGAAATACAATACAAATGCTTTAAACATGAAAAACCGCAAAATGGCCCAATAAAAACATACTCTCTCTTAGTAGATAACAATCCACAAATCACTACACCCCATCCCCGAACTGGTTGGCTTTAACTATATGAATCCTCTATATCCATTCCGCAATTCAGGCCGAGTTCACCCCAATACTCGACAATTTGTCTTTAAGATAAACTAGGATTTATAAAACTATAGTATCTTGCATCTGCGGGTGATATGAAAAATTAGTGGACACCACAACTGCAAGAGATTCCAAAATGGCTGTCAATGAGCTACACAACCCACCACACGAATCAGGTATACAAAAAAGGACATCTTTACACAACTAATACAGAAAGTTTATCAAGTATTTATGTAAAACCAACCCATTATAAATGATCAGATGGAATTCATAAAAGATTCTTATTTTATTTTATAAGTAGATGGAATTGAAAAAAAAGACTTGAAATTTGAGACTTTCGTCAATCACAACATCATGGGAAAACCCCCCCAAATATTCAGGATTGCTCAAATGTCTTTTTCATAATGATATGAATCGGAGTCAACTTCTTTGTGCAGTGAGATTAGACACAAAGCATTACATCAAATTCAATTAAGCGCTTCAACATGAAAAAGGATTAGGGTTTTAGATTCATACATGAAGGAAGGAGAGGAGAAAATCGAGAAAAAGAAAGAAGGGAACTTACTACTCGAATTCGCTGGAGAGAGATGGAAGATCCTGGAAGAAACGAGAATGCCCTAATTTCAGAAATCGGGGCAGAAATCAATTGGATCTAATTTGGAGTCGCTGATTTGGGCCTCTGTATGAAATCTATTGGGCCTGCTCCTTTCATTAGTCGTTAACAGTGAAGTCATTTCGCCGGCATTGCATTAAGGCGCAATGAACCGATTGGATGGCATCTTCCTCTTCTTCTTCTTTAAAAGCTTTGGATGGTATTAGTTAACATAATAATTCCGATTTGTCATATGGACTACCAGCATATGTAACACACTTTTCGCTATTAATGTTTAATGTAAATTTTTAATTTGAGCAATCTCGGAGAAAAAAGAAATAAATTAAATTGGTATATCTAAAAATTCTCCTTTTCTCACTTAATAATCATACTTCATTCAATGAATTTTTACTTTAGATTGCTTAGTTCATCTAATCAATTCACTGTTAAAATAATTTAATCAATTCATTGTTAAAATAATTTGAATATAAGAATTTTATCAATAATTTTTGTGTACAGGCTTATCAATTGAATTATTGTATAGGATACTACCCGTATCATATAATTATATATTTTTGTTATGCGCTCTCTCTATATACAATATCCGTGACAAAGAAAACATGTAACCTTGATAGTCAGTTAAACTACGAGAAAATGTAATAATTATTTGCACTGTATGTAACTTATGGTGCATTTTGTACGAAGAAATATGTTTCCTTGTAAAATATTCTTTTAATAAAAAACAAGTGATTTTTTATTATTATATGATGTTCGGTACGTAAACAAAAAATATTATCCAAATCAAAAAACGTTTTCTTCCATAAAAAACACACCCTTAAATCTTTTATCCTTTCTTTTCTCCGAATAATATAATATATGACATAAATCTTTAATTAGATTCTTGATTATGGGAGATATACGAAGTTACAAATGTGGCCCTGGATGTGGTTTAACTGACCAAAATGCCAATTGTAACGGCTACTTACAGACATGTCAGTTGTTTAAAACTTAGTCCGCTTTTGTCGCTTGTCATAGAAAACACACACCAACTAACCCCAGATTCTTTCCTACTTTTTCTCTCTGCTCCAGTGTTGTGTGAAAAGAATGGCAGAAGAGAAGCATCAGCCTGAAATCGAGCCCGAGATGGACGTAAACGAAGGAGGAGAAGACGATGAAAGAGAATCGAAGCCCCAAAGTTCATCGACTTCTCCACTCCCGACCACTATCGCCCCGATGATGGTTACTGGTTCTGCCTGCGTGTCGGTATGTAAACCACTTCCCTTCTTTATTGTCTATAAATTATTTGGTCCTTAATTGAACTCTCACAGTTTACTTTTCTTTGTGCATTTAATGATTGACTGATAGTTCGAGTTCATCTCTCTAATCTAAGAGCTACATTTAAGCTTCATAAGTTTCTTTAGATGTCAGTAGCTCTGATTGTCGTACAGATTTATTTGTACTTTCCTGTCTTATGATGAATTTAACCTAGGTCTAATTTTACCTGCGAAAGTCAAATGTAAGTAGGAATTTGTGATGCTCTAACTAGATTGTTCAAAGATATGTACCGTATCAGATTGGTAGTTGCTTCTACACATATTATTGTACAAGTCAGTGGAGATAGTGAGTAGGATCTAGGGTTTTAAGTTAGTTGATGCAGACTATAACACCATAATATATTTAGTTAAAATTTCAACTGTGTAAGGAACAAATTTGAGCCAAAGGTGGTGGATTCACAGTCTGGACCAACTGACAAAAATAACTTACGGAGTATTAGTTATTGGGTGGAGGGATGCAAGTTAACAATTTCTAGAATATGTTTTCAGGCTGCGACCAAAAACACGAAGAAGATATGGACTCTGAGAAAATCTACAAGGATTTTGTTCTCCGAGTAAGTTCCTTAACTGCAACTTTTTCCTCGACTAATAGGAGCTTAAATTAAATGGAGCAACATAGCCAACCCCAATTTGTAAAAGATTGACACGTAGAAGTAGTTGTATATAATGACAAATGGCCTTATTGATATTGTACTGAAAATTCTAATGTCGTTTCCCTTGTAATCAGGTAATGGCTGCTAGAAGCCCCAATGTAAGACTTCAGAAAGCACTAAGCAGACATGCTGCAGGCGCAGGGTATGTGTAGCAGATCAAATAATACTATGTAGTTAAGGTTAAAATCTCATTGTTTCCTACTTAACAGTTGACACCAACTTAATTTTTATGTTTCAGGAAGAATATAAAATGTCCACTCATTGTGCCCTTGGGGGCCAATTTCAATAGGTTGAAGTGCTACCTTGGCTGGATTCCTAATAATAAAAATTCTTCATGCCGAGTGGGTATCAAAATTATCAACAGCTTCCCACCCTAGAAATTTTGTGGATAGAATCCTGTTAAGGATGTGAATGTTGATCTTTGATTCAAGGATGCCAAAAATATCAATGTTCTCATCTAGCACGAGAGACCGTAGCTCCCCGTGCTTCCGGGGGGGCGTGTAACCCCCTTACGTTCCAGCTAGAGACGATCATAGTTATAAAGGAAGGGGGACAGGCCCCCTCAATTTATCATTGGATGACTTAGCTTGTGTTGCCTTTCCATGGCTGGCCTTCCGAGATGGAAGGGTAATAGTCTCACAGAGGGGCAGAATGGCCCCTGTTGTACAATAGTTTCTGCTTTCCGTCCTGCTTTGCTCCTCCTCTTGACCAACTTGAAGCCATAGTTTGACTCCACGCCTTGGGCCACAATAGTAATGTTCCGACCTGTGCCAGCCTCGGCCAAAGGGCCGACAGATTGGCCTGCTGAAGCCGTATGTTCACCCGGAATGAGGCACCCAACTCCGGATGTCCCGCCTATGCCTGCGGGACAACAAGCTGGTCCTCCGCAGTAGCACTTGGGCCAGAAGCCTTCGAATATTGCCCAAATGAAATAAGCCGAACAAGTACGACCCTTGCCAACCCCCGTCTCGGGACTCGAGGGTTGACCTACAGTTGTAGCAACCAATTTGTCTCATTTGGCGGCTGCCTTGGGGCTAGCAGTGGATGGGGAACTTAGGTAAGTGTGTACAACCTTACCTTTAGCCTCGGTGGGTTTCCTAGGCTGTGTGAGGGTGTCCTTCTTTCCGTGGACTCTCATTTTGGTATCATCGGAGCTTGCCTCACATGTTGAGCTAGAATATCCAACTCGCTTACATATCGAGTAGAAACTTGGGATCTGCTCATATACAATTTTTTGTACCAATGGATCACCTGTTCGAACATTTAGCTCGACTGAGTGGACTAATTCAGCCAATAGGTCGACTTCCACAAGAGCGCGTGCATAAGAAGTCTGTCCCAAAGTATGAGTTAACTTGTCGGTAGCAATAGGTGTGCCGACTCGTGAAAAAATGCGGCTAAGGGCCCTATCAGTGGATGAAGTCTTACCCATAGAGGCATCGTGCATATTACTTGGCTATCAAAAGCAAAGCATTTGGGAAGGTCTTTTATGAGCAAAGTTGTGCCATAAACGAAGTGAGACCCGTTGTTAAGGACTTTGTCTTTGTCATCGGCTGTCTTAAATTTGAAGACAATCCATCCGCTTGAGTGGACGTTGAAAGAGTAGGTAACGCCCCAGGACCTACAAAAGTCTTTGGAGGGCTGGTCCGCCCGGATACTTTCCAACAAAGTATCCTACAAGCATGTGGCCCCATTTTCCAGAGACCACGTCGAACTCCGAATCATCAAAATCAATTGGACCATCTTGTTTGAAATCCGGTACAAAATGAAGCTTTAGCCCTTTGGATGTGTCTCAGTTTCCTTTGAACAACCTATTCCAAGCTTTTTTTGTTTGTCATTTGGCTTCGAAGAGATCGGTGGGTCCTCCGAGCTAGAATCATCCGAAGAGGAGCTCGTGTCCACCGAGCCAAGGGTGCATGAAGTTACCTCTTTATTTTTTGGTTTTTGTGTTAACGCGGGGATAAATTAAACTTGTTTTGAGAATTATGTGCTTAGCAATTTTAAGAAAATACTTATAAAATTACATTCTAGGTTATGAATATATTTAATATAAAACGGATCCACGGGTCGGATCTGGACCGGATACGAATCTCAAATACAAGATCTAGATCCAGATCTGATCCGTCAGAAACGGATCCGGGTCCGATCCGGATCCGTCGTGTCCAAATTTTGAAGATCCATATCCTATAAAACGGATCTGGATCCACCAGATCCGGACCGGGTCCAGGATTCACTGCCATCTCTATGGACAATCCATCAAATGGATGTCTACAATGCTTTTTACATGGAGATCTCTATGAAGAAGTGTATATGACAGTTCCAGATACTACAGGTGGGCAGAAACAAGTTTTCAGATTGTTAAAGTCCTTATATGGCTTGAAGTAAGCATTAAGGCAATGAAACAGATGGAAGCATTGTAATGTACCTCACAACTACCAGGCCAGATATTGCTTTTGTTGTGCAATGTTTGAGTCAATTTATGCATGCTCCTAAAACTTCACATATGGAAGTTGGACTTAGGATTGTTAGATACATCAAACAAGCACCATGATTGGGTATTCTTATGTCTAGTTCCGGTACTTCTCAACTCAAAGTGTTTTGTGATGCAAATTGGGGCTCTTGTGTCAATTGCAGAAGGTCAATTACTGGTTATTTAGTATTGTTTGGTTCTTCACATGTATCTTGGAAATCTAAGAAGTAGGTTACAGTGTCTAGAAGCTCAGCAGAGGCTGAATATAGATCCATGGCTGCTTCAGTGGCAGAGGTGGTATGGCTCACTGGTTTGTATCAAGAACTTGGAATTGATGTTCAATTACCAGTTTCTGTGTTTACTGACAGTAAATCTGGTCTTCAAATTGCTGCTAATCTAGTTTTTCATGAGCGTATGAAACACATTGATATAGATTGTCATTTCATAAGGGAAAGGATCCAAGGTCTCATCTACACTACATATTTGCCTTCTGCTGATCAGCCTGCAGACTTACTTACCAATGCCCTCAGTCGAGTACAACATGCTCATTTGACGTCCAAGCTAGGCATGAAGAATATCTTCATATATCCTAGCTTGAGGGGTGTGTGAAAGAAATAGGCAAGTGCACAGCAGTACCATGAGGTGCAACACATGAAGCATTTATTATTTAGTGAGTTAGTTGCAAGTTGTTACAAGTTTGTTGTAGTTTTAGTTAGTTAGTTACAATTTGTTGAGTGTAATTAATTAGACTACTTTAGATGAGTTGGGATATATATAAATACCAACAATGTACCCCTCTTACTAATCAATCAGATATTTTCAAACTCTTCCAGCTCAGTTTGAGCTCTGCACTTTCTCTGTTTTCTCTTCAATGGAAGTCACTGCCATTTGACCGACTTCTCACCTCTACAAACAGTGCGATAAATACCAACAATGTACCCCTCTTACTAACTCTGCACTTTCTCTGTTTTCTCTTCAATGGCAGTCACTGTCATTTGACCGACTTCTCACCTCTACAAGCAGTGCGATAACTTCACACCAATATTCACAGACGTGTTTGCAGCGTTAGTTTCTATTATCAACAGCAAAATCCCAGTAATTGGAGATATCTTGTTGAGAAGAATTATACTTCAACTGAAAAGACCTGCTAATAAGCCTCAGTTGTTAGCATCCGTCAAGTTTATTGCGCATCTTGTGAATCAGCAAGTCGTTCACGAGCTTATTGCTCTGGAATTACTTACTTTTTTTCTGGAGAACCCCACTGATGATAGTGTTGAGGTTGCAGTTAGTTTTGTTACGAAATGCGTTTCGATTCTTCAGGATGTGTGTCCGTTAGGGTTGCATGCTACTTTTGGGCGGTTTCTATGGATACTTCATGAAGGAGAAATTGATAAAAGAGTTCAGTTCTTAATCGAGAACCTTTTTGCATTGTGAAAAAAAAAGTTTCAGGGATATCCAGCTGTTCGTCCAGAACTTGACCTAGTTGAACAGGAAGATCAATTAACCCATGAAATCTCTCTCTCGGACAAGGTAGATTCTGAAATTGCTTTGGACGTTTTCAAGCCGGATCCTATTTTTGAAGAAGTACGAAGAATTAAAGAAGATGATACTAGGTAACCCATGAAATCTCTCTATGAAATCTCTCTCTCGGACAAGGTAGATTCTGAAATTGCTTTGGACGTTTTCAAGCCGGATCCTATTTTTGAAGAAGTACGAAGAATTAAAGAAGATGATACTAGGTGAAGAATCTGAAAAAAGAAGATTGTGATGCAGAATTAGATGACAAAGAACAAACAGAAATAGAAGATGAGACGGAGACAAACTTGATCAATCTGTGGAGGACGATCTACCAGACAATTATGTCAAGTGTTGATTTTGAAGAAGCAGGGCATAAGCTATTGAAAATTAAAATAGAACCTGGCCAGGAGATGGAATTAAATCCATGATCCACCGTTTGAAACTAATAAACTGCCCAATTTGTCTAAGTTTTTTGCTCATTTACTCGCCACTGCACTGCCTTGGCATGTTTGGCTTATATACGTCTGACAGAAGAGCTACGTCTTCTTCTCGTATATTTATCAAAATCCTATTTCAGGAGTTGGCAGAGCACCTTGGCATCCGTTTGTTGAATGAACGTCTTAATGCAACAGTCATTTGAGTTGATACTGCCAAAGGATAATCCGAAAAATACCAGGTTTGCAATCAACTTCTTCACTTCCATTGGTCTAGGTGGGATAACTGAAAATTTGCGAGCGTATTTGAAGAACATGTTAAGGCTAATCATACAAGAACAAAAGCCTGTCTCAAAATCAGGTGAGTCTGATAGTTGTAGTTCTGATTCACAATCTTCGGGGTCTGAGTCGGAATCTGATAGTAGTGACACTGAAATAGACAATCGTCGAAGGAAGAGGAGGAGAAGAACTTAGAGCATTTAGTCTTTTAAGTCTGATATTGTAGTTAAATGTTATAATCAAATTTCATTTGTCTTGATCATGTTCATACTTCACTGTAAGCATTCTAGATCGGTTGATTTTATATATGTGGCATCTGTGCTGCAGTCCTTGGTTGTGACCCTTTATGGGAAAATGGGATGGATCCTTTTCATCATACTGACAGTTTATAACACACCGTACACCAATTCATTTTCCATCCGCTAATTTAGTGAAAATTAGACGAAAAGGACGCAACACATGTTCTATCTGTTACATAGTTTCTATCGTAATGGTGGAGAACTTGATTGATGATATGCAAAATTAATTTATTTTAAACCAGAGGAAAATAAAATTGTTGTGGCAAAATTAGGTAATCATAGTTCCATCTTCTTTGTTGACAAGAATATTATTTGAGATATACAATATCCCACATTGGATGTATCAGAGCGCACACAGAGACATTCTTTCACTAGCGAAGTGTACTAATATAGGAACGCAGGTGGTGCGAAACTAACAAGTAATAATTCTGATAAGAACATTCATATCAAATATAATCAACTGCTTTGTTCTATAAGTAATTTGGATGTGAAATACATTACTTGCTAATGCCAGAAGAAGATTTATTAATGCTTAACTGTGAAAACGTTTGACAGCCTATTGCGGCAATTTCGTTCTTCAAGAGTCTCATATGTACACCAAAGCATTCTTTCTGAGTTTGCAGCAAAGTTCAACATTCTGCGAAATTCCTCTGCTCTCAACAAGAACTTGAGTTCAACATCACGACTTGCCATTAGTTAGCAAGTCCTTGTTCCTGCCATCCCCATTCGGTGGATTCACAACTACACGTGTCAGCTTACAAGGCTCAACCTCTTCTAGCATATGAACTACCATCCTCATGGAAGGCCTTAATACTGGCGTCCTAGCTGTGCAATGAACTGCGATTCTAAGAACCTCAACAGCATCTTCTTTGAACCCTTCAAAAATGCTTGGATCCACCAAGTCAATCATGCTAGTTTTGTTTCTTATCTTGCTACATACCCACTGGACTATATTATTGTTCTCCCCATACTCCGCATCCACTGGCTTCTTTCCAGTCACCAATTCTATTAGTACCACCCCGAAGCTATAGACATCACTCTTCTCGGTCACCTTGGTTGTGTAAGCATACTCTGTTGTACCAAACAATGAAGAAATAACAAAAAAATTAATTTGCCAAAAACATTTTCAAGTGACAATGAAATGAAAAGGACAGAGAAAAATATGTACCAGGGGCAATGTATCCATGTGTCCCAGCTACAACCTGAGAAGAGTCCTTAGTACCATTGACATGCAAAACCTTGGCCAGTCCAAAATCAGCAATTTTGGGCTTCATCTGTTCATCCAGCAAGATGTTGCTAGACTTGACATCCCGGTGCATCACGGGTCTGTCATATCCGTGATGCAGATACTCAAGCCCCTGAGCAGCACCTAATGCAATGCCATATCTCACCAACCAATCCATCTTGACTTTCTGAGACGTGTGCAATCGGTCCCATAAACTTCCATTAGGTAAGTATTCATAAACCAGCATATTTGAGTCCTCACTTGTGATGCTACAGTACAATTTCACAACGTTGACATGCCTAATGGAACTTAACGTGGTCACCTCAGCATCATACTCCTTTGATCTTCCCTTCTCCTTCACCAGTATGGCTGAGCTGCTCTGGTAACTTTTCTGGTCACTAGAATCGGATTTCATAATGTGTTTCACAGCTAACTGTTTTCCACAATTCAAGACTAATCTGTACACATTCCCTGAACCACCTGAACCAATCAAATTTTCTTGCTTCAATGCCTTTAAGACTTGATTTTCACTAAAGCTCAATATATGAAACTGTTTGATATCCCAAGTATCAAGTCTCTTTACGGGAATATCCTGATTATTGTGCTTAAACTTCACATACACGAAACATGTAAGTGACAGAACCAGAACAACCACCCCAGCTATCAAGCACAACATGACTGTTCTGTGATCTCTAGACGTGTGAGAATATGATGAACATGGCCTAAGACTACCGAAATTCTCACCACAAAGGTCTGGATTTCCCAAAAAGCTATTACTGAAGGCTTTTATTGATAAAGAATCCGGTATGCTACCACTCAACCTATTGTTTGACAAATCAAGAAGGCTTAATCTTAATGTCGAAAGGGTCACTGGAATTTGACCTGAGAGACTGTTATCAGATAGATTTAGAGAGTTCAAGTCGGGCAAAGAGCCAAGACTTGCGGGAATTGCACCAGAAAGTGAATTGCCAGCAAGATTAATTTCATTGAGAGAAGCACATGATCCGATAGAATCTGGAAGACTTCCAGAAAACAAATTATACTCTAAATGAAGAGTATTAAGCTTCTTAAGTTCACCTATTGCTGCTGGAATATCACCAGAGAACTGATTCGAGCTCAGATTGATAGCTACTAATGAAGTAACTTCTGATATTGTCCCTGGTAATTGGCCATTGAACTGGTTATTGGCTAGGAACAACTGTGCTAAAGACTTTGCTTCACCAATATTTGATGTCACTGGGCCTTCAAATAGATTCATTATGAGATCAACGATGCGCAGATCTGGCAAACTCCAAATTCCACTAGGGACTACTCCTGACAGTGAATTGTTGCTAACCCGTAAACGCTTCAATGTCAAACAGTTAGCATAAGTTGAAGGTATCCCACCAGTGAACTTGTTCTGGAGCAGCAAAAGATCAATCATATTCCCTTTCTTACACATATCAGGTGGTATTGGACCAGTGAACAAATTCTCAGACACATCAATGTACAGAAATTCTGCCCATGATCCAATGTTTTGAGGAAGAGAACCAGATAACATGTTTGTGTACAGTGACAGTTCTGTGAGAAACTTGAAATCTCCAAATTCAACAGGAATTTCACCAGAAAACTGGTTCTCAAACAGCTGCAAGGATTTAAGAAGAGACAAAGACTTGAGCTCTGAAAGATCACCTTCAAGATTGTTAGTTGAAACATCAAGGTTGACAAGGCTACTGAGATTCCCAAATCCCACAGGAAACTTTCCTGTGAGTCCATTTACATAGAGCTCAAGCTGGTGAAGCTTGGTAAGTTTGGTTATTCCATCTGGGATTTTGCCTGTCAAGTAATTATATGAAAGCTCAAGATTCTCAAGCAGAGTGAGATTTCCAATACCTTCTGGAATTTGACCCTCAATACTACTATTAGTAAGGTAAAGGCAATACAACTTATCAAGGTTCAAAATTTCATGAGGGAATGGACTCTTGTCAAATAAATTGTCACCCAAGCTCAAGAAAGTTAGGCTAGTAAGATTTCCAAGTGAACTCCAAGGAAATGAACCAGATAAACCACTTTTGTTGAGACTCAAGAACTCCAGTTGGCTTAAAGAAGACAAGTTTGGAACTTCACCTGAAAAAGAATTGCAACCCAAATCCAAATACTGTAACTTGTTACAGTTCTTCAAGTGATCACTGACTCTACCATACAAGAAGTTAGAACCAAGAGAAAGTATTTCTAGTGATTGTAGAGAACATAATGAATCAAAAGAGACAACCCCTGATAAGTTCTGTTCAGAAAGATTGATTTCTTTAACCAATTGGCTGGTAGAATCACAGATTATTCCACTGAAGTTGCAAATGCTATTCTGAGGTGTCCACGTGTCAAAAAGCTGTGAACTTTGTGTTGTCTTGAGGGTGGATTTGAATTGCATAAGGAGTTGAAGTTCATCTTGTTGATGAGAAGGAGAAATCATCAAGATGAAAAAACAGAGAAATAAAATTGGCCATGGCCGGAAAAAGTTGGCACCGGGTGACATTTTTTTTTTGGCTAGTAGAAAGAATAGGGAAGAAAGTTTGGTAGGCTATATTTGACGTTTGGTTTAATATGTGGGAACATGGAATCCACGAGAGAAAGAGAATGTATGAGATTTTTTTCTCAAGAGGGTGGCAATCAACGAGGAAGTTTCCAATTCTTTGTATTCACACTTGGAAAAAGTTCACATGCAGATTTCCAGGATTGATATTCTTACATATGCTGGTCAAATATTATGCCGACCCAATTGATTAATTTCAAGCTTTTAATTTGCTCTTTTAGTACATCTATATCTGACTTGAATAATCAACAGACGTCAAATCAAGTGAAAATAAGCATTTGGTAGTGAACTAGTACTAGAAAAATGAAAATGAAAATTGTCTTCTTTTACTAGTAGTATGTTTTAATTAATACAGATACATTGTATTTTGAAAAAGAATGTATTGAAATATTGGGTTGAGGGCGGGAATTTCATTTAAAAAGATTGATCACAGCGGAGCACAATAGATACCAATTTCTGGGCTGATCTTTTCATCATCTAACAACCCTGAAGAGAGTAAGAATATAGATGGTATATTAATATAGTTCTATCTAAGTTTATCAAATCATAAGCATGTAGTACGGACACAGTTATTATCAACTCAAAACTCATTTTTTAAATAAAAGTCTATAACCTTCTATCAATATTTAACATCATAATTGCAGAGACTTATACTTATCAAGATCATAATTAGAAACACATAGTCTGAAAACATATCTCTTAGCAGAATTTCAAGATCACCGGAGATACTCAACTCACCCTGGCTCTGCCTCCCTTTTTTCTTCACTGAAATCGACGGGATAAATGGCCTAGGTGCTGGGAGTTGCTCAACAGACTCTTTCTTAAATTCTTTTGAGAGATGGAGTTTTATAGACTAGTATAATTCTAAGTATTATCTTTCAAAGTATTCTTTCTCTTGGTATTATGATATTGTAATTGATATTGATTATAGACTACAGGGATTTTAGCACATAAGAGAAGATTTTTTGAAGATTGAAGATGAAACGTATTCCGAAAAGCTGGTTTTAGAAGTTACAATGATGCTCTTTGTATATATAACCTCTTTGATTGCTTACATTATTGCTATGCTGCAAAAGTCTAAAAGCAAATAGTAATTGGTTACAAAAGTCTAAAATCAAATAGTAATTTGCAGATTTTTCTTCAAAATTGTTTGTCTTTGTTGCCATTTTTTCAATGTTGTCAGCTATCATCCTTGTCATTGATTCTTTGTGGGTCCGGCGGCTTTTGCAATTTGTTGAGGCCGGTCACTTTCTTCCACAAATATCTTGCAAGTTGTTTTCTTTGCCTAATAAGACAATTTTTTTTCTTTCTTCAAAATTTTGTTTGAAGCATTTGATACTCCTATAGAATAGGAACGATATCGTTTTAATTTTTTCAGTAGATACTCCTATAAAATAGGAACGATATCTCTTTCAGTAGTATATGATAATATATGGGCTTGTTGTAGTTAGACTACATTGGGTCGTATCAAATTGTTACATTGTGGCTTTCTGTAGTTATACTACATTGGGTCGTTTCATGCGAAAGGATTAGAGGATCCTTCTTTTTTCATAGTAGTATGAGTAATATTGGCATCATTTTTTATGTTGATAACATGCCTTTTTCTTTGGCTTGTTAAAAACTTGTATTGTTCCATAGTTGAACTGGAATGGTTGTGTTTCATATCTATAATCCGGTCATACATGTTTGTAAGTTGTATAGTGTCCTGGGATAGTATGTCGTTGTTGTAGAATAGGGTAATGATTTCTTCAATTTCTCCTCCTTTGGAGTTTCCAATGATGCAGATTTTTCTTGCCTTTAACATGTCTTCTATTTTTTATTTAAGTGTTAATAGTCCAATGGCTCTTTTGCCACTCAGCCATTCTTGGAATTTTTTCCAAGGTACATGGTATCTTCATCTTGAGATCATCATCTCCACTGATGTTGCTATTTTTTCCAATTTTAAACAATTGACATATTATAATAGGCTTTTCAGTTAAATAGGTTGAGGCATCAAATAGTTGTATACAATAGATACCTTTTCCGAATGATTCCATCATTGCTTTAACATAATCTATTATAACAAGAGGTAGTTTAGAAATATTGTAAAAAGTTTCATCTACTATTATTTATCTATAAAACCATAAGTAAATAGTTTAGAAACTATATCAGGGTTAGATTTTTCACTACACAAAAATCTTCGATATTTGCTAAGTTTTGCACTTCGTAAGATATGTGGGTTAGATTTGTAGTCATAAAATTTGTTTATTTGTTCATAAGCGGTAATATATTCATGTGCAAATTTCAATTTATCACACATTGATACTGCTGTTGGCATTTGAGAAGATGAGGATGTTATGGAAGATGGTATAGTGGATGACATGGTTGGAAGCTTGGATGTAAACATTTTTTGGTTTTTCTGTAGTAGATAGAGGGGTCTTTAGGTTTTGTAGGTTTTGTAGGTTTTTGAAGTCTCGAAAGTCTTCTGTCAGCTGGTATACTAGATGTGCGTTTTCTTGCATTTTGATTGTAATGGTTTTATGTAGGGATGGCAACGGATCGGATCTGGACTGGATCCTACTAGGTCCAGATCCGTTTTTCATACCTGAATCCAGATTCGGATCCAGATCCGTCGGGTCCATAAAAATCAGATCCAAATCCGGATCCATCGGATCCACAGGGTCTACGGATCGGATCTGGATCCACATGTAAAAAATTTTGGCTTGCTAAGATTGTAACCTTGCTAAGAATTTTTTTTTGAACTGACAAACGATTTTTACTTAGCTAACAGTTTACTGTGTTTTAATTTTGAACTGTTCATATGAGATATTTTGTTCGTTGTCTCGTTTTGATTGTGAGCTATTATTTGAAAATGTTGGACAATGACAATAGTTGTGAAAAATGCTTACTAGTATTTTCACAATGCAGAATTTGCATGTGCTTGGAATCTCCACAAATAAAATGAATATAATTTTAACTAGTTGTCTATTGAGATGTTAGTCATTCACTTATATAACATTGATTTTATTATCGAAATTACCTCTTTATTTTTTGGTTTTTGAGTTAACGCGGGGATAAATTAAACTTGTTTTGAGAATTAAACTTGCAAGGATGTGCTTAGCAATTTTAAGAAAATACTTATAAAATGATATTCTAGGTTATGAATATATTTAATATAAAACGGATCCACGAGTCGGATCTGGATCGGATACGGATCTCAAATACAAGATCCAGATTCAGATCTGATCCGTCAGAAACGGATTCGGGTCCGATCCGGATTCGTCGGGTCCAAATTTTGAAGATCCATATCTTATAAAACAGATCTGGATCCACTGCCATCTCTAGTTTTCTGGTTTTGTTTGATGATTTTTGTAACATTGGTAATGTATTCTTCAAAATTTTCACTGTCGGTTGTCATCGTTGTACCTGCTAAGAAAATAAGCTAGAATATTCTTAGTTCCAGATATATTTTTGACAATAAAATCGTAACAATAAAAGAATGATTGACACTTTCTTCTTATGTTTAGTTCTGGTAAAGGGTCTATTTTATTTGTAATGAAAGCTCTTACTTGGGTATTATCCGTTCTAACAACAAATGTTACTGGTAATAGGTGATAATGAAATTTCTTTATTCCAAACTTTACTGCTAATAGTTCCTTTTCGTTAATATGGTAATTTTTCTCATTTGGCTTCCATGTTCCACCTCCATATCTACAAATTAGTGGTTTATCTTTATCTATATCATCTTTATCATATGCTATGAGGACTGCTCCCCATCTTATATCACTTGCATTAGTGAAAAGTTCTAGTTGATCTAGTTCTGTTGGTATTCTATGTTTGGGCAAGACTTTCATTTTTTTCTTGATTTCATTTATAGCTTATGTATGTCCTTCCGTTCATTCAAAGGTTATACTTTTTCTAGTTAATTCTTGCAATGACTTTCTTAAGAGTGGTAAATTCTTTATATGGTCTGAAGCATAGTTTACTACACCTATAAATTATTGTACTTCTTTTTTACTCTCTAATTTATCTTTAAAATTTTTATTTTTGTTACAATGTGCTCTTGCAATTGTAATCCTTCATTATCTATTATGTATCCCAAATATTCTATATTATTCTTAAAGATTTCAGATTTCTTTTCAGATAATAATATTTCATGCTGTTTTACAGTTTTTATAAATTCTTCTAAATGTTTTATATGATTTTCCAAATCATCACTATATATTAATATGTCATCAACATATACTATACAAAATTCTGTCAATAACACTTGGTTCATCCTTTTTTGAAATATTTGTGGTGCATTTTTTAATCCAAATGGTAGTACATTCCATTCATAATGTCCTTGAGGGGCACTAAAGTCTGTTAAAGATTTTGATTCATTTGTTAATTTTATTTGCCAAAATCTACTTTTACAATCAAATTTACTGAACCATTTTTTATTTCCTAATCTATTGATAAGATTTCTTTTGTATGGTAAAAAATATCCATAAATATTGTCTTTTTGTTTAGTCTCTATAATCAATCACCATTCTAGCCTTTCCTCTTTTTTGTTCACTATATTTTCTAACTAAAAGGGTTGGGCTACTATGTGAACTTTTTTTCTCTTGTATCAATTTTAATTCTAATAATTCTTTTAGTTGGGTTTCAAACTCCTTTTGATCTGTTGGGCTATACCTAATATGTTTAGATCTAACTGTATCATTGGGAATTATTAACTTGATTTCCGCATATATCTTTTCTTTTTCCCATAGTTGTATTAGATTTTCTCCAAAATTCATTTTCAATATATTGAGTTATTTTTCCTTTAATAGTTGTAGGTTGTTATTCCTATCAAATCTTATGTTACATAGTCTTAATGTGTGTATTGATAATATCCTTTTTAATATTATCCATTTATTACATGGCGTTTGTAAGCTAAAAATATTATTATTTATTATTTATATTTTAAAGTAGTCTAAGAAGTTGTTTTCTAATAATACTTGTTGTTTCATGTCATCTAATTGGTAGTCGAAATATTATTTTTCCTAATATGATTTTCATATTTTCT
Organism: Anisodus acutangulus; assembly: GCA_029783415.1. Classification (NCBI taxonomy): domain Eukaryota; kingdom Viridiplantae; phylum Streptophyta; class Magnoliopsida; order Solanales; family Solanaceae; genus Anisodus; species Anisodus acutangulus. The sequence goes on along the minus strand of CM056510.1, from coordinate 38,290,025 downwards.
GCTATTATATCTAACTCTTTTGCCTATTCATTAAATTCTGATACTCTTGTCCTATGTGTTTTAGATCTTTTCCATTTGTGTGGTTGCAACATTTTTTCTTACTTTCTTTTTTTCTTTTAACCTTGTCATTTTTTCTCTAAGGATATGTAATTCTTCTTTTAATTATTTTAATTCTTGTTTTATTTCATTCAATTCTTCCCTTGTCTGTTTTAACTCTACTTTGTTTCCTTTTAGTATTTTCTTTGTATCTTTAAATTTGTGTTTATATTTTTTATATTTATTAAACCATTCTTCATTATTATGTGATCTCAATTTTGTATTTTCTGTTTTTAACTCACATATTTGTTGTTCTTGTTTATCTAGTTTTAGGTTTAAATATTCGTTGGTTGTTTTTTCTGTCTTTTAAGTAAATGTTTTCACTTTTTGAATCGTTATTATTATCTGGTGTAGTTTTTTCTTTCTTTTTTATAGGTTCATACTTGTATCTTTCTATTTCTATTATATTTTTTCCATGGTTCTTTAAAAACGTAAGTACACTAAGTTCTTGGTTTTCCATTAAACTTGTCCTTTTTATTTAATATTGCTAAACTATCTAATATTTTTTCTACTTCTTTTTCTACTTTTGATTTTATTTTACTGATATCTACCATTATAGGCTCTTTACTTCTTCTCCAAGTATCTATTGGTACTAATTCTGGTTGTTGAGTTGTAGTGCTAATTATTGTGTTTTCTTGACTTGTACTAAGTTCATTTTCTCCTACTACTTTTTTACCCTTACCTTTATTTATCTCTTCTACTAATGTGTTAAGTTTTTCCAATATTATCTTAAATGTTGGTACTTCAGATACGTTCCATAGTTTTGTTAATTCTTCTCTTATCATTTGTTGTATTTGGGTCTGGTTTTCTTTTATCTCATCCATTATTACTAGGGTATTTTTCATTTTCTCTTTTACTATTATTTCTTCCCATACCGCATTAATTTTTTCGCTAAGGTTAGTCAGGATTATTTATTCTTTTCTTCCATCCGTTTTCCATATTTATCCATATTTTATCAAATTTATCACATTGTTGTTCCAATTGTTCTATCTTATTTTCTAATTTTATTTCTTTTGCCTTGAGTTAAGAAAATATCTCTTCTGGTAAAGTTGTTTTTATTGCTTTTAATTTTTGTTTTTTCTTTATTATTTTTCTCAGTATATTCATACCTTATTTATAAATCTACTTTTTCCTTGGTCATTTATTTCAATTCCTTCATTGTTAATTTTATAATCTATCATCGTTAAAAAGTCACTTCCTAATAATAATTCATTAAAACTATCATATTCTATTACTCCTATATTTATTTTATATTCTAGATCTTGTATTTTGAATTTTAAATTAATACTTTTGGTAATTAATATTTCTCTTTCGTTTTTTGGATAATTCTAAATGTGTGGTTCTATTAATTTACAATCGTTTTCGTTGATTTTACTTATATGTATAAAACTTTTAATTGCTCTTGTATTTATCTCAGCTATACCATCTGTTGTTATCATACCATTGAATATTATTACTTTAATCCCTAGTCTATTACTGAGTATATTTATTAGATCTAATATTTTGGGTTGTATGATTCTTAAGCTATCATGTCTCGACATTATTGGTTCTCTTATGATACTTAATCTAGATCCTTCTATTTTTTGTATTAATCTTTTTGATGTTGTTAGGGTTCTCGTACTAAAATCCATAAATATTTCTTCTGGTATGATTATCTTGGAATTTTCTTTATGTTCTATTTGTTCTAATATTTCTTGGTACATTTTTTGTACTAAAATATTCATTTCATGTTGTTTTTTCACATGGTGATTTCCGATTAGGGCATATATCATTTTTGTTTCTATACTTATGACTTTACTTCCTGGTGGCATATTTATTTCATCTAGTTTGTACTATAGTGTTAAGGCTAAGTCTTTATGTTCATCTTTTAATGATATACTAAAATCTGATTGTACTGTAAATTTTAGCTTTTGGTATATTACATTTTCTTTTATTACTGATATTAAAGCATCTTGTAGATTTTCTAATATTCTATCATCTAATATGTATATCTGTATATGTGTATCTATATTTTTCTGAAAATATAATTTTATGGTAAATTCTACTCCTCCAAAGTATATATTTCTATATTTTTTAGCTTCTTTAGTAGATAGTTTTGCTAATTCTCCTTTTATTATTTCATCTGTTATCAAGTTTATTTTCGTTCTTCCATTTACAATAGTTGTGTCTATTATATTTTCATGATTTTGTGCTATATATCTTATTTCTTTATTTCTTTCAAACTATTTTGTTTTAAATATTTTCTTAATAGATAGTTCTTCTTTTTCATCTTGTATTTTCTGATATATTTCTGGTTTAAAGCTTAATGTTTGTGTTATTCCTCCTTCATATGTATTCATTTGGTAGTATGTTTCTCTAGAGTCTTCTACTATCTCTTTTTATTTATCCATATTTTAATATGTTGATGTACGTATACTAGGGATGGCAATTGGGTGGGGCGGGCGCGGGTACCCCCTCCCCCGCACCCGTACCCGCCATAAAATTTTATACCCGACACCTACCCGCCACCCATGGTGGGTACAATTTTCAACATCCATACCCGCATAGGCGGGTATATTCCTAAATCCACACCCGCTCCACCACCCAAGTGGATATCCGTCACCCGCCTATACTCGCCTACCATGTTTTGTAATCAATTCATTTGTGATCAACATGATCCCAAAAATTCAAATTCCAAAAATTATCCCAAAACTTTGAGTCAAGAATCAATACTGTCACAATCTCATTTTCTTTGGGAGAGAGGGAGGAGAATTCCTGATTTTTTCACCATCAGAATTCTCCATTTTTTTCACCTCTTCCCCCTTGCACAACAAAGAATCAAGAAAACAAAATTTCGAAGAAAACCAAAAAATTATCCACCCAAATAACTATATATTATAAATGTAGACAAAATCCAGTTATTATTTCAGCTATATAAGCTAAAGTTTTTCAACTTTTTCAATTGAACTCCACAAACCCAATAGGTAAAACTTAACAAATGCACAAAAATTGACCTCACCAAGACAACCCCAAAGCACAAAGCAAAGACAACAATATTTCCCAATATTTCACGAGCAACATCTCATTTAAAGAAAAAGGCAGAGATGTCGAGGTGGTTCGTGAAAAAAGTTTATGATTTTTCCTTTAAAGAAAAAGGCAGAGACGTCGAGAATGAGAGAGGTAGGAGAGACGACGTGAAGGGAAACGAGAGAGAGGGAGGCGTGAAGGAATGAAGAGGCGTAGGGTTTTGAGTTTTGTTGGAGAATGAGAGACTTGTCGTGACTTATGTGCTGAAGGCACGACTTATGGGCTGCTAATTTTGGGCTTGGGGAGGGTATAAGGCGGGCGGGTAGGCAGGTATGACTGCAAATCCACCACCTACCCGCCTACCCGTGACGGGTACATTTTCAATACCCATACCCGCCTACTACCTGCCAAAGTTATACCCATACCCGCCCCAACTGGGGCGGATGCGGTACGGAATCCGCAAAATTATACCCACCTGCCATCCCTAACTTATATACTGTTCTTCTATAACATCCTGTAAGTCTTTTAATTCATTATCTTTTCTGATTATTTCTCATAATTTTTCTTCTCTTAGTTTCATATTTTCTTCCTCTTTTAGTCTTTATCTTTCTTCTTCTAGGGCTATCATGTTTCTTAAAGTTGTAATAGTATTTTCTTGTTCACTTACTTGTTGGAAATATTCTTGTACACGTTGATTTTTATCCTTTATAAAATCTATACTTATTCTGCCATTTATATATGCAACCCAAAAATATAACCTTGAGATAAATTTGATCTAAAGTATAAAAGAATTCTTGTGTTTAAGATTAAAAGGGGTTATGACTTATGACATAAACATCCTAATTATGAGAGACCATTCACATATTAAGACCAACAAAATCCAAATCTTTACTTCCAACAACTTCCAAATTGTAGCTCTTAAATTGAAATACATGATTTTAAGTTAATAGGCACAAAATTATCAGTTTACTTTACTCACTATTCTTTTTTACAATGAATGCAAATATACAACAACAACATATCCAGTGAAATCCCATAACGTGAAGTCTGAGGAAGGTAGAGTGTACGAAGACCTTACCTCTACCTTGGTAGGTAGAGCGGCTGTTTCTAAGAGACCCTCGGCTCAAGACAAAGCATAATCACAAGCAAAGCAAAAACAAAGCAAAGCAAGAGAAACGGTCAGACCCAGTCAGCAGTAACTAGTGTGGCTAAATAAGATAAACAAAGTACACTAAATGATACATAGCCGCAGAAATCAAACTACAGGGGAGAGTCGCCATCTGTTACGATTCACTTTTACGCTGGACATAAAAGTTATTGGATAACTTGTGGACTCTTAAGATTATTTTATTTTTAGAGTCGCCACCTACTTTATAAGGAAAAATAGAAAAACCATCTTTAAAAAGTTTTTTTCAAAACAAGAAAAATCTAATATTAACCAGAGTTAGATGTTAGGCACCCCGATATTATGGATTCGTAGAATATTATTGACCTCGTGTCTTATATAATAAAAATTACTTTAAAACTGCTCATGTGTTTAAAATATTGCAAATAGTTGTCATTTCAAATCATTTTCCGCATGGCGCATCCGTTTTTAACCCCCCCCCATCCGCGAAGAAGAGGGATCCAACGTGGTCGTCGGTGTATTGGTGATTCCTAAATTAATTAAAGCTTAAGGAGTCATCACCTAATTATTCTACGGTGAATTAGGGCACCTAGATGTTAACATAAATGCTGCAAAATGAACTCTGATTAATGGTCTGATAATCTATGAGATTCTGGGTAAGGGTTCTTTATTATCCTAAAGGGAAGGGGTTAGGCATCCTTTAAGATCCGCTAACTACGGTTATTCGGTCAAACTTAGGTTAATTATTATGCTAAGGAAAATGCGTATTTAAAAGTATAAGGTTAATTACAAGGATGTTGAAAGTAGTTAATTAAAAGGTGCATTTTGACAACGTAAAGATTTTTTTTTACTACTTATATTTCTTTTGAGGAATCTTGCAAAGGTGATTGCGGTTTTGAGAAATAAATTCCCGACATAAAATCTGAAAAAGTGTATGCATGACATTGTTTATAAAATACATGTAAAGTGGATTTTTGGATAAAAACATGCATTTGTATGACATTGTTTATAAAATACATGTAAAGTGGATTTTTTTGGATAAAAGCTTGCATTTGTATGGCATTGTCCATAAAATACCTATTTTCTGGCAATTGATAGTAAGGAGAAAAGCAAATTGTTTGTAATGCAAAGAAGTGATTTATATGGAAGTCATTTTAAATTGCAAATCGGATAAAAAAAAACAAAACCTTATTTGTATGATTAATAATACGAATAAAGGATGACCAAATTATTTTGAAAGTTTTAAACATGCATGACGAGCCTAAAATAAATAAACTAGAGGCAGATTTCCTATTTTAAACTACCCTATTAATTTATCCATTCAAGGCCTAATTATTCTAAGTGTCCACATAATCGCGCAAAGTTGAGTAATTAAATTACAACAAAAAAAATAAAAAAATGACGAGATTAATTAAAAGCAGCGACTAGGGTGGGTGACGATGTCATCCCGCCCTATTTGTTTAGAAGTCCCGAGTGCAGGAGAGTGCAATGAACGTGGATGCGGGTCTTCGTTTGACAATAATCATGATGAGTCTCATAACGAGACTCTTCGTTGCTACCAGTGCATTTCATGTAAAACGAAAGAAAAGAAAAATATTAGTAGACGGAACATGAAAATATATACATAGGAAAAAATGTAAATAAATAATTCATGAAAGATAATATGTTGTTGGGCTTTAGGGAACAATCAACACGCAGAAATAGAAAGTAGGCCCAAACATATAATTTTCAGACTTGAAGGAGGGAAACAGACCAACCCAATATGTGATAAGCCCAATTAACAAGTATTCATATTTATACATATGCAAACCTATATTTAACACACTTAGCCATGTAGAGGCGTTGATATTCATGGAATATTCAAAGTATACATAATATACTTGGGAGTATACAAGGATATACAACCTTGATATTCATCTAGTGTATACCTAGGTCACTATACCTTGTATACCCTGGAGTATATCACTGTGTACTCATCAAAGCAGGTAGAATAGCATAAAAGAAAGGCAGACCAAACATGAATTGGTTTTGGCATCACAAGAAAAGGGAAAGGATCTGCACACAGGCCAAACATAAGCACAAATAGACAAGTTTAGATTCAACAAAGAGAGGAAAACACATTGTACACTTCTCATATTTCGAAACAATCATAGCAGTCAAACACATACATAGTAGGCAGACCTAGATATTACAATTGAGAGTTTATTTTTAAGGGCATAAAAGGCAACTCCATGTAATTAAGTTTTAACCTCTAGATTTCAATAACAATTAAAATGTATTACACATAATGTAAATAAAATAACAAGTACAGAAATAAAATGGCTAGTGGGTATACCGGTCCACTAGTTACCGCGTACAAAAAATTAAAATTCTATCATCTATGCCATTTTTATCCATGGTTGAGCCTTCTATCATTTTTACCCGTGCTTGAGCCTTCATGCAAATGTATTACCATTTTTGCTCATAGTTGGGCCTTCGGGCAGCCCGGACTCGATCAAATAATATATGTTGGGCTCGTAGGCCCACGTCTCAACAATGGGTGAAGGGCGATGAAAAGTGGGCCATAGGCCCATGGGATATGCAAAAGAGAGGGGAAAACAAGTTCGATGAACCTAATGCATTGATTTTTGGAAATATTAATTTTGTGTTTATGCATGCCGTCACAAATTTAGAATCTAAACATTGTGAGCACCAAATAAAAAAAGTGAGTTATACAATGCAGCTTTGACTCAGTTTAGATTTTATTTTTCTCACATTTAATGTAAAGTTCAACCTCAATGCATTAGGTTCATCGAAGTTGTGAAACCATGATTGGATCCGTCATTATATGCATACCCCCATGAATTAAATAAGACAGTAGGAGATGAAGAAGTAATTAATCATGAAGCATTGATATTTCTTCGTATTAGTTGTAGGAAAAAAGATATTATCCCATTTTAGTAATGATGGAGTTGAAAGAGGAGTAATCAGTACAAAAACCGACAGACAAAATGACATAGTGAAAGCTAATAATGGCCGCCGATGTTGAATATGTATTACATTGAAGCTGCCATATTTATAGAAAAAAAAAGAGTAGCAGCTAGCTACAAATCAATCTTGCCACGGCTCCTTTAGGTGTTGGCATTTTTTTTCATTAATACTTTTTTGTTGTTTGAAACTTTATGTTATAATAGTAGGACTTTTGCTAGCTTTCATTTTGGACTTAGGTAAATGGAAATTCTAAGTGATAACTGACTACTTATAATTTACAACCTTTTCTACTCATGATTTGTTTCTACAACTTTATTCAGTCACTACTTTAGTCAGCAGCATGACTAGCTAAAGTGCATTACAAACTCTTGGTGGTTATCAAATTCGAATTATAAGCATATTTTTCATTTACTTTCAGCATAAACTAATTCAGAATTTTAAATCAATAATTATGAAATATTACTTGATTTGTTATTCATTCCCAAAAACAAATGCAGACTTAGTGTCTATATCATGTGAATTTCTATGTGTGAGAATGCCTTGAGCTGATGAACCCGTTCAATATACCCAACTTACTACTTCTTTTATAATCGACTAATTTTTTTTCTCGATATTTATTTATGACACTACACGTAATTTTTTGAGGTAATATTTTCATGAAAACCATGTGCTACTTTAGACAAAAGGGGGAAACGGTAGGTGAAACTTCTACGTACAATGATATACAAACTATTGTAGCAAGTGAAATCTTTTACTTAATTGAATAAATAGCAAATAATCTAAAATTCAATAGCAAGCTTGTAATATTTTCCAATCAGCTTATAATTCATTCCCCGGGAAGTAATTTCTTTAACTATGACACAATTATGGGATTATATTCAAGTTTCAATTTTCTTCAGGACTTTTAGGCAATGTCACAATCGAAGTGAAAGAACTACAATTAATAAAATCGGAGTAGTCACTAAAATATCGAAATAGAAATAATAAATCGGAATCGGATGCCTAACTGATATTATCAAATTTATCATCACATGATGAATATTTTTGCGTCTACGCATCCATTTGATAGTGAACTTTAAAAGCAAAAGCTGGGGAAAGAGATTTGTACATTTATCCAAATCTGAACACACAAAAATTGTTCTTAAAGAACAATCTCATCAATAATCACAATTTAAATTGTGGTGTTACGAGTTCAAAGCAAAACAGTGATTTTATCTACTCTAATGTTAATTATAGGGTAGAGGAGCCTTGGAGTAACTGATAAAGTTGATGTCATGTGACCAGAAGGTCATGAGTTCAAGCCGTGGAAACAACCTCTTGTAAAAATGTGAAGTAAGGTTGCGTACAATAGACTTTTGTGGTCCGGCCCTACCCCGGATTCCGCGCATAACGGGAGTGTTAAGAGTTCCACATCAGATATGGAATGGGAACATGGACTCCTTATATGGACTTGAACAATCATCACCCTACAAGCTAGTTTTTGTGGTTGAGTTAGGCTCAAGATCCATTCTTTATATGGTATCAGAGCCAGACTCATTCCAATTCTTCGTTCACCGATGTTAGGCCCTCAAATTACATTATTCACGCTCCAGTTAACAAGGTATGGGCGTGCATGGAGTGTTAAGAGTTCCACATCAGATATGAAATGGGAACATGGACTCCTTATATGGACTTGGACAATCCTCACCCTACAAGCTAGCTTTTGGGGTTGAGTTAGACCCAAAATCAATTTCTTACCTGGAGCTTAGTGGAACATGATGCCCTTTTTTAATGTTAATTATATGAGAAAAACACACGAAAGAAAAAAATATTAGGAAAAAGGCAAACTAATGAATGCTAGTGGGTGCTTAGTTTTGTGAGGAGTAACACATAACTGACTTATCATTAAGTGACAAAAAGTAGGTGGTTGATACGAATAAAGTATTGGCAATGCCTTATATTTTAGTTGGAAAAAGTGGTTGTTGACACGAGAGAATTATAACTTTTTAAGTATAGTTGATGCATCAAAATCTTGGGTATAGATAGACAAGATGATCATTATTCCTGAAATCAAAAGATTCGGTGCATGTGTGTGGTAGTTAGGCCTTATTGAAATGGCGCATTAGACTTTCGAAAATGATTCATTATAGCTACTTTTTTTTTAATATACAACTTTAGAACATATAAATCAATATAGCGTAGTACTTGACAAATTAGTCCAATTAAGGTTTGAGGTTGTTCAAGATTTAAGATTTAGAGTTTTGGGTTTGAAATGTTATCTCGTTTTAGTTCTGATGAAATGAAAATAAGAACTACAGAAATATTTTTAATCGTTCAAAGGACTCACACTTATTATCATATAATACTAAAAATGGGAAGCTCCTACCTTCAAAGTTGGATTACGATTTTGTTCCTTTGTAAATTAAAATCTAATTTTAAAAAGTAAAAGATAAAAGTATATCGAAAAGAATAAAAATGTGGAAGACACGTTCAGGGCAATAAATGTTAAAACTGTTTTGAACTCTTTGTTTGCTGTATTAAATACATATAATGTACTATGAATTATTATAGAAAACTTAACAGCCCCAATTTAATGCCCCGACCTTTTCTATTCCTTTTAAGTTTAATTTACTTCTTGAACTCTTTATAGAGACATGGTGTAAAACTTGAGTCAAGATATATAGTGGTTAATGCTTTAATGTAGAAACAATGCTTTCATTTTAAGTTATCACCATTTCATTTTGTTATTAAAATTAAATCAGGAAATTAAAAGATATTAGTTTCTCTAACTTAATATAGTTTTAAGTTTTTCATGAAGTACTAAAACATCAAACTATTAACATCTCACACGCAATTGTCATATTTATTTCGTAATATGATTATATTTACATTATTCAATTAAAATTCTTCTACCAAATTCATAGATGAACGAACTGCTCATTATTTTAAATCAAAGAAAAGGTACCTATACGTGCAATGTGATTTATAAACACATCAATTAACTTTACTGATCACTATAACAATGAAGCATCTCTATCCAAATTGACTATTTTTTTCCTCCTACCTTCAAAGATGGATTATGATTTTGCCCCTTCAATAAATCAAACTGTAATAAGATATCAAATTAAATAATACACTAATATTTTATACACATAAAGCTTGAATTTACAAGTTCCGCAGCAGTAATGCTTCACACACGATTTTCATGTAAATCAAACCCTAATTAAATATGTAATTACAGAATAATATCTTAATTACATAAATGGTGAAGAAGTTCAACAGTCCTAAGAAAGTTTCCAGTATCATTTTTCACTCATTCTATTTTGTTTGTTTCATCTTCAAATGTAACCTCTTAGATGGCTTTTGACATTCTTTATTTATAGTAATATAAATTCCCTTACTTATTAAATTGTACTAATTATTTCTATCTTTCATCTTTCCAGTATTAATTTTTTTCCACAGCCTTTTCATAATCTTTATAGCACTCTATAAAGATCCACAATAAGATGTCTTTCTCTCATTATCCAATTGTCTTCTTTTTGCCTCAAATGTACTTTTCCACGTATATATGTTTATATTTCTGTCTCAATATGTTTATGTGATTTGTTGGCATATTTTGTGTTTGATTTGCTTGCCACCTTAGCCTCTAACGGATGCTTTTGGCTCGATAAATATTAACGTTGTTATGATAGTTTCATGAGAGCCTAACTAAATTAAATGATTTCACTTTTCAGGTTTTAAATGATATCGATTCACCTATAAACCGATAATCAACATATCAAACACCCTAACGATCCTTCAAATTGAGGCAACTCATAACTGCAAGAGTTTTTTCTTTGTATACTCCCGGTTAAGGACCAGTATTCTATAAATATTGACCTCCCACTCATATGAATTGTATTCATAGAACAACCAGTATTATAAAGAGAATGTCCTCTTCAATTTTTAGATTTGGTGGTGGTTTTCTTCTCATTTCATTGTTGCTCTTTCTTCTTCCTTTTCTTTGTTTTTTTATTTTCTTTTTGTTCGAAACTATGTCTTCCCCTTCTTTTTTGTTTGCTTATCTGGTTTAATTGATTTTTTGCGGTCAATAAGAGGATCACTAGATACAGTTAATTCTTACCATGGTTTGTTGCTTTGCTTATGCTTATACTTTGTCTTGAGCCGAGTGTCTCGAAAACAGTCGTTCTACCTACCAAAGTAGGTAAAGGTAAGGTCTGCGTACATTCTACCCTCCTCAGACCCACGTCGTGGAATTTCATTGGGTATGTTGTTTTTTATAGTTCTAACTAATCAATAATAACTCCACGAACACCCTGATTATTCTACAACTTGAAATTGTAATTTACGCAATTACATTTTCTATTACTCGTCACATAAATGTTTCATATATTCTTTATCGTTCTAACGAGTCTACACAAATTAACATGGAACACACGTGCAACGTACATGTCCAAAACTAGTATAGTTAAATATATCGATAGGTTGTTCAAGATTTAAGATTTACCTTTGATCGTTCAAGGACTCACACTTATTATTTAGTTAAATATATCGATATCCATGTTACAAATTGGAGAAAGTGCATTGCTCCTTGAAGAGTTAAAGAAGTTTTGCAGAATTATACTTCAGACAGGCGATAAATGTAAGTTAATTACCATTTGACTGGATCCAAGATAATCAAGAGTTTCACTTATTTCCTGTAAATATATAGTTGAGGGACCTATTTCCTTATGGGAAGTACAAAACAACTCTTTGGTCTTGCCATTCACTTGGACCAAGAGCCCATTGGTCTGCAGCCCAACTAAATTAATTCTCTAATCAGATTATGCACGCATCCCCTCCATGTGAGTAACAAAATTGAAATTTATAAATGATCCTGATTATGGAAGTAAATGATATTTCCAAACATTAACTTTCTATTAAACAATTCTATTACAGGAATATGTGACTAGTGTTTGTTAAAGAATATCATGGTGATTATCGTAAATAGATTATAATCAATGAGACTGGTTTTATATGAAAAATAACAATTAGATTGGCAAAAATATCAAACACACTTTAAAATACAATTCGATCAAAATATAATCTAAGTCATTAACAATGAAGGCATACGGGTTTCAACCTAATAGGGTAATACTGATTGAGAGTCATCCAGGTGTACTAAGAGCCAAATAAATTATAGCTTCAAGTTAGGGAAGAAAACAAACTTTTTTGTGCCACAAACATTACAGCATAGGGATAATTCTTGAGAAAATTAGAAACACAAACACACATATTTCATTCCAAAGAATCAGGAAGATGCAGCCATACGTGCAGAAGTTCACCAACGTATTGCCAGAATTTCAGCTCATCTCTACCCTTCAAATCCCCAGGTCTCTTCATTTTCTATTGTGTGCTATTTGTTTTTCAGCCTAGGCCCTTCAGTTGAGTGAATTTTAATTTTAATAGATTGTGAATTCTTGAAATTATACTGGGTATGTTGTTGTGAATTCTTCAAATTGTAACTTGAACAAATGTTTTTTAGATTTAAACTGTTGTTTTTCCCATACACATAAAGATAGGAGAGGGGTCTATGTTGGAAAGAGCAAATTGCAGAGCAAAAGGTGGAGCACCTGGATTCAAGGTAGCTATATTGGGTGCTGCTGGAGGAATAGGGCAGCCACTTGCAATGTTGATGAAGATGAATCATTTAGTCTCAGTTCTTCATCTCTATGATGTTGTTAATGCTCCTGGTGTTACCGCTGATATTAGTCACATGGACACTGGTGCTGTTTGTAAGTTCTTTTCACCACAATCTTCACTTTTATTTCTTCGATTATCGGGTCATAGTCACTGAACTTTATCCACTATTACTGTTTTAATAGGTAAAGTTTTATAATTATACTACTAACACCTATTCAATATTATTCTTATACACCCTACGAAACACCCCCAAGGGGTCGTTTGGTACGAAATATAAGCAAAAATAATCCTGGGATAACTTATACCAACCATAGGGTGGAAAAAGTTATCCCAGGATAAGTTATCCAAAGATTGTAAAGGAATTTCTTCTTTTAAAAAGTATGCAATGTATTTTTTTTTGTTTCGCACCCGGTGTTCGGTACCCACATTGGAGCACGACTATATCCGGATTCGCGCCGCGTAGGGCCCCATTTGGGGGGAAGTCCTCCCTATCAAGGATTTTTCCATACCCAGAGCTCAAACCCGAGATCTCTGGTTAAGGAAGGAGCAGCCCCATCCGCTGCACCACATCTTTTGGTGGTAAGTATGCAATGTATGTTACTTTTAATACAACATACCAAACAATCAATAAGAAATAATTTCAGGATAACTAATCACAACATAACTAGTCTCATCATAACTTATCTCATCATAATTTGTTTTCGAACCAAACGACCCCTAAGTGTTATAATGGGCAAAGTTCAGTGTCCATGTATGAAATTGACTCTACTTTTGCTCCATTTTGCTGAAGCTGAAATTGGTGAACAATTTTCTTCTTTTGTGCATTTAGGTGAGGGGTTATCTGGGGCAAAGTCAGCTTGAGGGTGCACTTACAGGAATGGACCTTGTGATCATACCTGCTGGTATTCCAAGAAAACCAGGAATGACAAGAGATGATCTTTTTAAGATTAATGATGGGATTGTGAGGACCCTCTGTGAAGGAATTGCAAAGTGTTGTCCTAATGCTATTGTTAATTTGATTAGTAATCCAGTGAACTCCACAGTTCCTATTGCAGCGGAGTTTTCAAGAATGCCGGTACTTATGATCCAAAGAAGCTTCTTGGAGTTACCTCACTAGATGTTGTGAGAGCCAACACTTTTGTGGTAAGTGTTTCCTCATATACTACTTTTTTCAAACATTGTTCCATTTCCCTTGTCCTTCATTAACTTTGCTCGAATTCGCTGTTCATTTCTTATGTCCTCTATATCAGTTAACTGTAAATTACTCTAATCCTTCTCAAGAGTTTCGGCTTTGTTTTATGATCGATATTCGTGCTTATGGAATTTCATTAGACACTTCTGTCACTGCTTTTGTGGCTCCATCCACTAACTACTAGACCTTTCTTTTTCTTTTCTTGTCCTTTGTATCTGATTGAGGTTCTTACAGGCAGAAGTTTTGGGACTAGATCCCAGGGAAGTCGAAGTTCCTGTTGTTGGAGGTCATGCTGGGATGACAATTTTGCCTCTTCTCTCACAGGTCTAACAAATTTATACTTTTAGCAGATATACAAAGAGAAACTTCCCAGCAGCCTGAAATTTCCTCTGATACTGATATTTTGAACATTGTAACGCATTGTAGGTCAAGCCTCCTTGCTCCTTCACACCGGAGGAAACAGAATATTTGACTAAGCGCATTCAAGATGGGGGAACAGAGGTTGTTGGGGTAATGTGCAACTACCATCTAGCACAACGCTTGCACTACTTGCAGTTCAGCGTATACTGAGAGTTTCTTGCAATATGATTGAACTGTCATCGGTAGCCTCAAGAACTTTTATCTTTGCAGGCCAAAAAAGGGGCTGGATCTGCAACTCTATCTATGGTTGGAATTAATTCTTGAATTATTTCAATTAATGCTTTCTGAACACTGAAGAACTGAATCTAATGTGATACCTATAGGCATACGCAGCTGTAAAATTTGCAGATGCTTGCCTCAAGGGCTTAAGGGGAGATGCCTGTGTGGTGGCTTGTGCTTTTGTAGCTTCTCAGGTACTTTCTCAAACTTATTTGTTGCCCCCTTTATAGCCAATCAAGAGCAGAAGGCTAGACATAAGTGCAAAAATCCTAACAAGCCTACTTGTTTTCTTTTCTGTCAAATTTCCTTGACTGACAAATAACAATTTTGACACAGGTGACAGAACTCCCTTTCTTTGCCTCCAAAGTACGACTTGGCCGTACTGGAGCTGAAGAAGTTTATCAACTTGGTCCCCTAAATGAGTATGAGAGGTAAGAACGCTAGGCTTCACCTGCAGTTCTTCGGGTATTAGATAAGTTAGTTCTCTGACCGAGTAATTTCAAACAGGATTGGACTGGAGAAGGCCAAGAAAGAGCTTGCTGAGAGCATTCAGAAAGGAATTTCCTTCATCAGGAATTAGTATTGAGTTTCAAATTCAGTAATACTTTTTCAGTTTGTCTGGTAAATATAAGAAATGAGATGGTTGTCTGTCAAGTACTATGCTAATAAATGGGGTCATTTTCTTGCTCAAAACGAGCATTATTTGGAATGTAAGCTTCATGTGCTTTGCTAGATATTTTGGTGAAAAAGAACAAACACTTTGTGCTCTGCCTTATGGAAATATTTCCCATATTAAACCATAAAGTTTTAACCGCAGACGTGAAAAGAATCAAAAGATTAGCAATAACAACAACATACCCAGTGAAATCCCACAACGTGGGGTTTGGAGAGGGTCAAGTGTACGCAGACTTTACCTCTACCTTGGTAGGTAGAGCGGCTGTTTTCGAGAGATCTTCGGCTCAAGACAAAGCACAAGCACAAGCAAAGCAAGAGAAACGGTCAGACCCGGACATGAAATTTAAAGCAGTATGAAAATGCTGTATCAAAAGCGGGTAAGCCATGATAGCGCATTCTGAAAAAGACGCAGTAACTAAGGCAAGTAAATAAGATAAACAAAGTACACTAGAGAACACATAACAGTATAAATCAAACGACAAGTGACTATAAAACAATATTGCGCCTGCTTGTATGATAGGTTAAGCGGGCCTACAATAATAACGCTACAAAACAATCAAAAGATTAGCATAGAATACCAAAAAGATCTGGCATATATTCCTGATACTTCTTCGATAAACTCTGACAAAGTCGGGGTCTCTTAGCACCTGATGTATGTAATTTGACTAATTTCTATGAAAAGAGAGGACAAAAGGACAAGGTAATTTTATCTATACAATATTGCTCAATATGAACCTCGGACGTCTAAGGAGTTTACAAGGTGAATGGATTTGGAGGTTGGTGAACAATTGGAGTCTTTGACATCGAGACATTGCCCAAGAGCACACTTGGTGCCACTGTGTCCTCAATAGTTATCGGATCAATCTGCACGACTCTCTCTGGCACAACTTTGTCACCATCTACCTTTGCCAGAACTTCAAAATGCATCCTCACAGACTCAGGCTTCGTTCTCCACTCTGGATGACCCTCCCAGTTGAACCCATCTCCTTCCTTCAACTTCTTCTCAACTCCAAAACTAATCTTCACAAAAGTCTGGTCTGATACATCTGCCTTCAGCAACTTGAAAGAACCCTTTTTACTTGCTTTAGGGTCCAGTATATTAGAAAGCAAAGCCTCAAATCCGAGCAAGTTCGAGTTTGAACCATTGATAGATGTAACAGGCCACAATGTAGTGAATTGATTGGGTGTAAGAAGTGCAGTGGTTTCTCCCTGGAGATCGATGGTGGAGATGGCGTCCGTGGCTTTCAATTTTGACACTGATGACAACTCAACAAGACCAGGTGCAATCCGTTTAAGCTTAAGTTTGTTAGAAGGGGAAGATGGTGAGGTGTTTGTTAGAAGGGGAAGATGGTGAGGTGGGGGATGTAAGAGATGTAGGACCAACAATTCGAAGAGAGAGGAGAGCTCCCCCTTGAGCAAGAGAAGCTTGACGTAAATATTCAGCCAATGCCAACAGCCCAGAGATAAATCCATTTGTTGTTCTGTTGAAGGGCAGTGGAAGTTCTATAGGGTGGCGCAGGCTAACAGATCTGGCACCCTTAACTGTAACGACAGCCCCATCGGCTAAGATCACTTTCCTCAGCTCCCCAGCATCCACATCATGCTGCATGTGATTACCGGGAATAAAGCAAAGCAGATCAGTGACAAGAAAATAGAAATAGAATGTTTATCACTAAAATCAATTTCATATTACTAGACAAGTGGTAGTGCCGACAACTCATTGAAGAAAGACAAACACCACATCAAGCATACCGACTCTTATTAAGCCAATGTAAGTGGACTTTGGATAGTTAAGCTACATCCATCAAATTCAAAGGAATCAAGATATCAGTAGACCAACTCTATTCCACAGGACAAATACAAACGTCAACCTAATGTGCTCAAAGTAATTCAGCTAAATCCACCAACAAGACAGGAAACCAGTTCTCTATCCAATAAAACCTACAACAACCAAGGTCTTACACAACATCATCAATAAGAGCAAAGGGCATCATTGCACATGAAACACTGGAAGCCTATAATGAGAAACTGCTTTCCAGCTTAAATATTGGAGAAGCATACAAGTCTGAACAGAGGGGCATTCCATAACTATTTAAGCAAAAGAACTCTTTTCTGGGTAAACAGCAAGAGCAGACTCTCTTGAAACACCAAAAGAAACAGAACACACAAGAGAGCCCCTAGAAACTAAACATTGATAGGAACTCCATGCATCCTAAGGTATTAAAGTTCATAACGAAACAAAAGACAGAGCAAAAAAGAGAAGGGAAATATTTAATAATTCCCTAAAGGATACTTTAGTACTTACTATTGACAAGCAAAAGTGTTGCTGAATATATCAAATAAAAAAAGCTATTTTTCAACGACTTCCAACATAATGTACTGCATTATACAAAATTCAAGCAAATGTTTCACTTACAGGTAGTGAAATTCTCATGTCTTTGGCATCCTGGATCCAGAGCTCCATGGGACCTGCCAAAGTAAATGGCGCCAAAACAGGCACCTGATTCACAATTTCTTCCTTTCAACCAACCCATTTTCTTCACCTGGCTCTACCCGGAAAATGGGCAAATCAACAAATTCCCACTTATGCACATCCTCTAAAAGCTTCAAGGGAATAACGTTTTTATCAATTTCAACATCAAACTCGTATGACACCGACCTACTCACAAGAGCATCCCTCAGATCAAACCCGGATATCTTGAAATCCTAAGCTTGAAAACCTAACCCGTTTTCAATTGACTCCTTCAAATCCTAGAAAACAAGGATTCACAAAAACAACAGTCAAAAACTCCAAAAACATTTCCAAATTTAACATGAAAAGACACCATAAAATTATAACATGTAAATATCCTGTCTTTTTTAATAGTATAATTAGGGTTGTCGCAATACCAGCTCAATCAATCTAACAAAACCAAAACAAATCACAGCAATAGACTAACATTGACATATATCTACAAATTAAATACGTTAACCGCCTAATTAATGTTAATCTAATCATTGAGACCCAAAAAACCTTATTTAAAATCAATTTTCCCTCTCAGAAGATTCAGGGTATTTATAAAAAAAAAATAGAAAAGAAAAGGGCGTAATGAATAATTAAAAGAACCATCGGGCCAATTTTAAAACGAATTGGATCGCCGGTTCACATGATTGAGACCCAGAAAATCTAAAATTACAAAATCAATTTACAAGATTAAAAAGAAATTCAGGTAATGACTTACAGAAATAGCTTTAGGATATGGAGGATTGATATCTTTGCTAGCGACCAAAGCTGAAGATGGAGAAAACCTACGAGTGATCACAAGCAGAAAGATGGGCAAGAAATAACGCCTCAATTCCATTGATAAGATTTAGAAATTCGAAAACAAGTGAAAGATTGCTATGGAATGACAGATGATGACGTGGAACGAATCGACCAATGACAAGTGAGGAGCTTATGCGGGAGGTTGATATAATTGGATGAATGACGTGGCTTCTTGTATTCTAGTAGGCTACTGGTGGGACCCTTTATCAGTGTTCGCGCATTAATAATTGGATAAAAAATGTGGCATAGGCACGACGTCGTTTGTAGGGCAAGTGATTTTGGGGGAAAAAACATGTGGCTTCGCCCGGGCTCGAACCGGAGACCTTCAGTGTGTTAGACTGACGTGATAACCAACTACACCACGAAACCTGTTGTGTTCTATTTAGTTATTACTTCTATATAACGCTGTATTCCCTAAAGCCTACACCCTAAACTCTGATGTGATTTTAGGGGGTAAAAAATATCCGTTTCAATTATGAACCTTCCAATAGAAGACGAAGCAAATTCAAACAAAACTATTGCTCCTCCATTTCTTTTTCTTCTTATTATTTATTTCTCCCTCGTTAATATGTATTATCATACTAATTTTACGATATTGAGAAATCATATTCTTCTCTCCGATTTTGCCCTAAAGATATAACTTCATACCCATATTTTCATAGTTTTGTTTTGCTTTAAAGTAGTAACGATACCATGTGCTAATCCATAGCTTAAAGGTGCAATGATTTGCTCGGGTTGTGAAGAAACAAAAACTGCCTTAAATTTGAGAAAGTATCGCTTAGAATGAAATCTCACTATACTAAAACCTTAATACTTATCTTTCAAACTTACGATTTGTAGTTATCCCCGACATCTTATCAATTATATAAATTATAAATATATTTTATGTTAAAATGCATGAGTTCCAGTTATGGTTCATGCAAAAATGCTTGAAGCTTAGGTATTCAATTTTCACTTGTCAATTATCCAACGATTTCAGGCAAAAAGGTCAAAAGCTTTGGTCTTGTCATGCCAAATTTCAGACAAAATGTTGAAAAGTTTGTGGCCAAACTTCACACTTCAGACACACAAATGCCTGAAGTTGGTTCTGAAGCGACTAAACTTTCTACATCTTGTACCCTTTGACTATGTCTTAGATAAGGACTCTAAAATAGGCTAACATGCTCTTTGATCAAAGTTTGGAGCAAGGAATGAGTCCGTTTATGAAATCCACGAAGTTTTTGCAAGGATTGTTCCTATATCGGGTGGTCTTTAATTTTTGCCCTCAAATATGATGGTATTTAATTTTTGCTCATGTTTCTCATTTAATAAAAATGTGTGGCTCAAAGTACCTTTATATATGACCTAATTTTTCAAGGTATAAGTTTAGAGAACGTTTGCCTTATCCGGTATAAGTTCTGTACGAATTAAATTATCCGACATAGGTTGTGCAGTATCTAATTTGCTCAGCATAAGTTTAGAGAACTTTTGACTTGTCTAGCATAAGTTCTGTAGGAACTAAGTTATGTCTTGTAAGACATAACTTGTGGGTTCTGAACAGAATTTATGCCTTTGTAGGAATTAAGCGGTATAACTTGTGTTATATTATGATACAAAAATATAAATTTATGCCAGAAGTTTTTATTTTTAAATGTCAGTAATATTTTTAATCACTTTTCTATTACTTAAAGTGCCGAAGATCAAATATTAAAAGTCACAAATTTAAAAGGCAAAAATCAAACACCACCCGGAAATAGGCATTCATGCGGATGACCCAAAATCCACTGCAATCTAGTGATTGGGCTTGAAGTCTGGAACACATATTTTGCACGCGAAACTCTGGACTGGATTCAACATTTGATCCTACACGTGGGCCATCAAAACCCAACTAACTCTGGTACTACATTTTTTGCACACTGGTGTATATGTTTCTTTTATAAAGATTAAGATCATTTTTTGTGCCGATTTCTCTTTAAAAGCAATGGTGTTTTATCCCCCCCCCCTCCTCATATTATTAATTTTTAATTTTTGTTTTTCGCTTAAAAATATTATGAGGTTTTGGGTTTGAACCTCCGCTCAATCAAAAATTAAAAAAATTGCAAGGTAGAGATTGAATTCGCAAGATAGTTTGTCTTATGCCGGAAGCTTGTAAACTCTAGTCAAACTCTTTCTTAAGACATACTTTGCAGACAAACTCTGTTTTAAAATAGAGTTTGTGCGACTTCAAGCTATACCTTGCGATTTTTTTGTAACTGAGCTGAGATTCGAATCCAAAACCCAGAGATTTTTAGGCAAAGAACAAAATTAAAGATTTTCATAGATAAAAATTAAAGACCACCCCGAAAGAGGGGAATTTGTGCGAATTGCATCAGAAGAATAAACTATTATATTAAACGTAATAAACAGATAAACAAAGAACCCATGATTTCCAACATTGAGTGATAGTTCGGCACAGACCACTGAGCCTGTTTACTGCAATCTGATTAAATTTTCCTTATAATCTATGTTATAAAGATTATGAATAAAAGGAGATGAAACCACTTTTTGTAAAGTAATAAACTGTGAATATACTATCGTACCAACAAAACAACCTTACACCTAAAGAGCACACAAGAGAAGAAAACCACCCACCTTCTAGGAAGGGTATATCACTCTTATGTCTCTAGTTTAACAGATGAAACCACTTTAATGATTGGAAAATCCTTAATATTATAGGAAAGGGTTCATTTCTCTCTTAAAAGCTTAGGTAATAAACAAATATTTGACTACTTTTTATGGCAATATGAATTGTACTTGGTAAAAATCCTAATTGACGCGCTGTAAATGATAGAATTGCATTGATAATTTAGCTACTACTACTTCCTCCTTTTCATAACAATTGATTTTATGGCTTATACACACCCGTTAAGAAAGTGTTCACTCCTAAAAAATTAGGATTGTTTTTACTCCTAACGTACTCCTAATTAAATACCTAAAAAAGAAAAGTTATTTAATAATTTTTAATTATTTAAATAAGGATTATTTTGAAAGAATAAAATTTAATTTCTTCTTTAAATTTTAAAATATCACTTATTTTAAAATAAAATAAAATTTAAAAATAATATTTATTTAGAAACGAAGAAAGTAATAAATATAACCGAATAATATAATTAATTTTTGTGCTAACAATATATATAATCGCATATAATATTCGCCTGTTTTCTTCCACCTAATTCAAACTTCAAACTTCAAAGTGACCGACCAAATCTGGTCAAAAGTGATAGTAGTAAAAGACACAGCAGTATAAATAATGACAAAATAGAAAATGTTTAGTTCAAGTCGAAGGTCTCTTAATCTGCCACGTATATATGTTTGGTCATAATTCTCTACCCAAAAAACCTTCTAGAATGGGTCCTAATGTAAAATGCCCTTCTAGGATGTAACTTGTGTAAATGCTTAAATATGAACTGCTTTTTTAGGATTTATTTTTCTCTTTCTTTCACATTTTAACTTTCTACGTATTTGTTAAGCATAATTTTCTTTCATGGAGTAATGCACAAAATTTGCACTTGTAACGAGATTACAATGAAATTGATTACATACAACTATACAAGTAAGATTACCCAATTTTTCCTGATATCTTAACGAAAATCTCAAAACTAACATAAAAAATACTTACTAGTTACTACTATTATATTTAAATATTTGAAAATATTTAAATATAATATTTTTATTTATTTTTAATGATTTTTTTTATAATTACAAAATTATGTTAGATAAATTAAAACGAAGAAAATACAAGTTACTTTGTTTTGAGGTAACACACAAACTTTCATGCCACGCCCACGCCTAAGCCAGAGGAGTAAGTAAAGGGATAAGTTGTATAACTACTAGTTTCTTTCCGCATAGGCAAGTTTTCCATGATTTTTTGGAAGTACAATTTTAAATTGAGCAATTTGGTATTTTCTTAGCAGTTTGATTAGATAGTAGGGTATCAAAATAGTACACCAAAAATCAGAAAGAGCATAATTATTACTTCTATAATACAAGTTTTTCAAGCCTAATTCCAATTATTGCCTTCAATTTCATTAGCTAAACCAACTACAAATATTTTGTCTTCTTTTTTCAACATTTGCCTAAAAATGACAAAAAAGAATGACAACATGCTCTTTTATATATTTAATCAAAGTAGAAAATTGTCGAAAAATCTAATGCTCAAAATGGATAAAATCCCCTAAGCAACTTCTACGTATCACAATTATTTTCCACACTTAATTAAGCCTGTTAGCTACCTAATAATTGTCATTACATAAAGAAAAGTCGTGGAATCTTGATTCGTCAAAAAAAATATTACGATCTCTTGTGGGGACTCATTGCTATACCAACTTTATTCCTAGTTAATTAAGTTCAAGTTAGCTAGAGTTTGAAAATGGTTATTTAATTTGCATTATGGTAAAGGGTTAATCTCATTAAGTTTCTTCAATTTTTTAATTAAGCAAATTATATATATATATATATATATATATATAGGGAGGGAGAGAGCGTCTTGGAGTAGCTGTAAAGTTGTTGTCATATGACCAGGAGGTCATGGATTCAAACCATGGAAACAACCTCTTGCAGAAATGTGAGGTATGATTACATATAATAGACCCTTGTGGTCGGACTCTTTCCTGGATCTCACGCATAGCAGGAGTTTAGTGCACCTGATTGCTCTTTATATATATATATATATATATATATATATATATATATATATATATATATATATATATATATATCCATTTGTTGGCGGTCAAAATCTGGCAAGTTAAGTTTGATCAGTATAAAATAATGGTTAATTGTTTAGTATGACAAAAATTGCAAGAAGACTTCGTCGGTAAATAGTTTATTAAAATATATGTGACAATCAGAGCCCTTCTTAAGTAAAAAATTATCAACGTTTGGACTTTGTATAATTCATGGAGGAGACATGATATACAATAGCATATACTACTGTTCAAATTGCGGCTGAAGCATAGACGTCACATTGCAGTCAGCGTGACGCAAGGTTTGTATTATATAGAGAATAAAAATGCTACATAATTTGATTACTTTTTTTTTAAAACCAGATCAAGATTCACACTGGAAGTTTTTGTTAATATTAATGAAACTATACATGATTGCTCTATTCCGACATTTTTCATATAAGTATAAAAATCAAGGAAGTTCAAGTACCTCGGGTCGTTTATCCAAGGGAATTATATCTGGAGTTTTGTGCGATAAAAATGTGCCACCAAAACTTAAAAAGCAAGTTCTATAGGGTGGTGGTTAGACCGACTATATTGTATGGGGCGGAGTGTTGGCCGGTCAAGAATTCGCACACCCAAAAGATAAAAGTTGCGGAGATGAGGATGTTAAGATGGATGTGTGGGGATACAAGAAGGGATAGAATTAGAAATGATGATATTCGCGTCAGAGTGGTAGTGGCCTCGGTGGAAGATAAGATGCGGGAAGCGAGGTTGAGATGGTTTGAGCACGTGTAGAGGAGAGACACAAATGCCCCAGTACGGAGATGTGAGAGGTTGGCTATAGACGGGTCCAGGAGGGGTAGAGGTAGTCCGAGGAAGTATTGGGGAGAGGTGATTAGACGGGATATGACGTAGGTGCAACTCACTGAGGACATGACCTTAGATAAGGGGTTATGGAGGACACGTAGAATGGTAGTAGGTAGTCCATCGTAATCCTACCTACGCTTACAAACTGGAAGTTGTAGTAATATTATTGTAGGCTTGCTTAGCCTAGCATACTGGTAGGCACAGTATTATCTTATAGTCAACGTTTGATTTATGCTACTATGTGTATTTTGTTTGTCTTATTTACTTGCATTAGTTATTGATTCTCTTTTGCTTCTTTCTTTTCAGAATTCGCTATCATGACTTACTCACTTTGTTTGTCGTACTTTGCTTGAGATTGTGCCTTGTCTTGAGCCGAGGGTCTCTTGAAAATAGTCGATTTACTTATCAAGGTAGAGATAAGGGATGTGTACATTTTACCCTCCCTAGATCCTACATTGTGGGATTTCACTGGATATGTTGTTGTTGTTTAAAACTCAAGATGTTAAGGTAAATTAACTTTCTTAGGCTTCTTTTATTCTGTATCAAGAAGATAAATAATACGCTTCCATCTAATACAATACACTTCTTTTATTGTGTCTCGTGACGTTCCAAAATTAAATGGCATACTCTCTCTGTCCTAATTTATATGATATAATTTGACTCGACACGAAGTTTATAAAATAAAGGAAGAATTTTGAATTTTGTGGTCTAAAACAAGTCAAAGATATTTGTGTAGTTATATATTATCTCGTTAAAGCGTAAAAAGTAAATGTTAAAGTTAAAGTTAAATTATTGCAAAATAAAGAAATGTATCATTCTTTTTTGGACGAACTAAAAAGGAAAATGTATCACATAAATTGGGGTGGGGAGTATAAAATTGGACCTTTTCAGTTGGGGAAATGAATGAATTGATGATTCGTGTATATATATATATCTTAACTTCAATTTTGATGAATTATTTTTGAATTAGTATAGTTCTGAACGATAAGAAATAAACTCCGGTTATGCAAGCTTTACATATCATAGCCATGTTCATATCCAGATAAAAGAAGGTTAAGATAGTTCAAGTATATATGGTGAATCAACTCAATAATTGCAAATCATGAGTATGGATGATGTATATTGTCCACTCCAACTAATAGTGGGGTTGAGGCCTAATTTGAAAATTTATCTCCCAACTCTCCTCGTTTTATTTTTCTTTTTTGCTAAATTAACCGCTTTCAGTAAACATAGTCAAAGCATACATAATTGAAACCTTGAGGGTATGGACAGAGCTAGAAAGGCGGAAGGGAGTTCATTTGAACTCCTTTCAATTCGTCGAGAAATATACATACGACATTAGAGAGATATAGTTATCAATGTATTGGGTGTAAAACTACAGCTTAATGCAATTATATACTTATTTCATTTCTAGAGCTAAAATAAGATGCATCAATTACTTCAAAGGGAAAGTGCATCATTAATTCAGAATTAACTATGTTTATCAAAGAAGTAAGATATTGACAGTAATGTGGTTTTATTCCATATCATAAACCAAATGACATTTCATAACAACGAAAGACACTCTCCAAAATTAAAAGACAATTTCAAGAGTATGTCTAAAACATTGACGAATTAAAGCAAATTAATGATACAAAGCCTGTAGTCTGTCTCTTCACCCCTAAAAACAAACTTCTATTGTCCCTTTTCTCCCACCACTTGGTATTCGTTGAATTTCTCAACCTTCCTCGTGGAAAAAATATGTATAAGGAGAAAAAAAATGCTTAAGCCATGGGATCATCTATCTCTTTACAATAAGTGGATAAATTAAACATGGTTAATTAGCTAATTAACCATGCAAAAAAGAGAAGTTAAAAAATCCTCCCTACAAAATGAATTAACTAACCCCACGGCAAACAAGCTTCAAAGGACATGGTTTAAAAAAGGGTGAACTAGACCTCACAAGCCTAAACAACCAAGAAATTAACTTGAAAAAAGAGAACAACATTCAGAAAATCATTTTTCGTGAAAAATTGATTCCGTCATACCAAATACACTATGATTAGAAAAACTGCGACAACCGATCACGTCCTTCACATAAACATTTTAAGAGATGAGCGCAAATTCTTGACAAGATCCTGTACTGTCATTGCAAATTCCTCATCCATCTGCATGAAATTAAGATTTTAAGTTATATTCACTAACAATATGAGTAATTATTTTTAACACAATCAATATATAACATGTGATAACAAATTAGTCAACATTCTTACCATGTTACAAATTAATGTATGTCACATGAGAGATTTACTTATTATTGCCTACTTTTGATTGTGTAAATATCTTTTTACACTTCAATGCAATATATAGAACTTAAACTCAAAATAATATACCTGAGCAATTATAGTAATGTCAAGAGCAGAACTTCCAAATGACAAGGCACAGGTATTGATGACTGATAGATGAAGTTTCTCAATTTCAGCAACTGTTTTGTCAACAATCCCTTTCTTTTTCTCACAGTGGATTCTAATTAGTACATCTCTCTCAGAGATTCTTGCTTCAATTTCTGGGAGTGGCTCATCAACTGGTAGAGTACCACTGGAGTAGTTTTCATCTGATGAAGAATTCTCACCATCTCCATAAAGTTCATATTTCTTGACAAATACAACAGATTCCACTGCCCTTTTCTTTGTTTGCTCCTCAAGTGTCTTCACTCTCTCTTGGACTTGTTTCAAGTATTTTATTGCATCTCCAAGAACTGAAGCCTTGTCCATCTATTCATCAAAAAAAAAATTAATTTGGGAATATTTTATAGGAGAATT
This sequence comes from Anisodus acutangulus, assembly GCA_029783415.1. NCBI lineage: Eukaryota > Viridiplantae > Streptophyta > Magnoliopsida > Solanales > Solanaceae > Anisodus > Anisodus acutangulus. The sequence continues at coordinate 38,263,003 of CM056510.1, read as the reverse complement.
GTAGAATACAACTACTTCTATATAGGGTGTGTTTGATAAGAAGGGGAAAATATTTTCAGAAAATAAGCCATCTTTTGTTATTTGTTGTCAGAATTTTTTTCGAGGAAAATGACTTCTGACTTTTGGGCGGAAGTCATTTTCCTTCACAATAATCTCAACACTTAACTGCGTATGAATGTTCCAACCAATATTTGGACATTACTATCAATCTTTAAAACTAAAAAAGTTCATCAATACATCATATCCAATCCGACGATGTGCTAATTGACTTATTATCAATCTTAGTAAATGTTTTTTTTTCAGAAAATAATTTTCTTTTTTTTCACTTTTCAACCATCCACCAAAACATATTCTCCAAAAAATAGGTCATATTCCAAGAAAATATTTTCTGAAAAATGACTTTCATCGTACCAAACATATTCATAAGCTTGATAGAAGTGTTATTACCTTTTTGAGTCCAGGAATTAGAGCAGATAAAGCAATGAATCTTTGGCTGAGCTTTTCGCGTCTTTTCCTCTCAGCAATGATGTGATCTTGAGCTTGTGTTAATTTCCCATTAGTGCTAACACTCTTATTAGCTCCTTGGCAATTATTCTTAAACATGTAATTCGGATTGGCAAAAGAATCTTGAGAAACCATATTGTTGTGATGATCAGCTGCAAAAGTTATATTGCTGGAAGACATAGTTGCTTCCTCCTTAGGCTTCATTGTCACAACTTGTTGATTAGTATAATTATTAGAGTTGATCAAATGGTAGTTGGGAGAAGCCACAAATTGTGAGCTCAAAATTTGATCATTTTCATGATAGGAATTATGGTTCCAGCTTTGACTAGTCTTGGGATTCTTTAGTGGACTTTCTTCAACAATTTGGGACATTTCTATAGGCCTTTTATTGCCTAATATTGGCTGATGAGAGATGAAAGATTCATGCAAATTCTCACCAAATGAAGCAGCTATAGATATTGCACTTAGCTCATCAAATGAGCTAATAGGCCACTGTTGATTAAAGCCATAATATTCCATTTCCTGCAGCAAAAAAACTATATATTCAATTCTAAGTTCAATATTTGATTATAATCTTGATAAAACTCACGAAAATTGTCTAGGTTTTCAAGAGTTTGGACATTGAAACTGCACATACACTACAACAAAAATGGCCTTTAACCGGTTATTGACTATTTGCAGCTATATTTCAGGCCGCTAAAGATTTTAGTGGCAATTTTATCTAGTAAAAAGGAATTCCTTCCCAGCTGTGAAAGATCAAGAAGCAAATTGGACAGGAAAAGATCAAGAAGCAAACTAATTAAGCTGTGAAGTGGATATCCATAAAAGGAGAATATGTAAGGGCTTAAGAGGAACTGAGGACTTACTTTAAAAAAGAGAAGAGGACAAAGCTTATCTTTTACAAATCTCAATCTCCTCTAAATTTGGAGACTTTTTGCTACCATTAATACTAGCACTAATTTTTTACCCCCATATATATACTACTGTTATAAGTATCACTATCTCCGTTTTCTTCTTTCACGGATGGTTGATGTGAACTGACTTTAATTTTGTGGCAATAGAATATTGGTAATAATTACTCCCTATGATTCAATTTCAAACTATTGGGGTGTGAACATTAAAAAATTGCAAGTACATTTTAATGGGTAGATTTTAAGCTGGTGAAAGCTAAGATTTAAATAATCTGTTTTTTTTTTGTCTTATTCAGAATTTTTAAGACTTTTGGGGCTACTATTTCTATAATAATTCCTATTCCTCTACCTAGCCATTGAAATTTATACAACAAAGCCGTATCTTTTTTCTTTTTTTCTTTTTGGATTTTAGTTTTCAATTTTCTTTATGTTGGCTGCTACGTCAACTACCCATAATGTTCCCACAACTGTGTCGTAATCCTAAAAGATCATCCTCCATATTTCGCGGGACTTTGATAAGAACATTTGACTATAATAATTACTACTACTAATGAAAAAGATAAAATTACCCAATTAAGCACATGTACGACCTACCAAAAAATATAAGTTGGAAAAGTGTTAAGAGTATATTATAATTACAGGAAAAACTCCTATTCTTTCATGGGAGACACAGAAACACTATTTTGTCGCATGCACCAACTATTTATTGAGATGTTTTCTAATTTAAATCTATTAGTTTTATGATAAAATTTTAGTATAAGTATATTTGATAAATTATAATTATAGTAGTTTATTAGAATAGAGTTTCCTTGTTAGACTAGAGAAAGAAGAATTTTTGCCTCTATACAAAGAGGACATTATGATAAATGAAATCAAGAAATAATATTGCGAATTCAAGGAAGTTAAATTTTTTAATCTAAATACAAGTTGTTATAAATTAATTTGACATTACGGAAGTAAGAGCTTGAGAATCAACAACTTATTGTTACTCTTGGATTAAATAATAGTAGTAGATATTAGTACATTACTTGTTAGTGAAAGGAACTACATACCTAACAGAATTTTGGCAAAAAAAAAAAAAAAATCTCCCTCTTACTGGAGTGTGCGTAACAAGTTAATTTCCAGTCAAAAAGTAAAACTTCAAAAAGGCCCATTTACCCAATTAAATAACCTGGGAATAATGAACAAATTTTGACCAAACATAAAACGTTGTTGACATATGCAAAAGCAAATATCATCCAGCTTCTAAATTGGATACAGATGTAAATTAGGTGCCAGAGAGAGCTTATTATCAACGGAAGTTAATTCAAGATTTAAAGTCAGTGATTCAGAATAAATTTGATCTTTTTATTTTATATATTTTCGAAAGCAAAAGGTTTAATTGAATCCATGAAATCTTCTCTAATAAATCCGCCTCTATTAATGAGGCTTTCTTTATGACAGAAATGACACAGTTTTTAGAACATGAAAACATTTTAGGCTAAAAAGGTGACATTTAGGTCTAGAAAATCCAATAAAATCTCAAAATTTGTTGGGAGTAACTTTAAAAAAAAAAAACCTATCATATCCTCTTTCTGTCAAGTAGCTATAAACAAGAAGGCTGTTGACGAACGTTAGAGGGTTAATGAAGTGATGTCCTAACATATAGCTTGATAGCAGCTGGAGAAGACTTTAATAATTGTGTTCGTGGGGGTTAATTATGATGAATGACTTAACATTGATCTACGATTATTTCCAAATATAGTACTGCAATTAGTCCATATGAGATACAGACATTTCAAATGACAACCTGTGATGTTGGTGGCAACCTTAACATCTTGGACTTTTCATGTATCCATCCCCTAATTCTTACTAGTACTATATAATTTTTTTCAAAATATTTGTAAGTAACAAACCTTGGCAATATATTGAAAGTTCCCCGAAAGCACCATATACAAACATAAAAGAAAATTTTTGTAAGTAAGGGATATATTGTGAATTTGTGTCTTATTCTTGCAAGTATTTGCTATAGGCTGTTATCTTATTTTATGTATTCCAAGTGTATGGACAAGTTTTTTAACTTGCTTTACATTGTCTGTAAATACGACAATATATAATAATTGAAGGTGCTAAAACAGAGAGATAATTCTAAAACACTATAGAAAAATATTGCCTAAAAATAAGACTTAAAATCTTAGAATCAATACTAAACTAAAAGTATGACCTAATTGAAGCAAAAGATTCATGCAGGTCAGCAGGCTCTAGTAGAGTTGTTTGCTGGGAGGGATAAGTTATCCCATGTAGATGAGATTGGGTGGGATAACTTATCTCAGCCTCTATATGGGATAACTTATCCCACCTTTTATCCCATATAGATGTGATTAAGTGGGATACCAAAGGAATTATTCATCAACCAAACATGGGATAAATCTAATCTCATCACATTCTATCCCTCCTACCAAACGACGAATAAGTTATCTCATATAGATGGGATTGGGTGAGATAAGTATCGGATAACTTATCCCACTTTTTATCTCATATAAATAGGACTGGGTGGGATATCAAAGAAGTTATCCCATCAACCAAACACGGATAATTTCAATCCCCTGAGACTAATAATTCCATTTCATCATATCTTTCCTACCAAACGTTAACTAGTTACTAGTTAGTATTAAGACTTGGTTATAATTACACTCATATTACATGTCAGGTTTTCCAAGAATGTTTAACTAGCATGCTTTAACTACTTAATTTAAGAGAATCTCTAAAGTTTGCGTATAACATAAATTATTTAGCATTTGAATGAAATGGAGATGGCAAATGATTTGTGTGTACTTGAATACTCCAACTAATTTGAAATTGAGGTATAAATTTTTGCATGTTTATTCATTTTGGAATAATTTTAGAAATATAGGGGTCGTTTGGTAGGCGAGGGATAAGATGTGATGAGATTATTAGTCCCATAGAATTAAAAAATTTCCATGATTGGTTGGTGGGATAACTCCTTTCATATCACCAAACCCATCTATATGGGATAAAATGTGAGTTAAATTATCCCATGTGGGAAATTATTCATCCTATCCCACCAATCACTCCTATATAGGATAACTTATCCCTCCCACCAAACAATCTCATATGTTTGAAGTTACTCAGGACAAAGTTTCATATCATCAAATGGATAAAGTTCATCCATAGCATGAACTTCAGTCATTTTTGCTAAAGTTCAATCATTTTGCATGACTTCACTATTTTTTCTGAACTTCTGACACATTGGATGTCTGAAATTATTATGAATTGAGTAGACGCATAATATTTCTTAAAACTAGTTACAAGTTAAATATTAGTGTCCAAAAAGAATACCCATTGCATGGTTTTCCCTTCAAAAGAGCTAGTCTTTAACTTTTGCCCATACTTCTTATTTAATTAAAATTTGTGGGTCAATATATTCTTATTCGGTGGTCTACAAAATCAGAGGTACATTAATGGGTTCGATCCCCAACCTAAAAAAAATTCGCAAGACAAGGTTTTGATAGAAACTATGCATATTCGCGAAAAGGTACATGGGAATTATGCCTTGTCCGGCATAGTTATGTAGTACTGATTTGCAAGACAAGTTTTCATAGAAACTATGTCGGACAGGGCATAATTTTTATGTACTTTTTCGTGAATAGACATAATCTCTAACTTTCTATTAAAAGCCTGCCTTGCGAAATTAGGTCATAGATCAAAAAAAAATTGTTTTTTTCAATATCAGAAGTATTTTCAACCACTTTTTATTACTTAAAGTCTTGAATAGCAAAAAAATAAAGACCTATAATTTGAGGGGCAAAGATTAAAGACCACCCCAAAATAGAGACATTCGTGCGAATTGTTTTTTTTTACCTCCAACAGGAAGCAGGGCCAAGAGTCCATTCGACCTTGGACAACAAGCAGGCCGAACAATCCAGTCCAATCAATTACAGCCCATAACCTTTCCCATGAATGGCCCATTAGTGATCCACAACAATATTTCCTTCTCGCCTAATTTTCAATTTTCTGAGTCAACACCAACTGTTTTTCCCCCGGGAAATCAGTCGCCTCACATTTGTCATCTTCTTACTGATTAGTCAAAAAAGAGTATTTTTCAGATTTCAAAACCCTAACAATGGCAACTCAGACATTACAGCTCCGACCACTGGGAAACACCGGCCTCAAACTCAGCTCCGTCGGCTTCGGCGCTTCTCCTCTCGGCAAGGTTTTCGGCGATGTCTCCGAACAAGACGCCTTCGCTGCCGTCCGTGAAGCATTTCGCCTCGGCGTCAATTTCTTTGACACTTCCCCGTACACAACCTCTCTCTTTCTACATTGCAATCTTTCACTATAACATATTTTTATATTATGAATGCATCACAAAGTTGGAATTTTTATTAGTAATACACATATATATAGTTCCAATTTTTTCTTAAAAGCAGTTATTTAAGTTATATCCGCATTTAGTGTTACAAAGGAGTAATGGATGCAGTCTTATCAGCACGCATTGATTTAAAATTTGGATCAACCTCTGCCATTTGAATTTTGTGAAAGACCAGGAATCTACATAAGTGATTTGTAACTTTGGATCCGCTTCTTTTGCTGTTGAATTCGGAAATGATTGGGGGATTTCTGAAATTGTTGGTCTTTTTTAAAAATTGGTGGATTTCAGGTATTATGGAGGAACGTTATCGGAAAAGGTACTAGGGAAAGCTTTGAAGGCTCTTGGAGTGCCTAGAGATCAGTACATTGTGTCTACGAAATGTGGGAGGTACAAAGAGGGATTTGATTTCAGTGCTGAGAGAGTGACTAGAAGCATTGATGAGAGCTTGGAGAGGCTGCAGCTTGATTATGTTGATATGTTACAATGTCATGATATTGAATTTGGGTCTCTGGATCAGGTGCTTTATTGATCATTTAAGTTTGATTCTTCTCTATGATATTCTAGGAGTCTTCTTTTAACAACATTTTTTCTAAATACTTCGTAAATACAACAACAACAACATACCCAGTGAAATGCCACAATGTGGGGGTATGGGGAGGGTAGAGTGTACACAGACATTACCTCTAAATAAATAAATAAAATGATTATGATTTATAAGACATTTTATATTGTTACCAAATATGTAACATTTACTTTTATTAAGCTGAGTCAATGTCTCATAGGTTTGGCTAAGTGGTTTGTTAACCTTGTAAATCTCTTACAATTCCTTCATCAACTTGTCATATTGATTACACGTCAAACTATATGATATGTTCTCAGTGTTTGATATGTCTGGGTTTCAAGATCCTATCTTTCTTTGTGACATCACCCAAGAGGTAGTCTTTGTTTCGAAAGTAAGATTTACAGCCCCCCCCCCCCCTTTTTTTCCACTTTGTCACGATTTCGTTTGTGGTAGTATGTAGTTTTAGCCAGGGAGTTTCAGTGGCTGTTTTTTGTCCCGAACAGATTGTGAATGAGACGCTTCCCGCCCTTCTAAAACTGAAGGAATCTGGAAAGATCCGTTTCATTGGTATAACATGCCTTCCTTTGGGGATATTCACTTATGTGCTTGATCGCGTCCCTCCAGGCACAGTTGATGTCATCCTGTCATATTGTCACTACAGTATCAACGATTCAACTTTGGAGGATCTGTTGCCATACCTGAAGAGCAAGGGTGTGGGAGTGATCAGTGCTTCTCCTCTTTCAATGGGTCTTCTTACTGAGGCTGGAGGTCCAGAGTGGCACCCTGCTTCTTCTGAACTTAAGGTCAATAATTCATTTTTCTCCTTTACTAATACTATCCTATAAGAGCAGGGATTACTTGCTAAAAGTGGCCTGCTTTAGATTAGTTATGTTATACTATCTCTGCAATCAATTCATTTCTTCCCATCTGATCTGCCATTGACCGAAGATTGTATGAATGTTTCGTTGATGTACTCGGACAAAAAATCTAACTCCTTTCAGACATTGCTATTGAAATTAGAACATACAGAAGACTCCTGAGAATGAACAATTGACTTTTAAGTCCATGGACAGCTTCTAACTTGTGATATTAGATGTCATATTTTCAACTTGTACTTGGCCGTATCCACTCTCTCAAATTGGTTCTTCTCTCTGCTCTTCGATGCTTCTTCCTAAATTTTCTCCCAAATAAAACTGAGTTTTATCTTAATTTTCTTACTCACTCATATGTCTCTGCACATTTTGCATCACCAGGCTGCCTGCCGTGCTGCTGTTGATCATTGCAAAGAAAAGGGAAAGAATATCTCAAAGTTAGCTTTGCAGTACAGCTTAGTAAATACCGATATTTCGTCCATACTAGTGGGGATGAAGTCCGTTAAAGAGGTTATCTTTTTTCATCGATCTTGATCTCTACATCTTAATCTTCATTTATGAACCCTATGTCATCTTTTGAACTTGTATTTTCTTCTTTTCTAGGTAATGATATTATATTTTACATTTGTCATAAAAAGGATTGGATGGCTTCACTATGTTGCTGAAAGAAAAAAGAGTAGGAAACTGAAAGGTTACTTCGTTGACAGATGAAAACTGGATTTGCTTTCTTATACATACTACAAATTGGACAAAATAGTAGGATTAGGTAGAAAACTATGACCCTTTGAACAGGACAATGAGATTGTATAAGTGAATAGGGACAAAAGAATGAGCCTGCAGTCTGGTGTGTTTCCAAATCTGCACATTGTTCTTTGTCAACTTTTCTGCTAAAGCATGTGTACTTGGTACTTCCCTTTCTTGTTTCAACATCACCTAAAAACAGATGCGTAGATGATAATTGGTTACTTTCCTGGCGAGCTTTATATTAGAAGTATGCATGTCATTTTCTCATTTCATTCTCGGAAATGAATGCTGGTTGACTTCCTGAGTAGAGCAGAATGGGTACGAGCTTTCATATAGCCGACCACAACTAGTTTAGATTGAGAATAGTTTATTGATTGATTGAGTACTGGTTAACTTGTGAGTCCTTTCTGGAAGTCTGCTTGAGCTGGAAGCTTGAGGAACACAAATGTTGCAACAAATGTCTGACAATGTTTGTCCGGGTCCCTAGCCCAAGCATCCTTTTTAGATGGTTTTATGTTTGTCATCTTGTCTGTCCACTCAGATTGTTTGCGTTCACAATCTTCTTTCACTGTTGTGGAGATCACATTTTTCTATGGAAAAAAATTAGAGAAGACTATTGCCTTGTGTCATGATATATCTTTTGCTTGTAGGTGGAGGAAAATATAGCAGCTGCTCTAGAACTAGCAACGGCTGGGATGGATGAAGAAACATTATCAGAGGTCACAGACATTCTGAAACCAGTGAAAAATCAGACATGGCCCAGTGGTATCCAACAAAGTTGATTTGTTTGACAGTTCAATGAGCTGTGATATAAGGTCTTGTGATCACCTTGTTGTGCATGTTTATTTTAACTTGGACATTTAAAACTAGTCCAAGTTGAATTTGTATGTTGTACTCTTTGGGCTTTTCCCTATCAAAATTAAAATAATTAATAAATGCTGCATTGTTCAAGTATAGGAGCCCGATTTTGATTTTTAATGCCTTTTTGGGAACTGTCTAAATAGAGATTTGATGGGAGCAAATTTGATCTAATGTTGTGGACATGTGGTCAAAGATGGGAATCAAATTTGATGCAAAGACCTTCAATTCAAATTATGTTTGCTCCAAGTGGTAAAAGATTTGGTGGGAGAAATTATATTTAGTTTAGTAATTTTAGTTTGGCAGAAGATAGGATCTTGTTTTTTACAGTATCAAAATTTGATCCGGAAGGACCTAAATATTGATCGAGTTTGCTCCGAAGAAAAAAAAGTTCCTTTATCAAATGGAGATCCAGATTGATCTTATACAGTAATTATCAATCATCAGTATATACTGGATATTCAAGTAATGGTAGAAGAGTATTTATAAGGGTTATACTCGGCAATAACTCGAGGGTCTATCAAAAACAGTCTCTTTACTTTCCAAGGTAAAGATCTGCGTACACTCTACCCTCTCCAGACCCCTACTCTGTAGAATTTCACTTGTATGTTGTTGTCACTCAGGGGTAACTAGAATATCAAATGAAATTATAGTAAAATTTGTCCTTAATAATAATCAACTCATTTGTCTTAAACTCCTCCCATTAATTGTCGAAAGTCTTCTCATTACTCGACTATTTAATACATGAAGATGTACAAAGAACAGTATCAGTTTCAATGAAGCAAGTGTTACGGATTCTTTTCCCTATAATTTTGACACTAGCATCTCTTTTTGGGTACATTGGAGAAGACGATAAACCAGACCCACTAGCATCTCTTTTTGGGTACATTGGAGAAGACAATAAACCAGAGCCTAGGCCTAGCATCCTTTTACAAATACTGAAGAGGTCACCTGGAGGCGTCTGGTAATATATGCATCCTTTAGCAAGCAGGGATTATAAATGCTGCTATCTTGCAACGTGCTGCAATGGTGGCCATGCAATCTCATCATCATTTGTGTAACCATTGATAAGGAAATCAGAGCAATTCTTTCGACATCCATGGTTATAGGGATTTCGGAACCTCCCATCTGGACCACGAAGATACCCATATCTTATAGCATTTGCCATTTCATTGGTTGTAATATTTCGAGCTATCTGCATGGACGGAAAAGATTCATTGCGTCAATTCTCCATTCATTTGTTGTGACATACAAGCAATTTTCATAAAGAAAAGCTCCACTGCATAGACTCAGCAGTAACTCGAGGGATAATACATCTTCAAGCATACTGATGCCCTATTGGGATAATACATCTTCAAGCCACACTTTCTTACAACACTATAGTAAATTACTAAATCCCCCATAAAGAGAGGGCAGCGTATATATTAAACCCCACCCACCGAACACCCTTTCAAGGGCATTAGTCGATCAGATTGGGTGGAGGGGTAGGATTGATTACTAAAGTGAATCCTGATCAAAATATCTATAGGCTTCAGCTGCTTAATGACCAGGAGGGACAAGATAACCAAGGAATCTAATATATACCTGGGATATCTGTACTACGCAGAGTGTTACAGCAGCAATTAGAATAACCCCGTCCATGAACAGAAAAGCAACTACACCAGGATAAGCAAAGACAACATGATGTAACCACGGTTCATCGGTTACCAACGATGGTACTGATGTCCAAATTCCTGCAAGAGGTAAAAGGTTATAACGGTCTTAAACAACCCAGTGTTGTTTTATTAGTGTAAGCTACCAGTATCATCCTTCTGACATACAATACTAAAGATGAAGTGATTTTAACATACTCTGGAGAGCAACTGCAGCTCCAATTATAGAAGTCATAGAACCCATACAAAGGAAAATGAAGAAGTCCCACTTATTCCTCTGCAAGGTTCAACAAGAATGACAGTTAAATGAAGGTCAAAAGTACAGCAATTAAGAAAAATACTTGCAAAACTTTTAAAACTTGGAATATGCAAGAACTGCTAGTAACCTGCATTTAGTGAGGAAGTCAACACACTGATGCAAGATAGCCAAAAGAGAGAAGGAATAAGAAATGAGATTGATGCCTGATTAATGTCAGAAGGGAAGTGTTGATTATAGTTATGTACTGTAATCCATAGTTACAGTATTAGAGATTCATATCCAACGAGCTGCATCAATAATATTAATTATGTGGCCCAAGAAACCCTTCAGTAGTATTATCATAGTTTAGCGAAGATGTGAGAAAACATAGGAGTGAAAACAGGAATATAAACTAAAAAACAAAATACTAACACTCATTTGTATTGCATCTAACCAGAGGTGCCCGTAAAGGACAAAACACGAGGAATAACCAGGCATACAGAAATGCAAGGAGTTGGTAAAGTGCTGGAACAAAGCAAGAGGTAGGGGAAGAAAGAAGAAGACACTGAATTTTTATTAGACTTCTTAAAAATTTAGTTGAAACCTTGTAAGAAGAATCAAGGTTTTCTTTATTTCTGCGGCTGGTTGTCCTTTCCTGTAAATATGGTCTCCAGCATTAAGGTAATGCTGATGAATACAATGTTACCATTTTCAAAAAAAAAAATAAAAAATAACCAGGCATACAGAAAAAGAAGAATTAGACAAAATTAACGGCTAGCAGATTTTTGTACACTGCTTATGTTCCTTTAGGATCTTTTAAATAGTCATACCTTCCCCACACAATTTGAGACCCAAGGGCAATGATGATCGAATTGTTCAACACAGCGGTTGCAAGTAGGACAGTGTTTTGACCGAACAGGTCGTATGATCTTGCATAAAAATGTTCAACAATCAACATCACAAAACAAATGCATCATCAAAAGGTAGAATATATCTTGTAGTAAGAAGACTAGGTTTTCTGAGAAACCTTGCAGGTGGGACAAAGCTGAGACCAGTTCCCAGTCCAACTAGAAGTATTGTTCAGATCAATATTCAATAGTGGATCCTGGAAGAATCAGCTAACATCATTATGTAAATTAGAAGACATTAAAATCGCTGTTGAACAAATCCAAAATGAGAGTGATACCTGAGCATCAGGTTGACCAGCCCTGGTCTTGATGTATCCTGGATCTTTACTGCAAACGAAAATGAAACCATCATCATTAGCTCCATAATGAGGCATGAGAAGCTAAGTGCAGGCAACACGTACGACAAAATGCTTTAAGTATAACTTTCAAGGCCAAATTAGGATATTGCCACATAAACAAGCCCATTCATTAAAATCCAACATTGTACTGGACAAACTCCAAAAAATCTATAGCCAGTGTCTAGGGATCATAGTGATATAAAGGACAAGAAAGAGCAGACTGATTGAGTAGAGCGTTCATCAATGATAATGGTGACAAGGAAGGGAAACAAGGGAAAGGAAGATGATGCTTCTCTATGAACAAATGATTGTTTTTCTTATCCAAAAAAAAAAATCAGTTTATCTTCTGCTTTATCAAAGTCCAATTTGGAAAAACCTAATTTCCTTCTTTCAAAAATTTATGGTTTTCATGGATCACAGAATCACACAGATTTAACTTTTACGAGTCAGTGAACATGTCAGTTGATATCAGTTCTATGACTGACTGCTGCCGGCGTTCCAGAGTGCTGTGTTCCTCTCCCAGTACATGCACAAAATCTGTGCATCATACTATGGAGTTTGTAGAATTAGGCAAAGGGAAATAACAGACTATAAGCAACATTTGCACACACCAGTATCAAATGCTACATTTGCCTCGAAGTTTCTGTGCCTCATACTCTGAATTGGGGAATCCCTTGTGCAATACCATACTCTGATTATGTTGATTATTTGCTTAAATAGAATAAAGCCCACAGAAATCCCCATTGGCTTACTACATATGGGGTTTAGTAAAATATACATAATAAATTAAGTGGGCTTTGCTGCCTCAACTATTCAAGTAATTAGCAGGAAAAGTTACCTACTGCAACGAACTAACATTAGGAGTGCGGCAACTGCCAAGGAAACAGCAGTCCATCCCCAAAGTGCGACAACAGCAGTAACTTTGGTAAGACCATGAGCTAACAAGAGAACAAGATCCAATAACAATTAGCAAGTTGCTGGCTCCAACTAAAAGAAGAAGAAAAATAACACTGGAAGTACCATCACCCACCAAAGAGGACTGAACTGATGAAGAGAATGATGTTGACAAGAACAACAGAGAATAGAATCGGAGCATAACCTTTTTGCCCCATTTTAGCAGGCCAAACCTTGTCTTTCCACTGCTTTCTCTGCGACCGTTGGGCATTAGACTGCACAAAATTGAATTTCAAATTGTCACTCAGACAAAATACTTCCAACCTCAAGACACTGCTGCAAAGATGATAAACATTAACTACATAACGATAGAGAGAAGGATCAGCATGGTACATGAAAATTGTAGGGTTCCAGATGACCTAATTTATCTTAACTGTTAAATCTTTCCCTATTTTTGTGTTTGTGTGGGGGAGAAAAATGTCAAAATTCTAATAAAAACAGATTGAGCAGCACCTAGAAAGCAGTTTCAGAAGAACAGTAACTAATTAGAAGAGATCAGCATTGAACTTCTAAAACAGAGTAGGATGACCTAATAAAATCTTCACCGATGACGCTTTTTATTGGAAGTCAAGAGAATCATAAAGAATACTGTGCTAAAGCATAATGATTATGTTACAACAACATTATGTTGGCTATATGAATTCTCACTACCCGTTTCGCTTCATTTGATTATGTAGCCAAGACAAAAATTAGGAATATTGTGTAGAATATTCTTAAAAATTATGTCAAAAAATAAAGAATTCCAACAATTATTTATGTGGCAGTCATGGGGGCGTGGAAGAGTAGTGGGGATGCAGAGAGTATGTGGGCTAGCACAGCCGAATGCATCAGGGAAGCAGCAAGAGAGGTGTTAGGGGTCTCTAGGGGCAACTCAGGTGGACGTAGCGGGGATTGGTAGTGGAATGGAGAGGTCCAAGGAAAAGTAGAAGCCAAGAAGGCTGCTTATGCGGCGCTAATGGAAAGCGTCGACGAGGAGGATAAGATGAGGAATAAGGAGAGGTATAAGACAGCGAAGAAGGAAGTAAAACTAGCGGTCACGGCAGCTAAAACAGCTGAGTACTTGAATAAAGAGCTTGAGGGCAAAGGTGGGGATAGGAAGCTGTATAGGCTTGCCAAGATGAGAGAGATTCTCGTGACTTGGACCAAGTGAAGTGCATCAAGGATGAGAATGGCGAAGTGTTGATAGAAGACGCTCACATTAGACGGAGATGGCAAATGTACTTCCATAAGCTCTTGAATGAAGAGGGGGACAGGGATATCATGCTGGGGGAGTTAGAGCATTCTGCGAGTCGTAGAGATTTTGGGTATTGTAGGTGCATAAAGGTTGTAGAGGTTAGGGGGCTATTCGAAAGATGAAAAGGGGTAGAGCGACCGCACCGGACGAGATCCCGATGGACTTTTGGAAGAACGCGGGGGAGCCGGGTATGGAGTGGCTGACTCGATAGTTTAATGTAATATTTAGGACTACTAAGATGCCAGAGGAGTGGAGATGGAGTACAGTGGTCCCGTTGTACAAATCCAAAGGCGACATCCAGAATTGCAATAATTATAAGGGTATTAAGTTGCTAAGCCACACTATGAAAGTCTAGGAGAGGGCGGTCGGGATGAAGATGAGGAGGGATGTGTCTATATCTGAGAACCAGTTTGGATTTATGCCGGGGCGATTGACTACAGAAGCTATTCATCTTGTCAGGAGATTCTTGGAGCAGTATAGGGACAAAAAGAGAGACTTACACATGGTATTCATTGATCTTGAGAAGGCATATGATAAAGTCCCTCGGGAGGTTCTTTGGAGATGTTTGGAATCTAGAGGTGTGTCAATGGCCTATAACAGGACAATTAAGGACATGTACGAGAGATGGCAGTGGATCATGGACCCGGTCCGGATCCGGTGGATCTAGATCCGTTTTATAGGATATGGATCTTCAAAATTTGGACCCGACGGATCCGGATCCGGATCTGGATCTGACGGATCGGATCTGGATCTTGTATTTGAGATCCGTATCCGGTCCAGATCCGACCCGTGGATCCGTTTTTTATTAAATATATTCATAACCTAGAATGTAATTTTATAAGTATTTTCTTAAAAAATTTCATAATTTATGTAAAATCCGATAATTGATCCGTGCTTACTGTTTTTGGATAGTTGTTATCCTAAAATTTTATTACATTTACCTAGTTATTTATTTGAGTTATCAATAGGTTAATATGAGTTGTTGGTCTCTTTTAAAGGTTCTGCCAGTGTTTCCCTTTGAGGTTCTAAGAAATGATCTTGGAAATTATTTTTTTTCTAAACACTATTAACATGATGTCGAGGATTTCATAAGTACTATTCTACTTGTTTTTGTTTGGCTTTTGTTGCTATTTATCCTGATTTAGAATAGAAAAAAAAATACTTTTGATAAAATCTGAGGAATGCCTACTGTTTGCACCTAGTTTAAATTAGTTTAGTTATTGGTGTGTGTTTCATCTATATGTTTCCCTGAAGCTAGATTGATAATTGTCTTAATATTCTTTGGCAAAAAAATTTACATGTGGATCCAGATCCGATCCGTGGACCCGGTGGATTCGATGGATCCGGATCTGATTTTTATGGGGCCGATGGATCTGGATCTGGATCCGAATCCGAATCCGGATCCAGGTATGAAAAAACAGATCTGGATCTGGATCTAGTAGAATCCGGTCCAGATCAGATATGTTGTCATCCCTAGTAGGAGGGTGTCAAGACCAGGGTTAGGACAATCGGAGATGATACAAAACACTTTTCGATCATGATGGGGTTACACCAGGGATCATCCCATAGTCCGTTTCTATTTGCATTAGTGAGGACGAATTGACACAACATACTTAAAAGGAGGTGTCGTGGTATATGTTATTCGCAGACGACATAGTTCTGATTGACGAGACACGCAGTGGAATTAATGATAGGCTGAAAGTTTGGAGAACGACCTTAGAGTCTAAAGGTTTTAGGTTAAGCAGCACGAAGACGGAGTACATGGAGTGCAAGTTCAGTGACGTGCGGCAAGAGGCAGACGTGGAAGTAAAGATCGAGGCACAAGCTATACCTAAAAGAGAAAACTTCAAGTATCTTGGATCCATAATCCAAGGAGACGGGGAGATTGAAGATGATGCCGCACATTGTATTTGAGCAGGATGGATGAAATGGAGGTTCGTCTCTGGGTGTTTTGCGATAAGAAGGTGTCATCAAGGCTAAAAGGTAAGTTCTACAGAGTGGTGGTTAGACCAACATTGTTGTATGAGATAGAATGGTGGGCAGTCAACAACGTCCACGTTCAGAAGATGAAGGTCGCGGAGATGAGGATGTTGAGATAGATGTGTGGCCATACTAGGAGAGATATGATTAGGAACGAAGTTATACGGGACAAGGTTAGAGTGGCCTCCGTGGAGAATTAGATGAGGGAAGCGAGGCTGAGATGGTTCGGCCATGTGAAGAGGTGTGAGGATGCGCCAGTTAGGAGGTGTGAGATATTGGCGGTAGCAGGAGTTAGGAGAGGGAGAGGTAGGCCGAAGAAGAACTGGGGGGAGATGATTAGAAAGGACATGGCACAACTCCAGCTAACTGAGGACATGACCTTAGATGGGAAGAAGGTTAGTGGGTAGTTGAGTTTTTGTCGCAGTGTGTGAGAGAGGTAGGGGGTTAGCCTCTTATTCTCCTTTTCTTAGTCGTATTGTTTAGGTATCGCGTAGATCCTTACTCTTTATGTGTGTATTACTATGTGTTGCTCCATTTGCTTTATATCAAGATATTTTGTTGTCTTATTTTCCTTGCAATCTTGCATCTACTGCTTCCTTTTGAGTCGAGGGTCTATCGGAAACCTCTCTACCCCATAAAGGTCGAGGTAAGGTCTGCGTACATCCTACCCTCCCCAGACCCCACTTTGTGGGATTACACTGGATATGTTGTTTATAAAGAATTCCAACAATTAGGAAACTTCCCTTATTTCATGCAGCGCAAGACTCCTATATAAGGCCTTCTTGTAAGTTGTTCTAACCATTTCTGTTTTGACATCTTTCATCTACTTGGGTTCGTTGTAGTGGTGGTTGAGATTCTAATGAAAACTGATAATGCAGCCTTTGACGATTCAATTATCAAAAGCAACAGAAAATAATAATATCAGCAAATCACTAGAGCATCATCATCTCATAAAAGTATAATGTTTGCAACAAAGATGAAATTGAAGGCATTAGTAAGCTAAAATCTTGGAGGAATTACCAAGGATGTGCAGTGAGCACTGCTCTAAGATTTGCTAGCTCTTAATTTTTTTCAAATTCCATAATTGATAAAACAAGAACCTATGATTGCATCTTAGAGGACCCACCATTCAACATCTGAACTACATAAATGCCAAATGCAACCATGCCAAATTTCCAGCTCTGATGCAGCTATAAATAATAAGCCAAATTTCAAAGCAAACAGCCAGGACTGCCTTTTCCAATACAGTGCCATGTGCTACAAGAATACTGCAGGCGTCCCCCCTTGCATTGCGGCAACCAGAAAAAGTAAAAGGCTTTATCCTAAATATAATCCAACATTGTCTTTCACGCCTCACAAGGCAATCATTCTCTTGTGCAAAGGTTATTTTGAAAATAAAACTTACCCTGCAAGCTTTACGAGCTTCATCATGCTAACTTGCCTTTTCATAATAAAATCTCATGGGATAAGAGTCACACAACTAAAACCACTTGTACAAAGCATTTTGCTCAAGAAAGGTTAATCCAGAAATATTCAATTATATAGCAGGACGCCAGGACGAGTTAGAAGTCAACCAAAAAGACCTTCACAATCTCGCAGGTATTTATTTGAGACTTGAAATCCATGAATCCATGACAATCCAAGTCTCCATGCAAATTATGGATTTCCGTAAGGATCCAAATCCATTCATTCATGCCAGAGTTGTTGCAAATTCATCCCAAATAAACCGGCCAGAACAACCACCCACTCCCTCCCCCCCCCCCCCAACCAAAAAAAATTGTTACAGGAAAGGACAGACACACATAGACAAGGATTGCCATATTATTGCATAACCCAGCACGTCAGATGACAGGATCGTCACGATAGTACTATTTTCTTTTTGGGGATTAAGATAGCACTAAATGTTTTAAATACTCTCGTTCGCAATCGCATATGGATACAAACAACCAATTAAACTTCCAGGTGGAAAATCTTTCAAAGTGTTCTTTATCAAAAAAAAAAACTTTCAAAGTGTTCAGAAACTCACTACAGACAATAGATAACTTTTATACAAAGAGTTACCTACAAGTATAAGTGATATCTGCCGATGACCTTTATCAGATGCAAGCTCTGCAGGAGTAAGTCCAGCTTTATCTTTGATTGTTAATTCCTCCTTTGTGCCTGCATGTACGAGTAAAGTGCAAGCCTCTGCATTTCCTCTTAATGCTGCCCAATGCAAAGGAGTGCAACCTGCAAATGTTTGATGTATCAACATCATACAACTACGTTTGTGCTTATAAACAATAAATTGGCGACAGATGTATGCAGATAGCAATTATCATGGTCAATCAGTAAAAGTTTAATTTAAAAAATAAGATCAACCAAAACCTCATACTGATAAAGCGTTTTTCACACCAGTCATGGTCACAACCCCCCGAGGGAAAAAAGAATAATTAAACAACAGATGAAGCCAACGGATACTTAGTCCAATACTTTCAGATATGCTTGTGCCAAAATCTCAGAATGCTGCAAACTGGAAAGATAGGACCAGTGTTATCAAAAGAGAAAAGCGCAAAAAAGTTGTAAGGTCAGTTGGGGTTTTAGCGCAAAGCGCAAATAAAGTGTGGGCTTTAATGAAAAAAGGTAATGGTGCAAATACACAAATATATGTATGTTTAGTCCAAGACTATTAATAATAAGCATGAATAACAAATATATGGACAAAGAAATTGTAAAAAAAATTACGATAAAGTAAAATATCAATTATCTAGTGACCTCTTCAAGAGAGGCTCATTGGCAAGGAAAAGTATGTCTTAGGGCCTTGATGATGACATTGGAACGTACATAAAGCGAGGTGAAGCGCTCAACATGTTTTGAGCCTCGCTTCAGGGCTTAAGCGCGCCTTTGACAACACTAGATAGGACCCACACGTTAATGGAGGAATGATAAGCAATCCCACCCCAAAAGGAAAAAAAAGAAACCTCAAACCACATTCTAAGTCTTCCAAAGGGTCATCCCAGAAAACACATAAATCCCAATTGATTTCTTCAAATCAATGAGAAGAGACTTGATGACAGGAGTCCTGGACTTCATTCTCCACTTAGTATATACCCTTGACAGCTTGCTACAAACAACCAACTCAATATCCAACTCTTCACAAAAAAGCCCCGCGGTGTTACTTTCCTTTCAACATCTTCCTATTAGATGTAAGTTGACTTTGGAAGACTTCACTGAACGACATATATGTGCACTTCTTATCCGTATGTAAAAGATTCATTAATGCAACAAAAGTCCAGGGCTAAGTTAGTGTGTGTATTACAAAAAGATAGCCCCTTCCTTACAGATTCCACTCATATCACGCCTACGATATTTACGCATTTTTGAGCATTGAGATTCATTTAAGTTTTTCGTTTTTTTGGATAAGTAAGATATGTTAAATGTTTAAAGACTAATGTGATATAATGATTCTTTTTTTATAAAAAGAAAAAAAGATGCAACGGTTGACTAAAGGAGGAAGGAATCCAGAATCTGATAATTAATCTGAGTAGAAGGATTGTCATAGCAACAAGGACCCAACAATCAGAAGATGATAAAGTTTTACGGTTTTGTCCCAGATAAAGTGAAATCAAAACCCTTGCTTTCTTTCTGGCAATTGTTTATGAAGTTTCAAGCAAAAGGAAGGGCATTCAGCCCCCAAATTTCAAACCCTTGCTTTAAACAACCAAACAGTAGTTTCACCAAACTAACAAAACACAAATTCCTTTAACAAGTATAAAATCAATGCATACCATCATTTATTAGGTTAGAATCTCCATCTATAATCAAACTTAGACAAGAGAAGAAATTATTAGACACTGCAACTTACATTTTATATTTACACAAGCAATTTTTATAAGACATAATTACACACCATAACTGTTGGACAACATGATTCTGAAGCAACACTGTCGAAAATACCAACTTCAGTGTTGTGTCTATTATTTCCATCTCCATCACATTATTATAATTAATGACTATAATTGGTTCAGGCATAAACAAAAATCTCCCTAACCTGCAAAGCACTCAAGAGAATTTGAGAAAACGGTACATTCAATATAAACATACCATCTTTATCTTGTCTCCCTTGGAAAGCATCTCTGAATAGAAGTAACCTAATTGTATCACCAAATCCCTTGTATGCAGCCCTAGTTGGAAATACCAGAGAAATGCTTATGGAAAAATCATAACAGAATGGATAACTCCAGATCAAAGAAAAAAGAAAAAAAATGCTGCCAAGAAATGAGAAAACAATATAAAGAACCAACATGAAGATCAACTCAGTATAACATTCATTTTTAAATTCCACAAACCAACACCAGAGAAGAAGAGCTCTGTCTTTAGTTTATTAAATGGGATCTTTTAAAGAAGTTTAGGGGTTACTTTGTAAGAAACAAACTTCTGACCAAATGACCTGTCAACTCCATCATTCAAGCAATCGCGAAATCAGAAAGGAAGAGGAAGAGACATCCTTATCAGATTTTGGCACAGTATAGCTTTTACAACCTTTTAGTCATCGAAATTATTTTCGTAATTCCTACTGTATGTTGAATGACTTGAATCTATTGCATGTGATAGTGGAATAAATGAAATAGATGGAGTTTGTTTTTGTGTTATGATATGATAATCTTAATATTTTTTCATGTAACCAAAGCTAGAGCAACTCCCACGGACATGTAAAACTCCCATGTTTTTGCTTCCCTAACTGTATATCTGCTACTTAGAATGGTACAGGATCTTCTCTAAGATTTGTGGTTTAACATATTCAAAATATTTGACGCTTAAGTTTCTCACAATCATGTCACATACTTAATTACTGCCCCAAGCCAGCTGAAAATGGTTCCAAAATAATTACTAGTTCTTTTACAATTGTCCCAGTGAGATACATAAATAATTGAGAATAAAAGAAGAGGGTAGTTTGGAATTGATATGTTTATTAAGCATTCATAAATAGGAAAGGAAGCCAGATTTCAGGCAAGGCAAGAAGAAATATATATACATAGGAGGATAATCTCAATCCCATTAAAACAGCAAGTGAATTTTCCATGAAACTAACACAGACCACAAACACATCCAGAGATCATAATGAAAATATAGCAAGGAGTCATGAGAAACTTGTCACTTGAAACTCGAGAAGATGATGGATTTTCAACTCAAAACCCAAAAGTCATACTATAAATGGCGGGGGTGCTAGTCATACCAGTGAAGAGGGCTCCTCCCATCATTATCTGGTACATTAAGGTCAGCATGATACTTTGCAACAATGTGATTTACAAAATCTGTTTGTCCATACTGAGCTGCAACATGAACTGCCTGTAAAGGAAGTACACACACTTCAACATTTGATATAATTGAATAAAAAAAAATCAAGGAAAGCCTTATCCAAGAAAATTAGTTTCTAGAAGGCTCTAAAATAAGGGTTTCACCCTGTCAAAAATTTGACTTATGTAACACATCTAGCATGTGCTAAGGTTGGGGGGAAATGGAAGAAGATGATGAATGGTCAAGAAGAAGCAGGACAATGAGAAGCCTGTAACTACGGATTATGAAACTCAGGATAAAAGAATTTAGGAATAATAGCAAGGTTCTGTATCATCTGCCCCAAGTGCCCCTGCTGATACAAGCCCAAGTAATGGATCCTTCAATTTAATTGAAATCATACAGTTGGAGACTAATTAAACAAACAAACATAATCCTTAATTCAAAGTTTGAACCAAATTCTCTTTTAAGGTTTTATAACTATGAGTTTTCAGCTACAAGCCTACAGCATTCACTCATTAAGAAAAACAACTACAAACTTTATTAATTCTGTTGCATCCAACTTGGACTGAAAATTCATGATCTAAATGACATAGCATACTATTGAAGTGTCTTATTATCTCATCTGAAAAAGTTGCTTAATTCCATAA
Source organism: Anisodus acutangulus (assembly GCA_029783415.1). NCBI lineage: Eukaryota > Viridiplantae > Streptophyta > Magnoliopsida > Solanales > Solanaceae > Anisodus > Anisodus acutangulus. The sequence continues at coordinate 38,240,952 of CM056510.1, read as the reverse complement.
GGATTCAAAAGCTTGGGATACAAGAACAACAACAAACCCAGTGTAATTCCACAAGTGGGGTCTGGGAGGGTAGTGTGTATGCAGACATTACCCCTAACTACATCTTGTATTGAAAATATCAACTTGTACAGATGAATTAAGATAGCAACAACAATTCCGGAATTATGATTAGTTGGACATATCTCATCTAAAGAAGCTGCTAATCCCATAAGGATTCAATAGATCGGGATGACAATTCAATAAGTTTATAGGTAAACAAAAGTAGAACTAAGGATGTGCTGGAAGATACACAGAGACCTAACAGTGGTATCAGTTCCAGCTTAGTCTAACCCGCGAGGAGACTGAGGAAATTAAAAAGGCTAACTACATCTTGTATTAAAAATATCAACTTATACATTATGAATTTGAAAATAGCAACAACAATACCGGAATTATGACTAGTTAGACATTGAAAATGAACAGCATGTGTTCTACATTACCCGATAACCATTAACATCAGCAGCCTCAACCCGCGCACCATTCTGCAACAACACATCAGCAGCAGCAATTGATCCCCGCACTGCTGCCCAATGCAATGCAGTCTGCCCCGCATTGTCCGTCGCATGGACATTGCCCCCGTGCTACACACGTCACCAAGTAGAAAACAATTAAAAACTCGATCCTCAATAAATAAATAAAAAAGAGCAAATGATAATTACCTGGATGATATATTGGACAATATCAGCGAAATTGTTGAGAGCAGCCCATTGAAGCGCGTAATATCCGTTAACGTCCGGCTGGTAAACGGAAACGCCGTCAACTTCAACGAAGTTACGGAGTTTGTCAAAATCACCGTAAGCGGAAGCAGAGTAAACATCGATTATGGCTGGTTCATTAGGGTTTCGAAAACCCGAATTCTGCTCATCATTGGAGTCGGAAACGATCTCGATTTCAGATGAAGCCATTGGTAATTTAAAATTGTGGATCCATTCTATTGTTGTCAACTTTTTTGCATTTGTTATTTACTGGGGAAGGTGGATATATCATTCAAATCACAAAATTCAGTCAAGTGTGTTTATTAGTATTACTGCCGCGCTGAACGAATTTAACACAACGCCTTCGACAAAACATCATCTAAACATAAAATCCAAATTTATTTTGTACTTCTTGTAAATTTATTTTAAATTTTGTACTCTTTTTATCAAAGATTTATATATATAAAGACTTGAAAATAATGTATAAGAGCGTGTAAACTCATTTTCTTCCATTCAAGGTAAAGATTATTTGCTCATTTCTTTGTCGGTCCGGATGAGATTAAGGGGTACATTAGGAGGTAAGTTATTTATGTATAAAACTAATATAATGTTTGGTTTGTAATTTAAAAATTGACATAACTAATAAATGTTGAAGAAATCTATACATTATTTTATGCAAGATAAAAGATCAAATAACTAATATATAAATGAGTAAACCTGCATAACTAATCCCCATATAAAATAATATATAAATTTTATTATAGAAATAATTAATTTATATATTATTAATATCTGACTAATTCTAATTAACTACCAAAAAGATCCCTGGTTGTATCAGTAGTAATAGTAGTAGTAGTAGTATTTATTGCATTTTTTATTTTTCATTATGGTGTCCATTTGAGGACATCCAAATAAGTTTTTTGTTGTTGATGGTTATGGTCATGTTCATTACTACTTAATTAGATATACTCCTTATGTCTGTATGGTTCAAATATATGATTGATTTTATATTATAATAAACATTCATCTTCTAGTTGCTGATATTTAGAATGGATCCCAAATTAAACATGCGTTGGTATCAAATTCCATAAATAGTAGAAATTTGAGTTGCCACGTCTTCAAACGAGTTATTATATCCTATAATTATCCACACTATAAAAAAAAAATTACATTTAATACAAAGACGGACTATACTCTGTGTAAATATGAAGTTGGTATGGTTGTTCTTATTTTAGTCATTTTTGTGTTCTGCTTGGTACGGTGATAACAAATATTCAGGTAAAAGATTATAAGTTCACTAAACGCGAATCTAGAATTTTTGAAATATGGATTCATCATTTTATATATATATATATATATATATATATATATATATATATATATATATATATATAAAAGTGGATTTGATCCCTATTCCTCTAGGTAAGTAACTCAATTAAGTGCATCATTTAGCCTTTTTATAACATGTTGTAACACCTTGTACCTTTAAACTAATTCATACTTATGATTCATGAGTAAGGAAACCAAAATGCGCAGCTATACGGACCATAAAATTTGTTACGGTCCGTCAAATTAAACCGTACGTATTGCTTTTGAAATCGACAGAAACCCAGTGGATTATACGGACCGTATAAATTTATACGGCTTAGACAGTAACATTTTCCCCAACATAGGGATATCATTGGAAATATTCAAGTTGATGATGGTCACTTTATATGGACCGTATAAATTTGTACGGACCGTACTTTTTATCAGACAGATCGCACGGACGGTACTTTTTAGCGTACAAACTGTACGGACCGTACAATCTAACCGTATTTTCTTGATACATCAACAGTATAAATACGCACACTTAGTTCCAAAATCATTTTTCTTATTTCTCCAAGCCCTATAACGAAGTTCTCTCTTCTCATCATCCTCGTAACTCAATATAAGTCTTTTTCATATTTTTTTCACATGATTCTAATCAAGTATAATCAATTCTTAATTAGAATTCATTAATTCTATCACGCCCAGAACCATGGCTTGCGTGAAACACGACACTCGGTGCCTGACTGCATGTGACCGAGCGAATCACATGGTTTGCTTGTCAACATGGGCATCAAAACATACTAAAGTAATCACTTTTAAACACATGTAAAACATATGCTGAAAGCATGGTCTGCAAATATATTGCGCAAATAGTCTAAAAATATTATAAGTATGAATAACTGAAAAACTGACATGAAGTGCACGCCTCATGCAAAAAAGGACGGTAGCAACAAAAGAGGTTACATATGATAAAGTGGATCCATGATCCATAAGGGCATAAACATCAAAAGTGAAAACGGTTAATATATTTATGACCACATCTGCACGTAACTCTGTATCTTGACTACCCCATAGTGTATACAAGCAGTTTGGACCTACGCATGTGTTACTTGACTTGGCTGGACTACGCCCTACTGGGCCTGAGAATTATGAAGAACTGTAGAATTTGTGAACTGAGCCATATTACCTCCTGCACACTGCCTCGTTGATGTTCACTTTCTTTAAACCAAATTGGAAAAGAAAAAACAATACAAGTACTATAAATGTTCATTTTATTTACAATGGATTTATGATGGTATTAATAAAACACGCACAACTACATGTACTTGATCGTCTATCATACAGTGAGTTTGCAACAAAATAATTAGGGATGGTAACGGATCGGATCTGGACCGGATCCTACTAGATCCAGATCCAGACCCAATTTTCATATCTGGATCCAGATTCATCGGGTCCATAAAAATCAGATCCAAATCCGGATCGGATCGGATCTGGATCTACATGTAATTTTTTTTTTGCTTGAATAGTATTTTCACATGTTGAAACTTTTATGACAAAATAAAACGCAATTTGATTGAAAAAATGATTGAGTTCATTCTATCAACCTACACAAACATGATACCACTCTTCCAAAATACTGAACAAAGTTTTAGCATCACAAGAAAATAAAGACGATTGATTTCATTAGTGATGCAAACAGGTTGCAACTTTGAGCTAATTTTTAGAAGCTTTAGTGATGTCCCACTTGTAGTTCTACTGATTGACTTCATTAAACAACATAAAACAATGTCAGTCATATATCAAAAGTCCCAGTTTTTTTTCCTGATCAAACAAATGAGAGATAGATACTTAAAGCTAAGAAATTTAAAGAATAGTGATACTTTTTCCTTTTATATAAATGAAAATATGAAAAACTGCAGAGAGCGTATAGGTAAAAGAAATAAAACTTCAAAGATAAATTACATGGCTGTGTGACTTGTGCCTTATCCTGGTTCAACCCTTTACCCAATATATAAATTATGAAAAAAATTTAAGAAAATACTTATAAAATTACATTATAAGTTATGTATATATTTAATAAAATCGGATCCACGGATCGAATCTGGACCGGATACGGATCTCAAATACAAGATCCATATCCATATTCGATCCGTCAGAAATGGATCCGGATCCGTCGGATCCAAATTTTGAAGATCCATATCCTATAAAACGAATCTAGATCCACCAAATCTGGACCGAATCCAAGATCCATTGCCATCTCTAAAAATTAAAAAATCATTGTGACTTCATACATATCATTGCACCATTTTAATTGAGGTAGGCTCTCCCTTAAGCTAAATTTAGTGACAAAGTTGTGTGTCTCTTTATTTGTCGTTGTCATTTTTATATTTATCGGGCTCTGGGGCACAATCCAGCTGCTCTACTCCCAACCACTGCCACTAGGCCAAAAGAAAGAGAAAATTAATTTTATTAAACTTTTATATTACTAGTTCACAAGAAATGTTTATCGAGATGTCAATGATAACTACATATGAGTCAAAATTAAAAGTGAAAAGTTTGATCAGTATATTAGAAACCTACTCTTTAGGCCAAATTATGACGGATTCAACGGTCTTTATTCCTTGGAAAACAACTCAACATATAAGCTAACTATTTTATTTTTAAATATAATATTTTTTCTCATCAGATGTTTTATACCTGCTTTTGAGCTCGACCAATCAAAATTCCCGCTACAAATATATTACAAGGGCCTCTATGGTCTTTATTCTTGGAAACAACTTAAAATATAAGCTAATTTATTTTATTCTTGAAAATGTAATATGGGCATACGGACTTTGGGGACCCAAAAAAACTTTTTTTAATGGAAGATATCACATCGGAAAGAAGCGAAAAATTCAGAAGGACAAAAAGGGTAAAAGAAGCAATTCAAAAAAGAAATAGTCCATCAGTCTCATTTTAGTTTGATTGACGCAAAATTTAAAAATAAAAATAAAAATAAAATTTGTGATCTAAAATAAATTATAAATATTTATGTAATTAATTTCATTAAGAATAAGATAAGAATATAAATTATATTTTTTTGATAATATTTTAACTGTAAATTTTATTTTTACACATAATAAAATGATCTATAATCACATAAATATTTATGATTTATTTTAAATTATAATTTTTATTTTTATTTTTTAAATTTCATAATTAGTTAATTATATTATATAAATTGGGACGTAAATAAATCAGTTACAAAACGTAGATACTAAAAGTGGGAGCACTTTAGGAAAAATAATAAATAACAAAAAAGCAATATTCTAGCAAACCAATCTGACCTCACCAGTTGTATATTTGTGGTTGTTGTTAAGCAGCACCTATCACTAGTTCATCTTCTCCAATTTCTCTTGCCTTTTCCAAAACAGCAATGGCGGCGGCAAGAGTTATGGTATCAGCCAGCAACAATGTAACGACTTCGCTCCTATCAAAAGGCCCATTACGAAAGCCCAACAGTTTCAGCCTTTGCTTCAGAAATGGACCTGTGCAAAAGAGGCGTCTTTTCACTTGCAGTGCTATCTACAATCCCCAGATTCAGACTAAAGAAGAAGGACAGTCCGAAACCCTAGATTACCGTGTTTTTTTTTCCGACAATTCCGGCAAAAAGGTAAATACTTGTCTTGTTAATTTGTCAGTGGATTTCTAGTTATTCTGTGTATGTATAGTACGGAAATATCTTCACTGTAATGATATGAACCACAGTAGAGAGGAGTAGGTGCAGAGAATCATATAGCTGGGTCCCACTAGTTTTAATTGAGGTGTAATTGCATTTATCGATTGACAGATTGATGGAATGCCTAATCGCCAGACTTGTTATCCATTAAATTTGTTACATTTCCACATTCTGTAGTTTAAGGATGATCCAAAGAAGGGATGCCAAATATAAAAACCAATTAAAGTAAGCAATTGATTGAAAGCTGTGAAGATAAGTAGCGCGGGAGAGTACTTTTATACTGTTGTATTTCTTGAATTTTAGTCCAATGTGAACCTAATCCGGAAACAGACTCTCTACCTTCACGGTAGGCGTAAGGTCACCCCACTTGTGTGATAACACTGGGTATGTTGTTGTTGTGAACCGATTTCATCTTTGTTAATGTTTACTTAGTGAAAAAACATACTCCCTCTGTCCCATTTTATATGAGGGTTGCACAGACACATACTTTAAGATAAAAAGGAAGACTTTTGAAATTTTTGGTCCTAAATAAGCCTTAGATATTTTTGTGGTTGTAAATCATCTCATCAAGTTAAATTATTTTTACATATAGAAAAAAACATACTCTTTTTGTCTGTCTAGGTACAATAGTTGCAACATATCATATCACGTCTTTTATCAAAGTCATGTCTTTATAATGTGCAGATATCCCCCTGGCATGACATACCACTACATTTGGGTGATGGTGTCTTCAATTTTGTTGTTGAGATCCCCAAAGAATCAAGTGCAAAGATGGAAGTTGCTACAGATGAGCAATACACGCCAATTAAACAAGACACGAAGAAGGGGAAACTTAGATACTATCCGTAAGCCTATTATGTCACTTATTCAACATTCTTTTAGTATGTTATACTTCCAGATGAAATTAGTTTGATGGTTCCTACCCATTCCGCTTTTAGTTGGTTTGGGGGGTGGGGGATGATTTTGACCTATTGCTCTTTGCAAGTGATTATATTTTTGAGTTAACTGCAGTTTTCTGTGGGTCAATAGGTTTTGGTCTGTTACCAAGTGTTTCTTGTTTTGCATCCATGGACACTCGCACTCAATCTTTAACTGATAAGACTTGTTCCTCGCTGATGTTGTGTCATCTCAGCTGTGTGTAGTTGTCTATTTTCTGATGTCTACAGTTTTTCAGTTTGATCTTACGCAACGCTTGTGCAATTCTCAGATATAACATTCACTGGAACTATGGATTGCTTCCTCAAACATGGGAAGATCCTTCTTTTGCAAACTCTGAAGTTGAGGGGGCATTTGGAGATAATGACCCTGGTTAGTTAACAACTTTCTTCTGCTCCATCTATCAAAACAAAAGGAATAAATTGTCATAACTGGTTGAATCTTCTATGATTTTTTCATTTGTAGTTGATGTTGTTGAGATTGGGGATAGCCGTGGCAAAATTGGTCACGTTCTGAAGGTCAAACCTTTGGCTGCTCTGGCAATGATTGATGAAGGAGAACTTGACTGGAAAATAGTTGCTATTTCACTAGACGATCCAAGAGCTTCACTTGTTAATGATGTTGATGATGTAGAGAAACATTTTCCGGTATGCTTGAAGGGCAATAAAGCTGCTAGCTTTTGTTGTCTCTCCTTTCTTTCCCACTGCTTATGCTTGTGCTACGCATCCTCTCTCTCTTCCTCTATATCTCTTCCTCTCTATTTTTGTTGTGCTGTGATATGTTTCTTCAGTTAAAGATATTTGTCTTGGAATCTCCTTTTCAATTTTCATATGCTTACTTCAGACTTGTTTTGCAATGTTTTTATGATGAAGTTATCATTTTTGTTGATGAAGAGTCTGGTTAATTTATCATAAGAACCAGTTAACTTGAGTTGAAATCTTGACCAGTGATCATCGCCAAGGAACAATGATAGAAAGAACGAAAGAATATTTGCACAAAATGTGTGATGTTGATATTTTTGAAATTAGCTGCATACTTTGTTGGAGTAAGAGATGTTAAAGAAAGTTGGCAGTAGTCAAGGGTATCTATGGAAAGCTATGGAAAAGCATTTAAGTCGTGATGATAACTGGAGAAAATGAAGGCTGATGCGAAGATCTCTATGAGTTGGAGTGGCCGTTAAAGGATATGGCTTCCTATCAACTGTTAGTTCCGCTGAATAAGAGATAGCAGAGGCATGCAAAATACTACTCCCTCCGTCCCATTTTGTATGAAGGTCTTTGACTTGGCACGGAGTTTAAGAAATAAAGGAAAACTTTTGAATGTTGTGGTCTAAAATAAGCTTAAAGATATTTGTGTGGTTACAGATCATATCGTTAAGCGTAAAAATTAAAGTTTAAAGTTACATTGTTGCCAAATAAGGAAAGATGTTATTCTTTTTGGGTCTGACTATGAAGGAAAGTGTGTCATATAAATTGGGACAGAGGGAGTATATTTATGCGAATTTTGCTTTGTTTCCTATATTCAAATTGTAATATTGGTATAACTTGCTTTGTGGAGACAAAAGCACTTGTATAAGTAGTGCAAGTTCCTGTATTCTTTTTAGTCTCATTTTGTCACCTTTACTATCACTTTGCATGAAGAAAAAATCATGCCCATCTAGTAGCTCCTCCTTTAGATAATTGTGGGTTATATGATGCCTCTAAGTGTTGACCTGTGGAGCTTCCTGTTTGAAGCAACTATGTTGTCCCTAATCTCACTGTTTGACATGTTGTTGTGATGAACAAACTGGAATATCATTCCTCCAAATGTTTGGTGCATCCTTATCTGCTAATGAGTTAGATTCTTATCGGTAATATCAGTGTATATGTTAGCATATCTTTTAATGTTCTTGATTACAGTACTAAAACATAGCAGTGTTTCCACATACAGAACAGTGGTCCACTTTAACTTGGTGAATGAAGTTCCTTGGTTTCTTGCTATCTAGAAGGAAGTTAATGCTCTTGAATGCTAACACTACTAGGGAAGCAATACTTTGAGTATTGCTTTATTGCCTTCGAAGAGGCAAGGCTATCCTACTGTTTAGGATAGTTATTGCTGCTGTAGGTCTAGCTAGGCGATTTCAAGTTGTACCAGTATTGAATTAGTGCTTGGACTTTATATTAGGCAAGTCCCTTACTAATTTCTTGTTAACTTGTCAATATTTTCCAAACTAATTCTGTGATTTTTCAGGGCACTCTCACAGCAATTAGGGATTGGTTTAGAGACTATAAGATACCTGATGGAAAACCTGCCAATAGGTTTGCTCTTGACAACAAGCCAGCAAACAAGGTATGCTTTCGTAGAAGCTTTTGGTTAAATGGGGTTTCTTCGAAGATCCTTGATTCCATTTCCCCTTAGTTTAGTTTCTTGTAACGTTATACTTCCAAATTTTCAAATAGACATGATAGTAATGCGTAGAAAATTGGCAGTTGTTTGTTTTGTGTGCCCGTTGTGTTAGTTTATATGAAGATGAAATCTTTCCACCCTCTCCTGCAGTTGCTTTTGATTCAGTGTAGCACACAATGACGTAATATACTAATTATATTGGTAATTAGTAATCATGCTAACATATCTCCAGGCCCCCTCCTATCAGATAAAGAGGTTTCGTCTTTGTATAACTGTTTTCACTTGCTCTGCATGACCCTGCTGATGATCACTTTACCTTGCACTGCCAGGATTATGCTCTTAAGGTTATTATGGAAACCAATGAATCTTGGGCAAAGCTTGTCAAGAGATCAATCTCTGCTGGTGAGCTTTCACTTGTATAGATTGGACGTGGAAAATGTCCCCGGGATTATACTCTTCGCTTCTGAGGTGGAAAGTCAATTCATAATCTTAAGACGGTTTTCTGTTAAAATTGTTATTGTTCTTCTACTTTATCCATCCATAAATTCTGTTCATGCAGTAGTGTTTTTAAATTATCCAATACGAAAACAGGTGTTTTGGTATACCTGTTTTCGAATTGATCTTTGGTTCTCCAATTGCATCAGTTAATTTTTTTGAAAAGCCAGGTAAAAATGTTTTTTTCTCTCCTTAAAGTCAGGTAACAAATAGTTTATCCTTCACTAACTAGCAAAACTTCAATGTCTCACGTGATGCTAGTCCTGGTTGTTTCCATTAGTTTGGTTATTTGTTGAAATGTTTTCTTATAATATACTACTAATGAATTATCTAATAGTTCTTACTCTGTTATTATCTTAATCAGTGTTTTAAAAGCGGGGGCGTGAGGCGAGGTGTTTTATTTAGTACGGGGCAAGGCGTAAGTCCCGAGACATGGGGCGTAAGCTCCATGGATCTTTAAAATTTTAATTTATAATGTAGTAAAATATTATAATAACTCAATTTGTAAACAAGAAATTAATAATTAAAAAAATAAATACATGATTAAAGAAACTCATAAAAAAAAACTTCAAACATGATTTTACAGGTATAAATAATGCAATAATATAAAAGGTATTAAGAGATGCAATCAATTCTAACATCTTAATTTTCAATCAATAAAAGAATCATAATTTCATAAATTATACTACTATGATACTAAATTTACCTCCCTAAAAACATAATCAATAAAGTTTATCAGTATTATAACTAAAACATCAATGCTTCATAAATAAAATACAACTATTTTAAAATAATGAATTAATAAAATATGATAATTTTGAGACATAGGATAAAACATGAAGATCAACGACAAGTGAAATTGTAAAATTCGATTTTGTATTTTTAAAAGAAATATTAACTGATATTTCACCAATACTATGACTTGTTAATTGAGTTACTTTCAATCTTCTTATTTCTATGGATGAAAAAAATTATTAAACATCATTCATTTATTAAAGAATTACGAGGGTCAATAGTGTTAATTAAGGAATTTGACATAATTTGTGCAAGAACTTTAAGGCGAGCCCGAGCGTTGGGCGTGCTTAGGGCGTAAGTCTCACAAAACTAAGTCCCACATATAAGTCTCGAGGCGTTTTGCTAGTGCACCGCCCCGGGACGAGCCCCGAGGCGAGTCCAAAACTGCCTTTTAAAACACTGATCTTAATAGGTACTGAAAATTCTATGGAGCCTATGTTCATCATCTAAATACTAAATTTAGGACAGTTTCCGTAACCAGAGAATTTTTAGAAACGTACGTTATATTGAATATTACTGATTTAAACATATTTTAGTAAATAGCGTAATATAATCATCAAGTAGGATGAGTCCCAACTGATAATTTTTTCCTCCTAAACTATCTCTGGCAAATCTTTGCAACTAGAAACATGTTATTCACTGTGAGCGCTAGACAAATTTATACATGTCGGCTAAATAGCACTTGCGACAATGTGATGATTGATGGGTCTAAAATCATGTGGAGGGCAGTTATCTAAAGATAATCAATGTAGGCAGTATCAACAAATTGGGATTAAGTTTAATTGTTGTTACACTTGCATTAAGTGTTATGTTTGTGAAGGGGTTTTATTGTGGTTTAAACTTGTATATTTACGTTGGGATAATTGTGATATAAAAAGCCATCTATCTTCTTTTTCTCTATTACTTATACAAGGAATTCAATTCACATGAATTGATGCATAGTGAAAAGTGAAAACATGCAAAATGAAAGCTTTTCCAAAAGGACGAAAACAGCGCAAGATTATAACTACAGAAAAGAGATTGTAGTATAAAAAATCAAAACTAAATGTTGTAGCTAGTTTTGATGATACTCGTCAATATGAACAAAGTCAACTACTACTCTTTATGGAGTGCAACTTTATTTACACAGACAAGAATCAAAGAATTTACATTTAAGTCTTGACGGACAAAGTTACCGATATCTATGTTGGTGGAGGTAGCAGGTACCCGAGTGGAATAGTCTAAGGTACGTGAAAAACCGACCCCGAATACTTTTGTTATCAAGAGAAAAAGAACCAAAGAATTTACATTTCATTTGTGCAGCAGCTACACAAACAAATACTAGGATTCGATAGAGACCTCAGTAGTTTTCTCCTCAAGCAGTGGTGGTGACTTTGCTCTCTCAGCATCACTTATTTGATGCTCACTATCTTCGTGGAATCTATCTACGCTATGAAGAAAGATGCCTACACATACAAACACGTTAAAAGAAATCATCAATAAAGACCCTAGATCTATTGCCAATGACATCAAGTAGGACTCATTTCAAGGAAAAGGATTTGTAGTTAAGGAGTTCAAACAGAGTACACTGTACCTGTAGACCATATTCCAGAGGCTATAAATAGAACTGATGTCAACATCAAAGCAGTGCCTTTCCAATTGTTAATGCGATCCTGTACAAGAGAAAAACATAGGAGGTATCAAGAACCATAAAATCAACTACATAGTTACAACATTACTTCCATTACAGCTTCACCCAAAACTGACCTTTCTCAAAATTAATTTAACGGTTAAGACTAGTTCTTGGAAACCATCCTAGTTTATGTCTTTCATGTACTATGTTAAACTACAGATTTGTTTAAACAAAAGCAGCTTGTGCTTCCATTCTCATGACTATTTGCACTCGTAAAGCATATTTCCCTTTTTATCAAAGCCACCAAAGTTCAGATTGTAAGTTATTTTATTCATTACTATGAGAAGGGGGAACAAAAACATAGTTCTCTTCTCTTATTTCCATTGCTATAACATTATCTGAGAAAGAGGCAACCACCAACTGATGATTCAAAACAGCACCATGAGAGCAAACACCAGGCCTCTTCCCTCCACAAAATATTATGTGTTCTCACAGAAATTCAAAACTAGAATAATTGATAAACAATGAAAGAGGGTTGAATGGAGCTTCAATGTTCGTCGGCAGCGGTTGGTGGCAGGGAGGAGAAAGACTTCAGTGACGATGGTGCAGATATCCAGCACATGACAATGAATGGTAAGGCTTGCTTTCAATGTGTATATACAGGAGAATAGGGAAAAAAGAAAAAAAAAGGAAAAGGGCAAAGAAGGAAAAGGATGGGATTAGTCGGAGAAAGGAATGGAAAGGAGTTTGCAGGAGTACAAAATGGAATGTAGTTTGCCGGAGAAAGAAATGGAGAAGAGTTTGCTGGAGAATTAAATAGAGAGGAATAGCCGGAAAAAGGGAAACAAAACAGAGGATCTAGATGATGGGAAGAAGGATTTGTTTGTATTAAAACTTTGGTGGAAAGACAAAAAGATCCTCAACAGTTAGAGAGATAATAATGTGGTATTTAGGACATTTAAAGAAAATAAAAAACAGGGACAATGCTAACCTACTAAAGCCATGTAGTACATTACCAAAACTTTTATAAAATGTGTGTCTGTATCTTAAGTGGAAAAAAAAGGAAGAAAAAACTCCTGAGAAGGAAAGATATAAGTTGCAAAACAAGTAAACATTGTCATTGAACTCAAACCTGGACAACCCCCACAAGAGGAGAGGAAGGCACATCACCAAATACATGAATCGAAACAGTAGACATCGCCATAGACAGTGGTCTCAGACTTGGTTTGACGCAATGGAGACAGACATAGTTTACAGGGCCCTGCAGTCAGACACTTTAATGTAAGATGAAGTAAAGCTAGATACAAACAGTACTACTAGTTTAGCATCTTAACTAAGTGAAAGCCAATTACTCTTTTGAGAACTTCAATATAAAAGAAATAACGATGTATGGTCAATAAGACCAGTCATCCAAACAATTTTGGTTGTTAAGTAACGTTTTTGCCTCAAAGGAAATGCCACATTTCATCACATATATGATTAATATAAAGGAATAGAGTAAAGTAGGGAAAGAACTATTTTGCAGAAAGCATTTCCAAATGTTATACCTCCATATTGAACATTATATAAAGAAGCACCCTCTTTTACATAGAGTACTGGATTAGATAATAGAATTACCTGTGTTGCAAATACAAGCAGCTCTCCTATTGCAAAAAGAGGGATGAAAGCATATAAACTCTTAAAACAAAAGGCAGCAAAGCAAAATATTGCTCCGAGAAATGTCGCCACTGAGAGAAGCTGCAGTAAAGAATAGTGACGTCATTAGCAGCAGGATTTTGAAGGATTCAAATGAAAATACCAGAAGAGAAGACGTGTGTCATTAACATAAAAATTAACTTCATAGGTCATCCTTCTAAAAACAGCGAATTTGAGTAAATTGAAACAAGGAGAAAGAGTTGTACAAGTCAAAAGAATCAGTTCTACTGGGACATTTTTTATCCCCTGATTGAGAAAGACTTGTTTGTCTTACATTTAACGAAAAATGATCTTCAAATTAGACACTAGATTAAGTGAGAAATATTTCTAGAGATAAAACAGAATCTTAAGATAAAAAGAAGTACCCACCTTAAAGGCATTGGATATTGTGGAAGTCATTCGATCCAAAATAAAGCCTCCGGCCAAGGTTCCAAATATTCCAGATACAACAGTAATACCTCCAAACATCATGTCTGCATTTTCCTGGGGAGACACCATTTACATATCAGCAAGCATGCACTTAATGCTTTAGTGGTATTTGATTGGTTCACTTAAAGCTGAATGTGCATAACCAGATGATGCAAACCAAAAGAATGTAAGTTAATGGGGAATGATCGAATTGACCTCATTTCACTTGTACATAGTAACTTTCAAAATGTGAATCCAAGGCCATCGAAAGAGAAAAATCAACAGAATCATGCAAGCATAAACTTATCTGTTGAGAATAGTTGTGAAGCGGGATAGAGGATCTGATAGCTTACCATATGGTATATGTTATAACCAGCCTTTGGTCCCCAATAGGAATATGCACCAATTACAAAATTATATGCTATGTATCCTGTAAGAAACCACTCAAGTTGAGAATCAGAGTGTAGAAACCTATCAGACGTGCATAACAAGCTTAAAGAATAAGTGAGATCTCTTATTTTAGGAAAACAAGACATCCAGAAAAGGTTCATCAACATGTTCCAATATCAGGATCCAAAGACAAGGTAGCATGGAATTTTTTGGAGGTAAGACAAGTTAATGAAATACCTAGGACATTGATGACATAAATCTTTTCAAGATGAAGCACCTTCAGATCCTTCCAGAATCTTGTCAACTCATTCAAATTGCTAGGAGCACCTTTCGAGCTGTAGAAAAGAGAAGAAAACAAGAAAGAGGTCAGTTGAGTGAAAGCAGAGGACGTATTGCTCATACTTTTTCATGTTTGAGGGATGGGTGATAGATCTTGGCTGTCCTAAGACTATTAATAACATCTGACTGGTTTTATGAAGGTTCCTTACCCATCCTTGGAATCTTCCAGTGTTGATAACAAACCATTGCTAGAATTTGAAACAGCTGCATTAATGACAAGAGTTGGGGTTAAATTATGGTTCCATCGAGAAAACCATGACAAGTTAAGTGCGTAGAACGCCTAAAGGAGGAAAAAGCTAAGAAACAATGGTCAAGCTCACAGATAGGAAGCTATCCCTTACTGTTTTACCACTTCAAGTATCTTTTTTTTTTTGAAATGGTAACAAGTATCTTCCTACCTGGTATAAGTGAATGAAAAGGATCACGAGTAGATCTTTTATTCAATTTCTCCATACACCTGTTTGTTGACGAAGCACCTAACCTACTTTCCAACCACTTTGACTTATTACTTAATAGTATATTTATATCAAAATGCCACACCCTAAGCCAAACAAAGAATGTTATCAAGCTGATACAAATGGAAGAACTGCAAGCTTGCACATATTTTATCCTACATTCTATAATTACTACAAAAGATAATTATGGACAAACTAAAGAAACCGAGGGAGAAGTTTTCCATTTTAGCAATTGAGGAGTTCCACTAGGCCCCTAGTTCTTTTATCCATTTAACTATAACCATTTAATATTATTTTTTTAAAGCAAAGACTCTTCCAAACACAACTTTTGTTCACAAAATAACTAAGTTGAGCACAGAGAGCAAAATGATCAAAATTGCGACAAGAATCACGCACCCCTGTTGCCCTAAGTGTAATAGACATGTCTATGATAATAGGCACTACCTTCTTCTGGGAAAGAAGTCAGGGGAGAAGTTAATGGTTCTTTTGATCCGGCGTGAGAGAATCCTGCATAAACACTTCAAGAAATATCAGAAAATGCATACAGGATAAGACCAAAAGAGTAATTGACCATTACCTTTTAATTGCAATGGTTTCATAATTAAACCTAACACTGCAAAGGGAAGCATTAGTAGTGCCTCTATCCAAAATGCCCAACGCCAGCTAAGATGATTTCCAACCTATCAGAGCGTGGAACATTAGTAAAACTTGGTATGAACAATGAATCACATTCCACAAGAGAACATTAAACTTGACCACTTGAGAGTGAGCTTACCAGTCCACCATATACATAGCCAACTGCTATCCCAGTAGGTATACACATGTAAAATATTCCCAGCCATGCTGTTTTCTGGATAAAATAAGAGAATTCACATTCAGAAAATATACAATATGCAAAAGCATCAAGAGGTATACCCAAGCAGAAATGAAGTTGAAGAAGCATGCAAAAAAACAAGTGATGGCACAATTTTTTTTCAGTTTGATGTCCTTGAGCTAAGGGTCTCTCGAAAACAGTCGCTCTACCTACCAAGGTAGAGGTAAGGTATGCGTACACTCTACCCTCCCCAGACCCCACGTTGTGGGATTTCAGTGGGTATGTTGTTGTTGTATGTCCTTGAACCAAGGATGAACTGGAACGAGTGTTCACTTGTATTTTTTGAAGATGAAGACCTGCATAAAGCCTAGTCATGCTTATTTCCAAAGTCAGACAACAACGAAAAACTACGCCTCAATCTTGAGCTAGTCACAGTCGGATATATGAATCCTCATTATCCAATTCGCTCCATTTTGACGCAGTTTCATTCCAATATTCAGCAATTTAAGTTCTCTAACACTAGAGACCCCATCAGTCTAGAATCCAAAAAAACAATCTCAATAGAGTAATTGATAAGTTCAGTGGGTCAAACAATTTAAAGAAGTTATGACCTCAGAAGTTGCTTTAAGCACAGCAGAGATATTGTTTTATCAAGCCTAATTCATTATCTTAAATCTTAAGGGGAATTGATATTGCTCCTTTACCAGGGAATTTAGTGATCCATGAACTAGGTAATATGAGTGATATTCCAGCATCTGAGAGAAAAGTCCACTCACTAATGACATTGTTTATTGTCTTAACACCGCAAGTGATAACATCCAAAGCCCGTTCCAACTATAATAGCCTTCTTCAAGTGATAACATCCCAAGGAGCGATCAAACGCAAGTGTGTGAGGAGAACCAAAAAGGCTTGGAATGCCTCATGAATACATATATGTGCTTGTCACGTCAATATTCGAAGAGGATATGGAGCCAACTTGGAAGAAATGAGATTGAAGTTGTGGCTGCAAGCTTGAAACAATGGCCTCAAAAGGCAGAAGATGCAAGATTGGTGTCTCAGAGTTGAGGTTGTGGACTCAAACTTGGATATTTTTGCACACTTCCGAAGGAACTATAAACTAGAACCCTAGATTGATTTTGAGTTAGTTTTTGGTTTTGGAGAAGTATAGTTTTGAGAGGCTTAGCCTAATTTTAACGCTTTCTTTCTCTGGATTAATTTTACATCTTCCTTTCTATTGAATCTTGTTTGGAATATTAATTAGTAGGTTCCTGCACATCTGTTTGGTATCGAATCTAATCATTCTGATTCTTACTTTCATTTTACCGCTACTGTCTTTGAGTTTGAATGATCATCAGTGATAGCAAGGATTCGACTTTGTGTTATTCTAATGTGTAAAACAAATACAACCTATCATCTATTCTTTCATAGTGTGCTTCCGCATATTTGTTTGCTCCTGCTATTCCATGAGCTTTCATCAAATGCATTGCAAATAATATGACTTCCTAGAATACGGGTGATAATAGCTTAATTGGAGCCCTCAGAAAGTTGATTAAGCACATAATAGCGAAAAGATTGAAAAGAAAGCTCCCAGTGCTTACACATTGTGGTGTAAACTTAAATTGTTGCACCATGAATGAAATGGAAGTATATGCAGAAGAACAACCGATCATATTAGCAGCAGAAAATAAAAAAGCACCACAACATTCAAATCTTGCCAGAATATAATTTGCCTTAATATTGAAATAAAAGAACAGCAGTATAAAATGCGACATCTACTGGAGTTATCAGTCACAAAAATCAGAAATGTTAAAAAGCCAAACCTGAGCAACAGGGGCATTATCATCAATAAAAGGAGCAGCAAGGCTTATGAAAGATGCCTCACCAACACCCACCAACCTGGAAAAGGAAAGTTATTAATTTAAAAAAAGATACACTTCCTGCTCCTCCCACCCCCTCACCCCCCATAAAATTGTGAGTAATACATGACAGCTTGTGAAGAGTAATATGGTTAGACTTACATTCTGCATGTTGCAATGAACCAGAAATTCATTGAGAAACCACAACCAACAATAGCTATTGTCCACACTGTCAGTCCAACTCCAATAAGTCTAAAAGGATTGACACTGTGGAGTTAACAAGCACACGGGTAAGAAACTCAAGAAATTGATTGACTAAAGGAGCAAGAATATGCATACAACTCGAGTAGTTTTCCTTTCCCTAGTGAAACTCTGTCTGATACTATTCCAAGCAAATCATATGACAAAGCTGCAAACTGAGTTTTTAAAAAAATGAAGACAGAGTTCTACTTCAACTCTGACAGCAACAGAAAGAATCGCATCGTCAGGAATGCCAAATATAGAAGTAAAAGAGGATTCTTTTTTAGGATGTGGTGTAGTTCGCTCTTGACTAAACTTGTCAGAAAAATGGTCTGCTCTAATTGGATACATGTACTACAGCACAGAAGTTAAAAGGAAAGAAAATCGTCAAAGAAAATTTGGTAGGACACCAACCCCTATTAAATAGGGCTTTTAACATGTTTTTTGTTACATTTACAAAGGCTTTGTTATCTTTACCAACAAGCAATTCATGAGAATAGAGTCACAATTTCTTCCACCTATTGACATTACGTCTTATACTAACAAATTGCATGTGCATGAAAAGCTGAATACTACATCAAGACTAGTGGCACCTAGATAATTACTCACTACAAGTTTATCCCCTCTATTTGGCATTAGCACCAAGTAAGACAAATAAAGTTGTAGTGGTCTCTTATATTAGGGCTAAGAAGAGATGTGCGTCTATTAATAGATAATGAGGAGATTCATAGTTAAATGGTTCCATCAAGACAAAATACTATCCCATCTGCTTCAACTTGAATGTAATAATAATTTTATTTATGAGAAGGTAACATAATTGAATGCAATAATTTGACTTAAATTATTTACCAGAGGAAAATATTGAACTTGGAATAGATTATTTCAGAGTTCTGAAATATGGATTATTTAATGAAACATGAGTGAAAAGGTTAAAAGTTACATGTGGTTATAGGTTTATTTATATTTAATATATTAAAAAGAGTAAAAGTAAAAGCGGGACAACTGCTTTTTCTTGCAAATAATATAAGTACTCCCCAGCCTTCATTTTAAAGAAGTGGACATTTAATCATGAAGCATTTCAAAAAGAGTATTGTCTTATGTTAGATTATGTCTCCGGAAAACGTTTTTACCTATGGTATGGGACAAGTCATTTGTGATATGGTAAAAAGGTCAAATCATTAATGAAGAGAAATCTTACACTTGTTCAAACCATATAATATGGCTTCAATTGTTAAATCATATTTCTGTCAGGTGCCAGTACATAAGCTTCAAAAGTGAATGTTCGTAAGTATGAAATATATCTGCACCAAGATATCAAGCTTGCAATATACTGGGATTTACCTCTTGGCAAAGGAGGCAAATATTGGAGATGCCACCAGAAGCCCAACCATGAAAGCAGATGATATGATACCATCCTGAAAATTATTCAAATTAAATTCACCCCTGAAAACAGACAGAAACAATCTCATGGTAAGCCTCAGCATGTAACATGAGGATATGTAATTTTAAAAAATCAATCATTAAATTAGAAAGGAAAAGTTACATCATCAAGGAAACAATTGAAGCACTGGTAAATCAACAAGAAAATGATGAATATATGGGAAAAAAGAAAGGAAACTATCAAAAAATAAGCAAGGAAGAAAACTTAGGGAAACACCAAAAACCACATCATTTCCCCCTTAATCAATCACTTCAGAGTTGAGCAGGACTAGGGAGGAAAGAGAGCAAATTTCAAAAGAATTCTTACTGAATTCCGCTGCCAGAAGAACATGTACCAGTTTTCGTACAACTTCTGCGGCTTCCATTAACACCATTGCTCGCAATAGTTCCACGATCCACATAATTTAATAAGTTGATCACACAGAATACAGCAAGTAACCTGATAATTCACAGCAAATACATCAGAAGCTAATAGTTTAGATTAAGTCAAAAAACAACAATAAGGATGCACAAGTGAGGGATAGCCAGTGGACAGGACCCTCTACCTCTTCTACCAAGATTTTGTGGGTTCGAGTCACCAAGGGAGCAAAGTGGGAAAAGGGTCACAATTAACTTGGTGGGGGTGGATTTGGGTGTTCAAAATGAAATAAAATTGACAACTTCAAAAGCATTATGGATTAGGACAACAAGTTAATAAGATACCAAATATAACAGAATTTCTATACCTAAAATTGAGGAATAAATGCAAAACTCAATAATTACATAAAGAATAGGGAAATAAAGAGAACATCAATTCAACCCTAACTGAGATCCCATCATGTAACTGTATCAAGAAGGTCAGTAACCTAAAGCTCTCAACTTTGCTAAAGAAATATGAAAAACAAGAAAACCTCTCAAAATTAAAATCATTCTTGAATTTTGTTTCTTGATGACTCAAACCTTATGATTACAATTCACTGACTATAAAAGCACTGAAATTCAAATTTCTTGGGAACCCATTTGGTTAAAAACACAAAATTCAGTTTTTTCTTGAATATAAATTAGAGAAAATTACCTTTTGGCAGTAAACCAAGAAGGTTGAGGAAGTAATGAGGATGGAATTGAAGATATTGCCATGTCCGTAGGTGCAGCAGCAGGGACATCAACTAATGATGTGTTTGGATTTGAGTTAGATTTATTTGTTGAATTTGAATCACCCAAAGGCTTTGAGTCTTCTTCTTGTTTTTCCATTTTTTAAAGAAATACTATTTCTTTGACTGGAAGTTTGGTTGAAAGGAAGCTAATTTCCTTCCTTCCTTCCTCAAAGCCTTTTGGGGTATGCGCAAATGTGTTTTCTTGGTTTTAAACTTTTTTTTTTTTGTCAATAATGGAGTTTTAATAACTTTATAATGATTGGGATAATGTGTTTGTTGTTCACAAATACTATAAGGTAACTAAAAATCAGGAGAGCCTCATTGGATGTTCTCGATTCCTACTTATCTATGATTATAATATAATACAAATAAAAATTCGCTATTTGTATTATATTAATTGCTAAAAAAATTAAAAATATTACTAGTATCAAATTAGTAAACCTTTTTAATATACGAAATTCCAGAGTGAATTTTGATAAACTTTTTATAGCTTACAAGTAGTACAAAAGTTAAAATAGTTCCATAGATATGTAAGACTTTGCCTGATATTTAAGAGTTAGAACTCTGATAGGAAATATTAATCCTACATGGATAAGAGCACCTTGAAGTTTGAAACACCTCTTAAGTCTTAACTACGTCAACTCATTGCATGCTTTAAAATAGGTACTCCATTATTTACATTGGGATGGATAGTGCCGGATGCACTCGGAGATGTATTCGTGTGTTTTTATTGATTTAAAAATATTTTTTATTAAATTTTTAAGAAAAATATTTTCTCTTATTTTAAAGATTTAAAAAAAAATATTTAATGCAATCAAATAAAAAAATAGAAAAATATTTTTCATACCAAACACATCCTAATTCATCACATGTTTTTTTCTCTAAAATTAATTTCATCTATTTATCTCCTGATTCCACCTCAAAAGTTAGTTAATCTGTCACAATATATATTTCTTTCCGGACTTACTAATTATAAAATGTGAGACATGAAAGTATTTTTTAATAAGCATTCCCCTATAATAGTGGAGTCCGTCATATGCTTTCATGATGCATAACAGTACCAATAACGTTTGCCAACTTTTATACTTCATTAAAAATTGGATTATTCCTTCAAAAGGTTTAATTAAAGTGAGGTTTTATGATCCTTTTGGTATTCAAGTGACTGAATTATTGCAAAATATTGACTGTGGAGTCCAATGAGAGGTCTGTGTAAAAGCTAATGTCTTTCTTAGACTACTTTAAAATTTTAATACCTTCACTAATCACCTTTTTCCTCTACATTTTAAATGCCACATTTCTTTCGTGAAACATACCTAGCACCAAAATGATGCATGTAATGATGTGGTTAGGAGCGTCTAATGCACGGACTGAGTTGAATTTGGGCTAACTAAAATAAATTAAGATAATAATACTAAGCGAATGGAATGAATCATAATTTTATGAGCTAATTTGCTATCTCATAAGTGTAATTATCATGTATCTTTATCTTTACAACTTGTTTGGATGGTTGTTGCTTATTATGTTATACCTAATTGTTACTTTAGATATGATATTTGTTTTAATTGTTACTTAAATTTTATTATATCATATTGTTAAATTCATCACTATATCATTACGAGAAGTCTCATTTTGTGTAACATGGATTCGATGTAACCTCGTCGTTATCTTTTTTGTTCTTATTTTGTCTTTGCTTATTATTTAATAATCTTATTTTATCTTTTATCATGCCTATTGTAAGTTTGTTTTTCAAACGACTGATGTGTCAATGATGGAAAACATACCATCAATCTAAATATTGTATCTATCAAAATAATATATTATAATATAATAAAATATAGATCTACAATATATTATGTAACATTTAAGGCATTGTTTGGTTCATGAAATAAGGCGGAACAAGTAATACACTGTGTGGGACGAAGTAAGGATTCTTCTCACCTCCCACGAGTCGTTCACAGGGATACAAGTTTGGAATTAAATTTACTTTACTTTATTTAATTTATTTAACAACATAACAAATATAATCCCTAAGGTGAGGTAGGATGTATAGTTGTATACGGCTTACCCTCACTGTGTGGGACAGAAAGGTTGTTACAGACACACACTCGATTTAAAAGACCTTGTTCGGCTTTAAGGTATAAATATATCCGGGAACCAAACGATCATAAAAACCATCCAAAGAAGTTGTTACTTTAGTCTCTCGTTTTTGCCAATAATTTGTGCAACTTAAATGAGACTAGAAGCAGATGTAGACAACACTTTTGCCAATCATTTGCCAAACATCCTCATCATGTATGTTTGTTGAAGAAGTCCTTATATGAGCTTAAGCAGTCTCCACGGGCATGATATACGCGGTTTGCAGACTATGTTTCGACTATTGGGTTCACTCACAGCAGGTCGGATAATTCCTTGTTCATCTACCGTCGTGGTTCGTTCTTGGCCTATATTCTATTATATGTGGATGATATTATTTTGACTGCCTCTTCCGATGCCTTATGCCAGTCTATTATGACAATGCTCAACTTTGAGTTTGCTATGAAAGACTTGAGGCCCTTGAATTACTTTTTGGGGATTGTTGTCACTTGTCATGCAGATGCGTTGTTCTTATTTCAAAAGAAGTATGCAGTTGAGATCATTGAGAGAGCTGGGATGTCATCCTGTAAGTCCACTTCCACTCCAGTTGATACTAAACCCAAGCTTAGTGCTGCGGCCGGCGTACCATACGAGGATTCGACCTGCTATCGCAGTCTTGCAAGGGCCCTTCAGTATCTTACATTTACGAGACCAAATATTACATATGTTGTCCAACAAGTGTGTTTGTTCATGCATGATCCCAGTATTGAGCACATGAATGCACTCAAACGCATTATTCGGTATATTCAGGGTACACTTGACTCTGATTTGCATTTATATCCTTCCTCAACGTCCACACTTTGTCTCGTATACGGATGCTGATTAGGGTGACTGTCCAGACACCAGGCTGTCTACGCCTGGCTATTGTATGTTTCTTGGCAATAACCTGGTCTCATGGTCTCTGCAAAATGGCAGTCGACATTGTCCCAATCCAGTGCCGAGGCCGAGTATCGAGGGGTAACTAATGTGGTCTCGGAATCATGTTGGTTACGTAATTTGCTATTGGAGCTTCATTCACCTATTCAGAAAGCAACCTGGTTTATTGCGATAATATTAGTGCCATCTACCTTTCTGGCAATCCGGTTCAGCACCAGCGCACTAAACATATCGAGATGGACATTCACTTTGTCTGTGAAAAGGTTGCTCGTGGTCAAGTACGCGTCTGCCATGTCCCGTCAAGATATCAAATTGCGGACATCTTTACAAAGGGTCTTCCCTCGGTCCTTTTTGAAGATTTTAGGGACAGTCTCAGCGTTCGAAGACTGCCCGCTATGACTGCGAGTGTGTGTTAAATATACACAATATACAATATACACACAATATACATGTGTATATTGTGTATATTGGGCTCTCGGTGCTCTCAGCCCAGCCCTTGTACCGTGTATTATTTTAGTATTAGTTTAGGTAATG
The DNA here is from genome assembly GCA_029783415.1 of Anisodus acutangulus. Taxonomy (NCBI): domain Eukaryota; kingdom Viridiplantae; phylum Streptophyta; class Magnoliopsida; order Solanales; family Solanaceae; genus Anisodus; species Anisodus acutangulus. Next base: position 38,216,653 of record CM056510.1, on the reverse strand, counting down.
TTGTAGTGTAATCAGTATTGTACACTTACCATAATATTTGTATTACCATAATTGTATAATTAGTATCCAAGTAGAATAAGGTTTTAGGAGTAGAATAGGAATATGATTCTCCTATTATGGAATATATAACTTGTATATATAGCCTTTCAATCAATGAAAATAATAAAGAGATTATTTCTTTTATTCTTCCATATGTAAGATTCTAAGGAAAGGAAGATGACCAAGGCGTGGTACATGCAAGCATTCTCTGCAGTTTAACAGCACAACCTTGGTCACTCTTGGAAGCATCCAATGTGGAAACCTTAGGCCAGGATAGCCCACTATGAACAAATTTTCAAGATTTTCATGTGGTTGTAGGTAGGCTAGAACTTCCCCAGCAAGGATCTGATCACAAGGGGCAGCTCCTGTTTGAGGCTCTTGTGAAGAACCCTGTATTTGGACTTTACTCTGTTTCAATCCAGTTAGAGCAGGATTCATAATCAGATATGCACCATCACTTCCCCAGCAGAGCCCTAAACACTCTAGATGTTCCTTATTCTTGATTTTGGCTGCTTCAGCTTCTTCAGCATCGCTTACATACTCCAGGTGTTTAATTTTCAATTGACCTCGAAGGTTTAGAAATTGCAGGTCAGAAATACTTGATTTCCATACTCTTTTCTTTCTCAGAGCCGATTGGTTACCTCTTGCAGAGAACCTCTCGGAAGAGGCACAATGAATATGGTAATGTCTGAAGATGAACTAATTGTTCAATTTGAGCAGGCATCTGAGTAAGTGCTTCACATCCATCGATGATAAGATGTCTTAAGGAAGTAATGTGACCTAAAGCAGGCAATATCTGAAGATTATGACAGCCAAATAAGTTCAGGGTCATCAAACAGTGTTAGGAAGAGATGCTAGAAGGTAATTCCTGAAATTCTGTGTTGGAGAGATCAAGATACTTCAAACTTCTAAGCTCACCTATTGACTTTGGAAGGTTTATGTTGCAGCCACTCAAATCCAGCACCCTCAAATGAATAAAGCTTGAAAAGATATCTGAAGGGAGTTCATTCATCTTACCAACTGAAAAGACTAGCAAAGTTCGCAAGTATTTTGCTTGACATAAAGATTTTGGAATCATGGATGATTTATAATCAGAAATGATTGAAGCGTGGCGAATGTTTGTGAGATCATTTCTTAAATTTCCTCTAGTCAGCATAGCAGCTTCATTTTTTGTAAGATGTCGGGCAAGAGAGTAAAACCAGTCATACATCTTGTATGTTGTTAAAAAGCCATCACAAGATTCATTGACTTTTACAAAGAAAGACATCCACAATAACTCATCAAAGTACTCTGCTGCAATGTCCTCTAATTGCTTGCCTTCTTCATCTGCAAAGACTAAACCATGTGCGATTCACATATTTATTAGATTCTCCTTACTGATCTCGTAATTTTTGGGAAATGTAGAGCAGAATGAAAAGCAATGTCTGATTTTCGATGGCAAGTGCAGGAAACTAAGCAGTAGAACAGGTGCAGTTGCTTTCTTAAAACATCCCAAATTCCAAATGCTGCTGTTTTTCACATGCAACCACTCTTTCTACTCTCTTTTGAAGCGCATCATACTACCAATAATTTTTGCTGCTAAGGGTACACCAACACATTTCTTGCTGATTTCTTTTCCAATTGACAACAGGTTTTAGCAATCAGATTCTTTTACATTGTGAAGAGCATACCTTTTGAACAGAGCCCAAGTATCTTCTTCAGTCAACCTCTTCATTGAGTGTATCAGATTTGTGCTTTCCATCATGAGCGCAACTTTTGGCCGACGAGAGGTTATAAGGATCTTGCTTCCATCAAAGCTAGAGCTAAAGAGGGGCATTATCATATCCCAGTCTTCCCAGTCATCGCTCCACACATCATCAAGCACAAATAGGTATCTTTTCCCGTGCAATATGTTCCACAATTGGGACTGCAATGCATCCAACTCTGATAATTCACATTTCTTTGCAGTTGTGGACTCAATTGCTGCTTTTAGAATGTTTTTCACATTAAACTCATCTGACACAAAAACCCAAATTCTCAAATCAAAATGTTTCCTAGGCTAACTGAGCAAGTGTTGTCTTGCTAATGCCTGGGACCCCAACTATTGAGATCACAGGAGGAATATTCTCTCCGTCAGATGTTGATGATGTTAATAACTGCTCAACTATCTTCCTTCTCTCCTCTCCTCTTCCAAAAACTTCAGATGACATGACAAAAGAACCGGTTTCTCTTCTTTTGAATAGCCCATCACCTGTTTTTCTTTCTTTTAGGTTCAACTTTAACCTTTCAATTGCAGCTTTTTGTAAAGTATCAAGAACATTCCTCATGTTTGTTATATTTACTGCATAGGTTTTCAATTTGCTTTTGTGGACAAATTCTTCAAGCAAGTCCTCTGCCCTGTAGGCTGCATCTTTAAGCTTGGTAACCCAAATCTTGACAGCTTTATCTACTGTTTGTTGCTCTTCTGTATCTTCAAGAATTGCTTGGGCCAGAGGTAGTAACTTCTTAAGCTTCTTGATTCTGTCCTCCAGCTCCCAACACTCAGCAAACTTCTGTATTATTGGACTGGCTAATTTCTCAAAGACAACCTGCAAAAGTGGAGCCAAGACAATATCTGCCATCTTTAAAAGCTTAGTGTTTTCTCAGAATTGGAGCAGAGAATGTATGAAAAGATACAGTTCATCCACTGTCTAGTTTTGTTTTTCCAAGTCAAGCTCTAGTGTCCAAGTCAAGCAAGGAAGCCTTAAAGTCAAGTTTGTCTAGTCTTTTTCCTATCTTCTTCTACAGTGCGCTAGATTTTATTTATTTATAACCGTGGTGTCCGGGTAACTTGCCCACACCTCGATAAATTTCACAAAAGACCTGCTATCTTCCACCAACATAGGTATCATGTAACTCTAGAATTATGTGTAAGTGACAGTGTAATGAATGTTTACGGGCATCATCGTAATTTATATAACGGTTTATGTACCATTTATTATAGGTTATCAATCACTGTTGTTAAATCAGTGTTTAGAGCTTAAAATCATTCAATTTTGATATTACATTACCTTTTCATTGGGTTGTTATCTTTTATGGATTTAATACCAATTGAACAAAAAATTAGTCCAAGTCTAAGATTAAAAAAAATGATAGATGGCCTTTTTCTCTTTTGAATGAAACTTATAAAATTGAAGTGTTCGATTCTAAACTTGAAGTATCTGACGAAAAAATTATCTATAAATTGTTAACTTTTACATGGTTAAACTATGGTTTTGATTTACGCAATACAGATTAGGCTAAGGATAATATACATTATCCATTTATTGATATTAATGCCAACACTGAGTGGAGGTAAAAGAATGCACACTATTCTCCTCTATCTCCAAAAGAAGAAAGAAAACAGAAATCCGACATCTTTGCTTGCTTTCCTTATTTTGTAGTATCAGCAAAAAAGAATAGAATTATAGTACAAGAATCAAACATATCTAAGTTTTTGACTACTCATATTGTCATATAAGTGAGTGTTGCCTTGGGTGAGTTCAGAGTTGGATAAATTATACACCATGTATTTTGAATCGTCAATTGACACCATGGTCATTTATTTAGATTAGCCAATACATCATATTATCTCTTTACTTCAGTTCACAAAACCTATCTTCAGTACAAGCATCAAGCATATACAGATCAAAATTACAAACAAAATAGCATACCTTTTTACCTAATACATAGAGTAGCAGGAAGATGATTACATGAAAAAAAAAATGGACTATTAAATCAAAGTTGTACATTATTGCTGTGCATGAATGCTACATTAATGAGTGGTAGCAAGATTTTTATATCAAAAATACTATACTGTCATGGGTAGTTAATAGAGCATCTGTGTAACAAATGCGAAAAGTATCGCATACATACTCAGGACGAGGGATTTAAAAAAAAAAAAGGGGGGGGGGGGGGGTATACTGTTGACACAATGGCGCTCATTTGTTGGGGGTACGAAACCCTTCACCTTTAAAAACATGACCAAGATGGCCTCCACAAGCAGCACAAGTTATCTCCATCCTCATGCCATCTGGGTCTGGCTGAAAATCATGTAACCAACTCAAATGTTAAAAGTGTTCGTAAAAATAAGTACTTGCAGTGTTTGTAATTTTAGCAACTCTAGCATTAGAAATGAGGTTGATAGAGCAGTATTCAATGGTTCAGAGTTCGAGTCACCAAATGAGCAGATTGAGAAAGAATTCCGGTAAAACAACCTAATGTACAATATTTAGAAAGTGAAAAAACATATGAATCTAGTTTCAGAAGAGCTCACATTGCGATTTATGGCTCCAGGGAGACCCTAATAAAAAGAAGGCCAGCCACAGGGTGAGTTGAACTTTGTTGCGGACCTGTAGATGGGAGTGCCACAACCAGCACACAGGTAGGTGCCTACACCAAAAAACTTGTTATACTCCCCACTCCCTTGATCCCTGTCAAGTAAAAATCAGGGATTACAATCACTTAATTAATGTGCATCACATAAATAGAATCATCTGCAATTCTTTTTTGGTTGCTTGTTTTGTTAATTGTTAGTATCTAATAGCATAGGTTAGCAGCTCAAATTAATATAAATCAGCTATGCCTCAATCCAAACTAATTGATGTCCTTTGTTCAATTCGGACTCATTTCTCCAATACTAAATAATTTGAAGATTAAGATAAAATTATGGGGTCTCTAAAGCTAGAGTTTCCTAAAAGTCACAGACAAGCTCGCTCTAACCAGAGTAGAAAGACTCCTACCAAATGAAGAGCCTGATATTGTAGCAAAAACTATGTTTTAATCCCGACTACAATCAGACCTCCCTATAACAATAGTATTTTCTATAATAACCATGTTTTTTGGGGAACAGATCTTTCATGTTATGTTATATCATAGTAGTATATATTTTCTATAACAACATTTCGCTACAAACGATGTTGTTATAAAGAGGTTTGACTGTAATTGGTGTCGCCTATATAAATAAAAATCATATACGTAATGGCAGATTGAAGAAAAGGAGATTATACGATAGCATACTCTGTGCCTTTCTGCCTCAAAATCCGGAATTGCTCAGGGAGAGAATGGCACGCCATTACTCCTCTGACTTCTGAACGGACTGCAGCCATGGCTACAATCCTGATTCCTGAATTGGGTATTGGACACACCATGAATGTGGACTACTTTTTTGGTGTTGAAAATCAGAGTTCTTGAAGGAGCAAATGGTGAGAATTTAAGAATCTGAGAGTCCATTGAGATCTTTTTTTTCCTTTTGGGTATGTAGTTTACTCTCAAGACCTATATTCCGTCCATGGTGTACTGATGATTGATGATTCTCCAACTGTCACTGTTGCTTCACAAAATTCGGCTAACGACTTTGTACTATTATCTTGTATTCCCATATGTGGCTAAAATCACTTGTTTGTCACCAACGCAAAAAGGTAACACATGCGAGATTTTTTCGATTTTTTTTTTTTTGGGTTTAATGTTATGTCTTTCGATGTTAAAAGACGGCGCAGTCCACATGATTTTTTTGTGTTGATTTCTCATCACCCGTTTTGGAGCCGATTAATTCGAATAATTATTTTTTGGTGTTTAGATTACTGAACTTGAATGAAAGTGAAAATAATTTTATCACGCCACATGAACATATTGAATTTGATTACGTCTTTGATGTTAAAGAAGTAACAAGTAATTTTATAATGAGTACTCACACATAAGGTAAACTAACAGCATTTTGAATAACAGGATTGATGATTACATAAGATATAGTAACGTCTTAACCTTAATGTTTTTGGGTACATTAAAAATTATTAAATAATTTCTTAAATCCTACAACGGTTAAGTGAATATAACAAGTTTAATTTGACGTAATTGATACCAAAGTTTAACCTTTTATGGAAGTATATCGAGGGTTATCCCCTTTGTATTTTTATAGTGGACTTTTCTACGATAACAACATATCCAGTGATTTGGAGATGGTAGAGTGTACGCAGATCTTACCTCTATGAAAATGGGATAACCCTTGAGCATGAAAAACACGTAAGCACAAGCACAAGCACAAGCAAAAGCAAAAGCAAAAGCAAAAGCAAAAGCAAAAGCAAAACCAGGAGCAAAACAAGAGAAACAGTCAGATCATGTCAAAAAATTTAAACCAGTACGAAAATGTTGGTATAAAAGCGAATAAGTCACGATAGCGCATTCTGAAAAAGTGAGCAGTAACTAGCGCGGGTAAATAAGCTAAACAAAGTACACTAAAGAACACATAGCAGTAGAAATCAAACTACCGGGGACTATAAAGCAATACTACGCCTATTAGTATGATAGGCTACACGGGCCTACAATAATAACACTACAACTACCAGTTTGCAAATGTAAGTAGGACTACGCTCGACTAACTACTACCCTAATCCATGTCCTCCACAACCCTCTATCTAAGGTCATGTCCTCAGTAAGTTTCACCTGCGTCATATCCCGTCTAATCACCTCTCCCCAATACTTCTTCGGCCTACCTCTACCTCTCATGAACCCATCCATAATCAACCTCTCACACCTCCGCACTGGGGCATTTGTGTCTCTCCTCTGCACATGCCCAAACCATCTCAACCTCGGTTCCTGCATCTTATCCTCCACCGAGGCCACTCCCACTCTGTCCCGAATATCATCATTTCTAATAATATCCCTCCTCGTATGCCCACACATCCATCTCAGCAACCTCATCTCCGCAACTTTCATCTTTTGAATGTGTGAAGTATTGACTGGCCAACACTGTGCCCCATACAACATAGTCAGTCTAACCATCGCCCTATAGAACTTGCCTTTAAGTTTTGGTGACACTTTTTTGTCGCATAAGCCCCCAGATGCGAGCGTCTATTTCATCCATCCTGCCCCAATACGATGTGTGACATCATCATCAATCTCTCCACCCCCTTGAATAATAGACCCGAGGTACTTGAAGCTTCCTTTATTTGGAATAACCTGAGTACCAAGCCTCACCTCCACGCCTGTCTCAAGGTCGCCCCCGTTACTGAACTTGCACTCCAATTATTCTGTTTTGATCTTACTCAGCCTGAACCCTTTAGACTCCAGACTTTATCTCTAAACCTCCAGCTTAGCGTTCACTCTGTTGCGAGTCTCATTAATCAGGACTATATCATATGCGAATAACATACACTATGGCACCTTCCCTTGGATTTGTCGCATTAGTCAGTCCATCACCAAGGCAAATAAGAATGGGCTAAGAGCTGATCCCTGGTGCAACCCCATCATCATTGGGAAGTGCTTCGAGTCTCCTCCTACTGCTCGTACCCTAATCTTGGCTCCATCATACATATCTTTGATCGCCCTAGTGTACGCTACAAGTACACCTATAACCTCCAAATTTCTTTATAGAACCTCCCTAGGGACTTTGTCGTATGCCTTCTCGAGGTCGATGAAAACCATATGTAAGTCTCTCTTCCTCTTCCTATACTGCTCCACCAACCTCTTAATAAGATGAGTGACTTTTGTGGTCGAACGCCCCGACATGAATCCAAACTGGTTCTAAAAAATAAACACACTCCTTCTCACATTCATCTCCACAACTCTTTTCTAAACTTTCATAGTGTGGCTTAGCAGTTTGATACCCCTATAGTTGTTGCAACTCTGGATATCACCTTTGTTCTTGTACAAAGGGATCATTGTACTCCACCTCCATTCTTCGGGCATTCTCGTAGTCTTAAAAATAACGTTAAAAAACTCAGTCAGCCACTCCAAACCTTCTCTGCCTGCGCTCTTCCAAAATTCAACTGGGATCTCACCAGGCCTGGTCGCTCGTCCCCTGCACATCCTGTAAACAACACTCTTAACCTCATCAACCTTAATGCTTCTACAATACCCAAAAATTCGGTACCTACCAGATTGCTCTAGATCTCATAACAGAATGTCTTTATCTCCTTTAACGTTTAAGAGTTTATGGAAGTAAGACTGCCACGTCCGCCTAATATGTGCGTCCTCCACCAGTACTTTACCGTCCTCGTCCTTGATGCACATCACGTGATCCAAGTTTCGGGCCCTCCTCTCCATCGCCTTAGCTAGTCTGTACAACTTTCTCTCCCTGCCTTTTCCCTCTAATTCCACACACATGCGTTTAAAAGCCATCGTTTTCACCGCCGTAACCACAAGCTTTGCTTCCTTCCTCGCCATCTTATGTAGTTCCCTATTCGTCCACCACTTCTCCACCTCATCCTTTCTTTCTACCAATTTTGCATACGCCGCTTTCTTCGCTTCCACCTTCTTTTGAACTTTATCATTCCACCACCAATCCCCTCGATGCCGACAACGGCTACCCCTCAACACCCCAAGCACTTCTCTAGCTACCTCTCGAGTACAACATGACGTCCTGTCCCACATACCGATCGCATCCTCACTACTCTCCCAAGCCCCCTTGCCCATCAACCTCTCCTCATTTCCTTTGCACTAGCCATGGTCAAATTTGATTCTTAACCAATCATCCACAACCCTCATCTTCTTCTCTATCTTGATCTCCAAATCCATCACCAAAAGCTTATGTCGGGTTGTAAGATACTCCCTCGGAATAACCCTGCAGTCTTTACAAAGACCATTGTCAACCTTCCTAAGGAGTAAAAAGTCTATCTGGGTCTTAGCCACCGAACTACGGAAAGTCACCAAGTGCTCCTACTTCTTCAGGAACCTCGAATTAGCTATCACTATCCCGAAAGCCCTGGCGAACTCCAAAAGTGAGACGCCTCCCCCATTCCTGTCCTCGAGGCCAAAGCCTCCATGTACATTGTCATAATCCTTGGAAGTGACCCGATATGTCCAATGAAATCCCCTCCTACAAATAATTTCTCAGTGGGTGGTATACACCTCGTCCAAATCCTCCCAAAATAGTCTCTTCTCCCCGTCTAAGCCCGCTTACGGCGCGTAAGCACTAATAATGTTCATAGTGAACCCTCAAACTACTAACTTGATCGTCATCATCAAGTCATTGACCCTCCTAACCTTTGCCACCTGATCCCTTAGCTCGATGTCTACCAAAATGCATACCCCGTTCCTATACCTCGACCTAACCGAGAACCATAACTTATAGATGTCCATATCCTTAGCCTTATGTCCTACCCATTTGGTCTCCTGGACACATACTATATTAATCCTCATCTTCTTAAGAATCTTAACTAGCTCTTTGGACTTTCCCGTTAAAGTCCCAACGTTCCAAGATCCTATTCTCAGCTTAGCATCTCCCTTAACCCACTTACCCCCTTAACCCTCGCCCTCGTCGCTGATTGAGAACATGACCCTAGTCTACCATCAGTTACCAAAGCCACTAAAGTAAATATAGAATAATAAACTAATCAAACGTTTACCCTAAAATATGAAGGGATCAAAGTGAAAGCACAAGTTGACAAAAATCTAGAGGCAAGTAGAAGCACTACGTCAAGAATGTTATAACTAAAGACAAGAAAGGTAAATGCAAGAACGTAAAGTCAATCAGTACAGTAAAGCTGCAAAATTTAACAACAAGGATAAGGACAAAGAATGGATACAAGCAACCGTATGTACCAACTCTAGTTGAATCGAACCTGTTCGCCTGCGAAAATCATTGTTCACCGACATCGGAAGTACTGTTCACTTCAGTTGAATCGAACAAGGAAAATGCAGAAAAAGTGTGACAAATAGAGATCCTATGGTGTTTACTGTTGACGAGGGGGGGGGGGGGGGGGGTTATAACACAGCAATAATTGAGATATGGGGAAATGAACAATCGCCCGCAAACTGTGTTTTCAGACCAAAAAGTACCAGGATTGAGACGAATTTGACAAGGCAACACCGGAGATACAAGAGCCGATTGATTCTGTCGGAACATGCGCCTCCACGCGCCAACGCGTGAGAAACATCATGAAACTATAGGTGGCGCGTAAATATCCACACGATTCTCGTTCAGTCGCTGGAGGTGTTCTTTCCGGCCAGAAAACTGATATGTATCCTTCTGTGGTGGTGGTGAAGCAAAGCGGTCACTCTTTAAGAGAGACCCAAGTGTCTGGATCCTTTTTTCTCACAAAGAAATAGAAGAGAGTCGAAGGTTTGAGCACCTTGGGCTCCGGCAAAGATTGAAGATCGGGAATAATGTGAAGATAATAACCCAAGTGGAGTTTGATCAGTGGTAATTAGTGTGTGACTGTGTGAGAGAGACACGTTAGAGAAAAAGAGAGAGATTGAAGACGCTTGTTTATTTATTTTTATGTGCAACTATGAGGAGAATCAAAGCACACTGCTAGATAGAAAAAATTTAAATTCGCACACAATCATCAGATAATGCAATGTTAGAAAGTAAATTAAATGTATCCGAACTTAAGGATTTCCAGATTGTAAACAATAATGTGCTCTTTTAATTTCTAGTTGACTTTGTGCAGTCGAACACTAAAAAAGACTTAGTAATAATATAAACAAGCCCATTTATCTTGAAGAAGCACGAATGCCTCATATTGTCAAATTTATGGCCAACAACGTTGAATTTTTTTAATCCTTTTGACATTAGGACCCAATCACCATAACCAGTTGTAAATCTATATCAAAATGAATTAAGAAAGGTAAAGAAATTGAGAATCTATATTAGTTATTGTGCCAAATGTATATACTATGTATTATGAGAATCTCTTTATTTATTATAAATAGTTTTTATAATATATATTGTGAAAAGTGAAAGGACGAAAGTCCAATGTAGTTTTTTTGTTTAAACGTCCAAAGGTGTAATGTAGTAATAAATTCTTCTCATTCTTAATTAAATATTTGAGTTTAAATTCCGAAAATAATATACTTTTTGATAGAGCATTAAATTTATGTAAGAGACTTCCTACAATGAAAATCTAAATGAATTGGATCGAATAATTCAACAAAAGGAAGGTTTTTGTTTAACATCTTTTTAATACTTTGAAATGAATTTGCTAATTCTTTATTCAAATTCAAACCATTGAAGTTATGACTATTATCTGTCAACTCATCCCTCAAAGAGGAAAAAGTAACACACGCCTCAAAAGTGACCTAAAAAAAGAAATTGAGACTATAGTTTAATAATTATTGGATGTCAACAAATTCCTAAATAATGAACCAAAAAGAGAATAACATGACTCTTAAATACTGTATATAAATTATAGTAACTCAAATTGACATCTAATCCTATATATGCTACCAATTCCAAATCCAAGTCAAAAAAGGTTTACATATTAGCACATTCCTAAATGGACACGTTTGGACCAATTCCTAATCCTAATAAAGTTTGGAGCGAAATTATAAATAGGTGTCGAAGACTCTTACAATTCCACCATTATCGTGGATTCGGTCAATAAAAAATATTGCCACCAAATACCCAAACCACTCAATAAATTATTTATACCAAACCCCATTCCTTCTCTGTCACCTGCTCCAAATCTCAATAATAAATCTGGGGTTTGGAGCGCTTTCAAATTGCCTTGTTTCAATGGCGGTTGCGAGTGGCTTTGCGATCACTTTTGCAGTTTCAGAGACAGGTGGCAGTTTCAATTGCGATAATTTAAGTTCTACGCCTTGTTCGTCTTCTTCTGTGAATTGTTTTGGTCATCGTACAAGGATTAAGCCATTGGTTTATTGGACGAAATCGCATTCATTGAGCCCTAGATGTGAGGTTACTTCGAATTCCGTGGTTAATAATGGATCTAGAACATCGAGTCTTTCAGCTTTGGAGCTTCTCAAAACATCTGCTGCTGATCGTAAGCCTCTTTTTCCTTTTATTTACGTCAAGTTTTGGTATTTTAGCTAGAGCTCTGTGATGTTTTATTTGTTTTTCTAATTTTCTATCTGTGACTTTCAACTACTCCCTCCATCCCAAATTAGTGGCCCTGTTTTCCGAGATTCAAATATGTAAACTTTGATCCGTATTTTAGAATGTATTTTTTCATTAAATTGATATGCTTGTATTACTTTTAGTATACAATAACAACATACCCAATGTAATCCCACAAGTGGGGTTTGGGGAGGTATGTTGTACCCCTACCTTGGGTGAGAGGTAGAGAGGTTGTTTCCAGTAGACCCTCGGCTAAGAATAAAGCAGTACTTTTAGTATAGTTTTTGAATATTTTAATTTTACTTGTAGTATATTGAGTTGATCTAATCCAATTTAGCTTGGAATATTAGTCAAATTGACTCTTGAAAAGCGAAATATGATTAACTAATTTGGGACGGGAGGGAGTATAATTATTGACCCCATCTAAATCTGTGGCTTTGATTCAACTATAATCTCTGGTATTGAGGTTTCTAATTCTGAGGATTGAGGTTCTAATATTACTTGAAGTTTTGGTATTTTAGCTATGGTTTTGTGATTCAATTATTGAACCCAGCTAATTGGGGATTGAGGTGTAGTTTCATTAATTGATTTACGGTGATGAAGAGTTTTGAGTTTTGCTTAAGATGGCTTGCAAAGAAGGTTAAAATTTTAGTCTAACATTGGTAACTTTTTCTTGCCAGGATATTCAAAGATGAGTAGCAGCATCATGGTTATTGGACTCAACATTCACACAACACCAGTTGAAATGCGGGAGAAACTTTCTATCCCAGAAGAACAATGGCCACAAGCAATTCGTGAACTGTGTTCATTGAATCATATAGAGGAAGCTGCTGTATTGAGTACTTGCAACAGGATTGAAATATATGTTCTGGCGCTTGCCCAAAATCGTGGAATTAAAGAAGTGACCGAGTGGATGTCTAAGGTAATTTTTCTTCAAGCACCATTTATCTGCATAATGTTTTCTCATATATAACTGCATTCAACTCTAATGTGCATCATCTACCCTATGTAGCTTGTAAGATTGAACAAATTCATGCTGGTTTCAAAGGTTTAGGAGAATTACCTTGTATATTCTCCATCATGAAACATGCACTTAACAATAAACAAAAGATTTTGCACTTGCTATGCCATTTATACCACTGTATTTCTACATTTGAGAAGGAATTGCATTTAGTTTACTGTGTTTTGGCTCCCCTGCTCACAAATGTCTTTGCAGAGGTCTATCTACCTAAGCACAGATTTCAATGCTCCCTTTTTGTTGTACTTTATCGAGCAAATCTTTTTGACACAAATATCTTTTCTTTTTGGCAGTATAGTGGAGTACCAGTTACAGAGCTCTGCCAACACCGGTTTTTGCTGTACAATCAAGATGCCACGCAACACCTGTTTGAAGTAGCTGCTGGACTAGATTCCTTAGTCCTGGGAGAAGGTCAAATTCTTGCACAGGTCAAGCAGGTTGTTAAGAATGGACAGGGACTCCCTGGCTTTGGTAGGAAAATAAGTGAGTTATTTAAGCATGCAATCACAGCTGGGAAGAGGGTTAGAACTGAGACCAATATCTCCAGCGGATCAGTATCGGTCAGTTCAGCTGCAGTGGAGCTTGCTCTGCTGAAACTTCCAGAGTATTATTCTTCTACGGCCCGCGTGTTGATTGTTGGAGCTGGCAAGATGGGAAAACTTGTGATCAAACATTTGGTTGCTAAAGGGTGTAAAAAGATGGTTGTAGTTAACAGGACAGAGGATAGAGTTGCTGCCGTCCGTGAGGAGTTGACGGATGCTGATATAACATACAAACCTTTCTCAGAAATGTTAGCATGTGCTGCTCAGGCTGATGTAATATTCACCTGCACTGCTTCGAAAGCTCCTTTATTCATAAAGGAGAGTGTTCAAGCTCTCCCTTCTGTGAACTCTGAAGGTGGAGCCTGGAGGCTATTTATTGATATTTCTGTTCCTCGGAATGTGGAACCTAGTGTCTCAGAACTCGAAGGTGCATGTGTTTACAATGTGGATGATCTTAAAGAGGTTGTGGAAGCTAATATGGAGGATCGGTTGCGGAAGAAAGTGGAAGCTGAGGCCATCATTGCTGAGGAAGTGAAACAATTTGAAGCACATAAAGACTCCCTAGAGACCGTTCCAACTATCAAAAAGCTCAGGGCATATGCTGAAAGAATTAGGGCTGCTGAGATTGACAAGTGTTTGTCTAAGATGGGTGACGATCTCCCCCAAAACAAGAAGAAAGCTATTTATGATCTCAGTCTAGGGATAGTCAACAAGCTGCTACATGGACCAATGCAGCATCTGAAATGTGACGGAACTGAAAACCGGACTTTGAGTGAGATACTTGAAAACATGCACGCCCTTAACAGAATATTTGGTCTTGATACAGAGATTTCTGTATTGGAAGAGAAGATACGAGCCAAGATAGAACAAAATCAAAAGCAATCTTCTTGAGGTTCTTTTGACATGCAGCATTTTTTAATTGTTTTTCCCCACGAAGAGGTCAATTACTTTCAGTGAAGTTCAATCAGGATTCAGGAATAATCATTGTTCAAATCCATGTTTCTGGTGGTTGGCTAGTTTTAACTGTATCAAATTATAGCACCCAGGGCATGATGTATTTTTTTAGGGATATGTAGCCATTATTACAGGAGGGATTCCCTTAGATTGCAGGAGAATTTGTCACAGTTGCAGTTGTATTTGTTACACATATATGTTACTGGAGTATATAGCCATTGTTGAATCCAGAGTATTCATATTTGTGAAGCTTCTCACTTTGCTGTCTCTGCTTCTTTCTTCCTGTTGCTTCCTTTTGTTTCTACTTTCTTCCCTTTTCCAGTTGTCTCATCCTTTTATTTGTTTTACTAGAAATAGTATTAGAAATATAAAACGCAATAATCCTGTGATTAAGGTAGTTAAACCAGGGGTTACTAGTGGTGAAGCCGTGAAGGTCACCAATGTTGTTCAACTTTCCCATTATAGCATGATTAACAATCCTCTATATCCAATCACATCAAGTTCCAGATGGTTATACAAATATAAGACTTTATGGGATCCTTTTCAAATTGATGGAACTGCCAATCATAAACGCAAAACAAAAACATTTCTCTTTACATTTTCGTGCTAATGTCTAGATACTCCCCCAGAATAAAAAAGAGTATCTAATTAGTCATTTAGACGCCATTAAAAAAATACTTACTCCTAAGTAAAAATGGATAATTCGACTAAAATGTTCCTGATTAAAAAGGTATTTGAATTTGATTACCTATCAAATCTGTGATCTGTAAAAGTAAGGTTAATTATTTATTAATAAAAATAAAAACTAAGTAAAAACTCTTTTTGATCGGGAAGAGTACTAAAAAAGATCATCAGTAGTTAAAAGTACCATTTCAACAGCTCAGTATAAAACTGGTCGAAAACCAAATTAAAAAAAAAATTAAAGATCATCATAACTATTCGGGAGGGAAGGAAATAATATCCCATACATTATAAATTAGCTAGATTAACAAAATAAAAGCAGAAATCAAGTATATATTTTTCTTAGAATACATTAAAATTTAGCTAAAAATCAATTAAAAAAACTGAAACCCCATCCATTTTTTCAAACCAGGGAAAAAAGAAGAAGAAGTGGAGTCAACCAAGTACTCATCAACCAATTCTTTAACAGACAATGGATGAAAATGAGCACTCCATTCTATAACAAAACTTTTAATCAAAACCCATTTTTCCTCTTCACTAAATTTCTTCTTCATTTCGTCCGATTTGAAGCCCGTGTAGTTGCAGAACTCCACGAACAAAAGCTCTTTGCTTTTCTTCAGTGCTTCTTCTTTCTGTAACATCTGGGTGTTGAGTTTTCCAACCTCTGTTGCAAAATCGCTCATGTCGTCGTTGTTGGTGCATGAGATTTCTGAAACTTGGGTTGATTCTTGAGGGTATACATAGAAGGGACCCAGTTGGTTTTGGACTTTGTGAATTGGGAAGGGAAACCATTTGGGTAAAGAAGATGAATTCTCAAAGCCATGAGAGAGATTGGGTCGATGTTTTTGGATTGGGTTTTAAGGGGGGTTCTTTATCAGTTTTACTTTTATGTGATTGTTAGGGCTCTCGGCGTTCTCTTGCTTGCTTTGACTGTTCTATTTTTCTTTTTCTTTTTTGGCCTTTTCTTTATATTTCTAGGAGTATTTCATTTTTTTTTGTATTCAGCTTCCCGGCTTACGTCAGATTATTAGATTATTTCTAGAGATAACAACAACAACACCACGGTCATCGATCCGGTAATTGACAAAACTCGGAATGAACAAGTTGTTTCACCTCAATGATCTAGGAGAACGGGAGATGAGGGAACACCGAACGATGAAGATTTTGCTAAAATCTTTGATATGTTGGAGAAACAGCAACAAGCGATTTTTGTAGTTGTAGAAAAAGAGTAGTGGAGCAAGCACAACGGATGAAAATAACGCAGCCCGCACTATCGATCGAGTCGGAGATAATGGCAATGGTTCGGGGTGAATGAGCCTATCATAATGATGATACGCGGGTTGGGTCGGGTTAACAAAAAGAGTGGGTAATTTTTTTAAAATCGGATAATTTAAGTATTTGGATGTTTTCATCCAAAATAGGGGTATAAGTGTGAAGTTTGAAGACGACAGATACATTTTTGTTCACAATCGCTAACGGAGGGTAAAATTAACTAATAAAACAAAGAGGAGCGATATATTTGACCCTATTCCCTTTTATTTTTTTGGCCTTCTCTTTATTTTATTTTATCACTACAAGACAAAGGGTTATTAGAGACCAAAATTTAGTGACAAGTTTACAATACGATCCCAAATGGTATACTTTCAGGGATGAGATTATTTTCCGGTCGGTAATTCACATATTTAGTGACCAAAATTTAGTGACAAGTTTATTCTACAAATAAATTAAAAACATAAATAACTGGTCCCTATAATAAAAAAAATTCAGCAACTAAAGGCACGATTAGACAAAATTTGATAAAAAAAGATTTCTTCTCTCTAGAAAAATTCCTAAGACCTAAACCCTGCTAGAGACTTCTCAAATTGCAATCTCTGGAGACTCAAGCTGGGTTTCCTTCTTCAACTGCTGGTAATGCATTATCGTTCAAACCTAACAAAATTCCGTCACTCACTGCATCTGCTTCTCACTATTTGGTAAATGCAATAAGCTGGGTTTCATGTTTTTTTTCTTTCTTTGATGAAAAATAAATTTTTTCTTCAGTTTCTTTCTTTCTGCTGTTCTTGGATTTCATTTGTTGATAAAATTTGAATTCAAATCAGAACAGAGGCTCTGCATTTACTCGTCTTTTTGAGAGTAATATTGTCTGCAAGTTCTATCTTTATGACTTTATCTGTAATAATTTACAAATTTATGCATCTCTTTTGCGAAGCCATAATGAGGTAATTATGAAAATTGATATCTAAGCTAAATACTTCTTTGTTCAAAGCATTGTATAGCTGAAATCTGTTGACTGGTGAAGGCCCTCGTGATGCTGTGAATGCACAAATTTATGATAATTCTTCTACTATCATTAAAAGCTGGATCTTGATTTAATTTAGACAAAGCACATATCTTTTTAATCTTTTAGATTGTGAACATAGGCTGATGTATGAGATGATAGTACATTCTGGAGTAAGATTTATCCCAAGAACTTTAATATGAAAAGTTTGTCCTTACTAAATGCAATATTTTGTGACTTGTGAGTAATTGCTTTAATTTTCTTTATCTGATTACACCTTCAAATGCTTGAGTTAGTCAATGTAAATGTTTAGCTATCAGTTAATTGCTTTGCGACTTTATGAAATTGAGAGCGGCAAAGAAGTTAATGTTAAATTTCTAAATTTTGGAAATGATGTACTTCTGTGGGTGCGCATAATCATAATTCTGTATTGTGTGTGTATCATTTACTTGTAGTTTCAAAAAAAATCTTTTTAAGTGTTTTTATAGCATGTCTTAAACAGTTAAAAGTAGTAATGCTTCTATTTGCATATGATGGACTCTCATTTTCTCTGTATCTCTGTAGCTTAATCCATCTTAACTCATTCCATTATAAAAATTTGACTGCAATTTGTAAATTCATATCACATAAAAAATTGAGTTGTGTTATTGTCCATCTAAATAGAAATAAAAATTTGCTGACAGGTAAAGTTGTTTGTCTTCTTGTGTAACTCTAAATTTGACATGAATGTCGATGTAAAGTAATTAATGTTAATTAACTGAGATGATAGGTGTATTCAAGCACAAAGCTGTTGCCTTCTTCCGGAACAACAACACCACCAACAACATACCGAGTGAAATCACACACCGTGAGGTCTGGGAAGGGTAGAGTGTACACAGACCTTACCTCCACCTTGGTAGGTAGAGCGGAGAAGAAGGTAATCTCCCTCTCATTAATTCTCGGCATATAAATTAAAGTTTGAATCTTTGTGGAAAAATTCTATGATTATGAGTGTTGTTTACACCAGTAGAAGATTTCACCATTTTTAACTACATAACTTTTATGATTTTGCAGAGAATGCTATGAAATAAAAAGTGAACTCGTTGGGAAAAATGGATTGGGATTTCAATCTCAATCCTTGTGATGAGAGTACAAATTGGTCTACACCATGAAGTGACGGTTAGTCAGCATATGTCATCAATGTAACCTGACAAGGTCTCTTTACGAAATACGTCTTCTTACGGGTCCTTGTAGCTAAAGCTCTTCTAGCCGGAAGTGAAACTCTCTTGCCAGAAATTCATCTTCTTTACATTGAACTTGAAAAGAAAATAATTTTACTGGATGAGTGAACTTCTGACCCTTTATGTGGTTGAGTAGATTTTTTATTTTTTTGCATAAATGTAATTGTGTATTTTTCATTCAATTATTTAGTGGCTTGAATGTTGAGTGGTTTCAAGATTGGCTTCGTCGATTTTGAAATTACGAATTTACGAGAGCTCAATGCAGGATCAAAGATTTATAGCGGAAATCTGGTGGTGTTCAATTGATTATGAACTTCCCAAGTACCAGCAACTTGATTTTCTATAAAGTATACATGTTTAAATATTTTTTGCTTTTTTGACTGATTATCTGTTGGAGCGATATTGTACTTGGTAGGTTCAATGGGCTTGAGTTTTATTGAAAATGTAAAGGAAGAAAGTGATATTTGTGGGTGAATCTTTATGCCAAAATCGACGAGAGTCCTTGATTTGTCTGAATTTAAATTGACGCCCCTCAAGCTCAAATGTGGATGCCAAGGGGAGATCCTGTATCAATTTTCATGTTCGTGGTAGGCTTTTTAGTTTCTATGTCTAATTACACAATTATTGTTGCCACAGTTAACATGATTAATATTAGGTGCTCTAATTTTTTTAGTATTAAATAGTAGTTATTATTGTTGTTAACTAGGTTGGTATTTGAATTCTTTTGTGATTTTTTCCCATACCGCTAAGATGTGTGGTGAAATGCATGATGATGATGTGACTGTTAAAGCTAGTTAATGAATAAAACTAGCCAAGTTGGTGTAAATGAGAAATGGAAGGCAACCTTTCCGAACAGTCACCAACCTATTCCGAAGAGGCACCTTCAAGGCTATATAAACTAAGGCAATGCCTCATTTTAAAGATACCAAAAACCAAAAATTTCTGCATCTGAAATTCTGCATTCTTTTTTTTTCACAAATAAAACTATCGAGTCTTACTGTGTTTCGTTGCCAACTTTGAGTTCGTCGAAGTCGAAGGCGTTTGACGTACCGCTACTCCTGCGACAGGTATATCCGTTTTATCCTGGGAGGAAGTAATCCATAACCTCGGGTACAGTGAGGGGATTAAATTCCTTAAGGACACACAGTGAATTCTGTGGTCTCGGATATTTTCTTACTTCTGTATTATTTTTCCAGTTTCTGTTTTTCCTGGTTTTTGTCTTTCCGTTTGGTTTCTGTTTTTCCTGATTTTGAACACAGGCATAACAACAAGCTTAAGGAATTTAAACATTATTTCTGTGTTCATTTGTTCTTGTTTAACAATTACAGAACATTGTCGGAAAAAAAAAAGGTGTATGTTTGTTGTTTCGATGTAACGAACTTGTATGTTGTTTGGAGACTAAAATCTTCGGATTTTCTACTCCGGTTGAGATTAAAGTTTCCATAAATTTCTACTCCTTTGGGTACTTGATTTGAAGATATAAAAACTTCATCAAGTATACAACATACAATTTACTGGAAAAAAAAAAAGGAAAAAAAAAGGTGTTTGTTGTTTCGGTGTAACGAACTTGTATGTTGTTTGGAGACTAAAATCTTGGATTTTCTACTCAGTTGAGATTAAAGTTTCCATAACTTTCTACTCCTTTGGGTACTTGATTTGAAGATATAAAAACTTCATCAAGTATACAACATACAATTTACAAGAAAAAAGAAAAAAAGGTGTTTGTTGTTTGATGTAACGAACTTATATGTTGTTTGGAGACTAAAATCTTGGATTTTCTACTCAGTTGAGATTAAAGTTTTCATAACTCTCTACTCATTTGGGTACTTGATTTGAAGATATAAAAACTTCATCAAGTATACAACATACAATTCTTGCATTTCGTTTCAAGTATTTTAAATCATTTGTGTAACCTTGATTCGGTTTGAAGAAATAAAATCTTCACCGTTGTGTATTATAATTGTTCTTTGTCAAAACTGATTCAGTTCGATAATTTATGGCATTCACGTTTAGGACATGTCAATTATAGAACCTTGCGAAAAATGATTAGTTTGGAAGTATTGCCTAAGTTTGAATGCAATCAATCAAAATGTCAAATATATGTTGAGTCTAAGTATGTTAAACATCCTTATAAGTCAGTTGAAAGGAATTCGAGTCCTTTAGACTTAATCCATACAGATATTTGTGACATGAAGTCAATCCCATCTCGTGGTGGGAAGAAGTATTTCATAACTTTTATTGACGATAGTACGCGGTATTGCTACGTTTGTTTACTTAATAGTAAAGATGAAGCAATTGAAGCATTCGGCAATACAAAAGTGAAGTTGAGACTCAACTTAACAAAAGATTAAAATGATAAGGAGTGATAGAGGCGGTGAATATGAATCTCCTTTTGAACAAATATGTTTGGAATATGGCATTATTCATCAAACAATCGCTTCTTACTCGCCACAATCAAGCGGAATTGCGGAAAGGAAAAATAGAACCACGAAAGAAATGATGAATGCCCTGTTAATAAGTTACGGTTTACCCCGAACTTGTGGGGAAGCCATTCTAACGACTAGCCGAATACTCAATCGAATGCCCCATAGCAAAACAAAATCTATTCCATACGAAAAGTGGAAAGGAAGGAAGCCCAATTTGGGATACTTCAAAGTGTGGGGGTGTTTGGCCAAGGTGCAAATTCCTAAACCCAAAAGGGTAAAAATAGGACCTAAAGCCATTGATTGTGTTTTCCTAGGATATGCCACAAATAGTAAGGCATATCGATTTACAGTTCACAAATCGAGAAAATCCCGACATTCAGGTAAATACGGTAATTGAATCAGATAATGCTGACTTCTTTGAAACCATATATCCGTATAAAAAGGAATGTGAGTCGTCTAGCAAAGAATCTAAACGACCTCGGGAAGAAACAAAGGAAAATATTTCTGATGAGGAAAAATCGAGACGCAGCAAACGTCAAAGGACGTCTACTTCATTTGGACCAGAATTTCTAACATTTTTGTTGGAGAATGAGCCTCGAACCTTCAACGAAGCTATGTCTTCATCGGAAGCTCAATTTTGGAAAGAGGCAATCAATAGTGAGATAGAATCCATCTTAAACAACCATACTTGGGAATTGGTTGACCTTCCTCCAGGGAATAAACCTTTAGGTTCCAAATGGATTTTCAAGCAGAAAATGAAAGCTGATGGTACTATTGATAAATATAAGGCAAGACTAGTTGTTAAAGGGTTTAGACAACGAGAAGGTCTTGATTACTTTGATACATACTCGCCGGTAACGAGGATTACATCTATTCGGGTGTTAGTAGCGTTAGCCGTGGTACGGTCTTGAAATCCATCAAATGGATGTGAAACTTGACCTTCTTAAATAGAGAGTTAGAGGAAGAAATTTACATGGAACAACTTTGAGGGTTTGTAGTTCCAGGGAAAGAGAAGAAGGTGTGTCGACTTGTTAAGTCTCTTTACGGACTAAAACAAGCACCCAAACAGTGGCATGCAAAATTTGACCATACAATCTTTGTCAAATGGATTCAAGATAAATGAGTGTGATAAATGTGTCTACATTAAGAACACTCCAAACCACGTAGTCATTGTTTGTTTATGCGTGGATGATATGTTGATAATGAGTAACGACATTGCTAACATAAATGCTACTAAGCGCATGCTTGCTAGTAAGTTTGATATGAAAGACTTAGGAGTTGCCGATTTAATTCGGGAATTAAAATCCATAAGACCCTCAAGGTCTAGCATTGTCTCAATCTCATTATATTGAAACGGTACTTGAAAAGTTCAAGTATTTGGACTTTAAAGTTGCAAAGACGCCAATTGATATGAACCTTGCTCTTGCAAAGAATAAAGGTGAAAGTCATTCTCAATTGGATTATGCCAGAGTGTTGGGAAGTCGATGTATATCATGAACTGCACGCGACACGATATTGCATGTGCTATAAGTAAACTAAGTCGCTACACTAGTAATCCCGACCAAAAATATTGGTGGCAATGAAACGAGTTTTGGGGTATTTAAAACATACTCAAAACTTTGCTTTGCATTATAACGGTATCCTGCAATTATTGAAGGATACTGATGATGCAAATTGGATCACCGGTTCAATCGAAACTAAATCCACAAGTGGATATGTTTTTACCATAGGTGGAGGAGCGGTGTCTTGGAAGTCATCCAAAGCAGGACATGTATCGCCCGCTCTACAATGGAATCTGAGTTCATAGCTTTAGACAAAGCCGGTGAAGAAGGTGAATGGCTCAGGAATTTCTTAGAAGATATTCCATTTTGGCCCAAACCGTTGGCTCCTATATGCATACATTGCGATAGCCAAGCGGCAATAGGAAGAGCCGGAGCCTTATGTACAACGGAAAGTCTCGTCACATCTGACGAAGACATAATACCGTTAGACAACTACTCTCTAGTGGAATTATCACAATTGACTATGTTAAGTCAAGAGATAATGTGTCGGATCCACTAACTAAAGGCCTAACTAGAGAGGTAGTTGAAAGATCATCAAGGGAATGGGACTATGGCCGAGGACAAGTCATCGTGGACGGTAACTCTACCTAGAAGACTGGAGATCCCAAGATCTAGGTTCAAAGAGATCAAACAAAGTCATTAATGACGGTTCAACATTGTCACAATAACTCTTTGGTCCATTCTCGTGATGAGACAATGTTGATGCAGGATAAAGCATTGCGGCTTTTTAATGGTTCCTAAGTTTGGTACGGGTATATCAAATAGTGTATCTACGGGATGACACATTTAGGAATCACCTATGTAAGTGTGAAGTGTAAGCCGCTTCAAGGAGAATTATGTAAGGCCAATTCTCTACGACTTATGAACCAGGCGGTGTTCATGGTCAAAACGAACAAAACAATGAGAACCAAAGACGGTTAAAGGGTTAATTGTGTGACATGTGGTTGTCTAGGTATACACCAAAGCTCGACGGTTCAAGAATATCACATCTACCGATTGACCGAGTATATCCGACATATGTTCACTACGGAAAGTTCAAAGAGAAATCTACTTATCCAGATGCGATTAATCCTTGCTTACGAATCACACAGTTTTTTGTCATGTATGTTTTTCATCATATAGCCATTCCCCATTCATGTGGGGGATTGTTAAAGCTAGTTAATGAATAAAACTAGCCAAGTTGGTGTGAATGAGAAATGGAAGGCAACCTTTCCGAACAAATACCAACCTATTAGAAGAGGCACCTTCAAGGCTATATAAACTAAGGCAATGCCTCATTTTAAAGATACCAAAAACCAAAAATTTCTCAGATCTGAAATTCTCAGATTCTTTTTCACAAATAAAACTATCGAGTCTTACTGTGTTTCGTTGCCAACTTTGAGTTCGTCGAAGTCGAAGGCGTTTGACGTACCGCTACTCCTGCGACAGGTATATCCGTTTTATCCTGGGAGGAAGTAATCCATAACCTCGGGTACAGTGAGGGGATTAAATTCCTTAAGGACACACAGTGAATTCTGTGGTCTCGGATATTTTCTTACTTCTGTATTATTTTTCCAGTTTCTGTTTTTCCTGGTTTTTGTCTTTCCGTTTGGTTTCTGTTTTTCCTGATTTTGAACACAGGCACAACAACAGTGACACTATCGTATTACAGGACACCATCTCTGCTGGACATAGATATTATGCAATGCAAGAGAGTACTTAGATTGGATGACATCAGAGGGAATGTTAATGCTTGGATGGGGCTGAATAATTCACTGTAATGTACTTAATTCAACATCGACTTGTGTCCAAGGTAATGCAATCCAAAACCTCTCCATCACACAACCCACTTTGTCCAATTTATCAAATGCCTAAGACTCCAATTAGTTGACGCCTATATGAATCTCGTGTATTTATTCAGCTCTATTCAGGTAAAATTAGAAAAAAAATCTTTACAATTGCTTCATGTTTGTCGGATTTGATTTGTTACCTTTTCCACCTTTAAAATTTGACCTAGATGAATATATGTTATATTCAAGTTGTTGAAAGTTTAATCTTACTCCTGATTGAGCAGCCTTGTTTGCATACTAGTACATTAAGAATTTTCACAATTGTAGAAAGCTAACTTGCTGCAAAATGATAAATTTCATATAGCTAAATTGCCGCAAGATGGAGAATTGCAGAAAGATAAATTACTCGGAGTCACTCAATATATAAAAATGCATCAGAGGAGGATTAGGTATCTGCTCTTAACTCATTATGTAGATGCTACTTTATTAGCTATAAAGCTCATAGAGGAATTCACTCCTCTCACATCTAATTTGTTTTCATCATTCTTGCCATAACAAATAGTAGTAAATTAACCACTACACCATATGGTTTTTACTCCTCATTTCTAGATAAATGTATGGATGGGTATGCTAATATACATTAAGGCCAAAAGTATATTTGTTGCTCTTTGTTGTAGTAATTAAAGGGAACTACTGTTTAACTGGACTGTGAAATTATTTCAAGTGATATCTATATATTCTGATTTCAGGAGTACTTGAATTTTGACCTTGAGTTTATTGAACAACTTGTGTATTCAAGAAGGGTTGTCTACACACTAAGTTTTTTTTATCTTAAAAATTCTTTTGTCGATTTTGTTAAATCCAGACTGAAATATGACCTTGAATTCATTAGACTCCTTATGGTTGGGATGCTTTATTTTGTCTTTTGGTATCTCCATTTTGTTTAATATACTTGTAGGATATTGCTCTTGTTTTAATATTTGATTAATGTGACATACTTATTGGTAAAGCCAATATGTTCTTGTTTTAAGAATCTCATTTCGTTATTTAATGATTATCAGCACTTCATTTGATGTATCTTAATGATTATTATAATTCTATCCTTATTTTCAAGCATGTATTATCAAGATCAGGTGATTGCATTGAAACAGATGAAAGTGGATTATGTTTCAAGTGTCCAGACTGATCGTGAGGTGCGGTCGAATGCTGAGATGCGTCTCGATTATATTCCTTATATGACTCCAGAAAAGGCTTGTGCTCTTCCTAATAGGTGAGTAATCTGAAAATGCGTATATCTAAGTGAAAAGTTCCTTGAATACCTAAAGGAAGATACTTATGTACTCTTATTAAGATATATATTATATTGCCTTTTAGTGATCTACTTTTGATTTTTTTTTTTGGAGAGTTTTTCCCTACTTTAATTCCTTTAACTGTCATTTCAGGAATTGAACAACTGGAACTTGCCCTGCAGGTATATTTACTTAAAAGATTCTTTTGCTGGACCAGCTTTTCAAGACTTAAAATATTGACTTAGTGTAGTTTATGTCATTATAATCCGGAGTTCTGCTGTGTATTTCAGTTTGCCATAATAAAATCTGACCTTATGCTTTCGAAATGAATTCAGGAACTCATGCAATTGTTCCTGCAAGGGAAAAGCTAACGATTGTCAAAACGACAATTAGTAAGGTACTGGTGTTATTTGATGAACAACCTAAATATGAGGAAAAGCTGCAAGATCATTTAGGTTTAGTAGTTTGGTAAAATTCTAAAAAGCGTTGTGATGAAAAGGAAAAGAGTGCAGTGGAAACACTGAGATAGTTAGAAATGCATTATATTTCTAATCCATGTCCTTTCTTCAAATTTCTTCAAACTAATCTGCCGCTGTCGTAGTAATTGTTGATGCTGGTGTCATTATAATAATTTTAACTCAGTACTCTTGTTTGACTAGCTGTATCAAAAGTAGGGCTGGCCAGTGGGCCGGGACAGCCCGACCCCGACCCGAGCCCGTCCCGAGCCCGTCCCGGTCCCGCCCCGACCCCGCAAAAAAAAAAAAAATACGGGGGCGGGACTCGAACTCGGGACGGGACGATGTCTCGTCCCGCGAGACCCGAGCCCGCCCCGACCCCGACCCCGACCTTTGCAAAAATGGCCGTTGCACCAACGACCATTTTAGATTATGGCCGTTGGCACGCCATTTTAGCCCCTCTCCCAACCCCTACCCCTTAATATTTATTTTTAACCCATAAGTTATTATATTTACACTTTAACCCAATTTTTCAACTATAAATAACTCATTTTCTCTTCATCTTTCTCACAAATCTTCCTACAATCTCTCTAATTTCTCAATATCTCTCTACAATTCTACATTGTTTGCTAAATATTCAATTTTATTTATTCATTTGGGAATTGGTAGTGAAGTTGGCAACTAGCTTGAGGATCTTCCATCGAGCAAAGTTTCAATTTTCAACCTCTCGATTACACGTCGACGTTACGCTTGCTTGGGTACATTCGTTCCTTCATTAAATTATTATTGTCTGTTTATTTAGTTTAGATCACTTAATTTTATTGTCTTTAATTATTTATTTATTTATTTATTATCATAATTAAAATGGAAGGATTAAAAGGTATGTTTAAGGGTAAGGGTAAGAGTGCTTCTTCTAGTAGGGCAACCAGGCAAGGGTACTTCTTCTAGTCATCTTATTCCTACAGGATGATTTTGTTGATACTCAACATTTTCCTACAATACCATTAGATTTAGACCAGGAGCTATTTTACGGAACTCAAGAAGACTTTAATTTAGGCGATGATCTAGATGATATACCCACTAATGTTGATGACAACACACCCACTAGTGCACCTTCAACCTAAATACCTCCTATTCCCCTAGTATGAGACGAGGTCCAAAAGCGACCATTAAAATCAGATGCATGGACATTTTTTGATAGGGACGTAGAGAATCAAGTAGCCATATGTAAAATTTGTAAAAATATTTTAAAATTTAAAAGCTGGAAAAGGTCACGGTGGGGCGGGGTTTAATTAGACACGTAGTAAGTGTTCATCCAGCTAGGTATGCCCAATACCAGGCTTCAAAACCGGGTGCAAACGCCCGCTCCATCAGGACAAGGTTCACATACTAATATTGTCCCGGACCAAGTACAAGGTCAAATTAACCCTATGACGGGGGGAATTGTAGGCCCTAAATACAATAAACATAGAGATAGGGAAGCAATATCAAAATTAGTTGCTGTGGAGGGTTTGCCTTTTTCATTTCCTTCATCTCCCGGTTTTATTCATTACATTAGAGATATATATAATCCTGCTTTTAACGGTTTTCCTAGATCAACTGTTAAGCGAGATGTATTTAAATTCGTGCATGAATATCAACAACATTTACGTTTTTCATTATATCATTTTAATGGCAAAGTATCCATCACGTCTGATATAGGTCATAGTACTAACGGCCATGATTATTTAACTGTAACTTGTCATTGGATAGATTATAAATGGTCTATGCAAAAACGTATTTTAGCGTATAGATATATAGATGATAGGCACACTGGTACTTTTATTGCAGAAAATATTTATCAAGTGTGCGATTATTACGGAATTACCGATAAAATTATGACTATTACATTAGATAACGCTTCTAATAACAATTACGCAATTACAATTTTAAAAAATAGCTTAACTCCGTCTTTTCCAGACCATTTTCATATAAAATGTGCGTGCCATATATATAACTTAATTGTAAAGGATGGTCTATCACTTTTTGAAGACATTCTTAGTAAAATACAATTTGCTATAAACTTTATTTTTAAAAGTAATAAAGTACAACGTAGAAAAGAATATAAAAATTTGTCATGATTGTGGACTACCTTTTAGAAAAATTCCACAAGAAGTATCCACTAGGTGGAATTCTTTATACGAGCAACTACTTGTTGCTTATGACTATAAATTACCTATAACTTTATTTTTTAACTCTCATAATAAAAAGCCAGCTGATATGATTTTAGTTAGTGATTGGGAAAAAATTTTCGAACTTATTGTATTTTTAGAGAAATTTTTTCAAGCAACAAAAGAATTTTTCGGTATATATTATCCTACTATTTCAACTATGTTATTTTATATAACTCTAATATTTTTATTACTTAGTGAATATATGGAAAAATCAGCTTATAAGGCAGCTATTAAAAAAATGTTTCTCAAAATAAAAAAATATTTTATTCCTATTCCCTCTATTTATATTATTGGTTCTGTATTAAATCCTACTATTAAAATAGACGGTACTAAATCACTAATTGAAACTATTTACGATTGTATAGAAGTACTACCACCTCCAAGTCCCAAAAATCTAAATCAACCACCACCTATTGAACAAACTAAAGAAGAAGTATTGTCTAGCGTAGAACACCAATGCAAAAATATATATAGATTTTATCAACAAGAAAATGCTAGTACCTTACCGACTTCCATACCATCTTCTTCATCTTCAATACAACCTCACAAAGACATCTTTGTTTCGCGGCTAGTATTGAAAGCCTCGAAATAGAATGTGCGGTCGTACCTCTACTACTAACCAAATTAGCGAGTTGGATATTTTTGTTTTGCAGGGTTCTGCATCGTATCAAGAAGTTATCAATGAAGATGGACATGAAGACTTCTTTGAAATCTTGGAGGGAATGAGAAGACCTTTCCGACACTTTCAATGATGGCTCGAGATGTTTTGAACATTCAAGCGTCGTCAGCTGCGTCTGAAAGCGCTTTTTCTGCAGCGGATATCAAATAGGAGACCACAGGACACTCATTAGCCGGGAGACACTGGAAATTGCGGTATTATTCAGAGATTGGATACGAGCGGAGCGGAGAAGGTGCGGTCAACAGGAGATCAACGAAGAAGATGATGAAAACTACAACGAAATCTTAACGAAGGTAGTGGAAGCGGCGTGGTCAATTTGACCAACAAATACCAATTCCAGAAGAACCACATGAAATCATCAAGCAATTAGAACAGGTTTTTTTGAGAATGTAATTTTTTTAATTGTAATTTTATTATGTAATTTGTAACTTTTGGACAACACCACAAAGTTGCAATTTAGATTTTAGACAATTGTATTTGTATTACAAAAAAATCATATGTCTATTAAATAATATAAGAGGCACAAAAACAGCCTTGGGATGTTTTTATTATACTATCTTGTTTTGTTTATTGAGTTTTTTTTATACATATGTTATTTTTCTAAAAAAAAAAAAAAAAAAAAACCCGCCGTATCCCGACCCGAGCCCGACGGGATCGGGATCGGGACGGGACTTGCTCCAGTCCCACCAAACCCGACCCCGCTGGAGCCCGCCATACCCGACCCCGCCCCTTCTCCCGTCCCGCCCCGACCCCGACCCCGCCAGACCCGGCCCGCCAGACCCGAGCCCGGCCCACTGGCCACCCATAATCAAAAGAGAGTATTAACTATATATGATCATTTT
Source organism: Anisodus acutangulus (assembly GCA_029783415.1). Lineage (NCBI taxonomy): Eukaryota > Viridiplantae > Streptophyta > Magnoliopsida > Solanales > Solanaceae > Anisodus > Anisodus acutangulus. The sequence goes on along the minus strand of CM056510.1, from coordinate 38,186,892 downwards.
CTATATTCTTTTTGCTATGATTGGTTTATTGTAACTAATTTAGAACATGTTGTTTTGGTATATGCAATAATGTTGTTTAATAGTTATTCAATCGATTTTTAAAGTCGATCTTCGTAGTTTCTCATAAAAGATTTTCTTTATTTTTTTAACAGGTTCTGAAGACTCGAGTCTACAAAGTGAAGATGTAAATTCTGAAGACTTCATACGAGTTGGTTATTGTTTTGCTAGGAGTGTTAAGCTGAAGCTTATACTATTTAGAAAGGATGATATATATATATTTGATTGAGTGGTTGTGCAATAATGCAGTGACTATTAAGCTAGCTACTTTATTTGTTGTTTTTATAATTAACTACAGAATATAAATGAAAGAATGATATATTTTTAATTATTTTGTATTAAGTGTTGATTGTTTGTATCATAACAAATTGTATGATAGTTTGTAAATAAATTAGACAGAAGATCATATAGTCATCTGCGTATCACAACTTTGTGGTCCATGAAACACTTTTAGCGATCAGTTTTTCTGATCGTAAATGAGTATAGGCTGCATCTTATTATCTGTTGCTGAAACCATTTTAGGGACAAGAAATCTGGTTGCTGAAAGTGTTTTAGGTACCGGAGTTTCGATGGTCGCTAAAGGTGTTTAGTGATCAGTTTTATGTCTCATCGTTATTGACAGCCTAATAGCGACGTGTGGCGACCAGACTTTTCTGGTCGCTATGGAATCAGATTTTTGTGGATCAATTTTTCCGTTGCTAATAGCCATTTTTCTTGTAGTGTCACGCTCTTTATTTTCTACGAATAATTTTTTTCTTAACAAAAACACAACATATTCAATGTAGTGTCTCAAATAAGGTCTGAAGAGGTCAAAATGTACGATCTTATTTTACCTTGATTAAAAGAAAGTAGAAAGTTAATCTGGTGCATAAATATCGAGCCTTCACGTAGAGTTTGGAAAGAGCCGCACCCATGAAGGTGTAAATTCATCTTTGGGAAAATACGAGTCAAAACGACATAAAACAGAAAAAACGCAGACCAAATTTATATAACAAACCAAATATATACTTATTAGTGGCCTTGAACATGTCATATTATTCCTATAAAAACAAAATGAAAATATTAACATTAAAGAGCTTCATCTTAATTTTTTTTACACCATAAAGTCGCCCAAAAAATATCTACAAGCATTCTTAAACTCTCCTTGAGCAAAACATGTGTGTATTATTGAGGTATGAGACTTAAAACCATTTTCAGGAAAATAGTAGTTTTTGGTTGGGAAAAAAAAGGATTTAAGGATATTTTTCAATTAGCATGAAATCGTATAACTTGAACAGAAACTTTTTATAGCTCACTGGATTATAACAGATCTTTAGCTCCTTTCACTGCATTTTCGAGTTTATCATTTGTTTTTGTTTTCCTGAGTTCATTTACATCCTCCACCCCAGAACATAAAGTTTGGAAAAAAAAAGAGAGAACAACTGAATGGAAACAAAGAAGACAAATATATATAAAGCAATGATGATACATGTTCTACAAAGTTTCAAAGTAATCCTCCTGAGGTATGAGGTGAAAAAGGAAAAAAGAAAAAATTGTTAAGAGCATAAACTTCAGGCCTTTTTGCTAATAATCAGCCTCCATTTTTCTCTGCAAGAGTAAGCACCAGAAAACAACTCTAACCAAACTACACAGTCACAAAGGTGAAATCTCCATCCCCACCCCCTATCCGTCCACATGATAGAAAGAATGTAATTAGTCAACTGGTTCTACCACATCCTTCAGATCAGCAAGTTTGTAACGCTTGCCAAAAAAGCCCATATCTTAATCTATCAGGACCTCAGTTGCAAATAATTCACGAAAGCTTTGCAACTATCTACAACTATCACCCTGTCTCCAAAATATAATGAGTGATAAGCTGGGCCAAGATATCAACCCATGTGTCTGGAACACCAGGAAGGCACCAGTGCATACAATCTTGACCCCAGACCGCCACTGCATCCTTTTTCCCCAACCAAATTGCAGGATGGGCATCTGCCCTGAACTCACTCAAGTGAGTTAAATCGAGGGATCTGATATTTGTGCCTTTTAAGACCTCTTCAATGAGATGATTTAATCGCCTTGCTTCTTTGTTAACCCCATTATATCTGGGATCAAACCACAGGTCAAGCTGTTCAGGTATCAGTAAGATTTTCTTCAGATAACTTGTTACTACTTACTATTATTAACTTTAAGTGCATAATAAATCTCTATAGCTTGTCAAAAAGAAGTATACAGGAAACCTAATTGTCTGAGAAAATGTAAGCATGGAAAGGAAAAATCAATTCTTTTTACCAGTAGGAAAAATCACGTATTGAAGGAAGTTAGATTACAAACATGTTAAGTTTCATACTTCTGTATCAATTGTCAGACAAAATGAGCTTTCTTAGGAGGCAAATCCTTGCTATATGCTAACTATTTAACAAATTTCCATATCTTTTAACTTTCCTTGCATAAGATTGTAGCCTAAGCAATGCATTTTCAAGTGATTTTTGTTCGGGGTGGGGGTGATAAATTGCAGTTTTATGTGATTTTTCAAAACGCACCATTACGTAGATAGAACTGGTTTTCGAACCTGGTAATTCAAGGAAGAAGATTAGGGGTTAAATCTCCTTAGTCCTGATTCTTAAAATTATGACCAAAGAAATATTGCTGCTAAGAAAATTGGCTCTCGTATGCAAGGACATTTCTATTAGTAAACCAAGTTGATTACCTTCGAAAGTGGAAATCTCAAATTTACCAAAAGGTGCTACATTTGCATACCTGAAGTTCATCAAGGGGTTCATCCACTGTGCAACTACCATTTTGATTCCACTCTCCACCGTGAAAGTGCCTTGGTGATTGCAAGCGCCAAAATTTAAGTGTTTTCTCTGGTAATTCTTTTTCTATGTAGGCAATCATATTTTCCAGAACAACATTAAGTCCATCAAACAACTCTAAGGGAGGTTGAATCGGTTGCCCTGCCTTGTAGAAAACAAGAGGTGTCTCTTTAGGGAATTTGTCAAAGCCCCACCTAGAAGATATTGATAAACATTAAACCAAAGGAGTTGAAGATAATATGTTAATAACTAGATTCAGTGAAATACTTTAAAATGTCATGCCAGGAATACAGAAGCCAAGAGCAGAAAGTGATGCTTTCCCCCTCCTCGCGGGTCTCCTTCCCTCTTCCCCAACAACAACCAGAAAAAGTAAAGACCCAAAAAATTGAACCATCATTATTCCGGAACTAGATGTGTACCAATATGCGTCTAGAGGAGGAGAAAAATCATACAGTAGTCTTTTACTAGTTGGTTTATTCTCAAATGTAGCCCGACCTGTGATTATAGGAATACTTGCTTTTAAGTTTGAGAAGCACAATTGGAATCACTAACAGTGCAAAGTTGCTGAACACAACAATTTACCAGCTGATCTACATAGTTCATCCTCCATTGGCACTTCAATGTTCTCTCTGCTACATTCACATCTAAAAGAATACAAATAAGACCTTCCACTTAAAAACATGTACATTTTCCGACTTAATATGACAGAATTTTGGTCTTCGGCAACACATTAATTCATTTTTTTTATAAGGACAACACATTAATTCATAATTCCGTTTTCTAGGATTAACTTGAGATGTCACTGAAGATAGATAGAGCCATAGAGGTCAGACCTTTATGTGTTTGAATAAAGTAGTAGAATTTTTCAAGTTTCAGTAGCGGCACAGGTAGGTGGTTAGCGTCCAAATGTGGCAGAATATTCAACCCACACGGGGTGGTGTGTTTGCAAGGTTGGGCAGGTAGTTGACGTTAATATTTCACCCAACAACAGACTGTCATCGGTCATCCAGATGCTTTATTCAATTTCTTTACATATTATGTAAGAAAACTTCAAACAAAACTGACAATATTTTACAATCAACAGAGAAAGAAAAGTGGTCATCCAATCTGGACCGAAGAAGTGGCATAAGGCACATGAAATTACCAATGACCAGTGTTGAAGACTAGAACATTGTAAAAGGCACCAATATGAGCCCAATCATCTGCTGGAGTATCAACATCTACTCGATATCTTCCCTTCAATCCATCTTGGTTGGAGTCGTCAAGCTGTTTTGGCTGCCACCTTATTTAATCAGTAATGAGCAAGTAAGATTACAACTTCAAAGAGAACTCACACCATACTTCAGACTGATATCCAACTTTGGCAACATTCAAGAATGAAGACAAACTTTGAAAGGCAAATGGTACACAGGACACCTTTTTCACTTCTGACAGCTTAATGAACCAGACAGAAGGATAACTCCTTTTTTTTAAACAAAAAAGTAAATGGTCATAGATCTCTTAGAAGAAAATTGAGGAGCAACAGCCGTATCAAGAAGCTAATCTACACTCTTCTAATGACCAAAGTCTCTTCATGATATCAGAAACTGAAGCTAGTCATGATTCAAGCTCTATCATCCACTTGAACACTCAGTCAGGTAACAGGTTAGAAATCATACAAACAAAGAGTTTTTAAGTTAAAAGTTCCAAATTCAATGTGAACATATGACTTCCTAAATGATCCAATATAAGCATATGAACTTAAGTAGCAAAGTAAAGCAATGCTACAAACATCCTGGAATGAGCAGACGTTTTCTTGGAAAATTGCACTATGAACCCTAGCCTTCCAAAGCTCCTTTCAGCCCTTCCTCCAAAATAATTCTCCGGAAGAACTAGAATTCGAAATTAGCTGTGTGGGAAATGAGCCTCACATCAGGATTTTCTCAGCCATTATTTCGTATAATCATATATGCACATAGGGAACCACAACTTAGATCCACGACTCGCAGTATAGCCATGAGTTCTCCAACTTTTAGCATTGATAAGCAATCATGATTAGGTGCAAACTCAATAATATCTACTGTAAAAACTAATCTTTGCATTTGCTACTATACAACACAATTCATAACAACAACAACATACCGAATGTAATCCCACAAAGTGGGGTCTAGGGAGTGTAGGATGTACGCAGTGAGGCTGTTTCCGATAGACCCTAGGCACAATTCATAACAACATGCCAAGGAATATAATGCAGTATCAAAACAAGATAAATGAACAAAGCAATGTGAACTCACTCATATTTCGTGAGCAAAACAGCACGATGATAACCCACAGTAACATTAAACTTTGGAAAATAGGCACCTCTCCAAGCACCCTTTCTCTTCCATTTATTTGCACCAGTATCAGCCACTCTAAGAATACACAAAAACGAAACCAAGAAATTCTCATTCAATGAATCACCAACAAACCCAATATTCTTATTCCTCATTGAACCCAAGAACCCACCCGGGTCGATCCGATGTAAATCACACTTGTCGGGTATCCATTTCCATGAATTGATCCGACCCATATTCTCTCTTTGATTTCTAAGGCAATTCCAGGCGTTTCTGTGAAACGGGCAGGACTCATCGTAAATGGGTTTGCGATTCGGGTCAATGGCCCACTTACCTTTGACGAGATTACAAGAGGGTGATATGGGGATTTTGGGTTTTGTAGAAGTGGGAGTGTAAAGTGGAAGAGATAGAGAGTAGAGGAAAATGAGTAGCAATGTTGGTAGAATCAGCCATGAGAAGAGCTTTGGGGTTAGTTTGGACACCATTTCTGATCTCTAAACATGAACCAAACATGACACTCATGAACCATTTCAAATATGAGGTATTATCGAGTATAATTTTTTTTTTGGAAAAAGACTCAAATATGTCCGAAAAAGTTTATTTATGCTCAACAATAGTTTGCTCATTAATGTCATTGTCGTAATTAAAATAACTCATTCATACAAAATAATAGTTTGACTCATTAATTATATTATCGTTATCAAAATGGTTCATCCATGTCATTTTTCACTAATTCAATTTTATAATATGTTTTTTCATTAATGTCATCGTTAATGAAAAACGACATGAATGAGTCACTTTAGTAACGACAATTATACGAATGAACTATTTTTATAACGATAATGACATAAATAAATCAAATTATTTATGAGTGACATAAATGAATCATTTCCGAATGTTGAATGATCTATTTGGATTTTCCCCCTTTTTTAATATTAAGTGTAAAAGGTTACTTATTGCCAAGTTATTTTTCCACTAATCCTGATTGGTTACTTATAGTTGTCAAAAAAATAAAATTAATTCAAAAGCTTGCAGGGAAGGAGAAAATTCAGTATGCGAAAAAAATGGTAGGATAAAAATTAAGACAGAAAATATTAACAATTAATTCTCGCTAGACGACTAGTATAACCAAACCACGGTAATGTACTCCACAAATATGGACTAAACGAAGATAACGATATCATGGGAAGGGGAAGGGATGAGCTTATTGCTTTCAATATCTTTAACAACAGTGTTTTAAGAGACGGGGCACGAGGCTAGCCATTTTATGTAGAGGGTGAGGCGTAAGTCTTGAGATATGGGACTTAAGTCACACGGATTTACAGGACGTATGTCTTCTGTATCTTGAATTTTATAATTTTATAATTTTATTATTAAAAAATTAAGTAAAAGTTAATTTTTCATTAAAATTTTGTAAATAAATTTAAATAAATCACCAATAATATAAATAATTATTATTTGAGAAAGGTAACAAAAAAAATATAATAGCCTAAAATAAAATCTTCATTCACTTCATCATTAATCTCCACATTTATTAGTATTTCCCAATATTTACATTTTATTTATATATTTCAAGAAGGGAGAAGGATAAAAAGTGTAATAGCAATGATAAAAAGTGAAAAAAGTTGATTCAGGAACACAATGCTATGAAATTTTTATCCTACCAATTTCAAACATAATCATTTAAAAAAACTATTTATGACTGTGTTATTTATATATTTTAGGAAAAAATACTACAACATGAAAATATGATAACATAAAGTATAAATATCATTACACCAATAATAAAAATTATAATCTATGCAAAAATACTTTTAAAACAAAAAAAAATCAAATTTAATGCCCGATGCTTACGCTTTTACGCCTGAGGCTTATGCTTTTGCACCTGGAACTTATTCCCCAAATTCTAGGGAGTATGCCTTATGGATCTACGCTTTTCATTTGCGCCCGGAGCGTCTTTGGTACGCTCTGTCCCGGGACCCACCCCGAAAACATCTCTGAAAACACCGTTTAACAAAAAGCAAACAAATTTCTTTGTTTAGCGAATAAGTTGGTAGATAATTTGAAATCTGGGACCTTTTAATTATTTGGTTATATTATATTTCAAGACGTTCATTTTTTCATGGGTTAACACATGTGATTTTTTTAATGGGTGGAGGTGAGATTTGAATCTAGAACTTAAAAATTTTGTTCGCTTTGGTATCATATTGAATTATATGACCATCTAATCTAAGAGCTTAAACCGTGAGAATGCATATTCTTAATAATTTAATTATATTATATCTTAACAATCCGTTAGTTAACACATGGACTTATTGCACTCCAACTAGTTGTTTTTCCTGTGTGTCCTGATATACCTTGCTACTTCTCATTAAAGATTCAGAACAAAATTTAACTCAATCTGCATAATTTGGTTTCAGATGTAAGGATGAGTTCCTATTTGTTGTTATTCGGTGTTATTTGCTAAAAACATTGTGTCTATAGTCATTAAGCAACTACAGAGAATGTGCAATTGCTTTAATAAAAGAGAATACTCTTGAATATTTATTTCTCTGCCTCTTATTTCCAGATATAACAATAGAGATAATACTTAACCATCCACTTTGTTTACCCTCCAATCCCACCTCTTTTAACCTTACCAAAACACAGGATCAATATGGAAATATGTTTGTATAAGGCACTAGCATATGGAAATTATATTTTCCCAATTGGAGCAACTCTTTGCCATGGTTGCTTGGATAAAGTGAAAGCCAAAATAGCAAGTATATGATCAATTCTGCAGCCCATTGTTTTACATGATTTTTGCTTCTACTTGCAGCTTTGCTAAGTCTGAGCTCATCATGGTGTTTGTGGATAGAAGGTAAAGCATATATGATCCAACAGTTTGTGAGCTTATTTTGCACGAATTGCCATTTCTCGTTAGCCTCTTGCATTCTACAGCATTAAATTAATCAATCATTATATACATGTCACCCAGCAAAAGTTCCAGTTACTAATTTTTCAGCGTAACTGCAGTTGAGAAAGTTGCAGAGGAAGAAGGTGTGCATGCAGTCCGTTGGTAAATGATGAATGTGGCAAATAATTGGTTTTTACATGATTCCTGACTCTGGTTCTTTCAGATTTCAGACTGTTGAATAGGTATTGAAGTACACAGGGTAGCCGAGAATACGTATCTGCTTATGCTACATGATTTCTTTCAGCTGATACGTGGTTTATTACAAATTTGTGTCCTTATTTTCTCCCTCCCGAGATTAAATATGGGGGTTATGAATAGAATGTCTCCTCCTCCTTTTTGGTTTTAATATACAAGGTTTAAAATTTTCATTAACCCCTTCAGCTGCAACTATGCAGGCATTCACCTGTTTTTAGATTCTATTTGCCTTTCAAATGGTCCTATGAGGCAATTAGCCAAAACTTTCTGGGGAAGAAGGCCACAGAACTAAAGGGGGAGGTTGGCATTGCTTTTGTTGGAGGAATATCAGCATTATTTCATAAAGTGGCTCCTCAAACTCGGTACATTCAATTTCAAGATCATTTGGGAAAAGATAAAACTTTCATGATGGTTTCTGTGAATCACCAAAATCTCGATAAATGAATCCACGTCTTCTTAAGATTCACGACTCACATTATCGTTCACCGGGGCTCCAACGGACTTAAGCTTAATTTCTAGTTCCCTTTCAAAATGTCATAATATTGCAGTGGCTTCTTCTTGGGCTCAGCACAAGTTTCCTGAAAAAGAGCAATGTTATGTGTTAGTATTGGATGTCATTTCTGCATAGGGATCTATCTGTTTCACGCTTTGAATGCATCATAGTTTCTCTCATTCATCTTAGTTGAATGGTCAATCACCTCAATTGTAGCAGCTAAGCGCAAAATGGAAGCTTCACACCAGGGTCGGCCAATGAGTTGCATACCTATGGGAAGCCCTTGCTTGTCGTAGCCAACCTGGGCATGTAACTCACCGATATGAGATAGTGATAACCATCATTGTTGTACTGGGTGAATATCACCTTATCTGAACTGACGAACAAATCCTACATTGTGGATCATTTAAAGGAATATCTAGGCTAAAATATGCTTCTGGACGGGATAAAGCATTTTTTCTTTTTGGGATAAGTGGAGGGGATAAAGCCAATTTTGAACCGCTTTATACTATTTTTTTGCTTTCATGCCAAATGCTACTTTTTTGTGAAAATTTTTTTGGGATAAAATATAAAACCCCTTGAAATATTAGACCACAGATATTTTTATAGACAAATTAATTTCATGCAAACCCCTCCCTTAGACTGATGAACCAAATACAGATCCATGAAATATAATATTGCCTTTACATCCCTCAAAAATGGTTCAAGAGAGAGTCCATTCCCTGAATGACCATCGGTCAACTAATTACCCTAGATAGACAAGAAAGGTGCTTCAACTTACAGGGACAGTAACTGCAGGAAGTCCCAGAAGATTTGCTGTTATAATAAACCGCATAAGATTTCCTGAAAAATAGAATACATGAATACAAATCTAACCTGAAACTGCAAAAACTGTAAACTGTCCAAGAAATAGTAGAGAAACAGAATCTGTATAGTTTCAACTAACTCCATAGTAGATGATATCTGGTAAGAGGTAAGTGTAGGGAAAAACCTGAAACTTGCAAATTAGTCTCCCCAACTTTAAGAGCACTTGGTGGAATTCTGGGTGCTGTCATGCTGAAAAAGAAGGAAGTACCAGAGATGGTTTTAGGAACATTGCTGCATTCATTGCAGTAAAACAATGAACTGCCTATGCACACAAGATCAGGATGTCATATATCTAACTTTGACATGTATCAACAAACCAATCTCCCGTCTACACATCCTAGACTTTCCATTTAATATTTTAGGTATCCACATGAAAAATCCAGCCATTGCTAAGAATATAATCTGAGGCACAGAAGTCCCACCAACCAAAAGAAGGGGAAAAATAAAAAAGAGCAGGAAAAACTGAACAGGGAAATAGTTTGAAAAAGATGAGTGATTAAATGTGTGCACATGAAAAGATGGATGAAAGTCAACTCCACACATTTCAGAGACTTCCTTGACGTACCCAGTTGTAGGTGTCACAATGATATCCACCTTCTTGAAAATCTCCATATGGAAATACATTAACCTCCGCCTGCAACAACCAGACAAGAGTTATGTCAATCATGTTTCTTGTACTTCTGAAAGATTGAATTTCTGCTTCTATCTATAAGAAATGCATATGGCATTAATTGAAAGGTTTAGCATTGCAGAGTATATGTGCAAACCAAACATAAAAGAATATACATAACTAGTGAACGGCATAGAAGTTAATAGACAATTTCCCTAAGCAGTCAACAGTTTCTCCTTTTCATCATCCCATCATGCTTTCTGTTTTGAGCCGAGGAGCAATAGAACTTTTCCAGACATTTGTAATTTGTGGTCTAATTAGACAACATCTTGCTTCGAACATAGGAGTTGCCAAGAGTAAAATTCGAGAAAAAGAGCCGATTGTATGTGTCTATCAGAAACAGCCTCCATACCTTCCAAGGTAGGGGTAAGGTCTGCGTACACTCTACCCTCCCCAGACCCCACTTGTGGGATTACACTGGTTATGTTGTTGTTGTTGTATCATCCCATCATGCATTCTGTATGAAGCATTACTTTCAGGATATTAAACACTCCACCATGTCTTATCAAGTCATATACTTCTTGGTTTGGAACGTAACTGACTTCTTTCAACAACATTGTTGATAGGTTTCCAAAGTTATCAACTAAAAAATTTTGGCAACTAATAAAGTGTACAACCCAACCTAAGGTAGGCTACAATTATCGGACATTTTTAGTCATTTCAGATGCCACCGTATTTCTAAACAAATAAGACAGTTCTCAATTAGATTCTGAAACAAATCATGACTAAGAATAGATTGGTTTACTTTAGGTAGCTTAAGAAACAATATGCCTCACCTAAGCCGCTGAGCAGCAACATAGTCTGCTGCTGTAAATGAACGGAAAAATGCCAGATTTGTGCGAGTATCATATGTCAATCTCTCTCCTATCCTGGAGACAAAAAAACAAGAAAACGGATAACCAAGATGATATCAGGAAACAATTTGAGGCTGTTCCCAATAAGACATTGAGATCTAGTAAGAAGACATTTGATAATAGAATATTCAAAGCAAAAGTGTGTACCCATCTTCACAGTCTGGAGTCAGTGCGCATAATGCTTCAGACCCAATAGAAACAATATGAGCTATGCGCATCTCATGCAACTCTGGTATAACAATCTCTACCGTCTTCAACCATGAGATAAGGAAAAATATTAGACATACTAACAAACATGTAGAGTGATAGATTCTCACAATGTCGACGCTAATGGTTCCTGCAATTATAAACCAAAGCTAGCAGATACACCTGCCAAAGTCCAAGATAAAGCAATGAAGAATGTAATAATAGAAATAGACTTACTTTGCATCCATGCTTTTCTGATAGCTGACTGAGAACATTCTCGCACTTGTCAGATATATCAGTTGAGAAGACATCATTAAACCACTGTAAAAGGATGTTGCTATGAGATTATCAATTAAATAACCAAATACGAAAAATCATTTCAGTGAACTAATTGTAGTCACCTCTGTATATATTCCAAGGTGTAGCGATTCCACAGATTGCAAGCTCTCTTCTGAAGAGAAATTAGGTACACAAGGAAGGGACTGAAATAGAGGGAGATTATTAAATTACAGAAACAGAACTTCTGATCCACAATGATGTCCAAAATCAATAAGATGAATGTGATATCTTAATGAATTGCTGGTGAGATTAAAACTAACACAGCTTTTAGATGTTTTAAGCATGTATATGATGATTCAGTGTATCCTGTTTACTAGAAGGTTCTTTAAAAAGTAATACAATGAAGAAAAAGGAAGAAAGCAGAACAGTCAAGAGAAATACAGAGTCTAAGAATAGAGTAGATGAATAAGCATTTTTTGGTGATTACCGGTCTCAAATGGATTCTATCAGCAGGGGAGGATCCCAAAATTGCTGCATACCTGATAAAGTAATGGATATGAAGAAATCACACTGCAATTTTCTAGTGTAACTTCGATCCAAAATTTATTTAAAACAAAAGTGCGACCAATAAAGCTATTAAAGCGATAACTTGTCAAGCGGAACATGTAAATTACATTAACAAGTCCAGGAAGACTCATCTTGACATAGTTCAGTAGCATACTTGACAAAAACACAACATCACATCCCATACCATTTAGGAGGAAGGATTCCTCCGTACTGGCATTTTCTCCAGATGATTAAAATATCTTAATCAACCTACTTCTTTGAATTTATAGGAAAAGGAAGTTAGATTTTCCATATCTTCTTGTGATAATTTAGCTGCATTTTGGGATTACACTGGAATACTACACACCTAAATAGTGGCAGTAATCTGCGTCCCCCCCCCCCCTCCCCCGGGAACTGAGGTTGCTCCCAGTGGGAAAGAGCACCAACCATGACATTGGGATTGAGAGTTCGAGTCATCAAGGGAATAAAGTGGAAAAGGACCACCATTGATTTCTGAGCAGGGGTTTTTGGGGGATTGGGGTTTACCTTATTATAACATTTCATTTTCCTTTTCGTTTCCCCTGTCTGTGTGTGATGCAAAATCAAGATGCTTATGATGATACTTCAGTAATTTGTTGACAGTAAATTGCTTTAGTTGGAGAGACTCTTATAGCTAGTTGTGCAGCATTACCCCAACTGTCTTTGAAGTTTGAGCTTATTCAGTTCTCCCATTTAATTGGAAAACTGATCAGACAATTGACATAATTATACATACACTTACCAACAGAACCTTACAGAATGCAGTTATAGTTCTTTTATGTGGTCTGACAAGATGGTTGAATTAATAATTTACATCTTTATGCATAGCTCTATCATTCTCATTTCCTTTCCTCAGAAAATAAGATTCTTTTAATTTGTCCTTTACCATCAGCAAGCAGATTTATGAAAGGAAAAACAGGTCAGCTAATTTCAACATTCGTTTAATTTATTTGGTTAGTCCAAAAGATAATCAGATAACACATGTTTAAGACTAAGCATATTCTCGATATTCAAACCCATGACAACTTACACAAGTATGGTGTCCTCAACTGTTGTGGCGATTGGTCCAATAATTGCCACCGTTCCATCATCACATAATGACCTGGATTTATAAAAGAGAGGCTATAGTGAATCTGCCCCATCCTGAAAGACAATTTTCTTCCTTCACGTGAAAAGAGAACCATTTGGAGCCACCATGAAGATTGAATGTTTATGCACGCACCCAAAACTGACTTAATAATAAGAAGGTACAAGAGATAACAGGTTTGATGCTATTAAATTGACTAAAGACAATGCATAAGTGGAAATCACTAATCAGTTTACCAGAATCGCTAATCTCTCCAAGTTAAGAAAATCAATATGAATTCGTCGTATCATTGAAGATCGTTTGGCTGTTGATTTCTTTTCTGGCAAGTTTGGAGGCATTTTTCCATAGTCAAATTGTGTACTAAGCCCTATAATCATCAAAATCAGTCACAATTTATGGAACTTCACTGATTTTGGAATTCTTGGAATCAACCAACAGTAATTTTAAGCTCTATCCTTGATATTGATCTCCATAGTATTGATAAAGGTATATACCTCCATATTATCCTTGTATAATTTGGACTAATAAAATGACAACTAAATAAGTTTCATAGAGTTTCTTCATTTCTTTATCTTGATAACTAAAGTTCTATATCCAATCCTTTGCATAGGCAAGCATCCTATGAGATGCTACATCAAAATATAGCTTCTCCAAAGTATCCTTACTGGAGTTATAAAGATTTGAAGTGATATTATGGTGGTAAGTTGGAAAATAGCATAACTTATAATCATAATACCATCTTTCGGGTACTGGAATGGTGTTATTGTGAGAAAGTGTAAACGCTGTCTTGACTCATACAAAGATCTGGAGAGATATCATCCAATTTGAGATGATCTACCATCACTATACATAAAAGGTTGAAGTAGGTCCCAGACTAATGTACACACATGCATATATGAAATACAAGCTCCTAAATGAAGATGCAGAATTGCACTGTCTTGAGCCGAGGGTCTCTCGGAAACAGTCGCTCTACCTACCAAGGTAGAGGTAAGGTATGCGTACACTCTACTCTACCTTCCCCAGACCCCACGTTGATGGATTTCACTGGGTATGTTGTTGTTGTAAATGAATATGCAGAATAAAAGCAAGAAAAGTTGATGGTTGATGAAAGAGGAACAAGAATAAAGGCTATACAGTTGGAAGATCTATTAGGGAGAAAAACATAATCATAAGGGACATGTACAACTGCAGGATGAGCTCACCCATTCATGCTAGTTCGACCATATGTTGACTTCAATCCCACAACACCACAAAGGGAAGAAGGAATACGAATTGAACCTGTCCTTACACATTATATAAATCAAGGATCAATAAAATACTGTATTATGAAGATTGAATAAGTGGATTCTTCAGTGTGACATGGTGTAGGTGTACAACCTCCTCCATCCGTCCCCAAAGCAGCAGAACACAATCCCGAAGCCACAATAGCTGCAGGGCCTGAGGAAGACCCTCCTGTGTACCTATCTGGATCATGTGGGTTTCGTGTAGTCCTGTCACAGAGAGATTTTTAACTCAAAAGTTATAGGGTAGAGAAGAAAAAGTACGTTCACAACAACAAAAAGACAACTCTAGAGTTTTCCACCTTAGGATATAAACATTTTAGGAAGAAATTATTGGTCACTGTGAAGGAAGTCTGTGAATGCTAGTGTTACATTTAAATAGAAAGGAAATATTTGAGGACTGCCTTAGAAAGGGATAAATGCAATTTAACATTTCATGTACACAAAGCCTTTCTACCAAAAAATATGTAACACATACCCATAGTTTGCGTTATTTCCAGTAGTGCCCAAGCCCATCTCATGCATGTTTGCTTTTCCAACAAAAATTGCTCCACAACTTCGTAATCTTGACACAGAAACAGCATCCATCTTTACCCCACGAACCTCATGCATCCATGTAGTTGCTCCTGTTTTCACCAAGTATATAAATAAATCTGGCAATAAGGCTCGGTGGGAAGATGAAAACTAAAATACATACCCTTTGAAGGGTGAGGATAGCAATCTATGTCGTCTTTGATTGCCATGAAAATCCCATCCAAGATTGACAGTGGATTCCCTGCATATTCCCCACAGTCGGAAAAATATTATTCTGACCGAGCACATTTTGCAAGTACGATAAGTTTTGGAGTATTATTTACTTACAGTTCAACGATGTATATAGCACAAGAAACATGTAAATATCAAACTACCTTGTTCAAATCTTTGTGTGGAAGCAGCAGCTTGCTTTCTTACTTCGTCTGGGTCAAAAGAAATTAAAAGTGGTGATGTGGGGTTCTTATTGTTGAACTCCTCAATGGCTGAGATGAAGCGCTCTGCAACCTGTAACACAAGGAATAACTTCTCATCCTAGAGACTGGAAGACACAAGCAAAAACCAAACAACCATAGAAGTGCCTTGCCATAGATGGAGTTGTAAACTTAGATCTGTATGCATATGCATAATCACGAATCTTCCAGTAGCGGAATGATGCAGTTGAATCACCACTCCAATTGCTAGCTGGATCATATTCTGGAAGACACTTTAAGGCTAGCTCAACCCGGTCTTCAGGCTTCGCGTCTTCTTCCAGGCTGACAACAGCAGGTTCTGGCTCTATAGTCAGGAAATTCAAACTGAATTAGTGCCAATTATATAGCACTTTGTATCATGGCAAGGTCAACACTGCCTTTTTTTTTATAAGGAGGTCGGCATATGATGCCACTTCCACATTTTTATTTGTGTGTGCGCGCACACACAGTCGTACACCATATATACATCTTCTGCATCGATGTTGATGCCATCAATTTTAACAAGTTTTATCATCATCAATATGAATATGGAAGATCTCACTATTTTCTTACTACAGCACCGCCTTACAAGTAGAGTAGCAGCAAATTCAATGTATAAGAAGAAAAATATTGACCTGGTCATCTACTAATCCACCATGTACTTGTTACATTCTACTAGCACATGTAAACTCTGGAAAATTTACCTAGTTTCGCCTTTGTTGGAATCCGGAACTTGGTTGCCAAGATTGTAATTCCAGATCTTTGGCCACCCCCTTGAGTGTTTCAATAAAGAGAACATTGTACAACCAAAAAAAACTACACCGGACGTTTAAATTAAACCTTTCTCTTCCCTTTGGTCCCTTTACTTGTAACTTGTAAAGCTGTTCATTTGAGTGACAAAAGACAAAGGAAGTGCCTTTCTATATCATTTCTAACGAAAATATCCAAATTCAGTGAGAGTGAGAGTTGATATGTTAGTGCAAGAATGAACCTTGAGGAGGAAATTCGGGTTTATACATAGGACCCTCCGGTATGACAGTGTACTTCAACTTCTGTCAATCATGAATATATTTACTTTCAGTATTTAATCAACATTTCATGTATACTCACAATTCACAACAGGAAGTAAATTGCAAGCAAATTACACAAAATTAAGAATCAAACCTCGTCGATTTTGTTTTCATTCTTGAGGTGATTTATAATTAAAGATCCAATACCCGGTGCTTCAGCCAGCTTTAGAAACAACTTGAACCAGAAACCAGTCAAATGTGGAGCTTCAAAAAGAAATAGCACAGTTCAAGCAAACAATACAAAATGAAATCAAATACTACCACTGCTTCAGTTTGTTTGTGTTACTTTCCTCCTTCGTCTGTTTAAAAAAGAATGTCTCTATCCTAATTTGGCAACTCTTTATTTCCAATATCCCACATGGTGTATTCTTTAGTTTAAGAACACAAGATTCAAAAGTCTACTTTCATGATCAAACTAAGACACTAAGACATAAATTGAAACGAATGGAGTAATATATCAATAGAAACCTTGAATATTCTCCGGTATGTACTTCACCGCCGTCAAGTCAACTTCACTCGCCGGTATCATCACTCGCTTGTTCCCCATTTCTCAATACAATAACTCAATCTATCAAAAATTCAGCATGCTCATCACATATAGATTATAAAAGATACAGAAAATTCAAAACTGAAAATCTTAAATATTGATGGAACTTTCTGGAATTGGTTTTTCACACCTTGCAGACGTCGGAATTCACAAGTATAGGAGTTCGTTGCCGGCAGGCGAGCACTGGTTAATGATAACGTGCGCAAGTGAGTGAGCGCACGTTAAGAATTACTATAGTCCAAAGAGAGTTGGTGAGAAAATTAAGCAGAGAGCCGTAGGATAGGTCAAATAGTTGGCTATCGGTTTACCCAATGCCAATAGCAAGTGAAATTCTCAATTTCAAAGCGCGGCAGTTTAACGATCAGTTCTATGATGTATATTGATATGGTTTTGACTTTTTCTAGGAGGGATAATGACATTTTGGGCTAGTTTTGGCCCACTACTTTGAGTCATTTGCACTTTTTTCCTAGTTTGTGTTAGCTCTTTAATTTTTGTCCCTTCAAGACATAATTTTTCCGTCGGATATAAATTTATATTTTTTCATCATAATATTCACAAGTTATGTCAAATTTCTTAAAAAATTTATCCCCGCTAGATATAAGTTCGATTTTGAAGAGAAAAAAATTAAAGATCAACCCATTTGAAGGACAAATAGTATAATTTCTTCTTTTGCTTTCCTTGTTAAATGAACTTTTTGAACTACTTTGGAGGAGTTAAATTGAATCAACATACTATTTTCATGTTTGTCACGTCAAAATGGGAGGTATAACAATGACCCCAGGTTGCCCCTTGTATAACTCCTATTTAAAGGATATTTAATTTTTAAAAATTATTTAATGTTTAGCTAAGTATGAAGTTTGAAAAATCAAAATTCAAATATAGACTCATATATATAAATTTGAAAATTTTATACCCGCATGTCTAATATTGATTCTAAGGTGGCTAAATTTTAAACGTTTTGTAAATTTAACCATTCTTTAAATAAAGGTCCTAAGAACGGCTATTTATCCACTTCCCCAATTAATTTTGACTAAATTATGAGGTCATAAGGCAGCGTCCAACACATAATCATTTTTTTATTTTTTTAATCTGTTCTTAATAATTTGTTTAATTGTCAAATTAATTAAATAACTATAGCAAACAAACAAAGCCCCAAAAATGTTATTTTATGTTTCGATAATTTTTTGTATAATTTAATTTGTGCAAAATATGCAGTTCAAATTAGCTAAAACCCTTAGATAAGATAAATTATATCTAAAATGACTCGCCAAAAATTATATACCCGGTCTAACCTACTAAATTCAACACAAATTGAGTGAGGTAATATTTTTTAGTTATGAGATGAATTTGATGCCACTAGTTCACATCATACTGACTGACATTAATGTACCTTACGAAATATTGGCATTCAATTGACAACAACTAATTTGGTTGCCATTTATTGCGGATTAAAATCCACATCTTCTGGAAAGCATTATGCCTTCCGCCCAAAAACTGCCATAGTACTTATAGTAATGTAATTGTATAGTAAGAAGGTTTTCTATTTTAGTATATCGTAACGTACTTCATTCGTCTCAAATTATTTGTAGTGTTTATTAAAAATAATTATCTTAAATTATTTGTTATTTTAGAAGTTCAAAGCATAATTAATTATCTTTTCTCCATTTTACCCCTTAATAAAATTTTGTCATAAATGAATTTTGACACATAAATAGAGTAAATATTTAATGGAGAGATTATAACTTAGATATAAATAAGGATAAAGTAGTCAAATACTTGTTCTAATTAATATTTCTTAAGGGACATGTAACGCCAAAAAAAAGACTATATTCATACATCATACTATGATTTAACTTATAGTATGTGGTCAGATGCATTTAAAGTATTATTTGAGTAGTCATTAATCAAAAGCATAAAAAAAGTAACTTCTGAAATACATATTAGTCCTAGTAATGAACAAATTAGAATCAATAACAAGTTTGTTATAAACCATTTTGTCATGTTGTATTTTGGATGTATTATTAATAATTATACAATTAGAAGTGTAAATTTTATCACTTTGACATAAAGTGATAAATACAACTCTCACTTGCAAGTTGTATACTTGTATCTTAGTCGTATCAAGTTGTGTCCAAGTTGTATATGTTGTAGGTTGAGAGACAAAATTCTTCTATAAATAAGAAGCTTTACTTTATCATTTGTAACACTCTCTCCCTCTCTACCGAGTTATTGGTTTGCTTCTCTTGTTTATATACAATTATATAATTACATAACAAAGTTCAAATATTAAAAAGAAAAAAGTACATGATTAATATGGAACTTTCATTATTTTAAAAAATTATTCATTGGAAGATTGGATTGTCTCCTTCGAGAGGCTAATTAATGAGTTTCGTGGAAGGCCAGTCCAAGACAGTAGCCAATACTTTTCTTTTGTTGGTATTTTAGTACTTTCTTTAAGTTGTAGAACGTATTGGGTCTGTTTTTTCTTCAACAGTTTAAAAAGGGGTGGATAGAACAAATTACTTTTACACGACTTTAGGGCGATAAAGCAGGTAAGAACTTGATGCAGTTCCATTTGAGCCTTGAGGTTGTAAGATGTTTTATTATAAATTTTGCTCCCTAAAACTTGCTATAGTTTGATGTAGCTTTTCTCCCTCCAAACTAAACTAATTAATATAGCTTGACAATTGGGACAGATAATTTGAAAGATGGGCGCTTAACTTTTATTTTATTGCACTGAAAATCATTAAATTATTTTTGTAGCAAAGAAATGACTTTAACTTTGTCTAATTATCACGGGGAGTTACTGAACTAGTTCTTGTAACAAAAATTCACTCAAGTTTGCTAAGTCTCACATAAAGTTACTAAACAATATTTTTTAACTACAAAGTCATTCAATTTTATCTAAGTATCATATAAAATGTCTCTTATGTTTCCCGCTACTAACTTTTCGTGATACATTAAGACTTATTTTATTACAAAAATAGTTTCATGATACTTAGGTAATTAAAATAGAGTGACTTATTTGTTAGATGAAGGGGAGCCTTGCGTAGCTGGTAAAGTTGTTGTCATGTGACCAGAAGGTTATGAGTTCAAGTCGTGGAAACAACCTCCCAAACATGCCTTTGTAAGGATACAAACTTCAACAGCTTTCTATTGAACAAAGATCAAATAGTAGTAATCTCATTTCCACATGACTCGTGTCTGGGAGCCTTCAGTTTAGCCAGATGACCTAGACCTTTTTTTCAAGAGAGCTCTTATTTCAGGTTCATACAATTACAAAAGATGAACTCTACTTCAAAAGTTCTGTGCATTCCCCAAATCACCAATATTTGAGAGCTTTCACCAATGTTTTAGTTGAGAACGTAACTTCACATCTGGTTCCCTTTCAAAATATCATAAAACTGCACCGGCTTCTTCTTGGGCCCAGCACAAGTTTCCTGAGAAAGGAACATATCCACTGTTAGTATTCCAAAATAAGATGTATATATCAAGTGGCATTGAGGTCAATATGGTCAAGAAGATGGCCGGTGATTCGTTTTGTTGGAAGGGTAACCATACCTCTATGGCAGCTGCCAAGCGCAAAATGGATGCTTCACACCAGGGACGCCCAATGAGCTGCATGCCTATGGGAAGTCCTTGCTTGTCACAGCCAACCTGACATACAAGATTCCAACAAAAACTAAAAAAAATTTGGAGATATTATTGGTACCATCATAATTAGTATAGTTTTCACATGGTGAATGAAGTAAAATATAAATCAATCTGCTTAGCTATAATTACCAAGTCCATAGGTCTAGCATATATAATACAGATAATAGTTTTGAAAATGTTAACGGAGGAGCCTGTTGTAATGCAATTTTATTTCCAGTTCAGAATTAGTATTCTTTCCAGGATATAAGCCTCAACTAATGTAGACTTTTTTTGTGCAGTTTAGCATTAACTACTTTTCCAGGGACCAAAACTTTAAACTAACTAATGTACATGTTTAATAAGAGATAAGAGCAGATAATGCTGTAATCTTTTAACATATAGGGTATCTAGATCGCGTATTAAATTTAATATGCTTCAGACATTGAGCTTTTTATTCCGGCAAGTTATTTTTTTCTCAATTTGCAGTTAGTCTAAATTCCCAAGTACATAAAATATAGATGTAAGCTTACAGGCACAGAAATTGCAGGAAAGCCCAGAAGATTTCCTGCTAATATGAACCGCATAAGATTTCCTGGAAGAGAGAGTGTGAGAACAAAAAACAATACTAAGATTGTAAAGTAGTAACTATCTAAAAGGATAAAAAAGATCATTAAAGAAGAAAGAAGGATAATGCACAAGAAGTTTGCAGCTAACTATAGTTTAAAAGATTCACACAGGTACCACATTTAAGGATATCTTAAAAAGAGGATCATCCTGCTTAAATCAGTACATATGCACAACAACACGAGAAGTTACTCCAGTTGTAAGAGCATCTCATTTCCAATCAAAAGGTTTGGAGTTCAAATTAATTGAAGAAATATTTTCCCCAATCTATTCTTCTATATAGGGCAAATTATATACACAATATACAATTAATGATTAGAGGAAATCAAGCCTCTAATCTTCCTAATTGATAACAATCCCTACTAATCTTCCTAATCACTAATCCCAAATAATCTTCTTACTTCTTACCATATATACAATGATACTACATTAATAATAATATCAATAATGATAATATTCTAACACTCCCCCGCAGTCGAAGCTGGAGGACGGCGAATGCTGGGACTGTCCCGAAAATCTTCAAATAATACCAGCGGAAGTCCTTTTGTGAAAATATCTGCGATTTGATGACGTGTTGGGACATGTAACACTCGCACTTGTCCGCGAGCCACCTTCTTACGTACAAAATGAATATCTAACTCAATATGTTTAGTGCGTTGATGATTGATTGGGTTCCCTGAGAGATAGATAGCACTAACACTATTACAGTATACTAGTGTGGCTGTTGGAATAGGGCAATGAAGCTCAAGTAACAGATTTCTAATCCAACATGATTCAGACACAACGTTGGCAACAACACGGTATTCTGCTTCAGCACTTGAGCGTGATACTGTGGCTTGTCTTTTTGAGGACCATGAGATTAAATTGTCACCGAGGAAGAGACAATAACCGGAGGTGGAGCGTCTGGTGTCCGGACAACCTGCCCAGTCTGCATCCGTGTAAGTGACAAGTTTGGAAACGGAGGACGGGTATAGATGTAATCCATACTCGAGAGTGCCTTGAATATATCGCACAATGCGTTTTAGAGCATGCATATGTTCCTCAATTGGATTATGCATGAATAGACACACTTGTTGCACTGCATAAGAAATATCAGGCCTGATGAATGTGAGATACTGCAATGCTCCTGCTAGGCTGCGGTATAATGTTGGATCAGCAAATGGTTTGCTTGAAGTGGCACTCAATTTAGACTTTGTGTCTACCGGCGTTGACGAAGGTTTGCAAAAAGACATTCCAGCTCGTTCCACAATCTCAGATGCATACTTCTTCTGGGAGAGGAATAATCCACCCGCATGTCGTGTCACAACAATTCCTAGAAAGTAGTGTAGTGGACCAAGATCTTTCATAGCAAATTCGGAACTAAGCTGTGTCATGATACTCATACGAAAAGAGTCGGAAGATGCTATTAGGATAATGTCATCCACATATAAAAGAAGATAACCA
Source organism: Anisodus acutangulus (assembly GCA_029783415.1). Classification (NCBI taxonomy): domain Eukaryota; kingdom Viridiplantae; phylum Streptophyta; class Magnoliopsida; order Solanales; family Solanaceae; genus Anisodus; species Anisodus acutangulus. Next base: position 38,163,976 of record CM056510.1, on the reverse strand, counting down.
ATACAATTACCCTGACGATAAATAAACAGAGAATTATCGGATTGGCTGTGCGAAAAACCCATGTGTGACACAAAGTCTGCAAACCGCTTATACCACGCCCTGGGGGCCTGCTTCAGGCCATATAATGATATGTTGAGTAAGCACACATGATTGGGATAATTAGGATCTCTGTATCCCAACGGTTGGTGCATGTAGACAGTTTCATTGAGGTGTCCATGGAGAAAGGCGCTTTTGACATCCAATTGATGAAGATGCCATCCTTTTGAGAGAGACAGGCTTAAAACTGTTCTGATAGTTGCCGGTTTGACCACTGGACTGAACGTCTCCCCACAATCTACACCAACCTGATGTGTCTCACAATCACCTATAAGACGGGCCTTATGCCGCTCAAAAGTTCCATCAGAATTTTCTTTATGACTGAAAATCCACATAGACCGAATTATATTAGCATTAGATGGACGAGGTACTAAATCTCACGTCCTATTTTTAATTAGAGTGTGATATTCACCATCCATGACCATTTTTCAATTAGGGTCTTTTAGAGCAGACACGGGGTTACGAGGCAAAGGTGATTTCGAGACCTGGGTGTATAGGCTATATTTGGTATTGGGTTTGACAATTCCATGTTGACTACGGGTGACCGGATGAGTGGCATGGCCAGTGGACTGGACGCCACTGGCCGAGATCGAGGAAGTGGGCTGGACGCCACTGTCCCGTGGGTTTGGCATAGAATGGCAGTGGGCCGTGTGTTCTGGAGTGGGCTTGGAGCCTTGAATTGGCCCAATTGGTCAGTTGGTTGTGGCTGTGTGGGGAAAGGATTACTGGGCCTCAGAATCGAAGGCCTAGTCTGTTGTGATGAATTTTCACGCGGCTGGGCCTGTGTTCTTTGGTCCAGTGGGCCCAAACAACTCAAATTTCCGGCACTCCCCGTGGGTACCGAGCTGGGGAAAAATGTGTTAGATACGAAAGCTTATCATCATCAAAAAAATCATAGATATGAGTCCCGGTTTCATGTATCTTAGCAAATGAAAAACTCGTTTCATCAAAAATTACGTGACGACTTATAATTATTCTTTTGGAAGAAATGTCGTAACATTTGTAACCGCGATGATTAGTAGGATATCCCAAGAAAACACATGGAGTAGACCGGGCTTGGAGTTTTGTGATTGTGGTAGATGGAAAGAGGGGGTAGCAAAGACAACCAAACACTCTTAAATGATGATATGAGGGCTCTCGTAAATAAAACATTTTTAGAGGAGCTTGGTAAGACATGTTTTTATGAGGAAGGATATTCACCATGTAAGTGGTTTGGAGTGCATGATGCCAAAATACTGGGGGAAGTGAAGCATGAGCAAGAGATGTTCTAACAATATTGTTTATGGTTCTAATTTTGCGTTTCACCTTCCCATTTTGTGATGAAGTGTGAGGACAAGACATATGAAAATTTATACCATTTGTTTTGAAAAAATCCCAAAACTGTTTATTGTCAAACTCCCTCCCATTGTCACATTGAATATTTTTGATACCACGTTCAAATTGAGTTCGGACGAATGCTCTAAATGTGAGAAAAGTGGAAAACACTTGTGATTTTTTCGACAAAGGGAATGTCCACAAGTAATTAGAGTAGTCATTTAGTACGAGTAAAAAATATCTATAACCCGAAGAACTCAAAACAGGTGATGTCCAAAGATCACAATGTAAAATGTCAAATGGCATAAGAGTGCATGAAGTAGAAGAAATAAATGGCAATTTAACATGTTTACCAAGCGCATAAGCATGACACTTATTTAGAGTCCGTGTTTGGGTACAAGAAATAAATTTATTTTGTTTAAGAGAGGCCAAAACAGACTCTCTCGGATGTCCCAAACGTTGGTGCCATAAAAATGGTACCAAGGCTACAAAAGTGGATTGAAACTTGGACAGTTGATTTGGTGCATTTAGTGGGTAGAGCTCCCCCTTGCTATCACATCTCATGGGAAGCTTCCCCGTCTGAAAATCATGCACGGAAAATCCAAAAGGGTCAAAACTAACAGATACTCAATTATCTGTAGTAAACTTTCTAACATAGACCAAGTTTTTGATTAATTTAGGAGCATGAAGGACATTCTTTAAAACAAGTGGTGGGTTTGGTGGTGACAATTTACTAGAACCATACCCTTTTATTGGAATTGAATGGTCATTTCCGACAATTATTCTATTATCATTGCTCAAATTAAAATAGGATGAGAGATTACCTTGGGAGGACGTCCGGAGTCCATATACCAATTTGAATCCGGTGGATTAAGTCCGAGAGTGTGCATTGCGGACTCTATATCTGTTGGGTGAGCCACAGCCGAGTGGGCCTCCTGCCACTAGGTCGGCAGTGGCCCATTGCCACGGAACTGCTGCTGGAATTTGCATTCTGCCGTGGCCCAAATCCTGGTGGTCCAGAACGCTGAAAGTTGGGGCAGTAACCAGGGTGGCGGTGGGCTGTGGCTGTCTGGCCCGATTTCGGTTGGGAATGGACTGGGTGGTGCAGCCCACGGCCACTGCCAGGCCCAGTGGCCTGTCCCGCCACTGTGCTGCCCCTGTTGTCCCCCGGAGTTGATTCTGCCGCCTTGTCCACCACCGCCGCCGCCGCCGGAATTTTTATTTCCACCATTTTTGTTATTTCGGTTATTACCATTCCGGCTTTTATTACAATTTCGTCCTTTTTGTCCTCGGTTTTGTTGTTCAAAATTCATGGAATTATTATTGGTGGCAACAAAACTCGAATTTGGAACTGTGGCTGCCTTTTTCGCGAACCCCGCCTCTTCAAGAATTAACATGGAACGTGCTTGATAGAATAGGGGTAGTGGATTACTTTGGCAAATGAGCGTTCCCACACCACTATAGGCATCGGTAAGCCCCGCAACCAATTGTAGGACTAATCAGTTGTTGGTGACTGGCGAACCAACATTTTTAAGTTGGTCTGACAAAATCTTCAAGCGTTGACAATATGCCGATGCATTTGGGAAATCCGCCATATCCATGGTGGAGAATTCTTGTTCCAATGTCAGGGCGCGAGAATTTTTATTATCTTGAAAAATGTCCCGCAAGCGATCCCAAGCCTCCTTGGCAGTGGAATCTGGTTCCAATATTGTGTGCAACAAATCTGAAGAGATTGTTGCGTAAATCCATCCAAGAACTGTGGCATCAAGAGTTTCCCACAGTTCCAACTTCCAAGTCATCACCTGTCAATGATTCCTTCCCTTTGTGATTTGCCGGTGGGATTATGTGATGAATAACCTGGTGAGAGCGGCAACATATTTTGAATAGTTCTGCCCATGTTGCATAGTGAACATTTTCCATCTCAAGAGTGATGGAAATATTTGTTTTTATGTTTGAAACGGCTAAAGCTGGATGATAAAGGGATTTGGATTTAGACATTGTTGGTTTGATGGAACAAAAATGAAGAACAATAATGGAGAGTAAAAAAAAAATATTCAAAAAATTTCAGTCAAGAAGGGTTCTAGACGAAAATTTGAGAAGAATGAAGGAGAAAGGAAAAAAAATTATTTTCGGCCAATGGTAGGATTTTGGACGAAAATTGATAAGAAAGGAAAAAATTTGGATCTTTTTCTTAGGCTCTTGATACCATAATAGAAGAAATATTTTCCCCAGTCTATTCTTCCATATAGGGCAAATTATATACACAATATACAATTAAAGATTAGAGGAAATCATTCCTCTAATCTTCCTAATTGATAACAATCCTTACTAATCTTCCTAATCACTAATCCCTAATAATCTTCTTACTTCTTACCATATATACAATGATACTACATTAATAATAATATCAATAATGATAATATTCTAACACAAATAACCAAGGGAAAAGTTGGATGAATCACTGTTGTCCCTCGGAGGGAGGGAAGGTTTGGGGGTCTGGGGTTTACCAAGTCGAAGAGAAAGAAAAAGCAGAGTGTGCAACCACTCTATAGCACTCATATGATCAATCTTTTCAGACTCAGTTAGACATCAAGCAGTTGACAGCATCTCCCAAACGCATTTACCAGTGTATCAAAACGACATACCTGAAACCCGCAAATTGGTCTCTCCAACTGTAAGAGCAGTTGGTGGTATTATGGGCGCCGTCATGCTGAAGAATTGGGAAAACACTTGTTAGCTAAAGATGGTTTCATAGATATTCATATTCCAGCAGCAGAAAGTAGGGAATAAACCTGCTGATTTTCACATATATGTATATATTTCAAAGATATTTATGAGTACACACACAACATTTTAAAGGTTTGAATCAAGATATGACATCACCAAAGTAATCAATCTCCAACTATCGCCTTCTTGTTATTCCAGTTAAAACGCAAATCATATTCATGCTTCATCACTGACCAAATTCAATAATTTAATCGGAATACTGAGGCAAGTAATGCTATTCACAAGCATTAGTGATTAGATGCATGCAAATAAAGAGATGTGTAATATTTTTACAGATGGTCATTCAAATGAATAATAATGTGCTTTTACCAAGAAAGTGATAACAAAATTCATGCACTATCACCCAAAGATAGGAATGTGGCTAGTGGTTACATACGGAGTAGTAGGTGTCACAATGATATCCACCTTCTTGAAAATCTCCATGTGGTAATACATTAACCTTCGCCTGAAATAATTAGAGATTACATCTAATAACTTATTGTACTTAAAAACTTATATCAGAAAAAAATGCTTCTACCCTAATCGATAGTTGAATAAAATACCAAGAATTATTGGAATGCACGCTTTCAATAAAACCTATCTAGACGATTTAACACATAGGAGTAGTATTAAGCCCAACACTGATCGTGAAAAAAAGTAGGAAGATTTAATTTCATTATCACCAGATACAAGTGGGCAATGGTGATGAGAGTCTTCTGTCATTGACAAGATTTCTCTTTATTTATGCAACCATTACCCGAAAGTACAGAACACCATTGTCTTAGACTTCCAAACCAAGTAACAAGTGATCAAGCTATGCACATCTCAGTTCAAATATATTTTTAGATGCCACTAAATTTGTAGTGCAGATAAAATTCAGAATTTGCTATATTATGCCCCACCTAAGACACTGAGCAGCAATATAATCCGTCGCTGTAAGTGCTCGAAATAGTGCCAAATTTATCCGAGAGTCATATGTTATTCTCGCTAATTTCCTGCATATCAGGTCAAGAACGGATTATTATATAAATGTAGAGCTGCAATGTATTCATCAAGAAGAATATGAATAATGCCATCATGTCATGTACTGCCCCAGACAAGCCAGCTCAAGCACATGAAAGACCTGCTCATACCCATCCTCAAGGTCCGGATTCAGCTCATATAGTGCTTCAGTGCCAATTGAAGCAATATGTGCAGTGCGCATCTCAGGCAACTCTGGTATTACAATTTCTATCGTCTTCAATTAAAAGAAAAAAGACAACAATTTAAGAAAAACAGAAATGGGAAAATGATAGATAGAAAGAAAATAGTTAGTCACAAAATTGATGCTCATAAGACCCCCTAACTCTAAGCAAACAAGATGGCAGATGATCAAGGACAATTCCTTGACAGAACCAAAGAATTGGATATGGGCAATAAACTTACTTTGCACCCATGTTTTTCTGATAGCTGATTAAGAATATCCTCACACTTATCAGATATTTCAGTTGAGAAAACATCATTGAACCACTGCAGGAGGAAGTCAAGAAACTATATAACTGTTACAATAAAGTTACACTTCAGACACATCTCAACCAGAAAAACAATTACCTCAGTATACTTCCCCAAACGCAGTGATCCCAGAGAAAACCAGCTCTCACATGAGCTTAAATTTGGCAAACAAGGGAGGGCCTGAAACATAGTAAAGAAACACTAAAGGACCTTAATGGGATAGGCACATGAACAACTCAGCTCTGAAACTCATAAGGTGAAAATTACTTTTTCAAAATGAAACATGGCTCAAGAATGATCCAAATAAGAAGTACAATGCTCCATAGATCATCTAAACAAGAAAAAGGCGTAAAAAATTATCCCCCTTTCTTTGTACTCTCGAGAGCTGATGTTTAGGTCCTACTACATCAGCTAGAAGTTACTTTCTTCAATATTGTAGTTCGCGTAAACCCGCTATTACAGGAGTTGAACAGCTTGAGGATTTCTATCTGCAGATCCAGAGGCCAGAAAAAGACTGACAATACCACTCAAGAAGCCTTTCTCTACAAGGCTTACTTACTACCAGGGCTCCCAACAGTAAGAAGTTTTATATCAACTCTTCTCTTCAGATTTCTTGTGGGTTTTTATTATACTGGAGAAACCAGAGCAGATGGTCAATCAATGCCTTTGGAGGAACATGCTTAGAAAACTCAATAAATCACTTTGTATTCTGTGAAACTTTAAGGAAATAAAGGAAATTAAAACAAAACAAAAAAAAGATGCATCATAGAATCTAGATTATAATCATGAGCATATGCAATATTCTTGGGTAATTACCGGTTTCAGAGAAACTCTCTCAGCAGGAGAAGATCCTAAAATTGCAGCATACCTGATAATAAGATATATATCACGACTTAGCTTTCTGGAAGTGTTTATCTTAAGCTCATTGAAGCCAAAAAGTAGAGAATCCTGATTAGTTTGAGATTAAGGAGTAGTTGATTGATAGATTGATTAACTCACATAATTGGAGGAAGGATTAAGAGTCTTGTATATTTACTACTTTCATCTCTCAAAGCATAAATAGAGCAGGAAACACACTCTCTCCCATCCCCAAGATAAAAAGGGAAAAAACCCTCTAAGATTTCTTAAAAAAGTAGATTTTTAGCAAAATAAAGCAGAACTGGGGGTATGCAGAAATAGTGAGAGAAAGACAACTAAAGCTTCTGCTGATAGTAGCACTTTACAGGCATAATATATGAATTCAAGTACTCGGACGAGTTAGTTCACAAGCTAAATGATTGCACATTCTTCCCCATTGGTGATGGTCAAGGCCGTTTTGCATTATCGCATCACCATTTATAGAACTATAAGCACTGGGCTTAGGAAACAAGTACACTCTAGGACATTCAAAACCCTGAACTACTTACACTAGTATGGCATCCTCAACAGTTGCTGTAATAGGTCCAAGACTTGCCACTGTTCCACCATGATATAGCAACCTAACAAAAAAAAAAGATTAAAAAGTTACCTATTTAAGACTTACCAAGCTAGTGTGAAAATAACAAAGTATACGGATAGCAGATTTACAATAAGTTGACAAAAAACAACATATTTGCACATATAATTGCTACAATTGGGCAAAAACATAGAAATTTCATTTTGCCATAGAAGGAACTTCAAGAAAAAAACTTTTATTTTCAACAATAGTGTTGGGGCTAGCTTGCATGCACATCAATCACTTCGCCGGTACTTGCTACGTCCCACCAGCACAAGTACCGGATAACTCTACCCACCAATACTTAAGCAGATCAGAATGCAGGCATATACATTTAGAACTCCTCCGCAATAGGAGCTCACCCTTTCATGTCAGTCCTTCCATATGTTGGCTTCAAGCCCACCACACCACAAAGGGAAGAAGGAATCCGAATTGAACCTGTAAAAAATAAACTTTAGCAAACATGACATACAAAGATTTCATAAGATGATTCACGAGCTACATGTTATCATAGACAACCTCCTCCATCTGTTCCCAGTGCAGCAGAACACAATCCAGAAGCTACAATAGCTGCAGAGCCTGAGGAAGAACCGCCTGTGTACCTATCTAAAGCATGTGGATTCCTGGTTGTCCTGTCATATAAACAAATTACCTCACCCATACTGTTGTTTATAATGAAAAGACATTCCTAAACAGAATGGAAAAGTAAATTGTTAAATTTTTCCGAGTTCACGAACATAGCAATAATTAAGTCCACAATTCAAAAGGAAACAACAACAACAACATACCCAGTGTAATCCCACAAGTGGGGTAATTCAAAAGGAAACAGTTCTATGAAATCTTTAAGGTTTTTTCTTCATGGCAATTCCCCCCCCCCCCCCCCCCCACAGATTTGCTACTTCATTTTATATTGACCAAATGTTACTTAATTTAATTAAATGTTTAGTGAGCTTTAGCATCACAGGTTACTTACTATGAAACTGCAAGCTTTTCTTGTCTATTGTGTACAGCTAGTAAGCTAAACTCACCCAAAATTCACATTATTTCCAGTTGTTCCCATGGCCAATTCATGCATATTTGTCTTTCCAACCAACACTGCTCCACAACTTCGTAATCTTGAGACGCAGACAGCATCCTTCTTCACTTCACGAAGCTCGTGAAACCAAGTTGTTCCACCTGTTTGTCATTAAGTATGCAACTAAATCTGGCAAATAACTATGCTTTGGTGACTAGAGCTAGAGTTCATACCCTTTGATGGATATGGATAGTAGTCAATGTCGTCCTTAACAGCAATGAAGATACCATCCAGGATTGATAATTCACTTCCTGCACAAACGCAACCACTAAGAAATAGTTGCTGAGTGAAGTCAAATGCAGATTGCAGGTATTACATGCTTTTAAAATACAACGGCACAACAGGATACATGTCCGTATATGACCATAAGAAAATATAGACCAGAGTACCTTCTTCAAATCTTTGTGTGGAAGCAGCAGCTTGCTTTCTGACTTCATGAGGATCATAAGAAATCAGTAGTGGTGCCAGTGGATTCTTGTTGTTAAACTCTTTTATAGCTGAGATGAAGTGCTCTGCCACCTATGACACAATTGTAAAAATAAGCTTATCCTAATAATCCATTTATAGGGACAGCATGAAAACAGGGGAAACAATGACTTTCCTGAGATGGAGTTGTTAGCTTAGATCTGTAAGCATATGCATAATCACGAATCTTCCAATAGCGGAATGGTGCGCTTGGATCACCAATCCGAATACAGCCTGATTTGTAATCTGGAAGACACTGCAAGGCTAAATCAACGCGTTCTTCAGGTCTCCCATCTTCTTCCAAGCAAAAAACACCAGGTTCTGACTCTAAATTCACATGCCATACAAAGTCAGTTAGTGACTCCAAGTGGACTTGGTTTTATCATAAAAAAATTCTAAGTCTTATCATAAACCAAGGGTCGATGAGCGTGTGAAAATTCACACTTTTGAGAAGAGGGACAGGAGTGTAGACAATCTAGAGAGAGAAAGCTTAAAGATAAATACTGAAGAAAGAATGACAACAGAACTAACCTTGAGGAGGAAATTCAGGTATAAACATGGGAGCCTCAGGTATCACGGTATTCTTCAACATCTATCAATCATTAACACTTAACCTTTTTAGCTATCATAGTATATGGCATCCCCCTTGACATGAATATATACAACAACAACAACATACCCAGTGAAATCCCACAACGTGGGGTCTGAAGAGGGTAGAGTGTACGCAGATCTTACCTCTACCTTGGTAGGTAGAGCACCTGTTTCCAGGAGACCCTCGGCTCAATACAAAGCATAATCACAAGTAAAGCAAAGCAAAGCAAGAGAAACGGTCAGACCCAAACAAGAAATTAAAGCAGTGTGAACATGCTGATAACAAAATCGAATACGCCATGGTAGCGCATTCTGACAAAAGGAAGCAGTAGCTAACACAGATAAATAAGATAAATAAAGTACACTAAAGAACACATAGCAACAGAAATTAGAAATCAAACAACAGGGGACTATAAAGCAATTCTGCGCCTATAAGTGTGATAGGCTAATCGGGCCTACAGTAATAACACTACAACTATCATTTTATAAGCGTAAGTAGGACTACGCTCGACTACCTACTACTCTTCTACCCTAATCCGTGTCCTCCACACCCCCTATCTAAGGTCATGTCCTCAGTAAGTTGCACCTGAGCCATATCCCGTCTAATCACCTCTCCCCAATACTTATTCGGCCTACCTCTACCCCTCCTGAACCCATCCATAGCCAACCTCTCACACCTCCGCACTGGGCCATCTGTGTCTCTCCTCTGCACATGCCCGAACCATCTCAACCTTGCTTCCCGCATCTTATCCTCCACCGAGGCCACTCCCACTCTGTCCCGGATATCATCATTTATAATCCTATCTCCCATTGTATGCCCACACATCCATCTCAACATCCTCATCTCCGCAACTTTCATTTTTTGAATGTACAAAGTCTTGACTGGCCAACACTCCGCCCATACAACATAGTCGGTCTAACCACCACTCTATAGAACTTGCCTTTAAGTTTTGGTGACACCTTTTTATCGCACACGACTCCAGATGCGAGCCTTCATTTCATCCACCTTACCCCAATACGATGTGTGACATCGTCATCAATCTCTCCATTCCCTCGGATAATAGACCCGAGGTATTTGAAGCTTTCTTTATATGGAATGACCTAAGTACCAATCCTCACCTCTACGCCTGTCTCAGGGTCGCTCCCGCTGAACTTGCACTCCAAATATTTGGTCATGGTCCTACTCAACTTGAACCCTTTAGATTTCAGAGTTTGTCTCCAAACCTCCAGCTTGGCGTTCACTCCGCTGCGAGTCTCATCAATCAAGACTATGTCGTCTACGAATAACATACACCGTGGCACCTCCCCTTGGATTTGTCGCGTCAGTCCGTCCATCACCAAGCCAAATAGGAATGGGCTAAGAACTGATCCCTGGTACAACCCTATCATCACTGGGAAGTGCTCCGAGTCTCCTCCTACTGTCCGTACCCTAGTCTTGGCTCCATTATACATATCCTTGATCACCCTAGTGTACGCCACAAGTACACCTCTAACCTTCAAACATCTCTATAGAACCTCCCTAGGGACTTTGTTGTATGCCTTCTCAAGGTCGATGAAAACCATATGCAAATTTCTCTTCCTTCCTCTCCCTATACTGCTCCACCAACCTCCTAATAAGATGAATGGCTTCAGTAGTCGAACGCCCCGACATGAATCCAAACTGGTTCTCGGAAATAGACATACCTCTCCTCACTCTCATCTCCACGACTCTTTCCCAAATTTTCATAGTGTGGCTCAGCAGCTTGATACCCCTATAGTTGTTGCAACTCTGGATATCACTTTTGTTTTTGTACAAGGGAATCATTATACCTCCATTCTTCGGGCATTCTTGCCGTCTTAAAAATGACGTTAAACAACTCAGTCAGCCACTCCAAATCTGTCTTGCCTGCGCTCTTTCAAAATTCAACTAGGATCTCATCAGGCCCGGTCGCTTGCCCCTGCGCATCCTTAACCTCCTCAACCTAAATTCTTCTACAATACCCAAAGTTCCGGTACCTACCAGAATGTTCCAAATCTCCCAGCACTATGTCTCCATCTCCTTTTTCGTTCAAGAGTTTATGGAAGTAAGACTGCCACCTCCACCGGTACTTTGCCGTCCTCGTCCTTGATGCACCAAGTCACGGACCCTCATCTCCCTTACCTTGGTTAGTCTTCGCTAGTCTGTACAACTTCTTATCCCCGTCTTTCTCTTCTAATTCCACATACAGGCGTTCAAAAGTCGCCGTTTTCGCCGCCGTAGCTCTGCCTCCTTCCTCGCCATCTTATACAGTTCCCTATTCGTCCATTTCTCTACCTCACCCTTGTTTTCTACCAATTTTGCATATGCCGCTTTCTTCGCTTCCATCTTCTTTTGAACTTTACCATTCTACCACCAGTCCCCTCGATGCTCACCACGGTTACCCTGTGAGGCCCCTAGCACTTCTCTAGCTATCTCCTGAATGCAACTGGCCGTCCTGTCCCACAAACCGATCGCATCCCCACTACTCCCCCAAGCCCCCTTGGCCATCAACCTCTCCCCCATCTCATTTGCACTAGCCATGGTCAAACTCCCCCATTTGATTCTTAATCTGTCATCCACAACCCTCCTCGTCTTCTTCTTCTCCATCTTGATCTCCAAATCCATCACCAAAAGCTTATGTCGGGTTATAAGATCCTCCCTCGGAATAACCTTGCAGTCTTTACAAAAACATTTGTCAACCTTCCTAAAGAGCAAAAAGTCTATCTGAGTCTTAGCCACCGAACTATGGAAAGTCACCAAGTATTCCTCCTTCTTAAGGAACCCCGAATTAACTATCACCATCCCACAAGCTCTAGCGAACTCCAAAAGTGAGACGCCTACCCCGGTCTTGTTCCCGAGTCCAAAGCCTCCATGCACGTCGTCATAACCCCCGGAAGTGATCCGATATGTCCATTGAAATCCCTTCCTACAAATAACTTCTCATTGGGTGGTATACCTCCCACCACTTCATCCAAATCCTCCCAAAAGAGTCTCTTCTCCTCCACGTTCAAGCTCGCATGCGGCTCATAAGCACTAATAATGTTCATAGTGAACCTTCCAACTACCAACTTAATCGCCATCATCCTGTCATTGATCCTCTACCACCTGATTCCTTAGCTCGTTGTCTACCAAAATGCCTACCCCATTCCTATACTTCGACCTACCTGAGAACCATAACTTATACCCGTCTATATCTTTAGCCTTAGGTCCTACCCATTTGGTCTCCTGGACACAGGCTATATTAATCCTCCTCTTCTTAAGAATCTTAACTAGCTCTATGGACTTTTTCGTTAAAGTCCCAATGTTCCAAGACTCTATTCTCAGCCTAGCATCTCCCTTACCCCACTTACCCCCCCTAACCCTCGCTCCCGTTCCTGACTGAGAACATGAGCCTAGTCTACCATCAGTCGCCAAAGTGACTAAAGCGGATATAAACTAATAGGCTAATCAAAGGTTTACACCTAAAACAGGAACGCCAAGAATGTTATAACTAAAGGCAAGAAGAGTAAGTGTAAGAGCATAATATACTAAATGAAAAATGAAAAAGTAACAAATATCAAAGCAGGAAACAACAAAGCAAGACCCAGCAAAGCAGATACCTAAAGAAATTAAATTATTTCAACCTAATAGTAACTGAGAATATCCGAACAAGATAGCTAGAATTACACAAAAATGACAAATACCAGATAAATAGCAAAGCAGGAGCTATAGAACCTGGGGTACAGACGACATTGTTCACCGACACTGTTCACTGACACTATTCACCAACATGAATATTTACAACATAAAAGCAAAAAGAAATCGGATGCATGAAGAACCAGACCTCGGTTACTCGGTTCTTGTTCCTCACGAGAAACATGATCATTGAACCAATAATTGGTGCTTCAGCCAACATTACAAATAGCTTCAACCAAAATCCAGTCAGATGTGGACCTGCAAGTCCATAGGTACAAATACACAGGAAAACTTTGAAATTACCAGTAACTGAAATAACTGGAAATAACAATACAGAGATTCATAACAACAACTACTCTCTAGTCTCTACCCTCTGTCTCAAAATGAACTTTGACAAACATTTTAAAATCTATTAATATTCCACCATTTTGATATGTATTTTTCACGAGTGTAAGGAAGAAAAGAACAAAAGAAATGAAAAATAAAAGCGAAAACTCAATAACACAACATTTTGGTTCATTTCACCCAGTTGGCTGTAAAATATTTAACGGACCATGAAAGATTTCCCCCCGACCGTAAATTCCAAACTTATGATACTTTTTGTGTTTCAGAATATCTAATTCTTGATTTTTTAAAAAGGTAAATTAATCTAGTACTCTCTATGTCCCAATTTATATGAAGGAGTTCAGAGTACAAGGGTCAACACATTTAATTTTGATTATAAATTCAGATATAGATTCTTCAATCTTTTTAAAACAAAATTTACATATTTGAAAACGGCACGAAAAAAATACTATTGTACAACTTAACATAGCTAATAATTCAAATATTTATCAAGAAAAAAAAATTCTCTCCGAAACAATAACACCTTCCAATAAAATGGGTCACAGGGAATACTATTTAGCTTTTATAATCATCATCATGATAAAAAAAAGTGTCAAACAATTAATGAACAAATATGCTTGATATGGAAGGACGAGAAGACCTTGAATTAGTTGAGGCGTATAGTTGGCAGCCATCATGTCAACTTCATTCGCCGGCAACATCACTCTCTTCTTTCCCATATTATCTAACAAACAAACCGATTCAAACTACTATTAAAGATCGTCTATTGAGTAAGAGATACAGAATATCAGAAAAATGTCAAAAGTACTTACTACTACGTTGTCTTTTCCAGTATCCCGCCCGATTCCATGCGGCAGTTAGTAAGAAAACATGGACTGTTACAAGTAGCGCCAAGTGGCAGTTTTTGTCCCTTATCTTTGAAAAAGAGACCAAATAAACTTATAATTTTCAAACAATTTAATTATAAATGACAAATTCAGTTGCAAATTATAACTAAATAAGTTAAAGAAGACATAGCCCAAAACGTACAAATATTTTTTATTTTTTGATCTTTTTAATAAATTTATCATGATTGAGTAAATTTTGTTCAAATCTGCAATTAGGACAATAGGTTTACTGGTGAACTTTTTTTGTTTATGTTATTTGTTTAATATTGTTTTAGGAATATAGTTTCCAACTTGTTTTACTGCTATCAATAAAAAAATTAATGATTTTGAATAAAAAGAAGAAAGAAATCAATTAAATAAGGTAAGAAAAAAGAACAAATATGAGACATATTTTTTGAGGGTTTACTGTCATGATGAAACTCAGACGTAATTTTCAACCATTTTTTTTACCTTTTAATTTATTTATTTTTACTTTGATGTGACCATTATTTTAAGCTTATGAGTTTCAACTAATTTACAGTTATCGACAAAAGATGTAGAGATTTGAAAATAACAATAATAATAATAAGAAATAAGATTTTTATAAAATGAATGTAAAATCATGGATTATTTTTTTGTCATTTTATAGTTGTCACACCACAAAGAGAGTCGCTCTCCATGCCACTTACACTACATGAGGTTTTACATAAGAAATTTATAATAGTTCAAGGGGTTACAACAATAACTTATAGTTTTAGTATTAAACTCGCAAAACGCGGATAGTTTAAAAGTTTATAGGTATTAGCTCAAAAAATTAACCAAAATTATAAACAAAGCAGTTTCCTGTTACAACTTACGATGTAGAAAATTACAGAAAGGTTACTGACGCTAAATATATGAGTCAAAGACAAACATCACCAATATTCACTAGATCCAGTTATTGGAAAAGCCTGCTAGTGTTCACCACCACATATTTCATGTCTAGGAGTATTCTTCAGCTCTTATTCGATTTGTCCTCTAAGTTCATTTTTGTGATAAAATATTTTCTTTGCCCTTGAGATTAGGCTTAAGCTTATTCCTGTCAATTCCCTCAACTTTCTTTCAATGGCATCATGGCAACTGTTAATTCGAATTCCCTTTCAAGATGTCATAGAACTCCACTGGCTTCTTCCTATACTCTGCAGATATCTCCTGAAAGCACAAGTCAAATCTCCTGTCAATACTCGTTTGAACGTTTTAGCAGTTAGTAACTTTGTTAGTTGGGGCCGGGAGATGGTAGGGATGGAGGAGAATACATCTATTGCAGTAGCTAAACGCAAGATTGAAGCTTCACACCACGGACGACCAATAAGTTGCAAGCCTATTGGAAGTCCTTGCTTATCATAACCAATCTAAGCATGAAAAAACAAAAGAAATGTAAATTAGTAAGCTACAGGTAAATTTTAAACACATGACGTTGATTGATATTTGACACCCACATGTTTGAGAATAATTATAAATCCTACAGTGGTAGCCATCAAGAGACATCTTAGTTTTAATAAATTGAATTGGAATTCAGAGGCCACACAAAAGGCTGTTCAAAGTTTACCAATTTCCCAACAAAAAGAAGAATGAAGAGTCCAAAAAGCTCTCCTTCATTAGCCAATATATTTGGATTAGCAAAAACATCTCGTCATCTTCAATATTTCCAGACTGACATTATCTGGTGTGGTTAATGTGAATAAAGTGAATAATAATATTTCCACTTACATGACCAGTTTCAACATAACTGATGAGGCATTTGCTGAAGGAAAGAAAAATTGGCACTTATTCCTTCCTAGAACCCATTTTCAACGAAATTCGCAGCACTATTATATTACATACGATAAACGTATTGTAATGTTATGAGGTTGAAATGCTTAGAATATAGGAGCACTGTTTAAATCTTGTTTGCATATCATCAACATGCAGGTCCTTATATTCCATGTCCTTTTCTGAGATCTACTCTCAGTGAACTGCCTAAGAGGAAAAAGATGAATATCACTTACAGGGATAGAAATTGCCGGAAGTCCGAGAACATTTGCCGTTACAGCAAATTGCATTAGGCAAGCTGAAAAGAATAGCAAATGAATAAGTAGTCTATATAGAATTAGATCATCATGAAGTGCCCATCATAACAACAAAAGAAATGTCATAGTATTGAGAATATTTTGAGATAGAACGCTTCAGGTGTTTAAATACCAAAGTACAATCTGTCTCCAATGTATACAAAAACCAAATTTTTGAGTCATAACACCCTGTCAAAAACAAATAATATCTTCTGGCAGGTTCACTATAATGGCCCATTATAAATCTACTTCAGAATTCAGAATATGATCTAAGGCACTAGTTGGAGAAAAGAGTGCTCACACTTAAATTGGCTTCAGAATTTAAGATGACATTAAACTAAACCACACTTGGTCTCTTGTATCAGTAACATATGTACAATTTCCTCGTGACAGGCACTCATTCCGCTAAAAGCTTTACTAAGCGCATAGCTCAAAGTAAAATGAGATATACATGCACTTAGGGGTGTAAAATTCAGTCCATGATATATAACCTGCCCAAACCACCGACTTGGGCGGGTAGAGCTGGGCATGTATCCATTGGCGGGTCATTTCACGCATAGCCTACATTAATCCATCTAAAAGTTTGGGCCAATTTGGGCTACATAAATAAACCAAATTGACCCATAAAAATTAATCAAATTATAGAAAAATAAGTCTTTTGGGTTTGATATAGTCATAATAAATAAAAGATGAACTTTTATTAGTTAATTGATAAATAAACATATTATATAAGAACAAACAAACAAACAAATGAAAAATGATCAGTTGGGTCGGTTGGGTTCTGACCCATTGTTTAGCCCCTTCTTGACCAAAGCAAACATTGGGGAGGTTATGACCCAACCTGTTTATTAGTTCAACCAATTTTGACCCGCCCAAATATAGTCCAACCTGCCCATTTGACACCCTATGTATAATTAGTGGAAACATCTATGGTGATAATAGGCTTAAAAATCTTATTGCAGTTAAACCACCAAATTGGTATTTGTGTCCCTAACCTTTGGCAGTTACCTGTACTATAGCACACACATCAAGGACGTAGAGGAGATGACAGAGTATCTCCAGGGACTATTAATGACTACTACAAAGTAATAAAATGATGTTAACCTACCTACTACTGGTATATTTGTCTCTCCAACTTTAAGAGCACTTTCTGGAATTTCTGGGGCTGTCATTCTGGAAAGAAGCAAAAATAGAAGTTATGAATTTAAGTGTGTTGGTCCAGAAACAACATGCACAAAGTATTGGTCCATCTACTTCAGTTGGTAAAAAAGGAAGATATAATTAACTTGGGACTAAATTTAAAACTTTCTGCTAAAGCCTCAGTATGTGTCATTCTATATGAACATATACATCTCCGTTTGATGTGAAACCTCCATGAGTGAGGTATTCAATGGAAATCCTCTGTAGATCATAACATCAGACAAATGTGACTTCGATCATCAAAGCTAAAATATATTGGTAAGCTTGTGACTCCTCTAGAAAAGCTAAAATATATGGTGGTACAACTTCAAAGACATGAGGAATATCATAATCTCTAATACTCTTATTGAGTCATTCACTGATTAAGCATTATCCACATGAGTGAAAAATGTATAGTTCCTATCTTGCGCCAATCATCTAAAACTGACTTCCATTGAAGAACAATCTTATGTCAAATTGTCAACTGCGAGAGGACTTGAGAAAAATCTACTTTCTTTTTTGACATAACAAATAAGGATCGAGGAGATCTAGTTGCCATCATTATCATGCAACTCAAAGGCCAGTTTTAGCTTTTTAGTTCAACCTCCCAAATCATTGAAAACAAAACACAAGTTTCACTCTTAAGAGAGCTCTGATACCATGTGAGATTGAAAAAACGCACAAGTGCATGTCTTATGCTTAGGAGCTTTTATAGATACTTTATACATTACAACGACAAGTACATTATTTCGATATGGGACATTATTACAAGTATTTCATCTATTTCCCGTGTGATAAATCTAATCGAGATTAACCAACAATTTGCATAAAATACCTGCAACAGACAGTAGTTATTTATTGCAAAAAAATTACTTAACATGATGTGAAAGAAGTGATTCTATAGATATCAGATCCCATAAAGTGCAAGAACTTAGTTTACCCAGTGGTAGGTGTAACAATGACATCTACTTTCTTGAAAACCTCCATGTGGTAGTACATTATCCTTCGCCTGCAATAAGAGACGCCGGAAAACTGAAATAAATTGAATAATTTTATCATATTTCTAAATGCAATTCTATAGCGAGACTTGAAATATTTTAACATTTAGATAAAACATAGTAGTACATATGACACTAAACATGTTCCCAAAACATAGACAAAAAGAACCATTAGATGACACTTCAGAAATACAAACTCTGGAGTTAAAGAAACCGTGAAATTAAAGACATGAACATGGATTCTGATGTGCTCTTCTAGTGGAATATAAATTTGTTTCCATGCACAAGCTCTGAGAATATTTTTCCTCCAATTGAAAATTTAAAATCGGGAAATGAAGATGGTAACTTTCTAAGCTTTTACACGCAATGAGCTTAAAGTGGGGTAAGCAAAACCTAAAATTGCTGATGTAGTTAAAGCTAGGAATGCCTATGTGAGAAATTATGAGAGAAAATATATTATTGAATTGTTGTGTATCTACATGATTACACTGAGCTCTATTTATAGACACTCCATTACAATCTTTTTCCTAGTAGGATACTATATATCAAATCATATTCCTAATCTACATTACAATCTTTTTCTAGTAGGATACTATATATGAAATCCTATTCCTATTCCAACACTCCACCCTCAAGCTGGTGCATACAACTCGTATGTACCGAGCTTGTTATAGATGTAATTAATACGAGGACCAGCGAGGGACTTGGTGAAAATATCTGCAAGCTGATCACTCGACTTCACAAATTTTGTAACAATATCACCGGAGAGTATCTTTTCTCTGACAAAGTGACAGTTAATCTCAATGTGTTTAGTTCTCTCATGAAATACCAGATTTGGAGCTGAATGCTGATAAAACACTCTCAGCTTCACTACGAGTCATGCCAAACTCCTGAATTGTTGTGCTGAACTTTTCAAACCAGGCTGGAGGAGATTGTTTCAGATCATAAAGTGCTCGGCGCAATCGGCAGACCAGGCCAGACTCCCACTGAGCAACAAAACCAGGTGGTTGCTCCATATAAACTTCATCCTCTCCTCAAGGTCATCATGGAGAGAATAGCATACTTCACGAATGTGTTCAAGCCTATTACAATAACTACACCTAGGTTGAGATCTTTCAAGACAACCTCCTACTCGTTGCTTCATGGACTGTGATGTGCAATTTTCTATCTCCTCCTTAAGGGTTTTAAAGTAATCATAGGACTTAACTTCCAATTCCCGTGTTTTTGGAGTTTAACATATCAAAACCGAGACATAGCGAAATATGACTTGAAAGATGGATCAAATCTGACGAACATAATCTGGCCTGAAAAAGGTGCATGCGCGGCGCGTGGATCTGGCCTGAAAAAGGTGCATGTGCGGCGCGTGGATCTGACGCGCTAGCCGGAGCTGGCACGTGGTGGCGCATGAATGGGTATTTGTCGGAGCCGCTGACTAGATTTTGGTCAAAAGAGACTGATCTACCTCGTGGTGGTGTTGGAATTTGCGCAACACTACTCGAAAGTAATTTTGTAGCGGACAGCTATGTTGTCACCGAAAATATTGCACGGTGACTAATTTGCTTTCTTGAAAATTATTGGAAATTTGCATAACAATTAGTCTCTCACAAGCTTGAACCTGATCTATGTTGTGGTGGTGTTGTATTCTACACAACACCACTGGATAGAGATGTGACGCTAGCAATCATCAGAAAAATTATGCGCGGTGGTGATATTTTTTTTTCTAATCTTCGCTGGAATATTTCATAGCAGATACTTTCTTACTAATGCTCTGAAAGAGAAGGACGCAAAACAATCGTCGGAATTGAGGCACGGGACTGTGATGGTATTTTATGGGTAGGATCGGAATGATGGCACGACCCTACGGGACGCAAAACAGTTGCCGGAATTGAGGCACGGGACTGTGATGGTATTTTGTGGGTAGGATCGCAATGATGGAACGACCCTACGGGAAACGAAATTATGCCGGAAAAGTTGTCGAACCTCGAAGAAAGTGGTATGGGTCAGCTCGGAATCTCTACGCGATGCTGACAATAAAAATAATTCTTAAAAGAATGTCCCGAGACAGCGTGGGTTCGCCGAAACCCTAGTTCCGACGATCGGAATTTGGTAATTGTTCACGCCGAAATTACTATTCATGCTGGAAAACACTGTTCATGCGACAATGTTCGCGTGACACTGTTCACGTCTACTTTTTTTTAGAGTATTTTATTTATAAATATCTGAAAGTTCTCTACAATCTTCACCCTACCATTATCTTTGGCCAGACGGGCGATACACATTGGCTAGTGCCGCCCGCCAACAGCGGAAGCTCTTTGATTCTCTACCAAGATCGTAGATGCTTTGATACCATGTGAGAAATTATGAGAGAAAATATATTATTGAATTGTTGTGTATCTACATGATTACACTGAGCTCTATTTGCTCTATTTATAGACACTCCATTACAATCATTTTCCTAGTAGGATACTTTATATGAAATTCTATTCCTATTCTACATTACAATCTTTTTCTTAGTAGGATACTATATATGAAATCCTATTCCTATTCTAACACCTACTAAATGTAGAACCATACATGTATATGCCACTGATTCACAACACACTTGCAGCTTTCACATCCCTAATTTGATACTAAAACAAACAATATTTGAACAAATTATTTCAACATGTATGAAAGTAATTCAGTAACTTATTCTTTACCTAAGGCGCTGGGCAGAAACATAATCAGATGCTGCAAATGATCTGAAAAGTGCCAGATTTGTGCGAGCATCATATGTCAATCTTACTCCTTTCCTACATAAAATGAAAGAAAGTTTGTATTAGTCAAAACTACAACAATTCAAGCACTTGTACCAATAGCTTGATGGAAAATAGATATACCCATCCTCGCAATCAGGATTCAATGAGCACAGTAATTCAGATCCAAAAGTAACAGTATGGGCTGTGCGCAGCTCACGAAGCTCCGGTATAACAATCTCTGTTGTCTTGATTGCAAAGGTTTAAGTAAGAAAAATAGAATAAACAAAGTTACATCCAGAAAGTGAACCTGAACTTTAAACATAAAGTCTTTTGAAATAGGCAATAATCTTGATGTAAAAAGCATGCTTCTGATAGAATTGATCACATACGTAATAAAGGGTAATATGGACTTACTTTGCACCCATATAGATGAAATAATTGGTTTAGGACATCTTCACACTTATCAGATATATCGGTCGAGCTAACATCATTAAACCACTGTAAAAGATGTTTTGTATCAGCCAAAGTTCAACCAAGAAGGTTAAAGTCACCAACAACCTTAAGAGAACAGAAGTGCAACACCTTCGTATACTTTCCCAAGGTAAGTGATCCCAAAATATTTGAACTCTCATTGGAAGATAAATCTGGTAAACAAGGGAGGGACTGAAATAAAAACAATCAATAATGTGAATAGAAAACAGCATGCTTAATGCAGAGTACAACTTTTTAATCCAATGAAAGAACTCATTCGACATTGAACCTACATCAACAGTCTCCTGTTCAAGTATTGGATCAACTTAATCATATGCTTAATATTGGTCTTGTTTAGATATATCAAATCCATTTTGAGGACCTAAAACAAGAAGGTTATGATGGACAGGGAAATGTACATTTTGTCAGCAAGTTAACCAACACGTCTTCTATAATCTATATTATACAAGTAGAGTGAATACTGCAGCATGGATTAAAAAAGGACCAATGGGACCTTCAGGGGAATAAACATCACCCAAACTGAACCAGGAGCAGAACAGGTGCCTGAAGAAAAATACCTAAGTTATTATGGTAATTAACATGCTTCAGTATCATAGATAATCATCATAACTGCAATTTTAGTGGAAAAACTCAATGTTGAAAGATGATCTGATACCCAAGTTACTAATTAAACTAAAGTATTGACACAAATGAAGAGAAAAAAGTCAAACTGAACCCTGAAGCAGAACAATATCTTAAAATTTTGCAGAAGTACACTTTGTGAGTGATTACAGGATTCAACGCAATTCGATCAGCTGGAGAGGATCCCAAGATTGCTGCATACCTGAAAAGTTGTAAAGAAATAACAATAATCAACACATATCAACCGTAAGAGTGGTCTTATCACCACGATCAAAGATAGCTGGACCAGATTTAACAAAAAGATCCTCAAACATACAACCTAACTTTTAAGAAAATATATACAACCTAATTGAAGACAATAAAAGTCTGATGACATGAGTTAGGGAAGTTACATTGTTCTGTCATGGTTAAGGCTCCTTGGAAGCTGACTATCTTCGTGATTTTGTACTTTTTTCAGTAAACTTCTAATCTTTAGCTTTAATAGCTTTTGAACTCTAAAAGGTGTAGGGAGTAAATACAGGTAGCATAAAATAGGACATAATGGAAGAAAGGGATCTATATAGGCGATATGTATTAGTTGGGACTATATTTTGGTCATATTTGTATATTTACTTTAAATCTATTTTTTGGAGTCTTTTAATCCTATCTAAGATTTATATCTGTAGAAAATAGACTGAACTTTTAGTACTTATTTTTATTACTATTATTATTATTATTATTATTATTATTATTATTATTATTATTATTATTATTATTATTATTATTATACTACAATATGGGTCTAAGATGAGCTTAAATGGAGCGACATGGTCAGTGAGAATTCATATAGCCAACCTCAACTTACGTGAGATTGAGGCGTACTATTAGTTGTAGTTGTTGGTTGTTTTGCCTCCCCTTTGACGTGTGTCTTAATTTACATACTAACAACCGAGAAGAGTGCAACCAATCCTCCTCCTATCCACTCCAAATCCCAAAAAAAAATACTCTTCCCTCACCCTCAAGGTACTTTGATTTCTATTAAGGAGGAAAATAATCCCTTGTTTTCTGGTGATAACTTGCCCAATAATTTTGGAACTCGGTAGCTTCTTCACCGTTTTTAGCACAGATAAAGGTGAATGAAATTGATGCAGAATGTAAACAGTGTAACACCAAAATGATTTTGATTGCATATGTAATCAAGTCAAACAGGTAAGTGAAAAATGCATGGTTTGACTGTACACGCTGAGATGAATATCAGAGATTCTTATGACC
Source organism: Anisodus acutangulus (assembly GCA_029783415.1). Classification (NCBI taxonomy): domain Eukaryota; kingdom Viridiplantae; phylum Streptophyta; class Magnoliopsida; order Solanales; family Solanaceae; genus Anisodus; species Anisodus acutangulus. The sequence goes on along the minus strand of CM056510.1, from coordinate 38,140,454 downwards.
AGAATTGAGTATTTGTTTGTAAAGAAATTGGCAGTATAACCCAATTACTAACACAAGTATGGCATCCTCAACTGTAGCTGTGATGGGTCCAATAACTGTGACAGTTCCTGCTTCCCACAGTGACCTGAGAAAAGAACAGAGATTGACCAAATTATAAACATATCCACGCTTGCAACATGCAATCACAATCATTCAAAATGTTTGTAAAATGTGCCTGATAGAGTTACATAACCTAATTTATTTTATAAACAAATACTAAACATTTTTACGTACTTCTATTCAAATTTCAAATATTGGCTAACAACAACAACATACCCAGTGAAGTCACACAACGTGGGGTCTGGGGAGGGTAGAGTGTACGCAGACCTTTCCTCTACCTTGGTAAGTAGAGAGGTTGTTTCCGAAAGACCCTCGGCTCAAGACAAAGCATAAGCACGAGCAAAACAAGAGAAACGGTCAGACCCGGACAAGAAATTTATAGCAGTATGAAAATGATGGTAACAAAAGCGGGTAAGCCATGATAAAACATTCTTAAAAAGAAGCAGTAACTAACGCATATAAATAAGATAAACAAAGCACACGAAAGAACATTCAGCAGCAAAAATCAAATGACAGGAGAATATAAAACAATAATGCGCCTACTAGTATGATCTACAATAATAACACTACAACTACCAGTATGTAAGCGTAAGTAGAACTGCGCTCAACTACCTACTACCCTACTACCCTTCTACCCTAATCTATGTCCTCCTCTGTACATGCCTGAACCATCTCAACCTCTCACACCTCCGCACTGGGGCATTGTGTCTCTCCTCTACACATGCCCGAACCATCTCAACCTCGCTTCCCACATCTTATGCTCCACCGATGACACTCTCACTCTGTCCCGGTTATCATCATTTCTAATCATATTCCTCTTTGTATGCCACACATCCATCTCAGCATCCTCATCTCCACAACTTCCATCTTTTGGATGTACAAAGTCTTGACTGGCCAACACTCCGCCTCATACAACATAGTCAGTCTAACCACCATCATATAGAACTTGTCTTTAAGTTTTGGTGGCACCTTTTTATCGCACAAGACTCTAGATGCGAGCCTCTATTTCATTCACCCTGCACCAATACGATGTGTGGCATCGTCATCAATCTCTCAATTCCCTTGGATAATAGACCCGAGATACTTGAAGCTTCCTTTCTTTGGAATGATTTGAGTACCAAGCCTCACCTCCACGCCTGTCTCATGGTCGTTCCCGTTACTGAACTTGCACTTCAAGTATTCTGTCTTGGTCCTACTCAGCCTGAACCCTTTAGACTCCAAAGTATGTCTCCAAACCTCCAACTTAGCGTTCACTCCGCTGCGAGTCTCATCAATCAAGACTATGTCATCTGCGAATAACATACACCATGGCACCTCCCCTTGAATTTGTCGCGTCAGTTCATCCACCACCAAGGCAAATAAGAATGGGCTAAGAGTTGGATCCCTGGTGCAGCTCCATCATCACTGGAAAGTGCTCCGAGTCTCCTCCTACTGTATGTACCCTGGTCTTGGCTCCATCATACATATCCTTGATCGCCCTAGTGTACGCCACAGGTACACCTCTAACCTTCAAACATCTCCATACAACCTCCCTAGGGACTTTGTCGTATGCCTTCTTGACGTCGATGAAAACCATATGTAAGTCTCTCTTCTTCTTTCTATATGAATGGCTTCTGTAGTCGAATGCCCGGCATGAATCCAAACTGGTTCTCGGAAATAGACACGCCTCTTCTTACCCTCGTCTGCACGACCCTTTCCTGAACTTTCATAGCGTGGCTTAGCAACTTGATACCCCTATAGTTGTTGCAACTCTGGATGTCACCTTTGTTCTTGTACAAAGAAATCATTGTACTCCACCTCCATTCTTAAGGCATTCTTGCCGTCTTATGAATGACATTAAACAACTCAGTCAGCTACTCCAAACCTGTCATGCCTGCGCTCTTCCAAAATTCAACTGCATCTCATCATGCCCGGTCGCTCATCCCCTGCGCATCCTGTTCTCAGCACCCTTAACCTCCTCAACCTTAATACTTCTACAATATCCAAAATTCTGGTACCTTCCGGATTGCTCCAGATCTCCCAGCACAATGTCTTTATCTCCTTCTTCGTTTAAGAGTTTATGAAAGTAAGACTGCCACCTCCATATATTACGTGCGTCCTCCACCAGTACTTTGCCGCTCTTGTCCTTGATGCACCTCACGTGATCCAAGTCATGGGTCCTTCTCTCCCTCGCCTTGGTTAGTCTGTACAACTTCTTATCCCCGTCTTTTTTTCTCTAATTCCACATACGTGCGTTCAAAAGCCGTCGTCTTCGCTGCCGTAACCGCTAGATTTGCCTCCTTTCTCGTCATCTTATATAATTCTCTATTCGTCCACTTGTCCACTTCATCCTTGCTTTCTACCAATTTCGCATACGTCACTTTCTTTACTTCCACCTTCTCTTAAACTTTATCAATCCACCACCAATCCCCTCGATGCCCACCACGGCTACCCCGCGAGACCCCTAGCACTTCTCTAGCTACCTCCCGAATGCAACTGGTTGTCCTGTCCCACATATCGGTCGCATCCCCACTACTTCCCCAAGCCCTCCTGGCCATCAACCTCTCCCACATATCCTTTGCACTAGCCATGGTCAAACTCCCCCATTTGATATTTAGTCTATCATCCACAACCCTCCTCTTCTTCTCCATCTTGATCTCCAAATCCATCACCAAAAACTTATATCGGGTTGTAAGATACTCACTCGGAATAACCTTGCAGTCTTTACAAAGACCGTTGTCAACCTTCCTAAGGAGCAAAAAGTCTATCTGAATCCTAACCACCGAACTATGGAAAGTCACCAAGTATTCCTCCTTCTTAAGGAACCCTGAATTAGCTATCACCATCCCACAAGCTCTAGCGAACTCCAAACGTGAGACGCCTCCCCCGTTCCTATTCCCGAGGCCAAAGCCCCCCTGCACGTCATCATAACCCCCCGAACGTGACCCGATATGTCCATTGAAATCCCCTCCTACAAATAACTTCTCAGTGGGTGATATACCTCCCACCACCTCGTTCAAATCCTCTCAAAAGCGTCTCTTCTCCTCCTCGTCCAAGCCCGCCTGCGGCGCGTAAGCACTAATAATGTTGATAGTGAACCCTCCAACTACCAACTTAATCGTCATCATCCTGTCATTGACCCTCCTAACCTCTACCACCTGATCCCGTAGCTCGTTGTCTACCAAAATGCCTACCCCATTCCTATACCTCGACCTACTCGAAAACCATAACTTATACCCGTCCACATCCTTAGCCTTAGGTCCTACCCATTTGGTCTCCTGGACACAGGCTATATTATTGGCTACATTTATCGAATTCCAAATTCTGCTAGGGAGTTCATTCTAATATCATTGACAATGGCCAAAATGAAACATATCATAACATAAATGAACTTAATATTTTTTCTTTTGGAATCTAGCTTCTTGGATATAACAAGACGGAACATCACTTCTCCATGTTCATGCATACAAAAAAATGTCATCTGACCAAAATTTGTAAGAAAAAATTAGCTTGCTTCTGTGCGCACTCAAACGGCGTTCATGGGACATGAAGTTCATTGGCATTTTTCTTGTTATTGGATTCTGTAATGGAAGAATAGAAAACCAAAAACCCCTTTTGTCACCAATACCTTAAAACTGCATTAATTATGAATCTGCAAGATGAAAGTAGTGTATGTACTCTGTGTCTCCTTCATTGTTCTATCACACTATGAATTATGTAAGTTCGGTGCGCGTTGAAAGCGTATAGTGCTCTTCTTTGATTACGTTTCTAAGCAATGTGCAGAATAGAGTTATCAACTACTGCAGTAAAGGCTTCACTTCTCTACAAAGCTACCTTATTTCTCATACCATGAAGTTCCTGGGAAAAAATGCTTTTGAGTTTTGACTAAGGCCTAGAAAAAATATTCTCCTTGATTTCATGCCTTAGAGTTTTAGGTTTATAAGGATTGTTTCACTTATCCACTAGCGAAATGAAAAATTCCCTTTACAGATATTGAAGAATACATTTTAACATAGACACTTGATAAATCCAGAAAATATGGATAATTACAGAAAAGAACAGTTTTTAGGATAGAAAGATTAAATTGTAGCAACTGAGGGAGGCAAGTTGTATGAACCAGCAGATGCTTTGACAGTAGACAGAAAAGTCTTCCTGAGAGGAACAATATAATTCATAAGGATAAACCATTAAGGTATAGCTGCACATTGATCTACCATTCATGAACTTACCCAGTCAGGTCAGTCCGTCCAAATGTTGTTTTCAAACCCACAACTCCGCAAAGAGAAGCAGGAATTCGTACTGAACCTGGCCTCCAAATGAAAAAAGCTTAAAAATCTATAACTATTTTAAAACAAATTACTAATTCACTTCCCCGATATGTTATACAACCTCCAGCATCTGTTCCCAATGCTGCTGAACACAATCCAGAAGCAACAATTGCAGCTGGACCTGAGGAAGAACCACCTGTGTACCTTTTTGGATTATGCGGATTTCGAGGTGTACTGCCATAGGAAAATGTTCATTACTGATGTGAAAGGTAAAATATACACTTAAACCTAAAAAATACAAAGAATTAATAGTTACCAGATAACTTCAAAGGATTCTATTTCGAGAACACGGGGGTAGAAGATATCTAAAGCGGTCTGTATGAGTGGCTTATCTAATATAACTCAAGCAAGACTCTCAGCCACTCAACCAAAGGAAAAGGACTACAAGATGTAATAACTGGACAACATTTTTTATTAGACATATTGAAATTAAGGAAAGAATAAACTTTTAAAAGAGATGTAGGGAAACAAAAGTTTTATTATTCTGCAGTTAAATGAGTCAAAATGTGGCACTAATCACGTAACAGACAAAAAACCACCAGCCAACAACCTTTCTTGGACAAGAAGAATGAACTAGGAATAAACCACTCTAGTGAACCTTATGCTATGTTGGAAAAAGGAGGCAACATATGAGCTCCTGCTAAGGAGCATTCAATACTCCAGTCACAGAAAGATCAACATTGAAACAGAAAGGGAGAAAAAGTGATTTTTTGAGGGACGTCTTTAGCATACTCCTGTTAATTGTGAAATGGTCCTTCAACATTCAGAAAACCAATGTTTAGCATTGCCTAACTCAACCCCAAAAGCTAGCTCATGAGGGGAGGATTGCCCAAGTCCGTATAAGCAAACCACCAGTCCATTCCTCAGCTAATGTGGGACTCTAACCCACTCTAACACCCCCCTTCACACCCAGGCCCAACTGGAGCGTGGACCGGGAGCCCAAACAGGGATAAACCTGGCTCTGATACCATGTAAAGATATGACACTTGGGTCTAATTCAACCCTAAAAGCTAGCTCATTAAGGGATGATTGTTCAAGTCCATATAAGCAGACCACCAGTCCATTCCCCAACCAATATGAGACTCTAACACAATCTAACAAGCATATATCTTTATCAAGTTTGCTTTATCAAAAGGAAAAAAATAGTCATGTTTGCTATTTTTAGGTTCAAGGAAAAAAATTTACCCATAATTTGGATTATTTCCTGTCGTGCCCATACCAAACTCATGCATATTCGTCTTTCCTACTAAAATTGCACCACTGTTTCGTAATCTTGTCACAGAAACCGCATCTGCTTTTACCTGGCGAACCTCATGAAACCATGTAGTACCACCTGCTCTTTTTTACAGGGGAAAAAGTTCAGCTAAAACTAGCAGAGATGTTTGCAGAGGAAATATGAACTTAAAACACGTACCCTTTGAAGGATGAGGATAGCAATCAATGTCATCCTTGACTGCAATGAAGATCCCATCCAAGATTGAAACCGGTATTCCTCCATGATCACATCATAATAAAAGAAGAAACAGATTAAAGGAAATATGGTTCAATAATAAAATCAGCAGACTTGGCACAGTAGTTTGAGATAATCATTTTCATCATTTATTTGACGGCATGTGCTGAAAACTTAGAAAAAAATTGTGAATTGCAATATGTAGGTTCTTACAAGATCCAACTTTATGCACGACCAACAAATAAAAATACCTTCCTCAAATCTTTGAGTGGAAGCTACCGCTTGCCTTCTCACTTCCTTGGGGTCAAAGGAGATTAATAGTGGTACTGATGGGTCCTTATTATACAATACCTCCATTGCTGAGATGAAGTGTTCTGCAACCTTTAGCATGACAAAGGTTTATTACTCTATGAAGATGACGAAATAAAACAACCAACGGAAAGTCACTTGCCATAGATGGGGTCGTAAGCTTAGATCTGTATGCATATCCATAATCACGAATTTTCCAATAGCGGAATTGGAATGGTTCTCCTGAATCAGAACTCCATCTGCTAGAAGGATCATAATGTGGAAGACACTTCAAGGCTAAATCAACCCGTTCTTCAGGTTTTCCTTCTTCTTCTAAGCAAACAACACCAGGCTCTGGCTCTAAATTCGTATAAATACTAACCAAGTCAGTAACATTAGAAAAGCGCCTTAATTCCTGAATTCCAACTTCCGCAAAATCATGAAATTCCCACAGTATTATTCTTCTTTCCAGTTATATGTCAGAAATCAGCTGAGGAATTAGTTTATCACCATTAATGGCATGCTCAAGGAGTAAAATCTAAGCGGTAGAAAGCTTAGCCTCAATATAGAGGATTGTTCGTGAACTTTTGCTGGCAAGAAGTTTATAAGATCCACAACTAACAGAAAACAAAGAAGAAAGACAACAAGGAGTACAATAAGATAGGGAAGCAGTGCCATCTCAGTGGAGTGACATATTTAAGAGGAATAAGTATCTTCCTACTCCGAGCTGAAAACTTGATGTACACTAAACATACAATATACAACAACAATAACAATTATGACTCAATCCCAAGCAAGTCAGTATCGATTATATAAATCCTCCCTATCCATGTCGCTCCATTTTAAGCCCGTCTCAGTCTAATATTATTAAAAAAATAGTTTCACTTGCACTAGAAGTGTAACAAACTAGACTTTGTATTGATCAAATATAGAACCTAGAAGAAAGATTGTTCATCCAACAAAAGGAAAAAATAGAAAAGGGAGGTTCCAGAATGTTATTACAAAATAGCTAATGAAAATAAAATAACATAACTCTTAGCATAACCCTAATGTAATATCTCATCTTCTATTTATAGCCATCTCACATGCTCTTTTTAACTAGGGTCCCAGACGTAATTTGCCAACTCCCCAAATGGGTCCTCTATCGTGGCCCTATTCATAACAAGAAGTTCTCTATATTTCTACAGGTATATAAATCTCTAACAAGACTCGTCAAGTAGTCCGTGACTGACTAGCCGACACTTCTGCCTTTCCACTTTCCACGAGTCAAAAAATGTAACGATAGCTAAAAGACTCATTGGACCTAAAGAAATTAAACTAGCATGATTAAAATGTAATCTCAACTAATTGGTATCACCTATATAAATCTTTTTATTCCACTGTGTCCTAAAACTGAACATACTATATTAATAAACTGATTGAGAGATAAACAGCAAGAGCTTAATACAAAACCTTGAAGAGGGAATTCGGGAATGAACATGGGAACCTCTGGGATCACAGTATTCTTGACCATCTGACAATTCAAAAACAACACTTTTAATTTCTTAATCTCCTTTTATTGCATCACATACATAAAATCACAAGTGTCCACAAGTTAATACAAAACAAACCTCAGTAATCCCATTCTTCTGCTTCAGGTGATGAGCAATTAGAGAACCGATTAAGGGTGCCTCCATTACTTTAACAAACAACTTGATCCAAAAACCAGTCAAATGCGGAGCTGCAAATCAATTAGTGCACAAACTCAGGGGGAAAATGATACTGTCAATTCCATCATAGCCAAGACACTATAACAACAACATACCCATACCCAGTGTAATCACACAAGTGGGTTCTGGGAGGATAGAGACTGTTTTTCATAGATCCTCCTCAAGATAAAGTATATCAAAACAGGTTAAAAGGGAAATAACGAAAGCATACTACAAAAAGCAAGACAAAGCATAACCAAGAGTCTTTTTAAGAGGAAAAAAATGAATAGCAAACCTTGGAATTTTTCCGGTACATATTTAACTGTGGTGAGGTCTACTTCATTCGCAGGCAACATCACTAGCTTCTTCCCCATTTTTCAGTACTGGACAAAAACACAAGATATGATCAAAAGAATAAAACTGATTGTTTACTTATTATTTTTAGGATTATTATATACTTCACAGAGCTGTGAAAGTCGGGTAACTTTTGCTTTCTTAGCTCTGGCTAAGACCAATAGCAATGAAGAACCGTACCTTCATTGAGTTTGAACCTTGCAAATGGTCTCAACAACCAACTACTTTCAATTTAATGCTTTCGGAAAAATAATTTCACACGATACGTTTTGGGCTCCTTAGGCGTATGGGATGTTGGGCTTGAAGTGCCCAGTGCTCAAGAACTAATCGCAACACAAAAAAGTTGTGTTTCTGCTAGGTGTGTAATATTTTGTAGGATGCCGATGAGGCTTTGTACCCAATTTCAATGGGATAATTACAGTATTTAGTTTACAAAATAAGGAAAGGACACAAGTGGCCAACGCCGTGAAACTATGGACACCGCTCAAGAATTTACAAAGTTACTTTTTTAGCCTTTTTAAAATAACTTCATTTCCTAGCTATTTTTCAACTAATTCCAGCATAATGATACGTATAGAAAATGTATCATTATTATAGAAAATGTATCATTACTGTATATATATATAAAAGATGTATCACACGTATAGAAATTATATCATTATCGTATAAAATATGTATCCCTAAAGTATATGTATAGAAAATATATCAATGTTTTATAATTTGTGTATAAGAAATATATAATCAATGTATAATTTTAGTTTTGATTAAAATATATTTACTAATTATACACATATTATATTTTTTATATATACATATACATTAGTGATACATATTTTAAACAAAAATGATACAGTTAATAATTTTTTTCGTTGATAATCGCCACTAAATAGTCATGTTCTTTATGCAACGAAACTTTTAGTGACATCATTTCGATCTTTAGTCGATTTTTCTTAGTGAATGGGCTGGGCGGCTAGCGCCTGGGATTATTTTGGGTCGAAGGGCCAGCTCGCAATATTAAGCCCAAAAGAGGTCTTTTGGGCCTTTTTTTTTTGCTGGTGGCTTCTCAATGTCCTTTTCCTTTACAAAATATCCATAAAATATATAGGTTTTGTATATTATACTTAAATACACATATAATATACATATACTATTTACCTATAAAATATACTTATACATATACTATGCGTATAATATATATATATATATATAAAAATTTAAAAGCATGAAGTATTTAAAAGATTAAGAGGTAGTACCATCCATAATCATATTTATTTAAAATATTAAAACTTACGAACATTTATATCAAGGAGAACTATCTTGAAAATTTCTAAGATATTTTGGATCATATGAAATGAGTCATATGAGTCATATCAACTGAATCATATGAGGGGTATTTTGATCTAACTAAAGGGAATTTTCTTTGGAGCTCTCACTTCTCTCTAAAATCTAAAAGCTTATGAGAGAAAAACTAGAAAATAAAAACTTGTCTAACTAAGGGCGAGAGACTCATTTTATAGGAGTTTTATATGACATTTTGGTAATTAAAAAGAAATCCAACTATTCATCCGAGTGGAGAATGACTATTCATATGAGTAGAGAATGACGTCACCCATGACATCATTGACTTCGGCATTTTCTTGAATTATTGGGCACTTTCTTTTGTCGAAATTTTGTCTAAACTCTACTCCGGGTATTTTGAATTCTTTTGGCAATTTTCTTCAGAATCCATTGTTTCCAAAAATCGGACTGTCTTCAATATCAATTTTTGGTTCTTTTGATGATGATGAAGAGCATTGTTTTGATGAAGACGGTGCAAACTTCAGAATTATGGCTTGCATTTCTTCTGGATTTTTTGCCGCTGCGAGCATTGAGGCCATCTGGAATTTTTGTGAAAGGAATTGGGTGTGCTCCGGTGTTTGTAGTGGTGTTTGCGGTGTTTGTAGAGGCACATGTATTTGAATGAACTTTCGGGCATTTAGCCATTTCTGGACTTTTTGTGGTGTGAGGCTTGCTGGTATTTTAAAGTTGTCCCACCATCGGATCTCAAATCTTCTTCGGATTGTCGGGATTTTATTTTCTGAATAATCTACAGACCATGTGAAAACTCATGGTAAATGGAATTTTGTGTGAAAAAAGTGCGGTGGCACAAATCTCTTTTCTTCTTCAGTGGGTTCATATTGGGATTTAAAAAGGCTGAAAGATTTAGTGACTTGGGATTTTTGTATTTCAAGGGAGGATCCGAATTATTCCCACTATGAATTCCACCATGTTGAAAATTGTGATGGATTACATGAGGTATCAAAATGAAAAAGCCAAGTGTGGCGTTGGTAGGTATTTTGAATAAAAAAAATTGAATCAAGCTTGTTGGTAATCCCAGTAATTAAAAGGAATATCAAAAATGGTTCATTTTTATGGGTATCTGGGAAATTTAGGAGTTGAGACAGATCATTCCCTCAATCGCTTGGAGCAATTACGTTAAATATTTTGCAAATAGAATAAGAGGGATCTGAGTTATTTTTATAATAATTATTTTTAATTGTTGTTGATCCTGATATTTCAAGGATAGCCTGATAAAAATATGGGGGTTTTGAAATATCCCATGATTTGTAAAACCATCCTTGTTCAAAATAAATTTGTAATGCTAAAAAGGGTCTTGGTCAAAAAATCATTTTTCAATAGTTACAATATTTTGAAAAAATGATTTTATGAAAAATTCAGGGGCAAGTTTGTTGGGGACTTGTGATACCACAAGTTGTGTTTTTAAAAATTGTTTTTGAGAAAAGATTTTTGAAGATTTTCCTTTTTCGATTTTTGTAAAATTTTGTGAGGTTTTTTCCTCTCATGAGCTTTGAGCAACTTCTTGTTTGGAAATTTGAAGTTATATCAATGTCTGATGTAGTTCCGGGGATTTTGCAAAGAGTTGTAGAAGATTCTCAGTAGTTATTTCTACTGCGGGAGTTGCTAGTGTTTTCTGCACAAATGTTGCGGCATTTTCGTTTTCTTTGTTCATAACTACGTCATACCATGTCAAGGGTTTTTCGGTGGGAGTTTTGACAGGGAATTTCTCTCTTTTTTTCTTTGGAAGAATTTGTTATTTTGGAAGTGGTGGAGTTTATGGGTTTTTTTGGAGCCATGGAATTTGTTTGTTGTTGAGGTGTAACAACGGGTGTATTTATTGACGGTGAAATTTCATCCTTTCTCTTTTGGAGTAAGGCTCCACACATCACATGGTGACAATATTGTCCGGATTCTTGCATGTCCTTTCTCGATATCTTGTCCTTGTAACCCAAACAGTGGGGTAAGGGACAGTGATATGACATTTCTATGTTGAAACCAGTATCAGGAATCTGTGGGTTTTTTCTCCTGTTTTTGAAAAAGTCACTAGTTAAAAGTTTTTCTTTAAAGCAAAAATTGTCATGAATAAATTTACAGAAAAAAAATTTTAAATGCAATATTTTTGACATTGTAAATCATACTTTCAAATTTTTTTGTATGCAAAGGTATTAATTAATATGATGGAACGAGTATCATAGGTTCTAGGGGTCTCATGTTTCTGATCTAGAAAATCATTCCTCAATTCTCCTAGATGACAGGAGTAAGTCTTTATCAGTTTGAGATCTATTGGTTTTGGTTTGTTTAAAAAATGGAATTTTAGATTCTTATTATTGGAATCAAAAGATATGAAATCATTATCTACCTTATAAGGGGTAATAAGATTTATGAACGGACACGTGACGGACTGGCCTGCTGGCCCAACACAGTAAGTGGCACTGGATGTAGAAATCGAGAATGGACCAGTTTCAGAATTGGGCTGGGTCACTAGCCCAATTATCGAGACTGGCCCAATCACGGGGCTGGTAATTGGGATGTGCACGATCCTTTGGACTGGCGAAATAGTAGACGGTGGCGGTACAACATGTCCGGTAGGCGATGGGCTCTTTGGCGGATTTGAGGTGCGGGATATGTCCGATAAATGGTGGATAATATACGGGGAGATACTGTAATCTAAAAAATTATACGAACTAGACACAGGACTACTCACCTTAGCAAACGGAAACTGGAATTCATCAAAAATGACATGGCGAATAACTATGATTTTATTATATAATAAATCAAATCAGTTGTAACCACGATGATTAGACGGATAACCCAAAAACACACAAGGGGTAGAACGGGACTGAAGTTTGTTAATTGTGGTGGACGGAAACAACGGATAACATAAGCACCCTAAGACCCTAAGATGGGAATACGAAGGAGTCTTATTATATAAAATTTGAAGGGGGTGAATATGCCAAACCTTTGGTAGGAAGAATGTTAAGAATATATGTAGCCATTTGTAGAGCATGATGCCAAAAAGAGGGGGTACGGAAGCATGAATCAATAAAGTTCGGACAATGTTATTAATGGTATGAATTTTGCGTTCGCTTTTCCATTTTGTGAAAACGTATGAGGACAAGAAAAATGAAAATTAATCATATTATTAGCACAAAACTGCCAAAATACCCCATTATCATATTTTTTTCCATTATCACATTGAATATTTTTAATCTCCCGTTCGAATTGAATTCTAATGAATGCTCTAAATTTTTAAAAAGTGGAAAAGACTTGAGATTTTTTTGCTATTAGAAAAGTCCATAAAAATTAGAATAATCATCCAGAAATAGAACATAATAACGATGACCCAAAGAACTGAGAACAGAAGATGTCCATAAATCCCTATGAATAATATCAAATGTCATTAAAATATGAGAATTGGAGTCTACAAACGACAATCTAACAATTTTTTCTAAAGAACACGATTGACAATTCGGAGTACTACGCGTACCCTTACACGAAATAAAATTGTTTTATCTAAGAAAGACAAAATAGACGCCCCCGGAAGACCTAGACGAGCATGCCACAAAGAAGAAGTAATGGCTGCAAAAGTTGATGGCAAGGCTTGACTCGAGAAACCGAAACTTGGCGTGATAGGATAAAGATCTCCCATACTATCACACATCATAAGAGGATTCCCCGTCTTGAAATCCTTCACAGAAAACCCAAATGGATCAAATTCAACAGAAATAGAATTATCAGTGGTGAATTTTTTGGATAGACACCAAATTTTTAATCAATTTAGGGGCATGAATGATATTTTCAAGATAAGAGGTGGATGAGGGGAAGATCAAATTTTATGACCATAACCACGAATTGAAATTGAATTACCATTACCAACAATTATGCCACGAGGGTTGCTCAAGTTAGAATAAGACGAGAGAGTACTTTGATCGGATGTCATGTGGGTAGTGGCTCCGGTGTTCATGTACCAATTCGAGTTCGGTGGAGTTAAACCAATTGTCTACATAGCGACTTCAATGTCGGTCGAGGTGGGGCCCGTTGTGTGATGGGCCTGCGGAGGCCGGGGCCCAAGAATACTTGCATGCTGCCCTGGTCCAGTACCGTGTCGGGAGCCCAGTTGGTATTGGGCCGATAGTGCTGTTGTGAAGCCCACTGGCTAGTAGCTGGAACGCTGGAGGAATATGGGTCGTTGGGCCACTGCCTACTAGCCCAAGCCCACAGCCAAGGAGCCCACGGCTGGGACCAGTGGGTCGGTGGTCCACTGTAGCCGGGATGGGGCCCACCATCACTGTTTTGTCCACTGTTACCACTGTCGGAACCGCCGCGTATGCCCCAACGATTTTTGTCATTATTTTTCGATTATTTTTGTCGCCTCTTTGAGACCGGTTTGGGGATGAATTGTCACCAAAATTTTGAGAAAGAGAGGAGGACGTCATCATGACCACAAGACTAGCACTAGTAGCCGCCTTTTTATCCAAGCCGGCTTTTTCCAAAGTAAGCATGAAGCATACTTGATAGAATTTTGGGAGAGGATTACTTTGACGAAGGAGAGTACCAACGCCACTATAGGTCTCGGAGAGGCCAGTAACCATCTGGAGAACAAGACAATCGTAGCTAACAGGCGCACCAACGTTGCGGAGTTGGTCCGCCAATTCTTTCAACCTTTTGCAATACGCTGAAACGTTTGGGATTTTTTTCATATGAACGTGGGAAAATTCATGCTCAAGTGTAACAACTCTAGAATTGCGATTATCTTGGAATATGTCACGCACCCTATCCCAAGCAGTCATCGCCATAGCGTCTGGCTCAATAATCATCTGCAACAGGTCGGTAGAGATAGTGGAGTAAATTCACTGAAGGATAGGGGCATCAAGAGTCGTCCACAACTTAGTATCATTCTCGCGTTTAGGCACCTCCGTATCCTCAGGAGCCACGGGGATTATGTGATGGATGAATTGATGCGACCGTGCGTGAATTTGGAACAGTTCGACCCACGTCGCATATTGGATGTTTTCTATTACAAGAATAAGAGGGATGTGATTCTTGATATTAGAAACAACAAGGGCAGGGTGAAACGTGTTCTTGGAGGTAGACATAACGAAAGAATAATAGGTGATTGAGGAATTGAGAAGAAAGAATTTTGGGGATTGAAAATTTTGCACGGAAATCGAGGAAGAAAGCTCGGAATCGACGACAATTTTGGGGAGAAAAATTTTCAACGTAGACTTCTGATACAATGATAGAAATAATCCCCTTGATTATTTTCATTAATGAAATAATATATATACAATTTATAATTTTCATAATAGGAAAATCATATTCCTAGTCTACTTCCAAAATCTTATTCTACTTGTACAATAATTATACAATTATGGTAAGTGTACAATTCTAATTATATACAAAATTGTCCTAAAATCAATGCACCAAATCGTGATATACTTTTACCAAAAGTATATCACGGGTAATACTATTTATCACTCAATTGAATACTGAGGTTTGATTCGTACCATCGCACAAGATTGAATGCATAGTCTTTTTTATACCATTTGTAATAGCCGAGCCCATCAATAATATTGTCCGCTTTAAATACAGACGTGCATGATTTTAAAACGGGTCATTAGGACCTAAGACTTATTTTCTTATATATGAACCCAACATTTCTCCATTACATTTTGCCATGTAAAATTTGCCTAAGGTGTTACACTAGTTCTACGTAGTTCTTACTAATGCATATAGAAAAAGGCATGGAGTAAGTTACATAAAGTAAATTAAATAGATCAAGCTGAGGAGGCAATAAATAATCATGGGAGAACATGAAGGTGATCAGAGAGTACGTAAGAGTGAGGGTGATGATGATGAGAGAGGAGATCAGATGTGTTAATGAGCATGTTGTGGCTGGAGATATTATCGCCGAGAATGGTGTAAACGATCCATAACTATACAAGTACATAACTTATTCCGATATTTTAATCATTCCCTTTTTCCTTTGCTTGCATTTCTTTTTTCTTTCTTTCTCAATTTGAGTTGCCAGCGAGAGAACCATGTGTATTAAACAACTACAACATCATTTTGTCCAACTCAGACGTGTAGAATATTAAAAAAAAGTGTTCTTACTTTAACTTGTACTGTAATAAAAGAAAAGGTAAGAAAGTGGTCATTCATGCTTTATGTATTTAAATTCTCTCTATACTCGGATAGAGAATTTGACCATTTAGTCCGCTTATAAATTGACCGGTCTATTAGACAAACTTAAGAGACACATAGTAATCTGGATAGATGCATCATTTAAACCCGTGTTTTAAAAAGCGAGGGCGTAAGATTGGCCATTTTATATGTCTCGGTGAGGCATAAGCCCCGAGGCACGATACTTAAACCCTATGGGTATTTAATTTACTATTTTATAAAATAATATAATTATAATAAATTCAAATAGATAAAATTACTTAAAAGATAAAATAATTTTTTTAATAAATAATATATATATATATATATATATATATATATTAAAAGTGGGAAGAGTCTACGTCTAAAGTTGGATTCCGAAAAAGTTCCTCAAAAATTAATTATATTATTTTATAAAATAGTAAATTAAATACCCATTCCTCAAAAATTAAACGACTATTTTGCCCTTCACATAAACATTACTCCTACAATAATTTCATACAAAAAAAGTAAATTAACCTTCTAATAAATAGTAAATATCTATACTAAAATTAACTGAAACGTCTGCCTTGAAATTAGAGGCTTCATGTGAAATTAGATTGCAGTTATTATTAAGGCTGTCCAAGGGGCCGGGGTGGCGCGGGACCTGGCGGAACTGGGAAAAGGGTAGGGACCCATCCTCCGGCGGGCCGAGACTGGCGGGACAGGCCAATGTCCCATCCCGTCTCTCATCCCGTGAGAAAGGGGGATCGGTATTGGTGGGGTGGAGCGGGGTTGGGTCGAGTCTGGGATTCCATTTTTTTTCTTTATATTTTATTACTTCTAAAAATAAAGTTTATAGCAAATTGTACTTTATTAAGAATTTCTTCAAAAGGTGATAGGTCATCCTTTACAACTAAGTTATAAATATGGCACGCACGTTTTATATGAAAATGATTAGGAAAAGATGGAGTTAATAGATCTTTTAAAAGTCTCACAGCATAATTATTAGAAGAACTGAGCATTGTCATGATAGACTGACATAATGCATCAGAAGATTCAGTCAAGATAATATCATCCATATATAACAATATATAAGCCAAGGAAGAACCACGACGATATATGAACAATGAATTTTCAGACTTGCTATGTGAAAACCCAATAGATGAAACATAGTCTGCAAATCTCTTATACCAAGCCTGGGGGGATTGCTTAAGCCCATACAAGGACTTCTTCAATAAACAGACATGATGAGGATATTTGGGGTCTCGAAAACCCAAGGGTTGATGCATGTAAACGGTCTACTTAAGATCACCGTGTAAGAAATCATTCTTCAAATCTAACTGATGAATGGGCCATGCTTTCGAAAGAGCCAAGCTGAGCACAGTGCGAATGGTAGTCGGTTTGACCACTGGACTAAATGTCTCACCACAATCCATGCCAACATGCTGAGTCTTACCATCACCTACAAGACGAGCCTTGTACCTCACAAAAGAACCGTCAGAATTATCCTTATGAGTAAAAATCTACATAGACTTAATAATATTAACACCAGAAGGACGGGGCACCAACTCCCACGTCTTATTTTCAATAAGAGCATCATATTTGTCATTCATATCCAATTTCCAATTCGGGTCATTTAATGCGGACACTGGGTTACGGGGTAGGGGGATTTAAGAACATTAGAATTTAGATAAAAATATCTTTTTGATTTAAAAATACCCAGTTGACTATGAGTGACCGGTCTGTGACTCGGGGGCGAATTGGGTGGATTTTGGGCAAAATGCGGATGGGTGTGGTGGCGGCGGCGATGGGCTGCATGACCAACACGGGAAGCAGGAGTAAATGAAAGCAGACTCACCGGCGAGAATTTGGATATTTGGCCCGATTCTTTGGACCCGAGGCTGGAGTGGCCGCCCATCGGGCGGATGTCGGGACTGGAGGTCCAACAGGTAGTGGGCCCACTGGCGGATTTTAGGTGCGGAATAAGTTTTAGAGATGGTGGATAATATATGGGGAGACATCATCATCTAAAAAATTATACGAACTAGGCTCGGGACTACTTACTTTAGCAAACAGAAATTGGGATTCATCAAAAAGAACGTGGTGACTAATTATGATTTTATTAGATGATAAATCAAAACATTTGTAACCATAATGATTGGATGGATAACCCAAAAACACACAAGGGGTAGAACGGGGATGAAGTATGTTAATAGTAGTTGACGGAAATAACGGATAACATAAGCACCCAAAGACCCTAAGATGTGAATACGAAGGAGTCTTATTATATAGACATTGAAGAGGGGATGAATATGCCAACCCTTTGGTAGGAAGGATGTTAAGAAGATACGTAGCCATTTATATAGCATGATGCCAAAAGGAAGGGGGTACGAAAGCATGGACCAATAAGGTTCGGACAATATTATTAATGGTACGAATTTTTCATTCGGCTTTCCCATTTTGTGAGGACGTATAAGGACAAGAGAAACGAAAAACTATGCCATTGTTTTCATAAAATTCCCGAAACACACCATTATCAAATTCTTTGCCATTATCATATTGAATATTTTTGATTTTCCGATCGAATTTGGTACAGATGAATGCTCGAAATTTTAAGAATGTGGAAAATATAACATAATAACGATGGCCCACAGAACTTAAAACGGGAGATGTCCATAAATCGCTATGAATAATGTCAAATGACATTAAAGTACGAGAAGTAAATGCTACAAATGGTTCTAACATGTTTTCCTAAAGGACATGATTGGCAAATTGGAGTACTACGCGTACCCTTATAAGAAATAAAATTGTTTTTATGTAAGGAAGAAACAATAGACGACCCAGGGTGACCCAAACGTGCATGCCACAAGGAAGGAGCTAGAGCTGCAAAAGTAGATGGCAATGCTTGACTCGAGATATCGGATGCGGGTGTGATAGGATAAAGATCTCTCCTACTATCACATCTCATGAGAGGAATCCCCATCTTGAAATCCTTCACAGAAAACCCAAAAGGTTCAAAATCAACAGAAACCCAATTATCAGTGGTGAATTTACGGGCCGACACTAAATTTTTTAATTAAGTTAGGGGCATGAAGGGAATTTTTCAAGACAAGATGTGGATGGGGGGGGGGGAGACAAAGTTTTATGACCGTAACCACGAATTGTAATTGAGTTGCCATTACCAATATTTATGCCATGATTGTTGCTCAAATTGGAATAAAATGAGAGAGTACCTTGGTTGGACGTCATGTGAGAAGTAGCACCAGTGTCCATGTAGCAATTCACGTCTGGAGGAGTCAATCCAAGTGTATGCATGACAGATTCAATATCTGTAGGTGTCGGAGTCCGAGTGGGACTCGCCGCATGATGGGCTTGTGGGGGCCGAGGCACAAGCACACCTATTTGCTGCCCCCAGCCCAGCAAAGTTGCGGAATCCACTGTTCCCGGTCGAATTGGGCCTGAAGAACTGCTGGTTGGCCACTGTCCAGGGGCGGAAGAGGCAGGTAAATAAGGGCCACTGGCCACTAGCATAGGCCTACTGCCAAGGGGCCCATGGCTGGGACCAGTTGGCCTGAGGCCCACCGCCATCGTACCGCGGCCCACTGCTATTTTTCTGGCCGCCCCCACCACCACGATTGCCACCGCGATTTTTGACATTATTTTTTAAATTTTTCTTGCCTCCACCGTGAGCACGATTTTGGCCGAATTATCATTAAAACCTTGAGAATTAGCGGAGGACGTCATCATGACCACAGGACTAACGCCGGTAGCCGCCTTTTTTGCCAAACCGACTTCTTCTAACGTGAGCATCGAACGAGCTTGATAAAAAGGTGGAAGCGGATTACTTTGACGGAGGAGAGTCCCATATGCCTCAGATAGGCCTACAACCATTTGTAGAGCAAGATGATTATTGGTAATGGGCGCTCCTACGTTACGGAGTTGGTCTGCCAATTCCTTGAGCCGTTTACAATAAACGGAAACATTCGGAAAATTTTCCATGCGGACCTGGGAAAATTCCTGCTCAAGGGTGATAACGCGGGAATGTTGGTTATTTTGGAATATATCACGCAATCTATTCCATGTAGCCATAGCCGTAGTGTCTGGCTCAATAATCGTTTGTAAAAGGTCGGTAGAAATAGTGGAATAAATCCATTGAGTAGCATCAAAAGTAATCCATAACTGTGAATCCTCCGCGGGAGTAGGGGTAGCGGGAGGAATTATGTGATGGAGAACTTGATGGGAGATAGCGTGAATCTTGAACAACTCCACCCACGTCGCGTATTGGATGTTTTCCATCTCAAGAACAATAGGGATGTGGTTCTTGATGTTGAAAACAGTAAGGGCAGGATGAAATACGTTCTTTGATGTAGACATAATGAAAGAATAATAGGTAATTTGAGGGATTTGGGAAGAGAGGATGAAGACTCGGCACGAAAATTGAGAAAAGGCTCGGAAACCGAGGCAGCCAGAAGCTTGGGAGAGAAGGAGGTATTGGAAACCTAGACTTCTGATATCATGAAAGAAATAATCCCTTGATTATTTTCATAAATCACATGTTAGCTTGTTTGTTTCTTGTCATTTATTTGTATCTTCATTTGCTAATGGCTAATTCATGGTCCATTTGAGTTCTGATATGTTATGTGTATGTGTTAATGTGAACATGTTAGCTTCTGTGAGGACATCTGACTTTCTGGACTTCACATTTTCTAAAATCCATCTTTGTTGTTTTTCTTCTTTCTTTTTACATTTTGTCCTCTACAATGTCTTGGTCATATTATTCTTAATGCAATCCAGTCTGTTTTCATGTTACGCAATTTTATATAATTTTCATAGGTTGTTTATGAATAAGGTCTTTAATATAATTTAACTAATATATATGTTCTTTGTTAAATTCATAGATGAAAGGACTCATGATTTTGAATCAGACAAATGACACATATACGTATATTATATCTTATATACATCAGTTAAACATTTTAGTAAATTATTATCGATATCACAATAACTTCTACTTTTGTGTATGTGTACACTATGGAATTAACTACTGCCCATCCTAAGGAAGGCATACAATAATCGAATTATACAACTTCTACAAAACAATATTGCTTTTATTTGGTAACTATTTCTTAGATATGTATAGGGCTATAAAGGAGGAGACTACAATTTTAACAAAGAAGACAAAAACTTTAAGATGTGAAATATTTGGAATCATAGCCAATGTTGTTCAAATCCACATTTAAATTATGTGTTAACATAAAAAAATAATTATAAAGTTGAATATTGGTATATCATAAGAATACCAATAATAAATATTTATAAAACTTTCGTACTAATTAGCATGGAATATACGTGCAACACACTTATCCGAAAACTACTGTGGGTGGGTGTGCGCACGCGCTTGATCCTCACAAAAAACTAATCAAATAAATTCATTATACGCCACTTATAACTTGTAATTATATATAATATAATTTTACAATTATAAACAATACAATGAAATAAAAGTTATTACGAAATGCAAATCAACTCTAACATATTAACTTTCAAACAATGAAAAAAATCACAATTATCATACTATTCATTTTATCTCCCTATAAGCAAATAATCAATAAACTTTATGATCAATATTATAATTAAAACGTAACTCCTTCATGAATAAAAATAAAATTACTTTCAAATAGCGAAATAATAAAATATGATAATTTTTATAAAATGTACATTTCGGCTATGTATTTTTAAAAGAAATATTAAGTGATATTCACCCTCACGATGTTCTCAAATAGTAAATATGCAATACTATGACTTGTTATTTGAGTTACACCCAATCTTCTTATTTCTATGGATGAAAAATTATTAAGTATCATTCATTTGTTAAGAAATTATGTGGGTCAATGATTTTAATTAAGAAATTTAACATATAATTTGTGTAAGAACTGTTAGGGGAGCCCCGAGCGTTGAGTGTTGAGCGTTAGGCGTGTTTAAGGCGTACAGTCGGGCGCTTAGGACATAAGCCTCACATGAATTAAGCCCCGGGGCGTTTTACCAGTGCCCCACCCCAAGGCGAGCTCCAGGACGAGTCTTGAAACTGCATTTTAAAACACCATTGGATACATGATTTAGATTTGATGAATTCGATCTTTAAATTTTAATACTAAATTTACTATACATGTAAAATTATATGTTCAACTTTAATATTTATTGAAATTTTAATGGGTCCACAAATGAAGATAATTAAGTCGATTGAATCTGTTGTCGAAGAATTAGCATCGGCCATACATACACACCAAGTTGAATGATTTGAAATTGTATATTTATATAATGTTGACATCTATTACAGTAGCTGATAGCAGTAGAATTTTCACCTACTGATATAAAGTCATCGATTTGATAATAGCATCAGAATTGCAAGTCTTTTAAATTAGTCTCTTTTTGGTAATTAGGGTGGTCGAACATCTGTTGTTTAAGTGATCTTGACTTTCAAGGACAGTAATAAAGTTGTAAATGTCGGAAGGAATCTATCTAGGGTTGTTGTATTATACTAATTACAGGTAATTAACAGTTATAAACATACGACCCTTTACGGCTGTCATACGAATCCTTTACTTCAAACTGCCTCCCCCAACGAAATAAACAAATAAAGAAAAATAATTATTTACTATTTTCCAGTTACGTTCCCTTTGTTTAAATATATATATATATATATAACGGACTCTCCTGTAAGTTAAAGAAATTAAAGTGTAACCAAATGATGCTGTTTAGGATCATGCAGGTAGATTGGTAGTAGTACATTCACGCTGGTTCTTGTGCTTGATGCATCTTTTTTAGTACTATATTATATTCTTACGCTGAATGTTGTATTAAAGCTGTCCATCTTACTAGTTGATTAGGTTAATGTTATTCACTTGTTATATATACTATTCTTTTATCATAATAGTTCATAACAATTTTTAAACATTTCTCATCAGCTTTGCACATGCCAATGATGTTTCTTTTAATTTCTCAGGAACGTATTTCTAGAGAAGTCCTAGCACACCTCACATTTTCCTTTTTCAAGAACCAACTTTTCATGGTACTTCCTCACCTTACCCAAATTTTACAGATAATTATTTTTAGTCTTTGTAACTAAAACAAAATAGTTAATGTTTAAAGTTTCAAACTCAGAAGAAAAAATCCAGGATAATAACCTAACTAGAGTTCACTTATGAAATTTGAAATTTTAAGATAATGATTAGTTTTCAAAAATAAGATCGAAAAGTAGCTAGTTAATAAATGATATTTCTACCTCATGGGCACGGTGATATCAACTAAAAAGGTTTTGGAAAAGAGATATTTAGAAATACAAAGTCAAGGTAATACACTGTCCTTTATTACACAACCATTAAATTGTGTTTATATCACATGGTGTATTGGTGTGAGAGATGATGAAAAGGAAAAAGGAACCACAAAACACTTCAACTCTACAAAAGGATAGCTAATTTTACTCCATTTTTAGGGGTGCAAAAGTGATTATATTTATACAAATGTTAACTAGAAAAAAAGTATCAAGAGAACGACACGTTATTGTATTTATCAAATCAATTGTAGTAACTGAGAATTGGCCGACAAAACAAAGAGTAAAAGGAGTTGAAGCATAGTGCAAACCATTTCTTTGGCTCATGAGTCCACAATTTGTCAAAGCAAAACCCCACTCTCCACCAAGTCCCAACTCCCAGGTTGTCTTGCTGAAAAATGACCTCCGTTTAGTTTATGCGTTGACCTAACTTTTTTTTTATTGGGAAAATGAAAATATAGAGATTGGATTGATACCTTGTTGCAATTCCACCCGAATCACTTCAGAGGTTTCAAATTGAAACACAAAAAGAAAAAAAAAATGTTTTTATCCTGGCAGAGGCAGAATTCTTACAAAGAGGTTTATCGTCTATTATATATACCGACCAAAAAGTTTGTTCTTATAATATAATGTGATTTTCTAATGCAAGAGGTTCAGATGAACCTCTTCCACCCCTGCTAATAATCCATGAGCTTATTTTAAGAGTGTTATAAAATGATAGCAATAACAATATAAGACAAGAGATGTAGACAAAAAAAGTAGAGAGGAGGAGGAGATTTTCTTTTTATTTCAAGTGTATGTTGGTCTACTTTCAAAGGTAAATAACATCCCAATTTATAGGATGAAACCACCCAATGGAGGTTACAAATATTAAGTGCCCAAATTAATAGGTACATGTAACATACAAAATGTTAGTGAATGTGTATGGACATCCATACAAAGGATATGTATTTCATAACACTCCCCTTGGATGTCCATAGATAATGTGGTCTCGTTAAAATCTTACTAGAAAAAACCCAGTGGAAAAAATTCTACTGAAGGAAAAAGAGTACACATTTCTAATAATACACATTTTGGTTGCATCATTAAAAACCTTACGAGGAAAACTCATTGGGACAAAACCTTATATGAAAAAAAGAGTACAACATGTATTAACTCCCCATGATGAGAACTTTAGTCCAAATGCTTGAGTCTTCGTATTCCAATCTTGTGCACCATCTTCTCAAAAATTGCAGTTGGTAGAGACTTAGTGAATAAATCAGTCATATTATCACTTGAATGAATCTGTTGCACGTTGATATCATCATTCTTTTGGAGCTCGTGTGTGAAGAACAACTTTGGTGAAATGTGCTTTTGTCCTATCTTTTTTTTTTTGAATCCTTCCTTCAATTGAGCAATGCATGCTGCATTATCTTCATATAAGGTTGTGGATATTTCAAACCACAATTACTTCCAAGCGATTCAAATAGTCATAACATCAATTGGATTTATTGATATTTCTTCATTTTCTTGAGTTTACGGATAGGTGGAGGGTACAAAATTTTTTGGAGGGTACAGTGGAGGGGGAGGGGGTACCCGCACCCCCCCGGCGCCCAATTGCCATCCCTAATAAGACAATAGATGTAGACAAAGAAGTAGAGGGGAGGAGGAGATTTTCTTCTTATTTCAAGTGTATGTTGGTCTACCTTCAAAGGTGAATAACATCTCAATTTATAGGATGAAACCACCCAATGAATGTTACAAATATTAAGTGTCCAAATTAATTGTTGGAGGTTACAAATATTAAGTGACCAAATTAATAGGTACATATAACATACAAAAGGTTAGTAAATGTGTATGGATATCCATAAAAAGGATATGTATTTCATAACAAGGAGACACTATTACTCCTAATATCATTCCATACGATCATCTTCAGCAATCTTGAATATTATTATTCTTTAGCTAAACTCAATAGTTTCAACGTGCAAAATAGATAAATAAGTGAAAATTTATTAAATTTTCTGTATATATTATATTTGAATTTATCATTTTAAACGTGAAATAAGTTCAGTGTTAATGACGCCATTAAAAGCAAAGTATTATCAAATTTAAATTATGAATTCGTCTTTTGCACTATCAAGCTATTTTGCGTTGACCATAGGTCTTTTTTCTTTTCTTCCTTCCTCTTTTCCTTATTCATTTCATGTGCCCACCAACCACAATACTACTATTAAGACACAGAGAAACATGTTCAAGTCCAAACTCCAAAAGTCAACCAATTTATAAATTTTCTTCCACTAATAAATATTGGAAATATAAGCCTGTGAAGAAGAGCAAGATGAATAAAATTGCAATATTGAGTATGATCTTCAATCAGGAGTACCTAGTGGAAAGAATAGCCAAGTCAATAGTTTGAACTATATAATTTTGTCCATGAACATTTTACTTGATTGCAACTAAATGGTGTTTGGTATTCCTTATTTTTTTCTTTCAAGCCCAACCGGAAAACAAGAAAATTGGGTGAGTGGGAGTATGAAAGAAATTCCATTTAACATATTGAGGAAAGAGGGAAGGATTTTCTTTTTTGAAATTACTCGCATAAAAAAGAGTTACCACATTATAACATACTTTATGATCTGTCCATTTTTACTTGTCCATTATTGACATGACACACCCCTTAAGGAACAATAAATAAAATTATAATTTTACTATACTATACCTCTAATTATTATAAATTATCTAAATAATTTAAATTAATCAAACATACTTTAAAAGTTGTGCAGTCACTAACAAATTTTTAAAAATTTTAACCCAATAATTAATAATAAAAATAAAATAATATTTATCGCTTGATTTTTCAAACTAGACAAGAAAAATTGACGCGAGTAATTATTTTTGACATAACAAAGAAGAGACCAAAGAATATATAACTATAATAATAAGAACACGGCGAAAGAACTTAATCACGACGACACCGTTATTTATGTCTTCATGAATATTGCGTTGTAATTTAAAATAACGATTATAAAAAATTTATTCCGATAACAATCATGGCATGGCTTCACATAAATAAATACAAATATTCATAGACTTCGTCATTGAGTAAAGCGTGGGGAAAAGGTGGAAAACTAGTAAAAGTAGATAATTACTTCTGAAAATAAAGTAGATAGTTAATTCTATGATTAGAGCATGTCAATTCACATCTACAAAAAAAATTGTTAGAAAACCACATCTACGTCAGGGGTCATTTTCCTATAGAACGAGATATTGAACGACCATTTCCCGGGTGCTTTATTCAACTTCAGCAATTTAGGTTTGATATATTTTGTATTATTTCGAGTCTGTATTTGGCATTTGCTAATTGGCTCGATAGCTTTTAAAATTTTACTTTGCTTACACATTCACATTAACAGACAAACCCATTTGCCCAGCTTCTGTTAGTCAAAGTCCCAATTGACACCATTTGCTCTCGTACTACCCGGTTGTCACTTGTCCGTGAATTTGGTGACTTCCACTCATCTTTTCTTTCAATTTTTTCAACTTAGTTGGTAGGACACAATATGATAGTACCTAATATCATCTCAAAATAAATAAATAAATAGTAACTCATTCCGTGCCATTTGACATTATGGTAGGAGTATTTGATTTCACCCGGAGTTTAAATAAGATGTTAAACTGATTTATACTCCATATTATAAAAGTTAGTTTGACAGGTATTAAATTCGGTAGCTTTTTCTTTAAGGTTTCTCCTGTTCAGTACTTATATTAGAGCCCGACTCTATTTAGATTCACGCCGCGTAGAGCCCCATTTGGGGGAAGCGCTCTCTACCAAGAATTTTTCTATACCCAGGGCTCGAATTCGAGACCTCTTATTAAGGGAGGAGGAGCCCCATCCGCTGCACTACATCCTTTGGTGGGTTTAAAATTGGTATTAGTGATTTATATTCAACAATTTTAGAATATAAATGTCTACAACAAATTTTGAATATGTGGAAAACTAATTGCAACCACAAACAAAATATGAAAAAATAGAATATTTTATTGATAAATATTGCGGGTACAATTCTGTTTATTCCGTAGATTCTTCTCTTCAAATTTTCTCTGTGATTCAAGGGTCGTTTGTAACGTATTTCTCGAACATATGATGACCTCCTTGTGATGTATGTGATCTCTAAGAATGTCAGGCAGTTTGATAAAGGTAATATTTGATGTCTTGATATCTTTGTGAATATCTAAGGATTTATGAGTTTTTCGAGATGCATTTTCAAGGGAATATGTGTCCATTTATATAGGCGTAAAAGGTAGGGTAGAGTAGCCTCCAAGAAATCCTAACAGATATTGAACTCATTTTGTACAGTCCCACAAAATTTTGATGCCTACAAATGCCCCTTACTTCAAGGCTTGTCGTGGTATAGACTTGTCAAAACTCAAAGACGAGACTTGAAGTACCCATAAAAATGGAGTTTCCATCTTTGCGGTCTATTTTTTGCAGATCTGTTTTGTGAGAGAAGAGATGAAGGACATATTTGATCCCACTGGGCGTGTCAGAATTTGTGGACAGTAAAATTTACGTCAAGAAAATAATAATCAAAACAGAAAAATATCGCAACAATCGTAGTATTTGATTTCAAATATGAGTGTTATAATATCTATGAATCCTATGATTCTTCCTTTCGACAATAAATTCAAGGGCTTTTGAGCTTGTACTTAAATTCAAGGGTTTGAAGCTTGATCTTAAACTTGATTAATTTGATCTTGACTTGTACTTGGATTCAAGGGTCGGAAGCTTGATCTTGAATCTGGTGGTCTTGATCTTGACTTATACATGGTTTCAAGGGCTGGAAGCTTGATCTCTAGAACTTGTAGAGAAATATTTGAGTGCTTGAATTCTTGTAGCTTGTCGAGAAATCTGCGGCTTTGATCCATGAGCTCTCTCTGACTTCTTGTTAAAATTCTTGATCCTTTTCTGAACTATGAGACCCCTATTTATAGTTGTAGGATATAAGAGTTGTGATAAGGACAAACTCCTTTCGGCCAATCAGACTTAAGTTGACATGGCGATGCACAACACATTTTCATTGGCCTTTGATTTGACTAGGCATGCTGCATCATTTTGACACGTGTTCTGATCCTATTGCCTCCTTCGTTTGACTTGACGTGCACATCATTTGACACGTGGAACCAATTTGGGCCTCTAGGATAAGATGACATATTGAGTTTGACAAAGTGGGCTCATCATTTGTAGCCCAGAATTGGACTATTAATTAAATCCATATTTGTTGGACTTAAATAATTAATTCAATTGTATTTGCCCATAATTTATTTGGACTAATATATCTTAAATTTAATATAATTCAAATAATTTTACAAATTTAAATCCAATAAAATTTATGTTCTTACAATAAAAATTGTGAATGTGGTATAAAAAGAAAACAATGTCAACCTTTTTAGTATGTGATGAATATAGAAACATTATCACATAAATTTGTAACCGAGGAAATAAAAACAATTCATATTCATTATGTGAAATTAAAAATAAATTTACCTTAATTGAAAAAAAAATACTAGGGGAAAAGTTAGGTTGTTAGATAAAATATTGTACTTTGGTATTTGAATTACTAATAAACTATTGAAATATATATTTGAGTATATTATAAGAAAATAATAGATTTTAATTTATCGTGGTTACTAAAAATAGTTGTCTTAAATTATTTATCATTTTAGAAATTAAGACATAATTAATTTTTTTTCCATTTTATTATTTGTCATTAATAAAGATGACACATAAATAAAGTAAATATTTAACGGAGATAAATTCTAATTTAAATAATAAACAAAGATAAAGTAAATTAAATATCACTCGTAATTAATATTTTTAAGGGGCATGTAAATTGAAAAACAGACAAATAATTTGAGATGGAGGGAGTATAAATTTTCTAAGTGTTAAATTGGGAGGGAGTAAAAGACGATTGGTATACACTCTGAAATTAAATTAATTTATTTTTATTGAAATGGTAATGCTTTCATTTACAAAGGAAATTAAATAAACACAGCCAACAAATATTATCCATGAGATTAACTAATATCCACTGACAGTGGATACTTATTTTACACTGTCAGGTAGTTATCAAGTTTACAACAGGTAATTCTTTTCTTTTTACCTTCTAATATTTTGATATAAATAAGGAAAATAGTATTATAAGGCAAATTGGACTCTAAATTTATCCTACCGAGTTTTTTTTTTTAGGATTGGACTTGGCTTACCAAAATTAAGAAGGATTTCACCGCTCTTGTATTCTTCATCCTCATTAGTTCTACTGTATCATTATTTTTGCTACACCTTCGAAGCAAACCAGCACACACACACCATTGGAGAATTTGAGGCAATCATCGGGATAACTTTTTACACATTTTCTAATTCAGATTTTAGAGACGTGTGAAATAAACTTAGTTCAATTTAATACGTAAAATATACTAGTAGTACTGAGTAACTTATTATGTCTTCTTCGTAATGTGAGGGCCCGAATGATATCTGGATAAGTGTTGTTATTATTTGAGATTTAATTAAAAAGAATATTTTCTCTCATTAGTTCATTCAATAAGTGACACAAATTTAGAATTTGAACCAAATATATCAGAACACTATTTCAAAGAATTTTTTCTTGTTTCAATTTATAGAGAATTTTTTGTTTTGTGATGATCTAAATTAGTTCTCTCAAAAATCAAATGCACCATAGATGAGGAGTCTAGGGCAGAGGAAGGGGGCGGGGTAACTCCAAATCAGAAGATTGAAATCCGCATAGAGAGAGGGAAGGGAGATTAATTAGGGGAGTGAGTATTTCAAAAACAAAAAAAAAGGAAAATTAGATGTGAACCGGCAATAGCAGGTTAAGATAACCTGTTGTAAACCTAATAATTACCTGACAGTGTAAAATAAGTATCCACTGTCAGTGGATATTAGTAATCTCATTATACATACTTGGTGATTAACGAATATAATGAGTTTTCTTTTATTGACCCAACACAGACTATGATGAGTTGCTGTTACTTGGCGTAATTTTCTGCTCAATCGCAAACAAGTTGCACAGACTTTCCGTAAAGTCACGGGTGAGAATAATAAATCCTCACCCTCAAATAGCAGCTTAAAATTTTTTTATTTTATTTTATATCTAACTTTTCTGTTTAAGTCAGATTATTTTAAAAATATTGAATTCAACATTACTATTAATAAATTACGAAAAGAATAATAAATCTTCTCTCTCAAATAGCACCTTAAAATCCCCCTTTCTACTTCTTCCTCAGTCTCTCAAATGGCCTGAAGACTCACTTATTATCAAACCCCCCAAAAACAGTTAAAAAATATATCCTAAACCCACTCTTGCTAAATTGCGCCGATGGAGAACTACTCCTACACATCTTACCCTGAATCAGGCGATTCCTCTCCCCGTTCCCGTGAAATCGATTTCGAAAACACTGCCTCATGGGAAGATCCGAATCAAATCCCTAATTACAAGGTCAAATTCATGTGTAGTTATGGTGGTAAAATTCACCCTAGATCACATGATAATCAGCTTGCTTACATCGGTGGCGAAACCAAAATCCTCTCCGTGGATCGGAATACTAAGTTTCCTCAGCTTATATCTAAGCTTGCTGCTATTTGTGATACCGATACTGTTTCGTTTAAGTATCAGCTACCAGGTGAGGACCTTGATGCCTTGATTTCTGTTACGAATGATGATGATCTTGACCATATGATGCATGAGTATGATCGGATGTACAGAGCTTCACCGAAACCAGCTAGATTAAGGTTGTTTATATTTCCGGCGAATCCACCGCCGACAGTCGGAAGTAGTGTGTCTCAGAATCGGAGTTTTGGCTCTGAGGATTCGAAATCGGAGAAGGAGAGATTTGTAGATGCGTTGAATTCCGGTCCGATTCATCCGTCCCCGGCGGCCGGAGTTGTTGCATCGCCGACCGGAAACGCGGATTTTCTGTTTGGTTCAGAGAAGGGGATGATAGTACCACCGCATATGAAATTGAGAGATCCGAATGTTGAGCAAGTTGTTATTAAGGAACCGGAGATCCCGGTTCATCATGGTGTGGATGATCCGATCCAGAAACACATTCAGGATCTGCAGAGGTTACATCTAGAAGAACAACAAAATATGTATCGCAGGAAAAGCGATGATAATCTGCAAGCACCTTTCACCACCGGAGGAGGATGTGATTATTATGTTCAGCAGGTACCGGAAAAAATGGCTCCTCCAACTATGCAAGGAACAGTACCTTCACCTGTAGGTTATTGGCAGGAAAAACAAGTCCCCAGTCTCGGTACGGAACAACCAGTTTACATGATTCAAGCACCCACGGGAGCATATCAACCACATCAGCACCAGCATCCACATCAGCACCCTCAATTTGTTAGGCCAATGGCTGGACCACCACCAGGTCAAGGATACTACGCGGTTCAAAGGATGCCACATCAGGAGCCTTACAGGGATCAACCAGTTTACAATGTGATGCCGAGTTTACCACAAGCAGTTCCAACAGTTGCAGCAGCACAACCAACTTTGCAATCTCAGGGACCACCACCACAGAAGGTAGCTGGGTATTCGGAAGGATATGCAGGTGGTGGATACACACATATGGCGTACGATGGTGGAGTAGGGAGGCAGATGTATTATCCTCCACAAGGTGGTGTTATGGCGCCACCACCACAACAACCGCAGTACCACGCAATGCCGCCGCAAGCGGTGGTTAGCTCCGGCGATATGAGAACTCAAGAAGCTGCTAAGGTTGTTCCTGTCAAGGCTACGCAAGCATCAGGGTAATTAAGGTACTATCTTTCATATAAAAATTAGCAGTGGAGTAATAAAATAAAAGTACTAGGGCATGAGTTTATAGTATTACTTACCTCTTAAGTTATTCTGTTCGTGTTGAGAAGATTATTATGTGCCATGCTGTGTACATTTTGAGTGGGAAATTAGTTTCATTATTCTATGCTTCTTCGAGATGATTCGGTGCACTTATTTCTGTATTGATTATATGTTCCTTTTTATTGCGCGATGCAATTTGGTGGGTTCTTTTTTTCCAGATTTTTCTGTATTCCCATTTTTTCACTTGAAGAAAAAGTGCAAGAAAAGGTATAAGACGGATCAACCTTTAAAGTTTGCAGTCCGTATCACAGTGAATTGGGTGTTTATACCACATCAAGTAATTTAATCTTAGTACTTAAAAATTGAAGGGAAAATGGCATTCATTTATTTGATAGTATGAACTTTAGTACAAATCAGTTGTTACCCATTTTCGTGAAGGGTAACCCTTTTTCACTTTTTACTTGTTTGTGCGTTATGATTGCTGTATTGCTCCCGTGCCTTCTGCGTCTTTGCATATACTATGAATATTGCATAGAGAAGAGGTGGAAAAAAGAAGAAGAAGACAAGCCAAAAACTTTTAGGCCTTTAAACGCTAGCCATCTAATAAATCAATGTTGAACTCGGTCTAATATCGTCTTTTTATAAAGAATGAATCTTGGTCAGCTAACTTGTAGGGGGAGTATCCATATCCGATGTGAGATTCTTAATACTTGTGGCTAAAAAATCGTGTAGAGTTTTGCTGAAGAGTCTCTTGGGGATCGTTTTGTGGAAGATTTTCAGTTTTGATTAAATGTTTTCTCTCATTTAGTCTCAATGGGCACATAAATTGAAAATTATCAACTCAGCGTATATCAATGATTTGGTAGGTCCGAAGAATGGGCATGGCATGGGTAACATTAGTAATTTTGCCCTTTCAAGCCTAAGAATAATCTACTGTCTGCCACTTCAAATGGTTTGATGCCTTGTTTAGCACAAGTAAAATTACACATTTTAACTTTTTTTGTCGGGGTGGAATGGGTTTGAGTTATATAGGGAAAGATTGCTTTAGTGAACAACATAGGAGAGTGATTTCACTTTTCTCATAGATCATCCACAAACGATTTACAAGAACAAGGTTTTTCTAACAAGGACTTTTTATAATTCTGAAGGGATACAATTTTTTTTTATTGCGTCTCTTCCACCTTACATATAATATAGTAACAAACTATATCTATTCATTTACATTTATTTATCAAATGTGATCTGAATTGACCCACATGAGTGACATCTGAGTTCCTTGAGTTGTAACTCCAATTCCTTGTTACCCTTTCCTTTATTTCCCAAACAATGACAAAACAGTTATTGAATAGTCTGAAAGTATACTTAAAAATAGTTGGACAAGAACGAGAATACACTTTCATTGCCCTCACAAGGCAAACATCTCAATTCAAAATTAAAACTCTCAAGACAGATTTTCATCATAAATGGTGAGAATTGGGAAAGGTGGCCACTACAAAATGCCAAAAAGCAAAACATCTAAACATATCCCCTAGAATGAGAACTACCGTAAAGTGAATATTTAAAGACGAGACAAATATCTAACAGCAAAAGCTAAAGATATTTGGTTCCCCCACTATCTTTAATTTCCAATTTAAATATGTTTCATCGTCCGACTAAGCTGAGATTCAATTTAACCTCATAGTTAAAATTGAAATTTACTCAAATGACTTTTACCAATATGATAAGAAAAATAATTCAGACAATCGTTCCACGTGTTTTCAGTATGAAAAAGTGAAATAATTAGTTGATAAATTCCAAATATAATCAAATTAAAGTTATGAATTAACATATTAGATTTAAGAAACTATGTCAAGTTTTTGTTGACGGGCTAAAAATAGAAATAAAATATTGGAATACAAAAACAGTCTGCTGTTGACAAGCGTGGATGTGTTGGTTAGATGTTATTGTCAATTGGAAATGATATGTAGATGAAAATTACATAAAACCAAACTAGGATTAACATCACATCACCATTTGAAGAAAAAGATAATGAGAAACGTAGCAAGTAGAATTTCCATGGACAGGTGGAAATTTTTTCCTCATCATCTTTGGAAATGTCATTTGCTATATTTATTGAACTCCCTCCTCATTTGGATAAAGCCTGGAATTTTCTTCCATGTCCTGCCCCACACTTGGAGGGAAATTAATTCCCAAACCCTTTATGGCTCTACTTCCACAAACCACAATTCAAACTTAAAATTGCAATTTTTCATCATTCCTTCCCCACTAATATATGAGAAGAAATTATCTGGAATTGTATTTTTTCCTCTATGTTGAAATTTGAACCTTGATTTTTAAGATTTAGACCCACATAATTTATTGATGACTATGTCACACACCTGATAAGTGCATTCCTTTTTCACTAAATTCATTAGAGAAAAGTGTGAAAAGAATTCTCATGAATTATTTTCAATTTTTCAAAATTTATTGTGAAACCAAAACACAATTAGAGAGGAGCGTTTCAATTTTCATTTTTTTTTTTGAAAAACTGAAAACTAAAATATTTATCAACGGTTTTTCTGAAAACGAACACCACATCATGTGATTGGTAAGCAGAAATCCTGCTGATTTTTGAAGTATAATACATAAAAAGAAAATAATATCTGACCGTATTTTGGTTCAAATTTCACATAACCTTTGTAAAGTAAAGATAATCATATCTTAGAATAAGTATGTTGGTATTTAGTTCAAAAGGATCAAAGGTACGTTTGCATTTAACTCAGTTCATGTTCTATTTAAAAATTCTTTGGACTCAGATGTAAAAAGGAATCTAGTACTGTGGTTTTTATGAATTTAATAGTATTCTTTTCTGCCGGTAATAAGGGGAGTTGAATAGAGACCATACTACAATTGATCCTCATATTACCTTAACTAAGATTCCCAAATAGTAAAATTTAATTCATTCACTCAATTTGGAAAGTATGTTCTTATTCTCCTTATAATAATTATAACCAGACACGTTTCAAACTGTAATCAATTCTAAACTACTCTAGTAAATAGCTTTCTCTCACACATTCACAAAACCAGTAAGAGAAAAAAAACTTGTACACACCAAGAGTTTGCACCAAATCACACTATTTTACTATGATTAAGTAATAAAATTGTTGTAAAATGTATATATCAGCAAGCAATGATTAAGTGTTAAGTAGATGTAAATACACATAATATTTATAATTACTTGGATTAGTATAATATCGATCAGTGTTGACAAATTTGATTTTTTCCTATAAATATGGATCGGACAACTAGTTCTCCTTATGACTTTTCGAATAGGGAAGAAAAATAACCAATGCAAAGTTGATTCTTGGAATATATTTCTATGGTCAAGTCTTTTTAACATGCCGAGGATGAATATAATCACCTTGACTTTACATTAGTTTTTCAATATTTAGGATGACAAATTCAGATTTGGCCTTGCGCCAATAATGTGGGAGAAATGTTTAGGGGTTGACTAATTCCATACACAGATTTAATTATTGATACTCTTAGTGTCGTTTATTAAATTCATATTAATCTATTTCATTTAGGTGTAATAAATTTTCTTTTCTTGGTTACTTATATAGTAGGAGTAGGAAAGTTGTGGGATAATTTTCAAATTTTTTTGCAACTTATACGTAACATGATATGATGCTTTTGAAGTTGCGTACATGAGTTGATATGGAAATAGGATAGACTCAAGTCGAGTGGGATTTAATAATTTTCTAGTCAAAACCATGTTTCCACGAATGAGAGAAATAATGGAAGGTCAACATCTTTATGTCATGTTCCAAAAAAAAAAAATCCTCCAAGAGTGAAGGCAAATTTTAATAGAATCGAGTATACCAAAACTTAGTAAAGTCTATCGTACGTATAATGATGATGTCAGAATTTTATATAAAAAATAAAATAAAAAAATTTGAACGTATGACCTATATAATTTATGAAGCCCTTTTATCATTTTATTACAACTTTCTTTTCATTTCAAGAGGATTCAACGCATATATATATATATATATATATATATATATATATATATATATATAACTTAGAGAACTATTTTTTACTTTATTTATACAATATAATTTTTAAATAATATTTTTAATTGAACCTCCTTCCTTCGAGATATCTTACTCCCTACTCACACAATCGGGGGAGGATTCAATTCTGATCCTTCCCCTTGCATATTTCCTGAATACCTATGTAGTAAGAAACAAAATTGAAAAGAAAAATAAATAACAAAAGTAGGGCCTTGTAAATTTTTGTAAGAAATGATATCCCTTTCGAGTCCATAAGAAGTGATCCCATTTTTTTCACGGGTCCGAATAAAGACCAAAGATCTAGATCTCTTTCTCGGTCGAGGTGGGAGTAGGCAGTTCTCTATGAACTGGATGTTGAATTATCAATAAAAAAGAGGATAGGAAGGCGCTCTTCGTTAGTTGGGGGAAGAATCCGCCCTACTCAAGTCATCGAGTGACATATAAAACAAGGAGACATCTTTATGCATGCGCAAAAGGCGATTAATCGAGGTTGGCGATTATTTATGATAAAAAAAATAAAATTCTAAAAACTCCTTTGTCTTATTTATAATCTTCTTCAAAATCTACATACTATGTGGTACAAGGGATGCTTTCTCATTAGACTATTTTAACGGATTGTTTATGTCGACCTGAATATTTCAAAAGGAGTAGCATTCACATGAGTGTTTTTTCTCCAATAGAGTACATCCACTTTTTATCTAACACCCACTCGTCATATTCAAAATTTTTAAAAACAGTTATTGGAGTTGCCGTAGTTGATATTGTAAGAGTTGTTTTGGGAGAATAAGTGTTGGGGTTGATTTTTTAGAAAAAAGATATTGATAATGCCCCAAGACATATTTAAAAGCTTTATTTCTACATATTTATTGATTACATCTCAATAACCATGTTTATTTGTTAATCGTACTTCTGAAAAATAGTATATGTGATAGTATCTGATTTAGTCCATTAGTAGTATAGCGTTAGAAGCTAGGCCCGTAGTATTGTACGATGATATCTAGTTCTAGATCTAGCGATAAAATTCATAAGTAGCCATTTTCCAACTGTTTTAACGGCAAAATAATCATTAGTATCATGGAGTTTCACAAATAAATTTTCTGATATTATCATGTATTTTTACTTATAAAATTTGAAACTTGCGATTATTTTGCAAAAATTGAACCAAAAGCCGGCCAATTACCGCTATTTCTACGGTATTCTAAATGCAGTGTGTAAGGACTTTTGGTTAGTAAAAAAATGCCAATACTTGGAAAAAGAGAGGAAGCATTAATTTTTCTTTTAACTCATGTTGTTTATTGATATATGTAAACCACCTCATCTAAAACGCATAAATATAAATCAAAATGAGAACACTGGATTTACTCCTCGTTAGTTTGAGAACGTGAAATTTTTTCGAATTCTATTTTTTCCCCTCTTAGTGGTCAAGATTTTGATGTTTTTAAGCAAACATAAATCTTCTACTTTTATCAAATTTTTCCGTAAACGTGTAGATTGCTAGTGTTAAAAATGTATGAAGTACAGAAAAATTTATCTTGAAACATGAAAACAACGTGGGAAAGGAATTGGTTCTTGCAGAATTCCTACTATTGGGCTGATCTAATAACTAAAGATGCTTCCGGCCCATATTAAAAATTTTCCAAGAAAGGAATTTCCAAATCGAATTTTATCAAAAGTCAAGCATTGATGAGTCGTTTATTTGGGGGCCCATCAGCACGGCGATTCTCTTATGTTATATAAATCTCTTGTCCATTGTTGACGCATTTGTACATTTCATACGCCACGGAATGGAGTGATTTGCATAAATAAACTTATTTCATGCTACCATTTAAGTTTTAACCTATTTAAATAAAAAAAATTTGGCAAAAACTATTTTGGGGGTCAGAAATTGCCTGTAGATTTTTACACATGATTACAAATTTGATGGAAGAGCAAGCTTGCATTGTCACAATTAATTCAAACGGATCTCACATGTTCTGATGGATGGGCAAATTAGTCTTACCACCAATTTTTGATGTCTCGTTAGTACGTTGATAAAAACTGTATTATTACTTTGAAACAAATTAGTCACAATCGTTGGGAATTTTATACTGATAATGACAGTGACAAGTCTTGACAAATCATAATAAGTTTTAATGGATAACAAACTTGCCTTGCTACAAATCCTGATGGATCTTATGTAGAGATTTTACCAATATATTTTTACTTTAAAATTGATTCAAATCTTACTTCAAAGTTATATGAAATCTTCTAATACTAATCCAACAATTCCCAACGAATATATTCAACATAAACTTTTAAAAATAAATAAAATCACTTTATCTTCTTCAACAAAAAAATTTCAAGCTCAATAAAATTTAATAATGGTGTTCCACTCTAATCCGATCATAAATCAGAAATAATTTTTTAACTCTTTATAATATATGAATAAAAAGAAGAAGAAGAAGAAGGAGAAGTTTTGATAGTATATTTAAAAATCCTTTAAAGACAATGTCTAACAGAAAGACACCCGTGAAAATTTGGAGATATGAAATTTACCCCATTATTTGTAGATGTATGTCATTTAGCTAGTGAATTTTATCATCTATAATAATAATTATTATTATGCCTTAATTTAATATGAATTTTTAATATCCATTCAGGTCTATCTCAATTTGTTTCATTCTAATACTTTACTTTGTGTACACATAAAGAAGATTGTTAAGAGTGCCTTACGAATATTAATTTCGGGTCAGAACTGTTGTATTTTATGGGTTCTCTTTGGCCCATGAGCAATGGTGTGAAAAGGACTAATCAATGGGAAGTTGGGAATAAAGAGAATAAGAGCAAATCGAAAAAAAGATAAAACTTCAGCCCACCATTTACAATTTTACATCCTTAACCTACCATTCATAATTGCCTTATCCAACTATTGACCTCTCCCTATTCGTACTCCTTTATCTTCTTTGCTCCATTTTAAAAGTTACAATATGTTGCTTCTTTGATTTATTTAATATTTATGAAATTATTTTGGTATAAGATTGTAATATGATATACTATATATGTATTATTTTAATAGTTGTAAATAAAATCAATTACTCCTTCTAACTTAAAACAATTGCTCCTTAAGAAAATACAAATTCCAAGAAAAAAATAACTTTTTTATTAAACTACCTTTTAACTAAAATTTGCATAGCACTTAATAAGGTTAAATGGACACTTATTATGAGTCAAATGGAGGACTACATTTTAGTTGATTCCAGTGTAAGATGTTTGATTGTGTTCTAAAATGAATGTGGCAGATACACATGGAGGAATTTATAGTTCTTATAAAAATAAATATTGGGTTAAATGCAGTAAGTTCTAAGTGTTTTGAAGTGTTACATTCACATTGCATGAATGCATCCAATATTCACAACTTTTATTGTCCAAATTCCAAACACATCTCAATTTTCAAAAATAAAGTTTTG
This sequence comes from Anisodus acutangulus, assembly GCA_029783415.1. NCBI lineage: Eukaryota > Viridiplantae > Streptophyta > Magnoliopsida > Solanales > Solanaceae > Anisodus > Anisodus acutangulus. Next base: position 38,101,097 of record CM056510.1, on the reverse strand, counting down.
GAGAATTGAATTTGCAGACTTTAAACAGACGCCACCTAAGTTTTTTCACTTCTGAAAACTAGATAAATATTTTTGGACCATCCAGCTTGTTAATGTACAGATAAGTGTGGCTGGAGCAAGCAAGTTGCATCTTCAATAAATTCAGTGTTAAACCGAAAATTGTTGCAAAACTGATGAGATGAGTCGGTGAAAAGGCAGCTCGAGAACAAAAAATTCACTAGGAAGGTAGGGAGTAAAAAAATACTAATCCATACTCATTTATATTAAATCAAATAATTTAATTATAAATTATAAATTAAATTAAAATAAACAAGCGGAAGTGATCACATAGAGGTACAGTAAGAGGTATTATTTACATGTCGACAGGGCCTGACAGGGTCGTCTTGACTTAGAACAGATCCAAAAACACCCTAACGCCACCATGGCTTTAGCGGGCTAAAACAAGATCATCAGCCTGAGTTTCAGACATTCTGCCTAGGCTGTACTCTGCCCAACCTTAGTACCTTCTCACATGCATCATTAGTTATATTATAGCATTAGTACCATGATTTCAAGTAGTCTAGTGCAACATGAGTTCAACACAAGGGAATTAGCCGATCATAGGCTAATCCAAAATATATAATAAATAATTAAAATTAAAATATATTTAAATTACCTAAGATGAAGAGATTGTGCTCAGTGCAGGGGGATGTAAAGCAAACCTTAAGCTTTTATTTTAGAGAGTTTTTACAAAGAGAATAGAGTAGTTGGTGAAAGCCTGCCTTCTACATACAACTATGGATTCTTTTATAATGAATCATGTGATAATAACGACAAATAAAGTGGCCTAACATGTGATCGACAAACTTAAAAGATAAAAAGTAATAAAGAGAATTGGCCAAAACTTATGGGTCCTACTAAAGTAGAATAATTCATCTACTTTATTAAAGTAGATTACATCTGTTCGGTGGCTTTTATGATGGGTCTACCGGCTGCTTTCCTGTGTATCACACTTATCTTGAAACTTCGCAACGTATTCTTGAATGTCGAAGTCTGCATCATAGGGGTCTTAGGAGTCATGAATATCTTCCTCCTCTATATGAATGAATGTCATAAAAGTATCTGAAGGGAATTCCTCATCCAGATTTTTTATCAAATCTTTTTTTACTTCTGCCATATAAGATGCTATAATTTCTGCTTTTGAAATTACTCCATTTTTAAGTTGGAGCTTTCTGGCAATATGCTGAAATAGACTATTAACCTCTGACTGTGGTTGATCTTCTTTTAATTTTGTATAACCTTCAATTGCTGAGGTTATCTGGTCTATAAGTTCTTCTCCATTCAAAACACCTTCTTTGTTCTTTTATAATAATTTCTTCCAGAACCTTATATAATAGGTTCGTTGTAAACAAGGAATTTGTTCTGGGGTATGACCCACTTCTACTGACCACCGCATGATCCATGGAATGGAAAAATTCGATGAAGAAATGCATATTAGCAATTCCATTTATGATGGTATTATGATTCTATAATTCTATGATTCTAGGAGAAACATCAATCCATTCGGTATATAAACTTTTAAATATTTGTGGCAAGATATTAACAGATGGACCATAATTTATCCACCAATGCCAAAACCAAGTGGGTATGTTCTGTTTATAAACATGAGAACATATTTTTATAAACCGTGAATGCTTTTTGTTAGGGTTTTCATATAAAAAAGTTTTATAAAAACTATATATATAATCCCAATAATTAAATTTTACCTGAATTCTTTGCTCATGATGAAAATATTCCCGTTCTTTTAAAGTGCTAAACCCCCAGTCTTCTGGAGTAAAGATCTTCTTTATAATGATCTTAGAGAAGTTATAAACCTTTTTGGTATGCATAGAAAAATAGTGCTGAATTTCAGCTGATCCCGTGATTGAGAGTATGGTCTCATAATGCATTCTTGACTTATAAGTCAAGATGGTATATGACCCAGTTTCTAAATACCTTTCCATGAGCTTCCATCGCTCATCATTCCATTGAAGATCTTTATAATCGAGAAGAAGTATAACATCTTTCTTCTCATGTTTTTCATAACCCTCATTATCATCTTGCTCTTCATTAGCAACCTCTGCATATGAAGGTTGTGGGCTATCATTGTTTTCTTTGGATTTTATAAAATCCATGAATTGTTGGTATAACGGACTTTCTTTATCAATATTTGAAGTCCCTGTCTGCCCTTGTGCTATAAGCTTTTTGTTTCCCTGCTGGAAAATAGTATTACCTCGTCCAGTTCCTCTGCCTCTTCCGCCACGACCTCTATAATTGGGGTCGCCGCCTTGCCAATTAGGCCTCATCATCCTGTATGACAAAATCATTAAATTATGAACTCAAATATTCTCTAGTCAAGAAATCAGGCAGACTATTATATGTCCCTTTTTTTTAATAATGAATCTCAAAACCAAATGGTGCCAATAAAGCTTGTCATCTTACAAACATTTGTTTAGAAACATCATGTTTGCAGTCTTTATTAAATATAAATTTAGCCGATTGACAATCAGTATTTATAATAAACTTCTGATTGTATAAATCTCCTTGAAAATTTAAAATATTTTTTACAATTGCTAATATTTCTTTTGCAACTGTGGAATAATTTTTCTTGTCTTTGATGTATTCATCATTTTAGAAAGTGTGTTGAACTTGTTACCTATTACTATTTGTACATTAAATCAAATAATTTAATTATAAATTATAAATTAAAATAAAATACATAGGAGTATCATTTATTATAATAAAATGATATAGATCTATTTACTAAAAATCATTAATTAATTTAGTATAATTATTATGTGCGAATAATTTATTTTCTTAAGTTAGAAACAAGTTAAGCTCTCGAGCGGTCCAAATGTCCCTAGTTGCAACTACCCTAGCAGAGAACATTGATGGCAACAACAATAAACATTAAAAGAATTACTCTAACCCCTTAAAGTATCATGTTATTTTCTTTGTATTATATGGAGCAGCAATTTTTGACAAATGCAAGCTAAGGTGCCTTTGTTCTTTTACCCTTCTAGACCCTTCACTTTTCTCCAGTTGCTTCCTTTTGCCATCCAAAGGCTGTACCTAAAAAACAAGAAGTGAAAAAAGGAATCATATTCTCATCATCATCAAAAGCTTTTTTGTTCCTATTGTTTATATATACACAAGAATAAATCCACTCCAAAGTTGTAGTGTTATAACAAAGTTTCTGTTCTTTTTCTCTTCAGTTCTGTTGGGGGATTTTAGTGAATTAAGACATGAATGAGCCACCAAAATATGGTTATCCATACTCTTCCCATGGACAAGGTAATAACACGTCTTTCTTCTCCATTTTTTTTCGTATTTGCTAGATTATGGTCTACTGGAAGATATAAGAAAAATGATAATTGGTTAAACATAATTAATTTCTTGAAATATAGGGTATTATCAGGGTCCTCCTCCTCCTGTGATGGCGCCACCAACATATACTACTCCTCCACCTCAGAAAAATAGAGGTTTTCTTGAAGGATGGTAAGTATAAACTTGCCTCAACTATTTTACATTTTATTCATATATATATATATACACACATATTTTCTTTTGTGGTGATTTTCAAAATATTTAGTAGTGTAATACGGAAAAGAAAGAAAAAGATGAAGAGGCGCGTTAATAATTGAACTATATTTGTATGTTTAGACTGTTGAACTGGTTAATTTGATCCACATTTTATGAACGATTACATGTGATTATCTTTTAGGTGAACTGATAGTCATTTTACACTGCAGTATCACTGTGCAGAAGTTAAAACTCTTTTTAAATTTTCATTTTTATGTGTTTCTTGTTTTAATTCTCATTTTCTTTTTGTTGCTAAAAGATGCTTTTTGTTAGCGGTAACTCTTTTTCTTTTTGTTATAATTGCAGCCTATCAGCTCTGTGTTGTTGTTGCTTGTTAGATGAGTGTTGCTGTGATCCCTCTATAATCTGTATGTGGTAATTAAGGCTGCCAATTGGGTCCTTGTTTCTGCTTTGTACCAAATAAGAATTGTGATGTAAATAAGTTCCTTAGGAACATGAGTTATCTTGTAATTATTTTCTTTGAAATATTGAACTCCTTTTGGTTCTTTGAGAGAGTTGCAATTTCATTTGCTTCATCCGTTTCTAGTTCTCTACCTTTGAGATGAGAATTTAAGAATTCAACAATCCGTGGTATATAAAAGGTATACAAGTGTGAAGGATGTAATTGTCTCAATACTCTATATTAACGTGTAACAATAGTCATAGAATTCCAATTCAATCTCACCACCGTAATTAGAATATATCACATATATTTTGTATATATTTAGTGATATAGAATTATGGTAAATAGATGATTCATTATTATACCGGGGTTTTACACATTGTACAATATATATATTTGTATTAATGAAAAAGCATCCGAAAGTGAGATTAATACAATCTTACGCTATAAACTACAAAACAAAATTTGGACTTAAATCTTCTTTTTTACCCATTTCTCTGAGCCCTACATCCTTTTTATGGATAACAAGTTTGTAATATTCATCACTATTAGAGTATTAGTAATAATATATATATCTTTCAGCATATCTTATATAATGGGGAAAATATGGCAGAAAGGAAAACAAAAAGCCCACATTAACGCAAACAGGTGTCAAAAAGAAAAACAGTGCTGTTTTATAATCACCATCATGTATCGACATAATATGCGGTAAAAATGAAATCTAGTTTTCAGACACAAGGCACCACCAATAGTAAAAATTTATCCTTAAAAAATTATTCCTACCTCCATGTTTTAGACGACTTTTTTTATTACATAGGGGTACATCGGGATAAAAAAAGAGAAATGAGTCATTCAAACCTTCACCAGTAAAAAGATGAAAAAAAATCTAACCTCACAAAACTAAGCACGAAGCAAAGCATTTGTTAAATATACACAATATACACACAATATATATGTGTATATTGTGTACATTGAGTCACGGATTCTCCCATAATGACTCTCGATTTTGTGGCTGTTTTAGTCAATGTAATTTATGATAAATATTTAGTATCTTAGTTTAGGTAATGTTGTAATATAATTAGTAGTGTATTACCATAAATGTATAAAATAAGGTTTTAGAAATATAATAGAAATAAGATTCTCTTATTTTATAACTTGTATATATAGCCTTTCAAGTAATGAAAAATAATTCTTTCAGCATTAATTATGAGCATTGCGTGCTACACATTTATTCTTTTCCTACTAATAGGCATTTCCAAACTGTCCAGTGAAGTTGTTCATTAACATGTCCATCAAGGAATAATGCGGGAACAAAAAGTTAGAAGAAGGGAATAAGGATCTTCAAAAGATCTCTTGGTTGGGTTGTACGAGTTTAAGCAAATAAGATAATTGTCAAATATTACCTTTATTCTCTTCTCCATTTTCGTGCACATTCCATATATGTATGCTATAAAGTAATAATGTTTGTATATTCAGTTAATGTCATTTCATATTCTATTAATAAAATGAATTTTGAGTCTAATTAAATCGCAAAAATCAATTCAGACTATCCAAACCAATTCGCTTCATTCTACGATGTGAACAAATTCCGTTGTTATTCGCGTGATGTTCAGTATTTATTAATTCCAAAATTCGAATACGAACTAATTGAGGATAAAGTATTTATCCACGACATACTTCGGCGGTCACGGTGTTGTATGCTTATAAGTATGTATTATGGTACTGCCGCGTAGAATAATCGTTTTTGTTGGCATGGATAACCGACCCAGGTGTCACCTGGACAGAACTTCAAACAATATATAAATAATACAATGTTCCCTCTTTAATTTGTTCAGATTAAACACAAAGTTGAGCACCAGCTAACAGTTTTATTTACAAACAGTATGAGTGAAGTACCAAAACAAACAGCTTATCCCTACCCTGCTCCCGCTGCAGGTTAATTAATTTCCTTGCTAATTTACTACTTGCATCTATCTCCTCAGTACTCGTCATGAGTTTATACTAGCTAGTTTGAATAATTTATTTGAATTGCTAAGATAACTTGGTCTTTTAATTACAGAATATAACATGATACTTTTACATCTTCGAGTCAGTGATTGAGTCATCATTTTGTTTAGGGTATTTAAAATATAAAGAATTAAACATATCAAAGATGCTCAAGAAATTTAATAGTATCTATTTTATATTAATTTTATATATACAATATAATTTTTTTGTCCTAGCTTTGCTCCTGCTTCGCGTAGGTCAATCAAAGATGGTACATAATGTTGGAAATTAGCCTTTGGCGGGAGTTGCAACCGACCAACTTTAACGGCTTAAACACTAGTGTTACACATATTGGAGAATCCGGTTCTTCACACATGCATGATCTACTAAGTACGTAGATAACCGGAGGGCCAAGAATCGTCGAATTTCATTGAGAAATGAAAGAGATATTGGTTCACGAAGTAAGGTGTTTGAAGCATGGAAAAGTGTGGTGTGTGGTCAATTCTCCCTCATCGGTAGAGGAAGAAAGAATTGTTGTGTATATAAGACTCGAAATTGATTTGGGGTTTGGGACCCCAAGGGGTATCCCATGTGTTTAAAGGAGGGAGGACCTAGATGTGCTTCGGTTCGAGGAAAGCCCACGCGTGCGCCGCGCGCCCGTCCGGGCTCGTGGGCTCGTGGGTCTTCTGATATTATCTTTTTGGGCCAGAGAACTTTGTCAGAAGTACAATTTGATCTCAGAAGTTTCAGATGTACAGTTTGGATCAGAATTCTTTCAGATGTACAGTTTGGTCCCTGAAGTTTCTGATATTATCTTTTTGGACCAGAGAACTTTGTCAGAAGTACAGTTTGATCTCAGAAGTTTCAGATGTACAGTTTGGACCAAAATTCTTTCAGATGTACAGTTTGGTCCCTGAAGTTTCCAGAAAGTCAGAATTTGGGTAGACAGAACAGAAACGCCAAGCACTCAATTTAGCCATTTATTTTGGCTGAATTACTCCTCCTATAATGGCCAATCCGTTGGTCTTTCTCACCATTTATTTGGTGGCTTTACTACCTCCATAATGGTCATTATTTGGCCAATAATGGATGTTATGGAGGCAGTCAAACAGCCCTCCCTCACCTATATAAACACCCCTTGCACCATTGTTGAGCAACACTTGATATACACGAAAATACACAAGCAGAAAAAACAGTTTCTTCCTACAACTTCCAAGCATCATTTCGTTACTCAATATTCTTCACGGTAGCTCTTGAGTTTCCTTTGCTCAATTGTTCCATTGCTGTTTTATCTTGGGAGACGAATTGTCCAGGACGTATAAAGGATACATACGGGGCAATATTGTCTTAAGGACAGAGTGCCACACTCGCCTCAGCAAAAACAGTTTCCAGTTTTCTTCTTCAACAAAATTATAATTTCAGTTTTGTTGTTCTATTGTAATTTTCAGTTCTTAAATTACTTTGCAGTTACTTGTAATTTCCGTTTCCTGCAATCCTTTGTAATCCCAACACATAATCTATTGATATATATTTTTCTAAACAAAAGTTGATCCAATAGTGACCATATGTAATTTAGATGTAGTTTTTCTAGGACTTCCGAGCATAATCAAAATGAAGTGTAGTAGCTTTGGTTAGTAATTAATCAATGGTGGAATAAATGTAACAGGTTATTACGAGGGACCTCCAGTGATGGCACCCCCTATGTATACTGCTGCTCCCCCTAGGAGCCAACCAGGTTTTCTCGAGGCTTGGTAATATTATTATTCCATCTGTTTTCAGTTTCTGTGACACAAAATATTTATTAGTATATTCTATGTAGAATGACACATTTTTATCTAGAAATTATTTATGGAGAAATACCCAGATAGACTGTCCATATAGACAGTTCATGCATCTAGTTTACAGCCGATATAGTCCACTATATCATTGATCATCGGTATATCTATTATTTATAGTTGTTTATAAACATTATATATACTCTCTATATATAATGTATATACTTTTTATAATTATGTATAAACACACAAAATCAACTCAAAATTGCACCTGAATAGGTGGTGGGTACAGACATTCAATATAACTTTTTGTCTTTTTATTTTTGCATTTCTCAATGTCTGTACCCACCACCTATTCCTCATGTAATTTAGATATTTTTATTATTTTTACACTATTGAACACCTTACGTACATTTTTATACATACATATATATTGATTATACATTTTTACACATTGAATACTTTAATATATACCAACAGAATGCAAAAATTCCAAGCGTTGGCTTAAATTACCAATTATGACGCATATACTCATATAATTTCTTCGGCGAAGAGATTATCGTGTATGAACCTTATTTTCATGAAAGGGGTAGAAAGAGAAAATGGGACCGAGGGAGAGAGAAAGAAAGAAAGAGGAGCCTCACCCGTGCAGTCACCGATCTTTCGATCGAAAGTGCGTAGAAGCATGGGCTAAAGTGATTAGATGGGTTAGGCCGGTAAGTAATGGAGAATTGGACTAAAATTTAAAATCTAGATGCACGACTGGTAGTTATGAGTAATTATCTCATTATTTATCTTTAATACTTGTTACTTTCTCATTTTTTAATGCTACAAGTTTTGAAAGTCTTGTTGCCACACAAATGTTGTGCAATGTTTAAGTCTTATTTTTTTTACTGTATAGTCCTTCCTTCTTAAATTATTTATCATTTTTTTGGTTTACACGTCCCTTAAGAAATATTAATTAGGATAGATATTTGACATACTTTACCCTTATTTATGTCTAAGTTATAATCTCTCTCTATTATATGTTTAATATATTTACGTGTCATCTTCATTAATGACAAAAGGTAAAAGGGAGAAAACATAGTTAAATATGCCTTAAACTTCTAAAATGACAAATAATTTGAAAGAACTATTTTTAGTAACCACGACAAATAATTTGAGACGGAAGGAGTATATTTTAAAATCAAATTATGTCACGTAATAAGAGAGCTAGAGTATTGTTATACTATTATTGTTTTGTTCTTCTTTGGTTCTTGATTATTTGATTTCTTCCTTGTTTTACGTTGAATTGCCATGTTTATAACTTGTTTGATTATGGCTTTTTATTTGCAGCCTCGCAACTTTATGTTGTTGTTGCCTCTTAGACTCTTGCTGCTGGGATCCGTTCCTCTGCATCTAGTTTTTGTACAACTACATAAATGTCATGAGTAGTAGTATTCAACTTATGATCTCTCATCTTTTCTTCATATTGTCGATAAGCAGCTGTCCTCTTGTGTTTTTTTTTTGTGGTCCAGAAAAAAGCAGTTCTATTACTTGAAACAAAAAGATTAGTACAGAGAGTGGTACATATATAGTTGTGACTACGTACTATAAGCCACAGTCCTCAGTGTTCTTCTAAGTGAATAGAAGAGTTGGTACTACTTTTGATCTCGTTTTAGAAATTTTTTTAACGGTGTTTGACATTAACAATTGCCAATCTTGATCTATTGTATAATTAGCTCTTTTCCCATTATTTCCTTTTAGTGTGCCATTATTTAAGTACTCTTTTCATTAAATTGATAACAGTGAAATAAACAACAGATAAACTGGAAAAAAAAAACAAAGAAACTTGTGGAACGAGAGATTTTGGTGAAAAAGCTCTTTTACAATTTCTTTCTTACTATCCTTTCTTGATTTTCTTTTAGTTTTCAGTTTGTTTTCTTTTCACCATGATAAGCTAGTGGAAGTAAGTATATAAGTTTTTTTTTTGGTAATAAAGATACTTCATATTAACACAAACTAAGAATTACAGAGCTGGGAATTAAACCAGAAGTTGGATTACAGAGCCAAATACTAGTAACGGGAGCAGTTACAACTGAAGTAGTAGTACTATTTACATTCTGCAAAAGAGATAGTAGCTGCAGTTGCACAAGAAGAAGTTGAAGGCCCAGTGACTGTCTTGCTTCGTAGAAACGAAGTTCCTATTTTATCAGCATTAAAGATGTCCACTGCATTTGGTGGCGGTTCTTCAAAAATCTGCAGTGAAGTCCTATCAGTACCAGCTGCTTCCATTTCTATTTGTGCCATCTTATCTGCTAAAAAGGTCTGCTCCCAGTAGATGTGTTTTGTGAAATTGACACTATCTTCACATGCAGAAGCTCAACACAATGCCATTAATGGCTTTGTTGTTGCGGGAGAGAAGAAGCTTAGAGAGAAAGGGAGATATTTTATTAATCTTGTGGCTTATATATACACAACTACAACCGACTATTGACAGATATACATTTGCCATCATTACACTTTAATTGCTTGTATTAACAAACTAACCTCTCACTAACTAATTTGATAACTACCTAACAAACTGGTGGACCCCACTCTTAACTAACTAGTCTTCGTCTTCACCTTCTAAGACTCCCCGTTAAGCCTTAGGGTGAAACACATCAAGAACCCCAAGCTTGGACAATAAGAAGTGATGTGAGCTACTCCCGTGCCCTTAGTGAGCAAGTCTGACAGTTGTAATGACAATCTATTTCTATGTGCTTTTCCCTCACAAAATAATAATATATTTTAATATACTTCGCACGCTCATGAAAAATGAGATTTGCAGCTATTTTCATTGCTGCTTTGTTATCACAAAACAACTCAATAGGTGTGACCACTGAGACTAATATATTCTTCAATAGACCAACAAGCCAAATGACTTCTAAAACAGCTGATGCCATACTCCTATATTCTGATTCTGCTGAGCTTCTACTCACAATATGTTGCTTCTTTGATTTCCAAGAGATCAAGGAACTTCCAAGTTGCACAATACAGCATGTCACTGATCTCCTAGTCTCCTTCTCCCAAGTGGAGTCTTGTACTTCCACTTTAATATATTCTTGAGCTTCAAACCTTCATTCCAAACACCTTTTAAGCCTCAAAAGCTGCCCAATCTGAGTCACAATACACTCTCAACTCCTTGATAGGCTCCTTCTTTAATAGAACACTTGCCAATGTTTCACACATCTAACCACTTTTATAACAACATCCCAATGAGACTTCTTAGGTTGTTGCATGAATTGACTCAAGACTTACACAACAAAACAAATATCATGCATGTTTATGATTAAGTATATGAGTTTACCAACCAGTTGATAGTTGTGAATGTCTCCTAAGAGAGGATCATATATCCCCACTGCAAGCTCATCATAGGCAATGCTGGTGAGTTTGGTATTGGCATCCAAGGAAGTAGAAGCTGGTCTTGCACTACTCAGACTTGTAGCAGAAATCAACTCCAAACAATACTTCCTTTGGTTAAGCAAAATGTCATGCTGAGATCTCAAAACTTATATCCAAGAAGTACTTGAATTCACCAAGATCCTTCACTTTGAACATGCTGTGAAGATGTTGTTTAGCAGTAAGTAAAAACTCACTACTGCTACATGTGATTAGAAGATCATTCACATAGATAAGAATAAGAACAACGTGCTCTCTTTATCTTTTGATGAACATAGAATGATCATGAGGGCTTTGAGTGCAACCATCAGTAAGTAAGGCAGTTATGAGCTTAATATTCCATTGTCTTGAGGCATATTTAAGGACATAAAATGATTTGAGAAGTTTACAAACTCTTGTCTCCTATTATTTATGAAAACCTTGTGGCAGATTCATGTACACCTCCTCATATAAGTTATCCTGTAGGAATGCATTGTTGACATCCATTTGGAACAAATCCCAACCTTCAGAAGCAGCAACACTGATTACAGTTCTAACAATCATCATTTTTGCCACTAGGGAGAAGGTTTCATGATAGTCTAGGCCTTCTCTTTGAGTGTAATCTTTTGTCACTAATCCGACTTTAAACTTATCAATTTCTCTATTTGCCTTGTGCTTAATCTTGTACACCCACTTCACACCAATAGTTTGCTTGCCTGCAGGAAGTGGTGTTAGCTCTCATGTTTGTTAGATGCTAATGCATCAATCTCTTGTTGCATTGCATGAATCCAGTTTGGATCTTAAGCAACTTCCTTAAAATAAGCCAATTTTTTTGGTGGAGAAAAATTCATCAAGTATGCCTGATAGGTGTTGAATAGGTGATCATAAGAAACTTGACTAGAAATAGGATAAACACAATTTTCTTTAGGCTTCATAGATGTGACATAGTCACTAGCTATATGGGAGGCTTAGTGGCTCTAGTTGACCTAGATTCAACTTGTGGTGCTGCTGCAACTGACATATTAACTTCAGGTTGTTGTGGTGCAGGTATAGGAAGTGGTGCAACATCTTCCTTTGCAGGCTGTTGTGGTGAAATATCAATAAGTGGTGGTCCATCATATTCTAGCTCTAGTGTAGGTTGTCCTTTCTCTTCTTCTAATTCATGGGGTGAAATAGGATCAACAACATCAGCATCAGCTTAGACATTTCCTCCTCCACTGCCTCACCTTATATTGAAGTAGGTGTAGATGTAGTAGGAACATTCATCTCTTCATTCAAGGTAGTTACATTGGATGGATCCATCACAAATCATTCATGTGCATCTTCTCTATTCCCTTGATTGAAATGATATATACTCTCTAAAACTGACATCTCTACTAACAAAAATATCTCTAGAGCTCAAATCATATAGCCTATATCCCTTTTGAGTCTCAGAATAACTAATTAGAACAACCCTTTCTGCAAATTTATCACCTATGGGCAATGTGCTAGCATAGCACAAACATTCAAACACCCTAAAGTGATAATTTGGGTGTTTTTCCAAACACCCTTAAGTGATCCTTTTGTGCATCAACCACTCCCAAACACCTTTGACTTTCCTTTTGAGTTATAATAGCATAAGTTTCATTCACTGTCACCTTTACTCCATTAGACAAAAGGTTACTCCTTATGTTGTTATGACTTTCATTTAAATCCATTACAAACTGCAATAGCCTTTGAGATTTCAAATAATCAACATATAGACTAGATCAGTCACACGAAGGTGTAGATATCATCACATCCAATTCATCCCAGAAATCTTTCATTTTTGAGTAATAACTTGTTACTAAGTCTGTTTTTTGCCTTAGAGTTGCAATTTCAGTCCAAAGATGGTAGATTTGTGTCAAATTTGATCTATCAAATCTCTCTTTAAACTCAACTCATACTCTCTTCGCATTTGATGCATAAACAATACTTGGAAACAATTCAGTGGAAACAGTACTACCAATCCACGACAACACTATTGCATTATATTTTCCCCACAATTATTCTAATTCACATTTATAACTATTTTTAACACAAGTTCCATCTATAAATATGAGTTTACCTTTACCTCGTAGTGTGATTTTCATTGATCTTCTCCATAGAGCATAGTTTTTTGGACCAATGAGTTTAATTGGAATCAACACCAATCCTGGAGCATCCGAAGCTTGAAGATACAATGGATGATGATGATCGATAGTTGCGACAGTTGCAATGTGTTCTTTCGCCATTGATGTCGAGCTTGAAGATCTGCTATGTGGTTTAGGTTTACTGATTTCTTAGCTCAGAATTGGATCGAGTGTTGCTCTGATACCATGTGAAATTGACACAATCTCCATATGCAGAAGCTCTAATACAATGCCATTAATGGCTTTGTTGTTACATGAGAGAAGAAGCTTAGAGAGAAAGGGAGATGTTTTTATTAATCTTGTGTAGTAGAAATGTTTGTATAATGACTTATATATACACAACTACAACCGACTATTAACAACTATACATTTGTCATCATTACACTTTAATTGTTTGTATTAACAAACTAACCAACTCACTAACTAACTTGACAACTATCTAAAAAATTGGTGGACCCCAGTACTCTTAACTAACTAGTCTTCATCTTCAAGAACTAAGATGTTTGATGCAATGACTACTCAGCAATGTGATCAAGTGCCTGCAATCATTGACCAAAGATGAATGAAGATTGTTATTTGCCTCTAGCATTTGTATAACCTGTATTGAATCAGTTTCCACCTCAATGGATGTGAAATGATACTTAAAAGCTACGGTTAGTCCTTGTAGTAGTGCATGCATTTCAATAATAGCAACTGTCTGAGAATCCCAGTATCTAATTCCCTGAAGTATCACGGAAGACCCAGCCAATTCCACATAATGTTATACATGATAGTAAATTGGTAAAGTGACGAAGAGAAATAAAACATAGACTATCATAGCATATTTTAGACAATTCTGCTATATATATATGTGTGTGTGTTAGTAGGTTGTCTGTATATGTTTATGTCTCACTTACGGTACATCCAAGAGCTTCTTAATTATCAAATTCTTGATCAGAAACAATATGCAGAGCAAACAAGTCTACATATCTACAAAGCTGTACACAAAATATTTCTCATTGAGATTACATTCATCGACTTTAATCGTAAATCAACGACTAACGAGGTGTCAATTCAATATATGGCACTAAGCACCTGCAATGATTAACGAGGTTTCAATTCAACGACTATCTAATTGATGCTCCTGCGACTTAATGTTACATAGGATCAAGTTAATCTTTCTCTCCTATATTCTATGGGAGAAACCAAAAGGAATTTGGATTTCCATTTGACTTATTCATGCTTCTATTATTACTATACTAATTAAGTTACTGGTATTTCATTTGATCCTTTTAGTTTTGATGGGAGAATAATATTAAAAAAAGAAAAGAAAAAATTAAAACCTCTGTGATACACTAATTAGGGAAATTGTAGACTAATTTAATTTTAAATGCAACAATCCCCAGACTTCTTGTGCAAAATAAATATAAAAACTTTTTAACGTTGGTTTCCATCGAAGTATCAAATGCATGATTGCAGCTGATGATTAATTTGCGCAACTTTTTTCAAGACGGGTCATAATCTTTATCCTAAAACTCAAGAATACTGAGCAAATAATTTAGTTATAATGGATCACAGAAATTTTTTTTTTGCTTATGTATATCGTTCTTTATTACTACTTTTAACAGATTTTTCAAGCAAGAAGATGGTTGACATTTTCATTTTAGTTAGTTGAAAGAATAACTAGTCTTAATAGAGTGTTGTAAGTGAGCCGATCAATATATTTCACGCATTATAACTTACAAATATATCTCATAAATAAAATAACGGGAAAAAAAAACCTCTTTACTCAACAAAAACAGATGGTTTACATATGAGTCGAGCTATATGTTCCACGCCGACACGCATTAACTTTACCATAAACATAGTATTGTCAAAAGAACATTATTATAAAAATAAAATGGTGCAAAACCGTGTGAAAGGCGTGGGGTGTAATTCCTGTTTATTATATGACGTAAATTCACTAGATTGTGTGTGAAGTCATACAGAGGACTCAGTATTGGCCGCGTCTATTAATATTTAATAAAAAATCATTTATAATGTGATGAAATGTGACAAAAATCAAAGAGAGAAAACAACCGTGCAGAATATGCATCGAGGGTTATTGAATTAATCCCCAAATATTCAAGGGCATAATAAAATATTTTCAAGTATGAAAACCAATGCAATTTCCTAATTTCCAGCCAATACTTCCCAACTCTTAATTAATTTAAAAAGAACAATCACCAATTAACCCCATCAATATCCCTCGACATTGGAGCTTAATAGCATGTATGGTCAAATTTCTAAATTTAATTTTTTTTTTTAAAAGTGCTATTATAAAAAATATTTTTGATAAAAATAGTTTGTGTTTAATCAATTAATTTAAAAAATACTTTTGAACAATACTTAATATTTGACCAATTTTTTATATTTTTCTCAAAAATACTTTTTTAAAAAGTACTTTGGACAAAACCTATGAAAAATGTTTTTGCTACTCCGGACTAACACTTATTTCTCTCAAAACTTACCTTTTTAAAAATAATCACTTATTAAAAAAAAAAGCTTGATCAAACAAACTATAAGCCTTTTTTCCTAATAGAGTTTAAGCATGTTTACTTTTTAAGCATCAAACAATACTTTTTGTGTTCGGACAATAAGTTTTTTCTTAAAGTAGTTTTTATTTAACAAAGAAGCAGTTTTTATCATATTATGTCACAACCAATCGTCAAGAATTTTTTTAACTTTGTGCAAAATCAATTCTAAAACTGTTGGAAAAATTCCGAAGAATTTGATTTCTTCTTCTTTTTTTTTTGGAAAAAGGGTAAAATTTGAGTAGAAAAGAATTTTTCAACGAAAAACTAACGCTACCAATAATAATTTCAATAAAAGAATATTTACTGCTACACAGGACCCAACAAACTACTCGAACGTAACTGATTTGGTCCAACCGCAACCTAAGATCCAGCGCATTTCATTCACACTTGTTTTGGACCTTACAAAGCGGACCTATACCTCCAGCTGTCAATCACCAGACTGACCCAACGGTTGCAACAAGAGTTTGGGCTGCTTGGCCCAAACAACGCTGGGCCCAACTATACCACTTACCCTAATTCTCTTGCCAATATTGGACCCACAAACAACGCCGCCTGCAACCAAAACACACTTCAAACTAATCTGCCTCGCCGGTGGCTATATAATCCGGCGAGTCCTTCACGTCAAATTGTTGCCGGACAGTCAGATCTGCTCTGATTTCGTCGGGAATTGCCGGACCACAGATCTAACAAGCTTCCTGCAAAATAATTCTTGAACGTGAAAAAAAAAATCAGAAGTTGGTTTTGGAAATTTGCAATGGAAAATAGCTAGAGATGGAGAAATTGGATCTGAAATTATATAAATTTGTATTTGTAATGATAATATTTGAAGGTTCTAGCCTACTAGGGAAGCGAGGCCGTTGTGAGTAGGGGAGTGGGGGCTTTAATATTTGTAAAGAATGTGACGCCACCTGTACATTGGCTAATTTTTAGTTGTCATTCACTCTTTTATGGGATCCAAAAAAAAGTTGATAAAGAGGGTGTTTGAATTGAATTTAACTAAAAGTAAAGAGTAATAAATTGAATCTTTTGTTTATTTTTATACTTTTCATGTCTAAAAGTAAATATTTTAAAACATTTTTTATTGTTAAATACCACAAAAATTAAAAAAATGATTAAAATTGATAAACACTTAAAATAAGTCAATCCAAACATACTCAAAATATTAGGGGGTTTTTCTTTATCTTTTGCACCCTTCAAGTGTTTGGATTCCCACTTTGCCCTCTTTTATGTCTACCATTAATTTGGTGCCTATAATTTATCTTAAATGGACTTCTTATTCACTATTTAATGTTAATGATAGCTTCTCTTTACCTCTTTCGTTTACTCCTACTACTAACTATGCTATAAACACAAACATCTTGTAGCAAGGAATATTGTTAATTTTTTTTATTTGGTCGTGATATGTTTAGTCGACCTATGTGTAACTAATATCGTGTGCTTCATCTATTTTTTACTCCATCCGTAACAATTTATGTGACATCATTTGACTTGACATGAAATTTAAGAAAGAAAGAAAGACTTCTAAAATATGTGGTCCAAAATAAATTTTATATAAATGTATAGTTGTAAATCATTTCATAAAGTTAAATTGTTTCTAAATATAGAAATGTGACATTCTTTTTGGGACAAACCAAAAAGAAAATGATGTCACATAAATTGGGACAGAGGGAGTATTATCTAACGACATTTATTTTGACATGAAGTTAAGAAAATAAAAAAACTTCTAAAATTTGTAGTATTAAACATGTTTTAACATTTATCCGGACATAAAGAAAATATAGTTAAGATAAATGTGTTTGACGTAAAGTTATTCTTCATTACAAAAAGTATTTTTTTAAAGAAAATATTGTTAAGGAAAGAGTGTAACATAAAATAGTATAAAATTAAATACGAAGTACTAGTTATGCTAGAACTTTCAAAGCTTCATACACTCGTATTTGAAAAGATCTATAATGTAAAGTCTTATCGATTACCTCTTTATACAACACATGACTGTATACCCCCAAAAATGGAAGCAATGTTTTTTTTTTATACGTGAGTACCAATTTCGTTTATAAAATTGAAGAGGATAATTGCTCTCTTCATCTCATGTTCATGACTCTTACATTTATTGATAAACACTAGATAAGAGTGCCCGTGCTACGCACGGGAGCCCGATGCCATATTTAATTTCTTTCACTGTAAAACCAACTACTTTAAAGTTTAAACAACCATTTAACTTCATAATTATATGTTCAGGATCAACATTTAAAGAAAAGAATATTAAGAAATTGCAAAATACTATTTTGTTCATATTAAAAGCAATTGTTTTGTAGCCTTAAGCTTATTATAACATTTGAGGTGCGGATTCAGAGCCTAACAACATCCTATCTTTGCATTTGTAACAATAGTTAAACTCTATGCAGCTCTAGGAATTGTACGTTGATGTGTTAATCTCAGTAACACAAAACCTTCATGTAAACCTAAACTTATTAACCAGGCAAGATCTATACTATTAAGCAAAATCACAAAGTCTACATTCTAAAGCTCAAACTTAGATTTATGTCTTCTTTTGGATGTTATTTATTACTCTTAATTAAGTAATCAAATAGGCAGCTTTTATATAAAGACATGACTCAATAATTCGCAATAGCTTTTTTGCATCAAGGAACTTACCACCATACAGGTTTGAAACCCCTCTTCTGCAGCAAATTGAGCCCATAGAAGACAGATAGGCTGCCAATGATGATATCCCTGAAGAAGGAATAGATAAGAAAACACATTTGAATTTCAGCAGGTAAAATACGCAAAAACCAAGCATAGAAATAAAAACATATTTTCAATGTCTCGTTAAGAGATCTACCTCGGCCTTAGAATATCCAAATCAGATTTTTGATGATGAGAATACCACCACAAACCTTTTGAGTCACAAGCATAAAGTCAGTATGATAAAGGGCTGAGTCAATAACACAACTACTTTAGCCTAGCAATCTGTGGCGGAGCCAGGAATTTGGCGAAAGGTGTGCATATTTTTCTCACTTGTGTTAAGGATGTGCAAAATTAAATATGTACTCATAATAGCTAACATTTAACCTATGTACACCGCGTAATTTTACCTTTCGCCTAAGGTGGCTCCGCCCATGCATAGCAGTGATATTTTCGGAAAGGACACCTCTTGATGCCCATACCTCTTCATGACACGTCATCCTTTTACTGGGGTATATTGTCGAACAACTCTTGAACAACACAGAAGCATAGTCAAACAGAGACGACAACAAGAAAAGGTCAGTCCTGAATATTTGTGATCAATAATTTTTAGTGAGAAGAACATCAACAACAATAATCCACCATATCAGAAATAACAGGAATTTTGAATGCCAGGAAACAGACCTGAATAACATCAGAAGAATCTATGACTTTGTAAAGCTCGCCCAAATTCAGTTACTCTAAACATTATACGCCCAACAATATCTGTCAACTCATCTCCATTTGTATACATGGAGGTGCTAGCGCCATGATCGTCTTCAAAGGCATCAATCAAAATTCACAATCAAATTTCGCTTTAGCAAATAGTCATGTAAGTGCCAAAGAGAAGTTTTCCCAATTCATACCTTAAGAACTTCTTGGCTAGCTATTCACTACTATAATCTAACACCATAAGTTTGGGGTGTTTCCTTCAGTATATCCTCTACCTGCTAAATAATTTTATCTCTAATTTTTTTTCAGATATCTATTTCCAAACACGCTTCAGCAAATCAAATAAAACGCGCGACATGCATGTACAAAATAAACAAGAATTAAACTCGTCAATACAAAGAACCCATACTTTGAGAGAGATAATACTATATGAAAAAAACACTCCATCTTTTCATGTCTCAAACACATTATTTTGTGTACCAATATCTCTTTCATTTCTTAACGAAATTTGACAATACTTGTCACTAATATCATCTATTCACTTAGTAGATTATGTATGTGACTTAGTAGATTATATATGTGCGTAGAAACGATGTTTCTGACATGCCGGGCCCTACGTTTTTAAGTCATTAAAGACGGAATAAACTCAATACCACATCAGTAAATTTCCAACCGGGAAGACTAACAGCAAACATACTAAGATGCAATAATTTGCTGAATACCCATAAAAACAAACAAAAGAACCAACAATAAAATGGTATTTGAAATATAACCCAGCAACAAGAATCAGTGACAGTGTCACAAATGAAGGGAAAAAATTAAAAATAAAAGTGAAAAAAAAATCTTACTTCCAGAATCACATACCATCAAGCTATAAAACTGTAAGACATGAAGCGTAGATTTGCTTAAAGTAAGAGAAAATCTTACCTGAAATTTCATCTTGAAGCACTATCGGAACGCATGCACCGCAAGAATACCCCAATTACATAGGGTGTAAATTCACTCTGGCTTAGGTCGCTGAACAATAAAGATTGATAAGAACTTGTTGTGCACACATTTTTATATAAAAAAAAAGGAAGATGAAAAAAAGAAATACAGAAAACCATTTGCATAACATACTTTTTCGTACCTGTCCATTTTGTTGATTCTTAATAAACCAAGAACTCACAACAAAATTGCAAAAGAAATAAAAAAAAAAAAAAAAGAGAAGGACTAATTAACTGAGAACCAGAAGATAGAAAATAATGTAACGTCAGTAGAATTGGAAAAAACTAATCCACGTGATGTTTATAATACGACACGTACTGATCTAGAAGCCTAAAAGGCAGAGCAAATGAAATGGAGGGGAAACACTTAAGAATGGATTCGAGTTGAATTCCCAGTAATACCCTTCGTCGTACGGGTTAGCCTTCACTTATTAATAGTTTAAATTTCAAAAATATTTGACATAATTTCAGTACACATTTAGTTTTATTTAAATTAAACTCAGTTACTTTATAAAAATTTTAGTTGTCATGTAATGTCTTCTTCATTTAAATTATGCCAATATCTTATAGTAGTAGTAAAATACTTGGACTTTGGATGTGTTTGGTACGAAGGAAAATGTTTTGAATGGAAAATATTTTCTTGAAAAACAAGTGAGTTTTTTATTTATTTTTTAGTGTTTCGTAAGTAAACAAAAAAAAATATTATCCTAAGAGCATTTATATATCTAATAAAATACTATGGGGGTGGAATGGAATGAAAAGTTGAGATTTCAAAAAATACTCACCAAGCCCTACCAATCCCACCATCCCACCCAACCACCCAAAATCCATCCCAAGCACCACCACCCCAAGCATCCACCATCCAACCAAATCACACCCCCACTCAATCACCACCTGAACGCACTTCATCTTCAACCACCCGTATCCCACACCAACCCCCGCCCCACCCACACCACCATTCCACCCAACCCCCTCCAATTTTCTATTTTATATATTTTATTTTAATAAAAAAATTATAAAAAATGAGATATATTTTCTTATCTCCACCCCGCCCCTTGTCCTCCCCAAACCACAAACCATCCACCAAATTTAACCACTATATGAATTAGAAAATTCAGGAGTAGTAGGGGTGCGCGTGTGGGGGGAGGGGGTTGTTGGTGGGTGGTGTAGAAAATAAAAAAAGTTATTTAAAAAAATTATTTTTTTGGAGGGGGTGGTGGTGTAGAATACCAAAAAAGAAATAAAAAAACAATTGTGGGGGAGGGTGGTGGTGGGTGGGGGGAGTGATGTAGAAAATAAATAAAAAATTTAAATTGTTTTTAAAAAGTTGGGGGGGGGGTACGCGTTAGGGTGGGGTGATTGATTGGGTGTGTGATAGTTGGTTGAATGTCATTTGTGAGACTTGTTTTCTCTGAAGTCATTTTCTTCATTTTTAATGAACTTAGGACCCGTTTGGCACAAATATTTTTTACTTTTTTGGGATTTTTTCCCACTTTTTTAAAAAACTAGTGTTTGGCTATGAAAATTTCAAATACAACTTAAAGTTGTATTTGGAATATGAAAAATACCTCAAACCTTGTTTTTATAATTTTCACTTTTTATTTTTGTCATTGCTTTTATCTTTCACTTTTTAAATTTTATCCTACATTTTTTATTTTTATAAATTTGACCCCATAGTAGATTCGACTGATTAGTTTCGTGAACTTGATTATATCATCGTATTCAAAAATCTATATAAATCATGCTTAATGTAACAGAAAATGATTGATGAGCGGTGTTTACACACTCGTTATATTTATTAATTGCTTTGGGTGATTTTGTTAATTTTCAAAAATTAGAGGTATAAATCATATTTCATATTCGTTAGTAAAAGTACATTCCGACAATCAAATATTATTTGCAAAACTTATGGCCAAACATAATTCCAACTTGGAACTTCAACTCCAAAATTCCAAAAAAAAAGTGAAATTATTTTTTGATTTTTGTGGCCAAAATGCCTACTTATTTTCGTAAAAAAATATTTTTCAAAATTGTTTGATTAAATTCATACCAAACACACCCTTTGTGTTCAATTAGGCAATATAACATAAAGTGAGGTGAAAGAATAAAAAAAGGATTTTTGAAGGGTACGAGTGAGAATTATGTAAAACGAAAGTCGGCCTTTTTAACGTTCGTGGGCAAATTACATTACACATTAGTACAACATTAAACAAAGCTTCCATTGTTTGACAGTATCTTCCTGACACGTCAACACATGCCCTATGCGCGTTTTGCTTCTCTCTTCCACGTCATCCTACCCACGCCCTAGTTCCTCTTTTGTGGACCCCACTACTCAAAAACCCTAAATTCAGGACACATGAGACCGAAATTCACTTCAAACTCAAAACGAACACAAACTACAACGCCACCTTCTCTTTCTCCCCACGCCTTTTCCTATCATTCAATTTTAGAATATCTAAAAAATAAAACAAAAAACACCTTCTACTATTTAAAACCCTTCGCAACTGACGCCCGATCTACCGCCACGTGTCGTTCACCTCAAATCTCATCCGTTCATGCCAGATTGTCTGGGTCAGTTTCTCAGACAGCAAACAAACTTTTTTCCCCCGTTCGATCATAACCCAGGACGTAATCAACGGTTTGGAACCTGCCCGAAGTTCGCACGGGCAGATCTCATCGCCTTTAAGAAGCGATGCCCTCCCCCTCTCATTCCTCGCTCAATCCCTTCAAACCCTTGCCTTCAATTGGGTTCCAAATATTTATATAAATTTTCCTCCTTTTTTGTTAATCAAAGGTGGTCGGAGAAATTGTCGGATTCCGGCAGGCGCGTAGCCATCACGTCCCTTTGAAATTTCATGATTTCAACACCACGTGATAACGATAAATTCGACTATATATACGCCGGTATTAAGCCACGCCGGTGCAATACATGGCATCCGCCGTCTTAGCTAGCCGGAATGAATCTAGCTGGGCTCAGTCTGGTGGTGGTGCCGGTGGTGGATTCATGGGGAAAACCCCTTATTCTCATACACAACAACAACTGAACCCTAATCCTAAGAAAAAGCAAAAGCAATTCCATCACACATCTAATGGTAATTCGCCGGCCGTGACTCAAACGGCGTCGGACGATGCCTATTCGTTCAATCAACGGCCAATTGAATCAACCACCAACATTGACCGCCTC
Organism: Anisodus acutangulus; assembly: GCA_029783415.1. Classification (NCBI taxonomy): domain Eukaryota; kingdom Viridiplantae; phylum Streptophyta; class Magnoliopsida; order Solanales; family Solanaceae; genus Anisodus; species Anisodus acutangulus. The sequence continues at coordinate 38,077,663 of CM056510.1, read as the reverse complement.
AATCTCGGAGGATATATGACCTACAACGTTGTCTCTTACAACAAAAGCGAGCTCCATGAGCTACGGAGTCGGCTGGTGGTGGAGCTCGAACAGATCCGAAACCTTAAAGATCGAATCGAATCGGGTCAATTGAGCACCAGCAACCCCAGATCTCATGGCAAGTCAAAGAAACTATCTGGTAATAAACGGCCCACCCCTTCCGGATCCAATAAAGATCCGAAAAAACTCCCAAACGGAATTGTTGAAAATAGGAATTTTGGTAATCCTAAGGGTATTATCGGAATGGAAATTATGATGAAGGATTGTAGGTCGATTTTGGGAAAGCTGATGAAGCATAAAAATGGGTGGATTTTCAATATCCCTGTTGATGCTGAAGCCTTGGGTCTACATGATTACCACCAGATTATTAAACGACCCATGGACTTGGGGACGGTGAAATCGAATTTGGCTAAGAATTTTTACCCTACCCCTTTTGAATTTGCAGCTGATGTAAGGCTTACTTTCAATAATGCCTTGTTGTATAACCCTAAAACAGATCAAGTTCATGGCTTTGCTGAGCAACTTCTTGGACGATTCGAGGACATGTTTAGACCGCTTCAAGATAAATTGAATAAGCTTGAAGGCGGCGTTAGAAGGGAATTTCACCCTGTAGATGAGTTGCAGGGTAGTTCTTGGAATCACATTCCTACTCCGGAAAGAGTGAAGAAACCCAAGGCTACTCCGGCCCCTAAGAAGCAAGAGCGGATGCAAAATCATTTGAGTGCATCAACACCCTCTTTGCCGGCCCCATCACCTAATCCACCAGTGCGGCAGCAGTCCCCGTTGTCAACTCCTTCCCCGGTGAGCGCACCAGTTGCAACAAAGACTCAATCAGTTGCTGCTAAAGCTCCTACTATGGGAAAGCAACCTAAGCCGAGGGCGAAGGATCCAAATAAAAGAGAGATGAGTATGGAGGAGAAGCATAAATTAGGGGTTGGATTGCAAAGTTTACCGCAAGAGAAGATGCCGCAGTTAGTGCAGATTATAAGGAAGAGGAATGAACATTTAGCCCAAGATGGCGATGAGATTGAGCTCGACATTGAGGCCCTTGACACGGAGACTCTATGGGAGCTTGATCGGTTTGTAACCAATTGGAAGAAGATGGTGAGCAAAACTAAGAGGCAGGCATTGATGAACAATTTGGGACCACAATCCGCCAGTGCTGCAGCTTCTGCTGCGACTACATCCATTGCGGAGGCAGATGGGGTAATGCAATTTTGCATTTTTATGTATCTTTTGGTCAGCACATTATGTTGTCAGATTGGAATAACTAAGAAAATGTGTTTTTTGCAGCATACTACTAGCGAGAAAAATGACTCCATCAAGAAGCTGAAAAAGGGTGATGTTGGAGATGAGGATGTAGAAATAGAGGATGATGAACCAGCTACCCATTTTCCTCCAGTGGAAATTGAGAAGGATGAAGGTGGTGGGCGGGATCAAGATAATGGTGGTAGTAGTAGCTCCAGTAGTTCCAGCAGCTCAAGCAGCGGTTCCTCCTCTTCTAGTGGTATATATTCTACTACTACAACTGCCGAAAAATGATATTTTTGTAGCTCAAGTGGAAAGCTGATTAATTGAACATAATAATCTTGTGCAGATTCTGATTCAGGAAGTTCTTCCGGGAGTGACTCCGATGCTGATGATGCACACTCTTGAAATTTGTTGGTTCAAGCAGTGACTCTTGGTATTTTGGCCTCCCCTCATGTGCTGGATTTCGTGTACTGCACATTCCGGTGAGCTGAGAAGTTTGGGAAAACTTTTGTGCACAGCTGTAAACACATGGGCACCTGACTAGCTAGCTGCTGAGGACAAGCAGTTGGGAGAGGAAAGGGGGGACTTGGTAGTGTTGAGGACAAAAAGTAATGGCGTAGGGATCAGAAATTTTAGGAATTTTAGATATGGTCCTCTGTTAATGAGAGTGAGATATGTAGATAGTTGAGACATCTTTTTGTACAGTTCGTTACACTAAATATTTGATTGTTTTCTTGAAAGAAACACATCACATATTTCTTTCGTCTTTGGTTCAAGCTCTATCAACAACTCTCTTTTAGCATAAGCCTCAAATTAATTGTGGTACAACATTAAGATGTTGCGGGGATGGCGTGAGTAAACGTGTTGGTCGGTGGAGAACTTGTGGAGGGAGCCACGATGCCTCTATGTATGTGAATCTTGAGCAACAACTTGGGGGAAAAGGGGGGAGATTCTTCACCATGTCCAAATTATTAAAAAAATTGGCCAGCATATTAGAGTCCACTTTCTAACAGGCAAAAAATGTATTCAGCTGTCCTTGAAAGCACCACATAGTAAGTAAGCCAACATGTTAAATGGTTTGGTTTGGCTTGAAAGCAGAATATAGAAATAGAAAGGCATTGATGAATTTAACCCCATTCTTTTGACGGCGAAGATGTGAGGTCGATGGGACTTCAGGGAATGCTGGAATTGGTATGTAACAATGGGTGCAATTACATTCAGATAATCCATTATTTAAATTTTTTTGGTACTGGTACATATATATTTCCATTATTTAATGGGAAAGCAACTTATAGCTTCGCTGGCCTTCTTTCTTTTGCTTTTGTTAGAATCTCATTTATAGGTAGGTAGCTCTCAGCTGTGCAGTGACAGTATACTTAATGAAGTTAGCCAAATGCTGCTGGTAGAAACTAACTTAGTAAAGACGTAAACAATCTTCTTTCACGTGAAGGATCCAAAATGGCAGAAATGACGGACTCCACTCAAATCGCCTGCTCTCTTTACCCATGTGATGGTGATATACAATTAAAATATTTGGAAAATATAAGCACACACAACTACTCCTACTAAGTTTGCACCATTGTAACAAATAAATGTGGTAATTTGTACAAGCGTTCAAGGGGCAGACGCATTCATCCAATAGGCATTGGATATAAGTCAAGGAAATATGTTAATCTTAAGCCAAAAATGTACAAATATTGATTCCAGCAAAAGCATACAACAATAATATAGCCAGTGTAGTTTTACAACGTGGGTCTGGGAGGGTAGAGTTTACACAAGACCTTGTTGGTGGATATATAAAGCAGTACGGAAAGTAAATAAATATTACAAGTGTTCGAAAGGAAAAACAAGTAGGCCAATGTTTAGAACTGCCGCAAGCTTGTTGAGTCTTGAATCTTGATAACCTGAAATCAAGAAACACTAAATTTGGATTGTTACAACCGTGTGCTGAGTCGAGTGATGACACTATGTCCTTAAGACAAGATTGTCCCGTATATATGCTTTTACGTTAACGGACAATAGTCTCCCAAAATAAAACAACACTTTAATCAATACTACAAAGCAAATAGGTTGATTCTGACGAAGAAAACAAATACGAATCGACTTGCTGAAGAAATGGAAAAGGAAGGAAGAATTTCTGTTTTCGTCCCAACGTTACTGCTCACGTTTTGGACTGTGTTTTACTCTTCTGTTTGTCTCTGCGTATATATTTATGTGTCATATTTTGTTCACTTTCTGTGTGTTTTTTGTGTAGCACAATTGAGCCAAACAACATCAATATATAGCATAAGTGAGGCTGCTCAATTGCCCAAGACAAGGTTGTTAATGGCCCATTGAAGGAGGGAGTAAACAGCCATTACATGAGTAATTTAGCCAAGTAATGGTTGTTAATGGAGGGAGTTAATCAGCCAAGTAATGGATGGTTAATGCACAATAACGCCCCCAAAAATCAACTTCAACGGTAGGCAGAAACTCCAGGGATCAAACTATAAATATTAAACAGTTTGGGGGTCTATCAGAATAAGCCCAAAGCCTACGACTCGTGACCCGTGACCCGAGCTCGGACCGGACGGGCGGCAGCGGCGCGCAGCGGCTTAGCCTTGAACCCAAGCCTCAAACACCTTACTTCATGGACCAATATCTTTTTCATTTCTCAACGAAATTTGACGATTCTTGGTCCTACGGTCATCTACTCACTTAGTAGATTATGCACGTGTGAAGAGACAAAGCCTCCAACATGCGAAACCCTAGTGTTTAATTCATTAAATATGAGTGGACGCACCTCCCCATCAAAGACAAATTTCCAACAGACCTTATATCTACCTTAGTAGTTAGAGCGGTTGTTTTTGAGATACCTCGGCTCAGGACAAGCACAACAGAAAAAAAGTCAGACTCGGTAAAAAATTTAAAGAAGTAAGAAAATGTGGCTAGCAAACGTGAATGCATCGTGATAGCGCATCCTGAAAAGTAGTAAATACGCAGATAAATGAAATAAATCAAGTACATTCAAGAACGCATAGCAGAAGAAATAAAATTACAGAAGACTAGAGCGATACTACGCCAATTCGTATGATATGTTAAGCATGCCTAGAGTAATAACATTACACCTACCAGTTTGTAAGCGTAACTAGGACTACGCTCGACTACCTACTACCCTTCTACCCTAATCTGTGACCTCCACAACCCCTATCTAAGGTCATGTCGTCAGTAAGTCTCGCCTGCTCCATATCTTGTCTAATCACGTCGCCCCAATATTTCTTTGGCCCTACCTCTACCCCTCCTGAACCCGTCCATAGCCAACTTCTCATACCTCCGCACTGGGGCATTTGTGTCTTTCCTCCGCACATGTCCAAACCATCTCAACCTCGCTTTTCGCATCTTATCCTCCACCGAGGCCACTCACACTCTGCCCCGGATATCTTCATTTTTAATCATATCCTTCCTTGTACGCCCACACATCCATCCCATCATCCTCATCTTCGCCACTCTCATCCTTTGGGTGTGCGACGTCTTGACTGACCGACACTCCGTCAACATAATCGGTCTAACCACCACCCTATAGAACTTACTTTTAAGTTTTTGTGGCATTTTTTTATCGCACAGGACTCCAGATGCGAGCCTCTATTTCATCCACTCTGCCGCAATACGATGTGTGACATCGTCATCAGTCTCTTCATTCCCTTGGATAATACATTTGCTGATACTGAGACGTTATTGGACGAGAAAAGTAATGCTCATGTGCCTGGATGACGATTAAAAGCTTTATAGGTGAAGGTGGCATTCTTGGAGTCATAGGGGAGGGATATTTCAAATGTGTATGTGACAAATATATCATGTTCAAGGTCTTAGTTCTACAAGATTTGAGTTATTCATCGCCTTAAAGCGTTTAAAGACTTGCTTTGCTTAAACTGAAGTCCAACTTGTTCCTCTCTAAATATTCCCACCCTAAAAGCAATTTGAAATGTAGTAGTCACTCGTGGACTTGACGGCAAATACTGGATGTAATTTTTCATTGGCCGGACTTCATACGTCATATAACTCATAGGAGGTCAATGAGCTGCCACCACCCAAAACAATATTATAAATCTTTGAATAAAAAGAAATGTTGAGACTAAACGAACAGAGGAAACAGTAGTAGAATACCCACTTGATTATTTATTAGTACTATTAATTAGCCCAACCGTCTGGTCATTACCAGCCTTTGGTTGAAATCCCAAGTGGCATTGACAAAGTCCAACACCAACTGAAGTGAGATTGCAAGTCAAGCAATTCATTTGTTCTTTTCGTGATAGCGACTCAAAGGATCATCCACTACCACCTGCCTGACCAGTTAAAAGACATGGGAAACTTCCAAGATCTATTCAACCAATTAGTTTAGAACTTGCAAATCTTACTTCCTCAGCTCTGCTTGCAGAGAAGGGAATCTATGTGATCCTCAAACATATATGTCAAAGAAATGGGGTGAAAGCATTTCTAAATACATTCTATTGACACTATGCATCAATCCTAAGCAAGTTTGAAGCTGCTATATGATCATCAATGTCAATATCGCTCCATTTAAGTCCGTTTGAATCTAATAAAAGCAATTCCACATACAAGAATTAAAAAAACCAAGAGAATAACGATACACACAAAATCACACTAATGCTAAATTTACTCATGGTGTTTGTTACCAGTGATTCTCACCTACTTGATATATCATTCTCCAGCAAGTTCCAACTTCCATATAATTCCAAATATAAACAATGACATGGAATAAGAGCAAATAGGTTAGCTAAGATGTAAATAGGTTCTCCTGTGCCACATATTTGGATGGTACCTTAGGACTAAATATTATCAGAACTGCTACTACTATCAGTTCTAGAACCGAGGAAATGTTAGAAGATTGTGTGTTTGTGCTGAGAAATCTGGATATGCTTCAAGTTGTATCTTATTTGGATCACTTTCCAAAGAAAATTATTTGTTCCTCACAAATACTCTTCGGGATAGAATGAAGCAAAACCAAGAAATAATGAAACAAGTCTCTGAAACACACAAGAATTAATGTTGTAGTCACTAAAATTTATGTAGATTTTCTTAAGGAAGAAAGTTGGTATTTGGATTGATTCTTATGATCTTTAATATTCTCAGAATATTCCTCTATTTATAGAGGATTCTTTAACCCTTGGAACTGAAACGACGCAACCTTTAGGGAAGAGATGCATTGTTTCAGGAAGAGATGTATCATTTCAGGAAAAAAAGTATTTTTCCTTTTTGCAAAAAGAAAAGTACTTTTCCTTTTTGCTTATTCCTTTTATTTTCTCTTGAAAATTCCAACAATCCCCACCATTTTCAAGTGAAAATAACAACCCAATATTTCTTTTAGAAATTAAGAGACAGGTGAATCCATGCATAAATAAAATATCTAGCGATTGAACTTTACATTGACGGAATACAATTTCCATTAAACTGAATAGTCAGGTAAGACAAGTCTTTTGAACCGTCCACCATATTGTAAAATAGGATGTATCTCGCACATGAATTCTATTACATTATTCCTTTATAAACAACATCATAAGGCCTTGTATTCCAATCCTCTCGCGAATGCATAGAAATCAAACTCGAGCTTGTTGAAGTGGCCCACTTCGCATTCACATAGGTAGACCTTTATCAGCCTCATTTTAACAAATTGCAGGACAAAACACTTACTTTGGGATGGTAATACCAAGTGCTATCAACCAATAAAGAATGTTTTCACTCATTAAACTCGAGACCGGACGTTGTATCAAACGTCAAGTTGAGGCTTCACCCTTAATGGTATTTCTTTATGTGCTTTAACCTCATTCCCTTGATGTTCTCAACACCAAGTTCCTTGCTAATCCCTTAGTCAATGGGTCGATAATATTATTAAGTGAGCGTACATATTCAATCATGATCACTTCATTTTTAATTAATTGATTTATATAACTATGTCTAAGTCCAATATGCCTAGACTTTTCGGTATATATATAACTGTATGCTCGGGCTATGGTGGCCTCACTATCACAATGGATAGCAATCAGTGGCATGGGATTAGGCCATAATGGAATATCAAAAAGCAAATTTCTCAATCATTCTCCTTCCAAAGGAAGTGGATGACAAGGCTACAAATTCTGAAGCCATAGATGAATTTGTAAAACACGTTTGTTTCTTAGATCCCCAAAATATCGCACCCCCACCAAAGAGGTATATACCCATCCAATTGTTGAGAAATAATCATCTTGATCATTGATCCAACTTGCATCCGAATACCCTTTTAGTATAGCTGAATCACTGCTATAATAGAGGCCATAATCTAGGATTTTCTTGAGATACTTTAGTACTCTTCTTATAGCATGCCAATGGTGCTCACTCGAGTTGTAAGTATATCTACTCAACTTACCCACTACATATGCAATGTCGGGTCTCGTACTAGTCATAGCATACATCAAGTACCTGATCAACTTAGCAACTCAAGTTAAGAAATTGGCCTTCCGCCATTTCTTTCTAATTTTAAAACATGGATCATATGGTGTAGAAATAGGATTACAATCAAAATGATTGAATTTCTTTAACACTTTCGCAATATAATGTGATTATGCTAAGAAATCCCCCCCCCCCAACACCATTTCTAATAATTCTTATACCAAGAATGACATACGCTTCTCCCATGTCTTTCATGAAAACTGAGCGGATAAGAATCTTTTGATGGTCTCAACCTGTTCTGTGTCGGTATCAAAGATCAACATATCATCTTCATACAAGCAAATGAAAAACTCTTCTTTTTTTTTCTTCAAATTTTGAGTAAACACACTTGTTTGATTCATTGATTTTAAAGTCGTTAGATAAAATTACTTCATCAAATTTTTTATGCCATTGCTTAGAGGCTTGTTTTAGCCCATACAATGATTTTACAAGTTTGTAAACTTTCTTCTCTTATCCTTTAACAACGAACCCCTCACGTTGTCTCATATAGACTTCCTCTTCTAATTCACTATTCAAAAAACACAATTTAGACATTCATTTGGTGAATTGGTAGATTGTAAATGGAGGCTAGTTCAATAAGCAACCTTATCGTGGCTATTCTACCCACGGAAGCATAAGTATCAAAGAAGTCAACATTGTGTTTTTGGGTAAAACCCTTAACTACAAAGTGAGCCTTGTATTTATTCATGGTGAGCCTTGTATTTATTCATGGTGTCGTCTACTTTTAACTTCTTCTTGAACAATCATTTATCATCTACGGGTTTGCAATCGGGTGGAAGGTCCGTTAGGATCCAAGTATTATTTTCCATAATGGAATCAATCTCATCTTGGATAGCCTCCTTCCATAACGGTGCATCTGGACATGGCCTCACTAAAAGTAGTGGGATCATTTTCCATATTATAACAATAAGGAATTTTATTTTCAATTTTATCAGTTGAACCTTCTACTAAATAGATGTAGAAGTCATCTCCGTATGTTTTTTCTTTTCTAAGTCTCTTACTCCTTACTTCAACAATGTCATCTTGATTTCCATTATCTTGAGAGATTGATGATTGTAAAGTAGAAGAATTTGGATTACTTGGAATAATATCTTTTGGTCTAAGAATTGATACAAAGCCTGCTTCATCAAAAATTGCATCTCTTGATTCAAGACGGTATTAACCGAGTACGAATTATTTGGTTCAATGACCAAAAACCTATAGGCTTTGCTATTTTCAGCATATCCTATAAAGATGCATTCAATTTCTCTTTCACCTAGCTTTTTCCTTTTAGGTTCCGGGACTTTAACTATAGCCTTACATCCCCAAACTTTGAGATGACTCAAATTTGGTTGTCTTTTGTTCCAAAGTTCATATAGGGTTGTTGAATTCCTTTTATTGGGAACCCTATTAAGAATATAACAAGCCGTTAATATGGCTTCACCCCAATAACCGTGACTTAGGCCTGAGTTAGACAGTAAAGAATTAACCATTTCTGTTAAGACCCGATTTTTTCGTTCGGCTACACCATTTTGTTGTGGTGTAAATGGTGTCGTCACTTGATGCACAATACCAATGCTTTGAAAAAATGTGGGGTTATAATATTCCCCTCCCCTATCGGTCCTTAGACACTTAACGGAAGATTGACATTGCAATTCAATCTCAGTTTTATAAATTTTAATTTTTTTTAGTGCTTCAACTTTAAAATTTACAGGATAAACTTTGCAAAATCTAGAGTAGTCATCAATAAATGTAATAACATATTTCTTTCCTACAATTGTAGGAGTACTATAAAAATCACTTAAGTCACTGTGAATTAATTCAAGCAACTTAGTACTCCTCTCAATACTTGAAAAGAATTTTCTTGTGATCTTTGTTAACATGCAAGTTTTACATTTTTCACTATCCACACTCATTATTGGTATCAATCCATAGTTAAGACATATCTCTCATTCTATGAAAATTAACATTTCCTAAATGTGAATGCCATAATGAAAAATTAGAGTCAAGCATGTAAATAGAAACTTCAGCATCCATTGCATTCTCATTATTGATAATTACATTTAACTATAATTACATTTAACTTAAACATGCCATTGGCATAATACCCATGCCCAACAAATACACCACCCTTGGACAATATAAATTTATTGGCTTCAAACACTTTCTTGAAACCATGTTTGTTCAGAAGGCTACTAGAAACAAGCTTTTTTCTAACATTAGGAACATAAAATACATCGCTTAAAGTTAACATCTTTCCGGATGTGAACTTCAATTCCACTTGTCTCTTGCCCTTGACTTTCACAGTTGAAGAGCTTCACATGTAGAGGATGGTCCCATCATAATCGATGCGAGTGACTTGAAGAATGAGCGATCATTGCACACATGCTTGGTAGCACCTGAGTCTATCCACCAAAAATTGTCATTTTCATTGACATTGATTTTAGAAATCATGGCCACAAAATTATCCTTTGATGTCCCTTGGTTGCTTCGACTCTTCTTTCTTTTTCAGATAGAGCAATCCTTCTTCTTGTGGCCTGGTTTGTTGCATTCATAGCAAATACCCTGAAACCCCTTCTTCTTTTTGCCATCATCATAAGGCCTTCTCTCATTATTATTATATAGTCCTTTGTGTAGTTTGGAAGACTCCCCATGTTCAACGACATGAACCTTTCCATCTTGAGAGCTGGCCTCTTTAGATTCATCCTGTATGCGGAACTCGTGTCTTGTTCTACACGAATATAATTAGCAAGTTCTTCAAAGGAAATGTCCTCCTTTTTGTGTTTAAGACTCCGTTTAGAGTCTTTCCACGAAGAGGATAATTTATCAATAATAGAAGATACAATAAAGTTTAATCCATCACAATTTTGTGTTGGGTGAAGCGACTTACAATGCGTTGAATTTCATGGAATTCATCCATGATTGACCGACCTTCTACCATTTTATAATTATTAAATTGGGAGATAAGAAATTTCTTACTAGATGCATCTTCAGACATATACTTGTTCTCCAAAGCATCCCACAGTTCCTTAGCGGTTTCCACATGTTGATAGATGTGGAATAAAACATCTGACATTGCATTTAATATATGGCATCGACATATGTAGTCATCATTATCCCATTTCATCCTTGCCATTGTGCTTTCCAGTGTCTCCTCTTCGCCTTCATTGGCCTCCAGTGAACGAGCGGTGCAAATCACATACACAACTTTCAGTGTTGTCAGAAGGAAGTGCATCTTCTTTGCCAACGGTGGAAATCAGCTCCACCAAACTTTTCAAGTTTGGCAAAGTTGGTGGTGAGATCTTTCATGGAGGACATGATGTTAATTCTCTTTGATTGTTAGAAAATTGTGTGTTTGTGGTGAAAAATTTGGACAGATACACCTTACTTGGATCACTTTCCAAAGAGAATTATTTGTCCCTCACAAATACTCTCTCGGGATAAAATAAAGCAAAATCAAGAAATAATGAAACAAGTCCCTAAAACACACAAGAATTAATGTTGCAGTTACTATAACTTATGCAGATTTTCACTAAAACTAAAACTTAGGACTTTCTTGAATCTTCGCAAAACCACCTGAAGTTCAGACTAATAAATTTTAAGCATCAATTATCTTCAAAATCCAAAATGCTGAGCTCTGACCAAGAGACTTGATCAATTTGTATCTATCAAGTCGATATCTTGTTTTTTCTTTGACAAGTTAGAGGTAGATTTCTTATGCTTGAAAGAGAATACAAGTTGCCGTTGGTAATATAAGATGAGTAAGAAAAGGATATGGCTTTTGAATTAAGACCTTACTCAGACTCCTCTCACCAAAGCAGGACTAAATGATTATCTAACAATAAGGAAGAATTGGAAGGCCTAGAGCAAAGGACTGGTTTCGCAGAGGCACAAAAAACATTTGACTAGTGCTTACTTCAGTAACTTATTAGGATGCTACAAAATGAAGCAACAAAAGATCTCACCTGTCTTAAGAGCTAAGACTCCTATCCTGCAATTTTTTGAATGCTTCTTCATCATCATCATCACTCAAGGACCTGAACAGTGAATAGAAGCAATGTTCCACTTTTTGGTAAGAAATCTCATGAAATAAGCTCCAAGATCATTAGCTTCAACACCACTTGACACAACATGAGGTTCATTTGACAGCAGTAAATGTAGCTGCTTAATGCACATCCTACAAAGAGCACTTGAAACGGGAGACTTTGGCCACCTAATAAACTTCTCATCCAATTCAGAAGATATCCCCTCAGTTCCAAGAGTTGAAGAGAATAAATCCTGAACTGCCAAAATAAAATTAGAATTTCTCTTTGCACCCTGAACCTTGAATTTGTATCAGAGTTAGATGATTCAAGCTATTGGGAAGTGACTCTACAACCCAGCCTTGTAAAAAATTCTTAGGTTCCTACTTCCTACAGCTCCAACAGAATCCTTATCTTCTATGGAACCAATTTCTGAAGCAAGACCTTCATCCAGGAACATGTGAACCATGTTCTAAATGAGAAGCATGCATGAAGACTCGGTTTTAAATTCTTCCATCAACTCTTTTACTGTTTTTGTCCTAGTCATGCAATCAAATTTCCCGTTGATATGTTTCTGTAAAGCCACAATAACTTCCACTCTTCTAACATCATCAAACTTGACCCACTCAGATAATTCTCTCAAAAAGTATTGGCTGGCGTTGAATAGCCGAGTATTTTTTGTGGAAATACATCCATTAGGCACTGTACAACTTTGTACAACAGGATGTTGTAAATGCACGAAGCGTGCAGTTTTGGAAGGAGAAGCAGCTACAAAAATGAATGCCAAGTTCCTGCGATCATGAGATGATGAATGAAGTGATCCTTCAATGATAACATCAGAAAAGTTTTTAAGATTCTTCACATTATCTTCTGTTGCTGAGTTACCCTTGTGGCCTTTTTGTGTTTTTTATGGAACTTAAAGCTGCTAAGGGATCAAACTCTTGTACAACATTTTCAGGTAAAAGAATATTTACCACGGATACCATACACTATGAGTTCGTGGCAGGCAGAACATGGACTCTTGAGCATCAAGAAAGTTGACAGATCAAAATATGAACAAACCTTTTCAAGGAAGGGAAGTGAAAAAAGATTAGTAGCACCTTCAAGCAATTGGAAAGCAAGGACAGATGTTTAAGAAGCCTGCTGGGGCTATAAGGAAAAGGCAGAAGCTTGCCAAACTCTTATTATCAACACCAGCTTTTTCACGTATAGTAAGGGCAAGAAGCAAAATCAGGATTTCCAACATCTGTTGCACCTTCAAATCACTCTTTAAGTCCAGGAGCTTCAAGTATATGATTCAACAAAGCTTCAACAGGTAGCTGACAAAACAAAAATTTTGGGTGACACGGCTAAACAGAATGCATCTTAAGAAAAGACCAACTAGAGGAAAAGGACAAGATGGTAAAGCACAAGTACACTTATTGCAAACAGCTAAACTTACAACATGACAAAAACACATCTTAGAGTAATAGCAAGAGATGATATTTTTTAGATAAGCGTAAAACATTTCCTTTGCCTGATAGCAGGAAGAGTAGGAAGAGATGATGTTTAATAGTCAAGTGAAAAAGATCCTAAACTTTTCATAAAGGAAATGTATAAGCTCATACAAGTATGTAATGACACAAGAAAAGCCAATCTGTGAATCTATTTTCAAGTAACAACTAAAAGTATATGTGCTAAGCTTATATTTTCAATTGACGGGCTTCTAAAAGTTTAATTACTTTGTCAACCAACTCGAAAATAATTGAGAGGGCAGGCTCTTGTAAGCAACGGTTCTTTGTTGCCAGAAAGACAAGAAGACCAACAGATTGTTTTACGTAAGGAAAGTTCTTATCAGCAATCCACTCAAAACTTAATTTCCCCGATCTTGCGAAAGCTCCATAGCAAACAAGTGTTGCAATAGGCAATCTCTTATGTCCTACAAAACCTATTTAAAGTGTCAAGCCAGACCATAATAAAAACTAATAAGTTAATGAACAAAGGCGATCATTCCCAGCTGACCCTTCATGGAACAAGAGATCTCAAATAACTCAACAATTAACTTCAACTGTGCATCCACTTGTATTTATGGAACTGCACCAACCAATACTGTCGCGCCTAATGCCAATCCTTGCCTTGCACACTGCACATAGAAGAAAACATATAAGACTTTATATGGGAATGTTGAGCTCATTGAGACTATCATAGCATATAAACTATAAGTAGAATAGACATCTGTTTATTCATTTAACCTTTTGTGGTTCTACTATAAAATAACATTTCAAAGGTAAAGACAGGAGAGCGTATCCTAAGCATCCTATGGTACGATACAAGTTTCCAACGTGAATTTTCTTTTATCGGATGGGAGAGTCAACCAGCACAACAACAACAACAACATACCCAGTGTAATCGCACAAGGTGAGTCTGGGGAGGGTAGAGTGTACACAGACCTTACCCCTACTATGGAGGTAGAGAGGGCTTAAAGAAAAGCAAATCAAACCACAACATTCATGAAAAAGAAATTAGTAACGAAGCCATGAAAAAAAAGAAATAATAACATAACTACCACAAAATCATACGTCAATCAAAGTACAATAACTATCACAAAATCATACGTCAATCAAAGTACAATAACTATCACAAAATCATACGTCAATCGAAATACAATAGAAAATAACAGGAATCAAGAGTCGACCAGAACCTATAAAAATATTAGTCTCCCTAATTTGCTTGTTTTATTCATTTTCCCTTTCATTAAGGCCGTTCAGTAATGTCCAACATTGAACAAAGAAGAGAGACGAGAAAACATGTTAACACAAGGGTGAAAAGAGGACTGCCTCTTAAATTGAAATAACGATTTGAATTTAAGATCGAGTACAAACGGAAAGAAAAAAATAGTTAAGATTAAGATTCAAGTAAAAACTGAGATTTTTCTGTAATATGCATTGTTTTCAAATAATCATGCATTAAGGTAGTTTATGCTACGAAAGGAATATATATAAAATTGGTAATTGCGTTAAGAAGCTCTAGAAGCTATTTTGCTCATTGAATTTTGAGTAGATTGTCTACTGTATTGGGTAATATCAATATTCAGACGTTGGAAAATAAATTGTGTGTTAAATGGTATGAAATATTTTATTATACCATCCTGTTTTATCCAAAATTCTAGGCTAAAAGTAATGCATCTTTCGTTTAAACTTATTTCTGTGGAAAATGAAAGTCAAAACATATCAGTTCCCTTAACAGAACAAAGCATTCCAAGATGTTACCACATACAATCCCACATTCGAATATTTCAAGTTGCCAAAGCACAAAAGACATAGCTTCTTAACTAATCTTATTTGGGGAACAGTATAGTTTGGTCAATTTCAACATTGAGTTGTTCGCAAAAATTATAATCACATCTCTACTGAAAAAAATCTAGACGCTATCAAATTCACATCCACTCTAAGACTTTAATACAGCCAGTTTCTGAACTTGAGCAGAAGACACTAGGAATGAGGGTATGGGAAGAAAAAATTAATTCATTTTTAGGAGTAGATCTATAATATCTTTCTCACGCTCTTCAATATGCCTAAAATAACTTATTTCTTCACTTCCTCGTATTCAGCCTCTGGTGGTTGATCTCCTCCTTGTGAACCACCGGATGCACCACCGGAACTGCTGCCGCCAGCCATGTGCTCTCCAATCTTTGAGACTGCTTTGTTTGCAGCATCAAGCTTTGACTTGATATCATCAATGTTCTCAGTTCCCATTGTTGCTCTCAAGTCCGAAACAGCTGTCTCAATTGCTGTAACCACCTCCTGGGGGACCTTCTCCCTGTATTCATTCAAGCTCTTTTCAATGCTGTATATGGTAGTGTCTGCACTGTTCCTGAGATCAATAAGCGTCTTGCGCTCTTGATCCTTCTGGGCATGCATTTCAGCTTCCTTGACCATCTTGTCTATCTCATCCTCTGATAGACCACCAGATGAGCGAATGCTGATCTGCTGCTCTTTGCTGGTAGCTTTGTCCTTGGCGGACACAGTGACCATTCCATTTGCATCTATGTCGAAGGTGACCTCTATCTGAGGCATACCTCTTGGCGCCGGAGGAATACCTACAAGTTCAAATTCACCCAGAAGCTTATTATCAGATGCCATTTCACGTTCACCTTGTAATACCTTGATGCCCACTTGAGTTTGGTTGTCCGCAGCAGTAGAAAACACCTGAAATACAAGAGGAATCACCACACTGTAACCACTAGAAAAAACAAGCATACTCCACATTGGAAATTGAAATCACTGGACATACATATGTAATCCTTTTCCCCAGATCCATATTTGACGGGAGACAAAATATAAGATGTTAATTTGTAAATTATATTAGTGATGATGGAGGGAAACAAAAATAGTACACTGAAAAGTTAGTACGACAAAGAAAATCACAAGAAGACAAGGCAATAATAAAAATCAACAGAAGACTACAATCCAACAACTCACCTGGCTTTTCTTTGTGGGAATGGTAGTATTCCTGTTGATTAACCTAGTAAAGATACCACCCAATGTCTCAATACCGAGAGATAGCGGAGTCACATCCAAAAGAAGCAACTCTTTAACATCACCACGGAGAATACCACCTTGAAGTGCAGCTCCCATGGCAACTGCCTCATCTGGATTGACACCTTTGCTAGGACTTTTGCCAAATATCTCAGAAACTATTTCCTGAACCTTAGGAACCCGTGTCATACCTCCAACCAGAAGGACCTCATCCACATCTTTTAAGGATACTCCGGCATCCTTCAAACAATTCTTGCAAGGATTCCTTGTCCTCTCAATTAAGTGGTTCACCAATGTCTCAAATTTTGATCTTGTCAGTGTGATATTAAGATGTTTAGCCCCTGATGCATCGGCTGTGATGAACGGCAAGTTAATATCTGTTTGAGATGTCGAGGAAAGCTCTATCTTAGCTTTCTCAGCTGCCTCTCGAAGTCTTTGCAGGGCAAGCCTGTCTTTTGACAGGTCAAATCCATCTGTCCTCTTGAACTCACTAACTAAAAATTCTAACAAGGCATTGTCAAAATCCTCTCCACCTAAAAAGGTGTCACCGTTGGTTGCCTTGACCTGAGTTGATGTAAGTAGAGATATGAGTTTAGACAGAGGAAAACACAAAAAGATGCACAGCTTAAGAGAGTACCACAAATTTCACGTACCTCAAAAACACCATTTGATATCTCCAGAATTGAAACATCAAATGTTCCACCGCCAAGATCAAAAACAGCAATAAGACCTTCTTTGTTGTTCATACCATAAGAGAGAGCAGCTGCAGTAGGCTCATTAATAATCCTTTGCACATCAAGACCTGCAATTCGCCCGGCATCCTTTGTTGCCTGCCTCTGAGCATCATTGAAATAAGCTGGAACAGTGATCACAGCTTTATTGATAGATTTCCCTAGGTAGGATTCCGCAGTTTCCTTCATCTTTGTTAGAATAAATGCTCCAATCTGGCTTGGAGAATATTGCTGTCCATTTGCTTCAAGCCAAGCATCTCCATTTGACCCTCTCACTATCTTGTAAGGAACCATCTTCATCTCCTTCTGCGTTTGAGGATCATCAAAACGTCTGCCAATTAGACGCTTGGTCCCAGAAAGAGTGTTTGCAGGATTGGTAACTGCCTGACGCTTGGCTGGAGTACCAACAAGCCGTTCTCCCTTCTGGTTAAAGGCCACCACAGAAGGAGTTGTTCTAGCCCCTTCAGCATTCTCAATGACTTTAGGATTCTGCATTAACAAGAACGTCAGGGAATTTAGATAATCCACTGAAGCCATATAAAATGATGTCAACAAAAGTATAGCATTTCAACAAATCTAATCCTTACCTTCCCCTCCATCACAGCGACACAAGAATTGGTAGTACCCAAGTCAATCCCAATAATTTCATTTCCAGCAGGTTTAGAGCTGCAATGAAAGGTAAATAAGCTTGCACAGAAACAAATACAAAACCACAAGATAGAAAGGAAAAATAGATGCTACAAGTCAGATACCTAAATGGTCTAGCCAGACCAGCACATTTAGTAACAAGTGATGGACACCACGAAGGCTTGGTTTTGGAAGCCAACTGCACAAGCCAACAAACAGCCAATGATAGAGAAAGGTTAGATAATGGTGAGAAACTACTAGTGAAATGAGAACCAATCAATTACACCTCAATTCCAAACTAAATAGGTCGGTTACACAGAATCTTCTATATCCATTCTACTATATTCTAGCCCATTCCATATTGGCAAAATTGTTGAAAGAAAACAAAAGTATAAGAACAGGAGATAACCAACTTTAGCCGAGTCTATCACATAGTTAATATTCACCCTTCCTTTGTAGGTATCTTTATTTTTCTCTTAACATCTAAACTCGAAGATTTGTCCTAATTTGAGAGGGAAACTATGGAAGCTACAACATACTACACAGCCTATATATTAATCAAAGTCAAAAAAAATACTGCAATATATCTAACATGGAATTACAAACTGAATCTTTTGGTTTGTAAAAGTAGAAACTTTACAATTTTTATTGGACAACTTTGTTTATAAGAATAAAATTAGGTCTCACATGCTCTTTTATCTCAGTATGGCAACTACAACACATTATGCAACCTAGATATTAGAATATAAAGGATCTAATAAAACACAAACATAAGAGACTGAAAATAACTTACAATTTTATAAGCAGACAGAGAAGAGGTAGCAAGCTCACGGCGACGAAGAAGAGATCCGATCAAAGTCGCCATTGGAAGAGGTTTTGTGTTAGGGTTTAGGGTTTTAGAGAGGATGCAAATGGAAGGGGGTTAGAGTCAGAAACTTTAGGATGAGTGGCGGCGCATTGTAAAACTACTAGGTCCGAAAGTTCTAGATACTTATGATGTCCACGTTCACTTTTTTTTTTGACAAATATTAGTTTTAAAGTTATAAAAAAATACGTAATAATTTATGTATTGCCTTTTGTTCTTCCGAATATATTAACTAGTGAAATCTGTGATTGACATTTGAATATTAAGTTTCTTAATTTATTTTAAAATAAATCAATTTTAACCAATTATATTATTAATATTTAATTTATATAGTTTTCTATGATTTTTCAGTACTGGAAGAGTCTTTCGTCTTCTTAAAAACTGGTATAATTTAGTAAGAGAAAAATATTCTTTTTTCTTAGAAAAAATAATCTTAAAATCAAATTTAGAACATGGTTTTTCTTTGTACATTTAATATATGCTTATAATTAGCTAATTTAATAAACCTGTTCTGTAATTTTTTATTTTTTATTTTCTTTTCCCCTTTTTAACCTCTTAATCTTTTAATTTCCTTCTTTTTTTCCTTTCTTACTTCCGCATGTAAATCTCTCATTTTCTTTAAAAGAAAATATCAAATCTCACTTTTCTTTCTTCTTTAACTTTCTAATAAAAGATAAGTTACCAAAAAAGCAATATTCTCAAGTCTCAACATAAAATACATATATAAAAAGATATTAAAGAAATAGTGCATAAAAACATATTGCGGAATATGAAAACGTATATATTATTCATTAATTATTCAATTTAACTTGAGAATATGAAAAGAACCAATATAGTTTGGAATATAATAAAAGAAAAAATAACTATGTTTAGTTACTCTCTTCTGCGAGTGAGTAGGTGGGTACACTGAACACCAATTCCATCTTAAATTGAACAACAAATTATCAGTAGTATATACAAAATAATTTAACATTTTTATCATGAAATATTTAAATCCTAATTTTAATCCAGAGCCTATCTTTCTGTAGTCACTTGCTTCTTTTTAAGTTTTTGTTTTACAATAAGCTTTTGGTCCCTATAATTATGCATATTGTAAATTGTGTTTGGTAGATGATTTTAGGGTGTAACAATGAAGATAAATCTTTTAAAATAATCATTAGAAAATTTAATATTTTGTGAAAGACCACCTGATAACCTTTTCTAAACGCAATATATTTTGATTTATTTATCAAATACAGCGATTCAACATATAAAGAAACAAAAATAAGAAGATGAGAAACTTAAATAAATGCATAACTTAATATGAGCTAGATATAGATCTGCGAAATTTTAGTGGTCTAATTATTGACTAACTAAACTTTCACTTTAATGATGAAGATTTGATTTTCTTATGTCCCTCATTTCCCTTTTCCCTCTTTTCTATATATAATTATAAAAATAAAAAAGATTTCAATCTTTGTCAACCAAAAGAAAAAGATAAGAAACTTTTCTTCGCAAATAAACACCTTCTTTGCTATCTTAATTGCTGTAGAAATATGTGTTGGAAATTTGCCTTTGACGGGAGTTGTGACCGACCAACTTTAACGGCTTAAACACTAGTGTTACGTATGTTGGAGAATCCGGCTCTTCACACATGCATGATCTACTAAGTACGTAGATAACCGTAGGGCCAAGAATCGTCAAATTTCATTAAGAAATGAAAGAGATATTGGTCCACGAAGTAAGGTGTTTGAAGCATGGAAAGTGTGGTATTGTGTTCAATTCTCCCTCATCGGTAGAGGAAGAAATAATTGTTGTGTATATAAGACTCGAAATTGGTTTGGGGTTTGGGACCCCAAGGGGTATCCCATGTGTTTAAAGGAGGGAGGACCTAGATGTGCTTGGTTCAAGAGAAAGACCACACGCTGCCTTGCCAGTCCGATTCAGGTTCTCGGGTCCCCGGGCCCACGGGTCGTGGCCTGTGGGCCTTCTGATATTATCTTTTTGGGCCAGAAAACTTTGCCAGAAGTACAGTTTGGACCAGAATTTTTCGGATGTACAGTTTAGTCCTGAAGTTTCAAGATGTACTGATTTGGTCCTCAAGTTTTCATAAAATTGGAATTTCGACGGTCAAAGCAAACGTCAAGCTCTCAATTCAGCCATTTATTTTGGCTGAATTACTCCTCCTATAATGGCCAAATCCGTTGGTCTTTCAGTTTATGTTGGTGACTTTACTACCTCCATAATGGCCATTATTTGGCTATTATGGAGGCGTTCAGCCCTCCATCACCTATATAAACACCCCTTACACCATTGTTGAGCACCAAGAACACACATATAATATACACGAAATTGAAGCTTTACACAAGCGAAAGTTTTCTTCTTCCTACAACTTCCAAGGCATCATTTCGTTACTCAATATTCTTCACGGTAGCTCTTGAGTTTCCTTTGCTCAAGTGTTCCATTCTTTGTTTTTATCTTGGGAGACAAATTGTCCAGGACGTATAAAGGATACATACGGGGCAATATTGTCTTAAGGACAGAGTGCCACACTCGACTCAGCAACACAAGTTTCCAACTTTTCGTTTTCAACAAATTGTAATTTCAGTTTTTTGTGGTTATCTTGTAATTTTCAGATTACTAGTTGAACTATTGAATCTTTGTTTATCCTTTCGAATACTTGTAATAGTTATATACTTCCCATACTGCTTTATAAAGTACCATAGAGCAAAAATACCCAACAATATGAACAACAAATCTTTGGGGCTCCGATGTAAACTAAAACATAAAATGAAGAAATGATTACATATAATTTTTATTTGCTAAAGAAAATATTAAAGAGCCTAAATAATTAGAGCAATTGGATAAAGCTAATGCAAAAAAGAACTCATTTAGTTTCTCAAGTTGAAATTAGCTTTGGAACAAAACATACTTCAAAAGTCCTCTAAACTATTTTGTTTATCTTTAAGATTCCTCCGAATCAACTTTTATTTTATCTTTACACCATAAGACAATTCTTCTATTTAGAAATCATAATTTCAAACTCCTCTTTTAGCAAAAGTTCATCCTTTTATTTGTAGTAAATAGTACATATAGTTAAAAACTAAGTTCATTTACATCAACCAAAAAAATATATATGTTCTATAGCTAATTTCCCATTTCACAACAAATTCCAGGCAAATCATCATAGATTTCTTTTATTGTCGATATAGCCATAAAGATTACATTCATTATATGCATATCATACTTCTAATTAGAAACCTTGGTTGTTTTTGCATTAATTGCTACTTCATTAATCTTATTGATTAGCGTACCCATTGTAGCAGGAACATAAAAAAAAGGAAAAGCGAATACATGTACATGATGTAACGACATATTCAAAAATACGTGATCCGATTTGATAGGCTGACCCAGCAGAAAAGATTTCGTTGATGGAGTCGCCACAGGGGAGAACCCATCTCCATACAATAATGTCAGGAGTTTACCTTTGCTCATTTTCTTCGTCAATGAATTTTATCTTTAGAACCGATTGGTCAATCGCCATAGACTCTGTCCTTCAAGGACTTTAATTTGAATTGGAGCACTTGCAACTTATTTTCCAGGCTCTTATCATCTCTCCCCCTAATGTTAGAAAATCTAACATTTACCTCCAACCTTCTTTGAGAACCCATCTTTAGGCATTGTGGTAGAGCAATTGAATCATATACAACAATCAAATATCTAGATAGAAATTATTGGGTTTCTGACCTTGAACCAATCATATAGGGGAACCTTGTTGGCTTGATGCGTACAAATACTGCTACATATTAAATAACACATCTCATACTAATTTTTTATTTGGGATTTTTATTCTCATAACCAATGGTTTAGCTATAATTGAAGACATACATTTTTTTGCTAAACTAACTTGGATATAAACCAGCATTTATCAAAATCATTTTGTATTTTGGAACGGTGCTCTTAATTTAACAATTTGAGCAAATAACCTTGTAAAAATAGATGATTCAAGATCTTACAATGTTCATCAAGAAATTACAATTGTAGTTCAAGGAACTCAGTCAGTGTCTGTTTATTATTCAAGACTGGAAGAGTGATGGAGTGAATTCGAGTCTATAGTGCTTGTACCTAGATGTAATTGTGAAAGGTCAAAAGAGTTTGTCATGTATGTGCAAAGACAAATTATACCAGTTCCTTATAGGACTGAATGACTCATATTCTCAAGCTACGAGTCATATCTTGCTATTGAGTCCATTGCCAAGTGTAAATCAAGCCTACTTAATGATTGTGAGTGATGAGAATCAAAGAGTTATATCTGCTAGTAGTTCAGATTTAATGGGATCAATGCGTAGTAGCAATCAAGGTTTGAGTGAGATGGATGTAGTGGCAATGTATTCTAAAACTGGGAACCAGAACCAAAAAATCAAAAAGAAGTATTATAATCAAAATTATAATCCTAATGCCTTTTGTGACCATTGCAAATTCAAGGGACACTACAACATATATTGTTATAGATTGGTGGGTATCCACCAGATCATCCTAAATCTAATCAAGGTGACAATAGGTTTGGTCAAGGGCAGAATCAGGCTCAAAGTCAAATGGAGAACAAATTTCAAGCTGACAACATGTTCAAAGGGAAATTTGGCAGAGGAGGAGTTCCTCATGGAACACACACTGCACACAATGCAGTTACTGAACAATGGAACACCAGTAACAATCAATGTTATCCATCTATGAATCAAGGATACTCAATTATGAACCAAATGAATCAAATGATGATGCCTCAGACTAGTGTTGTTGTGAATAACTATCAACCAGTAAGTTCAAGTTATCCAAGCTTTCAACAACAGTTGACTCAATTTCAAAAGACTGAAGGACTAAGCATCACACCATCGCAATATGCTGAGATGTGTCAAATGCTAGAGAATAGTCAAATAGATACTACACAACCATCAAACACACCACAGTCTCATGCTGCTAACATGACATGTAACATAGTACTCTGTTAGTCTCAAATGATTCACAAGAATGGATCATAGACTCAGGGGATACTGATCATATGACATCAAATCTAAATCTATTAGATAAAACTACTTTAACTCAACAAAATATGGAAAAGATGGTAGTTCTTCCAAATGGTGAAGTTACTCATGTGAAACAAACTGGTACACATGTTATATCATCTAGAAAAAATGTTCAAAATGTGTTTTATATACAATAATTTAAATTCAACTTGTTGTCTGTGTCAAAACTAACTAGACAACTGCAGTGTTATGTTAAATTTTATCCTGATACTAGGATCTTTTCACTGAAAAGGTGAAGGAGATTGATAAAGACTATGATGAATTGTACTATCTCATAAGATCAAGGATCAGACTTACAAAAGAATAAGTTGTTTATTATGGGATGATGTTAGACAATAATACAATTAGTGATGCAGAACTGACTCTATGGCATAAAAGAATGGGACACATTCCTGTTGTTACTTTGCAAAAATGGTTTTCTACCAAAATGCCTAGTATTACTTCCTTGTTGAATAATTGCAATGTATGTCCTAGTGCAAGGCAAACTAAAATGCCATTTTCTAAGAGTACTACTGCTAGCTCAAGGTCATTTGAGCTTGTACAGATGGATGTTTGGGGGTCATATAAAACTGCTACATTTGATGGTTATAAATCTTTCTTAAATGTTGTAGATGACTTTACTAGGTTTACTTGGATTTTTTTTTCAAGGTTAAAGTCTGATGTTTATCTGCATATAAAGAATTTTCTGTCACTTATTAGAAAATAGTATGATATTCATGTTAAAATTGTGAGGACCGATAATGGGACATAGTTTGTAAATTCTTCATGTAGTGAATTTTTCACCAGCTTAGGTATTATACATCACAAAACATGCCCTTATCAGCAAAATGAGGTAGCTGAGAGAAAATATAGGCATATTTTAGAGATCACTAGAGCTGTGAGATTTGAAGGTCGCATTCCTATAAGATTGTGGGGACACTGTGTGCAGGCTGCAGTGTACATAATTAACAGATTGCCCTCTAGTGTTATAAATAATGTATCTCTCTATGAAAGACTGAATAAGAGGAAACCTTCACTGCTACAGCTAAGAGTCCTATGATGTTTGTGCTTTGCAAAGATACTTCAGCAAACAAATAAATTACAGTCAAAGGCAAGAAAAACTATACATATGGGCTATTCTGAAACTCATAAAGGGTATATATTATATGATTTAGATACTAAGTCTTTCTTTGTTCATAGAAAAATTATATTTAAAGAAGATATGTTTCCCTTCTCTCATATTACTCAGGATACTACTCTATTTTCACCTCCTATAAATGCTTATGAGGAATCTTATAGGAGAAGAAGTAATACAATTACAAGAACAAGGTGATGTAGCTCAGTCTGAGGGTGGTGGCCAATACCTACAACCAGCTACACAGCATTTTTCAGTACAAGATGCCACAGTTGGTCAAGCACCAACTTCTCAAAATGCATAGAGAAGAGGCAAACATTCATCTTGTTGGATGAAAGAGTTTGTGTCACTCAATGTGCATGATGACATTCCTTATGCACTATCAAAATACTTGAACTATGATCATTTAAGTTCTAAATATAAAGCTTTTATTTCTGCTATGTCTACTACTAATGAGCCTACTACTTATGCAGAAGCAATAAATGATCCAAGATGGATTGAGGCTATGTAAGTAGAGGTAGATGTTTTACAACAAAACAACACTTAGAAGATAGTACCTCTGCCATATGGGAAGTACCAATCGGATGCAAGTGGATATTCAAGATCAAATACAAAGCCAGTGGAGAGATAGAAAGATTTAAAGAAAGGTTAGTAGCAAAAGGCTACAGTCAACAAGAAGGGATAAACTACTAAGAAACTTTAGTTCAGTTGTCAAAATGGTAATTGTAAGGACTATTTTGGCTATAGCAGCTGCTAGAAAATGATATATACATCAAATGGATGTATATAATGCCTTATCTCAAGGTGATCTACATGATGAGATTTATATGGAGCTTCCACAAAGATTTCAGAGTCAAGGGGAACTACGCAAGTTTGTAGACTCACAAAATCATTGTATGGATTGAAGCAAACATCAAGATAATGGAATGCAAAACTTCAAGAGGCTCTAATCAGACTTAAGTTCACTCATAGTCAATATGATCACTCACTTTATATAAAAAAAAAAAACTGACAAAGGGTTCACTTCTATGCTAGTATATGTGGATGACATGCTTATCACTGGAGATAGCATGAAATTAATAATTGAGACTAAAACTGCTTTGCAAGAAGCTTTTAGGATAAAGGATTTAGGGAGACTAAAATACTTCCTTGGTATTGAATTTGCCAAGTCAGAAAAAGAAATATTGATGCATCAAAGCAAATATGCATTGGAGTTGATTTCAGAAACTTAATTGTGTGCTGCTAAACCTGCTACTACACCTATGGATACTAACATCAAGCTCACCACTAGGGAATATGATCAACATACAATGAAGTTAAAGGAGCAATAGACCAAAGAGTGTGACAAAGGAGACAAATTTACAGAGGATGAAATAATACAAGATCAAGGTGCTTATCAAAGATTAATAGGCAAACTATAGTATCTAACAGTCACTAGGCCTAACATAGCCTATAGTGTTCATCACTTGAGCCAATTTTTACAACAGTCTAAGAGGTCACATATGGAAGCTGCATTGAGAATTGTCAAGTATATAAAGACATGTCCTGGTAAAGGAGTTCTATTGTCCAGTAACAAGAAAAATACAGCCACTGCATATTGTGATGCAAATTGGCTGCATGCTCATTCTCAAGGAGATCTATAACTGGATTCATGTAAAACTAGGTGATAGTCTAGTGTCATGGAAGTCTAAGAAACAATCAATAATTTCCAAAAGCTCAGCAGAAGCTGAGTACAGGAGCTTAGCAAATACAGTCTCTGAATTAACTTGGCTGACTGGTTTAATAAAAGATTTGGGTGTACAACTTGAACTATCTGTGTGTATTTTTAGTGATAGCAAAGTTGCTATACAAATAGTAGTCAATCCTGTGTTTTATGAGAGAACAAAACACATAGAGATTGACTGCCATTTCATAAGGCAAAAGATTCAACGAGGTCTGATAAAAACTGAATATTTACATACAAATGAACAGCCAGCAGACATCTTTACAAAGAGCTTGAATAAGATCCAACATGAGTATATTGTTTCCAAGCTAGATTTGTTGAACATTTTTATACCACCTAGCTTGAGGAGGAGTGTAGAAGATTAAGTGTAATGACATGTGTATAAATATCCCATACTTGTATACATTGTATCATTATGTTGAATACAAAAATATTCTCTCTCTAACGGCTACTTTCTCTCTACTTCTTCTTCCACAATACTTTCAATATTATTCAATTAGGGTTCAATACTTGAATCCACTAATCTGTTCAGATACTTGCTTGCCGAAGCCTTGACCAGAAGGATGATGCATTTGTTGGAAATTTGCCTTTGGCGGGAGTTGCGACCGACCAACTTTAACGGCTTAAACACTAGTGTTACGTATGTTGGAGAATTTGGTTCTTCACACATGTATGATCTACTAAGTACGTAGATAACCGTAGGGCCAAGAATCGTCAAATTTCATTGAGAAATGAAAGAGATATTGGTCCACGAAGTGAGGTGTTTGAAGCATGGAAAGTGTGGTGTTGTGTTCAATTCTCCCTCATCGGTAGAGGAAGAAAGAATTGTTGTGTATATAAGACTCGAAATTGGTTTGGGGTTTGGGACCCCAAGGGGTATCCCATGTGTTTAAAGGAGGGAGGACCTAGATGTGCTTCGGTTCGAGGAAAGACCACACGCGCGCCGCCGCCGCCCGCCCGTCCGGTCCGGTTCCTAGTTCCGGGTTCTCGGATTCTCGGGTTCTCGGGTTCTCGGGCCACGGGCCACGGGCTTTCTGATATTATCTTTTTGGGCCAGAGAACTTTGCCAGAAGTACAGTTTGATCCCTGAAGTTTCAGGATGTACAGTTTGGTCCCTGAAGTTTTCAGAAAATCGGAATTTCGACGGTCAAAGCAGAAACGCCCAAGCACTCAATTCAGCCATTTATTTTGGCTGAATTACTCCTCCTATAATGGCCAAATCCGTTGGTCTTTCACCATTTATTTTGGTGGCTTTACTACCTCCATAATGGCCATTATTTGGCCAATAATGGCTGTTATGGGGCAGTTAAACAGCCCTCCCTCACATATATAAACACCCCCCTTACACCATTGTTGAGCAACACAAATAACAGTTTATACAACTCACGAAAATACAAAACCAAAACAGTTTTCTTCCTACAACTTTCAAGCATCATTTCGTTACTCAATATTCTTCACGGTAGCATTTGAGTTTCCTTTGCTCAAGTGTTCCATTGCTGTTTTATCTTGGGAGACAAATTGTCCAGGACGTATAAAGGATACATACGGGGCAATATTGTCTTAAGGACAGAGTGCCACACTCGACTCAGCAAAACCAGTTTCCATTTTTCCGTCTTCAACAAAATTGTAATTTCAGTTTTGTGGTTCTATTGTAATTTTTCAGATTTCTAGATGAATTATTGAATCTTTGTTTATCCTTTCGAATACTTGTAATAGTTATATACTTCCCGTACTGCTTTATAAAGTACCATAGAGTAAAATCTCCCAACAGCATTAAGTGACGTGGTTGTTCGCCAACGCCTCGTCTAGAAGGGTATACACGCCAAGTTGTTCTCATCAATCATGTGTGGACTGTCACTTCAATCTTCTTAGTCTGATATCAAGATGAAAAACTGCAAAAGAAAAAAAGATTTTGGAGCTCTTGGTGCCAACAAGACCACGTTTCTGCGGATACGGTGCCAGTAGCACGACGATGCAGCTCGATTCTCCATGGATCGATGCCAACGGCACGAAGCTTCAATTCAGTGGTATGCAGTGCCAATTGCACGACACGTCAACTGGCGAATAGATAGAGGTACTAGCCACTTGAAGTTTCAGATCCGCACGATATACAGAAGCTGGTTTGTTAAGAGTTCGGGCAGTATATTTTGACTCTCTACGTCTATGACACCTTCGCTGGATCAAGCATGATCGTTGCCTTCCTTACACGACGTGGAAAACTCATATCCCGAACATGACAGAGGCTTGCATCGTGAAAGTCCTGCATAAATTATCATAGTTTGTGATTCTTTTATAGAGAGACATGTCGGTTAATACTTAGACACCTACATGGAAGTGACCAAATAAATTGGTATTTTGAAAGAGATTGACTTCATTGCCCAGTCCTAAAATAACTCGACTTTTTCTGAAGTTGTGCGTGAATCAATTTCATCACAACCAGGAAACCATGTAGAACAAGTAAGTTGATAGGTGGAAATAACAGCCTATGCAACGTGAAGTCTATGTATATGAAGTTGATTATGGTTGGAATTGTCAATTTGTATAAAAAAGGATTCCTATGAGAATTTTATTCAAGTGTAAATGATTAAGTAGGCGTTTGGGCATAGAAACTAAAAATAATTTCACTTTTTTGAAAAAATTTAAATTGGTGTTAGAGTTATGTTTGGCCATAGTTTTTGCAAATAATATTTAGTTGTTAGAATTCACTTTTCTTTAAAAAATATCAAATATGATTTATATCCCCAATTTTTAAAAACTAGCCAAATCATCCAAAATAAATTATAAACATAATAGCTTTCGGTGTCCTTATAAAGACAATCTGAAATCATTCAGCAAATCAATCTACTTTGCATATTGATTTAACGTGTGGTTACAGGGATTTCAACTCATTATATGAGTGAAAATTAAGCTCCTATTTTGCTTTGCAATGCTGTTTTCAGACCATGTAAGATCATAATTTGCAAATTGAGCTTTGTTCACTGATGCATACGACCTCTTTTATATCCCTCCGATCATGAAACTCATAAGTCAAATTTATCACGGGGTCAAATTTATAAAAATAGAAAATATAGGGTAAATTTTGAAAAGTGAAAGATAAAAGCAATGATCAAAAACAAAAAAGTGAAAATTATGAAAACAAAATTTGAGATATTTTTCAAATTTATGTATTTGGAATTTGAAATGGCCAAACACCAATTTCCAAAAAAAAGTGGGGGAAAATCCTAGAAAAGTAAAAACTATGTATGGTCAAACGGGTCCTAGGTCTCATTGTCCTACGTGGTGGAATACCCAGCAAAGTCATAGCTGCTCCACATTAAAAAAAACATATGTTGTCTTCACCGCTACACGTGTACTCCAAGACATGTCTCAAGGTATGACAAACTTCATTCCGAAAAGCCTTGAAGTAAGAGATATTTGTAGACACATAAATTTATTGGCTTAAATTAATATAAAATTTGAATTAAGTTCATAATCATTTGGATCAAATAATTAATTTGGACTTCACAAATATATAAGTTCATTTTATTAAATTCAAGCTCAAAGTTCATTTCATTTGGAGGCCCAAATCCATGCCACACGTTTAAGTGACGTGGCAATTTCAGTCAATTACAAGAACCAATTAAAAGTTGTCAAGTATCCAAGATGACATGTCTTGGTCAATCACAAGCAACCTTATCACATACATTTGTGATAAGTTTGGAACTCACATGATCCAATCAGAAGGAGGCAAGAGAGTTCATCCACACTTGGTCTGCCTACTTCCCACAACTATAAATAGGGGAGTTACATAACTTTCTGAGAATTTCTAGGAAGGATTGGAGAAAGCATTGACATCAACTATGTAGTTCTTCAAATGAGTGTTCAACAGAGTTTTCCCCAGAGATCAACTGAAACAACGAAGAACTACTCTACATTCCTAGCGATCAAAACACATCTCTAGGAGGTCCAAATCATTCTGCAATTCGAGAAATACGCTACTAAAAGCCTTCGGATTATAGAGACGTTTAGGAGAGAAGAATCAAGGAAACAACAAAATTGTACTCACAAGATTCATAAATAAAATTATATTTTATTTTTTATTGCAATTAATTTTGGATACTTGAAAATTTGTTGCGAACATACACACCATCATAATCATAACAAACATGAATATCAAAATTCATGGTTGATATTTCTAGATATTCATTTTGTTTTCATTA
This sequence comes from Anisodus acutangulus, assembly GCA_029783415.1. Classification (NCBI taxonomy): domain Eukaryota; kingdom Viridiplantae; phylum Streptophyta; class Magnoliopsida; order Solanales; family Solanaceae; genus Anisodus; species Anisodus acutangulus. The sequence goes on along the minus strand of CM056510.1, from coordinate 38,047,053 downwards.
GAATAATTTAGAATCCAGATAATGAGCGGGAAATCAAAAGAAGAAAAAAAAACTGTTTGCAGTGAACATTCTTTAGGCCACATTTGGCTAAAATTACCCTATCTCTTTTGGGATAAAATTCACTAATATGCTCCACTTAAACGTAAACGATTTAGTTTATCTGCATCCCTTAAACATGTATTTGAATTTACACTAGATCTTGGAAGTTTTCTCATACGAAGTCTCGGGGTATGGGTCCATCCCAATTAAAAATGGACTTCTCTTTGATAAAAATAGCTTAAACACCCTAAGTGGAACTCCTATACAACGTGAATCATGATTCTCCGACACCAAATGCTTAAGGAAAATCAAGAAAGAAATGTGTTAGGCTATTATACAAAGAGTCAAAATTCCGATGGAACAGTTTTCTACAGCTTGAAATCATTTTTTTTCATTGCTTAAAGTGTTAATTATTTGATGCAATTAGCTAGATTTTGTGTCTAGTTCTATTATCCTACAAAAGTCATAAATCTATGTTGAATGATCCAGAATCTTTATGATGATGAAGATGACTTCAACATGGATGAGATAATAATAGTATGATCCAATTTCAGTTTTTATAAATAAAAATAAATCCTTTAATGCCAGATTCTTGGTTTTTTGGGTGATGTAGAGTAGAAGAGAGAGAATGTCCAACACAGTTTCATTCAGTACAATGCAAATCTATAAACAAAAGATTGCTAAACTTACTTGGGGGTGTTAACAGCGATTCTCACCTACTTTATAATACTCAATAATCAGATTCAACAAAAATCCAACTTCCAAAGTAATCCAAATATAAAAAATGACATGGAATCAAAGGTGAAGAATGACAAGTGGAATCATTCAACTGTGAGATGTAAATTCGCGCTTCCTATGCCAATAAATTGGATTTTACAATTACTATGAAGGACTACATATTACCAAAACTGCTGGTACTATAAAGTTTTTCAACAACCAAAGAAAAAAATGGCGAAAACAAATTCCAACAGTAACAAAGCTACGAATAACTTATGAATGGAATAAAACCCAGAAAACAATGCCAAACTGGTTACTCCAACATACGAATGAATGTTTCTTATAAAACCTTGTTTAATGTCTTCCCCTAACATTCACTTTTTCAAAACAGGAAACATGTCAGTCAGCTGAGCTTCACAATCAGATTCCAGAGCCCTACGAAACAAGGCCCTCAGATTAGGGTCTGTTAAAACCTGAATGACTTTGCCACAGAACTTCCGGACATCAGCTCGTCTTGATGCCTTTTCGGGCATATTTTTCAACAGCGCATTAACAAGACAGCCTAACTTTGAAAGATAGCTGCTGTCATCAGGCTTTGAAGAAACAATCGATTTTAAAATCTCAATAACCAGCTCAAGAGCTTCAATTTGTCGAAACTGTAGCTTCGCACTAGCACATTTCTCCAAAAGGAACCCAAATAGGTGATGTCCAATCCATGGTCGTCTTTTAAAAACTTCTTTTAGAAACTCACACTTCATTCGAGTAGTTTTACTATCTAAGTAGCCCACCAGCTTTTCCCTGAATATACAAAAAACCTCCTGAAGCTCAGACTCTGGAAGATTTTTGGCATCAATTATCTTCAGAATCCAAAATGTTGAACTCTGAGCAAGAGAATTGATCATTTTGTATCTATTCAAGGCGGCAGACAGCTTTTTCTTTGACAAGCTAGAAGCAGATTTCTTTTTCTTGAAGGGTTTTGCAGCCAGCGCCAAGTTCCTTTCCAAGAGTGACTTAAGCACTGGGAACTGGATGGCTTCACCTCTTGGATAGTCCTTTGCCTTGAAGATTTTCTTCTGTAAAATTCCCCAAATTCGCTGGCCAAGTTGTTCGTTACCTTCCGTAGTATGCGGGTTTACAAATGCTTGAGCTAGGCTTGAGAATATTTTCAACACTTGTGGCTTCCCTGCAAAATGGAAAATTTAAACAACTAGTCACCCCTTAAAAGAATCATTAAGATCAAACAAACAGTGCCGTTGAAGCTGCAGTGCTTAATACCAGGGGAACCACAGGTTTAGCCATAAGAATAAAGTGTATGCTGCTGCATCTTTTATTTCATGATATTCAGCATAGGTAATATTTTCCACTTCTAGGAGAATGACATAAATAAAGACATATCATGCAGAACAATATGATGGCTGAAAAAAAGAGTTTGATAGGAATGTCATGTCATAGGAAGATACACAAAGTGATTATTAAATGCTAAATGCTAAATGCTATATAACAATTGTGAGACCAACATTATATGGAGGCGACGCTAGGCCTCTAAAGGTCAACATGTATATAAGAAAAATACCGTTGATATGTGAATGTTATAGTGGAAGTTAGGTGAGTAAAATTGAACAATATGAGAAATGATGACGCACCAGAGGAGCAAGCAGTACAACACAACAACAACAACATACCCAGTGAAATTCCACAAAGTGGGTCTGAGGGTAGAGTGTACGCAGACCATACCCCTACCTGGGGAGGTAGAGATGTTGTTTCAGTTAGACCCTCGGCACAAGGACAAGCAGTTCAAAGCAGTGTATAAAGCCATGGGAAGATACTATAAAACATGATAAAGCTGTCTGAAATGGAGCAAGAAGTACACGTAGAATAAAATGAGAAGAGGTTGTTCTAAATTGGCTTCGCCTCAAGATGTACCGATATGTAGGTGCACAAAATGATGATTGAGAGTAATATAAAAGATGAGCCAGACATTAATCACAAATAGGGAAGACTTTCAAAAATCTTAACCAATGCGAAGTTTTTTAAAAAAAACTGGTACTTGGTTAATAAGAGTAGAACACAAATGGAAAGAGCCAATAGGTGATACCCAACCAGTTGGAATGAAGTATCAGCTGTTTTTGTTGTTACGTTTACACTGGTCAAATGTTCCATCAAGAGGCTTTTATTATGATTAAAACTTGTATGTCTACCCCAGTTCCATCATGATGATCATGCCACAAAGCTAATAAGATCAAGCTTTGAAGTCAAGTTAGACATCCTTAAGATAAATACACTTGGGGCTCGTTTGGTAGCTGGTTAGAGTTATGCACGGTTTAGTTGTGCATGAATAAGGGATTAGTTATGCGGAGTTTGGTTATGTAAGAATCACAATGCATGAATTATTTTTTTGGATATTCGTTTTGTTGCATCAGAAATTAATACATTATATAATTCTTAAAATAAAATACTTATTTACAATGATAATGTTTGATCTTTAAAAATGATGCAAGGTCCAAGGTATATAGTTGGGAGTTGGGACGCCTGAGAAATGCAATCAAAATCAAAAATTTAGTTCTGAAGTGATGAGGATAAATTTGTCATTTTAGTATTTTTATCCCTGTTTGACACAACCTATATCTGTTTTACTTATGTGGGATTGCAAAATGATAACCACACACCGTACTTGGTGTGTTGAGTTTTAAACAAATCAAACTAAACAGCTACCAAACATGATACAAGTTATGTTAATTTTTGAAAATGAAAAAAAAAACTTTCCCAACCAGCAACCAAACAACCCCTTAGTGAATAAAGAAAAGACTTGCCTGGATTTTCATGTAGGTAAATCTCCAGTAAAGAGAGGACACGAAGCTTGAAGAGGGCAAGCTGTGAATGAGCAGTTTCACTACCAGCCTGGTTCTTCCTATCCTTCAAAAATTTAGCAATAGAGGTGTCCATGCCGAGCATTGCATCATCATCCCAATCAGAATCATCATCAGAAGCTTCAGGAAGTTCTGAGCTAACACCCTCAACACCAACTACTGTCTCTGAGTCATCTGCATGTCCATCACTCTCCGCAGTTTCATCCATCTCTGCTTCATCTGATTCCTCTGCTTCTTCCATGTCAAGAACGTCATCATCGCCGTCGTCGTCATCTTCGTCCTCACTGTCTGTTTCTTGGTGTCTGGCTGGTTTGAGATCTTTCTTTATAACCCGCAACATTCGAAGTAACCCATCATCCGTGACATCATGACCAAAACATTTGAAAACCTAAAAAGACAAGAATGTTTTTTAAGTAGGCAAAGAAGAACCTGAGTACAACAGCTGTTGCAGAACTGATGGGATATTAAGTTTTTCTGTAGGTTACCTGCTCAATAGCTGTCCGCATCGGAGCTGATGACTGTGGCAGCAACGAAAGCATGGTGTCCACTAGAACATCCATGAATTCAGGTGTGTCATCGCCATCTGCTTCATCTTCTCCAGAGGAAGCAAGAAGATCAGAAGATCGAAAAGCTTTTGTACAGCAAATAACCAATTCAGAGGCGGCTTCAGAAAATTCTTGAGGCCGAAGTAGGACTTGAAGCAACAATTGTATCAGAAGGTACCTCATGGAATGAAACTTATTGGTTTCAATACTTGGACCTAAGTTTCTCTCCTGCCATTGTTTGGAGAAAAGAACAAGGTCAGAGAACAAAAATTAACAATCTAACTTTCTCACAGAAGATATTAATTAGTTTTCACTCTCCTGGACACGGTGAATAGTGGTTAATTTGACAGAGAGAGAATACAAGTTGTTGATGGTAATAACTAATATAAGATGAGTAATAAGTTAATAACAGGACATGGCTGTTTCAGTTAAGAGCTTACTAAGACTCCTGAAACCAAAGCAGAAGTACGTTCTTATCAAACAATATAGGAGAATTAAAAGGCCTAAAAAGCAAGGGACTTTGGTTTAACAAAGACACAAAAAACTTGGACTAGTGTTTAGGTCAGCAACATTACTAGGATGCTACAAAATGAAGCGACACAAAATTTCACCTGTCTTGAGAGCTGAGACTCCATGGCCTGCAATTTTTTGATTGCTTCTTCATCATCATCGCTCAAGGACCTAAACAGCGAAACAGAAGGAATGTTTCGCAATGTGGTAAGAAATCGCATGAAGTAGGCTCCAAGATCATTAGCTTCAAGACCACTTGCCACAACTTGAGGTCCTTCGCCTTTTTGAGAATTTGATAGCAGTAATTGTAGCTGCTCAATGCACGTCCTACAAAGAGCACTTGAAATGGCAGACTTCGGCCACCTAAATTTTTCTTCCAATTCAAAAGATGTCACCTCAGTTCCAAGAGTTGAAGAAAATAAACCCTGAACTGCCAAAAATTTTAGAATTTCTCTTTGGACCCTGAACCTTGCATTTGTATCCAGAGTTAGATGCTTCAAGCAATTGGGAAGTGACTCTATAACCCAGGCTTTCAAAAAATCTGGCGTTCCTACTGCTCCAATAGAACCCTTACCTTCTAACGAAGCAATTTCTGAGTTGTCATCTGTAGTTTGACTCTGATCTGAAGGCTCCTCCGAAGCATGAGTTTCGTCCAGGAACATGTCAACTAAGTTCTGAATGAGAAGCATGCATCCAGACTCAGTTTTAAACTCGGACATCAACTCTTTTACTGTTTTTGACCTGGTGATGCAATCAAACTTCCCATTACTATGTTTCTGTAAAGCCATAATAACTGCCACTCTTCTAACATCATCATGCTTGACCCACTCGGAAAATTCTCTTAAAAAGTGTTGACCGGCTTTGAATAGATTAGTGTCTTTCGCAGAAAGTACATCCTTTAAGCACTGTACAACTTTGTAGGACAGGACGTTGTAGATGCATGACGCTGGCAGTTTTGGAAGGAGAAGCAGCAGAACATTGAATGCCAAATTCTTGCAATTATGAGATGATGGAAGAAGTGATCCTTCAATGATAATTTCACAAAAAATTTTAAGATTTTTCTCAATATCTTCTTCTGCTGAGCTGCCCTTGCGGCCTTTTTTGTGCTTTTTTATGGAACTTAAAGCTGCTGAGGGATCAAAATCTTGTAGAACATTTTCAGGTAAAAGAATATTTACCAAGGAATACCATACACTGTGAGTTCGTGGCTGGCAGAAGTGGGATTCCTGCACATCCATAAAGTCAACAGATCAAAATATGAACAAAACGTTTCAAGGAAAGAAAATGAAGAAGTTCAGTATCACCTTCAAGCAATTGGAAAGCAAGGACAAATGTTCCACGGTGAAAAGCCGGCTGGGGCTATAAGGAAATGGCAGAAGCTTGCCAAACACTTTATTATCAATGCCTGTTTTCTCATGTATAGTAAGGGCAAGAAGCAAAGCATCAGGATTTCCAACTTCCGTTGGACCTTCAAACCACTCTTTTAATCCAGGAGCTTCAAGTACATGATTCAATGAAACTTCAACAGGTAACTGACATGGCAAAAATATGATGGTGAGACGGCTAAACAGAATGCAGCTTAAGCAAAGACCAAAAGTAGAGGACAAGGACAATATGATGAAGCAAAAAACACCAAATGAAAAAAGTTAAATCAGCAACATGACAAAAGCACATCTTAGAGTAGTAGGAAGAGGTGATATTATTTGGATAGGTGTAAGACATGATGTTTAATAGGCAATCGAACAAGATCCCAGAAGTTCCATACGGAGATATTTAAACTCATACGAGTTTGTAATGATGCAAGAAAAGCCAAACTGTGAAGTTATTTTCAATAGATAACTAAAGTGAATGTGCTAAGCCTAAATTTGCAATTCATGGGCTTGTAAAAGTTAAAGACCTTGTCAACCAACTCCAAAATAACTGAGACAGCAGGCTCTTGTAAGTAAGTCTTCTTTGCTGCCAGCGAGACAAGAGAACCAACAAATTCTTTAATATAAGGAGTGTTCTTATCAGCAGTCCACTCTAAAGTTAATCTCCCTGATCTTGCAATAGCTCCATAAGCAAACAAGCGTCCCAATAGGCAATCTTTTATGTCCTACAATACCAAGTTAAACTGTTAAGACGGCCCATAAAAACCCTAATAAGTTCACAAAAGGCGATCCTTCCCACCTGACCCTTCATGGAAGAAGAGAACTCCAATAATTCAACAATTAGCTTCAACAGCGCGTCCACTTTTATGCATGGAACTGCACCAACCAAAACTGTCATGCCTAATGCAAACCCTTGCCTTGCACACTGCGCATATAAGAAAACAGATAAGGCTTTATATGGGAACATTCAGCTCATCGGGACAATCATACTATAAGCAGAAGAGACATCTGTCTCTAAACCTCCATTATTTCATTTAGCCTCTAAATTCAAACATGTAGAGCATAGAACTATCAAAAAAAATCAAAGACACGAGCTATGAGTATCTACCTGTCAGCGTGATCATAAAGTAACCTTTATGGTTCTAGTATAAAATAACATTTCAAAGGTAAAGACAGAAGAGCATAGCCTAAGCATCTTATTTTACAATGCAAAGTAAAGGTTCTAGTATAAAATAACATTTCAAAGGTAAGGACAGGAGAGCATAGCCTAAGCATCTTATTTTACAATGCAAAGTTTTCCAGCATGAATGTGCTATTATCAGATGGGTATGTCAGCACGAATCAGCCAAGAACCCACATAGATATTAGTCTCCCTAGAAAATTCAATTATATAATGAAGATGCGAAGACACTAAAGCATTCAAATTTAATAGTAACAATATAATTAGGCACTGATTTTCAACAAAATCACGGAGCATTGTGCTACAATTAACCGAACACACCTCTCTTGATGAAGAAACGCCACGAATTAGCCTTCGAACAGCATATCTCAACGAAGGGGCACAGTTATTCAACCCATCATCCTTTTCAGCTTCCAACTTGAACTGTCCCTCAACCACTTCCTTGTTCTCTAGACTATCATAAGCCTTCTGAACTTCAAGCAATTCAGCAACTAAAGAATAAGCAGCTGCTTCTCTAATGGATGCCTCAGCAGCTGCAAGGTCCTTAAATACACCAATGTGGAACTCAGGCAACCCATTAGTATTAGGAGAAATCTCAGTCCTCTGATTACTTATCGCTTCAGAAGAAGCCATTAGTTTTTGCTTAGATTCGTGCTTTTTCTCAGACTCCACTCTGCGCCTCTCTTTGTCTAGAGCTCTTTTTCGCTTCTTACTCTCCATAAGATTGATAGAAATCTTGTTAGAGGTTGATGGGGTATTGGGCTCCTCTTCGGCCTTTCTTTTTTTCTTATCTTTCTTCATTTTCTCCCTTGACTGCTCAGACCCAACCATCTCCATACTCATAATTCCAACGTTTGTCTATCATGTCAAAAGTCCAAGTTGTCAGGTGTTAACAAATAATATAATGTGTTCAAACATAAATATAAAAATAAAAAATTGCAAAGTTTTTATCTTTATTTTGGTAGTTCCTAAAATACAGAAAATGTTGCATTTTCCTCAAACCATAAAATGTTTCTGCTTGACCAAAGTATAAACGAGAAGACTCATTCTTTTATCCAAACATAACCACGTGGAACTGAAGCCAAAAGTTTCCTATTCATGGGGTAGTATTTATAACAGATGAACACAATGAGCTACGATATACAGGCTACCATGGGTTGACTAATTGACCCGTTAAGAAGCCAAATTGACCCATCTAGAATGGATCAGCTTGGGTAACAAGCCAAATTGACCCAGTAAGAAAATATTACTGTGTATATTTCCCTTACAGACTGTAGTCCCATCTGTTTTCTGTTCAATGTAATCCACCCTACAATTTCTATAAGTATAACCAGGGTAACTTTGATCTCGCACAGACAATAGAACATATTCTCTGTTCCACAATCAACCATAAACTCGGAGCCAAATCATCAATAATATAAATCAACTAGAGAAATCGAAATGGGATGTTTATTTAACCAGAATGTGAAACTTTAAATCTTTTTCAGATGAAGGAAACGTTAAGATTAGAATAGCAAGGATCTAACAGAACACAACATAACAGGCTGAAAATGGAGAAACAGAACTCACAGTTTTATAGTCGGACAGAGAAAAGGTAGCAAGTTCACGGCGACGAAGAGATGTGAGCTATGCAGGTAAAAGGGAGTTTATGTGTTAGGGTTTAGGGTTTTAGAGAGGAGGCGAAGAAAATATAGGATGCTAAGTATTTCCCAAGACAAAAATACAATTATTTTAGTGGTTCCTAAAATACAGATAATTATGACAAATTATAGAAATGAAAATAGAACAAAAGCAAGCTTGAATTCTTCAATATTTTTTAAAGAAAACAAAAACGAAATTGCAAAGTTGTAGTAGAATTATTTCATTGATTCCTTCCTATACAAACAAACGTTATAAAATGCAGCTCATTCAGCATTTGAACTCGTTAAATCCAAAATTCCATAGCCTCAATTTACTAATGAAAGTATAATTGTAGCTAAAAAATATCAATCAATGAGAAATACATATGGAATGTGTGAATATAGAAAAAGAGAAACAACTTAGCGGCAGAGGGTTTACCGGTTTAGTATGAATTAAGGGAGATGATTATTTATATTTGTTTTAGATCCAGCCCGCAACAAATGTGAGGCTTGGTCCATAGTTTTCACTTAATGGCCTCTAAACTTTTTGAGAAATTGATATAAATTATATAGCTTGCAAATGTATTTCTTTTGTATATAAATGTATTTATACATAAAATATAGTATATATTTTGATACATAAATATGGTTAACTTTTATATATTTGGCTTGTGAATGTTAATTCTGAAGCAAATGATGGCATATTATAATACTTTATCCATTCCAATTTATAAGAGCTGCAGTTTTATTCTATCTAAATTGGTACAAATTTAATTATTTGAAGAATTGAAACTATTTCAGTATTAAAAGCAATGTCAATCACGAAATATTAAAAGAGTCGTTCAATTACATATAGAATCAGCCTATCTTTTTTTTTCTTCTTGTCAGTTTATCTTTTAGAAAAATAAAATTAATGTGATCTAACCTAAAATAGAGAAGGTGATAATTAATTAATCTTGAAGATATAGTTTACGTTGGCTAATCCTAATACATTAGCATCCTAACAGCTATTTTAGTATTGTTTTCTCACATCGCAAAAAATTGATGGAACGATACCGCCTCTTAAATTGAAACAACAAACGAAAAAGAAATACTAATACACGTTACTTTCAAATGATCATGCATTAAGGAAGTCTACTACAGAAGAAATTTAATTAGGTAATTACTGGAAGCTCTAAAACACGGAAAAAGGTTTATGGATCACATCCGAATTCCAACATCCTTCGCCGTAGTTATTCTTTTCTTTTTGGTCGTGGAATTTCAAGTAGCTTAGATATCCTTGTGAAAATATATCGAGATATTACTTTGTTGATATACCAAAGTCATTTTCAACACTTGGGGATCGTTTGATTTGATTTATTAGTTATATATATATATAACTAATAATATATGAGGTCCATCTTTCTTTGCAAGAGAATAAACAATACAAAGAATTGCTTTGCAAGAATTGTTGTCTAAGAATTACATACTATATGAGGTTCATCTTTCTTATCCATATATTATTAATAATACGTATATTACTTATTCCATCTTTTATCTCAATAAAATAATGTATAAATTTCCGTATAACTTATATCCGTATTAACTATACTACAGTGATTTTCAGAATTAAAATCCACATAATTTATACGGATTTTAATACCGAAAACCAAACATAATAATGATTTATATACCAAGGTTAACTTGGCTTATACTTTGAACCAAACAACTCATTGTTACCTTCTGAAAAGGCTTCTGTTACTTTCGGCTAATACCAATATTGAGATATTACATAGATTGCATAAATTACAAAAAAAAAATTGCTATGTTACCAGTTATAATCAAAAAGCTTATACAACCCTTAGCCCAGCTTCCAGGCGAAACTAATGCATCTTTCATTTAATAAACTTTACTTCTGTGAAGATAAAAGCCAAAACAATACTCAGTTCCATTCGAGAAGTCCAGAAACCGTGCCGAATCAAGCATGCAAAAGGTTGGAACAGAGCACAGTATCATCTTATTGTGGAAACAAAACATTGTTTGGTCGATTTCAACACAGAATTGTTGGCAAAAATTGTACTCGCCTGTCTACTAAAGAAAGTCAAGATTAAAAAATTCACATCAACTCAAAGACCCATTTTAGTACAACCAGTTTTTGAGCTTGAGCATAAAATTACTTGGAAGGGGAGGGGGATGAGAGATGGGAAAAAGCTCATTTTTAGTAGTAGATCTATAACTCTCGCTCCGTCTCTCATGCACTAGCACTACTATTCAATTTGGCCTAGAATAATCTATTTCTTCACTTCCTCGTATTCAACCTCTGGTGGTTGATCTCCTCCTTGCGAACCTCCAGATGCACCACCAGAACTGCCGCCAGCCATGTGCTCTCCAATCTTTGAGACAGCTTTGTTTGCTGCATCAAGTTTTGACTTGATCTCATCAATGTTCTCAGTCCCCATTGCTGCTCTCAAGTCCGAAACAGCTGTCTCAATTTCTGTAGCCACCTCCTTGGGCACCTTGTCCCTGTATTCATTCAAGCTCTTCTCTATACTGTATATGGTAGTGTCTGCACTGTTCCTGAGATCAATAAGCGTCTTGCGCTCTTGATCCTTCTGGGCATGCATTTCAGCTTCCCTGACCATCTTGTCTATCTCATCTTCTGATAGACCACCAGATGACCGGATGGTGATCTGCTGCTCTTTGTTAGTAGCCTTGTCCTTAGCGGACACGGTAACCATTCCATTTGCATCTATGTCGAAGGTGACCTCTATCTGAGGCATACCTCTTGGTGCTGGAGGAATACCCACTAGTTCAAATTCACCCAGAAGCTTATTATCAGAAGCCATCTCACGTTCACCTTGTAATACCTTGATGCCCACTTGAGTTTGATTGTCCGCAGCAGTAGAAAAGACCTGAAATACAAGAGGAAGCAGCACATGGTAACCTCTACAAAAATAGGCATACTTTACATTAAGAATAGAAGCCCTGGACATACATGTGTCATCCTTCCCCAGATCAAATTTGAGCAGAGACAAAATACAAGATGTTAATTTGTGAATTATACTATAGTGATGATGGAAGAAAATAATAGTAGTAACTGAAAGTAGCAAACTTTAAAGTTTTACTTGAGCGGAATTTGAATCCTTGAAAATTGTATAAACATGGAATGGTCACATATTCCCAAAATGGAAAAGATTATATGGATTCTGGAAGGAAGAACCGCTATTGGCAAGACTAAGCAAATAATAAAAAAGAACAGGAGACAACATTTGGATCCGACGACTCACCTGGCTTTTCTTTGTGGGAATGGTAGTATTCCTGTTGATTAACCTAGTAAAGATACCTCCCAATGTCTCAATACCGAGAGATAGCGGAGTCACATCCAAAAGAAGCAACTCTTTAACATCACCACGGAGAATACCACCTTGAAGTGCAGCTCCCATGGCAACTGCCTCATCTGGATTGACACCTTTGCTAGGGCTTTTACCAAATATCTCAGAAACTATTTCCTGCACCTTAGGAACCCGTGTCATACCTCCAACAAGGAGGACCTCATCCACATCTTTTAAGGATACTCCGGCATCCTTCAAACAATTCTTGCAAGGATTCCTTGTCCTCTCAATTAAGTGGTTCACCAATGTCTCAAATTTTGATCTTGTCAGTGTGATATTAAGATGTTTAGCCCCTGATGCATCGGCTGTGATGAACGGCAAGTTAATATCTGTTTGAGATGTTGAGGAAAGCTCTATCTTAGCTTTCTCAGCTGCCTCTCGAAGTCTTTGCAGGGCAAGCTTGTCTTTTGACAGGTCAATTCCCTCTGTCTTCTTAAACTCGGTCACTAAAAATTCCAACAAGGCATTGTCAAAATCCTCTCCTCCTAAAAAGGTGTCACCGTTGGTCGCCTTGACCTGAGTGGATGTAAGTAGAGAGTTGAGTAACCACGGCAAGATACACAACTTTAGAGAGTATCACAAACTTCACTTACCTCAAAAACGCCATTGGATATCTCCAGGATTGAAACATCAAACGTTCCACCACCAAGATCAAAAACAGCAACAAGCCCTTCTTTGTTGTTCATACCATAAGAGAGCGCAGCTGCAGTAGGCTCATTTATAATCCTTTGCACATCAAGACCTGCAATTCGGCCGGCATCCTTTGTTGCCTGCCTCTGAGCATCATTGAAATAAGCTGGAACAGTGATCACAGCTTTATTAATAGATTTCCCTAGGTAGGCTTCTGCAGTTTCCTTCATCTTTGTTAGAATAAATGCTCCAATTTGGCTTGGAGAATATTGTTGTCCATTTGCTTCAACCCAAGCATCTCCATTTGAGCCTCTCACTATCTTGTAAGGAACCATCTTCATCTCCTTCTGCGTTTGAGGATCATCAAAGCGTCTGCCAATAAGACGCTTGGTTCCGGAAAGAGTGTTTGTAGGATTGGTAACTGCCTGACGCTTGGCTGGAGTACCAACAAGCAGTTCTCCTTTCTGGTTAAAGGAGACCACAGAAGGAGTTGTTCTAGCCCCTTCAGCATTCTCAATGACTTTAGGATTCTGCATAAATAAAGTAGGATTCAGTATCTCAGAAAAGATCTCAACAAAAGTTTAGCATTTCAACAAATCTAATCCATACCTTCCCCTCCATCACTGAAACACAAGAATTGGTAGTACCCAAGTCAATCCCAATAATTTCATTTCCAGCAGGTTTAGAGCTGCAATGAAAGGCAAATGAGATTGTGCAGAAACAAACACAACACTACAAGGTAAGATTGCACAGAAACAATTACAACACAGGGTAGAAAGGAGACGGGTAGCTACAAACCGCATACCTGAACGGTCTAGCCAGACTAGCCCATTTATTACCAACAAGTGATGGACACCACGAAGGCTTTGTGTTGGAAGCAAACTGCACAAGCCAACAAACAGACATAATAGAGAGAGGTTAGCTAATCAAAAGCTAGGAAATGAGAGACTACTAGCAAGATCTTACAAACCAATCAACTACACCTCAATCCCAAACTAACTGGATCGGTTACACAAAATCTTCTATATCCATTCTACTATATTCTAGCCTATGTCATATTGGCTAAATTGTTGAACAACAACAAAAGTATAATGACATTAGATAACACACTATTAGCTAAGTCTATCAGCAACGGCAGTCGATATTCACCCTTCCTTTGTAGGTTTCTTAATTTTTATCTAAACATCTAAACTCGATAATTTGAGAGGAATCTATGGCAGCTAAAACATATTAAGCGATCTATATATTCATCAAATTCAAAAAAAAATTGCAATATATCAAACATGGAATTATAAACTAACAAATCCGAAACTATTAGAAACTTCACAATTTTTATCGGACAGCATTTTTCTTTATTAGAATAAAATTAGGTTTCACGTGCTTTTTTATCTCAATAATAGAGGGAAGCTATAGCAGCTACAACATATTACACAACCTCTGTTTCATAGTCAAACCATAAACTCGGAGCTAAACTATCAATAATCTAAATCGACTCAAAATTCGAGAAGTGTGATTTAAAATGACCAGCTATGGATATTAGAATATGAAGGATCTAACAGAACACAAACATAACAAAACGAACTCACAGTTCTATACGAAGAGGTAGCAAATTCACGGCGGCGGAGAGATCTGAGCAACACGGCGGTCGCCATAGGAAGAAGGCTAATTCGTAATTAGTGGAGGGAGTTAATTCTCTCTGTTAGGGTTTTTTGGGGGTTTTAAAGTAAGGGAGAAACAGATGCTTGTAGAAGGGGTTAGATGAGAGAGAGTAAGTATAGGCTGCGTTGCGGTGTATGGTAAAACTTAAGTAGGTTTGAGAAAGTTCTAGATGCCTGCTTGCTGTGTGCACTTCAACCGCTTTTTTCTTTTTTGAAGAATAATTCTAATTAAAAAAAAGGTTATGTAGCAGGGTTTGTTTAATTTTTTCATGTTTGATTGATCAAAATATTTTGAAAAATATTTTTTTTAGGAAATAAATTTTAAAAAATGAGGAAAATGACTTCACTAATTGAAGTAGTAAAAAACAAGTTCATAAGTGACTTTTCAAGTTTATTGTCTCCTACCTACCCACCCAACGCACCCAACCTCCACCTCTTTGACCATCCCACCCCATCACCCCGAATACCCACTCCCAACTCATCCACCTCCACAGTATTTTGGTAAATTACATATAAATGCGATCTTAGGGTAATATTTTTTTGCTTATATCAAACACTAGAAAATAAGTAAGAAACCCACTTGTTTTTCGAGAAAATATTTTGCATAGAAAACATTTTTGTGGACAACAAATTTTTTTTAAATTTAAATCCGTAAAAAGTTTAGATTATAGTAAGTTCAAGATATATTAGTCCAAATAAATATTATGGATTAATGTAATTGAATTGATTATTTAAGTCCTATAAATATGAATTTAATTAAGGGTCCAATTTCATTGGGCTAGTCCATTAGTTTGGGCTATAAATGATGAGTCCACTTTGCTAAGTCTAACATGTCATCTTATCCTAAAGGCCCAAATTTGTGTCACATGTCAAATAACGTGACTTATTAGCTCTTATGAAAGAACGAAATGGGTTATGGTTCCTTGTGGGTATCACGAAGTTTGCGAATTCTTACGAAAGATATAAAGTGAAGGGGTAGGTTTTCATTGTAACGAGAGCCGAGATTCTAAAGACTCTAAGGTTGATGGATTAAGAGCTCGTGCTTATGACCCAATTAGGATGAGTAAATTCATGTAACAAGACCCCCTTAACTTTAAGATAAAGTAAAGAAGGTGATTATATGCTCCAAACGCTAACAAGAATCTGATGATCCCACGTTAGTGCGCTAAGTTTATAAAAGTGAAATCTTCACATAAGTAGGAACGTATGTAACATAACGCCTATAAGGGCATGAACAAAGCAGTATGACTTACCACTAGTTGGGTAAATAAGTGTCACCGCTGAGATAAAGCCAGTCGGGCATACAATTAAGTACCACCGGTTTGTGGCCGGTCGAGCAGACATGCATTTACCACTGAGCAACGGCCGGCTGGGCAGATATGTTATCCACCACCAGACTACAGTCAGTTGAACAGATATGCAGTTACCACCAGTTGGGTAGATACGTATCGTTGTTTACCACTGATTGGACAAGCACACTAATTACCATCAGTTGAGCAGCCATGTATTGTTATTTACCACCGATTGGGCAGACGCGTTATTCACAGTCGGCCTATGGTCAGTCGGGCAGTTATCCCTGATCAGTTGGACAGTTTAACGACTAGTATCATGACATTAATGTAGTGATGTGGAATATGGGTATAAGGTAGGAAGGATCGTATGTATATTAAGACTAAGTGACAGTTTAGATATACAGGTTGACTCATATCCTTATCTCTTTTACTATAATGTACTACTATATGTTATTTTCGCCTTACATATTCAGTACATTATTCATACTGATGTCACTTTGTATGGGGACACTGTGTTTCATACCGCGCAGGTGCAGGTAGGCGAGAAGAGGACCCGCTCCCGTAGATTGTGGGTAGATTTTAGCATTTGTTGGTGAGCTCTATTTCTTTATGGAGTATTGCCGAGTCGGGTCATGTATATATCTCTTTTGATACATTGGGTATGTCGAGGGCCCTGTCCTAGCTTATATTTTATGTTGACAATCTTATAGAGGCTTTGTAGATAAGTTTCGTATTGTACAGTTGTTTAGTACGACTTTGTCGGCTTTGACATATATATATATATATATATCTGTTATGAGTGGGTCTTCTGCTTGTAGGGTGTCACGTTGTGTATGTTACAATTGTTATTCTGAGGCCTTGTCAGCCCGGACTAGTGTAAGTTCGTGTGATGATATCCATGTGGTTCACTCGGGTCGTCTAGGCGCAGGGTGCCGGCCCCCCCAAAGGTTGGGGTGTGACATGTGGGCTGATCGACCATGATTTGGAAAGACAATAAGAAGAAGTAAGATTTTGATATATAGGTTATCTTTTTAATCTCTACGATTATTAACGTGAAAATTGGTGAGGTCAATATTTTATAATAACAAATCTTTTTTTCTTAAAAACTCAATGAACATTTCTTACTTTTGCGTGTGAGAAATATCTTTATTTTGTGCTCTATAATACATACACAAAAAGTAGAAATATATTAATTTGTTCAGGAACAGAATTTTATTTCCAAAAAAGAAATGAAGTAGATTTGGGGAAACTTTCTTGATAACAATTTCAATAATTTCTGATGAAAAAGAGACACAAACCATCATTTGTACTCCCTAATTTATTCTTACGTCTTGTAAATTAGCATCAACTATCTACTTATGACAGATAAATGAAAAGAAAAATAATGTTCTACTTTTGGTTTGGTAATGATTAAACTACATTGTAAATCTATATAAATATACAATTGCAGGACATGAACTCGGTGACTGTGGCGCAACCTAAAAGCAGGAATTGTATTTATATATATTTACAATTTTTTGACATTTTCTCTGCTTTCCAGCATAAAAAAATAAATAAAAAACATGAAAAAACCAAACGTCACTTTAACAGACCAAGCCTTTTACAACTTAGGGCGAAGATTGTCCAAATCTGCATAAGAAGTCCATGTTTTCATTTTATTTTCGATGTATGACTTTTAACACTCCCCGCACATCTAGATCTTGTTAATTGGAGCGTGAATAATATAATTTGTAGATCCAACATTGACGAACAAAGAATTGAAATGAGTCTTACTCTGATAATGTAAAAAAATAAATTTTAGACCTAACAAAACTTTAAAAAGTAGCTTGTAGGTGAATCCACGTTTCATTCCATATTAACCATTCGTACTCTTCTCTCTCCCCCTGGTCTTCCTGCATTCCCCTTTCCATTTACCGCGGGTAGACAGACTTGCGCATTCCTTTCTTCCCTTCCTCTCCCTCTGTATTCTTACTTCATTCTCAACTCCATTTCCCCCCCCCCCCCCTTAAATGTGATTTGCAGGTTTCAATCACTCCCCTCTCTGTATTCTTCCTCCAATAAATCGACTGAAAATACTACAATTGATACAGGTAGGCCACTTTCTGTTTTCCAACCACTTTAGGTATGCAACTTTTTGTTTTACTTTTGTTGCATATCGGCCACTTAACTATTCCCTTGGAGATTTTCTCACACTTGTTTGTTTTACTAAAACATGGCTCTTTAACTCCCATATCACGGATAAAGCAGTATTTTTGAATCTCTATACCACTTTAACTATTTTCTGCAATTCTCTTCTTATTCTGAGTGATAGTATCTTAAGAATTTACATTGTTGCAAAACATGTTGGAGTTTCTATGGTACTTTATAAAGCAGTACGGGAAGTAATAACTATTACAAATGTTCGAAAGGATAAATAAATGGTCAATATTCAAAACTGCCGCATGTGTGTTGTGTCTTGAATCTTGATCACCTTGCAAAGCCAATGTTGAGAACTGCCGCAAGTTTGTTGTGCCTTGAATCTTGATAACCTGAAATCAAGAAACAACTAAATCTGGATGGTTACAACGTTGTGTGTTGAGTCGAGGATAGCCCTCTATCCTTAAGACAAGATTGCCCCGTATATATGCTTTTACGTTAGCGGGCAATAGTCTCCCAAGATAAAACAACACTTTAATCTCAACACTACAAAACCAATAGGTTGAGCCTGGCGAAGAAAACAAATATGACTCGTCTTGCTGAAGATATGGAATAGGAAGGAAGAGTTTCTCAATACTCTTCTCTTTTGTCTCTGTGTATATAGTGTGTCTCTGTAGTGTATATCTTGTGTATATGTGTGGGTTTGCTCACTGATTTTCGTGACAATTTGCTCACTGTTTTGAGCTATTTTCGTGACAGTTTTCAGTGGTGTTTGCAGTGCGTTTGCTGCCTGTTTTCGTGTGTTTTCTGCTACTGTTTTGAGCCAAAAGAAGGCTCAATATATAGCAAGGAGGAGGCTGCCCAACAGCCACAAACAAGGCTGTTAATAGCCATTAGTGAGGGCTGTTAATGGCCATTTAGGAGGCAGATTTATGGCTGTTCATGGCCAAGTAATGGGCTGTTAATGGAGGAGTTAATCAGCCAAGTAATGGCTGATTAATGCCTCAAAAAACAGTCCCAACGGTAGGCTTCTGCCTTCCGTCACCTTCCCAAAACTTTGGGGACCAAACTGTAAATATTGAAATATGAAAGAATTCTGGTCCAAACTGTACATATGAAACTTCAGGATCAAACTGTACATCTGGCAGAGTTCTCTGGTCCAAAAAGATAATATTAGACAGCCCCACAGCCCCGTGAACCCGAAACCGGACGGGACGGGCGGGCGGCGGCGGCGCGCGTGTGGGCTTAGCCTTGAACCCAAGCACATCTAGGTCTTCCCTCCTTTAAACACATGGGATACCCCTCGGGGTCCCAAACCATTTACCAATTAGAGACTTATATAGAGAGCAATTCTTCCTATTCCCACCGATGTGGTAGATTTGTCCCACACCACATTTCCATGTCTCAAACACCTTACTTTGTGGACCAATATCTCTTTCATTTCTTAACGAAATTAGACGATTCTTGGCCCTACGGTCATCTACTCACTTCGTAGATCATGCATGTGTAAAGAGACGAGGTCTCCAACATACGGAACACTAGTGTTTAATTCATCAAAGATGGGTGGACGCATCTCCCCGCCAAAGGCTAATTTCCAACAAAACATGCTCTTTCCTATATGTCTGAAGTTTTCCGAGAATTCTCATGGGAGACGCAGAAAATAACTCCGGCACAGATATGCAACTTCTCTTTTTTCAACCACTTTATGTTACTTTTATTGTATAGTACATTAATTCGGCCACTCAATTATTCACTTGGAGATTTTCTCAGACTTCGTTCTTTTATTAAAATTCATCTCTTATCTGTTCAAACTCTCTGTTGATTAGAAATGAATTCAGTCCCCTGCTTAGTATTTTTTTTTATTATTCATATTGCTTTGCTATTATTCGCAGAAATGAATGCATTTAACATAGCAATAACATTGTAATGATCATGAAATAACTTTTTTGTCGCATCAATAATGATAAGGAAATATATTTTTTGCTTTCATATCCTTGTCATTTCTCCATTTATCTAAGGGCTTTTCACTTTCTTCAAAAGAGACGCCACATGCTATTCCTTCAAAGTCGTACCTCTTTTTCTTCCTCTTATTTTTACCATACGTCTCTTTTCCTTCCTTGTATTTCTTCCACGCCACATTAAATTCAATCTTTCTTCCAATTCATCCGCCACTGATCGTCGCCTACCTCTTCTTTCATCCACCTCCATAGATAAATATTCCCCCGTTTCTCTTCTATCTCTCGGTCCCTGAGGTAAATCTCCTTTTTTAATTTTAAGATTTTGCTAGTTTCTTTCATGTTTGGTGGAAAGTATCAGAGTCAAGCCCATTCAAATTCTTTGTTCACCGATGTTGGCACCCAAATTATATTGCATACCCTCCAGTTAACGAGATCTGTGCGTGCGAGGAGTGTTAAGAGTCCCATAACGGAAATGGAATGGGAACATGGACTCCTTATTTGGACTTGGATACTCCCCCATATAAGATAGCTTTTAGGGTTGAGTTAGACTCAATATCCATTCTTTACCGAAACGACTCAATGTATGCTGCAGTTTAATGGATTACTACAATGGATACAAAAATTATACAATATCACGCACAACAGTTTTCTCAACGGTGTCCCATGTCGAAATGAATAGCACCGAAACTTCCAATCGTTAGCGCAAAGAACTGGATAATATGACACAATATCACCATTGATAACTAAGGTTTGTGAATTAAATGTTAAATTAAATATATGGCGAGTTTACTATTTAAGTATATAGATTTTCTTATGTTTGTTGAGACATAATAAAAGAATGTCTAAGGTATGTTAAAATTCCAACAAAATTTGCTTCAACTTTCTTTAAATATTGAACTGGTAATTCAAGTTTTTTTAAAATTTTGTGAAACTTTTCATTGATCATGCAATATATGAATGCAATTATATTATTGGATGTAAACTTTATTTCTAGCTCAATCTGGTTGGCTCTATACCCTCAATTTTTGTGCAATTACTATCTTTACAAGTTCATGTACTTCCATCAAAATAAATGTCGGGTGAAATTTTAAATATGGTGAATTTAAGGAAAGGGAATGACTTTCTTCTTAACACTCAACAACAACATTTAACTCCATCTTCACATCAGGCTTCACCTATTCAGCAGTTAAAATAAAACTGAATTTAATGGGTTGCATATAATTCCAACTTTAAATTTTTTCTACTGCATTGCGCTGATGAAATGCGCATCAATATACAAAGGTATAGCTAGAAACTAACTGTAGTTTCTATGATATCATGCAGGGATTGCAGAAGACAAGTTTACTTGGTAAACAAATGTCTTTGTATACTACGACTCAGTTGATTTGAGGTTTTTTCCTACTTTGTTCATGAATTGTTTTTAAGTAACTGCAAGCTTCAACCAAACATTTTAAAACGAGAATTTCAATCTTACAGGGGAATTTGATGTTGCACATGTTGCTACTAGGTATGACATAGTAGTTAGAATGAGTTTAATTAGTAAAGATATAATGTTACCATTTAAATGGAGGAATCAGACTGTTATGGTGTTAAATTTTCCTATTAATTTCAGGGCATATGATCGTGCTGCGATTAAATTTAGAGGAATGGATGCAGATCACAATCTCAATTCAGTTATTATCATAATAATCTAAAGAATCGTGGGTAGATAGCTAATTATTGAACCACCTAAGTTAGATTTTTTTTTCTTAGTTGGGAATCTGATTTTGGCTCACTGTGATTGTCTTGTGACTTCTACTTTCTCAAAGGAAGAGTTTGTGCACATACTTCCACGTCAAAGCAATGGGTTCTCTAGAGGAAGCACGAAATACAGCGGAGTCGCGCTGCACAAATGTGGACAATGGAAAGCTCGGATGGGGAAGCTTCTCATAAAGAAGTGACTAACCACTTATCTCACTTAAAATATCATAATATCAGCCATATAGCTGTTAAAAAGCTTTCTTAGTATATTATCATGTCATTATACAAATTTTATAAACAATGATGAATAGATTGAATACCAGTATCATTCCCACATTTAAGGTATACTCTTTGACAAATTTGGTTGAACCATTTTGAATTATTGTCAGAGTTATAAATGTAGCATTTATTGTCGAACAGAAGTACAATCAGAGCTGCGAGGAATTTGAAGGTGGATAAAAGAACTATATCTCTATTGATTAAACTCGATATGGAGGACAACTCACTTGGCTAAACGTGGAGAAGTTGTCTATGACGCAAGACTCGCCATATCTCTGAACTTCACAGGTCTTTAATCTCTAACATACATTATAGTGTACGTCGTGAAATTTAATATTCGATACTTCATTATTTCACAACACATCATTCAATATATTTAATTCTTACCAGAATTGAATTACTTTATGTTATTTTATTCTTGAAGATTAGCTAAGCATCATTTGTAAGTTGAATGAGGTTATACATGACCGCGTAAAACACGGACAAATTACCTAGTTTTCTTATATGACTTGAATACTACGATAATTAAGTGGCTGGACCAGTTGATTACGTAGGAATGGTGTGTCAAACGGTTGACTAAATTAGAATCCCCCACATTATGGATCTTGGAATCTCTAATCTAGAGTAGAGGAAAGGAGAAACAATAGGGAATATTCAACACAATTCATTAGTAATTACTCTTCAGATATATAAACAAAATACACACAAGGGCCAAAACAGATAAATAGAATTTTATCTTTACTTAGTTGGCAAAACTCTAACCGGAAGAGACAAATAAAATCTAAAAGACAAATAACATGATTAGTGTTCAATTCGTTAGGGAGAAGAGAGAACATGAATGATCTGATATTTAATTTATCTAGTCGACTCCAAATTATTTAAATGCTACGTATTCTTTTAATATATTCTTCACAACGATATACATAGTATTTATATATTTCAATTTTTGGTAAATTATTTGGGTTTATCTTTCTGAGACCAGAAGATTTGACATAGCTGAAATGACTATTTTAATACGTAACTAATTAAATGCCATGCCAGCTTAAAGGTTCAAAACTAAGTTAAATGGAACTTGCACTCTTAAGGTTTTACAACTCATTTGGGAAAAATGAGGTTGAGGTTTCCTCAACTAGGAGTACTAATCACGGAGACAGACAGCTAGGAATAACTATGTTATTAATGAACAGATCCCCTAAAACATGCATCATTAAGTAAAAATATAATCCAAAGTGTTTGGCCCAGTGGCCAATACATTAGGGTATTGCTGTCTGAGGTTCCGTGTTCGAGTCCGCTGATCAGCGAGAGTGGAACTGTGTTCCCCCAAAAAAATCCAGCCATACGCGTAGGGCCAAGAGGTGTATACTAATCCGTAGGGCCAGGCCGGAGGTGGGGTTTTCTGGGGTATGAGGCGGTAATGCGGTGGAACCAGTCACTTTAAAAAGTTTACCCTACCACAGTTTATCCAAAGTGTTTGGCCCAGTGGCCAATACATTAGGGTATTGATGTCTGAGGTTCCGTGTTCGAGTGCTCTGATCAGCGAGAGTGGAACTGTGTTCCCCCAAAAAAATCCCTCCATACGCGTAAGGCCAAGCGGTGTATACTAATCCGTAGGTCCAGGCCGGAGGTGGGGTTTTCTGGGGTATGGGGCCGTAATGCGGTGGAACCAGTCACTTTAAAAAGTTTACCCTACCTTAGTTAAAAAATATAACCCGCAAGGGTAGCCAAGTTGGTGTAGCAGTAGAGCGCGGGACCGCAAGGTCACGAGTTCGATCCCCTGCATAAACCTTCTTGGTTGAGCCTGTCACACATGGCTTGCCAAGTGTGGTTAATCAGTTGACGTGGTTTGCAGGCTATTGCGTCAGTCCGGGGTTTACCCTGTGCGCACTCGAGAGAGTAGCGGTTGCGGGTTCCTTCGTCAACAAAAAAAAAAATTAAGTAAAAATATAGAAAAACATCTTGACAATGACTAGTAATATTATTAGAAAAATCTTCATCCTGCAAGTTTAAGGATGCTTTGTAAGTGTTGTAGCTCGCTAAATCGGGCCTTGGCGTTATGAGTTTAATTAAGTTATATGCAGATTGTGCAATAACACTATTTATACAATTAGGTTACTTATAAATATTAATTAATAACCAAATTTAAAAAGTAATTAATCCGCGATAATTTTACACTATCAGTATATATAACTTAAATAAACGTGTCATACATATATTCATACAAAGATATACATATTACCATACCAATGGTATATACTGTCACGACAAGTATATATTTTTGTCCTTCTACTTCAGTACTTTTAGACATCAACCATAGACCACAGTATAGAGACCATTTACAAAAAATGTCAATGTCTGTTATCTCTTTATCCGTTTATCCAAAGCAAATGAAGGTCCACAATGTCCATTCTATAAATCGACAAAATGACCTCTTTTCTTTCTCTTCAATTTGACTATCCTCATTTTTAATATTGGTGGTGTCCGGCAATTTGTGCTCACAACTATCTAAATTTGGGCAAGAAAATCACCTCGTTTTTTTTTCAATATAGAATTTTAATTTTTGATAATTTTCTCCGACTTTATAGACTAATATATAGGTCAAATTCTTGGATGCTTTGTTAATAATCTTATCTTCTTCAATTGGTTATTTGATCAACATCACCGAAGATCGTGGTGGAATTGTGAGTACTCCTCCATTTTTAAAGGTTTCGAGTTCGAGCCTTGAGTATGCATTCGCCTTGGGAGCGCTTTTCCTCCAAAGTGCGACTTACCGACACGAATTCAGATTAGTCAGACCCATACGTTGGAAAAAAAAGAGTTATTTGGTCAACGGCCCAAAGAGGAAAAATACCAAAAAGAAAATGTTATTTAGTCATAGATTCACACTCTACTGTCCTCACTCCAGCAAGTAGCCCTGAATTTTAGCGTTGAATATGGTAAGTCAAATTGTAGCCCATGTTGTTCAAAAAAATAAAATAAAAATTGAACCCCGTGCATTAAATAGTACCATAATATATATCCTTGCGTTAGCCTTTGTACTCTATAGCTCACATACTCTAATTTAGCCAAGTAGTTTCACTATGGGAACTTACCAGCCAGAATCACTCACCGGAGCCACCAACTCCGATAACGAAGACGACTCATCCATTGAAGAAGTCCGGTTAACGGTGACCAACACCGATGACCCGACCCTACCCGTAAGGACATTTAGAATGTGGTTTTTGGGCCTTTTTTCTTGCTGTTTACTCTCTTTCCTCAACCAATTCTTCTCATATCGAACGGAGCCGTTAGTCATAACACAAATCACAGTGCAAGTGGCAACTCTTCCAATTGGTCACTTCTTAGCTGCTGTTTTGCCAACCACAAAGTTCCGGTTACCCGGATTTGGATCGAGATTGTTTTCGTTGAATCCAGGCCCGTTTAACATGAAGGAACATGTGCTCATTTCTATATTTGCTAATGCTGGAAGTGCTTTTGGGAATGGTTCAGCTTATGCCGTTGGAATTGTGACTATTATCAAAGCTTTTTACCACAGGAATATATCGTTCCTCGCTGGTTGGCTTCTTATTATTACTACTCAGGTAAAATAAGTTTCATGTTAGTAAACCACAAAGATGAAAAAAATGCGACTCATCTACAATTATCATTCGGGTGATCTAATACTTTTATCGTTTTTATATAAGTTTTGTTTTATTATCTTATTGAGGTGATGTAAAGTAGATGCTAGAATATCATTTTGAAGAGTTTTTCTGTTAATGCTTCCTAAATAATTTGGCAACTTCGTTTAAATTTTTCAAACTGTTCTAACAAGTTATTTAGTAGTACCTCTTTTCAATATTACAAAAGCGTTTGTTTGTAATGCAGGTTTTGGGATATGGATGGGCTGGGCTTTTAAGGAAGTACGTAGTGGAGCCCGCCCACATGTGGTGGCCCAGTACTTTGGTTCAGGTCTCACTTTTCCGGTAATGTGAATTTGTTTTTTCAATGAGTTTCAGTTTTGTATTTTTTCCTATTTTGGGTATTTCTTAAGCAGTAGAATAGGTTTAGTTTCAAGCGATTAGTCATCAAGTATAGCAGATACAGCTATTTTAATTAGATCCTGTATAATGGAGATTACATTCTTTTTAACGTCTTCTAACTTATTTAACTTACAAAACTAGACTAAGATTTGACACCTCACATAATATTTAATAACAGCATCTCAAATTAATTTATTCACTGTACATTTTATGTATCAAGTCGTGCGAAAACGACATTGGCAAGTATTTATTTATTTATTTATTTATTTATTTTCATTTCAGTCCCAAACTAGCTGAGTAATTCTTTATGAGTAATAAATAACTCAACTCAAAATTTCCTAGATCTGTTCTAAATGTGCTTCTGGTATTTGACCACGTTCTATCCATATTTGTTGTTAATAATTTTTTTTAACCCCGCTCTCTTGAAGAAGAGAGCGGGTTGAAAGTGGAAGACGCTTAACATCTGAGCAACCCCCCACTCTCAAAGTAAAATATTGATCATTTATCTAGTTATTTACTTGTTCAACGGAGAGATGAGATGGGTCTGGTCACTTGCAAGTTAAATCGATCCTTTGACAGCTGACAGCCAGCTTATAGATCTTGCCGACCCATAGTGCCATTATTAAGTATTAACTCAAAACAATGGCACACACCAATTTTTTTATTTATTTTTGTGGAAATAGTAAGTTTATACCTTTTTTCACTGTTTTTTTAGAATAATTTAGTCAAATTCTTCTGGATCTGCCACAACTTTAATTATTTGCACAAGTAGGGTGTGTGCGTCAAAGAGAATTCACATTTGCACATTGATAGCATTTCGCAGTGGATCGTTAGTAAGACAAACCTCTTCTGCAATGTCTTTGGTTTACAAACAAAGTATGCATGATGAAAATTTGCAATAGTAAGTGGAAAGAACCTAAGAGTTAAGACGTAATTTGAAATCCTCCCTTTAATTTCACTTCTGACTGCTGAGCGCCAACCAACAATCCAGATAGTCTACAATTCATGCTGATTACCTGACTATGGTATCATCAAGATACCACAAGTCCAAAATCCTACATCAATCATGAAATACAAGTCGAGCATCTGCAAGATCACAACTTAATTCATTTTCCTGATAAATATCAAGCAAAGAAACAAGAATACAACCTTTCTTGTAAAATGGATTATTCGCAAACTGAGGTTTCATAAGCACGTTTATACAGTTAGTAGTTCAGGGGTACAAGTGAATGCTGGAATTAAAAACTTACTAATGTAGAGAGGTGACATTCCATTTGAAACATACTAAAAAGGAAAGTAAGAGACATAAATTGAAAAAGGGAGTACTTAGTATTCTATCTTCCCTTCACCCTCTTCCTACGAGGTCCCTGACCAAACTTTAACAGTCTAAAGCATCACAGATCCATTTTTTCCAAAAATGATTTTGTAAGTTTCTATTCAACAACTACTACTATACTTCAATCCCAATCAAGTTCACGTCAACTATATGAATCCTCACTGTAAGTTTCTACGAGTGTTTCGGATTTTCTCATTCATTTCAAACAATTCAATGGTTGAAAGGCTTTTCCTCCAGCTGTGCTCTCGCACAGAACAATTAAACTGTTCCACAGTAATTTTCCTTTTCAAACGGGTCAAAGATGCAGAAAATCGTAACACATATTGATCTTTGCAGGGCCTTGCATGAGAAAGATGATCGGCGCATGTCAAGAGCAAAATTTTTCCTCATTGCATTGATATGCAGCTTTTGCTGGTATCTGGTACCAGGATATCTATTCTCAACTCTCACGAGCATCTCATGGATCTGCTGGGTATTCTCCAAATCAGTGACAGCTCAGCAAGTTGGATCAGGCATGAGGGGCCTTGGACTTGGAGCTATAACCCTAGATTGGTCTGTTGTAGCATCCTTCTTGTTCAGCCCCCTCATCTGCCCTTTCTTTGCTATTGTCAACGTCTTTGCAGGGTACATGTTGATAATATACATTGTGATCCCAATAGCATATTGGGGGTTTGACTTGTATGGTGCTTCCAAATTTCCCATTTTCTCATCGCACTTATTCACATCACAAGGTCAGAAGTACGATATATCATCCATCGTGAATGACAAGTTTGAGCTAGATATTGGGAAGTATGAGGAGCAAGGGCGGATACATATGAGCATGTTCTTTGCTCTCACTTACGGCTTTGGCTTTGCTACTATAGCATCCACTCTTACACACGTGGCTTTGTTCTACGGAAGGTAAAACATGCTCTTAACAGTCTAAGTACTACTATTTTGTCAAATTGCTCCTTGTGTTTTACAATCTAGAGCCAACGTAGAGAAAAACTATGTTTTTGTACAATTTTTTTTTTAATGACATTACATGTCTTATCCCAAAATTGATGATATGTCATTTTATTTTACATTTCTTCAAAATTTTGACACCTCAACTGCTACATATATAGAGCTGTTTAGCAGCAAAATTTCCATAATTAAGTGGAACTATGAATATGGTTAAGAATTGCTTATTAATAAACTACAACAGTGGCGGACTGCGGTTAAGGATTGTCTTTATTGTCCATTTGCAATGTGTAGGGAAATCTATGAAAGATTCCGAGCTTCATATAAGGGAAAGGACGATATTCATACAAGATTAATGAGGAAATACAAAGACATACCTTCTTGGTGGTTTAATGCATTGCTTCTGGTGACACTAGCAGTCTCCCTGATCCTCTGCATTTTCTTGAATAACCAAGTCCAAATGCCATGGTGGGGGCTTATATTTGCAAGTGCTATTGCTTTTATCTTCACGCTTCCAGTCAGCATCATAACAGCTACAACAAACCAGGTGATAAAGCACACACACTTACACTTAGATTTAGCACCACAAGCATCTTTTGCCTAACAGATTTATTAGCATTGAGCTTCAAAAGAAATCTTAATGTAGTGTTGTTGGAGCTTACAGAAGCTGTAAACACTACTAAATGACTAACAAGCTTACAGAAGCTGTAAACACTACTAAATGACTAACATTCACTCTTTGTTTAACATACCAATATGCAAAACCCGGTCTGTATCTGATACCTTAAACTAGTTGGATTTATTACAAGAACAAATCCAACATCACCGTTATTTCAAAGGAGCTCTTAACTTCTTATTTATGATGCTAATTTGCAGACCCCGGGCTTGAACATAATCACTGAATATGTCATGGGAATTATACTACCAGGAAGACCAATAGCCAATGTGTGCTTCAAAGTCTATGGGTACATGAGTATGTCACAAGCTGTCTCTTTCCTCAGCGACTTCAAACTGGGCCACTACATGAAGATCCCCCCTCAATCAATGTTCTTGGTTCAGGTAGATTCCCTTTATCGTTTCTGCCAAAAAATTGGAAATACAGCAGCAATGAACTTGGAGATTCTGGTATACAGTAGATATTAGCCCTAACATTTCCTAGGTAGAGAAACCACAATGCAGAAGCTTCTCCATGTATTTAAGACATCCAGAATAGTCACCAGCGTCTTAATTCAGAGAGAAAACAACATGCTTTATGTGCCAAGATATAAACGAGTGCATGAAATACAGACACTATATCACTACATAGATGTATAGGCATTAGGATCACTTCTATGGACTGAGTTTGCATTTTATTTTATTATGATAAGAATTAGATGCCACTGAGTTAGCATTTGACCCGTTTGAGTTTGCATTTGACCCGGAAATTAGTCAATGTTTTCCAGAAACTAGAATTTACCAGTGTTCCAAACAAAAGTAAATTCCAGAATAACACATTTTTCATTCTTGTCCAAATTCCAGTTTTTAGGTACAATAATTTCCGGAACTATCAACATATCTGTGGCGTGGTGGCTGCTAAACTCCATCGAGAACATATGTCAAGATGATATCCTCCCACCAGACAGTCCATGGACATGCCCAGGAGATCGTGTGTTTTTTGATGCATCAGTTATTTGGGGTTTGGTCGGACCAAAAAGGATTTTTGGAACTCTTGGGAACTACAGCTCCATGAACTGGTTCTTCCTAGGAGGTGCAGTAGGACCTGTAATAGTGTGGCTCTTGCATAAAGTGTTTCCAAAACAATCATGGATTCCCCTGATCAACCTTCCAGTTCTTCTGGGAGCAACAGGTGCCATGCCACCAGCAACGCCATTAAATTATAATGCATGGGTCATTGTTGGCACAATTTTCAACTTCTTCATCTTCCGATACCGCAAGAAATGGTGGCAAAGATACAACTACATTCTATCTGCAGCGCTGGATGCAGGAGTAGCTTTCATGGCAGTCCTACTATATTTCTCATTGGGAATGGAGAATAAAGGACTGACTTGGTGGGGTACCAACGGGGAACACTGCAAATTGGCAACTTGTCCAACAGCCAAAGGCATAGCTGTTGATGGGTGTCCAGCTAGATAACTGGATATATTCAATACAATGTATATGTATTTAGGGGCCCAAAAGAATCTCTATCTTCTCTTCACTAGTATTCAGAAGTTACACACCTAGGTCTAGAAAATCATTACCACTTTACTGCATGATCAAGTTCTCTGTACTATTTCTTCCACCTAAATTCTCTCTTGTAAGTAATGGCCAACATTCTTGGGAAAAAAAGATTGTCAAAGTCTTCTACAGTTCTTGTATTCAACTGCAATTGCATTTGCCATGGAAGAAATTAAATGGTTCCCGCTCTATCTTCTCCAATCTTGGTTATAGAAAAAAATTCACACACTTGCAATGTGAAGATGTTCTGTGAGACTGAAAGCCATTGCGCATCCATCAGTCTTAAGTAGCATTAGGAACAACTAGAACGTGCACAAACACGGTAATGCTTGCATGTGAGGGAGGTATCATAAGCAACTCAAAATTCACTAACAAGGTATACTGAAAGCAATTATGAATCCATCTTTTATGGAGAGCAATTATGAATCCATTAGTCTAAAGTATAGGAACAACTACCAGATGAACATAGACAGCCCATGTGCTATCAAACCCTTTGTGGTTGTGAATATTTTTATCTCTATATACGTTTTTTTTATAAGGTAATGTATTGCATAGAAGGCATCAAGAAGATGCAAAATTACCTCTATATACGTATAATGAATATGAACAACATATAATCAATTTCTAACACATTTTAGGAAAGTCTATGAACAACAAACCGGACAAAATGCATATAACCCAACTATTGATTCCCAAACAAATTCCTTCATTATCTTCAAGAAACAATAGAAGCTTTGCTTCATAAAAAAGAACAATAGATGCTTTTGAGGGTGAATCTGTAGCTATTTACAACAACAACATACCTAGTGCAATCCCACAAGGTGGGGTCTGGGGAGGGTAGTGTGTACACAGACCTTACACATACCTCGGGGAGGTAGAGATGTTGTTTCCAAAAGACCCTCGGCTCAAGTGCTGCAAATCATTATATAGTAAAAATGTGATGCCTTACAAGTGAGGATGGGAATTCATATCGTACTCCACTCAGGATGAATGCACTGAGAGCCACTGGTTATACTCGTCCATCTGAATTATAAATGAGCTAGAACTAGGAGAACCACCTCCACCATATGCCTATATGTTTAAGGAAGTGTGAGAAATTATGGGAGAAAATATATTATTGAATTGTTGTATCTACATTATTACATTGAGCTCTATTTATAAACACTCCATTACAATCCTTTTTCTAGTAGGATACTATATATGAAATCCTATTCTTATTCTACATTACAATCATTTTCCTAATAGAATACTATATATGAAATCATATTCCTATTCTAACACTCCCCCTCAAGCTGGTGCATACAAGTCATATGTACCGAGCTTGTTACAGATGTAATTAATACGAGGACCAGTGAGAGACTTGGTAAAAATAACTGCAAGCTGATCACTCGACTTCACAAATACTTCAGTCTGCTAAGATCTTTAGTACGAGTCATGCCAAACTCCTGAATGACTGTGCTGAATTTCCTAAACCAGGCTCTGTGAGACTATTTCAGACCATAAAGTGACCGACACAATCGACACGCCGGGTTAGACTCCCCCTGAGCAACAAAATCAGGTGGTTGCTCCATATAAACTTTCTCCTCAAAGTCACCATGGAGAGAATAACATACTTCACGAATGTGTCCAAGCATATTACAATAACTACACCTAGGTCGAGATCTTCCAAGACGACCTCCTCCTCGTCGCTTTTTCATGGACTGTGATGTGCGATTTTCGGATCTCCTCCTTAAGGGTTTTGAAGTAATCATAGGACTTGAACTTTCAATTCCCGTATTTTTGAAGTTAAACATATCAAAACCGAGAGACATAGCGAAATCTGACTTGAAAGATAGATGGAATATGGCGAACACAACCCAAGAAGAAAATCACCGAGATCTGGCCGGAAAAACGTGCATGCACGGCGCGTGGATCTGATGCGTGAGTGGGTATTTGCCAGAGCCGCTGACTGGATTTTGGTAGGAAGGGATTGATCTACCTCGCGGTGATGTTGGAATTTGTGCAACACTACCCGAAAGTAATTTTGACGTGGACAACTATGTTGTCACCAAAAATATTGCACGGTGACTAATTTGCTTTCACGAAAATTGTTGGAAATTCGCACAACAATTAGTTTCTCGCTAGCTTGAACCTGATCTATGTTGTGGTGTTATCAGATTTTGCATATCACCACTGGATAGAGATGTGACGCTAGCAACCACCGGAAAAATTATGCGCGGTGGTGATTTTTTTTTCCAAATCTTCGCTGAAATATTGCAGCGCGGATACTTTCTTACTAATGCTCTGGAAGAGAAGGACGCAAAACAATCGTCGGAATCGAGGCACAGAACTGTGATGGTATTTTGTGGGTAGGATCAGAATGATGGCACGACCCTACGGGACGCAAAACAGTCGTCGAAATTGAGGCACGGGACATAGATGGTATTTTGTGGGTAGGATAGGAATGATGGCACAACACTACGGGAAAAAAAATTATGCCGGAAAAGTTGTTGAACCTCGAAGAAAATGGTATGGTCAGCTCGGAATCTCTGCACGATGCTAACACTAAAAATAATTCTTAAAAGAATACCCTGAAACAATGTGGATTCGCCGGAACCCTAGTTTTGAAGATCGGAATCGGGCAACTGTTCACGCCGAAATTCATGACGGAAAAACACTGCTCGCAAGGTACTGTTCACGTGACACTGTTCACACGACACTGTTCACACATACTTTTTTTTTTAGAGAATATTTTATTTATAAATATCTGAAAGTTCTCTACAATCTTCACGTTATCATTATCTTTGGCCAGACGGGCAACACACATTGGCTAGTGCCGCCCGTCAGCAGCGGAAGCTCTTTGATTCTCTACAAGATCGTAGAAGCTCTGATACCATGTGAGAAATTATGAGATAAAATATATTATTGAATTGTTGTATCTACATTATTACATTGAGCTCTATTTATAAACCCTCCATTACAATCCTTTTCCTAGTAGAATACTATATATGAAATCATATTCCTATTATACATTACAATCATTTTCCTAATAGGATACTATATATGAAATCTTATTCCTAATTCAGGAGTTAGGCCCAAGATCTATTCTTTAGATAGTATCAGAGTCAGACTCATTCCAATTATTTGTTCACCGATGTTGGGCTCCCAAATTATATTATCCACCCTCCGGTTAACAAGGTCTGGGCATGCAGAGGAGTGTTAAGAGTCCCATATCGGATATGGAATGGGAACAAGGACTCCTTATATGGACTTGGACAATCCTCACCCTACAAGCTAGCTTTTGGGGTTGAGTTAGGCCCAAAATCCATTCTTTACAGGAAGCAAAACATTTGTTGGTATGGAAATTAAAGAGCACTAGTCTGTGCTTGTTTGTGGAAGGGTGAGTGGGATGAGC
Organism: Anisodus acutangulus; assembly: GCA_029783415.1. Classification (NCBI taxonomy): domain Eukaryota; kingdom Viridiplantae; phylum Streptophyta; class Magnoliopsida; order Solanales; family Solanaceae; genus Anisodus; species Anisodus acutangulus. Next base: position 38,013,237 of record CM056510.1, on the reverse strand, counting down.
ATAGCTGGCAGCATAATTTTCAAAGATAGTATAAGGCTTCACTGCCTCGCTTAGTGGTGAGTAATATCTTCAAGATGAAGAGAAATAAATAAGTGAATAACAACCAAGACAAGTGACTCATGATGCAGACCTTGGCAACTTCTGAAGTATCAGTAGCAGCATCTACAGTCCTCAGACACATCTTGAGATTCTTCCGCTGAAGGTATACGACTGCTCCTATAGGCCTGGGGTATAATAGATTCAAAGTAATACAGCAGTTATATGTACTAAATTGTGATAAAAGCAACAAATAACCTCAGCTATGCTCTTTTTAGCGTAAAACTAGTCATGAATTTGCATCATGGAGTTTTTAATTTCTGATGCAGCTTATGATATTTCTGGTTCGAAAGCGAAATAATAAAAACAGTCTCAGGGCACATGTATGATGCAACACATTTAATAAAAGAATAAGATAAATAAACAAAGAAACCTGAGTCCAACTGCAGCGCTTTGCTTGCTTAGTTCCTTGCCAATTTCATCACTTAAGTCTGAATTTCCATCAGCTCTAACCCCCTAAAAGATAAACAGAATTTAAATGCTTCACGTAGCTATGTTGAGAAAGGGAAACAAAAATTACAATTATAACCAAAATTGATGTAATATTGGCCAAGCATGAATAACCTGGCATATGGAAAACCTATAGAAGATTGAAAACAAGTCAAGCAGACAGCTGTAAAACATGTTATCGAGCACCTGAAACTAAATATTTTAAACCTGACATATATTTAACTGTGCTCTCATAGACTTCATAGTATTTGAGTGTTATGGATTAAGTACCAATTCAAAAGAAAACTTCATAAGTGATTATTGTTCTTTACCAAGCATTCACCATAAAGTCCTCTCCCCAGCCTAATTTTGAAAAACTTATCCAGCAACTTGTGTGCAGCAGCCAGTCTATTAGAAATATGGGAGTTCCCATTAGCAATTAAATCACCGGCGCAAATCCCCATTAGCTGTTTTAGGGAAAATAAATAAAAATTATTAGTTATACTCTACTGAGGGAAAATATATTATGTAAAAGGGAATGCAATATGAACTTATCTAGATCAACTTCATTTGAGCGCAATAAAATGGGAAAACTACATAGCATCAAATGCATACTTTATTATCTCCAGTCTTCCATCCTAGACAACCAAGTGACCCCCACCCCCCAAGCAAAAAGCAAAAAATAAATGCGAACCTGTTCATACATATGTGGATTAGTAATGCAGTTCAATTTTGAGCGCCACTGGTTAATTCCAATCCCAAAGGCCCTGATATCAGGCAAACTCCACCTATGAAGATCTCCATCCTCTATATATTTTAGAACATTTCCTACTCGATCTTGAAAAGTAGAATTTAGCAAGTTGATAGCATCCCCCTGTGCGTTAAAGAAACACATACATCACCACTTTACGGGCCAGGCGCTTTGAAAAACAATCTAGCTAAGAACAAGTATTTCCAATGACAACACAATAGAATGCACCTTATTGGATCTAACCTCTGAAAGCCTAGAAGAGAAATGTTCATAAACAGCAACAGAACTTGTTTTCTCGAGGTTGACATGAAATGTGGGACTACCACCAGAACTTTGATTCAAAGGGATCTTGGATAGCGCGGACTTCCGGTGATCAAACCCTACTATCCTAATTTAAATTAAAAAGTCAATTCTATCAAAGTGAAAATCAACAGAACAACCAGCATTTAAGAAATCTATGTTTATCTATAAATAAATAAATAAGTAAAAAAGAAAATCTTATTGGCATGAGGTCCGCCGAGCTAGCAAATCCTTTTGGACCAACAAAATCAAGGAAGTAGCAATTTTACAGTCCGTCAATACACAAGTCTTCAACTCCATAAAAATTTACAAAGAAAAATACATGTTCGATCCCAGGAACGAGCTGAATAAAGAATTAAACGAGACTACATCTTATTACGAATAATATTTTTCTTTAATTATCAAGCCGTGGAAACAACCTCTTGCAGAAATGTGAGGTAAGATTGCGTACAATAGATCCTTGTGGTCCGGCCCTTATACGGACCCCGCGCGTAGCGGGAGCTTAGTGCACAGGGCTGCCCTTTTATATGTGAGCAATGCAGAAATTCCTTAGTATTTTCTTCAGTGATTAAACCTGCATGCAATGCGAATGACCTTGAGCTAACAGCTTTTCTTAATCAATCGATCAATCAACTACTCATCCATCTAAATTGGTTAGGGTCTATACGAATCCTCTATATCCTATTGTCTCTAATTACTCCCTCCATTTCAAAATATTTGTCCTACTTTCCTTTTTAGTCCATTTCAAAATGAATGCCTCTTTCTTTATTTAGCGACTCTTTTATTTCAACTTTACCCATGTCATGTTGAATAACACAAGATTAAAGGACATTTTAGTTATTCAAAAGTCTTTTTAAGTCAAAACAGACAAACATTTTAAAATGAAGGGAGACAGAGAGTAGTATTTATATGATTCATTGTAGTATTGAACAATTTTATGTCAAGCCTCCTTTTTTATAAGTAGCATTTTTCTATTGTGAAGCTTAAAAAAAAGGTACCTGAAGGGTTCAAGGGAAGAGAAAGGCAAGACGAGGTAAGGAATGTTGAGACGAGAGTGATAGAGGTGAGCGATCTCCGGAAAATGATGGATAATTGTAGAAGATTTTGTCTTCCGATGCTTTAGCCAAGGCTTTCAATGCTGCTTGCGACGCAAAACCATAACTCCGATACCGGGAAATTAACAGCGGCATTACGCCGTCGTTAGTGTGGCTAATCTGGACTGAGCCTGCGAAACAAGTGTGTTATGTGTAGCGTTTTTCAGTGATCCTTTATATTTTGGTAGGTTTCAAATAATTGCTTAAATATATTTTAAAGTAATTTTAGTCTTTTAAATTTGATAAAAGTAAGCATATTTATTTTATAATTAAAATTTAACAAACTCTAATAGTTATACACTCATATTTGTAATTTTTATTTACTACCTCGTGTTTTACATTGTTTTCTCAGATGTAAATTTTATTCTTCTTTTTTTACTATTTTTAATGTATGCAATTTTTGTGCTGTACATTCTTGGATATGATCGGACTTTTCTATATTTTTAATTAACTCATTTTTACAAATTCTCATTTGATCTACTCATCAAATTTTGTTAAACTTTTGAGGAAGGAGTGGAATTGAAGGAAATTTAGACATTATTTAAAAAGCTATAATTACATTATTACTCTAAAATTTATACATAATACAATTTTCAATTAAATAATTTGTATTCTTATACATATTGTACTATATGTGATATGTTTTTTTTCCCATGTTGTATGTCATATGTAAATATGTGCATGTTAAACAACATTTACGAATATAATAGGCCGTCTGTCTCTGCAAATTATCAACAATAACATACACACTCTAATTTCACATGTGGGATCGTACACAAATCTTACTCTATCTTATGGAGGTAGAAATGATAGATATTGTTTATGTGAATTATCAAAAATATGGAATAACTTTTAGTCCAAAAATTAATTTTTTTGTGACTGAATTTTCAGATCCTCCACCACCTCCTCCTCTTAATATATATATATATATATATATGTTCTTATGAATGATAATAAAATCATCATTTTAGTTATTATTACAGTAGTAGTATTTTGTAATACGCCTTTATTTTTCTCTTTTCGTTTAGTAATTGACAGGTAATTATTATTATTATTTTAAAATTATTTTACTTTATCCTTTTAATATTTTTAAAATTTGAATTTTCATATTTGATACTCCTAGAGAGGAGAGATTTGAGGCTGACAAACACATATTATGTTCTTACTTCTCTTTTTTTTTGTTTTTTTTCTCTATATTATTTTCTTTCATTTTACTTCATGCTTACCAGAATGTTAGTCTTATTTTTTAATCATTTATATCGTAAAATTTCATTTCCGTTGATAGAAACAAATATTTTTAACAAAATGTAGGAATTATACCTTTATTCAACTTATCTATGATAAATTTGTAATTTTCCTCATTTTTCATTAAATAATTATATTTTATAATCTGGCAAAGCGCGGAAATATTGAGTGGTAATTAAAAATGACCGGAGCACATCCCGCAATTTATCTGGTGATAGTTGTTGAAGGACCGGTGCTATTAACTCCAGAACGTCTGGTAATACCAGTGAAGTAGTCAGACGCAAGCCTGAAAATCTGGATTATAAAAAAAAAAAAAAAACCAGAACCGCTGACTAAACGCCCAGTCACAGCTCATACTGATTTGCTTATTGTACGGATACAAAGAACCAACATTTAGTGCAATATTTTAAAGTCTGGGTCCTCCAGATATTTTCTTCTCTCTCCTCCTCCTTTTTTCTCTACATTCAATTCTTGCTGGCTGCTCTGTATGTTCAAATAGCTCTTCTCTCCAGGTACGCTTCTAAATTGCATGCATTCTTTACGTATATGCAATTTCTTGCTTTTATCCTTTCATGTTGGATTACTATTTTCGTCTTGAAGATGTCCACCTGTTGTTTGCAAGTTTTTGATTCTTCTATCCTTATAACTACAAGAATCAAGAACAAACATCATGTTCTTTTTCTTTGGTATGAAATCCACTGCTTTATTATTTTGAATAGATTTTAGATTGACCACATAGACACGCTCCTATAATAGTATATCTTATTCTGAAATTTGATGTACATAGAAGGTATTTAGGTATTGGTCCAATACATTGCTCTCTCATGCTCACACTGCGGTGTCTATTGATTCTCTTGCTAATAGTCTAATACACGTTGAAAGAAAATAAACTTTTATATGAGCACTTCAAATTGCCCTATAATTGTGAATTGAGCCTTTGGGAGTGGTGGATATTTCTTTATGAAGGTGGTGGTGGATGTTTGTCGAGTCCAAATTTATATGAGTTCCAGATTTCTTCCAAGTGGATCAGATTTGGTGGTTTAAGTGGAGTTTAGGTCTGATAGAATATAGCACGGTACCGTGCTCAAATAGGATTAGGATTGTAATTAAACTAGTGTACAAACTTACCATAGTCGTAGAATTCTTGTACACGTATGATTAAGATTTAGAAGTATAGTATGAATATGATTTTCTATATTTGAAGATTGTAACTTGTATATATACCACATTCATTAATGAAAATAATCAAGAGATTATTTCTTTCATGGTATCAGAAGTCTAGGTCTAAAATACCTTCTCCCAAAAACACTTCCGCTCTTCTCGATTTTCGTGAACCCTTCCTCGGTTTACGTGCACTTTTCCTCCTCTATTCTCAAATTTTCTTCTTAGTCCCTAATTCACCTATTGTTCTTTCGTTATGTCTACGTCAAAGAACATATTTCATCATTCCCTTACAGTTTCCAACATCAAGAACCACATCCCTATTGTTCTTGAGATGAAAAACGTCCAATACGCGACGTGGACGAAATTATTTAAAGTTTACGCACGCTCGCATCAAGTCCTTCATCACATAATCCCCTCGGTAAGTTTTCCTCTGTCAGATTTTGCGTTTTCAGCATTTGTTTCCTATTTCGATTTGTTTGACAGAATAGTTTGGTTAACTGATCGAGTTTTGGCAATATGCTGTAGTTGTGGTACTATATATGTAACAGTTTACAGGGTAGTGCAATACTTGCGTCTTGAAGCATTCCTTATCCAGACAAAATAAAAATAAAATAGTGTCTTGAAGCCTTAGTTTGGAATCATTGCCTTAATTAAGCCATAAGATGAGCATTTTCACAAAAAAACTGAGAATCGTTTTGTGTTTGAGTTCAAAATTTCTGGATTCATTCTCTTAAGGGACTCTTGAGCACAGACATGAAATTTAGCCATGCTCAAAAAGAATTCCTCTGAGCTTGTGCAGTTCCATGAAACCACATCTTATTTTGAGCATCCTGGATGGGCATTAATTATACAACCATTTTCATTCAACACATATACCGAAGCAAACCTTGACAAGTGATAATTCCTACATTTTTATTCTTAGTTTAAGTTAAAATTACTTTACATAGATAACTTATGTTTACATAAATCGTAAAACTATCCAACATATCAGCAGAGCCTCATCTCCTCTCAGGCTTGATGAACTTTGTCCTTCTAGCTTGATCAAAAATGGGATTCATAGAAGTATCTCTTAGCTGTAGGGGTAGTTGAGAAAACAGAGAGCTGTCAGTCTTCTGTGTAGTGCAGTTGTAGCCTGTTTTAAAAGTTATAGTGATGGAATTAGTGTCACGTTTTCTCTTTTGCCCTCTGAGGAGTGAGGGATCAGATTATGGGAGTGAGAGAGAGGCAAAGACTGAAGCATGACTAATTCTTCTAATAGGAATTTACCCAAGCTGCATGGCACTTGTTGATGTTTCATTCTTCTGTGTTTGTGGCTGGCTTAGCTGGAGATTGATTGGTGCATGTTGATCATATCCATTGCTGATAGTATGTGTGGCCTGAACACCCCCACTTGGTTCACTTCCACATCCTTGCTCAGTAACCTGGAATAGATAACTTTTCCTTAGATTAAGGTCAGACATCTATGCGTGTGGTAAAAGTTTAATGTAAATCACATTTTTGTGGTGCATACTTAAACAACAGGGAAGGTAATAACGCTCTAAATTAATACCTTTTTCTGCAATTCTGTGTACTCTTGTCGAACGAGGTTTACCTTTTTATAGAGTTCTATATTTTCTTGATGAATAAGATTGCCCTGTAGAAGCAATATTAATCATCTTGGTACAAAGATTAAAGACAGGGAATATGGAAGTTGTGATAATTTTTCTAGTCTTGACCTTCCGATTTAGTTCTGTGATTTCATCAGTCAAAATCTGCTCCTGCAAGAAAAGAGTAATACATTTAGGATCCTTACAACAACAACATACCCAGTGAAATCCACAATGTGGGGTCTGGGGAGGGTAGAGTATACGCAGACCTTACCTCTACCTTGGTAGGTAGAGCGGCTGTTTCCGAGAGACCCTCGGCTCAAGACAAAGCATAAGCACAAGCAAAGCACAAGCAAAAGCAAAGCAAGAGAAACGGTCAGACCCAGTCAAAAAATGTAAAGCAATATGAAAATGCTGATATCAAAAACGAATAAGACATGATAACACATTCTAAAAAAGTAAGCAATAACTAGTGCAGGTAAATAAGCTAAACAAAGTACACTAAAGGACACATAGCAGCAGAAATCAAACTACATGGGACTATAAAGTAATATTGTGCCTATTAGTATGATAGGCTAAGTGAGCCTACAATAATAACACTACAACTACCAGTTTGCAAGCGTAAGTAGGACTACGCTCGACTACCTACTACCCTAATCCGTCCTCCACAACCTCCTATCTAAGGTCATGTCCTCAGTAAGTTGCACCATATCCCGTCTAATCACCTCTCCCCAATACTTCTTCGGCCTACCTCTACTTCTCTTGAACCCGTCCATAGCCAACCTCTCACACCTCCGCACTGGGACATTTGTGTCTCTCCTTTGCACATGCCCAAACCATCTCAGCCTCGCTTCCCGCATCTTAGCCTCCACCGAAGCCACTCCCACTTTGTCCCGGATATCATCATTTCTAATCTTATCACTCCTTGTATGCCCACACATCCATCTCAACATCTTCATCTCCGTAACTTTCATCTTTTGGATGTGCGAAGTCTTGATTGGCCAACACTCCGCTCTATTTAACATAGTTGGTCTAACCACTGCCCTATAGAACTTGCCTTTAAGTTTTGGTGGCACTTTTTTGTCGCATAAGCCTCCAGATGTGAGCCTCCATTTCATCCACCCTGTCTCAATACGATGTGTGACATCGTCATCAATCTCCCCATCCCTTTGGATAATAGACCCGAGGTACTTGAAACTTTCTTTCTTTGGAATGACCTGAGTAGCTAGCCTCACCTACACGCTTGTCTCAAGGTCGCTCCCGTTACTGAACTTGCACTCCAAGTATTCTGTTTTGGTCCTACTCAGCCTGAACCCTTTAGACTCCAGAGTCTGTCTCCAAATCTCTAGCTTAGCGTTCACTCCGCTGCGAGTCTCATCAATCAGGACTATGTCGTCTGCGAATAACATACACCATGACACTTCATTTTGGATTTAGCGAGTCAGTCCATCCATCACCAAGTCAAATAAGAATAGGCTAAGAGCTGATCCCTGGTGCAGCCCCATCATCACTGGAAAGTGCTCCGAGTCTCCTCCTATTGTTCGTACCCTGGTCTTGGCTCCATCATACATATCCTTGATCGCCCTAGTGTACGTCACAAGTACACCTCTAACCTCCAAACATCTCCATAGAACATCCCTATGGACTTTGTCGTATATCTTTTTGAGGTCGATATACTACTCCACCAACCTCCTAATAAGATGAATGACTTCTGTAGTCGAATGTCCCGGCATGAATCCAAACTGGTTCTCGGAAATAGACACGCCTCTTCTCACCCTCATCTCCACGATCCTTTCCCAAGCTTTCATAGTGTGGTTTAGCAGCTTGATACCCCTATAGTTGTTGGTAACTATAGATATCACCTTTGTTCTTGTACAGAGGGATCATTGTACTCCACCTCCATTCTTCGAGCATTCTCGTCGTCTTAAAAATGACGTTAAACAACTCAATCAGCCACTCCAAACCTGCCCTGCCTGCGCTCTTCCGAAATTCAAGTGGATCTTATCAGGCCCTATTGCTCGTCCCTTGCGCATACTGCGAACAACACCCTTAACCTCCTCAATCTTAATGCTTCTACAATACCCAAAATCCAGGTACTTACCAGATTACTCCAGATCTCCCAGCACAATGTCTCTATCTCCTTTTTCGTTTAAGAGTTTATGGAAGTAAGATTGTCACCTCCGCCTAATATGCGCGTTCTCCACTAGTAATTTGTCGTCCTCGTCCTTGATGCACCTCACGTGATCCAAGTCACGGGCCCTCCTCTCTCTCGCTTAGGCTAGTCTGTACAACTTCTTATCCCCGCCTTTTTCCTCTAGTTCCACATACAAGCGTTTAAAAGCTGCCGTTTTCGCTGCCGTAACCGCAAACTTTGCCACCTTCCTCGCCATCTTATACAGTTCCCTATTCGTCTACTTCTCCACCTCATCCTTGCTTTCTACCAATTTCGCATACGCCGCTTTCTTATCTTTCACCTTCTTCTGAACTTTACCATTCCACCACCAGCCCCCTCGATGTCCTCCACGGTTACCCCGCCAGACCCCAAGCACTTCTCTAGCTACCTCTCAAATGCAACTGACCGTCATGTCCCACATACCGATCGCATCCCCACTACTCCCCCATGCCCCTTTGGCCATCAACCTCTCCCCTATCACCTTTGCACTAGTCATGGTCTAACTCCCCCATTTGATTCTTAACCTGTCATCCACAATCCTCCTCTTCTTCTCTATCTTGATCTCCAAATCCATCACCAAAAACTTATGTCGGGTTGTAAGATACTCCCTCGGAATAACCTTGCAGTCTCTACAAAGATCGTTGTCAACCTTCCTAAGGAGCAAAAAGTCTATCTGAGTCTTAGCCACCGAACTACGAAAAGTCACCAAGTGCTCCTCCTTCTTCAAGAACCTCGAGTTGGCTATCGCCATTTCCAAAGCTCTAGCAAACTCCAAAAGTGAGACGCCTCCCCCATTCCTGTTCCCGAGGACAAAGCCTCCATGCACGTCGTCATAACCCCCCGGAAGTGACCCAATATGTCCGTTAAAATTCCCTCCTACAAATAACGTCTCAGTGGGTGGTACCACCCACTACCTCGTCCAAATTCCCCCAAAAGTGCCTCTTCTCCTCTTCGTCCAAGCCCGCCTGCGGAGCATAAGCACTAATAATGTTCATAGTGAACCCTCCAACTACCAACTTAATCGCCATTATCCTATCATTGACCCTCCTAACCTCTACCACCTGATCCCTTAGCTTGCTGTCTACTAAAATGCCTATCTCATTCTTATACCTCAACCTACCTGAGAACCATAACTTATACCCGTCCACATCTTTAGCCTTAGGTCCTACCCATTTGGTCTCATGGACACAGACTATATTAATCCTCTTCTTAAGAATCTTAACTAACTTTATGGACTTTTCCGTTAAAGTCCCAATATTCCAAGACCCTATTCTCAGTCTAGCATCTCCGTTACCCCACTTACCCTCCTAACCTTCGCCCCCGTCCCCGATCGAGAACATGACCCTAGTTTTCCATCAATTACCAAAGCCACTAAAGCAAATGTAAAATAATAAACTAATCAAACGTTTACCCTAAAACAGGAAGAGATCAAAGTGAAAGCACAAGTTAACAAGAATCTAGAGGCAAGTAAAACCACTACGCCAAGAGTGCTATAACTAAAGACAAGAAGGGTAAATGCAAAAATGTAAAGTCACGAATCAATACAGCGAAGCGGCAAAATTTAACAAGGATAAGGACAAAGAATGGATACGGGCAACCGGAGGTATCAACTCCAGTTGAATCGAACCTGTTCGCTGGTGAAAATCACTGTTCACTGGCACCGGAAGTACTGTTCACTTGAGTTTTCACCAAAAAGTCTAGCACAATTCTGAATGTGCAGCGTATAGAAGAAGTTTCAACTATGAAGAAGAAACTCCAGAGAAGTGAAATTTCAGATGGGGGTTGGAGTAAGTGCCCTTCTTCGTCGACGAGGTCAATGAGGAATTTTGACAACAAAAGTAAATGACAGAGTGATGTGAGAGGAAGTGAAACAGAAAAACATAAAACTGCTCTATTAAAAATAGCCGTTGAACGAGAGTGAAATAACTAGCCGTCAGAAATTGGAGAAAAGATTGGATCTTTAATGGGTTTTAGCCACAGACTTAAAACCCAGATCTAAAAATATATATGTATAATCTTACTTGAGGATCTATAAATAGGGTTTTTCAGTTTACCAAAAAGTGTTCGATTGTTTGAGCTGTTCGGAAATTAACTCAAACAAACAGAGTTTACAAAAATTTAAAGTGAAATGTAGACCCTCCTAACAAATCGATTATGCAAAATGTAGACCACAAAGAAAAGAGTAATACATTTCGGAGAAATTGTAGACTTGATATAAGCATAGGTTTCATGAACACAGAAGAATTTATATATGTAGATTTTACCTTTTGCTTTCGAACGCCTTTCAAACTCATTTCAATTTGGTTTTCCAGATTTGTTAGATCCTTGATGCTGAGTCCAGAAAGTTCTTCGCCCAGAAGCTGCCTGTGGTTCATAAAAAAGGTATTAGTTTAATTATTTCTCCCTTAGTTTACTAAGGCTAGATATAAGACAATGAAATTTATACGTTTTATTGTTACTTTATAATTGCATGTTAAGTATGCTTACAACTTCGATTCGTTTTCTGTAGCAAAGTAAAAGGAGATGTTCATCTTAATATTTTCGATAATTATTCTTCTCTCCTCCAAGAGTTAATTCATTGAAAACACATGGAAGAAAATGTTGCAATTTCAGATCTTGGTTGTCATTTTTCCTTGGTAATTCTTGGATTTATAAATTTTTCTTTTTGGAAATTTTGCAAGTTTTCCTGGATTGAATTAATTTATATGATATTTTAATTTGACTCGGTCTTTGAATCTTTTAGTTAATCCTTTGTCTACATTTATAATTTATTGGTGTAGTGGTTCTTATTCCTAGCAATCAATGACTAGCAACCAAGCGGTAGAAAATTATTTTACTCTGTTTGGAAAATTATGCTCTCAACATCATGACATCTTTCTTTTGTTTTGTTTTCACAGCCTTTATTGTCCTGAACCATAAATCTTTTACCAAAAACTACAAGAAACCCCTGAATTACAATTACACTTGAGAAGATTGAACCTTAGAACAAAATCAATATGGAGCATCTTTCTTTTGCTTCTGTTTTCCAATCCGTTTTGCCCGAACCATAAGAACTAACAAGAAGAAGCTTTGAGTAACCATAAGGAACTGTTTCAACACTAAAGAAGAGCCCCTTCAATGCTTTTTTGTCCCCAGCCTGTTTATCTCTACCTTTTCATATCTGTGCTTAGGATAACAGCTAGTATCTCAAGATGGATCTTAGTCGTTTGAGGTAAGACATGGAAAGAAGATGAAGTAGAGAGGTGATTAAATGGGACGTGTTGCATTTTCGTAAGGATAGATAAATAGGTAATTCAGTGTTAGAAGTATTCAAATCCATAAATTCACTATGAAACAAGGCCGGAACCAATTTGGGACTTTGGAAAACTGCAAATAAACTTAAACTATCAATCAATCAAGCTGTAGAATCTCTGTTCAGAAAGTTATACTATATGAGTTCTTATTACCTCCAAAATCAATATCATGACATCTTTCTGTTGTTCTGTTTTCACAGCCTTTATTGCCCTGAACCATAGATCTTTTACCAGAAACTACAAGAACCCTGAGTTACAAATATGCTTGAGAAGATTGAACCTTAGAACAAAATCAATATGCAGCATCTTTCTTTTGGTTCTGTTTTCCAATCCTTTTTGCCCGAACCATAAGAACTAACAAGAAGAAGTTTGAGAAACCATAAGAAACTGTTTCAACACTAAAGAAGACCTCTTCAATGCTTTTTTCCCCAGCCTGTTTACTCTACCTTTTCATATATGTGCCTAGGATAACAGTTAGTATCTCAAGATGGATATTAGTCGTTTGAGGTAAGACATCGAAAGAAGATGAAGTAGAATGGTGATTAAATGGGACGTGTTACATTTTCAAAGGATAGATAATAGGTAAATGGAATCAACAATGCTATGTATTTTGGCTTTTATCACAGCCAACTTTTTTTTTCTTTTTCTATTTCTTCCGTGTTTCTAGTAGGGTTGTGCAGTTAGTAGAATACATTGTGTATTTCCAACAACCAAGTAAAATATTTGAAATAATTGTACTTCTCCAACCTCTCCTATGCTCTTCTAGACCTTATAGGAATATCTTCTAGATCACAAATTTTTCCAACTTTCATACTTTTTGCGTGGCAGTAGTTACTTCCTAAATTATGAGTGTAGCTAAACTTTTGCGTTGTTGAAATATATATGATTCGCAAAGTTATCCTTGTGATTTAAGTTAAGCAGCTGATCAACCTCCAAAATTGAGGTTGGGGGTTTGAGTCATCACGAGAGCAAAGTAGGGAAGGATCATTCTTGACATTGGGAGGGGCTCGTGCTAAGATATAATTTAGAAGTATCTCTACTATAATAATTTACCATTTTAGATGAGGTGATTCACATAATTCAAAAATTAAAAGGTATCAATGTTCAATCTGTAGCGTGTAAAGGCATCACACTGCTGAATATATAGCCTATACAACAAAACATCCTATGGCATAGAGGCATGTGGAAGATATAACATTCAAATCAACTTACCTGTGATTTTCTTGCAAGTAATGCAGCTGCTGCCTCAAACTTGCTATTTCCCTTTGCCAAAACTATCCAAAAAAGCAAGAGAAAAAAGATTTTTTTAAAAAAAAAGTAGATCGAAGTTTGTAATTACTAGTTTAACTTGAAGAGTGCTAGATTAGGATGACAAGATGAAATAGAATAGAAGACTTATTTATTCATAAGATTATATCAGATGCACATCCCATCTATCTTCCTTGAATAGTGCTTGGTGATTATTGCAACCCATGATAAATTCAACTATTCAAGAAGAACACCTATGAATGTGGCCTAGGTGGGTTGAGAACCATGAGGTCTTAAGTTCAAATTCCAGTGGAGGGAAACACTAGGTGATTTCTTTCCATCTATCCAAGCTTTGGTGGACAGAATTACCCAATATTTGTGCTGGAGGGAGATAGCAGGTACCTCGTGGAATTAATCGAGTTGCGCGCAAGCAGACCCAGAGATCGCGCTTATCATAAATAATACTTTAAATGATGAGCACCACTTTTAGATGTACAACGTTTTTGTTCCGTTCAACTATACCTCAATCTTAAACTAGTTGAGGTCAACTATATGAATCTTCTGTATCCGTTTTGGTTTATTCAAGCCCATCTATGTGTCACATTTTTCTAGCTTGGAAGTTTATTGAAAACAAATATATTTAAAGAAAATTGGATCTTGATAATTCATCTCAAGAACATTTGAAACTAACGAAATTTTGATGCCCTATTATGAGAAACTAATGAAAGTGTGGGGTGAGTTTCATGGACACATCAACTTTAAAGTTAAATGAGATAAGGGTATATTTTGGAAATGAAGACAGGCGACGAGTCTTTAAGTAACTCACTCCAAATGAGTTTCAGTGTATCAATTTAGAAGACACCGACTATAGTACAAGTGTAAAAAGAAGAGGCTAAGAAGTTAGGGAGTTCCTAGTACCTCCTTACCCTTTTGTTCTTATAACGGTGATGTCTGGGTCAATTTACGTGCACCTCGAGTATTCCATTGGTATATGCTATCTGCCCCAACACAAGTACTAATAACTCTGCCCAACAAAGCCCAACAAAGTTTAGACAGGTAGGAAAACACCTATAAATTTCCGTCTTTGCTGGAACTTGAATTGATCTCTCATGATTTTCATCCACTTAATTTATCGTTAGACTCTACACCCTTGGGTATAATGGTATTTCCTAAATTTACTAAACAAACAGAAGATATCACAGATAAAATCAAATGTCTAAGAGTGGAGGAGAAAACGAAATAGACTATTCTCGGTTAAGTCATTCTACCACAGACCTTTGGGATCTTTGTAGTTTCAAGTTTCAACGGACAACCTATTGGGGATTTGTGATTATCACTGGAAATTAGGAGTATTAGAATGACGATGTGGAACAATGATCAATGGATTATATGAATGAGAGAATGTTTTTCGTAGGGGGTGTGCATTATTCAGATTAAATCGAAAAATCAAACCGAACCAAGATCTTTTTATTATTTGGTTTGGTTTTTCGATTTTTGGTTTGGTTTCAAATTATTAAAGATTCAAAATTTTTGGTTTCAAATTTAAAAACCGGAAAACCAAATTATTGTATATATATAAAGAGAGATATATTGTTTATTTTATAAAAAAACACATTTGATTCGTGGTATATGGTTAGGAAAGAAATCAACTAGCATTAAATAATACCTACATTTTTCTTTATTAATGATATTAGGCGTGAGCTTATTCTTGTTGATTTATTGCATTATGCTTTTATAGTAGACTATAGGCATATGTACGGTGCAAAGTGTTGGCTAGTGAAGAATATCCATATTCAGAAGATGAAGGTAGCGGAGATGAGGATGCTCAGATGGATGTGTGGGAATATAAGAGAGATATGATTAGGAACAAAATTAAACGAGGCAAGGTGGGAGTGACATTGGTGTCGGACAAGATGAGGGAAGCAAGGCTGAGGTGGTTCGGACATGTGAAGAGGAGGGGCGAAGATGCGCCAGTAAGGAGGTGCAAGAGGTTGGATGTAGCTAGAGCTAGGAAAGGTAGAGATAGGCCGAAGAAGAATTGGGGGAAGGTGATTAGACAATATATGACACAACTTCAGCTGACTGAGGACATGACCTTAGATAGGAAGTTATGGAGGTCTAGGATTATGGTAGAAGGCTAGTAGTAAGTAGCTAAGTGAGGGGAGGGAGGGGGCGAGTTTTCCCCTCCTCTTTTCCTTTTAGTAGTAGTTGTCAGATATCACATTGTTTTTATTTCCTTGACGGGTATTACTATATGTTTCCACATTTATTTTATATCTTGCTCTTTGCTGTCTCCTTTCATATATTTCTGCGGCACGTACTTTTCTTCTGAGCCGAGGGTCTATCGGAAAGAGCCTCTCTACCTCACGAAGGTAGAGGTAAGGTCTGCGTACATCCTACCCTCTCCAGACCCCACCTTGTGGGACCACACTGGGTTTGTTGTTGTTGTAGTAGACTATGAGCATCATATCAAATATGTATTAGTGTATACTATCTTATCAGTGGTATCCACTATTCGATCATGTGAATTAAATTTAGAAACAATATTTAAGAGATCTGACTAAGATGAATGTAGCAGAGATGAGGATGTTCATATGGATGTGTGGGCATACTAGGAAAGATATGATTAGGAACGAAGCTATTCGGGGCAAGGTGGGAGTGGCCTTTGTTGCGGACAAAATGAGGGAAGTGAGACTGAGATGATTTGGGCATGTGAAGAGGAGGTGTGAGGATGCGCCGATAAGAAGGTGTGAGAGGTTGGATATCGCAGGAGTTAGGAGAGGCAGAAGTAGGCCGAAGAAGAACTGGGGGAGGTGATTAGACAGGACATGACACATCTTCAACTTAATGAGGACATGACCCTAGATAGAAAAGTGTGGAGGTCGAGGATTAGGGTAAAAGGGTAGTACGTAGTCGAGTGATGTCGCACTGTAGGTAGGAGAGGTAGGCCCCGCCTACCCCCTCTACACATATCCTTAGTAGTAGTAGTATTTAGTAACTGCATAGTTGACTATTCTTTGATGTGTATCATTATCTATTGCGCTTTTGATTTGTATCTTGCTATTTTAATATCCCATTTTTTGGGTCGGGTCGAATTCCGTTTCCTTTTCTTTCCTTTCCTTTCCTTTCGAGCCGAGGGTCTTTCGAAAACAGACTTTCTGCCCTACAAAGGTAGAGGTAAGGTCTACGTACATCCTACCGTCCCCAAACCCCACTTGTGGAATTACACTGGTAATTTAAGAGATTTGACATTACTACTTGTCATTCTTTATAATAGTTAT
Organism: Anisodus acutangulus; assembly: GCA_029783415.1. Classification (NCBI taxonomy): domain Eukaryota; kingdom Viridiplantae; phylum Streptophyta; class Magnoliopsida; order Solanales; family Solanaceae; genus Anisodus; species Anisodus acutangulus. Next base: position 37,996,577 of record CM056510.1, on the reverse strand, counting down.
TTCCTTTTTTTGTCATTCAAATATGTTACTATTCGATTATATTAGATCCGTATTATCTTATAGGACACAACCAAAAAATCGAGAAACCAGACCGAAAAGAGAAAAACCGAACAAAACCAAATTTATCCTGGTTTGGAAAACCGAATGCACACCCCTAGTTTTCCCCTCTTATTTGCATGCTAGGGCATTTTCCATTTGTCCTATGTGACTACAGGCCATATTTCTTGGCTGTTGACATATTTCTTATGATCCTTTTTCTCTCACTGCCTTTTCCCCAGTTGGATGCCTTTTCTGCTATCCTCATTGACCCGTCGGTAAGTCAAGGATGTTACCTGAGAGGTCCATTAGCTCTGCCGAGGGATCAGTCCAGCTGTGAGATATAAACATGCAACTCCGGTAACAGATGCTCACTTGAGAGCACAAAAGTATGATTCAGCACTGGCGAAGGATTAGGTCAGCTCTGAAGACCAGAACACTCAGGTTCAGGTTATTTATTTGATATGTTAGATTCTGTTTGTTGAACTATCACATGAACTATGCTTCCTAGATGGGGAGGACTAGTTGTCTTTATAATTTAATTACAGTATCCATGGCATACAGATTCAAGCTTAAATTTTCCAACCAATTTAATCTATAAAAGTTGTGTTGAGCAAATTGTCATAATGTGAATATATGGCAGGGTTTTCAATCACTAAACTTTTGTGCACATTTTATCCTCGTTTTTGTATTGTGTTTGCGGTTGGCCATGCTATTGATATGGTCACCAGTAAAATTTCCTCACATGTTATTCTTTTTCAAATTTTTATCTATTACTTACCTCTGATAATAGATCCTATATCGATTTAGGTGGGGTTGAGACATCTTCCATCCTCTCTCTGATATAGGGATCTGCAATTTTAAAGCATTCTTTGTTAGACAGACGGTCTATCCTTTAATGGAATTTTGCTAAAATATTCTCATCTGGACCTTCTCCCTACTATTGCAGATGTCTTTTGTGACTTCATTCTTCTGCAAATGCAAATTAAAAGAGGCCGGTAAAGTTGCTGCCATGTGACCAGGAGGTCATGGGTTCAAGCCGTGGAAACAACCTCTTGGAGAAATGCAAGGTAAGACTGTACAATAGACCCTTGTGGTCCGGCCCTTCTCCGGACCCCGCGCATAGCGGTAGCTTAGTGCACCTGGCTGACCCTTTTTTTTTTATTAGATCCTGATCTCGGAGCACAATGGATATATAGGATTCTTATAGTAGAACTCAACTGATTTGAGATTAACACTTTGTTGATTAACTAGATCATGGATTTAGCTTATCCTGAGATATTAAGATTCTAAACTCAGGCTTATCATGTCAAGATGATGGTATTCCTTCTTCCGCCTGTCAGCCAAATTATCTCACCTTGCAGGCAGATTCCTTTGGGTTATATTCTCTAATCAATGCATATGGCGGAGTACAATTAAACTGTAAAGGCGAGCATTACTGGTTTTCGTCATCACCTTGTTCTCCAATAGCTTCCCTCATTTCAATGAATGACGGCACCGACTTTTCTGAGAACTTTTGGTCTCAAAACTAGTGTATTGTGAACTGGGGACAAGAATTCGATCGAGTGCCCGTACAGTTCTTGTCCTTAAGATTTTTAGAACCAGTATCAGTTTTGCAGAATGCATCTGTTTGATTTGGGATGGTATTTCTTATGGTTTATCATGCTGCTTATGTATAGCCAGCATCTATAACTGTCTCTAGAGTGACCTGAATGAAATATGTGACAAGTGGTGCATTAAGCAGATGGAGTAGTATCTATCCCGCTGAATAGCTCAAGGTGATAGTATTTACCACTTGGGTTAAGAGTTGACATGTATCGCACTGTACTTACTGATTGCATAAGGGATTGGGAAAACTTCATGAAACGTGTTCAAACCTGCTATTTTGTAATAAGTGTGAGAGTTCTGTTTTAGTCAGAGAAGGTTAATGGTCGATTATGACTATAGATGACCGCTCAAAGCGACCAACTTGGATGACTCAGGCAATCGCCTTAAGCAAGTTTAAGAACTGACAACAAGAAGTAGAGGAGGGGGACAAGGAAAAAAAGGGACAACACGATAGGCAGTGGTTAGGGACACGGAGAGACTAGGAAACAGCTAACAACAAATGAGCAGGAAAAAGACCCCAAAGGAGAATAACTTGAAGATAGAAGAACCATAGGAGAAAGGAGATACATGAGAGGCAGTACGAAAACAAGAGTAGGGAAGTAGAAGAAAAAAGAGTATCACCCAACACATGAAGCTCCCATAACAGAGTAACACAGCACATTGCACCATAAGCATATGAACGTCTTATTAAGGGAAGCTTTTTCTTAAAAAATGATAAAATTCCCAAGCAGGTAGAGAGGAAAATTGCAGCAGAAAAGGCACCAATAGCAACCATAACCTCACCAAAGTGATGGATATTTCCAAAGGCGCACAAGCCAATGTTCTCTTTATCCTTTCTCAATGAGCTTCCTTATTTACATTTAGTGTATCTTTTCAAAAGCTATATATTATTGACATTTCTAACAACTCTAATGTCGTGTTTTTTTTTCTAGGAATCAATCTCTCTCATATCCATGTGGAGATACCAACCGGAAGTTTGCATGGAGGTAAAAAATCTGGCGTATACCAACTAAAACTCGAGTTGGGCGTTGTCCAATGTCAGGTGTTCCTTTGGTATTTCTCGTCCATTCTTGGCACCAAAGGGAGAACAATGAACCAGGGTAAGGTTAGCTAAAAGATTTGATGGGGCTAAGGATGGATCCAAAAGCGCAGCTACTTTAGATGAATGCTACTGTTATGTACTACTGCATGCATGAAATTGACATACATGGATCCTCCATGCTTGAGACATTTTGCAAGACTGCCATGTGCCTAGGGATGGCAATTGGGCGGGGCGGGTGCGGGTACCTCCTCCCCCGCACCCGTACCCGCCAGAAAATTTTATACCCGCCACCTACACCCATGGCGGCTACATTTTCAACATCCATATCCGCCTAGGCGGGTATATTCCTAAATCCACATCCGCTCCCCACTCAAGTGGATATCCGCCACCCACCAATATCCGCCTGTTTCAAGGAGGGTTTTGCCTCAAAATTCATTATTATTGGGCTGATGGGTTGCTAAAATTATGTGTGCCAAATTATTTGGGCTTTAGATAAATATAAAGTTGTACAAATAAAATTATAGTTGGCAGGTAAAGGCGGGCGAGTGGATTTGGGGCGGGGCGGGGCAGGGCAGGCGGTATTACTGCAAATCCACAACCTACCCATACCCGCCTACTACTATCTGCCAAATTTATGCCCATACCCGCCCCAACTGGGGTGGGTGCGATGCGGAATCCGCAAAATTATACCCACTTACATCCCTACATGTGCCATGATAAAGCGGGTGAACACAAGATCGTAGGAATGAAAAAAAGCTGATAGCATAATACATGAGTAGTTTGGGACAATAATAACCTTGATCATCATGAGAACTTTCCTGGCCATCCCTAAATGCCACTGTAAGCCTTTGACTGGGCTTGCTTGAAAAACCTGCTCAAAAACTTTTTGTTGTTCTTGAGAAAGCTATTTGCTTAGACGCACACCATGTGTGAAGACCAATAGCCACTATTCACTTTTCTTTCTCCCTCCATAATCCAAGCAATCAATTTTTGGGAGAATCAATTCTCCATTTGTATTTAGATTTTTGTCTTTGTATTTTCACAATTCCAAGCCTTTTCTCCAATTCTACCCTGAAAGGAAAAGGAACTTATGGCTAACTAGCCATCTTCAACTATTTTCTCAGTACTCTATCAATTCCAACTTCAACAGAGAGGTTTAGCTCTTGTTCTATAATTGAAACTAAAGTGTTCTTTCTGGGCTGCTCTCTTTGCCCCACTTGATATATTACCTTATTCTCCTCTGTGTTTATTTTAGAAACCAAGCAAGATAGTGTCTGTCTTTGAGGAAAAGTTAATTGGACATGGTATTAACTTCAATGGAAGTTAATTTAACTGTAAAGGGAAGCACTTGGTCACAAATTGATGTGAGAATACATAATGGTTACGTGATGAAAATTTACATGAAAAACAAACATCATGCATTTGTTTTATTGGTTTAGCATAAATCATGGGTGTGAGCAAGTGTTTTCCAGTCATTTGCCATGAATACAAGAACCAATCAACTACAGTTTAATCAAAGCACTTATCAAGTAAAAGTAGTGTAAACCAACATGAGAGCATTGGCAGTCCCAAATTTCTCAAGCTATAATTGAGGAAAATAGGTCAATCCTAAGGGATACTATTTGAATGGTTGATTGATGATTCTATTCTATCTTGGACTAAGGGCAGTTGGTGCACTAAGCTTCTGTTATGCGTGGGGTTCGGGAAAGGGTCAGACCATAAGAGTCTATTGTACGTAGTCTTACCCTGCATTTCTGCAAGGGGATGTTTCAACGACTATTTTTATCTTGGATTGAATCTGAAAACTTTGATCACTCGAATTTAGGTTCTAAAGAAGGAATTATATCGCTTGGAATTTTGAAAAACATTATCACTTGGAATTATATCAAGTTTTTTAATATCCCATATTGGATATACAAGATCATCTAAAGGGGTTTAAAAATATCATTACAAATTCATGAAGTTTGAAAAATAAGTTTTTTGTGTTCTTCAAGATTTTACTTATAAAAATTCAATTGTGTTTTCATGTCAAAAAACAACGTTAACTTTCAAATAGCTTTTTCCAATTTAGCTTCGATACTCTTTATTCAAATATCAACGGATTCATATCGAAACACCTACTTAGTTTGAACTTATTTTCTCCAACCTGGATAAGTTACTCAACTCCTCTACTTGTAAGTTGTAAGCTATTGTAGTATACACTAGATTAGTCGAGGTGTGTACAAACTGATCAGATATCATCAATTATATGAAAAAAGTAATGGAGGATGTCAGGTTTAACTTTTGACTATCCCACATTGGATATACAAGATTACATAAAAAGGGTTAAAAAATAGCATAAAATACTTTATAATTTTCAATTGGAAGTATATAGATTCTGCCTCATAGTATGAGGGCTAATCAGTGGTGTATTTAGGATTTTTATTTAGGGTATTCGAAAAAATCAACAAAAGTTAAATATAAAAAATAATGTTGTCCCTGAGAATCGAATATAGTATGTTTGAGACAATTTTGAACACTCTGAACCACTTAAACTAACTTTTTGTATTGTTTCAGGGTGTTCAAAAGTTAATACATACACAGAAAATATATCCTAAATATATAGTGTATTTTTTTGCCGAGAGTGTTTGGGACACCTAAATCTGCCCCTGGGTCAACTTTTGCTAAATCCTCTCACAAGGTATTGAGTTGTAAGATGCAACACATATAGTATACAAGGAGTCAAGGACATCCAAAAGGGTATAGACATACTCGTAAATCCTCCATTATTAACATACACTCGTGAAAACAAAAAAATCAGATTACACGTGTTGGGAGGTGTTTGGTTATATAATATTTCTCATCAGCCGTACAAAGACATCCAAAATGGTTAGTTTATAAAGAACTTAGGTTATTTCAAATATTTTCACATTTATATGGTAGGATAAAAAATATATAGAACCCAAACAAGCTTTTCTTGAAGTTAAAACACATGCAGATTGACAAAAAGAAAGAAAAAAACAAGGAATTGTGAGTAAAGAGCTATATATACCTTGACCTCAGACATAGGACTGATGAGGTGATTATTCCCCTCCTTTATCTTGTTGTATCGATCAATTGTAGACCTCATGCTGGTAACACATGAAAAATAATTCTAGACATTAAGATTTGAATTAAAATTTACACTATCAGATAACTTAAAAGATAATTATCAGTGTGTGTCTATAATAAGTAAGATTAATAAGTTAAGACATTTTTGACATGCTAAAATACATTTTTTGCACTATCAACGCATATAAGTTAAATTCATGTGTTAAGCTAGTCCATTGTTCCATCAAACGAATTATATTTAGGCAAGTTTGAAGCAAATATACACAAACTAAAGTGACACAGAAAGAATAAGACATTTGATCATGCATGAGTCTAAACAAAGTTGTGTAAAAATAAGACATTTAACCATGCATATGAGTTACGACAGAATACTCAAAAATGGAAGAATTGTTTCTTTTGATTTTACATCTAATAGGGGATCTAGTTCTCCTTTTTTCCTTTCCCTAATCTCTTTTAGTTTTTTAGACTATGGACAACTTTTTGGCAAAGAAAGCTGGCTAGTTTTTCTTTTTGTATTAATAATTAGAATGGCTAACCTTAATTCATGTCTTCAACTAAAAGGAGATCATGAATTCATGATGCGAAGTTAACTGTCTTCAACAAAAGAATGTCAGGAGTTTCTGGATGCAAATAAACAGAATTGAGGAGCACCCCTTTTGTTAGATTAGTACTAATATCTTTGGCAGCATATATTTGTCTTCACACATGTTGATTAAATATTTGTTTCTGAAAAAATATATGTATATATGATAAAGGCCAACACTGTTGAAAATAATGTAATTAAAATAGGAAGTGAATTCTTAATACTGACGCACATAGTCCTAGACCCATACTTACATACAAGTGGAATTGTGACAGATATTACTTGTGTGGAATAGAATTGCCCCATGAATGTGAGACTTGGATCCCCTCCCCAATTTAATCCCAAACACAAACAGAGAACTACATATACATAGAGATAGTTATTATATAGTACTAGCACAAAGTCAAAAAATTATATATACTAGAGATACGTGTTGAAGTGAGTGATCATGAAAACATTTTATTTACTTGATTATATATGTTCCAACTTTGATTTCATTTGTTCTTTGTCTTCCTTTTTATTATTTTTTCACATGCAAACTGATACTAGGTATAATTTTCACTCCTTATTGTTCGTAAATTTTCTAGTATAAGATTACTGCATGTTGTTCTTAGAGTCATTCTTTTCAACACTAGGTTGTAATGAATGGTCCAGACTCCAGACTAAATAAAACCTGTGCATGATAATCAAATCACTGCTGGTAAAAAACAAAGCTAGCTTTAGGTCTCTCTTAGTATTTGAAAGAAAGAAAATAACTGAAAAAAGAGGAGAATTAAATTCATTATCGTAGCATGCACTCTACCCTCTACTCTCAACACTTCTCTCGGAAACATCCGCTCTACCTACCAAGATAGAGATAAGGTCTGCGTACACTCTACTCTCCCCAGACCCCACGTTGTGAATTTCACTCTGTATGTTGTTATTGTTGTTTTAGCATGCACTAATAAATATGCTGCACGTGGAATCTTGATGCAGGACCAAGGTATATCCATGATGGATTCTCATCTGACTATTTTTTTCTTATACAAAATACAAACTTGGTAATTTTAAAAAAAGTTAGCAGTAATTAAATGGAAGGTACCAAGTTGGCAATTTTTTTTTAAAAAAATAAAAGAATAAAATCAACTATAAGCAGGAAATACGTGAACATCAAATAGAGGCAGTAGAGCAGGAAATTGGAACTCCCACAAATATCAATCCCAACAGTTTACAGGGAAAAAAAAAGAAGGGTCACCAAAAATGTCTAATTAATTTTGGGGGTTGAGATGGTCACTCAACTAGTAGTTATTATCTCAGAAAGTCACCTTTCTTCTTGATTTCAATTTTCAAAGAAAGTGACTTTCGGAGTAATAACTATTAGTTGAGTGACCATATGAGAAATCAACTCTTAATTTTAGGACGAAAAGAGGTAGGAAATTAATAAGTTATTCACCTGTTGCTGGCAAATTCATAGAGTTTTCCGGTGCTGGAGAAAATAATGAATCCAACTTCAGCATCACAAAGGATTGCAAGCTCTTTAGCCTTTTTGAGGAGTCCATTTCTTCTCTTTGAGAAAGTCACTTGCCTGCTTGTTGTATTGTCAATCCTTTGAATCACTATTTTTCCTCTCCCCATCTCTTCTAATCAATTAAACATGAAATTAAAAGGTATAAGTACACCAACAAATCATCCATATATATAAATTAGAAAGAATTATGAGCTATCAAGAAAAACAAATTCAAGAAATGCATCCATAATTAGTTTAATCTGATAAAACAGAAAATGTGCAAAAGAAAAAGAGAACAAAGAAGAGCTTACTAATTAATGTTAATATTTTAGTAGAAAACTAGATAAATGAAAGAAATTAAGACTGTTGGATTGTAACTAGGGGTTTTGACCTTGCTCCTCTCCTCTTAGCTAAAATTAGAAAGTTTTATGAACAATCAAGAACCACAAAAATGGAAATACATCCATAATTATATGAATTTGACAAAAAGACAAAAAGAAAATAAGAAAAAGTAACTTACTAATTTTAGAGATTTTGACAGTAGACTATAGGGAGAGAGGAGAAATACTGGTGTAGTTTCTTTTCTGAAATAAACTGTTAATTGAAGCTTTATATGGAAAGCTTAGCTAAATGATGGTTTTTTAAGGAATAAACCAGCTGCTTGTTTTGTACACTAAACCACTTACCCAATTTTTTCACTTCCCCTAATCTCGCGAGTACTGAATAATTAGTGGTACTCGCTGACACCTGTCTAGACAGATGCGTTGACGGCCTAATAGTACGGGTTTAAGATTTATTAAATTTACAGATTTGCCACTTAGTGAGAGATGTTAAGAAAATCAGGCGAGTACGCTCAATTCCAATATGTTATCCTCGGAGTCTCAGAACTTTTTTGATTGAAGAAATGTTTGAAATGTTATTAGAAATTTGAGGTCGTTCAACTAATAGAGGACTGACACGTGTCGATGTGTCAATGTTTTTTGGCCAATTTATCGTTCCTATTTTAACCTTTTAGTACTACTTTGTTGTAGCATGTCCAAACTTTATTGGTACACCTAAATCTTTTTTTATATATTGACTAATCAGACCGCACTTAGTATCTTTTTCTGATTTGTAACTTGTTGTCTGGGTTGCTCAATATGTAATTATGTACTAACCTTTTCCATCTCTCTTTTGGAAAAAAGAACCAAAGCAGAGAAGACAAAAATTAATCTCTACCCTGCAAAAAATAACTGTTATGACTCGGTTTCAAATAAGTCGGATTTTATCTTAGGCCCACATTATATTACTTATCCAATCAAATTAACTCAACTCAATTGTTATCCCAAAAAAATTACACTTGAATTTGTAAATAATTTTAAGAATACGTAGACTGCTTTATAATAAAGAATAACAAAATATTAATAATAAGTAAGCAAATGAAAATAATAAGTAGGAAGATTAGCCTGAAATGTTGTGATCTTGATTGAAACAGTTCAATGAATTTGATTTGATCCTTAGCTGATTTGCTTCGGGTTCGAGCCAACAAATAAAAACTGTAATTGCTGTAAGTAAATCGTGCAAGTATGAATAATGAGAATAAGATGTTCTTCCAACATGAAGGTTGAACTCCTTTTATAGCTATCAATACAAGACATTTATGCCCGAGAATTATTTTCTAATTAAATGCAATTAAATGAGAATAACGATCACTTAATGAACAAAGAGTAACGGTTGGCGCCATATTCGGAACGGGTACGCGCTGAGCTCCTCCAGTCCTCCATCCGGTGTCACCTGGTCCGGCCGTTATTTGATCTTACTTTTACACCGGACTCACCCCGGTGCAACTCGCATCCGGTGCTGAACATTATTGCCTCCTCTGATTTTCATATCTAAACCATGCCACGTGTCGTGCCGGTTTTCACCATATATAGATAGTCCCCACACTTCCCAGATCAAAGTTTACCGAAGTGATGGGAAGTGAAAATGAATCCTTCGGTGTCTTCTCTCGCAAGCTTCTTTTCAAATTACTCCGAAATAGGCGGGAAAATAAAACGCTTCCAATTCTCCAAAATCTGACTCACGTCTTATCACTCTGCCACTTTGGACATGTGTCACTCTCTGATTGAACCATCACTTCGGTTCGTGAACCGAAGCGCTTCGTAAAGATTACACCGCTATAAAACCTTTTTTTTCTTTCACAAATTTTACCTTCTGCTAAATCTCCTTTAATCCGTCAAACATTCAACATTCAACCTTCAAATCTTCATATCTTCAAACCTTCATAACTTCAAACCTTCATAACTTTATTTCTTCATTACGATGTCCTAAACCACCCATTCTTCTTTAAGAAATTTCTCTTCGGCTACTTCACCTCCGCCGGCCACCGATGACGGCTTCTAAGTCTCAGGCTGTCGTTGAGCCCAGAGCTTTCGACATGCTCCCGTCCTCTTTTCATTTCGCAAATGAGTTCGACGTTCAAACTACCTCTAAAAAAATTGAACCAGGAGAAGAGGCTAAAAACTGGTCGTCTTCTATTTGTGCCTCCAACCTTAACACAGTCTGAAATGACTGCGGTTGGACCGATCTTTCTGGGATCATTGTACTCGGCCCGGACAAAGATATTACCACCTTCAAATCCGGATACTCCAATGTATACACCTACCCCTTCACCTTCAAGTTTGTCCCTTCAATCGATAATGTGATCCTCGAGATGTGCAGGACTTACAATTTATGTCTTTCACAAATTGGTTAATCTGTCTGGAGGGTTGTAATCTGCCTCCGATTCCTAGCCAGTTTGGTCAACAAAGTTTTTACTTTGGATTATTTGATCCATTTATACGTGCCAAGATTCTTTCGTGGCATGATCATTTAGCTCTCAAAGCGAGGCAAATTCCCCATCCTCTCCAATATCGACAAAAATTAAGACCGAGCTTGGGTGAAATGTTTTATTGCAGTTCCTACCATTGAAATTATCCCGACCAGGTTCATGCCTTTCCTGGAGGAATGGAACATGCATCGTAAGTATCAAAACTCTTTCCCTTTTTTTTGTTTAACTTATGATATCAATGACCTACCTTAAGTCCCTTTTTTTGTTTACCTTTTCAGTCACCCGTAGGATTCCAACTTATATGAACAATCTTCACACATGGGTCCAGAAGATCATTAACACTTACCCACATAAGGAGCAGACATGGAAAGTGCTTTCCAAAAATTGATGGGTAGCCCGAAATCACGGTTAGTTTATACCGGACCTTTTTGTTCCATTATTAACCTTGTATCTTTGCTAACTTCTTCTATTTTCAAACATCTAGGTTTACCGAAGGGCACTTTGCCCCCAAGAACCAACCCCTCGGCTGCTCCAACTGTCCCTAATCCAGTACTCGATCCGGCGACATCAGTTTGTCGTATCACTGAGGTACCGAAGAAGAGCTTCGGAAGAGGGTGGCCTTTCCAGAACTCAATACACCAGAATCTCACCAGAAGATGTTTAGGTGAGAAAAGTCACTACTACTACTACTCTGGCAGAGGACACTCATGTGGAGGACACTCATGCCGAATTTAGAGAAGAAAATATTGGTGTTGAAGTAGCCAAGCCAATTCTGCCATCAACCGGTGCCACAATCACTCCTGCCCCCGCGCCACTGATCACTGAGCATGTTCTCATCATCATTGAGGATGACGACGAAGCCAGGGATGAAAAGTCATTGGCTAAGAAACCAAGAACTTCAACTCCTCCTACTTCAGCACAACTGGCCTAAAGTTTTAGACAAGAAGATTTTGACTGCTTCTTTAATGAAGCTGGAACCTCGGCAAACCTAGCGCCGCAGGTGAACACCTCCGGGTTTTCCCATTTAGTTATTCCCCAGAAACTTACCAAATCCACCCGAACTCTAAAAAATCACACCAGCTCCCGGTCCAAACTCGTGAGTGTCTTCCCAGCCCCGAGTGCGGATCCGAAGAGAGTGAGAACAACCATTTTTTCCTAATGATACAAATTTCTTATCTCGGCTAGTTGGGGTCGCCAGTTATTTAAGGCCCTTGATATCGGAGCCCGACAAGGAGAAAATGAAGAATGTCTCATGGCAATACCTCTTTAACGAGGGTATGCATATATCGAACCGGGTATGCATTTGCTTACTTGCTTACATTTACACTTGTCCTTTTTTTTTAGTTATAACTTTAGTTTGGTTTCTACTTTTGTAGTCATCCGTTTTGGTTAAAGGCTTCATCTGATGCATGAAAGAGAATGATGACCTCAGGGGCAGCTGGACGCCCAAGACAAAGAAATTCGTCATCTCAAAGGGGTTCTTGGACAGACAGAAGCTCAATTGCAGCAAGTAGGTGACTTGCTCATCGTCCGAGATGAATTGGACCGGGTCAAAGGTGACTATCTCCGAGCAATGAATGACATCGAGCTTATTAATGAGGAAAACAAAATCTTGGATGAGGAGAATGAAAAGCTCTATCATGACGTTTAAGTCCCCACCCAAGAGCTTGAAGAATAAGAAGAGGTTTGGCACTACCAAGCATAGAAGTAAGATTTCCTTAATGTTAAACTCGATCGCCTCGAAACCGAGCCTACCATGATTGATGCGGAGAGAACTGTTAAGCAAGTTGCACTGAAGGTGGCTCAGGATCAAGTCAACCAACAAGCTCAAACCAATGAAGGGCTAAGAAATGAGCTCGATGCCTCTAACTAAAGGAATTCTGAGATCTTGGCCCAACTTAACCAAGCCTTGGCCGAAAGAGACCACGGTCAAGCCGACGTAGAGGTTGAGGTAGCCCGAACAGTGCTAAGGACCGAGTACATAACTTGGAATGTAAAGGTATATTTTGGATTAGGCTCGAGATTGGATCCCGGATATTGATGACAATATTATTGAGGCAAAAGAGATTGAGCTTAGAGCCTACCGCAAGTTGAATGGAGATAGCTTTGAAGATGACCGTGAGGACTTCAAATCTAAGTCCGACTGAAATTCAGGCTTATATGACTTTGTGTATTTGTTTTGATTTTCCTTCTTATATGTTTTTCTCTGGCCATTTTTCAACATTGTCTATGAAATGAACATCCTTTTTGACTTAATCATAAATTCTTTCTATCTTTCAATATTTGTTACTGCTTTCTTACTTTCAATAACTTAGCCAAATAAAGCCTTAACCCAATTCGGGCTAATTGCCTCCAATTTCGTAGTTTTACTTAAACAAACCATTACTTAGTTTGCGCCGAGCCAGATGAAAGTTTTCCCGGTCTTAAAAACAGCTTAAACAATTTTTGAATATAAACTTTTACTTTAGTTTGCTTCATACCAGGCAATTCCTTCCGGTTTTGGGTCATTCAGTGACTAAATATAAGAACCTTATTTTCATGCTTATGAATAAGACGCCTCTTATTCATTTCGGGCATGAATGTTGAAACTTCATCTATTCCAAAATTTTAGACAATTCAAATGTCTTTAAGAATAGGCTAGATTTATTTGCTATGGTGCTTTAGAAGAATGCTTTTGGAATATTATTTATTTTCATTTCGGATGCTTTTTTGACGACAGTCTCCAGTTAAGGATTTGTTAGCTCGTAAGCCTGTTGATTTTCTCAATTGCCCGTAAACAAGCATATGTAAATAAATTCTCGAGGAAAATCTCTGATAAAGTGCAATTTCATTCAAAATTTTGCTTCAGTCATAACAACTGAGCAAGATTCATTCGATCTTTTTGCCTTTACATGATTTTTTGTAACACTAACACTACTCGGGCAAGATTTGTTCGATCTTTTACCCCTACAAATATTCGTAATCCTAAAAACTTTAAAAAGCTTCAAATTTTTTCATGGCTTCAAATTTCTTTTCAGCTTTAAATTTCTTCATAGGTTCGAATTTCTTTATTCCAAACTTCTTTACCGATGGTATGGCAGTACCCTAGTGTTTTTGTTCGAAGCATGAAAATTCAAATACTACTTGCTCTTTGCTATCGGGCTGTCCTTAGTGTCCACATCCGGTCTTCAACTACTTAGTAACACGCTCTACATTGTTGCCACATTAAAAAACTTTCCGGAAAAACTCTTTTCGGGATAAAAATCGTGCTAAGGTAAAAAGAGTGCAACACGTATTTTCATACCTAATTCTAACTATATTCGGTCTTTGAATAACGACTCAGACTTTGATCCTGCAAGAGTTAAAAATATCGAAACCAATAAAGTTCAAATAATTAACCAAACACATACCTTAACAGCAATACCACTTCAAGTGTGCAATGTTCCAGTTGTTTGGCAACTTTTGACCATCTTCAGCTTTCAACTGGTACGAGCCTTTACCGGTTATTTCTGACACTTTGTACAGTTGGGGCCTAATTTCCCTTCGTTGGGATTTTTGGTGTTGAGGGTTACTTTTTGTAGAACCAAGTCCCCTACTTGAAAGTGTCTAAGATTAGTATCCTCCGATTATAGTATCTTCTCATCCTTTGCTTTTGAGCCACTAACCGTAACAATGCTAATTCATGGTGTTCATCCGTCAAGTCAAGCTCAATAGCAATAACTTCATTGTTTGATTCTTCGGTTGCAAGGTTGAACATTAAGCTTAGATCGCCTACTTCCATTGAAATCAGTGCTTCTGCACCCTAAACCAAATAGAACGAAGTTTCTCCGGTGCTAGATTTTGGCATTGTTCTGTATGCCCACGACACCTCCGATAAAATCTCTCTCCACTTGCCTTTTGACTCTTTTAGTCTTTTCCTCAGGTTCTGAATGATTGTTTTATTTTTTGACTCCGCTTCCCCGTTTGCACTCGAGTGATAAGGAGTCGAAACTATCTTATTGATTTTCATTTCTTCAAGAAAATCATTTACCTTTTTCCTAATGATCTGATGACCATTATCGCAAGTGATCTACGTTGGTATGCCGAACTGGCAAATGACGTGGTCCCAAATAAAATCGATGACTTGCTTTTCTCTAACCTTCTTCGAGGCGTTTGCTTCAATCCACTTAAAAAATAGTCAGTCATAAACAAAATAAAATGTACCTTTCCGGTTGCCCATGGGATTGACTCCACAATATCCATCCCCCACTTCATGAACGACCACGATGACAAAATCGGATGCATTAATTCTGTCAGTTGGTGAATCATTGGTGCGTGCCTTTGGCATTCATCACAGTTTTGGACAAAGTTATTAGTGTCTTCTTCCATCTAAGACCAATAGTATCCGACCCTGATTAGTTTTTGGACCAACAACTCTACCCCTGAGTGATTGCTACAAGTCCCCTCATGGATCTCGCGCATCACATAATCAGTTTCTCCCGGTCCTAAACACCTCACTAAAGGGTCATAAAAGGACCTTCGGTACAACTAGCCATCAACCAAGCAAAACCTTCGTTCGAAGAGCCCTTGACTCCTTCGGATCCGCAGGCAGCTTTCCATCTCGAATGTAATCAATGTATTTATTGCACCAATCTTAAGTCAAGCTTGGTGTATTCACCTCAGCGTGGCCACTAACAATTGTGGAGTTTAGTAGTTGTATAACTATTTCAGAATTAAACTCATCGGCTTTCACAGATGACCCCAAATTTGCCAAAGTATCTGCCTCATTGTTTTGCTCTCGAGAAACATGTTCCATAGTCCATTATTTGAACCGGTGCAATAACACTTGAATTTTCTCTAAGTATTTTTACATTCTTTATTCTTTCACTTTGAACACTCCATTCACTTAATTAACAACCAGAAGCGAGTCACATTTTACTTTGATGACCTCTGCTCCCAAACTCCTTGCCAATTCTAAACCTGTAATCATAGCCTCATACTCGGCTTCATTATTAATCAATTTCACAGTTCTTATTGACTACCTAATTACATCTTTAGTAGGTGTCTTAAGCACTACCCCTAGTCTGGACCCCTTCACGTTCGAAGCTCCATCCGTGTATAAGGTCCAGAACCCCGATGTTGCTCTCAAGGTTAATATGAGCTCTCTTTCCACCTCGGGAATTATTCTGGGTGTAAAATCATCTACGAAGTCTGCTAAAATTTGAGACTTTATAGTTGTTCTTTGCTTATATTCTATGCCATATCCACTTATTTATACTGCCCATTTGGGTAACCTACCGGATATTTCCAACTTATGCATTACATTTTTAACGGGTAAGTTGTTACCGCGCATATTAGGTGACGTTAAAAATATTGCCCCAATTTTTTAGCAGTCGTTATTAACGCTAATGCCATTCTTTTTTATATAAATAAGGATACCTAGTTTCCACACTAGTTAGTGTTCTACTCACGTAATAAATAGGAAATTGCGTACCTTTCTCTTCCTAAACCAAAACTGCACTTACGGCTACCTCAGAGCAGGAACAACTGCTCATCTGCTTTCGGTTTATGCAGTAACGGTGGACTAGACAAGTACTTCTTCAAACCCCTCAGATCTTGCTAACACTCCGATGTCTACTCGATGTCATTCTTCTTTTTTAGCAAAGAGAATAACCGACGACTTTTCTCCGAGACCAAAGATAAACCTACTTAAAGCGACTATCCTTCCGGTGAGTCTTTGCACCGTATTCACATCTTAAAGTACCTCCGGAACTCTTTGATATCCTTGATCTTATTCGGATTAATATCGATCCCTCGGTTTGATACCAAGAAACCCAAAAACTTGCCTGACCTGACCCCAAAAGCACATTTCTCAGGATTCAATTTTATATTGTACTTTCAGAGTATGTCAAATATTTCCTGCAGATGCTTTAAATGGTCCTCTGCTTCCATGGACTTAATTAACATATCATCGATGTAAACCTCTATTGTATTACCTATTTGATATTCGAACATACAACTAGGCATTGATATGTTGCTCCGGCATTGTTTAAACCAAATAGCATTACGTTATAGCAGTAAGCCCCGTACCTAGTTATAAAAGAGGTTTTCTCTTGATCCTCCGAATTCATTCTGATTTGGTTGTATCCGAAGTATGCATCAAGAAAATTTAGCATCTCATACCCCGCCATTGCATCAATCATTCAATCGATGTGCGGCAATGAAAAAAATCTTTTGGACATGCTTTATTTAAATCTTTAAAATCTATGCACATTCTCAATTTATTATTTTTTTAGGTACGACCACTACATTTGCTAATCAATCTGGATACTCTACCTCCTTGATGGAACTTATATTTAAAATATTTGTTACCTCCTCATTGACGAACTTATATTTGAAGTCAGCCATATGCCTCCTCTTTTGCTTTATCTGGGGAAAGATCGAGTTCAAACTCAATTTGTGAGTCGTAATCTCCGGTGGAATACCTGTCATATCTAAGTGCGACCAGGAAAAACAATCAGCATTAGCTTTAAGAAATTCAATTAATTTAAGTCTGAGCTCCGGGGTTAATCTGGTGCCCAAGTCTGAGCTCTTCTATAGTTGACTTCGTGGTGTCTGAATCATCCGTTAGCACAAATGACCTCGGTACGAGATAGTAGTGCTCTTCTTCCTCATAATTTATCTTTTTACCCTCTTCTTTCTTCGAACTCGATGGGTTCGAACCTTGTGATTGCTATTTAACTTATTTGCCTTTATTTGCATCCTTCACCTCTTTTGGTATTTGTACCAATTTCTCTACCGCAAACATCTCCCTTGCTGCTGGTTACTCTCCTCAAATTATCTTAATTCCCTCCCGTGTTGGAAACTTTAACATTATGTGCAATGTCGAATGTACGACCCTTAAGTTGTGTATTCAAGGCCTGCCGAATAGTTCGTTGTATCTCATTTTACCTTCAATGACATAGAACTTCGTTTGCTGAATTATCCCGTCTGCATTCATTGAAAGAGTAATTTCTCCTTCATAGTCTCGCTTGTCATGTTAAAACCAGTGTTTTAAAAGGCGGGAGCGTAATCCCCATGGGTATTTAATTTTTAGTATGTCATAAAATAATATAATTATAATAAATATTTTTAAATAGGTAAAATTACATAATATATATATATATATATTTATTTGTGTGTGTGCGCGTACGCGTGCTTGATCCTCACAAAAAAAACTAATCAAAGCAATTCATTATACGCCACTTAAAACTTGTAATTATATATAACATAATTTTATAAGTGTAAAAAATACAATGAAATAAAAGCTACTATGAAATGAAAATCAATACATATTAATTTTTAAACAATGAAAAAATCACAATTTTTAAAACAATATTACTATCATACTATTCATTTTATCTCTCTATAAGCAAATAATAAATAAATTTTATCAATATTATAATTAAAATATAACTCCCCCATGAATAAAAATAAAATTACTTTCAAATAATGAAATAATAAAATGATAATTTTGATACATAGGACAAAAAAACACTGACAAGTGAAAATGTACAATTCGATTATGTATTTTTACAAGAAATTTAAATGATGTTCACCCTCACGATGTTCTCAAATAGTAAAAATGCAATACTACGATTTGTTATTTGAGTTACACTCAATCTTCTTATTTCTATAGATGAAAAACTATTAAGTATCATTCATTTGTTAAAGAATTATGAGGGTCAATGATTTTAATTAAGAAATTTAACATATTTGTGTAAGAACTATTAAGCGAGCCCCATGCTATGGGCGTTAATGTGTTTAGGGCGTATAGTCGAGCGCTTAGGGCGTAAGCCTCACAGGAACTAAGCCCCGCATGTGAGCCCCGGGGTGTTTTGTCAGTGCCCCGCCCTGAGGCGAGTCTTGAAATTGCCTTTTAAAACACTGGTTAAAATCGTTTAGAACTCGAGTTGTCGGTACAATTTGATCCAAAAAAACAATTGCTCAACTACATTCCATCGTATGATGTTGGCCGAGCTACCTAGATTAATTAAAATCCATTAAATCTAAAATTTGTTAATAAAGGCAGAAATTACCAGTGAATCATTGTGAGGTTGAATGATGACCTCCGTGCCTTCATCGTTAAAAAATATTATTTCCTTTGGTACGTAATATCTGGATCTTTTCTCTCAAGTTATTGAAACTTTCGTCTTCTTTGCGGTCATGACGAATCCCTTCGGAATATTCATCCCCATGATAATTATGTTTATGATATACTGTGGTTCGACTGGATTCGCTTGCTTGTTTTCTTCTCTATTTCTGTAGTTTTTCTTTGCTCGATCACTCAGGTATTCACGTAGATGATCATTTTTCAACAACCGGACCACTTCATCCCTCAATTAGCAACAATTCTCCATTTGGTGAACATGAGTACCGTGGTAATCACAAATCAAATTCGGATCTCTCTAAGCCAGGCGGGAGTGATCTCGATCATCTTGTCTCCTTAATATGTCCAATAGCCAAAACAAGTCCGACAATATTGATGTTGAAATTATATTCAGATAGCCTCGGGCTTTCCATACTGTTAGAGGAAGACCTATCGATATCATTTTTGAATTGCAATCCCATACTGGTAGACCCTCGATCATTACATCTATCACCCCTGTCCGATGGAAAGTTCCGATTGTTGCAACCCCAATCAGATATGAAGTTCGAATTCTCCGGTTGTCCGTTGGGTTGATACCTATGTTTTTAAGATTTCAACTCTGATTGAACTACCCTCTTTGATTGATCAAAGTTCTTGTTCTGTCATGCTGATCCCTGAGGAAGCCAGATTTTGGACTCGTGCCTATTATGTACGTCTGCCCATGTTACTGTCGGAAATTTCAACAAGTTCTCCTTTAATTTGAATGAGGCATTGGATCTCCTAGGATTCATCCCCTTGGTGAAAGCTTCAGCTGCCCATTCATCAGGTACTCGGGGAAGAATCATTTGTTCCTTTTGAAACCTTGTTATGAACTCCCGCAACAACTTTGTATCCTTCTGAGTAATTTTGAATATTTTCGCTTTCCTTATTTGGACCTTCTGTGCACCGGCATATGCCTTTATAAAAGCATCTGCAAGCATTTTAAATAAGTTAATAGAATTTTCATGAAACATAGAATACCATGTCATTGCTCCCTTGGATAGAGTTTCGCCAAATTTCTTTAGCAACACCGATTCGATCTCGTCTGAATGCATGTCATTGCCCTTCACCGCACAAGTGTACAACATTACATGCTCTTGTGGATTCGTTGTCCCATCGTACTTTGGGAGATCATATATTTTAAACCTCTTTGGTATTAACTTCGGTGTTGCTCTCAGTGGAAACGACAACTGAATATATCTCTTCGAGTCTGGTCCTTTCAAGATCGGAGGCGCTCCAGAAATTTGGTCTACCCGTGAATTATAGGTTTCAACCTTCTTTTCATTAGTGTCAATTCGTTAGTTAAGGCTTGGAGCATTTTTAAAACCTCAAAAGACTCATTAGTCCCTAATCCATTGCAATTTTCATCAACCCAATCCTCCTCTTATTACGGACGGGACGAGTTTCATTCGTCGTACTTGCTTCGCTGCTTTTCTTTTGCAACTAGGTTATAGCCTCATGTTGCTCCTTCTGCATGTTAAATATTAGAGCCAAATTTATTTCACCATCCTCATCATCGTCCGGTGTTTTCTGACATGATCTTCTAGACCCCTGGGGTGAGATCATGGGGTTGTTGCCATTCACCAGATTAGTGGGCGGAACGCCATTCATTAGATCAATGAGCGGAACGCCATTGTTGTTATTGATATTGTTAGCACTATTGTCACCGTTGTTGTTGTCATCATGGTTGCTAACCTCAACTTGAATGTCACTAGCCCTTCTGTAACACTTAATTTTAACCTGAAATCACAAAATCTCGAAAGAAACAAGTGAAATTTGAGTTTGAACAAATCACCACTATTATCCTTAAGCTCACTATGGGCGCCAAACTATTTACCCCAAAAAGGTATAATTGAATTTGTAAGTGATTTTAAGGATACGTGAACTGATTTATAATAAAGAATAGCAAACGATTAACAATAAGTAAGCAAACGAAAATAATAAGTAGGAAAATTAGCCTGAAATGCTATGATCTTGATTGAAACTATTCAATGAAATTGGTTCGATCCTTAGCTGATTTGCTTCGGGCTCGAGCCAACAGTGAGAAATAAACGTTGTAATTGTTGTAAGTAAATCGTGCAAGTATGAATAATGAGAATGACATGCCCTTCCAACATGAAGGTTGGGCTCCTTTTATAGCTATCAATACAAGGCATTTATGCCCGAGAATCACTCCCTAATTAAACTCAATTAAATGAGAATAACGGTCACTTAATGAACAAAGAGTAATGACTGGCACCATATCCAGAACGGGTACGCGTTGAGCTCATCCGGTCCTCCAGGTGTCACCTGGTCCGGTCGCTATCAGGTCTTACTTTGACGCCGGACTCACCCTGGTGCAACTCGCATCCGGTGCTGATTGCTGCACATTATCATATCACCCCGGTTTTCATCGTATACATCAATATCATACAAAATAAAAACAACAACAACAACAACAACAACAACATACCTAATAAAATCCACAACGTGGGTCTGGGAAGAGTAGAGTGTACGCAGACCTTACCTCTACCTTGGTAGATAAAAATTACTATAAGATCGTTTATATTAATTAATCTCAGTCCTCTAAACGAAAAAAAAGCAATCGTTCCTGTTTTCATTATCACCCCATGAACTTAAACAGAATTTAATTTCTATTTGTCGAAAGCGTATGTTTGTACGTTCACATTGCTTAGAAGTAACCTACAAAAAATGTTTACATCTCAAAAAATTTACACCATTTATTAGAGTAAGGATATATTTTTAAAAAACAAATAGTTAGTGGTCTCTTGATTTTTTAAAAACTATACTTATTTTGGACCAAATTTTAAAGGCTAAAAGTACATTTAAAAGGGACAACCAACCATCAACTTATACAACCTCAATACAACCTCAATTTAAGTATGTTAATTTCAGCCAATTTTATGAATCGTTGTATCTATTCCATTACATGAATGCTTCATTGTGCATGTATGTTTATTTTTTTTAGCCAAATAAACACTAAAAGAATAAAGACATTTGTCAACAATAATTTTTGTTGTCATATGTTAGATGTTGTTGCCAAAAGTACTTTTCTGAAAAATAAAAATTATTGCATGCCGTTGCAATAATCTCTAATGCGAAAAATTTTCGCATTAACAAGTTATTTTTTTTGTTGCCATTTACGTTTTTAGCAATAATATATTAATTTTTTATTGTCATTTACATTTTTTAGCAATAATATTTTATTGTCAGTTTTATACTTTCTTATAGTGAAATAGCCGAGAGTAATTTGACTTGAGTTAAAAGGAGTTGTTTTAACTTGTTAATCAGGTGAACTCTGAATTAGATATGGTTGGTAAGTATAGTGAACCATGTGAATCTACCGTTGTTGGCCTATTTCTGGTCTTCTATTTATAGTTTTATACTATGGGACTACAGATACATGTGATCTTGTATTTGTCTATCCAATGTTTAATAAATAAATTCCTTAAATTAAATTTTCAATTTCTGTATAATTATGTACCCCTTACAATTACTTAATTCAATGTTACAAGTCGATTTGCCACTTCCCAACTCTGACCAAAAGTTGTTGGAAAGAAGAAAAAGCCAGACACGGAATTGACACGGAGTAATATATACACTATATTCTAGGTATGGACGCGAGATATACTCCTCCTCTAATTATTTGCTTCGTTGGCTGAATATGGATACTATATACTTTACTACTCCCTCCGTCCCATTTATATGAAGGTATTTGATTGGTCATAAAATTACGTTTAAGAAATAAAAAGAAATTTTTAAAATTTATTGTCTAAAATAATTCATAGAAATTCTTTTTTAAATTGACTAAAAAAAGGTGTCATTTAAATTGAGAAGGAGAGAGTAATTGACAAGAGTCAAGATAGGCATCATTTATGCTTAAACATAACCAGGAGATTGTGCAAATATTATCCATTCAACCTATAACCTCTATTTCTTTTTTCGAATTCAATTCATAACCTATTTATTACAAACATTCTTTGCAATTAATCTATGGTCGAGGACGACCTCAATCACAAGTGACTCCTAGCACTACATTAGAAAATAAGAATTAGTGATGAATAACTTCTTTCTCTACAAAACAACAACTTGTCCAGTGGAATCCCACACCGAGAGGTCTGGGGAGGGTAGAT
Source organism: Anisodus acutangulus (assembly GCA_029783415.1). Lineage (NCBI taxonomy): Eukaryota > Viridiplantae > Streptophyta > Magnoliopsida > Solanales > Solanaceae > Anisodus > Anisodus acutangulus. The sequence continues at coordinate 37,973,665 of CM056510.1, read as the reverse complement.
TGTACACAGACCTTACCTCTATCTTGGTAGATAGAGTAGATATTTCCGAGAGACCCTCGGCTTAAGACAGACACATGCACCAACAAAAATAAGAGAAAACAGTCAGACTCGGTCAAGAAAATTAAAGCAATATGAAATATGAATATCAATATGAAAATGTTGGTATCAAAAGCGAGTACACATACTGGAAAAAGAACAATAACTATCACATAGCAGCAGAAATCAAACTACCGGGACCTATAAAGCAATATTACGCATATTCATATGATATGTTAAGCGAACCTACAGTAATAACACTACAACTACATGTATTTTAGCGTAAGTAGGACTACCCTCGACTACCTACTATCCTTCTACCCTAATTTGTGTCCTCCACAACCCTCTATTAAGGTCATGTCCTCAGTAAGTTGCACATGTTTCATATCCCGTCTAATCACCTTTCTCCAATATTTCTTCGGTATACCTCTACCCCTCTTGAACCCATCCATAACCAACCTCTCACACTTCCGTGCTGGGGCATTTGTGTCTCTCCTCTGCACATGCCCAAATCATCTTAACCGCGCTTTCCGCATCTTATCCTTCACCGAGGTCACTCCAATTCTGTCCCGAATAACATCATTTCTAGTCTTATCCCTCATTGTATGCCCACACATCTATCTCAGCCACTCTCATCTTTTTGGATGTGCAACGTCTTGATTGGCCAACACTCTGCCCCATACAACATAGTCGGTCTAACCACCACCCTATAAAACTTGCCTTTAAGTTTTAGTGGCACTTTTTTGCCGCACAAGACTCCAGATGCGTGTCTCCATTTCATCCGCCCTGCCCCAATACAATGTGTGACATCATCATCAATCTCTCCATTCCCTTGGATAATAGACCCGAGGTACTTGAAGTTTTTTTCGTTGGAATGACTTGAGTACCAAGCCTCATCTCCTCGCATGTCTCAAGCTCGCTCCCGTTGCTGAACTTGCACTCCAAGTATTCTGTTTTAGTCCTACTCAGCCTAAACCCTTTAGACTATAGGGTCCGTTTCCAAACCTCCAGCATAGCGTTTACTCCGTTGTAAGTCTCATCAATCATGCATATATTGTTTGCGAATAACATACACCAGGGCACCTCCCCTTGAATTTGTCGCGTAAGAGCTGATCCCTGGTGCAACCCCATCATTACTGGAAAGTACTTCGAGTCTCCTTCCTCGCCATCTTATATAGTTCACTATTCATCCACTTCTCTACCTCATCCTTGCTTTCTACCAATTTCGTATACGCTACTTTCTTCGCTTCCACCTTCTCTTGAAATTTATCATACCACCAGTCCCCTCGATGGCTACCATAACTACCACTCGATACCCCAAGCACTTCTATAGATACCTCTCGGATGCAACTGGCCGTCCTGTCCCACATACCGGTTGCATCCCTACTACTCCCCCAAGCCCCCTTGGCCATCAACCTCTCCCACATCTCCTCTGCACTAGCCACGGTCAAACTATCCCATTTGATTCTTTTAACTTGTCATCCACAACCCTCTTCTTCTTCTCTACCATGATCTCTAAATCCATCACCAAAAGCCTATGTCGGGTTGTAAGATCCTCCATCGGAATAACCTTGCAGTTTTTACAAAGACTTTTGTCAACCTTCCTAAGAAGCAAAAAGTCTATCTGAGTCTTAGCCACCGAACTACGATACGTCACCAAGTGCTTCTCCCTCTTCAGGAACCTCGAATTGTCTATCACCATCCCAGAAGCTCTAGCGAACTCCAAAAGTGAGACGCCTCCCCCATTCTTATCCCCGAGGCCAAAGCCTCCATGTACGTCATCATAACCCCCCGGAAGTGACCCGATATGACCATTGAAATCCCCTCCTATAAATAACTTCTCGGTGGGTGGTATAACACCCACTACATCATCTAAATCCTCCCAAAAATGCATGTTCTCCTCTTCGTCCAAGCCTGCATGTGGCGCGTAAGCACTAATAATATTCATAGTACACCCTCCAACTACCAACTTAATCGTCATCATCCTGTTATTGGCCCTTCTAACCTCTACCACCTGATTCTTTAGCTCGCTGTCTACTAAAGTGCCTACCCCATTCTTATATCGCGGTCTACCCGAGAACTATAACTTATATCCGTCCACATCCTTAGCCTTAGGTCCTACCCATTTGATCTCCTGGACACATGCTACATTAATCCTCATTTTCTTAAGAATCTTAACTAGCTCTATGGACTTCCACGTTAAAGTCCCAATGTTCCAAGTCCCTATCCTTAACCTAGCATTTGTCTTACCTTGACATACCCAGCCTACCATTCGTCCCTATTCTCGACTGAGAACATGACACTAGTCTACCATCAGTAACCAACGCCACTAAAGCAGCTATAAAATAATAGACTACTCTAATGTATATCCTAACACAAGAAGATATCTAAGTGAAGACACAAGTTAACCAGAATCTAGAGGCAAGTAAAACCACTACGACAAGAAGAGTAGATGCAATGACGTAAAGTCATAAATCAATACAGTAAAATGGCAAAATGGAACAGCAAAGATAAAGACAAGGAATGGATACGAATGACCGGAGGTACCAACTCCAGTTGAATCAAACATGTTCGCCGACGATAATAATTGTTCACCGGCACCGGATGTACTGTTCGCTGCAAAGTCGGGTCCCTGGCCGGATCAGCGTCGTTCAGTTGTATGGCTCCGTTCACTACCATAAAATGTTCGCTGCCGGAGAATATTGCTCACCGGAGAATACTGTTCACATCCGGAGTCTGTCGGACAGTGAGACCTGTGTAAATCTGACCAGAAAACCTATTGGGTATGGTTTTTCGGCAGATGAGAAAAGCAGTTGGTGAGGGGAAAGGAGAAAGGAGGGGGGATTGGCCGAAAATCATTCTAACCAGAAGACTCTGACCGGAATGCTTCGCCAACAGTCGGGAAACGCGTACCTGGTCGGAGAAAACACATGAAAATCAATACAACATACTTTGGCATTGTTCACTACCGGAGAAAACACCGGAAAATCACTGCCAGATTTTATTCGCCGTCGACGCCTGTCGGAGCAATTGATACCTGTGTAGATCTGGCTGAAAAATATTGGTCGGAACGCAGTGGTGTCCGCCGGCGAACGGGACCCTGGTCTCCGATCACCGGTCGGAGTGGCGCACCAAGGTGGGGTGGCGTTACCGTCGATAAGGGTGTCGGGGCAGAGTGTGGGGGTGGGGTGCGTGTTACCATTGCAAGTCAGAGGAAGTTCAGAGGAGAGAGAATCCAACGACACGAAAGATAGAAAATGGGAAAAACAATTGCATCGAAAACGACAATCAACTTCTTTCTCATAAAAATATCTTGCTAAACTCATGTAATGACGAATTATATTACTAGCGACGGTTTTATAAAAAAATATGGTTAACTACGGTCTATTTAGCGATAGATTAACGACAAATATTTGTAATTAATATTCTTATTTTTTTTCCTATAGTGTATCCTATTAGCTATTTGAGAAGATGTATTCTATTGTGTGAGGAACTCATGAATTGGTTCATAGAACCTTGTCAAAGTTTAACTTGTTTTCTCTTTTAATAACATTTACTATTCTGGCAACACTCTGATCAGGAAATATTCATTGGCATCTTTGATTTTTTTCCATTTAACTTTGAATCGTGTGGGAGTTGTTATCCACTTGTGTGTAACTCTAAACCCTCTCATCTTAATTTGGTTCATTTCGCTTCAAGGGCTTTGGAGAACAAACAATCAATATCAGTTTTAGAAAATATTGATGAAGACTTGGAACCAATATTGCGCCTTCAGACAAATCAATGGAGTATTATTTTATTTGGCTGATTAATACTTATAGTACTACAAAGAAGCAATAAAGTTTTTTCTTTGTAAGAGAAAACGTGAAATAATACTAGTAGGATACTCGATTCATCACTTAAATCGAGTAAAGAAGTATCTTCGTCTTTCAGTTATCGGCCTATTTATTGTACTAAAATATAGACAACCATAACTTAATTACAAAATAATCAGCATTAAGATCTGTCTAATGTTTAATTTTTTTCTCCATTGTCTATATACGGAAACTACGTGTGAACTCATCAATAGTAAATTAAAGAAAATATACTTACAGAGTTACCGTATAGATGACTGTACGGGTCTACAAGCGATTAATTTCCCTTGTAGAGTAATGTTTCATTCGTCATAATTTATATGATATATTTTTATTTGGTACGTACTTTAAGAAATAAAAGAAAACTTTTGAATTTTATAGTCTAAAATAAATTAAATATATTTGTGTGGTTATAAATCATTTCGTTTTGCATAAAATATAAAATATAAAATTAAATTATTATTAAATAAAAAAATATATCATTTTTTTAAATAGACTAAAAAAGAAGGTGAATATTCTTTTTGGAACCGAAGGAGGATAAACTTTCTTCCTTAGTAATCTACCCATTTGGGGTTAGCAGGAATTGTTTTTAATGCACACACATAAGGACCAACATCAAAAGTACAGTAGCCACAGACATGTATTATCCACTCACTAGTGCTTAGATCTTGCACGCCTTCATGGACCTTTAACGCGGAGAAACAGTCGTACGAGTTCACCATTGAATGAAATTAAACCCTTCCGTAAATTGATAAAGATTCTGAAGACGGACAAATGTATTGGAGTTAAATACATTAATTTCGAGATAGTTAAAAACAATCATATTGTCAGAAAATCATTTACTAATTTGATTCATGTCACTTTATAAAAACCACTAACAACGTCACTAGCTATAACAGATGATGGGACACCTAATTATTAAAACAAAATCTGGCATTCTTTCAGATATACCTTGTGAGATTTAGTTTTGTAATCCATTATAGATACTTATTTTTAGCTATATGACATTTTTACAGGAAATAAGTAAAAAAAGTACATGAGATCAATTTTAAGAGGGATATTTTTTCTATTTCAAATGTAGTAAAAACGTCGGAGATCATTTCATCCCTTAACGAATAACATGCAGCACTAAAAAAAGAAAAAGACAAACTATCTAAAAGTTTCTCTAAACTTGGCATGAGTTATTAATTAGTTGCACACCTAAACTATTTTTAGTCTTAATTAACAACTGAATTTAGGTGTGCAACTAATAAATTATAGTATTAAATTTAAAAAATATTTAGGTATTAATTTCTGCCCAGGGAAAAAAACTTTCGGCCTCACCCCTCGCAAACCTTATCCCCTAGATAACCCTAACCCAGTACTTTTAACAAAAAGATTCTTTTCTTGAAAAGACTATATATATAATATAGGTATGATATCATGCGCCTTACCCCACGTGGTTGGTCAAAGCCAAGCACCAATGACATTTTCCTAATTAATTATATTCTTTTCATGTTACTGTTTACTTGACCCGCTCAAGCTTTAAGGTATTGCGGTCCTAGGTTTATTTTATTTTATTTTATTTTATTTTATTTTATTTTATTTTATTTTATTTTATTTTACGCTTTCATTGCTCAAAGGAGAAGCTAACCAAAGTGTCAATCATACCAAGGAGCAACTTGTCTAATTTTGTATTAGTATTACATTGCTGTCATAGTCCCAGGTTTATAGTAGGGCTGTTCAATGGGTCGGGTCGGCCGATCAGCCCGCTACCAGCCCCGCCCCGATCCCCCATAAAAAAAATGTTGGTGTCGGGGTTCGAACTCGGGACGGGGCCTGGGATCGTCCTGCCCGTCCCGATCCCGACTCGCCCCATTCGTCCCCGTCCCGATCCCGACTCGCCCCATTCCGCCTCGTCCCGACCCACCAGCCCTCCTCCCCCTTTGCAAAAATAACCGTTGCAACAACGACCAAATTTTAATTTTGACCGTTGTGCAACTGCTATAACGGCCATTTTTTGCCCCCTATCCCCTTAATAATTATTTTTAACTCCTAAGTTAATATATTTACACTTTAACCCTATTTCTCAACTATAAATACCCCATTTTCCTCTTTATTTTTCTCACAAATCTTCCTACCGTCTCTTTTTTTCCTTCTTTAAATTATTATTGTTACTTAATTTTAATTATTGCACTTAATTTTATTTACTTTAATTATTTATTTACATAATTATAATGGAACGCTTAGGACATATGATTAAGGGTAAGGGTGCTTCTTCTAGTAGGGGTAACAAGGGTAATGGTACTTCTTCTAGTAATCATATTCCTAGTCCCGATGATTTCATTGATTTCACTCATATAGATTAAATTATTTTTTAATGATATACCATTAGATGATGAGGTAGATAAACCATACGATAATTTAGATGACACACCCACTAGTGCACCTCAACCTCAGGCTCAGACTGAGTCTGTAACATCCTGTACTTTCGGGCCATGGTTTGAATCGCTAGGCCTATGTAAATAGACCAAGTGTTGGATGATTTTTGGTCATATTCACGTACGCAAATTAAGAACTTAGTATATAAAAGGATAAAATTCCGAAATAATTTTAAACGTAACAAGTGTGATGACGGGGATCGAAAATAATATTTGGTGTGTGCATAAAAAGGCTATGGACTAGTGCTATATCACACGATTATGACATTTAGTATATGAAGGTTTTATAAGTCATCAGGATTTAAGTGAATTAGAATCAAGAATTAATTATGGGATAAGTGATTAGTGGTCCTTGTCCGTGTATAGCATTGGTAGGTGACATGCATGCAAATTAACGTGGTGCCATGTGTTGGAGATGAGTGGGTAAGGATTAAATATTGGTCCAATGTGGTTTTCACGTGTACAATTCGCGTACAATCATACAAGATCATTTAATTCCAATTGTCATCTTATTAAGAGAGGGGGGCTTATGTGGCGGTGTCATAGCTACTAAACCAAATAAGGCTAATAAGATTGTTCACTTCGGAGAACATTCATTTTGGAAGCACCCAATACGTCCAACAATATATGAGACCTTAATTTCTCACTTTGAACCAATACTTTGTTCTTTGAGAAAGTGAGCGGCAACGTCCTTATGAATTGAAGAAGTAAAAGGTTGAGCAACATAATTACTATTTTAGGAAGAGGAACATAGGGACAACAACTTTGTTGAATTATGTCAAGAATTTTGATCGGATCTTATAAGCTCAGGACGAGAGTAGGCTGATTTCCTTCGTGTTTGATCTTAACTTGTAAAGGAGGTTGACTCTGTCATCATCGTCGGTAGATTGATATTCAAAGGTATGTTAAGGCAAATTATTTCTTCTTTTGGCATGTTCCATGTAACGAAATGTAACCGTGATATTATTCCATAAATTACTCTACTCTTAAGTAGTTAAGGAATGTTCGTATTATTGATTCATGTGTTAAAAGCATGTCTAAATATGTTTCTAAATTCTTATTGAGGTATATGAAAAAGATGTTACTATTCCCAATGTTAGTCGAAGGTACAAGGATATTAAGTCATCCAGTAAATTCAGAATGTTTTATTGTCATTCATGCATTTTCATTTGCATTATATTCATGTATTACCCTGGACCCACTTGTGTTATATACACTACTATATTGTATCAATATATATATATATGTAGGGGATTGGGAAAAAGGAAAGGCGTTATATACGCGTCACCACCTGCAGCTGGTACATATATCACAAAAAAGAAAGATGCATATGTGAGGCCAATATTGATGCCCTTGTGTGGCCAATATGACATGATGCCCTTGTGTGGCCTATATAACCTGATGCCCACAGAGGCGGTTATGGGAAAGAAGATGCCCTTGTGTGGCCAATATTTATATGTATACCACATTTATGTTGTGCATAACATTTAGGCATAGGTGTTAGGGCCCTCAGAGGTGTTTACTGATGGTCATCCATTTTTTGTCAGTTGTTGTTATTGTCAGTTGTTACTATCGGCTGGTACTATCGGCTATTACTGTCGGCTGTTCCCGTCGGCTATTTCAGATGGCTATTTCTGTGTCAGTTTATTATTATATTCATGTTATGCTATTGTTCATGCCTTACATACTCAGTACATTAGTCGTACTGACGTCCCTTTTGTCGGAGGACGATGTGTTTCATGCCCGCAGGTTCAGTTAAAGAGTGTGATGGTTCGCACTAGTAGGTTGCTGGTTCAGCTGGTATTGGAGCACTCTATTTATTTCGGAGTTGCAGTCTGGTCGTGGTATGATATTTTGCATATGCATTTGGGGTATGGCGAGGTCATGTCTCATCCTTGTGATGTCATGTATCCTTTAGAGGCTTGTAGACAGTTGTCCTATGTATAGTAGTTATGTATGGCCTTGTCGACTGTGATGTATGTGTCAGCCAAATAGTTGGTAACGACCCTTGTGGCCATGATTGATTTCGGTTAGCTTGTAAGTATGCGAAGAGTGGTGCTCGGCAGGTAAGATCTGGGCGCCCATCATGGCCCTCCGATTTGAGTCGTGACAGTCTCAGCCTCAAACTGAAACTGGAATGCCTTCTATTCCCCCTAGTATGAGTCGAAGCCCCACACAATGAAAATTAAAATCAGTTGCATGTGATTTTTTTTATAGGGACCAAGAGAATCAACTAGCTAGATGTAAAATTTGTAAAAATATTAATAAATTTAAAATCGAAAAAGGTCAAGGTGGGATGGGAGGTTTATTGAGACATGTACAAGGCGAGCACACAACTAGGTGGAATCAATACCAGGCTAAAGGTGTGTCAATGCCATCTGAGTCGGGACAAGGTTCACATAGTGTCCCCGACCAAGTACAGGGTCAAATTAACCCGACGACGGGGGGAATTTTTGGTCCTAAATATGATAAAAACAAAGATAGAGAAAATATGACAAAATTAGTTGCGGTGGAGGGTTTGTCTTTTTTATTTCCTTCCTCTCCTTGTTTTATTCATTACATCCGAGAAACATATAATTCTGCTTTTAATGGTTTTTCTAGATCAACTGTTAGAAGGGATGTTTTTAAATTTGCAAGTGAATATCAACAATATTTACGTTATGCATTGTATCATTTTAATGACAAAATGGCTATCACTTCTGACATAGGCCGTAGTACTAACGGTAATGATTATTTAACGGTAACATGTCATTGGACAGATCAAAATTGGTCTATGCAAAAATGTATTTTAGCATATAGATATATTAATGATAGGCACACTGGAAGTTTTATTGCACAAAATATTAATGAAATTTGTGACTATTATGGAATAATTGATAAAATTATGACTATTACATTAGATAATGCTACTTCTAATGATTATGCTATAAGACTTTTAAAAGTTCGATTAGCTCCATGTTTTCATAATCATTTTCATACAAGATGTGCATGCCATATTTATAACTTAGTTGTAAAGAATGACCTAAAACTTTTTGAAAGCATTCTTGATAAAATACAATTTGCTATAAATTTTATTTTTAAAGTAATAAAATACAAAGACGCAAAGAGTATAAAAAAACTTGTCATGGTTGTGGATTACCTTATAGAAAAATTCAAGAAGAAGTTTCGAGATGGTGGAATTCTCTGTATGAGCAACTACTTGTTGCTTACGATTATAGACAACCTATAACTTTATTATTTAACGTCCATAATAAAAATCCAAGGGATATGTTTGTAGATAATGATTGGGATTTTTTTTAGAACTTAATGGATTTCTAGAGAAATTTTTTCAAGCTACTAAAGAATTTTCCGGTATTTATTATCCTACTATTTTAAATATATTATTTTAGATAGCTCTAATATTTTTGTTACTTAATGAATATATGGAAAAATCATCTTACGCTCCATCTATAAAAAAAATGTTTATAAAATTTTAAAAAAAAACTTTTTTCCTATTCCCACTATTTATATTATCGGTGTTGTATTAAATCCGTCTATTAAAGTAAACGGTTGTAAAACACTTGTAGAAACGATTTATGATTGTATAGAAGTACTTCCAATAGATCCAACTGAAAAACCAACTCACAAACAAACTAAAGAAGAAGTTACGTGTAGCATACACACTGAATGCAAACAAGTATATATGTATTACCAACAACAAAGTGCAAATAATCAATTGGCTTATGTACCATCTTCTACTACTTCGCTGCAACCTTATATAAAAAACATGTGGTTTCTACTGCTAGTATTCAAGGCCTTAGAAATAAAATGTTTAGTGGTTCAACTTCTTCACATGTTAGCGAATTTGATGTTTATGTTTTACAGGGTGTTGTACCGTACAAATTAATTGTCAATGATGAAGGACATGAAGACTTGCTGAAATACTGGATGTAGAATGAGAATACATTTCCGACACTAGCAAATATGGCCCGTGATGTATTGAACATTCAAGCGTCATCAACAGAGTCTGAAAATGCTTTTTCTGCTGGAAGATTTCAAATAGGAGAGCATAAACATTCATTGGCGGGAGACACATTGGAGATTGCAATTCTATTCAGAGATTAGATTCGAGAGGAGCGTAGAAGGTGCGGTCAACCAGAGATCAACGAAGAAGAAGACTACAACTACATCGAAATCTGTCCGAGGGAACATGAAGCGACGTCGAACAATTTGACCACCAAATTCCAATTCCAATTCCAACTGAAGATCCTCAAGACATTGTGAGGAAATTAGAAAAAGTATGATTAACTATGTAATTTTTTTAATTGCAATTTTACTATGTGATTTGCAACCTTTGAACAACATCACAAAGTGTAATTTTGAAATTGTATTACAAAAAAATTATATTTCTATTAAATAATATAAGAGGCACAAAAACAACATTGTGATATTTTTATTACACTATCTTGTTCAATTATTGAAGTGTTTATATATATATATATATATATTATTTTTTAAAATTAAGTGGCAAAAAAAAACCCCAAATCCCGATCCCGACCCATCCCCCCAAATCCCGGCCCCTCTTCCGGTGGGATGTGGGACGGGAACTCTTCCCGTCCCGCCTATCCTGGCCCTATCCTGGCCCGCTGGAGCCCGCGTCCCGACGAGACCCGCCCCGCCCCGCTGGACAGCCCTAGTTTATAGTTAACACCCTGTTTGGAATATTGTTTTATTTGCGGTTTTTTTATTTCCCATATGGTATTCAACATATGTATTTCGGGATTTCATTTAATTTGAATTCGCGCTGCGTAAGGCCCACTAAAGAAGTGATCCCTACCCAAAAAAATATGTTCCTAAAATTTGACCCGATGAGACTTCTAGTTAAAAATAGAGAGATCTTATATATCCATCTCTATCGGCGCATCACAATCCTTGCTGATTTATCGCTCATCTACTTGTCTAATTAGGATCTTATTTTTTATGTATTTACTGTTCGTCTATTAGCCTAGGACTCAATGTACATAAATATACTCATTGTTGTGTAAAGTAAAATAAGAAAGCCTTTGCATATCTTTTATATCTTCTTCTACTTGCGTCTTTAGCGAAGATTTAATACATCTCAACATTGATGGTTATATCTGCAGTTTAATAAAGTGTCATTGTTGGTTTGACTAGATACTATTATACAATAACTGGTAAATCACTAAATAATCATTAACTATTACTATTAATATTTAATTTATCGACAATTACTCATAAATGTAATCACACCCGTGGTAAAAGAAAGAAAAAGGTGAAATAGCAATATTATGCAAATCAATAGGACTATATGGAGATAGTTGACTTTCTAGAAGGTTATTTGGCCATCACTTCAGTTGTTGTTTTATTTTAATTCTTTCACTATCACAATATGTAAAAAGGTAAAAAAGATCATGACTAGCAAGAAAGTGGCTAGGAAGAAGTACAGAGGGGCTTAAAATATGATGAAGAAAATATAGTGTACAAGGCGGAGTTAAAAAAGAAGAATAAGGTAAATGATAAATGAGAGATGCAGAAAAATTGTTTTTTCTTGTTACAGATTTATTTACTCAGAAATTGTTTGTGTAGTCATTGTACTGATCTTTCAGTCTTTAATTCTATTTTTTGTTGTTGTAACAAGTGGTTGAGATTTCATTAGAGTAGTTAAACCAGGTTGCTTTGTTCTGACTCTAATTAATTCGACAGGAAATCAAGTGTAATTAAATTAAGTACACTACTTGGTTAATTATATTGTTGAGATCTGAAAAGAGTTACCAAGTTGTATCTATTCACGCTTTCCTTTGTGAGAACCTATTATCACAATACACATGCATGCTTAGCTTCATCAATCTCAAGTTATATATAGATGCTAATTAGATGAAAAGTTGACTCTTTCGGCTACCAAAAGAAATACAATATGCAATTTTGTATATGTAAATCTTCAGTGCACCTGATACGATAAATATTCTACACTTCTCATAACAGGAAAGCACTAATTTAATGAGTGAGAAATGATATTACCAACATATTGCTCGATCGTATATATACGCAGATCTATGGCATATCAAAGATGTGGCATTTTAAATGCTAATATGGTTTATATGTGCATTATATTAATAGTGTACAAGAAAATTAAAATGATTTTTGAAAGTTGATCTGATAAGGAGAGCTCAATATTAAGGTTTAAAATTTGGATAGTTGATGACTTTTTAAGAATTTTAATTTATTGTAGGTTCATTGATCGGTGTTTGATGGAATCCCAGTCGGAAAAATTATTTGACAGTTGCTAAAGAAATCCTAGCAATTGTAAAAAGTGTTAAAATTTTAAGGCGATTTATACAATCAGAAGTTTTTAATAAAAACAGATTGCCAATCAGTTAAGTTTATGTTTAATAAAGACTGCAAACATGATGTTTCTAAACATATGTTTGATAAATGGCAAGCTTCAATGGCACCATTTGATTTTAAAATACATTATAAAAAGGGAAAGATAATAGTCTGCATGATAAAATCAGGGAATATTTGGGTTCATAACTCTATTAAAATTCTCGTTACAAGATGAGGCCGTCTTTACCTGACGACCCCCGCCATTATAGAGGAAAGGGACGAGGACGTGAAACTGAACGTGGTAATACTCTTGTCCAGCAGGGAACCAGAAAGCTTATAGCCGGAAACATTGCAGGACCTTCTATTATTGATAAAGAGAGTCCTTTATATCAACAATTTATGGATTTCATAAAATCCAAAGAAAATTATGATAATCCGCAACCTTCTTATTAAGAGGTTGCAAATGATGAACAAAATGATAGTGATGCCTATGAACAACAAGATTATAAAGAAGTTATACTTCTATTAGATTATAAATACCTTCAATGGAAGAAAGAGCCATGGAAATTGATGGAAAGGTATCTAGAGGCTGGATCATATCCCATTCTCACTTATAAATTAAGAATGCACTATGAGATTATACTCTTAACCACTGGATCAGCTGAAATTCAGCATTGTTATCCAATGAATACCAGAAAAGTTTATAACTTTTCTAAATTCATAATAAAGAAGATATTTACCCCAGAAGAGTGGAGATTCAACACCAGTAAAGAAAGGGAACATTTTCACCCTGAGCAGAAAATTCAGATAAAATTCAATTACTAGGATTATGTGGATAGTTTTTATAAAACGTTCCTTTATGAAAACCCTAATAAAAACATTTTTGGTTCATAAAAATATGTTCTAATGTTTATAAACAGAACATTCCAAATTGGTTCTGGCAATGGTGGATTAGTTATGGTCCGACTATTCATATGTTGCCTTCACCATTTAAGAGTTTATATAGTGAATGGATTGATGTCTCGCCCAAAGTTATAGCATGGGAACAGAATAATACAATTATTACAGGAATTGCTAATATGTTGTTCTTTGTTGAGTTTTCCATCCCATGGATAATGAGATGGTCCGTGGAAGTGGGTTATAACCCCCAACAAATTCCTTGTCTTCAGAGAACCTTTTATACAATGTTTTGGAAGAAGTTGTTACAAAAAACCAAAGATGGAGTTTTACATGGACAAGAACTTATAGACATGATAACTACAACTACCGCCAATTATAAAGAACGGAATCACAGGGAACAGTCACCCGACGTTAATAGTCCATTCAAGCATATCACCAGAAAACTACAACTTAAACAAGGAGTTTCCAAATATGATATCATAGCATCTTATATGGCTGAGGTAAATAAAGATTTAATAAAAAGTCTAAGTCAGGAATTCCCCTCAGATGCATCAATGACATCCAGTCATACTAAAGGAGAAGATCAAATTCAAGACTCCCAGGATCCGTATGATCCAGATTTTGACATAGAGGATTATATCATGAAGTTTCAAGATAAAATGGAGGAATCCTCCACTCCCAAAAAATCAAAAGAAAAGGAACAAATTTGATAATGCAGCCGATCCCAGATTGTTAAAGCAGTCGGTCCCGGCCACGAGAAAAGAATCTACTTTTATAAAGACAGGTCTTCTTTTATAAAAGCAAATGTATTATTGTACTATTTAGCCAAGTATGTTTTGGCCTTTTGTTATTTTTCTTTGTCTGCCACATGAGTGGGCACCTTTTATTTTTAGCTTTTGCTTTTTACTTTTTATCTTGTCGGCCACGCTTTGGCCATGTTTATTTATTTGTGTCTGTAAGGGATTCATTATATAAGGATCCTCAATTTTAGTTCAGAGGTAGACTTGGAGCCATGTCTCGCTCTACTTTGTAAAAAACTCTCTCAATAAAAATTTAAAGTTTGCTATCTATCTCTCTTGCTGAGGACAACCTTAAGGCCTTGGTAATTTTTTCTTTCTTTTTATTCTTTCATATTATATATCTATATCTAGCCTAAATGATAGGCTAAATACCTTGTGTTGAACTATGTTGCACTAGACTACTTGGAATCATGGTACGAATGCTTTAATGAAGCTGATGATTCATGTGAGTAGGTAGTAAGGTTGGGCAAAGGACAGCCCAGACGGAATGTCTGAAGCTCAGACTGATGGTCATGTTTTAAGCCCGCTGAGCTGTGGTGGCGTTAGGGCGTTTTTGGTCTGTTCTGAGTTAAGACAACCTCTGTGCCAGGGATTGTCGACCCACTAAAGGTTCCTCTGAAAGTGCCTCTCTGTGATCCACTTCCGCTCAAAAATCATAATTGAATTAAGTCTCACGTATACCTCACGCGCAGGGGGGGCAAATCAACTCGTTTGCCTATGAAGCCCAATTCTCATGTGCGCGAGGCCCCTCTCTTATTCTATCCATTTACCAACCCAATAAAATATAATTTAATATAAGTGAGAAGAAAGGTCTTTCTACCACCAATGTGGTACAAACTACAAAGTGCTTTTCATAAGTGTCAAGCAACTGAGAATAAAAAGAGACTCTCAAAGATTATTTAGTTTTGCATTATTTGAAATAAAAGAGTAATTGAAATAGGTAATTACTCCAACACATCTAACTACTCATAATAAATAAAACTTGTTATAAGACAGACAATTTGTCACAACACGTTAATCATATTAATAATGTAAAACTTATTTATACAAAAAGTATATTTAATTAA
This sequence comes from Anisodus acutangulus, assembly GCA_029783415.1. NCBI lineage: Eukaryota > Viridiplantae > Streptophyta > Magnoliopsida > Solanales > Solanaceae > Anisodus > Anisodus acutangulus. The sequence goes on along the minus strand of CM056510.1, from coordinate 37,958,264 downwards.
GTAAAGAGTTTAAATTTAACTTATATGCATTTTCAGAGTAAATAAATTCTACACTATGAGATCATCCTTATCTGATAAATTAAGATAGTATGCAAGTTTCTTAACTGATGTATTTTGTTCCTCATCCAATAATAGTTGTAGATGTTGGAATGTGACTATTACTAGCTACAACGGCTAATAATAATTCTATAAAAGTACCAAGAAATCTTTTCCTATCTTAATAGTGCTTGGTAAACTAATCATGTTTTTCTCAATCTTATGTTATTTTATTTTATTGTGTAGGTACTAGCATAGCACCATTAAATTAATTCTTAGAACCATAATGTTTTTTGAAAAGACCAATTTCCATATTTAAAAATGGAAAGTGATTCTATTCTGTCTTATGTTATTTTTCGGCGATAAGACGCATAATTAATCTATTGCCTTAAACTAATTAAGGATGCTAACTGCTAACTAATTTCACATGCATCACTAACTTTTCGACAATCAACAAAAGGGATAACTTCCAAAAGTAGGCATTATTCCATTTAAGTGGTTATAGGATAAATTGAACAGATGGATACTGAATACTTGTCAAATTTGGTGTAAGACGCATTTAAATGATTTTATATGAGGAACTAACGGAAGAATCTTATCACTCTCCCCATCCCTTTTTAGTTGTTACTAGTCATTTTAGAAAATCAAAATATAATAATTTTTTTTCATATTATCGTCGATATTAATGATTTTTTATAGTAAATAATATTAATTACATAGCATAGAAGAACATAATAGAGTGCACATTTATTAAGAAGAGATTAGGATAATTTAGGTAAGATATACTTCTTATTTATAATTTGTAAAGGATACGCAAAAGAAAAATATGACTTAAAAGGGGACGCTGGAAGTACTCATTGTTTTGTTATACATGACAATATTATTATTGTAGAGAATTTTTTTTTTTTACTATGTATATGTGATCCTCTAATTAAAATTTAAAAAGTTTAGCACTAAAATCAAATTCTCAATGAACTATTCCTTATAATGCAGATAAAGTAAAGCAATAGCATCTTGTAACATTTAAGGAAACAAAAAAAATTAATAGGAGATACGACAATTACACATTTTAATGTGCTTATGAGTAAAACTCTGTGCATAAAAGAACAGGTTATGTCTGGTGGGATTTACAGTGGATGTCGATTTTATTGCAAAATTTGAAATCATATGGTTTTGGGCCTTGAGGAGAATATTCGGGTTCAGAACTATTTTGATCGTTTTTAGACTTTTAGTGGACTCATAAAGAGAAGAGAATTCCTCTTGGACCTGACTAAAGCCTATTGGGCTTAGGTTGCCCATAAGGTTGAATACTCTTGAATGGAACGGATTTTTTCTCTTACATGTTCAATTTTTCAATTGTTAAATTTGCCAGTTAAACAACTACTTGAATTTCTCTTGTACAAGAGTTGATCAATTCAAATTGTTGCCAAGGATAAACAAAGAATCAGCTAAAATGCTGAGAACGAAAATAAAAAAGAAAAAAAGAGATTATGTATCGTATTTCTCTTTTTCATGGTTCAACAGACTAAACACGTAAAAAGTATCTTATTGTTGACAATGGTCAAATTTTTTTAATTTATAATATATTAAATGTGTGGACGATAATTTTTAAAAATTTAAACTATTAAAAGAGAGATACTTTTTTATTTATTTATTTATTTATTTAAAGTGATCTTCTATAATAGAAATATATATAGATGTACATTAAATTATATGTCACTATTTACGTCGTTACAAAAGAGCAAGATATATAATACTATAGTGTTTTAAAAGAAAGACTTTATGGGGTGTGTTCCAATGCAAAACACTCCAAACGTTCTTGCCTCGCTACAAGTATAATTGCGTTTGAAAATCCTTCATATATGCTATTCAACCATTAATTTTCCACCTAAACTTAAGCAATTGGTCTGGATTCGTCGGACATTGGGTACCAAATACTGAATGATTAGAAAAAAAAAAGATTGGCCCTCTAATGGTTTGGTTTATAGAGTAGTTATTTAACTTGCCACTTGCTAGAGGACAAAGCCGTCCATAGCCTATCCTTGATATTGTCGCAAAACAAAGGTAAAGACAAGCAAGTTCATAAAACAAACATTTCCAAATGGAGTGTCTCAGTTGATGAAACGACTTTGTCAGTTTTTATTTTTTAGTTTTTCATCTCCCCCTTGAATTATGTTTACTTAAACTGCAGTCTGTCTGAAAGATCAAAGTATCATATAATCCAAGCCATGGTTCTCAGCAAAATTTTGAACATCTTGCTAATCTTAGTACTTTTTCTTATCCCTTCTTTTTATTCATTGAACTTTAACCTCACCAACATCAATACTTCTGATGCTAATCGTTCTATCAATGTCACTGGAGACGCCTATATATCGAACCAGGGCATCCAAGTCACGCCTAATGAACGTAATGTTGCAAGAGGTGGAAAAACAGGACGAGCCACGTACATTGAGCCACTGCAATTATGGGACAAGGCTACAGGAAACTTAACAGATTTTACTACACATTTCTCTTTTGTTATCGATTCAAATGGTAACGATAGCTTTGCTGATGGACTAGCATTTTTTATGGCTCCTGTTGGTTCAAGTATTCCAGTTGGTTCAGGTGGTAGCGGCCTTGGTCTTGTCGATGCTAAGACAGAAACCACGTCATCCCATGAGCCATTCGTAGCTATTGAGTTCGATACATTTCAAAATACCTGGGACCCCTCACCCGTGCATGTAGGTATCAATGTAAATTCTATGGAATCTGTTGCTACTAAATTATGGAGTAATAACATTACACTGGGGAAGAAAAATGATGCTTGGATTAGTTACAATGCTAGTTCCAAGGCTCTTGAAGTTGTTTTCACAGGATTTGACAAAAAATATTATAGAGACAAATTTAGCTACGTGGTTGATCTGAAGGATTATTTGCCTGAGAATGTTAGTTTTGGCTTCTCAGCATCAACCGGACAGTTGTTTCAGAAAAACAATGTCAAGTCTTGGGATTTCAATTCAAGTTTGAGTTTTGATGCTAACAAAGTTCCAGTACATGCTGAACAGCCTAGTGCAAGTCCTCCAATTCAAGTTCAAGATCCAAAGGATCCTCCTAGTCAAATTCAAGATCCAAAGGATCATCCTCAAGAAGTACTCAGCACCAAGAAAAAGGGACACAAGGGACTAGTAGTTGGATCAAGCATAGGTTTACCTATTCTGATTCTTGGGTTGATTACCGCCTGCTGCTTTTTATGGAAGAAAAAGAGGAAAGGAGATAATAAAGACCATGTCTTTATTGATCTTACTATGGATGATGAATTTGAGAAGGGTACATGTCCTAAGAAGTTCTCATATGGTGAATTAGCTCGTGCAACGAGCAACTTTGCTGAGGGACAGAAGCTTGGAGAAGGTGGATTTGGTGATGTTTATAAAGGCATATTGAAGGAATGTAACTTATATGTTGCTGTTAAGAGACTGTCAAAAGGGTCTAAACAAGGGATAAAGGAGTATGCATCAGAAGTGAAGATCATCAGTCGATTAAGGCATAGAAATTTGGTTCAACTTATCGGTTGGTGCCATGAGAAAGGACAGCTGCATCTTGTTTATGAATTGATGCCCAATGCAAGCCTAGACAAACATCTTTTTAAAGAAAAGTCATTGTTGGTGTGGGAAATCAGATGGAAAATTGCCCAAGGAATTGCCTCGGCTTTGCTCTATCTACACGAAGAGTGGGAACAATGTGTAGTCCATAGGGACATAAAAGCAAGTAATGTCATGTTGGATTCAAACTTCAATGTTAAATTAGGTGATTTCGGGTTGGCTAGGCTTGTTGATCATGATAAAGGATCTCAAACAACAATGCTGGCGGGGACCGTGGGGTATATGGCACCAGAATGTGTTATGAATGGAAAAGCTAGCAAAGAATCAGATGTCTACAGCTTCGGAATAGTAGCATTGGAAATAGCAAGTGGAAGAAGATCGATAGATATCAAAGCACCAGAAGATCAAGTGAGATTGGTAGAATGGGTGTGGAACCTCTATGGAACGGGAAATCTAGTTGAAGCAACTGATCCAAGATTGAGGCAAATGTTTAACGAGAAAGAAATGGAATGTTTAATGGTCGTTGGTCTATGGTGTGCTCATCCAGACAACAAACTGAGGCCATCAATAAGGCAAGCAATACATTTTCTTAATTCTGAAGCTCAATTACCTATTCTTCCATCAAGAATGCCAGTTGCAACATATTCACCCCCTCCATTGAATATGTTTTCGCCTTCATTTTCACATACCTATGAAGTTAATAGAACAGTAGGGAGTGAGCAGGAGCAGACAATAACTTACACTATTTCCTCAAGTGTCTATACATCATCAGCTGCTTCGTCAACAAAATCACTTTTGTAACCATGACAACTGTTTTTTTTATTATTGAATTCGCTCAAGAGTTCATTTCACAGTTTCACTTCATTTTTCCTTATGTTGATTTCCCTCTCTATAATGATTTGGAGGCGTAATGGAACTGAATGCATCTCATGGATGATTAAATTCTAAGTTTTGTTAGAAGTTGAGAATTCAGTGTCATTTGACAGCTAAAATAAAAAGGACCCTTTTTCTTTTTAATTTTGATTGATTTTCCGTCTTTCAGAAGCTTGAAGATTTGGGGAAGTTGTTAGTTGAGCTTTTTCTTAGTAAGCATCTCGATAGAAATGATGATAGCTAGGCATATTAGCTCCAAAAATATTGAAGTCCGGGCAGGACGAGAAATTTGCCTGAAAATGTGAGCTATATATCTATTTGTATCTTGTAATTAACATCAGGTTCTAGCGTAAAAGAATACAGTAGTGAAACCAACTGAATCTAATTCGATCAACCATTAACGAGTAATCCTAATGATGTTCAAAAAGGAGTTTCTTTTAACTATTATGAGAATCTGGAAACCAAAGAGACAAAAGATTTAAGTATCTTGAAGAACTTTCTTAAAATAAAAATTGGAGTTTGACCTTTTCATATCAGCTTTCAATATGTTTGTAATTTATATTGCACTAGGAAGATAGATACTTTTCAGGAAACAAAGCGATCCAATCGTCCATAGACTCCTTGTTCTTGTCAGAAGGGCAAAAAGCCACCAGCAAGGTACCAAAAAACTACTTCTTGATTGTTGGAGACAGATTATTTTAAGAGATGGAAAAACAAAGATAGACTATTATAAGAAATAAGAATACCTTTTCAACTGTTTTATCCTTTATTTATTTGACGGACTGCCATCCAAAGCCGGCATTTCTAACTTTTGATTCTTTCTGATGCATTCAAAAGCCGGCATTTCCATCAATCCGTGCTTAAAATTCACTTGTAGCTGCCGTCTTTGGCATCTTTGGCATCCTGCTAATAATCTCTCTATTACCTCCAAAGATTAAAAAGTAAACTAGGATTCCTTTTACATTAAATAGAGTCGAGGTTAAAGGGAAAATGAGTTCTTGATAAGTTGCTTCTCTAATCTAGCTTTAGAGAAAAAATCAGTTGTGATCAAGACTTGAACTTTCATAGTAATATTTTAATTAGTAATTTGCAGCATATAGGAGTTTCAACTACAAGGTGAGCACTTTTTTGTCCTTATTACTTCTTAGTGGGCTGCATTTTTGAAAAATAAATAAATAAATCTAGTGATATGTATTGGAAGAGTAAGCTGAATAGAATAAGTGGTGCTCACGTTAACATGGTCATATACAACATAGACAAGTGAAAACTGGATTTGACACTCTTTTATCATCTTACATGAAATTATTCTCCACTATTGGCTCTTCCCATACTGAACTCTTTGTTTGACAACCATAATCATCAAAACAAGGGGAAATGGTAGAACTTTCCATTTCATAAAGCCGCCAAGTATTAGTGGCATGCTCATTGAAATAGACACAGTTGCTTCTGCAGCCCCATTGACTTGCATTAACTGACATACAGCAATTAGTCCCTGCAAACAATGTTCTATGTCCAAGGTTGTCCAATTTTAACCATGATATATCATCCATCTTGAGCTTGAACACTTCCAAACATTGTCCATTCTGATATCAAGAACATCAACAAGATCTCTCCATTGGTTTCAAGAAGATACTCCGTGAAATATTTTGAGAAAATTGATGGAACAGCCTGGCTTCTGCTTAACTTAGTGACTTGAAACTTAGATTCAATTTCTTCAATAACCGCTAAAGTACCCTGCAGACTTATTGAGTAAAACTTCCCTTCCAAGCCGATGGCGTAAGTATCATAAGTTGTCTTTGTGAACAATTCGGATCGACTCGGATCGACTAGACTGCTCGTTTGTTTCATCCATTTAAATGGACCTACCGGAGGACAAACCAAAAGAAGTGGATAGGAACAGCCTGTTAACACCATCACAGAGCAGATCTTATAAATACTGGAAGGATATAAAGACAGGGTTGCAAACTTGAATGGAATTGTGGCATCCCAAGGGGGACACCCCCCACTACTGTTTCTTGTACCAGGAATCAAGAGACAGTAGTTTGCAGGATCCTTCCCTCCAGCGACAATTGACCCATGTGAACTACCATGAAAATGGGTCCAAATATTATCCCATGGCCTTCTATTACTGTTCCACCAATGTATACTTGGTTTAATGAGATGTTGAGAGTATGCTCTTGATGAGTCTTGGACTGGTAATAATTATCTTTGTCACAAAGTTCAAGCCATGGTAGTTGTGAATTGGCATTACATTTCTTAGATGCTGCTCTCCATGATTTAGTAACACCACTAAAAATGATGTTTTGCATTAGATCAGGATGTTGCTTTCCAATTAAGTTGAGGTTCTTGAGGTTTCACTGGCTTCTTCTTCTTTTTGTGACTACCATATTTTTGGAAGAATGGGTGAAGACAGGGGATGCCTCTAGAAATTAAAATAAGCACCTTTAATATAGCTTGCATCTATCTTCTTGCTTTAATATTTTATTTGGAAAAAAACAAGAACCAGTAACCGTAGCCTCCAAGCTAGTTGACCTCTTGGGGCTCAAGGTTGTGGTAGTTGATTTTGACTAAATAGTTGAGTTGACCATTTTGAAAAGGGCTTATTTTATTTGTCATTTGAGGACACAGAAGATTAAAACAAGAGAACATGACCGGTGCAAACCTGACAATAAGATACAGAAAGAAAATATGATCTCCAATTTGAACAACTGTAACTATAAGATGCAGATGAAAAATTACTTTTCAAGAATCATCACCCTTGGAATATACTAAAACTCGATTGCTAAAACTTTACGTTTAATTAGGAAACTATGGAATTGTTGTCGATTGATACTGTTGCAGAACAGATTTCAAGACAAAAAACAAAAGCAATTGTTTTTACTCCAAGTAATTCAACTAGGGTAACCGCCCATGTTGAAGGATCATATTGAACATCTGTATCATCATAGCTATTTTGTCCAGAATTTATAGCATGATGTGACATTAGGGACCTACATTGTACAGTCTTCTCTGATAACACCACCAGAGTTACTAGTTTTTTGGTCAAACCAGAATATGAAAAAACAGAAACGAAATGCAAAAAAAAAAAAACATAACTATAATATTAGACTTAAAAGACTTTTGGCAATCTAAAATCCCTAGCTTTTTTTCCTCTTCCTTCGACGATCATCACTTTCAGTGTCACTGCTGTTGGAGCTGTATAAATCCGATTCTGAATCAGAACTAAACGTATAAGACTCACCTGATTTAGAGACAGGCTTTTGTTCTTGCATGATTAGCCTTGACATGTTCTTTAAATACGCTCGTAAATTTTCAGTTAACCCACCTAGACCAATGGAAGTGAAGAAGTTGATGGCAAACCTAGTGTTTTTTGGATTATCCTTTGGCAGTATCGACTCAAATGATTGTTGCATAGTGGGGTCATTAAGACGTTCATTCAACAAACGGATGCCAAGGTGCTCTGCCAACTCCTGAAATAGGAATTTGATAAATATACGAGAAGAAGATGTGGTGTCCTCTTCTGTCAGCCGTATATAAGCAAAAACATGCCAAGGCAGTGCATCAGTGGCGAGTAAATGAGCGAAAAACTTTGCCACATTACGCAGTTTATTAGTTTCATGACGGTGGATCATGGAGTATTGCTGCACAAAGCATTTATCAAAGTTCTCCCGGTAAACTTTGTTGATCATACAAAACCGCTGCCCTAAATGTCCATAGTAACGGACATAAGTCCTCTCCTGATTGCAACACTCCAATAACATTATGCATAATTCCATGTCGTGACCAGGTTCTATTTTAATTATCAATAGCTTATTCCCTGCTTCTTCAAAATCAACACTTGACATAATCGTCTGTGTAAGATTGTATTAATCTCCCTTGAGGATGCTTTAGTGTACAATGTGTAGAACTCTAGTACAATAATAAATCCTCTACTTACCATAATTCTATATCACTAAATATATACAAAATATATGCGATATATTCTAATTATGGTGGTGGGATTGAATTGGGATTCTATGACAAGTGGTACACGTTAATACACCCCCTCAGTATGAGCGGGAGGAGGTCGGACGCTGAGACTGGATCTGAAGTCGAGGAATAGCTGTCGAGGAAGACCTTTCGTGAAGATATCTGCGTACTGATATGAGGAAGGCACATGCAACACCTTAACACGACCGAGAGCAACCTTCTCACGAACAAAGTGTATATCCATCTCAATATGCTTGGTCCGTTGATGCTGAACAGGATTATGAGATAAATATATAGCGGATATGTTATCACAGTAAACCACAGACGCCTTACGCAAGGGACATTGAAGCTCCAAAAAAAGGTTTCGGAGCCAACAGATCTCAGCAACAACATTTGCAACTCCTCTATACTCTGCTTCTGCACTCGAACGGGATAATGTGGCTTGCCTCTTGGCAGACCAAGAAATAAGATTATCCCATAAAACACACAGTAGCCTGAGGTGGAGCGTCGCGTGTCTGGACAACCTGCCTAATCAACATCCGTATATGCTAACAACTTGGTCGGTGCTGAGGGATATAGATGTAATCCATAATCAAGGGTGCCCTTAACATATCGAATGATGCGTTTAAGGGCAGTAAAATGAGGCTCCTTGAGGGCATGCATAAATAAGCATACTTGATGAACAACATAAGCGATGTCAGGTTTGGTGAAAGTAAGATACTGGAGTGCACTTGCAAGACTCCTGTAAAGAGTGGGATCGGACACTGGGTTACCATCAACAACACTAAGCTTTGATTTAGAGTCAACCGGAGTGAACATAATCTTGCAGTTTGCCATTTTAGCCATGTACACTATCTCCTCTGCATACTTGCGCTGACATAGGAACATAGAATCTGCAGAACGAGTCACTGATATTCCCAAAAAATAGCTCAACTTCTCCAAGTCAGTCATCGCAAATTCGGTCTTAAGTAGTGAATAATCTCATTCTTTAACACATCAGATGAGGCAGTAAGCACAATATCATCCACATATAACAACAAATAAGCAATGCTACTACCTCGATGGAAAATAAAAAGAGAATTATCGCACTCAGGGGTCAGCTGTAGGTGGCAGAGGTGGTGTTTGGGAGGTGGACTGACACAGTTCGCTGAGAATGACAGGGGAAATGTCGGACTCGTCAAGAAAGGTGTAGTCTGTTTTTCGAAACTTGTGAATATTCGAAAAAGAGAAGGTGGCCTCGTCAAACGTGACGTGACGAGAGACGTGGATTTGACGGGTGGACATGTCATAGCAAATATAGCCCCTATGATTAGACGGGAAGCCTACGAAGACACATGGTGTGGTTCGAGGTGCTAATTTGTGAGGAGTGGTGGAGGCAAGATTGGGAAAACACAGGCAACCGAATATCCGAAGGTGGTCGTATGAAGGGATCCGACGTGGGGTTATATTATGAATGGTGTTGGTAGGTAAAATATTTAGGATGTATTCTACCATTTTGACGGCATAGACCCAGAAGGACGGAGGAAGGGAGGCATGAAACAGTAAAGTACGAACCATGTTATTTATGGTGTGGATGATTCGTTCTGCTTTACCATTGTGAGGCGATGTGTGGGGACATGAGAAACGAAAAACCATGTCATTGTTACGATAGAATCGGTGAAACATGAAATTATTGAATTCACGACAATTATCACACTGAAAAGATTTAATTCATTTTGCAAACTGTGTTTTGATGAAGGTACGAAACTCAAGAAATTTGGCAAACACTTCGAATTTAAATTTGAGCAGGTAAATCCAAATATAATGAGAAAAATCATCTAACAAGACAAGATAATATTTATGATCCAGTGAACTAGAGATATGGGATTTCCACAAATCAGCATGAATATTATCAAACGGCGAAAACGTAACACTGGTAGATGATTTAAAAGGAAGACGAACATGTTTGCCTAAAGAACAAGAAACACAGTGATGTGCAAATTTCTCATTATTACATGTAATAAAATTATTGCATCTAAGAAAATTAAAAAACGGGGTGCCTGGGTGACCAAGCCTATTATGCCAAGGTGACGGAGATATAGCGGCTAGAGATACGAGAGTGCATGAGCTGGCAGCGGAGGTGATAGGAATGGATAGAGATTCCATGTGCTATTGCATCTCGTAAGATCGTAAGAGGTGTCCCCGTACGAAGATCCTTCACAGTAAAACCAAAAGGGTCAAAGTCAACAAAGACGAAATTATTATGAGTAAATTTGCGGTCATAAATTAAGTTCTTAATGATGTTCAGGGCATACATGACATTACTAATGGAAAAGGGTGGGTGAGGCGGTGGTGTGTATGCGGTACCATAGTCCTGAATTAGAATGTGATGACCATTTCCAACAGTAATGTATTGAGGATGCTTTAAATGAAACAGTTTGGAAATTTTACCTGCAGAGCGAGTGAGGTGAGATGTGACGCCCGAGTTCATATACCAATTTTCGTCGGGCTACTGCAAGTTCAAACTGCTAAAAGCCTGACCCAATTCAGAGGGGGTCAGATTACTGGGCTGCTGCTGCGAGATGTGGGCCTGGGCGAGATGGGCCTGAGGCTGCTGGAACTGGGCTGGCTGGCCTGTTGGAAATGTAGCCCAGTTCCCGTGATGGTAAGCACCTGCTGGGCTGGCCCACGACGCTGAATGACTGGGCTGTTGTTGCTGCTGGATGGCCTGCTGTCCCCTGCCGCCACGTCTTGAATAATACTTCAACTTAGCGTGTAACCCTAAGGTATTAGAGCAGGCTAAGGTATTAGAGCAGGCTAAAGGTCCTAAAGAATCGAATCGCATTCCGTAACTAAACTAACTGCAACCTCCACGCTATCATCAGTAGGGTTCTCCAGAAAAACAGTAAGATTCCAGAGCAATAAGCTCGTGCAAGACTCGCTGATTCACAAGATGTGCAATAAACTTGACGGATGATAACAACTGAGGCTTATTAGCAGGTCTTTTAAGTTGAAGTATTATTCTTCTTAACAAAAGATCTCCGATTACTGGGATTTTTCTGTTCACAACAGAAACTAACGCTGCAAACACGTCAGTGAATATTGGAGAAGCCATTTGGGACTTCATGACGGATCTGCAGAACAAGCCTCTCCCTCGAATTAAGTTCTCGGAAAATAGTTCAGGGATAACGTTTTTAATGTTGATTGCGTTCACCCTATTCATCAAACCATTGATGGTCTTCCTCTATGCATCCCAACTCATCCTCTCGTATTCAACAACTGTTCTTCTCTTTTCCTGTCTTTTCTAATTGAATATCTTTCCATCTGTGTATATTGAAGTGTGTGACCATCTGATCTAAAAGCTTAAGCTATTAAATATAACACACTTTTAATATTTAATTATATTCTCAACACGCCACTCACGTGCTGACCTGATTTTTTTTTCATGGTCCAAGCACGTGAATTTTTTTTTTATAATGGGTGACGGTGAGGTTCGATCTCAGGACATTTGGCCTGCTCTAATACCATATTGAAGTGTGTGATCATCTAATCTAAAAACTTAAGCGCTATTAGATAGAACACACTTTTAATATTTGATTATATTCTCAACAAACGTAGCCTTGTTAATTTGTGAGAGATGAAGAAAACGGGGAAAATTTATAGGTGAAAAATCTAAATTTGAGTACTAAACACGTTTAAATACATATATAATAGGTTTTGATTTCCTAAATAGGTAAGGATTAGGAATACATATTATTTTGTTTTGTTTTCCGAATTAGAAAAAGAATAATACTAGTTCTAACCACTAATACACGTTTTCCTAAACTAGGTGGAATCGGGAGTGACTAATGCACTAATTCACGTCCGCGAATAGTAATTTGTTATTTATGTTTTGGTGTACAAGTTTATGTCAATAACAAATTTGGAATGTAAAACCTACCTTGTTTTTTTTTAAAAATATAAAGATGTCTAAAGGTAGTTAATGATGTAATTGAGCTAACCTTATTAGCAATAGAAATACAATAATGAAAGTTCCCAAATATAAATCCTTTTCCCAAAGGGAAAAGGTTAGAAGTCCAAAATCTACTAGGAAAGGGGTTACACAGACTAGTATTTATATTGGACTGCAGACGCACACTAAAACGTACCTTCACTTTGAAAGAAAACACAGTTTTTACAAATTGAATGGTAAAAAAACAGTGACAATATAAACATTGATCAACCCAGGTGATCCGTCTCAAAGATGTCGGGGACAGAAGAAGAAAACGCCGCGGAGCTCAAGATTGGTGATGAGTTTTTAAAGGCCAAATGTCTAATGAATTGTGAAGTCGCATTGACTCTTGAACACAAGTATGAGCAGCTTCAGAAGATGTCTGATGATACAACTATTTCACATGTATTTGAAAAGTCACTGCAATATGTGAAGCGTTTTAGTCGGTACAAAAACCGTGATGGCGTTAGACAAGCTCGAGAGATCCTTAATAGGTATCCACTTGCTGAATTCGAGCTTTGTATTCTGGGGAATCTTTGCCCAGAAAACGTTGAGGAAGGTGTTGTCTTGGTCCCATCGTTCAAGAATAGACTTGAAGAGGAAGCAATTCAGAAAATACTAACAGACCTTTCATTAATAAAGAAATTCCAATAGTCTCACCATTGTGTTTTTTTTTTGGTTGGTAAAACTGAGAATTTTATTCATTACTAGATAGCAAAACATTATACAAAATAGATGTCTCATTAGGATCATCGTTCCTAGTAAAGACAGTAGCAACAAAATTCGACGTGGTCGTGCTATTTTGTGTGCTTTTGGGTAGTGGCTCTGTAATGCAAATTGCACTCTGGCATCCCGTTGAAAACTTAAGTTGTTGAATTAGTGGAAATCTTTCTTTCAAAAAGAGAAAATATTTCCTATCTTAACATAGTGCTCGGTAATCTAATCTCGATTTTGTTCGATCTGATGTTATTTTATTTTATTTATGTACTATCATAGCACCATTACATTAATTCATAGAATGATAGAATCATAATACTTTATGAAAAGACCAGTTTCCATATTAAACAAATGATAAGTGATTCTGTCTTGTGTAAATTTTTGGCGATAAGATGCATAACTAATCTATTGCCTTCAACTAACTAAGGGTGTTAATTTCACATGCATCACTAACTTTTTTACAATAAACAAAAGGGATAACTTCCAAAAGTAGGTATTATTCCGTTTTAAGTGCATTATTTTTATGTTAGTGGGCATTATTTTATTGAAATATCACAGTAGAAAAAAGTTACAAATATAGGGATAAAAATAATTTGAGTATATTTAATACTTTGAACTAATTTAAAAATAAAATAAAGTATGCAAATAATAACTAATAATATTTATACAACTGATGAATTGTGAATAATAGAATATAAAGTTAAAAATGAAAAAATATTTCAGGAATAAAAATATATATATATATGTTATATTATAAATCGGGCAGTGGACAAGGATGTTGAAATTCAAAAGCATACATAGAGCCAATGCAACGAAAAACTAAATAGGAACTTACCTTCAGCCATAGTTGTTCAAGTGTCGTGACAATCGTCTTTCTTCTAGCACTGTGTTGTAACCCTAATAGTAAATCTTAGAGCCTTCTAGCCTATGTCTATCACAATTTCATAATACTAAATTGATGGAGTCACAGGCGTATATATATAGGTAGGCTAGGGACTCTTACGCAAAAAAAATTAACCCTAGAGACTACTCCATAAAATATGGTTACCCTAGGAATTCCTAATAAAATGTTTTCTCCCATCAAGAAAATTTCCGGATATGCATAACTAAGAAATATTATTTGTCATTTATTGTTTACTTGAAAGACAAGGTAAATAATTTATTATCATAATATGTGGACCACATTAAATGTCTCATTAAAGAGATGTGTAATTTTTACAAAGGATACTTAGCTGTAACAAGCTAACAAAATAATATATTAATAACGTAACAATATAAATAGTTGATAATGTAATAAGGAACAAAAGAAAATTATGACTATAAATGGGGTAGTAGACGAGGTACATTACATTTGGTAAGATAAAGATCAAGAGAAACGTAATTCTTAAGAAGATAAACTTTTTATATGAACACAATTTCTTAGTCGTTTTCACACAAAGAGTGTAGTGGATGAATGAGATCCTTTTGACATTAATTAAAAATCTCAAATTCGTGCCTTAAGAATGGACGAACCACTGGCCAGGTGCGTTTTTCTTTTTAATGGATTTTACGTAGCTCGAATCTAAAGGTGAGGGGTATTCTTGAACCAAAACATATTGTGCCTTTAGGTTGATGATATTTTTAGACCAAAAGGTAGAAGGGGATATTTGTGAGATATTTTCCATACATTAAGTGTATTTTTAACCCTTTTCCTATTTTTTCGAATTGGAACGAATTTGGAAATACTCGTTTTCCTAAATTGGGGTGGAATCAGGAGTGTGATCTAATATGGAAATACAATTTCTATGCACTAACACACGTTTGCTGAAAAAAATATTTATATGTTGGTGTCGACACTAGTTATGTCAATATCAAATTTGGAGTGCATAAATTAACTAGTTTTTTTTAAAATATATATATAAAAAGAGTTGGCCGAATTACATGATTAATTATTTTATGGCTCGAAAATTACCGAACATAAATCCTTTTCCTGTTAAGAATAGAAACTCACATATGGAAACTTCCAAATATTAATCCTTTTTCTGGAAGGAAAATCAACTGGGAAAGGGGTAAGACTAGTATTTATGTTGGACCGCAGACAAACCATAAGGCATCTTTACTTTTGCAAACACAAACACAGTTGTTGCAAATTAGAGTTGTAAAACAAAACACAGTGACAACATGTCCTTTCATCAACCAAAGTCGAAAATGTCACGTCAACGACTCAGTAAGCGTCAAGAAGTTTACCAGTCGTTTAACACACTGCAAATGGACGATGATTCTGCTATGGAGGATTCGATAGACATTCCAAAGAAGAAGCTCTATCCTTATTTAGAAGAGTTCCGCCAGAGAAAACGCACTAAGGACATTGGTTGAGGATTTTGAGACCAATGTCCGTTCCGAATTTGCTGAGAAGAATTTTGTCACTTTGGTACACCGATGCCAAAATTGCTTGAAATGGGGTTCTGCCCTGGAGAGTGATTTAGCGTTACAACTTATAGGATTAGTAGTTCTGACTCTTGGAGCGGGTGATAATGCACATGAGGTTTATGAAGAATCCCTTGTGTTTCTTCCTCAACTCCTGATCAAGTCCAAATTATCTCACGCGGTCAAGGTGATGGAGTGTTTGTCTATCGTCACTCTTGTTGGTGCCACAGACTTTGCAGACACGGAAAGATCAATGGAAATTATATGGCAATTCATGAATCAAGAAAGCAAACATCCATCATCTGTGGCTGCTGCAGCAACATCAGCTTGGGCTCTCCTCCTTTCAGGCATCGATCGATGGAGCATTAGCCTAAAAAGTGGAAAGCGTTAATCCCTTATCTTCTAAAACAACTAGAGGAAAATGATGAACATGTTAATATTGCCAGCATTGAAGCGCTCACTTTAATTTTTGAAAATGGCAGTCTTGAGAAATTTTCAAATCAAGCAGAAGAATATGCAAGCACGAAGGATATGAAAGATGGCATAATGGAGCATGTAAAAAGAGCATGCAACGGTACCAAACAAGATGCTTAAAAAATTCTCGAGGATGATTATAATAAGACAACAACCCTCACTTTAGGCAGAACAAGACTCACTTTTAGCACCTGGTCAGAGTTGAAGCGGATAAGTTACATAAGAAGATATTTAGGTTACGGTTTCACAAATCACATGATGGAAAACGAACATCTCCACGACGTTTTTCAGTTTGTACCAGCAATGAACGGTAGTGATTTAGAACTGTACAAACCTGAATTTGAAGAGGTAGTTTTTCGAGTTTTTTTTACCTTAAGTAAGAAGAGAAAATTGCTCAAAGAGGATGCATATGTCCCCTAGTTCTCTGCTGAGAAAAGGAAGGACTAAGTTGAGGAACAAGTACAGAAGTCTTGCAGAGGAGACCAGGGCTGGGGTAAACATTGCTGGCCATGATAATGTAATATAGTATAAATTTTCTAGGCATCATTTGTTTCTATCTTCAATTAGAATGGTTCTCTTTGGTTTTGTTAAAACAAAACATTAAGTGATTGTACTTCTGAGAACTCAAACTTGAAAATTTGAGAAAAATATGTCCTTTTTCCTTGACGTTCACTGGAAGAGAAGTCTAGCATCATAGCAAAGACCCTCTCCTTTAATATTATATTAATTTACTCATGCACACCTAACACCAGACACCACAGTATTTTCCGTGTGTATCACCAGTATCCTGTACATCAAAAGTCTATGCAGCAGCAAATATTCAGTTTGTATAACTTAAACGACTATAAGTTGCAGCCTTTTATGTTATTTATAGTACTTAATAAGAGACATGAAAGTGATATATATCATTAGCAATGACTACAAGATAAAGATATATAACAAGAAGAATTTGTTTAAGAATAATAATTGAACTGTGGTCTCAGAAGAGATGTACAAGACTTCCTAGTAGTAAGTAATACATATGTCCACTTATACATAATTGAACTGTGGTCTCAGAAGATACTGATGGATAAATCCACTTATATAACTTAATTCATGTTAGAGAAGCACCTTTGTCCACTTATAAACAGGATCCATGTCTTAGGATCCAATCCCACCCTTCTCATTCCATCTGTAATTCCTCCCCCCCCCCCCCCCCTTTAATTTTGTACTAACAGAGCAACTTATTGCCTTGGCATCCAAGAACCAATATAGTTGGCTTCTGACGACACAAGTTTCCTGGTAATGAATCAATTTACTCTGACTAATCAGTTCAAGAACATCAGCAGGTAAACTCATAGCCAATACAACACCACTCCAATCATCATAAAGACTAAGAGAAAAAGAAGAACCAAATAAAAACAATCATAAAGATTAGGATGACCAATAAGTCTGCAAGATTACTATCTGAATCTTATGGTATAGAAATCGATAATGCTATCTAGAAATAGATTCCAACTTCCAAGATCAACGTGAATTATGATTTCTGTACAAAATAGGTGGAGCTTCACAATGTAACAGTCAATATAAAGAGTTGTTTTCAACAAGTCATACTATATTTCCAATTTTATTTCACATGGTAACAAGGTTACTAAAAATTTAGAATGATAATACAACATAGACAAGATACTGAATCATCAACAAGTGTTTCATCGTCATGATGATTTTCCAGTTATCATCTCTTCCCACACTGAATTTTTAATCTCAAAAACCAGCATCATTGAAACCATTTCTCATATCAAACAGTCTCCAAGCATCAATGGAATGATGAGTAAAATAGACACAGTTGTTTCTGCAGCCAACTTGACTTGCAAGCACTCACATACAGCAATTAATCCCCGCGAATAACGTTCTGTCTCCGAGGTTGTCCAACTTTAACCATGATAAATCTTCAATCTGCAGCTTGGACACTTCCATCTTGTCCACCATCCTGTTTGACCTTTCTGAGATCAGGAAAATGAGCAAGATTTCCCCATCAGATACAAGAAAGTACTCTATGAAATGCTTTGAGTAGATTGAAGGAATGGCTCGCCTTCTACTTAGTCGTGTTACCTCAAACTGAGATTCAATTTCTTCTATTACTGCCAGGGCTCCTTGCGAACTTAGTGCATAAAACTTCCCTTCAAAGATAATGGCATTACTGAATTGTATCAGTTGCCCCCTTGGGATCATTCGGATCAATAAGGCCATTTTGACTGCTTTCTTGTTTCATCCATTTTTGGTTTTGTCCTAACTGATAAACTACAAAAGCTGGAAAACAACAACGGCTCCCACTATTAGGGGAACATGGAAATAAAAATGACCTTTTGGGATTGGCCGAGGAAGTAGCCTAATAAACATAGGCTCTGGAACTATTCAAAAAGCAGTAATTAATAGGTATCTTTTCTCCTTCCACAATTGACCAAGGTGAGTAGTCATGGAAATTGTTAGGATCGAGAACTCGAGTATCGTAGAATTTAGACAAACAATATTATAATTATAATAACAAAGACAATAGTAAGTTGATAATAACGACAAGTAAAGAAAATAAATGAGGCACAAATTTAACGCGGTTCGGTCAGTGTGACCTACGTCCACAAGCGGAGAGAAACAATTTCACTATACCAACAAGAGTACAATAGAGAGTACAAAAATGAGAGTAAATACTCTAATTATCCAAAAAAATATTCCAAGAGAATAACCTCACAAGATCACTCCAAACGAAGAGTTCACAAAAGTGTTTCCCAACACCTAACTCTCTTACAAAATACTCTAAACAAAAAGGAAGAAGAGAAGAAAAGAAAGACAAGAGATAAAAGACTCTTGAATTTGGTGTGTTTAAATTGGAGAGAAATGTCCTCCTTTTATAGGCTAAAATTGGCCTTCCAAGTTGTGTTAAATGAAATTGAGAAATGATAAAATATTTTTTTATCCACCACATAAAGCAAAAGTTTGGATCCAAGCATGATAATTTGTCTTCCAAATTGCTATAATAAAATAAGATGATGAATTATGTAGAGTGGATCTCACAATGTGAAAGAACAGGCCACATTACAGAAATGTTTCTTTCCAAGGATCATAACGGTGCCTTCTTCTACCATGCCACCAATAGCAACCAGCTTCTTCAAATGAGACACTGAAGGTATGCTGCTGAGTCTTGCAATAGTAATGAGGTTCATTTGAAAGCTCGAGCCATGGCGATTGTGCAATGGAACCACGTTTCTTGGAAGCACATTTCCATGATTTAGAAACACCAGCAGTACCTAAGAATTCAATTATATTTCAATGTCTTATTTTCTTTTTGAGAAAGTTAAGTAGCTCTTCAAGATTTTGCCATGGCTCCACATAAGCAGACTCTTCTTTAGATGATATTTTTTTGTTTCCTCCGAACATTTGGAGCCATGTATAGATAATGGTCAAAAAGAACAGGTCTAATTTTGTAGCTTGGTTAACTATAAGTCTATAACGATCCAAAAGAAGCCTTTTATAATCTAATCCTCCCTGTTCTAGCTGTTTATTTTTTTAGCCTTAGGCTCCAAGAATCAAAGATAGTTGACTTCTTCAAAACTTATTTTATCATTTATGTTTTATTGGTCAGTTGGATGTATAAAAATATGCAATAAGTTGAAGAGATCAATTGTGATTTGATGAAATTCTTTTTTTCTAGGTTGAGTTTCCATTCCCTCCGGCATATTTTATTTTTTTATGTTTTCATCTATATGACATCACACTTCACCTTAATCTTACTTCCGACTTATCTTGAATGGCGTGCTTCTCCATAGTTTAAGCTTTTTGCTGACTCCCTTGCTTTTGTTAATTAACACAATTCATCAATTCATTTGCAAATGTGATCCTAAATATACTCCGAAAACAAAGGTTAAATGCACTTCTTTCTTTTTTCACGGTGGGTTCCATAAGGGTAGTTGTTGCTCCCAAACGAACATGCAAGTATACGTGGTCATACAAGTAGTATAGTGATTTTAGAAATCGGATGTCGAACCCACAGAGATTTATGATTAACCGTTAGCTAAATTAAATGATTCGAATTATCTATACAAGAGAAGAAATTTGTAGGTTGTAATTCTAAACTAATTAAAATAAAAAGAAAATAAAATAAATAATGAAATTTGACAAAGAAAGAACGGATTTTTATATTATCAATAATATGAAACTGATCTAGGGCCATGGGCAATCTAACATTCACGGTGTACTCTTCAATTGATTCAACTTCTTAATTTATCCAGTTTACTGATTGACATGGTTGATATATGACCACGAATCTCTCGAGTCCTCTAGCCGCCTATTCGTATTACTTTCACGCATATATTTATATGGTCATGAACATTAACACGAATGCATTTATATTTCATGTATATCAACCAAGCAGACGAACTAGGTATATCTCTATCCTAGACGTAAATCTGGTCCCCGATGCCTAGGATTGAGATCATGTTCTATTTAATCCTAAAGCTATCCTAGAATTCCTCTCTCGAGTTCAAGCAAAAATTCGTAGATAGTATTCGATTGATGATCAAGCAACTAAATAATTAAGTGCATGATTCAATAAACAAACCAATACGATAGACTAATTAATTGAAATCAATATTCGAATAACAACGTTCATGAAAGAACCATAACACTAGAACTAGAAGTTTAGCTCCACATAGACATGAAGAAAATACAACAAATCATCCAAAGAAAAGATGAAACCAATCAACTCTAGCCTACACGACGGCTCCAAGCTCTAGGTCCAAAACTCTGAACTCAGGGTCTCAAGTTATCCAAACTTATATAAAAACTGTGTAAAATATGTATTTATAATGTACCAAAAGACCTGAACTTTAAAAATCAAATCCAAGTAAAATAGGGGAAAATAGCGTTCTGCGCACCATCTGCGTCGCGCAGGTAACGCGCACAGCGAAAGAAGATTCAGAGAGTGCTTCTGCTTGCGATGCTTGTGCGTCGCACTTGAAGTTTCTGAATGCTCGATTCCATTTCGCTGCCAGGGACATTTCACGCTGAAGCCACTTCTCATATCATATCTTTTGTACATTTGTAATCATAATTTCACAAATCATTATGTTTCATTCTTGTCCTCCTTCCTTTTTTTCTTTCTTTATTTTCCTTCCACATTTTATTTAATCTTGCTCCAAATCTCTTCAATTTCATACCGCTTTATTCCTACTTAATAAAAATATAATATTAAATACAAATCATTATAATTAATACTCAAAAGATAATTAAAAGTACTAAAATGTGAAGCAAATAATAAGTAAATATATGCCTTTTAGGCCGAACATTCAACTCAACTATTTAATTGAAAGAAACAACCACTAACCTTGTGCTCCAAGAGATCAACTATCTTGGAGGCTACGTTTACTTGGTGGCCACATCTCATCTTGATCACTTTTAAGCCTGTCTCAAGCTATATGCCCATACCATTTCCTTCTCTAGCTCTCATTTTCCAAAAAAAAAAAATCAACATGGTTCAAAAAGTCAAGAAGGAAAAGTATCAAATTTCACTAAAGAAAGGAACCGATACTAGCCCATGGCCATGGCCAAATCTTCCCACAGAACTCGCCAGCTTACTCTCAAGGGAACACAGTCTAATGGAAAACATCAACTTTGGTGGTGTCACCAAGTCATGGAAATCAGAAAAGTCAACAAAATGTAGCCCAATAGGGAAGTCCCTATGACCACAACTCACTGAAATTCAACAAAACAAGAATCATTCTCACTGCTTCCATATCTGGTTTTATAGCGGATATTATTGGCCTTATGGTAGAAGATCGCGGTCATGTTAGGACCCTTGGATTTATTTCAAGGGTCATTCCCATGGTGCACTAGTATCAGTTAGACAATGCCCAAATGATATCTTTTTGTGGAAATCCTACAGAGAGACTTACTGTCACCTTCCAACTTGGGATACCCGCGTTCCATTCAAGTTTGCAGCTTTATCTACATTTTATTCCATAGATCTCAAAGATCATGGAAAACCCTGTACAATTATGGTGCTAACAGGAGCTTCTTCTCCAGCTTTTGTGTTCTGTAATACAGGGGCCAAAGAATTTGTATGGCGGAAACAAGACTGTAATGTCACAGACCCTTTCGGCTCAGGTGAACCTTTGCAGTTCATAAATGCAATTGGCTTTAATGGGAAATTCTATGCATCGAGTATCCAGGGGACCCTTGTAGTTATTGAAGAAACTGATTCTAGCCTAGTCACTGAGATCAGCTCAAGCAGGGCTGCTCCTTCAGTAATTTCAAGGCAATTCAGGGAAATTTTAGTTGAATCAGATGGGGAAATCTTATTGATTTTCTTGATCTCTAAATCCATCCAAAAAGTAGATGATGTTGAAATTTACAGGCTTGATATTCAAAAGCTGTTGTGGGTTAAGATGGAAAGCCTTGGGGATAGAACATTGTTCGTCGAAGAGGAATGTTGTATGTGGAATGGATTAATGACAGCAAGCTAGGATGCAGGAGCAATTGCATATATTTTACTCAGCAAATAGGTGGAAACTGGTGGCTATTTGACATGCAAGCAAAAGCAATATCACCAGCTCCTCAAAGTAGCCTTTTTGGTATTGAATCTTGATGGAGAATTGATCACCAGGAGCAACCTGTTTTACTTTTGTTGAAGCCCCTTATGTAATTTTCTTATTCCTGATTAATCACTAGTATTATATTTCAATAGTATTAATTAAAATGTCACCGCATTATGCTATAGATAACATGGTATTGCTACTAACTATCAACTGTGAAACAAGGATGATTAAAATAATGTCCTCTGCATATTATGCTTACAAATATGCATATGAAGACCTTAAACTTGTCACAATTTTTATATCAGACGCCTGAACTAATCTTTGTTTCTATTGAACAGCTAAACTATTAAAGAAGTGTACCAACTCAACACATTTTTTCCAGCAAGTTAAAATGCTAGATGTGTGATATTCAATTGCCACTTACATGACAATGTAACCAATGGTAAAATGACACATTAGCAGCAAAAGAAAAAAGGGAAAAAAATCTCCCCCTCCCTTCGTCTTCCTCCCCCAACCCCACCCCCTCTTTATTGTGCTTCTCTGCCGGAAAACTCTACTCCAACAGGATCCACTTTCCGCCAAGGATGGGAAACCAACCGGAAACAGGTGTGCTTGTTCATGCACGCTCTTAGGGAGCCTCACTTTACAGCTCTTAAGTGTATCATTCGGTACGTTAAGGGCACTCTTAACTATGGACTTCATTTATATCCCTCAGCACCGACTAGATTGCTCTCATACACAGACGCAGATTGGGCAGGCTGTCCGGACACCCGTCGATCTACGTCTGGCTATTATATGTTTTGGGGGGATAATATCATATCATGGCCTGCCAAGCGCCAAGCCACACTTTCCCGTTCGAGTGTCAGAATTAGAATATTGAGGTGTTGCAAACGTTGTTGCCTAGCTATGTTGGCTCCGAAATCTCCTTTTTGAGTTTCATTGTCCCATACGTAAGGCATCTTTGGTTTACTGTGATAACATATCTGATGTCTACGTCTGGCTATTATATGTTTTGGGGAGATAATATCATATCATGGCCTGCCAAGCGGCAAGCCACGTTTTCCCGTTCGAGTGCAGAATTAGAATATCGAGGTGTTGCAAACGTTATTGCCTAGCTATGTTGGCTCCGAAATCTCCTTCTTGAGTTTCATTGTCCCATACGTAAGGCATCTTTAGTTTACTGTGATAACATATCTGATGTTTACTTGTCTCATAACTCGGCTCAACATCAACGAACCAAGCATATTGAGATTGATATTCACTTTGTTCGTGAGAAGGTTGCAATGAGTCACGTTAGGATGTTGCATGTACCTTCTTCGTATCAGTACGCAGATATCTTCACAAGGGGCTTCCTCGACAACTGTTCCTTGACTTCAGATTCAGTCTCAGCGTCCGGCCTCTTCCCGCTCCGACTGAGGGGGTGTGATAGTGAATATATTCCATATATATTCACAATATATTATGTAATTAATATTTAGTATAATTAATATAAAATAGAGATCCTAATTCTATTAAGACTACAATTGTATACTCTATATATATGACATTAATAAGAGAACTCCATCAAGGAGATTTACACTATTCAACGGGAAACATTATATGGCTACGACTATTGCTTCTCTAGATCAGCAAATCCAATTTATTTAGGTTAATTTTTGTTTAATAATTTTTTTCTTTTCTCAGCTTTTAGATTTTAGATTCATAAACTATGGGAGGGGTGATTTTTCTTTAGTATTTTTCCTTTTCCTTTTCCTTTTCATCTTTTAAATTGCTTGGTTCAAAAGTTATGGGATTTTAAAATTCAATATTTTCCCTTTCCCTTTTCATTTCTCAGCTTTGAAAATTCTTAGTTCATAAGTTCACAGCCTTTCAAAAATAATCCCTACATCTATTTTTAATTTTTTTATGGATTTAAGTTAGTTATACTTTGAATATATATATTGTAAAGCTAGGTATAAGTTATGTGATGTGACACCTCTCACAAACTACGATTCTTATTTATCTTTTTTTCTTTTTAATTTTTAAGGGTTTTTTATTCATATAATATGTTAAAGAAAATTCAAAAAACATCTCATCTAATAAATGATGAAACTCTCTCTATTCCTAACGTTACTTTCTCTTCTCATACCTTTTGGCATTACATAGTTGGAGAAGTATTTCTTTATACAACTTCTAGAATTATACATTTTCAAAAAAATTGAGTGAACATTAATGTGTAATTTTCTTCTAATACGCTGTTTTTTGTTATAGATTATGCTCCAACAGTTTCGTCGCTCTCACAAGCAATTCTTATGGTAAGTAATTTTTATTTTATTTTTTGGTGTGTTTTTTGGTTTCAAGTTTGTTAGAAAAATTTATTATACTCACCAAATTTTAAACACATATTTTTTTCTTGTGATATTATGATCGAATAATTTGATGATCTAACTTAAAGAGATAAAAGGTTGTTGCTAGAAGATTTTAGAAATGGGTTATAGAACAAGTGATTTAACATTTTCATGACATTTTATAGAATATATGAGTATAATAGGGTGAAATTCAAGGAATTGACTAAAATAATTAATTGATCTGAATTTATTAAACTGGTAATATTTTCTTGGACATGAATATATTTCATTTTTCATTTTGAAATATAGAAATTTGATCATATAAAATGTATCTCCTCTCTCTCAATCAATTCTCAAGGTAGGCCATTTTTATGGTGTTCTTGTGTTTCAAGTTTGTAACAATAATTTATTTTAATCGTAAAATCTTAAAATGTATTTTTCTTTTCTCTCTTTGATATTATGATCAAATAATTTAATGATCTAACTCAATGGGGGGGAAAGTTTTTAGTAGAAGATTTTAGAGATGGGATTGTTGAACAAGTAATTTAACATTTTGATGATATTTTTTAGAATCTATATCTATATCTATATCAATATCTATATCTATATCTATATCTATATCTATATCTATATCTATATCTATACGTATATCTATATCTATATCTATATCTATATCTATATCTATATCTATATCTATATCTATATCTATATCTATACATATATCTATCTATATATAATATAAAGCTAGGCATAGACAAGGTGGTGTGGCATCTATGACATCCATTCTTATTTATCTTTTTTTTCTCTTTTTTGCCCCTTTCTTTCATTTTCTTCATTTGTTTGCTATTTTAAAAAGATAAAGAGTTACTCCTTTAACTTCTTAATTATGTTAAATGTGCTACATTTAACTCTCTCTATACCACTTGGCGTTTTGCATAAATGAATTCAACATTGTGTTTTATCTTTTGTCATTATTTTGAATTTTTGTCTAATTCTTTTGATAACAAATATATATATATATATATATATATATATATATAATATTTTTTCTTCTTTTTTTACCCTTTTAAAAAAAATTATTTATGTGCTATATAAACAAAAAACTCAAAAGTTACTCATTTAACTCTCTTAATTATTTTACCAAAAAAATATCTCCTGGTTATGTTAAATGTGCTATATTTAACTATCTATATAACATCTTGAAGAGAACCCCTTATTGATTTTGCTAAATAACTTTAATATTGTATTTATTCTTCTTGTACTTTTATCTAATCTTTTATAACAAAATGATTATATTCTTCACGTCTTAATGAATTTATTATTAATAAATTTCAAAAATAATTATTACTGTCTAACCTTTCATATTCCTTGAATAGGAGGAAGAAGAATCCTTACCATCATCGAATTTATTAGTAATTAGATTTTAATAGCTCTTAACTAACTTTTAAGTGGATGATTCATTTTCTTTTCATTATGTGAAGTCTTTAGATGTCCCAAATTTTCATAAGTTTAATTTGTTTTTGTAATCGATTTTGGTAAAAAATAGAAGATGTTATATTTTTGCTTTCTCCTTTTTAAGATGTTCTTCTGAAAATTGAACAAGTCATGACTTTTTACACTAATTGTGCAGGTGCTGAAAATTTCTTTGTGTATTCTTTATCTAATGCATAACCCACAACTTATCACATTTATGTCATCAGTGTATTAAATTTCTGGTAAGTGTTCTATTTTCATTTGCTAACTTATTTTGTGTTATTCTTTCTCTTCTGTGTTAATTCATGCAGATCCCTACATTTTTGTAATTCTTTCATTTGCCAATCTATTTTTATTCATTCTTTTTCTTTTGTGTTAACTAATCTCTTTGTCGTCTTTATATAAATGATAGTTACATTTGTCGACATGTAACATGAAAAATGGGGCTCTAGGATTGTGACAAATAAAGATATCAAACGATAGGAGTTTGTTATAGAGTATGTTGGAGAAGGTAAAGTTCTTCGTCCACTTTTTAGTTATATTGAAATATTATTTATTCATTTGTGTATTTCAAATTTCATTCAGTAAGGAAATATACGCACACTGAAGTTATTGATGATAAAAATATTTGAAGAATGATTTGAAAAAATAAAGTCACGAAGAACAAAATTTTAATAGTATTTGTGGGAAATGAGTCAGGATATGGTGATTGATACCACTTATAAAAAGCAACAAATTCAAATACATTAGTTCATTAGTTGTTCTCTGAAATACTGAGATGCACAAATGATATACAAATAGCTATAAAGACATGTGAAGAAGGACTAATGCTATATTTATTTGGAGAATGTTAAAAAATAATTGAGTTGGTATGATTGGTTATATTATAGTAGAGTAATAAATGAGGTTAGCTCTGAAAAAGAATATTTAAATAAATTGGGGTTATTGATTCCTTCCTCTGTCCATTGTATGTATAGTAAAAATTTATTTTGTAGTTTATCCCAAAAAAAATAAAAAATACTATCTTTATATTGGAAACAATTGAAAACCAAGGATTAGTTTTTGTGCAACCAAGACAAGCATAATACAGTCAGACCAACAGTCAACTCAAACCTCATGTATTCCTTGGGAGTGTCCAAATTCCAGCTGCCTTTGCTTCTGAAGACACAATTTAGTAGTTGCTTTATTTTAAAAGAAAAGTTTGGGATCTAACCTCAAAAGTACCTCTTTCTCGTGCTTCTATAATATATGGCACTGAATTTCTTGTGTCGCTTCTTTTGCAAGTGTATACCAATAGCTATTCACATTGTTTCAAGTTTCAACACCTTATTATAACTCACCACAAGCACATCACTTTCAAGCAAGTTAGTCATCCTCATAATTTAATATTTTTATAATTTTTTAATGAATTACATTCTATATATCCTCTTCACACTCTATTTATAAAATAGGATTGCACTGAATATATTATTATATACTTTTTAATAAAAAGATAGAGAGAAATGATCTAAAAGACTAGCATTGAAAAAGAAGAAGAAAGCAAGACAAATTACTTTTGACTAGCACTCAAATATGTGACATAGTAATCAATGTTAATGTGGATTGAAAATTAGGAGGTTTTATAAGTTCAAATATTGACGAACATAATAAAATATTAGGTAATTTCTTTGAAGTTTTGATGGACAGAATCACATGGTGTCTATACTTGTGGAAAGATAACAAATGCCTCGTAAAATTAGTTGAGATATGCATAAGCTGATCTTAGACAATCTCTACATACCATCACATGGTGTCTATACTTATGGGAAGATAACAAATGCCTCGTAAAATTAGTTAAGATATGCATAAGCTGATCTTAGACAATCTCTACATACCCTATGGAGAAAGAGATATACAACAATATCCTAAAGTTAGGTGTTTTATGAAATCCAAGTTAATTAATTTGAGACAAATTCATTTAAATAGTTTCACAAGCAACCAACTATATCAATGATTTTGAGTATGAATGCAATTTGGTAACTAAAGTACAGTGAAAAAAATATTATTTTGTATAAGCAGTCTAATATTTTTAGGGTCAAACCAGTCTAGCAAACAATAATGTTAGACACTTATGTTAACTTCTGACAGATATTCCGTTAGAGATTTTAATAGTACTTACTGTCATTTTAAAAATGGAATATTATGATTTATGTTGCATAACATTATTTATCTCCATGTTTAAATGAATTTGGTATTATTTAAAGCACAATCAAAATAAAAAAACTAACGTTCACTTCATTTCATCCAATTTTGCATAATTAACAATATTTTCACGTTTTTTCCTTCATACAACGAATAAAGAAACTAATCTTAGTGTCTTTTTTTTCTTCATTTTTTCATGAAAACAAATTTCACATCTGCTCGACTATTAACATTTGGTGATGAAAAAGGTCCTATCAGAATGTTCAGAAAAAGAAAAAAAACTCCCAACAGACACATGCCACATAAACAAGTGTGTTTTATTATCCATCAATTTTTCCAGAAAAACAAAACTAATGCAACGGATATCGGCAAAAAATAAATGAAATGGATATGGAAAAGATTAAAGAAACTGATGCAACGAATTAAAATGAATATTTTGATAATCTATATATAAATATAATTGCAGTACATAAGCCTGGTGATGTGGCACTCTCCTAGGCTAGAATCTCTATTTATCTTTATTCTCAATTTTTTGCCTTTATTCTTTATTTTAATGTATTAATTAATTAGTAGAAAAATTAATCGATACATCCGTTTAGAATAGTTGTGTCCAAATTTTAAAATGTTGCCTCTCCTTAATTAGTTACTGCATTAATCCCCATTCTTATACCCACGTTCTTTTCTCCATTCAAAGCCCTTACTGTGATACTTTCATATGCACCCATTTCAACTAATATTGAAAACAATTGTTCCATTTGAGAGTGTTGAGAATATAATCAAATATTAAAAGTGTGTTCTATGGTCACATACTTCAATAGAGAGTTCCTTCTCAAGATGATCCCACCACTTGAACAACAAGTAGTGTCCAGCAACGACATCACCTATGTTGTAGTAGAAGCGGAATAACATCGGCTTTCACGAAGCAGAAGAAGAGAGGATACAGATAGTAGTGAGGACTGAGAGAAGTTATAGGAGCAGCGATGAGCCTCGCCATATTTGAAAAGAAGGTGTTGTAGTCAGCCAGCGACATCGGGGAGTTTGAGATTCCTCGGATGTCGTTGGAACTGAAACAACGTCGAAGAAAACATCTACAAAGGTAATATCTTCATAAACACATTGCTTTAAGGAAGGAAATAAAGTTACGAATATCTTGGCTGAGACTGGCACTAACAGGGAGAATTTGTATATCTTCGATCCTGGTGATCTTCCTAAGGAGGCAATGGGGTGCTTTTAGACTGGATAAATGGCAAATGCCTTCTTTCAGACATATAATTTTGAACAACTCTTTTATGCTCCTGCTGATTTGTGAATCGTGAGTCGTGACTAATGTATAGTTACTCTATAAATTGTAGGAAATGTAACTTTGTGAAGTTCTTTTTGCTTATCGTATGGGCCTGTTCATTCGGTATTTGGAGTGACGCGCAACATCTATAACTCCTTTTTTTGTGTAACATGGTTCGTTTATATATAAAAAGAAGTCTTGACACTATTTTCACAATGACTTTAAAGAAGTGTATTGTGCACAATAAAGTGAGATGATTGTATCCAAATTTGTTTTTCTTTTCATAATCATTTATTAACACAAATATATAACAAGAACAAATCTTACAACCACAGAATATTAGAAGATTTAAAAAGTGATCAAAGACTAATATCTTATATCATTCATTGGGGTGACCATGCTAAATCTTTTAATTTTAAGTTGAAATTGTTGGAAATTAGCCTTTGGCGGGAGTTGCGACCGACCAACTTTAACGGCTTAAACACTAGTGTTACGTATGTTGGAGAATCCGGTTCTTCACACATGCATGATCTACTAAGTACGTAGATAACCGTAGGGCCAAGAATCGTCAAATTTCATTGAGAAATGAAAGAGATATTGGTCCACGAAGTAAGGTGTTTGAAGCATGGAAAGTGTGGTATTGTGTTCAATTCTCCCTCATCGGTAGAGGAAGAAAGAATTGTTGTGTATATAAGACTCGAAATTGGTTTGGGGTTTGGGACTCCAAGGGGTATTCCATGTGTTTAAAGGAGGGAGGACCTAGATGTGCTTTGCTTCAAGAGAAAGACCACACGCCGGCCCGGTTCCGGGTTCACTGTCACTACTGTGGGGTGTGGGCCTCGATATTATCTTTTGGACCGAGAACTTTGCCAAAAGTACGCTTTGATCCCAGAAGTTTGGATATGCAGCTTTGGACCAAAATTCTTTCAGATGTTTGGTCCCTCAAGTTTCGAAAAGTCGAGTGGGCGAAGAGAACAGAACGCCAAGAACTTAATTCACCATTTATTTTGGCTGAATTACTCCTCCTATAATGGCCAATCCGTTGGTCTTTCACCATTTATGTTGGTGACTTTACTACCTCCATAATGGCCATTTTTGGTCATTATGGAGGCGCTTTTTCACCCCTCCTCACCTATTTAAACACCCTTACACCATTGTTGAGACATATATGATACACGAAAATACTGAAATATACACAAGCAAAAACAGCTTCTTCCTACAACTTCCAAGCATCATTTCTACTTCAATATTCTTCACGTAGCTCTTGAGTTTCCTTTGCTCAAGTGTTCCATTCATTGCTTTTATCTTGGGAGACAAATTGTCCAGGACGTATAAATGATACATACGGGGCAATATTGTCTTAAGGACAGAGTGCCACACTCGACTCAGCAATAACAAAAGCAGTTTCGATTTTTTCTCGTTCTACAATTGTAATTTCAGATTTCTAATTCAATTATTGAATCTTTGTTTATCCTTTCGAATACTTGTAATAGTGATATACTTTTCGTACTGCTTTATAAAGTACAATAGAGTAAAATCTCCCAACAGAAATATCTCATTATTTTTTATTTTTACGAGAATCTGCCTTTTGTTATATTCAATATTAACTTTTAGATATAACATTCTGTTTTTCTTACTTTTTATATTCAAATATTGGAAAAGGATCAGTCACATATTTAACGAGGTCATCCACGAGTATGAAACGCTAGAAAATTTTCTAATCTAAAAATAATCCTAACAACATGGTCATTAACATAGAAAGATAAAAGATAAAAGATAAAAGATAAAAGATAATCTAGAAATAATTCGTACAACATAGAATTTACTTAATCAATAGTAGTAATAACCAAATTTGGCCCACACAGTACTTCCCCGTCCAAAATATTATCCTACTAAAAATATTTGTTTCAAAATAAAATTAAATAATTTTTTTCATTTTATCCTTATACTCTTGATAGGGTAAATATTTATTGAGGAGAAATAATATGATAAAATAAAAATATATTAAGAAGGTAAAATAATCAAAATATTACTCTTATAAATATTTTGTTAAGGACCGTGTAAATAAAAATGCATAAGTATTTTGAAACGAAGAAGTAAGGGACGCATATGATGAAATTACAAAGAAGTCCAATAGAAACGTAGCATCGTGTCCGTATCATGCGTCATTATTCATCAATCTTTTTCAGTCCGTTGCTCACTTAATAGTAATGAGTAATCGTTGCCTTGTCCTCGAACTCTTCGCCTTTATCTACTCATCTGCTTCTTTCCATACCAAAACCCCATATCTCGAAACAAAAAAACAATTGTTATTCATAGTTCTTTGTGCTTGCAATTCTGAACTTTCAATTGGTATATACGAACAGTGTCATTTAAAACTTTGAGACCCACATGCAGATTATTCGTCTTGTATGTTTCTTGTTCATTTTGTGCTCATTCTTTGAATTTAATAAGAGATTTCTGGGTTATTTCCTGGATTTTGTTTTCATGGGTTGTGTTGAATCCCTGAAGCATTTGAGTCTCAATGCTGATTTGGGATTTGGGTTTCTAGTGTTTGGGTGGTTTGGGCAAGTGTATAAAGTTTTGGGTTTGTTCTTATTGTTTGGTTTGGGATTAAGGGTCTTGCAATTTAATTGGTATTGCAAAGGTTGGAATTGGAACCGTTTTCTTTGTGATTTTTGTGGGAAATCAAGTGAATTGAGTAATGGGTGTTGTTTAAAAAATGATTTTGATGAGAAGTGTAGTGGAAAGATGAAGTCTTGTAAGTCTGGGTTATTAAAAATGTTGATGAACTCAAAAAATGAAAGCAATGAGGAATTGGATGATGAAAAGTTGGAGTATGAAGAGGAGTGTTATGATGAAGACAAAGTGTTTGATGTTTTGTCGCTTAGAAAAATGGTTAAGATTGAAAGGCGCAAAGCAAATGCTGCTTGTTTGGAACTTGAAAAGGAGAGAATGGCAGCTGCTACAGCAGCTGAGGAAACAATGGCGATGATTTTGCGACTACAGAATGAGAAGAGTTTAGTTGAAATGGAAGCAAATCAATATAAAAGGTTGGCTGAGGAGAAGCAATCACATGATCAAGAAGTGATTCAATCATTACAATGGCTTGTACTTAAGCATGAATCAGATAGGTGTATCTTGGAAGACCAACTCAAATTATGTAGAGAAAAGTTGAAGCCTTTTGGGAAAAGGGATTATGAAGGGGACCACTCAGAGGGAACTGAGGAGAATCATACTTCTCTCAACACCAACTTGGATGATGCTTTTCACTATACCCTCTTTAGCTCTCTTGACATGGACTTGTCACCAGAGTAAGTTTTTTTATTACTTGGGAAAACACTAAATACTGTAGATTTGCCTCCCTTCATTGCAGACCAGGAACTGTTTGGCATTGAGAGAGTGCATCAACTTGTCCAGTTAACCAACATTAAGAAATGGTCCATACACTTTTGGTTTTTGATTGTTATCCACTATCACTTGCTCCTATGATTGTTCTTTGACAGTTTTAATTGATGTCTCTAGCAACTATTTGGTCCTTGAATAGTTCT
Organism: Anisodus acutangulus; assembly: GCA_029783415.1. NCBI lineage: Eukaryota > Viridiplantae > Streptophyta > Magnoliopsida > Solanales > Solanaceae > Anisodus > Anisodus acutangulus. Next base: position 37,924,861 of record CM056510.1, on the reverse strand, counting down.
AGTAGAGTGACAGAACCAATCATTTTTTGCCAAGTGTTACATGAATATTGTTGAAGAGATTTTACTGTTTCTTGGCATGAATCATAAAGTAGTCACCATAAGGGTGAGCATAGATAATATTTTCTGGTTTTCAATCACAAGATGTATAATGTATTCCATTAATGAGTATTTGTGCAGGGAAAAGAGACCCCTTATGATGAAACTTTTGAAATACCAAAAATGATCTTAGGCTTTTTTACAATAGAAGAGAGATCATCCCTTCATTGTTTGGCATTATTTCCTTTTCTCTTCATGTTCGTAAGTTGTAATTTGGCGACCTGATATTTTACGCAAGGTAGGCTTCTTCAACCAACCAGGAGATTTGAGTTAAAAGAAATGGACGTTTCATCAAAACTGAAGTGGTATTCTACAATAATCAGGCCAACTAGTTTCCACTTAGAGCATTAATATTCATCCACTTTTTTATGTATGAAATTTACTAAGTACAATCTTTTGCCAAGATATCCCAGACAAGGAAAAAGTAACAATGAACATTAGACGACATAATACAAAGGCCAGAAGCAATAGACAATAAACAAGATAAAAGCTATGGAATAACAATTTGGAGAAAAAAGAATAATATAAACTGAAATAAAAGCAACAGCTAAACAGGTTTTTCAAGCTGTTTATCAATTTGAATCTTGAATAAATGGCTGTGGGAAATTTGAAAATGAAAGGTTAGTCAAGCTGCAATCTTGTTTACTCTGAAGGAGTCCATAATTGCACGAATGTCACTTTCCTCTTGGACAAATACCTTTTCAGGTGTTTGTATTCTCAATTCATATAAACAGTTGTTTTCCACTCCGAGAACTGAAAGGTATCGCCTGTCCCATTCCAGACGAGCAACTCGATCTTGTGGCATTACAGCCAGTTCGTTATTGTTCGCGTAAGACTTGATATTCACCTGCTCATGACAAATACTGATATACGAATCACGAAATGCAATACGAATCAACACAATGAAGCTATAACTGGGAGCTATTCTCCCTTCAACAGGCGCGACACAACTTATGTAGTATGTTAAGAAAATTGACCTAAAACAACCCAAAAGTGGCCAGAATTGCCCAAGGCATATAAAAAGACACTAACGCATTCCCCTTAACCAATGTGCAACACTCTAACTAGGGCTGCTTATCGAACGGATAACGCTCGGCTTAACGGTTATCGTAAAATACTAATCCACTAGCTAACCTATAAGATATCGGTTGGTTCGGTATCAGATTAGCAATTATCAGGCGGTTATCGGGTGATGTATCGGCTAAATCTAATGAAAGTTAAAATCACATATAGTCAAGGAAAAATATCTGCCTTTAAACTTTAAAGTGACTCAAAATGTAATAGTTTCATCTTATTTTACACTATCCAGGTTATGAAAAAAGATCTTACAATTAAGTTGAAGAAAACTTAAATATAAGGACTTGATGAAATCGGATAGAATCCTAGGAAGTATGTGTCTTTATGAAGTATTGACTAGGGAGAATTCTAAAAACTGTAAAATAGAAGAAACCCAATTAATCAGAAGGAGAAAACCCATTACGATCATAAGCCAAAAAAACAAAAACAAATTTACCTTGCAGAAGAAAAACAGTACTTGCACCGTTGCTAAGTTGATGTGCTTTAGGTAAATTAGGGTTATTTTCTAAGAACTAATTAAGTGAAATAGTGAATAATAGTTACTGTCTTACTTACTAAACGGGCCTGGCCTGCTGGGGCTTAGTTTTAGGTTTACAAATTACAAATTACAATTACAATATATATTTTATATCTTTAGAGGTAAAAATATAAATATGATAAATTCTTAACGGGTTAACGGTTTACCCGATAAGAAAATTGAGCAATCCGCGCCGATAAGCCGTTAATTATAAAATTTCAATTTATTCCCCAACCGCTAATCCGATAACCTAATACTAATACGCTAATTCTAATTTTACGGTTGGGTTATCGATAATGGACGGTTTTGAACAGCCCTAACTCTAATACACACACCCCTGCACGACCTAGGCTGGATGGTTTGAAGGACAGCAACATAATATGGGGCCAACATTGGGTAAGCTAAGAACAAGGTTGAGTCTGACTCTGATACCATGAAAAAGTGACATTGCGCCTAATTCAATAGTCAATCCAAAAACGAGCTCATTAGGTGACCCAAAATCATACAAGGAACAACTCATATCCTCCACCAATGTAATAAGAAAGCTAAAATAATCATCAGACACTTTTATGTCATAAACCATAAAGGTCCCTAGACCATTCTTCATAACTAGCAAAATGCAAATATTTTACCTCAACTTCGTAATACAGCTTCCCATCATCAGCTACCCTTGACGAAGTAGAAAGAACACTTGATTCGCGTCTGACACCAAGTCTAGTGGACATAAATTCAGTCAAATATTGTCTAAGGACTCCCCTTCCAGCTTCTTGTGGTGGACCCAAATCTTTTACACTTTTGTACTTAGACGATGAAGGAGATGATATCTCAACTGAGAGATTTTCATCTAAAACAAGAGGATCCCTGAAAAATATGTCAGCACCAGCACCACGCACTTGAATCCAGTTTCGAGGATACATAAATGAATAGCCATCAAAGGTATCAATATATTCCCTGAACTCAACAGATTGAGCATATGCAACTTTGGGCAATTCATAATTTGAGAGCAGAAAACTTGAGAATATCAGGGCCATGGCCTTTCTCCTTGGAACTGCAAAATCTTTTTTCTGATTATATATCGGAAAATTCTAGTGAGAAACTGTGCAATAGTTACTTATTTCAGAAAATAACCAGTTGTCTATCAGAGAACGTATAGTGACAGACGATGAAACACACAGTACCTATGATTTGTGTAAGTCGGGATCATCATGTACTAAGGCAGGGTTGCAAAACTGAACCAACCACCACAGGTCTTTGACAATCATAGTGAATAGCACACCACAAATAGTGATGAACACGCTTCAAATACTCGCAAAATTTTATAGTCACTTTTTACATTTTTGTTTAAAACAGTAAAGAACATATTAAGATAGCTTTTACCCTAGCCATATGATTACTTTGAGAAGTCAAAAACAATTTATTACATTAAATCGACCCCAGACCCCACTTGTGGGACCACATTGGGTATGGTGGTGTTGTTATTACTTTAAGTTGACGTCTGCAAAATGTAATCTATTAGTTCTAATCATAATATTGCATCAATCAAAGCTGAAGATCAAAAAAAGAAAAGGAAACATGGGAGGAAACCTCGAGAACAACTGAACTTCCTTCTTTCTCCATATCTCCCATCTTCAAAGAATGCTGCTCCGAGAACTTTCTTGCTATTGGAACAGATTTGGCCAATGCTTCCCCTAGAATTGTTAGAAAATATGAGAAGAAGTTTTATCAACAGATGATTGACTATAGTTCATGCATAGAACCAAAAACAAAGTTCAAAGTAATAATGGATATCAAGAAGTCATGGATTTGGGGCTTGAAAATCTTTAATTGAAGATCCATAACAGAAGACAATTCCAATCAACAAATACAGCCCAATCACTTACATTAGTGTCAATAGGAGATATAAAGCTTGGACCTTGAGGGTTGTGGGCGATACCTCAGACTACGCAGATATCATGTCAACCACAGAGCCCTAGAAGAATAGGGAGGGAGAAATGCCAATCCCAGCTTTCTAGTATTGGACGCTCACAAAGCTGTTCTTTAGTAATTAGATTACAAACCAATTCTCCAAAGAATTCTAGAATCTAGACACCAAGTATTTGTTGAAAATCGTCAGGCACAATTGGTTGCTCACAACCTGATTAATTTTACAACTTTTTACACTCAATTTTTCTTTGCACTCACACTTTAGCAACTCTCTTATTTCTCACTTGATGACTTACTTGATTGAGCCCTCACTCTTTTCCTGCGTACACACACGTTATTTTTGCACACATGCATCTCAAATGAACCACCTCTATTTATTGGTGGTGATGGAAGGATCTAGTGACTTAATTCTCTACTAACTTATTCTAGAAGTTCTAGATTTTCCTTCTTTTCCCTATCTAGAACTACACTTCTAGAATTACTCTAGGATTCTCATTCAAGAGTTCTCCTTCCACTTCTCTACAACTCTTTGAATATTCTAAATTCTTCATTGAAATATCTTCGATATTAATTAAGTTGGTGATGAATTCTTAACAGCATTAGCAGCCGTAGTCATTATCCATAGTTTCTCGATGGAATTTCAAGGTTAGAAGCAAAATATATAAGCTCTTAGTCTCACCATTAACCATCAACAGAACATATTCCAATTGATTGGCCCAAGGAAAGAAAATTAGGCCTTGCTTGAACTCAAGGGGGGGAACAGATTCCCGCACAGCGTGTTGCAAACTAGTATATAAATAATTATAGAAGTGTTTCCTCTAACAAATTAAGCTTTCAGATAAGATGGTACACAACTCAATACGTATGTTAGTTGAATTTAAGTCAATTATTTAACCTATTATAGCAAGTTAGTTACCTCTAGTTGTTATCGTATAGGTGACATGATTGTGTAAACATTTTTTATACCGCCGGTGCACAGAACGAAAGGGGGAGGGGAGGGTGGAGTAAGCTCTGCCAACATTTCTTTAAAATGTAAATATACAAAGCAATACAACGAAAATTAAACAACATTAAGTGCTATATCAAGTTGAAAATTGAAATTTTTAGTACCTGCGGGTATGGCTATGGTGGGATGGCGCTGAGAAGAAGACTTAGGGAGAGTAGAAATGGATGGAATGCCAAAGGCAACACCATAAATGTTGGAAGCCTGGAGAATTCTCATGGTGGGTTTTCCTATTCGGTAAAAATAGATAAAGATCCAAGCTTTGAGATGGAAGAGTCGAACAAAGAATGGGTGAGGCTGTACAAGATAATCAGAATTCTGGCCAATCTTTTTTTACTACTTTAGTAGTAAGTATTATTTTGGGAATCAATTTTATTGTCGCCTACTCTATTTTACTACTTTCCCAAATAAATAAACAATGCTACATGCTATTTCTCAAAATAAATGTTGATTACTCAATAATTTAATTAAAATATATAATTAAACATTATTAATAATAAATTAGTCGAATAATGAACATTTATGCATAAGCCGTTTATGTAATTGTCTTTTCTTTTCTTTTTTCAACTCTTTTTCTATTATTACATCTCTTTTGCTTACGTAAATTGATTTATTTAATACGATATAATCACATATTTTGATATTTTACCACTGATATGTAATCTTGTTTGACTAAATATTTTAGCTAATAATTTAATTTCAACTTTACATGTATTCTATTTATCTAAGTTGATTCATTTAATTAATATATTATATTCATTCGATTATTTGAATCAAATTTACATATTTTATCAGTATTATGTAACCCTATTTAAGTAAAACAGCTAAATTTTTTATTTTTTATTATTACATGTATTTAATTTTAATTATAATGTACAGATATTAGATAATTAATTCTAATAAGCACCTTACGCAAAACAATTTATAACATGGTCATCTAAATGCATTAAAAAACATTCACATTACTATATGCTAACAACTTAACTAACAACTAAAACAGAAATAACACAGGAATGGACTATTTAACTAGTATCAATTCACAATTTTTTAATATAACTACTCTCTGAGTTCCTTTTTACTTGTTCATTGTTGACATGACTATCTCTTTAAAAAATTATTTATTAGGGATTAATTTTATTAAATTACTCTTATTAATTATGTTTTGAAAGTCTAATTTTAAATACTAGTATATTATGTAGTTACTTAATGCTAACTGTAATATTTTAAAAAAATAAATAAATATCTTTTGATTGCTAAAATGGGCACGTAAAAGAAATTGTTTTCCTTCGAAGTGTTTGCCATTTTATCGGCTGACGAAATCGGATGACCAATTGATTACTTAACTAAGCGATTTGGGTCGGAAGCGGAACTCTAACTTCCAGCAATGGGTTCCTCAACTACTCTAGAAAGCGTTAGGATGGTGATTGAGTAAACTAAGTGGTAAGAAACATAAATAAAGCTAGAATGCAATAAAGGCGATAAAGATAGAATGAAGATATGTAAAAATCAATTTTTATTGATTGTGTTGTCTTATTCTGTACAAGTGATTTTACATTTATTGTACAAGAAAAATAAATGTGACCCCATATGTTAGCCATCGAACTACCCACGAAATCCACTAGGATCGATTATTGTTATCCCGGCTCCGACTCCCTTCTGGGTTCTTGACCCATCAAAGTCAGCGTCCAAGGGACGACGTCCATACATGCAGTATATGGGGGGCATAGGTCCTTCACATCTACACAAGGGTGGTCTGCCAAGAAATCGGCTACCACCTGACCTTTGACAGCCCTGAGTGGCATGTACTCGAGGGAAAACGCAGTGAGCTTGATTGCCCATTTCATTAGTCGTCCTTACAAAACATGTCTATTCAGTAAGTATCAGACGATGTCAATCTTGCACAAAATATGAACCACATGCTGCATTAAATAATGTTCAAGTTTTGTACAAGCATAGAATAAGGACAAATAAAGCTTCTCTATAGGAGTATATCTAGTTTCAGCTTCATTGAGCATTCGGCTAAGATAGTAAACTGTCATTTCGGTTCCATCATCGGCATCTTGTGCTAACAGGCAGCCGATAGACATATTTGCAACCGAGATGTACAATTTCAACGGCTTTCCTGGCATGTGAGGTACCAGCACTGGAGGAGTTGCTAGGGCTTTTTTAATTTGGTCGAATGCCTCTTGTTGTTCTGGTCTCATACTAATTCTTCTGACCCTTTAAGCCTAAACAAATGTGAGAAAGCCTTCATTTTGCCAACTGAATTAGATATGAACCATCTTGGGGAGTTGATATTCCCTAGCAGGCTTTGTAACTCCTTCTTTGTTCTAGGTGGTGCCGACTCCATTACTGCCCGGGATTTGTTCTGATCTATCTCAATACCTTTCTTATGTACAAAGAAGCCGAGGAAGTTGCCAGCCGATACCCCGAACATGCACTTGGATAGATTCATTTTAAGATTATGAATCCCCGTTATTTTTAGTGCTTGTTACAGATCGGCTAAATGATCTTTGAAGTCCTCAGACCTCACCACCACATCATCAATGTAAACCTCTACAGTCTTGCCGATCAAATCATGGAAGATGGTGTTCATTGCCCTCTGATAAGTAGCGCCAGCATTCTTCAGACCGAACGATATAACTACCCACTCGTAAATACCCAAGGCTCCTGGACACCTAAAGGCGGTCTTGTGAATATCATCATCGGCTACTGCTATCTGATTATAACCGGAGTATCCATCCATGAATGTCAGTACTCCATTTGCGGTCGCCGAATCGACTAGCATATCGGCTATAAGCATGACGTATTCATCTTTGGGAGTGTCTAGATTTAGGTTCATGTAATCAATACATATCCGAACCTTGCCATTATTCTTCTTGACTGGCACAATGTTTGGCAACCATTCTACATACCTAGTCGTTCTGATGAACCCGACTTTCAGTAGTTGTTCAATCTCGGCTTTAATTTGAGGTATCAATTGAGGGTGATATCTTATGGGTGGCTGTTTATGAGGCGTGAAACTCTCTTTAATTGGCAATTTATGCTCCACCAAAGTTTGTGCCAGCCAGACATCTCATGATAATCCCACGCGAAGCAGTCCTTATACTGCAGTAGAAGAGCCGTTATGCTTCGTTTATCATCCTCCTTCAGCAAGCCACTAATATGTGTTAGCCGAGGGACTTCCTCAATACCCAAGTTGATATCTTCCAAGGGATCTTGAGACTCAAAAACAGGCATAACCCTCTTTATAGGTGATTCAAGTTCTATTGGCAACTCAATGTCATCGGTCGGCAGTGTTAGTTTTCTGTTGTAGTCCTATACATGTGATGCTTCGGCTATCCTTGCTTCAGAATTTAAAGTAGTCAGCCAATGCCGCAGGTCATGTATTATTTGGGTCTCCTCAATCATTTAACTCTTCCAAGGTATGTCGTGGTTCGGCTAATTATTTTATTTCAAAACCTCGTGAAGTAAGATTGCAGTATTCCCAAGATCCTTCTTCATACTGCTCCGCAACAGCTATGGAAGCCACATAGGGTGAATATAAGACAGCCTCCAAGTTTTCACCCCTGCTTGAAATGTGTTATCATCGACTGGGACGATTTCTATCTTGTCTCCTTCCCAGAAAATGAGCTTTCGATGCATGGTGGAAGGAAGGCATCTGCTGGTGTGAATCCAGTCTTTGCCCAACAGGATGGCGTATGACGGCCTGCCATCTAACACAAAGAAGGAAGATCTGACTGTCTTAGGACCTACAATGATTTCTACTACTAAGATCCCCAAAGCTCCAGAGGTTTCTTCCATAAAGCTAGCATCTTCATGTTAGTTGGGATGAGATCCTCCCTGGTTTTGTTGAGGCTTTTCGAAGTAAGTAGCGGCATCACATTCAGCACAACCCCATTGTCGACAAACACTCCACTAAAAACTTTATCGTTAATGTAAGCCGTAACATAGAGGGGCTTGAGGTGTTTAACCATCTTCTCTGTAGGTGCACCAAATACAGTGCTCAAAGCGTCCCTAAATGTGGTACCGGCTAATGTCGCCCATTCGGTGTCTTCCACACATACATCGCCTTCTAAGTTGTCCAACTGAGGGCGACCGACCCAGAACTCACATAGAATCAGGCTGATTATTTCAATAGCTGCCCAGATCTCATCGACTGAATCCTGCTTAAATAAATCAAGGATGGAATCTCCCATCTCGTCGAATTCAATTGATGAGAAGTCAATACCTTCCATCTCCTGGAGACATAAATGAGTCGACTGAGGTTCTAATGCTTGGATTCTTTGCACAGTTTGTGGAACCTTTTAGGCTAGAGATTCCTTCAAGACTATAGTCTCTTGTTGAAGTCCCTTTGTCGGCCCGTCACCCAACTGTATGCTCAGCTCTGGTTGGTCCAAAGCTTCTCCTTTATGCGGCTCTGTCTCTGAAAAGGCTGAGCCGAATGCCCGCTCTATAGCTTCAGCCACGACAGACTCAGGAATTTCCTGTTTATCAGTTGCCTCAACACTGGATATCATGTGCAATGTTAGTTTCATCTTGCGCAAGGCTTTGATACGTTGCATCCTTATTTTTTGCTTCATATACATAACACCTAGCTGTGTCTCTTTCTTTACAGAAGCCTGATTGACGAACCACTTTCCTTCCTCTATATTGGCGGTCGGATTGATCATCCTCTGGGATATCAACTGACCTCCATCCCTTACTGTGATACGTAGGGAAGAAATGTCTTATTTCACATTGAACTCAACCACTCTCTGTTTAGTCATGGGTAGTGGTTCCTCGCCTATCTGGGGCACGCTTGGCTTCTCCTCGACTAGCGGCCATGCTTGCCCCCCAAGCCTGCTCCTGAGGTCTGCTGGGTCCCTTTTGTATATCGAATACTGTCTGTGAGGTTCCCGAGCCATGTGCTCTGGTTTATAAGGGCGGCCACGAAAACTGCTTTTAGCTGCCTGCCTACCCAAGTCTTCATAGATGTCACGTGAGTTGCCTAACCGATAAAACACAGATGTCCTGGTGACCCCCTCCTTACTAGTGGGCTTATTTGGGACCCATATGGTTTTCATCAGTTGTTTCCCCTTGACGTCATTTGATTGATCTGGCTTAGCAAAGGATACCATAGATATCGGTACTGCGGGGAAGGGGTTAGTATCAATAGAAATTTCAGCTATGCTTTTATCGGCTAGCTTGAACATGTCATCCTTGATGCCATTTTGAATCGCCTTCCTGAAGACCACACAATTAGAAGTAGCGTGGCTATATGAATTGTGCCACTTACAGTACTTCTTATCCTTGAGTTATTCGGCAGACGAAATCCTATGGCCATCAAGCAGTCGAATATGTTTATCTTTAAGTAGATGATCAAAGATCTGATCTACATTCATAATGTCAAACGAGTAACCGACCCTGTCATCAATCGAACTCGTCTCCTTGCCCTTCGTAGCTTTCAAGGCTAGGTAATAGTAAACCTTACCCCTGACGATCTCGGCTACCATTGTGTCTGTCGTGCAATCGGCTGACTCTGAGTTCGACTCATCTGCCCCAGTAATAGATACCAAATGGGAGCCTATGTTTCGGTTAGCCATTCTTTTCTCATTCTCTTGAATAAACTGCACTATTTGGCTAGCCTTCTCGGCTAACTGGCTTAAGTCAGAGCAAGACTGTTCCGCTAATTTCTTCTTTAGTTGTGGATGCATGTTGTTGATTATCATGTAGGCGCATTCTGATTCAGGAAAGAGTACAGTGCATTTCCCAACCTTCCTTCTGAATCTTTCGATATAATCGGTAGCCGACTCATCGATCTGTTGCTTGAGATTCGTCAAATCCGTCATAGTGACTTGAGGTTGGGGCCAATAAAATCTATCATGGAAACAATGCTCCATGTCAGCCGAACTTTACACGGAGTCGTGGGCCAAGGATGAGTACCAGGCAAATGCCATTCCGGTTAGAGAAACGGGGAATAACTGCAGCTTGTGGTACTCATTCTGGCGAACTTTGCCACATTGGGTGGTAAATCTGCCGATGTGCTCAATGGTAGATTTGTCGTCATCACCCGAGAAGGTGGCGAAATCAGGCATTTTGAATCCTCTTGGCAGTGGTGCTACCCGATCTACCTAATCGGGGGTAAGGCTTCCTGTAAATAGACTTGTCCAAGGGTTTCAGTTGGACGCTGAAGTACCTCCTCATGGTATTCGCAATAGTTTCAGGGTTCATCAGCTGTGGCGTCCCCTGCCGATTCTCAACTGGAACCGGTTGGTAGGCGTTTTGAACTGGAGGCCTCAATTCTGCACCTTGTTGAAAAGGATTTTGAAAGTTGTAGGTGATATGTTGACCATTACCAACAGGTGGGGTATATCCCTATTGCTGCTGTCGGGAATAGTCACCAAAGCCTGCAACCTAAGCTCCTGGAACAATCGACGGAACTTGAGAATAAGGTGGAACATTGTTCCATGTCTACTCTCCTCGGACATCAACCGTTCTTAGAAAGTTTGCGCTTCCTGGATGGTGTGGATTGGGTACCGGATGTGACTGCTGGAATGGTGTCTCGTTGTAGACAACGTCACCAGATAGCCTAGCAGGGTCATATCCAGGGGCCATCGGCTGCCAGTTCGGCTGGCCAACATTGATCGCATGTATCGTAGGGCCGTTTGCATAAGCGTACGACATAACGGGCGGCAAACCAAGGTGTCCGGACGTCTGAACTAGTCTCCGGGCCATATTGATCTGTCCGTACTGCAGATTAGCTTGGTCGAGTGGCACAGCTTGCCCTCAGTGTTTTGTGGCAACCATACAATAGATTGGTTACCAAGTGACTGGGCTTGTGTTCCTCTGTGTGCTATCGACTGTACCTGAGTAGGTACTGACTGATACACCATTCGTCAGAGGGATGACAGAACTAGCCGAACCTTCTCCTGGATGCAGTCGATTAGCTTCTAGTTCTCTCGCCTGCTGAACTTTATTATGCACTATTGGCTTGACAATGTCAGCCAATTGTTTGGAAACCTGGTACATAATGTCGTGGATGCCCAAGTCAATCTGTTGTCTAATGAATGACGTGGTCATAACAGTTGGACCCTCGGACTGACTAGGTTCACCCACAACTTGGGTTATCAGAGGAAGTGGAGGGGGTATCAACCGATGTAGGCATACCCGAAGAAAATGGTGGCTCGTTGTTCCTTCTGGGAGGATTCTGTTTAGGATGTGGACTGGACTCTTGGTTCATTTTCTTACCATACCTTGGGCGCATACTCTAAGTGTGATCCTGACCTAGAGAATCAAACTTCGCTATGAAATCACCTATGGGCCCACTGGGCGTGCCAAATTTGTTTCCCTCTGAAGTGTTTGCCGTTTTATCGGCTGACGAAATTGGATGACCAATTGATTCCTTAACTAAGCGATTTGGGCCGGAAGCGGAACTCTAACTTCCAGCAATGAGTTCCCCAACTACTCCAGAAAACGTTAGGATGATGATTAAGTAAACTAAGTGGTAAGAAACATAAATACAGCTAGAGTGCAATAAAGACGATAACGATAGAATGAAGATATGTAAAAATCAGTTTTTTGATTGATTGTGTTGTCTTATTCTGTACAAGTGATTTCACATTTATAGTACAAGAAAAATAAACGTGACCCCCTATGTTAGCCATCAAACTACCCACGAAATCCACTAGCCAACTATGAGGAGGTGGTGTCGATTTTTTCGCATGGACCTCTAGACGATCGACGGCACTCCTTTCAGGATGTTGCTGGTTGCTACCTTTTCTAGAAGGTCCTTTGACTTGGTCTTCGAGGCGTCCGAGTATGTGTGGGTCTTAGCTGTTCTTCGGAATTATAACTCGGTCAGACTACTGTAATAGCCGATGATCTTTTCTAGCCGAGGGCAAGGACTAACATATTCGGCTATGATTCCGCTCAGTTACCGATTTAGAATCTTTTTCCAACTTCGACTGTCACTTGATTCGGCTAAACACTTTTGAGTGTTAACATACATATATATTATTTTTAATCTATAAAGGTCAAATGAAAAGAAACGAAAGGAGTACTAAATGAAAATACATTTATCACAATAATTTAACTATAAATAGGAGAACAATGAAATACAACCAAAACTGTACTCATATAATCAAGGCCTAGAATCAAACAACGTATAAATAGGCTAAAACTAAACATATAAATACACGGTGTTAAATAAGAAGTTGAAGAAACTTGATTTCTTTGGCAACTTTTGAACAGCTAAAAATCAAACAACATACTGGGATCGGAAACCCTAACGCATCCATATTCCGTTGCCGTTGCCGGTAACAGCACTGTTCATTAGACGGTTATATGATTTTTTCTCTTTCAAGAATGATATATAAAATTGCCAACTCCAACAATACAGTCTGAATATACATAAATTATCTGCATTGTTTTAGTTAATTTATTGTTGATCAATCGATTCCCTTTTAGTTTTATCGGTTCGATTTACTCAAGATGGAGTTAAGTGTGTGATATTGAATTCAAGAGTTTGCAGTGCTTGATTAATTTTTGTTAAGATTAAGTAGTTTATTTCTTGTGAGCTTGATGTTTAAAGGTTACAACAAGTAGGTTTTCACTTTGTTCTGCTATTTGATTCTATATATTGTATTTAAGTGGACCTGAAGGAGGGTCAATTGGTATCAACAAACAATAACTGGTCTAGTTGCAATCACTTTAGTCTAGTTTCCCTTAGCTCTAGTAGAATACTTTATGGTCTAGTCGCAATCACTTTAGTCAATGCATATTCTAGTATCTGGTCAATGGGTGCATATGGCCAGTTATGATAATTGCCTTATAGTTGTTGCTAATTTGATTTGTAAGAAAAATCGAATAACAATGTGCGTTTGGAGATTCCCTGAAAGGGTGCAGGGTCATTAGGGACTCGAGAATTTATGGTTATGGTGCTTTGCACAGGGGATAATACTATTCGATGTAGAGTGATAAGAAGAAGGCATGTTTTCATCTGAACTTGCGGGGAGAGATACAAAATCAAGTGGTAGTATTTCTAGAATAGGCAATGGTCACCACGTTCTTTATTTTTTTTTTAAATTTTATTTTTCAATTAGGAATTTTACAAATTTGCGCCAAGATAGTGTCAAATACTCGTGGCCCTTGCATTCTTTTCTAGGAAGATCAGAAGATGAATATCATTTCTTTCTCACTCTTCCACTTCTCTATTAATGTTGCTGAAAAGTAGATGTTAAGATGGATGTAATTTTATACAATGTTGGACAAGATTAGAAATAACCATCTTTGACCGTGTAGTAAATGGCACAAATAAAGGATGAATGAGAGGTCACCTGAGATGGTTTGACCATGTCATCCATAGACCTCCGGTTGTACCGAGCCATAGGTGCGACAATATAATGATTAAATTTTATAGAACGAGATGAGGTAGATCTAAAGTCACGTGAAAAAAGTTGTCTTATAAGACCTACAATCTCTCAAACTCAATGCAGATTAGGCTTGCTATACCTACTAGTTGGGGTTGAGGCTTTGTTGTTATTGTTATACTTATATTGGGTCCAACATTCGTTAGGAGCTTTTTAGTTTGATTAGAGACTCGTATATCTACATATGGATAAGTGTTCAGATTTAGGGATCCTCTAATTTTAGGGAAAAAACATATTTGCCAATTGCTTTGAAAAGGAATTATTTAGTATTAGAAATGGATCTTAAAGAAAGGAAAAAAGTGGGGGCATTATATCATTAGTCGTAAATTGTCCTGTATGGTGATTTTTTCTTTTCTACCATATTTCTGGCCCATTTTTCCGACAACTAGAAGTATGTGACAGTTAAATGCTTCAACATTGTCTAAATGTGTTTTTATCAATCTTTGGTTGTGCTCTGGTATTTTCTCCTCTAATTGACAACTGGAAATATGTTTGATACAATCATTGGAAATGGGTACTTTGTGTTTCTCTTCTTGATCACGCTCTTTACTATTTATCCGGAAGGTTGGTAATTGGTATAAAACTTGGGAGGCGATACTGTGCTAAACAATTTGATAAACTTTGCCTGCATTATTTGTGTAGCTGTGAAATTGTATGGACTTTCTAGTCAATATTCTTTACCTTATAAAATAGCCTTGTTGGTTAAAGTTATTAGCTTTATGGTGATACTTACTGTATTTTTTATCGCCTGCGCAGGTGTTTTACACTTTTACTGATACATGTCAGTCATGGAAAATACTTACATAGATTCAGATGAAAACCCACAGATGTTACCACCTCCACCAGGGAGTTTTATTGATCGTGAAGAACTGATTCAACATGTCGGGGAGTTTGCAATATCCCAGGGATATGTTGTTACCATCAAACAGTCTAAGAAAGACAAAGTGGTAACACTTGGCTGTGACAGAGGAGGTGTTTACAGGAATAGGCGTAAGCCTATCGATGAGATATCTAGTGGACATTCTCGGAAAAGGAAGATGGAATCTCGGCTAACAAATTGTCCTTTTGAACTTGTGGGTAAGAAAGAGGATGGCTTGTGGGTTCTTACGGTAAAAAATGGATCACACAATCATGAAGCCTTAAAGGACATCTCGGAGCATCCCTCTGCTCGACGCTTCTCAGAGAAAGAAGTAATGTTAATTAAAGAGATGACAGATACTGGTTTAAAGCCACGTCAGATTTTGAAGAGGCTTAGGCAGACCAATCCAGATCTTTTGTCGACACCAAAGCATGTTTACAACATTAAAGCTAAGATACGACATGGAAATCTTAATGGTTGAGCCTTCTTTACCATGCTTATCGTTTAGTGCGTACTCTGTTTATCTCTTATAATCTAGTTTATTGTTAATTCTTACTACTGGGAAGGTATTTCGTTTTTAGGTGATTACAGGTAATCTGTCTTTTCTTGTTAAATCGTTACTGTTTATTTTGCACGCCTTGGTATATAAGGTTTTTCATCATTTACTTGGAGGAAAGTCACTGCTTGACTTAACCGGTATCTTACCCTTTTATGTTCTCCTGAATGGGCACGGGATGTACTGGTCCAAATGGCTTGTGGTGGAAGGCTGAAGTTGTGGTGAAAAGCTGAAGTTCTCCGAGAAATGTCAAGAGGCTGGCAACTTAAACTAATTATGACTTATCTTATTGCAACTTCTTTGCATTTACTAGTAAAAACAAAATTTCCTCATGAGGGTTTGAGATTGACACCAGAAGGCTGAGAATATGGTGCTTGGCCACAATAAACCCCTCCATGCAAAATGAAAAAAAAATAGTAAGTACAAAATCAGCTGCTTAGGCTATGGTAGATCATTGCCTATATATCTAACTTAGGACACCTGTCCCTCTTATAACTTATTCACTAAACTGTCAGCTAATTGTAATAAAAAATGAAAGGTAGAGAATGAGATACTTCAAGCTTTTGGTTGACCATATGATTTGGGGGCCCCTACCGTCTAATTTATAAACCACCTTGCAGCTGTACTGAGAAGTGAGAACGGGAGTTGCTTTTCCTTGGAAATATTTGTAATCTAATTCTTTTTTCTTGTCAATGTAGACCATTGCGAGTTCATCTAATTTTTGACACCAACTTCCATCTCTTGTAACTTATTCAACTGCACTGTCAGCTTCTTTTATGCAAAATGAAGGTAGATAGGAGATACCTTGAATTTTTGGTTAACCATGTGCATTTGGGACCCTACCATATGATATTATGATTTAAAACCCACCTTGCAACATCCCTAAGGCGGGAGATGGTTTTCATTTGGAATGAGCGTTAACCAACTGAGTCTGCAGATTACAACAACAACATACCCAGTGAAGTCCCACAACGTGGGGTCTGGGAAGGGTAGAGTGTACGCAGACCTTACATCTACCTTGGTAAGTAGAGATGTTTCTGAAAGTCCCTCGGCTCAAGACAAAGCATAGGCACAAGCAAAGCAAGAGAAACGGTCAGACCCGGACAAGAAATTTAAAGCAGTATGAAAATGAGAGTAACAAAAGCGAATAAGCCATGATAAAACATTCTAAAAAAACGAAACAGTAACTAACGCAGGTAAATATGATAAACAAAGTACACAAACGAACATACAACAACAGAAATTGAAGGTCAGGGGGCTATAAAACAATACTGCGCCTACTAGTATGATAGGCTAAGCAAGGCTACCATACTAGTAGGCGCAATATTGTTTTATATCCCCCTGTCCTTTGATTTCTGCTGATGTATGTTCGTTTGTGTACTTTGTTTATTTTATTTACATGCGTTAGTTACTGCTTCTTAGTTACTGCGAAGTTTTAAATTATTCCAGGATGAATATGGCACGCTATCAGTATTAGATCCCTGTTAGAGCCACAAGTTCATTGGTGTTCAAGTTTTGTCACATCAGCTCCCTGCATCCCCTTTTTGCCGTTAAATTATTTAGATCTTCTTTTATTTCACAGATTTGAAACTCACTTCTTATTATTTCTTGATGAATATTCTCTGTCAGACTTTACTGTACCAGTTCAATAACACCAAATTTCTTTGCGATTTCTGTTTTCTTCCTGGAAAAAGTGAGTTTGTGATACATCTTATGAATCTTTTAACTTTTCAACTAGAATAAGCATAGTCATAAAGACATATGATCTCTACCTATCAAAAAAAGAAAAGAAAGAGGAACGAGCTTTGTTGTGCATAGGTGGAGTGTGTATTTCATCTTCTACCACATCATGCAGGAATTCCTGGATCAGTGAGTTGACTGTTTGCATGAGTATCAACTTTATCAGGATGTGCTAACTTGGATACCATTAGTCATTCTTTGCACACCTTAAGTGGTTCGATGTGAATTCTACGTGCTAGTACCACTATCATTTTGTAGCCATTGAGTGGGACTGCTCTTGATGCATAAAAATTCCTGATGTCTAAAGAGTTTAATGCCTGTTTACTCAAGTTCTATGGGATATGTAAATTTCAGTAGGTTGTTTTAAGAAAACTTCTATTCCTTCAGTTGAAATCTCTGGTAAATTTTGACTTGATTATTTTCTCATACTGAATTATCATCCGGTGTTGCTTTAGTGAGGAGATTCAAAACGTTGAGGCCTTGTACATCTTTAGAAGGGAACACTCAGCCTGCAATGACTGCTGAGCCTTCTTGGAGGAGACGCTATCCTCCGGTAAGGTTACTTGGATCTAATCAACCATATTCCAAAGTAACTGCTTTCTCTTGCTCTTATTTTTCTTTTCTTTTCCTCTTATTCTCAAGAGAGAGATGTTTTGACGAAATTTATTCCTTTTAAGCTAATAAGTATATCCCTCGAGAAGAAAATTTTGTAACTTCCAACTTCTTCCTAACCAAGAGAAAGTACTAAAGAGTAAAGTAGTCCCTAGTCAGTCGTTTTTGCTAGATGCTTTCTAGTGCACTAGCCTTGATAGGGAAATGATTATCTCATCTAACATGTAGGAAATTTCTTTGGGTTCTGGTCACTTAGCCTACTTAAAGTACTTCCATTAGTTATACAGTAATAGCTTTCTTTTAAACAGTTCTAAAATGCGAATGCGCTTGTGTGTGAAGCCAGAAGAAATGTGTTACAAGTTGTTTTGGTGGGTGATTAAGGGAGGAGCGTAAACGTGAAATTTGTTCCTAGAGCTTGATCTCTCTGCTTCTATCTTGATTGTGTCAATAGATGTGCCACCAAAATTCTTCATATGTTTTGCTGTGTCAGCTTGTTTCTCTATCTTTCTAGCATCTGAATCTGCCTTTTCATTCTCAGCTTTTTGTTATACTGAATTCTGAGTAAAATTGTTTCTGGTTGGATTACTAAGAATTACCGGAGATCAATATTATTTATTGTCTTTGGTGAAGGAAGTTGTGGGATTTAAAAGAATCTTTTTCACGTATTTAGCTGTGAAGGTCAATTTTTATTGGGTCTTTCTTAATATCCAGTAAATTTAGACACACACACAAAGCATATGTGAAAGTAGCTTAGGATGCCTCCGAAATTTGTCTTACTGGGCACTTTAAGATTCAGTCTGTATTGTTTTCAGATTCTTTCTCCTTGGCTTACATCTGCGAATGTGGCAATGATCATATTGATTTCAACTTTATGCTGAATCACTCCATGACTGGGTTGCATCCTCCTTATACCCTTTTTCTTTTCCTAACTCACGTGGAAACAGCCTCTTGCAGAAATGTGAGGTAAAGCTGCGTACAATAGACCCTTGTGGTCCGGCCCTTCCCCGGACCCCGCGCATAGTGGGAGCTTAGTGCACCGGGCTGCCCTTTTTTTTTCTTTTCCTAACTCTATTAAGCTCTACAGAAGCCGGACTTCCAGTTTGCTTGTTCATCTTTAAAGTGAAGGATGCTCAGTACTCCAGGATACTGCTTTTGATACAACATATGATTTCTCCCTTTGATAAGGATAGCATGAGCTAATATCACTTTGTGCTAGGGAAAAAAGATAATTTTCGTTTAGTTTACAGGGATTTTGCCTTACACTTTTTAATATCCTTCCTTAATCCTAATTTCTTTTTGTTTCGTTGGGAGCACAAATTGATGTATAATCCTTCTCTTTTATCTCTGGGATGCAGGCATGTAAGTGTTCCGATCTTTGAGTTTAATGGATGTTTCTTTTTGGTCCCAACTTTTCTTGCAGAGGAACCCTAATCTTATTGGTGGTAGATTTGTTGACTCGCAATCATCTACATCGATTGATGTAGTAAACCCTGTAAGTGCAGCTGTACAAATATGGACTACAATACTCTTTGGTGGAATACTTTTAGCTAGCTTTGTATGACTGAAATCTAATGATAGGCAACACAACACGTGGTCTCACAAGTTCCTTTAAGTTCGGGTGAAGAACTTAAGGCTGCTGTGTTTGCAGCTAAAAGAGCTTTCCCATTGTGGCGGCACACACCAGTTACAACCCGTCGGCGGATCATGTTCAAGCTTCAAGAACTTATCCAGAGAGATATTGTTGGTATCTTGGGATTTCAGTCATTCTTATATGGTAAACATGTTAGTGTTTTCTTATAGAAGTGGTCACAATTATCATCCAGGATAAGCTAGCTTTCGCCATAGCTACTGAGCAGGGTAAGACTTTGAAGGATGCTTACAGTGAAGTGCATCGAGGGCTAGGTGAGTACCTTATTGTATTTAATATTGACACTGAGACTTTCTCTTCTCCGTTCCTTTGGAATTTGAATTCATGCTATCTGAATGAGTTTAGTAGTAAATCTTTTCTTATCATAAAGTAACATTTTGAAAAGCGCACATTAGAAGGCCTTCCTTTTACATTTTCTTGTGAGGAAGTTTGTTGTTAAATGAGTCTTGAGCGAACATGTAGTACCATTTTTGTCGCCTAATAATTTAATTTTGAGGGAACAATTTTCACCGTCTGCCCAAAATGAGAGGATAACCTTGAAATCTGAATTTTAGTAGTTATTTATTATTTTCTACCTAGCTGATCTGTGAGAGCTAGTGTTTCTACACGCTTCTGTCCGTCGCAAGTTAAAGTGGTGTGGATTTGTTTTTCCAGAGATTGTGGAGTGTGCTTGTGGTGGGGCAGTGCTGCAGACAGGGGAGTTTATTTCAAACATGTCAAATGGAATTGATACTTTTAGTATCAGAGAGCCTCTTGGAGTTTGTGCAGGAATATGCACGTTAACCTTCCCCGCTATGATTCCATTGTGGGTAAGCCTCACAACTGCTTCGATGTCATTTCCTCAGGATCTGCTAATGTCTCTTGGATGATCCTTTGGGTTTGATTATTGAAGATATCTGGAAGCTTGGCTTGTTTATCATCAATTAGCCCTTAGAGAAGTGTAGCAGATGTTTTGTTCAAAAGAAGCTTAGGTTAAGTTAACTGCACATTTTTTAAAAGACTTAATTTGTTTCTTCTCTCTGAATTTTCAAGGTTTGGGCCATTTGGCAAGTGGTAAGACAGTATTGTTAACTAATTGATGACTTCGATGGTGTGTTCATTTGCAGATGTTCCCAGCTGCGATTTCATGTGGCAATACATTCATTCTAAAGCCATCTGAGAAAGCTCCAGGTAATTGGTTGTTTTAGATGAAAATTTAAGGGTGAATAGCTCTGAAAGAAGTTAGTTTTACTGTAATTACTTACAAGAAATATGCATTCATTTCCATTGATTGTGTTATGGCTTTCTTATGGTTATAAGTAAACACCTGTAACCATTTTCTTGTTGCATATATTCTTGTCAGAAGAGACTCGTATGGTTATTAACTGCTTGTAATGAACTAGTAGTTTTCTTCTCATCCATAAGAATGAAGCTATATGGATGCTGTAATGACTAGTACTCCATAAGCTAATGAAAATTTGCAGAACCAACTGTATTGGTCATGTAAATTGCAAATAAATTTTCTTAAGTGTAGCAAATTGAGAAATATGATATGTGGACAACCAATATAGGAGACAACCATAATTCAAAATTTGAAATTGCTCATAGTGTCTATGCACCAACGTATTTGATCTCACTGCACCACAACAACATATTAAACATTAAGGGAATGTGAAGATACATTGAATATCATTGAATATTTATATTGCATTTCTTGTTAACTATTTTACTTTATGCCCCAATTTACGTTTAACTATGTCACTTCAAAAAAATTGTAGTTTAGCTGTGTTTTCAAAAAACTATATATTGAACAATACTGTGAATCAGAGCAGATAAAATTTTTCATATTGTTAACTTCTCCAGTTTTATTTTCAAAATATTTATCAATGACAGATATGTCTAAATTGGACAATTGTGACCTCAAAAGTCAAGCTTTGCCACATGAGGGAGGGAGTGGATAATCACATGTAGTTTACCCTAGTGTATAATATAAAATTTTGAGCTAATTGAGGAACGGAGAACATTTTAGCTTTTTCCCATTATATGACGATATTTGACTAGACACGAAATTTAAGAACGTAAGAAAGACTTGCCAACTTGTGATATTAAACATGCTATGACATTTTTATGGCTATAAAAGCATGTCACCAAGGGTAAAATGGGAATTTTAAAGTTAAATTTACAAATATGGAAATGTGTCATTTATTTTGGAACAAACTAATGAGAAGAGCGCCATATAAAATGGAATAGAAGGAGTAATAGTTAAGTAAAGAGGACCAACTTTTGGAATAGAAGAAATGCAAAGTATGTCATTTTTTGGGAAGGAGGGTCTAATATTTCATCCATGCTTGTATGATACAAGTTTTATCTATAGAATTGTTTAGTTGTCTCTCTTTCTGCATATCTGGATAATGTGCCTCAGAGAAGGTTCTGATTAATGTATTCAATACTTGCGAATTTACCATCTTTTCTTTCAGGAGCTTGCATGATACTAGCAGAGTTAGCAATGGAAGCTGGTTTGCCTAATGGTGTCTTAAATATTATTCATGGCACCAATGTAAGCTCCATTTTCCATGATTAGCAATCTCGATCTTCACTTGCATGCCTCGAGTTGTTTGACTGCTGATAAACCAATTCTCTAAATTTTGGAAGCTGTGCTTGACCTCGTATAAAAATGTTTAATCTTCTGTCGTTATAGAATTTATTCTTGGCACCATGTTTCTGATTAACATGATACTTGGTGCAGGACATTGTCAATGCCATCTGTGATGATAGCGATATTGAAGTTGTGTCTTTTGTTGGTTCTGATGCTGTAAGTTTGGCCCTTGGGTAACCACCTTTGATCTGAAAAATGCTGCATTTTTTTTGTACGCTCTTCCGGGTAAAAAATATCCTCGAGGTACTGATGTATAGATGCGGTGTTTCATTCTTTGGATCTCTGACCCTTGCATAACCTTGTATTAGTTCCTTTTGGTCACTAGTGTGCCTTCAGTATAATATCGTAAAGAATCTATCGACTTACTAACTTATCAAAACAATAAGAGGATACGCTGAGAAAGTTTGGGAGGGAGTACAACAACAACATATCCAGTGAAATCCCACAATGTGGGGTCTGGGGAGGGTAGAGTGTACACATACCTTACCTCTACACAGAAGGAAGCAGTAGCTAACTTAGATAAATAATATCAACAAAGTACACTAGGGAACACATAGCAGCATAAATCAAACTACAGGAGACTATAAAGCAATACTGCGCCTATAAGTGTGATAGGCTAATCGGGACTACAGTAATAACACTACAAATATCATTTTGTAAGCGTAAGTAAGACTACGCTCGACTACCTACTACCCTAATCCGTGTCCTCCACAACCCCCTATCTAAGGTCATGTCCTCAGTAAGTTGCACCTGCGGCATATCCCGTCTAATCACCTCTCCCCAATACTTCTTCGGCCTACCTCTACCCCTTCTGAACCCGTTCATAGCCAACCTCTCACACCTCCGCACTGAGGCATTTGTGTCTCTCCTCTGACAAAACAGAAAGAAAATGACAAGTTGCAGGATCTTATTGTAAAGGTGATGTGCACTGTTTAATAATCTAATATCCTCTAAGAATGAAAAAAGGAACAAGAACCCAAATAAATAAGGAAAAAATAAAATGAAAAGGGACTGCAACGCCAAGTATGGTGGGAAGATATGGTAAGCAACTAGGGAAAATCAAGTCTGTCGTTAAGTATGGGTTTGGTTTTCCAAACTGAGCAAGTACGAGAAATTGGCCCCGCTCCGCTTTCTTAAAAGCAAGGACCACTACGGGAGGTCAAACCAAGGATCTATGGAAGTGGGGGCTCGTCCCCGGTCAATATTGGGGCCCTGACTGATAAACTAACAAAAGGAAAACAGTCCCGCTCCTATTAACATAGGGACTGGAAGCGGAATGAAAGGTATGATCCACACATATTCATATGTCTGTTCCATAAAAAAGTTATAATTCTTAATTAGTTGTTTCCGATTCACCGGATCTTACCTCTTTTGAAAGGAGTCAATAAAAAGTCAAAATAAATCCTCCCTGTTGCTTGAGAGGCAGTATTTTACTTATAGTGGTAAGTGGTATGATTCCAGCTATATGCTGCTATTTATTGTGAAACTCTACAGCTTCATACCCTTCCCCTCTTGATTACATTCCACTTAATTAATGATTTGCATCTGCTTATCCTGTCCGTAACATATTCTTTATTTTCTCATAATTCAAGGCTCAACTGTATATGCGTGGCAGACCATTTGCGAACAACAGTAAATGTGCTAAGGTAAATATGGATATTCTACTTGTTATGATTGCTCCATGGATCCTTCATTTGTCTTGATGTACCATGTGAATAGATGTAACATGGGTGTGGCTAGTTATGCTGATTTTTGTTTTCTTTTAGTTTGATGAGTCAGAAGAATTTTTTTTGCACTACACCCAGATGGTATGATCTTTGCAGAATTGTTTTAAGTGGCTTCCCTCACCCTACTCTTTCATCTGGCATAAGCTTCCTCTCTTTGGGGGATGTTAGTGTATACATCAAGCCTCCCCAAAAGTTTAACCAACTCTCTACACAAATTTCATTTTACACCAACAGTATAAAGGAAATAAAAGAGAACTCTTGACCTCAATAGTGGACTCTATTCGTTCAAAAGTTCTCCTGTGTCTTTCCTCCACAAAATCCAAAAAATACAAAAGCAGCAGTCTTCAGTAACTGCTTTTCTCTTTCCATCTCTTTCATCATCTTGTTCAACTTTCTGGTGGTGCTAGGTTTTGGAATCAAGTATTGACTCAAAAAATAAAGGTTTTGGAATCAAGTATTATTTCCGTCTCCAACGAAATCCAAAATTTGTAACAGAAGCTTCCATCTTTGACAACAACATGATCAGAACATTGCCTTCGTCTCTCACTTCCAATTTCTTACTAGAAATATCTGTTATGCACAGAAGTCGACATAACTCCACACAAGTCACCATCTGCCTGAACAAGTCCACACACTGGGCCTGTATCCCTTCTAAGAATAGGGCCAGGCAGACCTTATTAAAAAAATAGGGCCAGGCAGGTAGCTACCTCTCTGTAGGATCTCACCGGTTTCATGTCCATCCAATCTAGTAATAGAAGTGCCGTATATCTTTTCTCTTCAGCATATACTAACTTACGTTGCTCAGTACGATCAGATCACTCCAGATTTTCTGTACAAGTCTGTGATCACAGGGAGTACTGCTGAGGACTTGATTTAGCTGACAAAGTTTTGAGAGAGGAGAGTTTCTTTCTCTAAGTAGTTGCTTACTTTATGTGGATCTTTAAAATGTACTGGATATTCAGAAAAATGAAAAAAACTGTGGGTACACGATACTTTTACATATCCATATTCGGACATACTGATAAACGAGTCCATGAAACATAGTCCAATTGTTGCTAAAACTCACTTTTTTAACTTTTCTCTCAGGCCAATATGGGAGCTAAGAATTACGCAGTTGTCATGCCTGATGCAAATGTTGAAGCTACTTTGAATGCTCTAGTTGCTGCTGGTTTTGGTGCAGCAGGGCAACGGTGCACAACAATTAACACTGTGGTCTTTGTTGGAGGCTCAAATTCGTGGTACTCATCTTAATTCTTCAGTTTTAAACTCTGATCAACTCTTTTTTCTGTTTTTTTCTTAAAATCCCAGCTTGTCTCTTGTTTGTTGCTGAAGCAAGAACTTTCCAGTTTACTTGAAGGTGACTGTATGCTTATTATATTCTTCGCTGATAATTCTTGATGTCAAAAAGAGTGTCACTTAATAAAAGTTCATTCTTCTGGTATGTATGCATAACTACCATTAGTCTCCTTTTGTAAATAAAACTCCACCTTGCTGTTCTAAATAGTCCAGGAAATCAAATGCTATGCACCGGAAGGATAAAAAGCATCCAAAATTGCTAAGTTAACATGCTTGTAAATCTTTTAGGTATATAAACTCAAAATTAAGGTCTGTCTTTAACACTTCAAGTTAAAGCACTTTCATAGTAGACTAACTTACATGCTACTTTAACTTCAGACAAGTGGATGATCATAGTTGGAGGAGTAATGAATTTAAAATTTTAAGAATTACAATAGCTTGATGGGAGGTCTTTTGACTTGTTAAAGCGAAAGAAAGATTTAGCACTCCATTTGGTGCTTAAGATTTAAGCAACCGATTGCAAGTTTTTCTAAATTCAAAAGTTCCTTCGATAGAGTTGAGTCAAATTTCATTAGCAAATACTCTCTCTGTTCCAGTTTATGTGACACTCCTTATTAGTTTGTTCCATGACTGACACCTTTCTATGATGGATGGAGAGGAAGGTCATTGCTAGCACCGAAGGGTGTGGCCTTAGTCCACGAGGTAGGGGCAAACCTTGGAGACTACGGTTCAAATCCCATAATAGACAAAACAACACTTGGTGATTTCTTCGAATCTGCCTAAGCCTTGGTGACAAAGTTACTCGGTACGTGTGCTAGTGGAATAGTTGAGTAAGCGCGGACACCACCGTTATCAAAGGAGAAAAAGGAAGGTCATTGCTTATAGTCTGAGGAGTTGGATTATAGGGTGTTCCGCTCTTCTTTTTCTGATGATAAATGCAAAAAACCAATAGATGAGTTAAATTTCAGTATTTTTTTTATAGTTTAGTAAGGTTCAAGACAAGGTAATGGATTGTACATTTTCACATTTTAGTGGTGGACTTGTATATCCTTTTCCAAGTTCAAGTTGATCTTATACTTTTTACTGCTCCAATCTTTACCTCAGGCTCACGCTGTGCAAGATTACATTTCATTTTGCTGTTGCTTCTCAGTTCTCAGTTATTTGATTAGTGCATGTTAGCTCTATTTATATGCCGAGTGTCCTAATTATTCCTGACAGGGAAGATAAACTATCAGAACGTGCAAAGGTACTCAAAGTAAATGCTGGAACTGAACCTGGTGCAGACCTCGGACCTGTAATCAGCAAACAGGTATATACGTTGATCCTAGTTTCTACTCCGATAGGAAATTTGCAGTAAACCGAATATCTTGAGTTTGTACTGCAAAATTACCATGTAGTTATTGCTTGTTTGTCGAGTACTTCAGTACTGTTAGAATAGGAGTAGGAATATGATTTGTATATAGTATCCTACATGGAAAATGATTGAGATATAATATCTATAAATAAGGCTCAATGTAATAATGTAGATACAACAATTCAATAATATATTTTCTCCCATAATTTCTCACATGGTATCAGAGCATTGGTGAGAAATCCAGGAAAGAAAATTCAGTCAAATTCCGACGACTTTCTAGGGCTGCCTACGTCCATCTCAATTTTTATAGGAGTTGTGCAAAATCCAACACTACCACAATGTAGATCAGGTTCAGGCGAGAAAATCCCAGTCAACCGCTCCGGAAAATAGACCCCCATGCGCTGTCACGCGCCTCCCGGAGGACCTACACCGGCAGCGAGTCAACCCCACGCGCCGGCGCTGGCGGACTTTTCTGGCCACTTTTCTGGGCAGTTCTTTTTTCTGTTAGAGTCGCCATCCTTTTTCAAGCACAACCATACAATTTTCTTAAAGTTTTGATCACTTTTCAGTTTTCCGACGACTACCCCAACTTCCGGGTACTGTTCCGACATTTTTCAGGTGACTGCTCCACCTTCAGGGTACTGTTCCCGCGTCTTCAACCCTGTTTCATCACCCCAGGAGTTCCTCTTAAAGCCGAAGCTTCGTGCTTTTCTTTTGCTCAAATTTTCTTAAAGTTTTTAAACCGCATCTCTCGGATTTGATGTTTTTAACCCCAAAAACATGGGAATTGGAACTTCAAGCCCTATGATTACTTCTGAACCATTAATGGGAAGTTCAAACTATTTAGCTTGGGCTTCCTCGGTTGAGTTGTGGTTCAAGATCACTTAACGCAAAAGACTATTGTGATTAATGAAAAAGCAGAGGCCAGTGAGACAGAAAATACCAAAGCACAGTGGGAGAAGGTTGACGCTCAATTATGTAGTCTCTTGTGGCTATCTATTGATCCCAAGTTGATGCCCTTGTTTTGTTGCTTCCAGACATGTTATTCAGTTTGGGAAAAGGCTCGCGCTTTATACACTAATGACATATCTCGATTTTATGATGTGATATCTTGGATGACCAACTTAAAGAAACGAGAATCAGATATGTCTACTTGGGACAGGTACATGCAGTCATGGAGAAATTCGAACAGTTGATGCCAATCACTACAAATGTTGAAAAACAACAAGAGCAAAGACATACTATTTCTAGTTCTTACACTTATTGGACTTCCTACTGACCTTGATTCGGTGCGTGATCAGATTTTGGCTAGTCCTACGGTTCCTACAATTAATGAACTATTTTCTCGTTTGCTTCGTCTTGATGCGCCTCCTAATCACACAGTGGTTCCATCACCAACCGTTGACTCCTCTGTTATCGCATCTCAAACCATAGAGAATCGAACATCTCAGTCTATGGATAATCGACGAGTAGGAGGTCGTTTTGGAAAATCTTGAACTAAGTGTAGTTATTGTCATAAGTTTGGACACACTCGCGAGGTATGTCGTGTTCTACATGGTCCACTACCCAATGATGTTCAGTGCAGTCATTGTCATAAGTTTGGACACACTCGTGACGTATGTTGTGTTTTGCATGGTCAACCACCCAACAATGCTCATGTTGCTCAGACTGACACTACAGAAAATCCAAGGCTTTTATCTGGAGGAGAATACAATGAGTACCTTCAATATCGAGTAAGTAAGCAAACGTCTCCACAAGTAGCCACAGATTCTCAGCCTAATACTTTTGTTGCTCATAATTCCTTTGTTTGTGTTTCACAGTCTAGTATCCGTCCATCGTGGGTCGTTGACTCAGGGGCTTCTGATCATATTTCCGGTAACAAATCATTTTTGTCAAATATTATTTATTCACAGTCCATTCCTCCGGTTACTTTAGCCAATGAGATCCAAACAAAACCAAAAGGGGTTGGATAAGCTAATTCCCTCCTCTAAACTCCGTTCTTTATGTCCCTGGTTGTCCCTTTAATCTTGCATCTGTCAGTCGTTTGACACGTGCCCTAAATTGTGCCATAATATTTCTTGATGATTCTTTTGTTATGCAGGACCGCAGTACGGGACATGTGATTGGTGCGGGATATAAATCACAAGGTCTACTATCTTACCTCTCCTAATTCCTCCACAGCATGCTCCATTAGATATCCTCCAGACTTGATCCATAAACGATTAGGACATTTGAGTCTGTCCAAGCTATAAAAGATAGTGCCTAGTTTGTCCAGTCTGTCCAAATTAGATTGTGAGTCGGTCAACTTGGGAAACACACTCGCACTACCTTTCCACGTAGTGCTGAGAGTCGTGCATAGTCTATTTTTTCAATAGTTCATTCTGATATTTGGGGCTCTAGTAGAGTCAGTTCACCTTTAGGATTTCGTTATTTTGTTAGTTTCATTGACGATTTTTTCAGATGTACTTGGTTATTCTTAATGAAAGATCGTTCTGAGTTATTCTCTATATTCAAGAGTTTTTGTGCTGAAATACAAAATCAATTTGGTGTTTCTATTCGTACTTTTT
The DNA here is from genome assembly GCA_029783415.1 of Anisodus acutangulus. Lineage (NCBI taxonomy): Eukaryota > Viridiplantae > Streptophyta > Magnoliopsida > Solanales > Solanaceae > Anisodus > Anisodus acutangulus. Next base: position 37,895,841 of record CM056510.1, on the reverse strand, counting down.
GCAGTGATAATGCCTTAGAATACAAATCCTCCCAGTTTTAGCAGTTTATGACTCACCAAGGAATAATTCATCAAACATCTTGTCCGTACACCCCTCAACAGAACGGAAGAATAGGCATCTCATTGAGACTGCTCGCACTTTTCTCATTGCAGTCCATGTTCTGTTGCGCTTTTAGGGCGATGCAGTCCTCATAACTTGCCATCTAATTAATCGAATCCCCTCATCATCTATTCAGAATCAGATTCCATATTCCATATTATATCCTCAGTCATCTCTATACTCTCTTCCTTCTCGTGTTTTTAGGAGCACATCTTTTGTGCATAATCTAGCTCCGGGGATAGATAAATTAGCCTCTCGCTCTCTTAAATGTGTCTTTCTTGGTTATTCTCGAGTTCAAAAGGGGTATCGTTGCTTCTCACCTGATCTCCGTCGATATCTTATGTCTGCCGATGTCACATTTTTTTTTGTCTCAACCTTACTTTAGGTCTCCTTTTGATCATCATGATATCTCTGAGGTCTTACCTATACCTCAGGTTTTACCTACATCGACCTTTGAGGTCTACATCTTCAATCACAGTGCCACCACTTCTGACTTATCATCGTTGACCGTGTCCACCATCAGACCCCATATCAGGCCCAGATGATTCATGTCATGCGTCAGACCCTGTGCCTACTGCGGACTTGTCTCCTCCTGATCAACCGATTGCACTTCGGAAAGGTAACATGCCCACTCGTAATACTAACCCACATTATATCTTTTTAAGTTATCATCGTTTATCATAATCCCATTATGCCTTTGTATCATCATTGTCCTCTGTCCCCATTCCTAAGTCTACAGGTGAAGCCCTTTCTCTTCCTGGATGGCAACATGCTATGATTGACGAGATGTCTGATTTACACACGAGTGGTACTTGTGAGCTTGTTCCTCTCCCTTCATGTAAATCTAATGTTGGTTGTCGTTGGGTTTATGCAGTCAAAATTGGTCCGGAATGCCAAGTTGATTGGCTTAAGGCCCGCCTTGTTGCGAAGGGCTATACACAGATATTTGGGCTTGATTACAGTGATACTTTCTCTCCCGTGGCTAAAATAACATATGTTCGTCTTTTTCTATCCATGGTTGCTCTCCGCCATTGGCCTTTTTATCAGTTGGACATTAAGTATGATTTTCTCCATGGTGATCTTGAGGAGGAAGTTTATATGGAACAACCACCTGGTTTTATTGCTCAGGCGGAGTCTAATCATCTGGTGTGTCGATTGCGTAGGTCACTTTATGGTCTGAAACAGTCTCCACGAGCATGGTTTGGTAAATTCAGCACAGTAATTCAGGAGTTTGGTATGACCCGCAGTGAAGCAGATCATTCTGTGTTTTATCGACATTCTGCTCCAGATATGAGTATTTATTTGGTGGTTTATGTGGACGATATCGTTATAACTGGCAATGATCAAGATTGTATCACTAATTTAAAGCAACATCTCTTTCAACATTTTCAGACTAAGGATCTCGACAGACTGAAGTATTTTCTAGGTATTGAGGTTGCCCAATCCACGTTAGGTATTGTTATTTTGCAATGCAAGTATGCTTTAGACATTCTTGAGGAGACATGAATGATGGGTTGTAAACCCATTGACATATCCGAATGCTAAACTCTTGCCAGGACAGGGGGAGTTACTCAGTGATCCTGGAAGATAGAGGCGGTTGGTTGGTAAGTTGAATTATCTCACATTAACTAGACCTGACATTTCGTTTCATGTGAGTGTTGTAAGTCAATTTATGGATTCTCCATGTGATAGTTATTGGGATGCAGTTATCCGCATTCTGCGATATATTAAGTCAGCTCCAGGTAAAGGACTGCTTTTTGAAGATCGAGGTCATGAGCAAATCGTTGGATACACAGACGCTGATTATGCAGTATCACTCTCTGATAGACGTTCTACATCCGGATATTGTGTGTTAATAGGAGGTAATTTGGTGTCCTGGAAGTGTAAGAAACAGATTGTCGTTGCTCGATCTAGTGCTGAATCAGAGTATCGAGCAATGGTTGTAGCAACTTGTGAGGTAGTTTGGATTAAGCAGTTGCTCAGAGAACTAAAATTTGGAGAAATCAGTCAAATGGAACTTGTGTGTGATAACAAAGCGGCTCTTCATATCGCATCAAATCCGGTATTTCATGAGAGGACTAAGCACATTGAGATTGACCGTCACTTTGTCAGGGAAAAGATACTCTCCGGAGATATTGTTACTAAATTTGTAAAGTCTGAGTGGTCAGCTTGCAGATATTTTCACCAAGTCACTCAGTCGTCCGCGTATTACATACATCTGTAACAAGCTCGGTACATATGACTTGTATGCACCAGCTTGAGGAGGAGTGTTAGAATAGGAGTAGGAATAGGTACATGGAAAAGAATTGAGATGTAATATCTATAAATAAGGCTCAATGTAATAATGTAGATACAACAATTTAATAATATATTTTCTCCCATAATTTCTCACAAGTACTTTGATGAACTCTAGTGCTACTTTTAGTTCTTCATCCTGGATTCATTTATCTGATTAGTTGGTATGGCATCCATAGGTCAAGGAACGGATATCCAAGCTAATCCAAGCAATTGTTGATAGTGGAGCCAAACTAGTTCTTGATGGGAGACAGATTACGGTAATTTCACTTCTTTGCTGTTTTGTGTTTCTCAATTTTTATGCTTCAAGAGTTGTTTGATGGAGATAACTCCCGTCCTCCCATAAAAAAAGGGACCCTGGGTGAAAAGAGACCTGAGCTGATTGAAAAATATTCAACTTGATAGACTTGTCGAAAGAAACTATTGACCTTGATGAATGTGTGACGGTTGGTATTGTCATAGATGTATAGTATTCTGATTTGTCCTGATAGTGCTACCTCGTAAGTTATACTTGCATATGCTCTAAGTTGCAATAGTTCTTCTAAGACATAACAAATAGAACTGACTGCAATAGGAAGTCAAACAGAGTCATGTTTCTTGTCTCCACTTGTAAGAGGCCTAAAGAAGAATAGAAGGTATCAATCTCTCATAATCTTATTTCTTTAATCGAGGTCATGTTTCCAGATTGACCAGACCTATTAGTTTGATTCCTTGGTCATCTTTCTGCATGAAAAGATAAAATAGGTAGTGTTGCAGACCTTCCATCATTAGATTATTCTTTTGGATGTCAGTCTCCGTGGCAATGGTTGCATTTTCTTTGAGAAACTCCTAGACATAGGAGAAGGAATGTGGTCTAATATGGAGTTCGTTTCTGCAACTTAAAGGTACCAAAGCTGCTTTCCTCTCTCTTACACATTTGTGGATGACAAATAGGTTTCCAAATACGAGTTGGGCAACTTCATTGGTCCCACAATATTATCCGATATCAAAGAAGAGATTGAATGTTCCAAGGTAGTATCTAGTTGTTGATCTAATTCCTTGAGTATTTTCATGCATGCATGTAAAAACGTTATTCTTGAGTGCTATTGTTCCTTTTGTGTGCAGGAGGAGATACTAGGTCCTGTTCTTCTTTGTATGCAGGTTTGTCCTATGTTTCTAAGGTTCTGGACCTCCGTTCCCTTGGTGCATTTTTTGCGAAATATCACTGAAACTCACCTCTTGGTCGTTTTAAGTGCAGGCTAACAGCATAGATGAGGCCATTAACTTTGTGAACCGAAAGAAGTATTTCTCCATTACTTATAAAATCTGTGTGAAGTTTTTGTTTTATCTTGATCTTATCTTTTTACACCGCTTTTATGAAGAAAATATTGCTCTGGAACATCTATCTTCACGGGCTCCGGGGCACTTGCGAGGAAATTCCAGATTGAGATTGAAACAAGGCAGGTAGGACATCCCCTTTATACTTTATCTTGTAATTCACACTTCCTGGTTAATCATAAAGGATACTAAATAATACTTCCCAGGAGGTGGTGTACCGGCAATAGCAGTACAATTAGGTGGGATAATTTTGATAGATTTTATTGAGCTTTTGCGTCTTTATGAAAAAGAAATGAGGAAAATTCAGGATTATGAAAAAATTAATGGCTTGATTGTTAATCTTTGCTTCGGGTGTAAGACAAATGAGGAGGAGATGGAGGAATCTTTCTACCTTATAGGGAACTGCCAGTATACAGGATCTTTCAGTTATATTAATAAACCTATTACTGTATAAATAAAGGGCCACAATCTAATTAAAGCTTTCAATTCTGAACTGATTAAAAATAAACAGTAAAAGTTTGTAAAGGTGAATAATACAAAACTATATTTTTGTAGAAAACTAATATTTTTCTTTATTTTAAATAGCAAAGGTTGTTTTAAGTTGTACCTTCTTATTCTTGTAGAAAAAGGTACAACTTAACCACCTTTGCTATTTAACCAAATGAGAAGGAAACTGACACAAGTTTACTTGTACACCGAGGCGTTTGAGAAATTTCTTGGTTATTTAAAAAGGTAGCGTACTTGACAAATAAAAATGTGAGAAATGCCTATATTAACTTTGAATGAGAAAAACATTCCTATGGCTTTTTACGGTCAAAATAAGCACGATAACTCTCACCCAGTAAACAATTTCTTTGGATAAGGTAGACTGGTTTGTTTTTATACCTGTGTGCATGAGAACTTATTAATTTTATAGGCACATCATTGGCACAATGACGTGAGATTGTGGGTACAAAAAGGTAAGACTAACAACTAAAGTGAGATTATGTATGAGATTATTAATTTCATGCACAACTAATTGTTTAGAAATCAAGTAGTCATCCAATGACACGTTAAGAAATAAATTGAAAAAAGAGGTTCACCAGGCAATTAGATCAGGAATCTTGATACTGAGCCATAGAACGTAATAGAAACAACGCCAGAATAGAGAAACTTTAGAATTTTTGGTAATTTGATGTAGATATCTAAGACACCGTTATTTAAGTTGCTCGTACTCTTCACTTTCAGTGCTGCATCCGTGTCGACACGACATGGGTGTGGGATCCATACCTGATTCGGTCAACCGATTTTGGATACTTTGACCAAAATCGATGGAGAAATTTTGGAACAGATACAATGATTTCTGTAATCAAAACAAAAGATAAGGTGAAGTTGAAGAAAATGGAATATCTTGTATATAGAAATTTCTGTGTCAGTCCTTTTCCTTTTATCTTCTTCTGGGATTCTCCCCTTGATCAATATTTTCTCCTCAGAATACCTTGTAAGTTTTTCACATAATGTCTCATAATTTAGACATTTTTATAGCTCTAGTTTTTCATATTTGAATTACTTTTAGCTGAATTCCCACACCCTTATCCATACCTGGATCCATACCCCGAATCTTAAAATTTAGATCATGAAGGAACCCGCACCCTTATCGGACACCCGCACCTGAGTCCGAGCAACTTAGAGTTATTTCAATTAGTTTATACACACCCCTCAAAATAGTTTTCTAGCTTGTGATACTAACTAGTACTAAATGTTTATATAAATGGAGAAACTGAGGCATCTAAGGGTGTGGTCTGGCGGTCAATGAAGTGGGTGAAAGCCATGAGAGTCCAAAATTGACTTGTACATGTGTTGGTGTGAGCTAGCAGGTATAAAGTGGATAGTCAAGGTGCCCACAAATTAGCCTAGAAATTACCATTATTAAAAAATCATAATAATAAATGGAGAAACTGGGAAACTTGTTGGAAAATCTAACAATTTTCTTGCATATTGATGGACTCAGGTTTGCATAAATACTGCTGTTCCTGCTCCTTTGCCCCTGTTCTCTCTCGCAGGCTCAGAGTTATCTTATGCTGGGGATCTCAATGCCAATGGTAAACACACTCAGAACATATGCCTTTGTTCCTATTATCTACTTATTTGTCCTGCATCTTAATTGTCTGAATTAGAGCTGTGTGCTATGCAGGCAAAGCTGGTGTACACTTTTACACCCAAGTAAAGACAGTGACTCAGCAATGGAAGGAATTCTCCAGTAATGAAGGAGGAACGCCAACATTAACATCGAACTATCCCCAAAGTAATGATGGACTATCTCAGGGACTGCAAGCTTTTGATTATCAGTGTGGCGATGGTGATTATCAAAGTGGTGATGGAGTGTCTCAGGGATTACAATCTATCGATTACCAGAGTGGTGATGGAGCATCTCTGGGGTTACAATCAGGGGAATTCTCAAATGGAGATGGAGGAGTCCATCTAGCTTTACACCCAAAGGATTTCTCGGCTTGTGATGGTGAATCCTAGGGGTGAGCGGGTCCGGGTACCCTAACTTTTTTAAACTACCCGGACCCTACCCAGTAAACGATCGGTTCCTAAATCTGTTACCCGGAACCTACCCATAGCAATCATTACCCGGAACCTACCCGGACCCTGCGGTTCCGGGTAGGTTCCCGGGTACCCTGTAAAACATTTGTAACATTATAATACAGAAATCAACCCAATACAGAAATCAACCCAAGAAATGCAAAAATCTAATGTTCTTCACTATGCAACAACTTTAAGGGTTATTCATTACCTTTAGCAAAACCGAGAGGAATTCGAGCACAATACAACAACCTTTGTCAAGCTTCTGGCGACTGGCGACTGGTGACGGTGATGGCGAGCTGCGTAGTAGTGCGACTGCGAAGTGAACTGTGAGTGTGAGTGTGAGCTGCGAGCTGTGGCGGCGCGAAGTGAACTCGTGAACAGGCGCGGCGCGGCGCGGCGAATCTGGTCGAAGTGAGTGAGTGCGTGAGTGTGAGTGTGAATCTGACTAAGTGAAGATTTTGAAATTAGGGAGTAAAGATTTTGCAAATTTGGGCGAAGAGAAGTAGTGAAATGCGAATTCCTTTAACCGATTTGGGCCAAATAATCGGACTGGGCCAAAAATTTAAACGCCCCAAAGCCCAAAACTAAATAATTTAAATTGGGGTAGGTTCATAGGGTCCGGGTATCGGTTCCGGGTCCGGGTACCCGGTTTATATTTATCGGAACCGGACCCGATATTGATCGGTTCCTAATTTTAATACCCGGAACCTACCTGTTATTATAATATATCTACCCGGAACCTACCCGATAGTATCGGTTCCGGTCGGGTATCTGGGTACCCTGTACCCGTGCTCACCCCTACTGAATCCCTGGGAGAACATTCAAGGGATATCCCAAGTGGTAATGATATATCCCCAACAATGCCAATATCTGATGGATCTCATTGGACATTGAACTTTTGAATAGCAATTATTTATATTTGGAACTAGAAAAATGTGAATATTAGTTATAGTTTTGTTTGCTAAAGTATTAATTTTAGGGATGGATTATGTTTCACTTAACATTAACTATCAAATGATTCTCTCGATTATGTACAGATGAAATGACTAAATAGTTCTGTCCACTTCACGCCATGTGATTTTAAGTCTACAGCATCTCCTTTTGACATCTTTAATCGTCATGATGTAAGACTCTCTTAACTTGTGTGTTTTGAGGTCTATGTAACCATGATCTAATCCTCTCGAGCGCATTCTTTTACTCCTTTTTTTCCCATCTATATGTGCTACTTGAACATTGTGTACTTGTGTTAGATGCAAACTAATCTTGTACGGTTGCGCATTCATTCTAAGAATTTGTATTTCGGCATTCATTTTGTTTGAGACTTCAGAACCTAACATTATTCCTGTGTAGTATTGATGATCTCATTACTGTTCATCACCTCTTAATTTATTACGTTTTTATAAATTTTATACTTAACTTATGCTTTGTTTTCGTTATTCCTTGGACTATTTTTAAGGATTAAATCCCTTCCCTCGGCTCAATATTTATTGGTGTGTGGTTCTCGCTCCTAAAACACTTTAAAGAGTGCCAACTGGCTCTGCAGGTGTCATTTAAACTTTTTATTTTTTCAGATGTCATTTAAACTATTAGTTGGTTTTAATTTTAATATAATTTTTTATTAAATAGTTAAAAATAAATAAGAAATACCTTTAGCTTTTAACTTTTAATTACACTTGTCTTTTTCTAAAAATTCTCTCATTTGTTTGCAAAGTCTTCGAATTAAAATTTTGTGTTTGAGAAATGGCTTTGGCTTTCACTTCTTCAATTGTAATTCATGGCTCTCATTCTTCATCTTCTTATGATCATTCCAAAGGTATTGTCTCAAAGTTTCAAGTTTTGCACTTTAGAAATATAAATGTGAAAGAGATCAGAGGATTTTACCATCTGAGTTCTTTATATATATATATATTGTCTCATTGCATGATTTATTATCTAAAATTAGGATTTTTATGAAAGAAGAATATAAAAGCGGAGATGAAACATCTCAGATGAAAATCCACATCGATATATCCAGATTTGTAAAGAAAGTGAAGAAGATGAGAATGAAGTCCTCATTTATAGAAAGAAAAAGAACTAAATTAAATTAAATAGAAAGAAAAGAAAGAGCAAAATTTGATATGGTGATTTAATCGCTATAAAATGATGTGGATGACTTTTTACTTTCATACGCCTCTAGAAAAGGTGTTACCAAATACTTTGTGACCTATCTGTTGGAAATTAGCCTTTGGCGGGAGTTGCGACCGATCAACTTTAACGGCTTAAACACTAGTGTTACGCATGTTGGAGAATCCGGTTCTTCACACGTGCATGATCTACTAAGTACGTAGATAATCGTAGGGCCAAGAATCGTCAAATTTTATTGAGAAATGAAAGAGATATTGGTTCACGAAGTGAGGTGTTTGAAGCATGGAAAAGTGTGGTATTGTGCTCAATTCTCACTCATCGATGGAGGAAGAATGAATTGTTTTGTTTATAAGTCTCAAAATTGGTTTGGGGTTTGGGACCCCAAGGGGTATCCCATGTGTTTAAAGGATGGAGGACCTAGATGTGCTTCGGTTCGAGGAAAGCCCACACGCGCGCCACCGCCGCTCGCCCGTCCGGTCCGGGTCACGGGCTGTGGGTTGTGCTTCTTCTGATATTATCTTTTTGGGCATAGAACTTTGCCAGATGTACAGTTTGATCCCAGAAGTTTTATATGTACAGTTTGGTCCAGAATTCTTTCATATGTACAGTTTGGTCCCTGAAGTTTCAAGATGTACAGTTTGGTCCCTGAAGTTTCGTAAAGTCGAATTGGGCGAGAGAGATCGAACGCCACAACACTCAATTCAGCCATTTATTTTGGCTGAATTACTCCTCCTATAATGGCCAATCCGTTGCTCTTTTCCACCATTTATTTTGGTGGTATTACTACCTCCATAATGGTCATTACTTGGCCAGTAATGACACTTATGGTGGCAGTTCAACAGCCCCTCTCTCACCTATATAATCAACCCCTTGCACCATTGTTGAGCTACTCATACAACACACAAAACAGACGAAAAACAGAAATGATTTTCAGTTCTTCCTACAAGCTTCCAAACATCATTTCATTACTCAAAATTCTTCACGGTAGCATTTGAGTTTCCTTTGCTCAAGTGTTCATTTACTGTTTTATCTTGGGAGACAATTGTCCAGGACGTATAAAGGATACATACGGGGTAATATTGTCTTAAAGACGGAGTGCAACACTCGACTCAACATACACAAAACAGTTTTCCAGCTTCTTGTTTAACTTCTTTGTAAGTTCAGTTTTCTTGTTGAATTGTAATTTCAATCCTTATATTAGCAGTTACTTGTAATTTCTGTTTCCTGCATCTTTTGTAACCAACAAGTTTAAGACAATAATTGCCATCAGAATCGCCGCAACATGGTCGGAAATATGACTAATGCCGCTATCGCCGCTCTCGAGGCAACGCCGCTTTCCCCACCATCGCCGTTATCGCCAAGGCAAAGAACTCACGCTTTCATCGCCGCAACCCCTACTGTTCAAGGCAGTAACACCGCTGCCTTCCCGACTACTGCTGCTCGACCTTCTGCCTCACACCATGATCGCCCTGAAAAGTTCATGGGATCAGAATTTAAGAGATGGCAGCAAAAGATGTTGTTTTACTTAACAGTTATGGGCATGGCCCGGTTCCTTACGGAAGATCCTCAACAAGCTGGAGATGAAATAGACTCTTCGCCTAATGAAACAGGTGAAGAGGGAATGGCATGAAGATGGTTCGTGACGCATGGAATCATAGCGATTTCATGTGCAAGAATTACATACTGAACTGCTTAGTAGACCCTCTCTACACGGTCTATTACACCGTTGGCACTGTCAAAGAGCTGTGGGAAAAACTGCAAAAGAAGTACAACGCACAAGATGCGGGTACTAAGAAGTTCATCGTTGGGAAATTTCTAAAATTTCAAATGGTGGACAACAAGACAGTGATGTCCCAAGTCCAGGAATTCCAAATGATGATAAATCACCTGGATTTGGAAGGATTGAAACCAAACGAGCAGTTTTTGGTGGCATCGCTGATTGAAAAGTTACCTCCTTCATGGAATGGGTTTATGAGTTACTTAAAACTCAAGACAAAGGAGATGACCTTTGAAGAACTTGTTATCAAACTCCAAATCCAGGAAGATAACAAGAAGGCCTTACCTAGGGGCAGACAACCTGCTGAGGCAAAGGCAAATCTGGCTGAGGCCAAAGGGAACCCAAACAAGAAGTGAAAGTTCCACAAAGACGGCAAAGCCCCCGCAGCGGAGATGTTCAGAGGTAATTGTCATCACTGTGGAAAACCTGGTCATAGGATCAAGGAATGCCGCAAGCTCAAGACTGAGCAACAACAGAAAGCCAAGTCGAAAGGCAAGGCGCAAGCTAACGTTGTCAAGGACACGCTCCTGGATGACATGATTGAGGATTTCTCGGCCATGGTGCTAGAAGCCAACTTGGTTGAGAATCCGATGCAGTGGTGGGTGGACACAGGTGCAACAAGACACATCTGTTCCAACAAAGATGCCTTCTCCACATACTCACCGGTCACCGACAAGAAGCTATTCATGGGCAACAACGCTTCCTCGGGCGTGCTGGGGGTTGGAAAGGTGGTCCTGAAGATGACTTCCGGTAAGGAGCTCACTCTGAAGGAAGTGATGCACGTCACAGAGATTAGAAGAAATTTAATTTCTGGACCTTTATTGGTTAATGCTGGTTTTAGGCTAGTGTTTGAATCCAATAAGTTTGTACTCACTAAAAATGGCACATTTGTGGGGAGAGGCTTCGTCTGTGAGGGCCTCTTCAAAGTGAATGTCATGTCTGTATTGCGTCCAAGTAATAAAGTTGAACCTTCTTCTTATTTGCTTGAGTCTTCTAATTTATGGCATTATAGATTAGGACGCGTTAACTACAAGTCTATTCAAAGGCTGATAAAGATGGAGTTGTTGCCGTCTATCGACATAAACCCTCAACGTAAGTGCGAGGTGTGCGTAGAGGCAAAACTCACCAAGCTTCATTTTTGATCCGTCGAAAGGAATACCGCTCCTCTAGAACTTATTCACACAGATATATGTGATTTGAAGTTCGCACAAACTAGAGGGGGGAACAAATATTTTGTGACTTTCATTGACGATAGCACAAGGTATTGTTACCTTTACTTGTTAAAAAGTAAGGATGAAGCCTTTGAAGCGTTCCGACGTTACAAAGCAGAAGTTGAGAACCAATTGAGCCTACGGATTAAATTCATTCGTAGCGATAGAGGGGGAGAATATGTAGCGCCATTTGAGGAATACTGTGCCCAAGAAGGCATTGTTCATCAAACGACGGCTCCATACTCACCTCAGTCGAACGGTGTGGCGGAACGTAAGAACCGCACATTGAAGAAAATGATGAATGCCTTGCTTATCAATTCTGGTCTTCCCCAAAACATGTGGGGAGAAGCCGTCCTTACCGCTAATACGATTCTTAACAGAGTCCCACATAAGGGTAAGGACAAAACTCCATATGAATCATGGAAGAGAAAGAAACCCACCTACAAATATTTTAAGGTGTGGGGTTGTTTGGCAAAGGTTGAAGTACCCAAGCCAAAGCAGGTCAAGATTGGGCCTAAGACTGTAGATTGCATATTCATCGGATATGCAAATAACAGTAGTGCTTATCGCTTCTTAGTGCATAAGTCAGATATTCCAGATATCCACCAGGGTACAATTATGGAATCAATGAATGATTTATTCTTTGAAGGTACCTTTCCTAGAAAGGAAAAAGACATAACCTCTCGCAAACAAAGTTATGCACAAAGCTCTCAAGAACCGGGAGTCCTTGACTGCCCGGATCTAGATGGTTCAGATCTAGCGAATCTCGAGGTGGTTGAACATCCGGAATCTAGTGTTCCAGATTCTCAGAACTTGGAGACTCCAGAGATCGATCTAAGGCGAAGTAAAAGGGCCAGGAAGGATAAATCCTTTTGTCCTGACTTTGTAGCTTATATGGTTAATGATGAACCAAGGACAATTGCTAAGGCGTTGTCAACTCCAGAAGCACCGCTCTGAAAATAAGCTATTGAGAGTGAAATAGGCTCCATTCTGCATAATCATACTTGGGAGTTGGTTGACCTTCCTCCGGGAAATAAACCGTTGGGTTGTAAGTGGATACTCAAACGAAAATACAAAGCAGATGGGTCTATAGACAAGTACAAGGCCAGGTTCGTAGTCAAGGGCTATCGGCAGACAGAAGGCTTTGACTACTTTGACACATACTCTCCGGTATCCCGGATGACATCCATATGGGTATTCATTGCGATCACAGCTTTGCGTGACCTTGAGATACACCAGATGGATGTTAAGACAGCCTTCCTAAATGGTGATTTGGAAGAAGAAATTTATATGGACCAACCCGAGGGGTATGTGGTTCAAGGGCAAGAGAAGAAAGTTTGTAGGCTTATCAAATCTCTGCATGCGCGTGAAACAAGCCGAAGCAATGGCACGAAAAATTTGATAGTACTCTACTATCGAAGGGGTTCGCCATTAATGAGTGTGATAAATGTGTTTACACGAAGGTAACTCGACTCATTTGTTATGATATGCACGTATGTAGACGACATGTTGATCACGAGAAGCGATCCTAGGGTAATCCTAGAGACTAAGAACATGTTGAAACAATGCTTCGACATGAAGGATATGGGTATCGCAGATGTCATCCTAGGGATTAAAATCTCTAAGGCGTCGGCCAATTTGGTCTTATCTTAGTCTCACTACATCGAGGATGTTTTGAGAAAGTTCGAGATGTTAGACAGTGAACCGATAAAGTCACCAATGGATACAAATCAAAAGCTTGATAAAAATCTTGGTGCACCTGTATACCAGGAGCGATATGCACAGGTGATCGGTAGTTTGATGTATATAACAAACTGCACCCGACCTGATATTGCTTACGCAGTCAATAAGTTGGTCAGGTTCACCCGTAATCCGAGTGATAATCACTGAAGGGCATTGAATAGGGTATTACAATACCTGAAATACACGTTAAATTTTGGGTTACACTATTCGAGATATCCAACTGTACTAGAGGGATACAATGATGCAAACTGGATATCTGATATAGAGAACACCAAGTCCACCAGTGGGTATGTATTTACAATTGGTGGTGGGGCTGTGTCTTGGAAATCCTCTAAGCAAACTTGCATCGCCCGATCCACGATGAAATCGGAGTTTATCGCTTTAGACAAAGCAGGAGAAGAAGCTGAGTGGCTTCATGACTTTTTAGAGGATGTTCCGTGTTGGAACAAACCCGTACCTTCGGTAATGATCCACTGCGACAGTCAGTCGGCTCTAGGAAGGGCACAGAATGCTATGTACAACGGCAAGTCTCGTCATATTCGACGGAGGCATAAGACCGTTAGGCAACTGATCATCACGGTTATAATATCCATTGATTACATTAAGTCAAAGGATAATATAGCAGACCCATTGACAAAGGGCTTACCCAAGGATCAGATGGCTTGCCTATCTAGGGGAATGGGCTTAAAATCCAAAATATAAGGACCAATACAGTGGTAACCCGACCTTACTAACTGGAAATCTCAGTAATTTGGTTCAATGGGAAAACTAAGTTGTAAAGGTTCAGTTGATCGCTTCAGTGGAAGTATGAGCACTTCGGATAGTGATTTCTGAAAAGAAACACCAAATCCAAAGTCGTTCCCGCGATAAACGTTAAGTGTTACATGCAGTATGGGTAAATGTTAAGTTTTCAAAACCTGTAATGATCCTCAACAGTTGAGGTTAGTTTTTGGGAAACTTTTAATGGTTCCTAACACTTGTGAAGTGGGGTATAACAGGATACCTTGTAGGAGACCACCTATTTAAGTGCGAGGACGGGCCGCCTCAAATGAACGCACTTAAGAATCCAAGAAGTTGTCCATGGCAAAAAACGGACAAAACATTACGAAGAAGAGAGTAAGGGAATTTGTTGTGTTGGTACTATTGACTTGGCTTACACTAAACACTGACAGTTCAAGACATCACGTTCACCGCGCAGTAAGTAAGTCCGATGGTACTTAACTATGGAAGGTTCAAAGCTGAAGCTACCTCTCCTTATGCAACATCGGTCCACTAAAATAATGCTGGAAATGAAAAGACACCATGTGAGTGCGCCAAAATATCTTTCAAGAGGGGATTGTTGGAAATTAGCCTTTGGCGGGAGTTGCGGCCGACCAACTTTAACGGCTTAAACACTAGAGTTACGCATGTTGAAGAATCTGATTCTTCACACGTGCATGATCTACTAAGTACGTAGATAGCCGTAGGCCAAGAATCGTCAAATTTTATTGAGAAATGAAAGAGATATTGGTTCACGAAGTGAGGTATTTGAAGCATGGAAAAGTGTGGTATTGTACTCAATTCTCCCTCATCGATGGAGGAAGAATGAATTATTTTATTTATAAGTCTCAAAATTGGTTTGGGGTTTGGGACCCCAAGGGGCATCCCATGTGTTTAAAGGAGGGAGGACCTAGATGTGCTTCGGTTCGAGGAAAGCCCACACGCGCGCCGTCGCCACTCACCCGTCCGGTCCGGGTCACGGGCTGTGGGCTGTGCTTCTTCTGATATTATCTTTTTGGGCAGAGAACTTTGCCAGATGTACAGTGTGATCCCAGAAGTTTCATATGTACAGTTTGGTCCAGAATTCTTTCATATATACAGTTTGGTCCCTGAAGTTTTCAGAAAGTCAGAATTGGGCAGAGAGATCAGAAACGCCACAACACTCAATTCAGCCATTTATTTTGGCTGAATTACTCCTCCTATAATGGTCAATCCGTTGCTCTTTTCCATCATTTATTTTGGTGGTATTACTACCTCCATAATGGTCATTACTTGGCCAGTAATGACTAGGGGTGAGCGGGTCCGGGTACCCTAACATTTTTGAACTATCCGGACCCTATCCGGTAAAAGATCGGTTCCTAAATTTACTAACCGGAACCTACCCGTAGAAATCATTACCCGGAACCTACCCGGAGGGTCCGGGTAGGTTCCTGGGTACCCTGTAAATAAAAACACAAATTAAGCAACAATTTTTAAGCCTGTGAGAATAAAAAAGAGTTCTAAAATAATTTCATCAAGTAGTTTTTTAACCTGCAATCGGAGTTTTTAGTACCCTTATAAGAAGTTTTAGAAAACTTATTCATTGTAGAAAAGCTAATTCTATAACCAAAACCTAAAATTGCAAGCCAAATTTGACACTCAATTAATTGAACGTGTTGATTTCAAAATAAATTTGAAAATATCTGAATTAAAATTTTTTTCGTGTTCATAAGCTCTTCGATACAAAAGAAAAGCTTTATTATACTAGTAAATCCCTAAATTTCATCTTCACAACTACAAAAATATACACAAATTTTAAAAATAGATTTACATTTCAAATAAAAAAGTAATACAAATTGAAGATGAATATTGCCTGAAATAGAACAAAAGCATATGATATTAAAAAGAAATTGAAGAGTTAGATATGAACCCATATGCATTTTAGAAATGACGTGAACACAACCAAGGAAGAGAAAGAGGCAAAGGTGAAGCTTCAATGACGACAACGATGAAAGTACCTGAGAGAAAGCTTCAACAACGACGACGATGAAGCTCGATGGTGTAGCTAAAATGTCATTGTTATTGAGAGAGTTTTGGGTGTTTTCTCTTAGGGCACAAAGAACATTCTAGAATAAAGGGGTGAAAAAGCTAAAATATTTACGTCTTGGGGTAGGGAAAATCAATGTGCAGGCGTGCAACAAACAATTTTGGAGAAAATTAAAAGTGGTCCAAATGTTTCTAAAAAAAGTAAAAATATTTAATATTTTATAGGTTCCGGATATCGGTTAGGTTAAGGGTACCACATCTCTATTTGCTGGAGCAGGACAGGACTGACATTGATCGGTTCCTAATTTTACTACCCGGACCCTACCCGTTATTATAATATATCTAACCGGAACCTACCCGTTAGTGTCGATTCTGGTCGGGTATCTGGGTACCCTGTACTCGTGCTCACCCCTAGTAATGACACTTATGGAGACAGTTCAACAGCCCCTCTCTCACCTATATAAACAACCCCTTGCACCATTGTTGAGCTACTCATACAACACACAAAACAGACGAAAAAAGAAACGATTTTCAGTTCTTCCTACAAGCTTCCAAGCATCATTTCATTACTCAAAATTCTTCACGGTAGCATTTGAGTTTCCTTTGCTCAAGTGTTCATTTGCTGTTTTATCTTGGGAGACAATTGTCCAGGACGTATAAAGGATACATACGGGACAATATTGTCTTAAAGACGGAGTGCAACACTCGACTCAGCATACACAACAGTTTTCCAGTTTCTTGTTTAACTTCTTGTAATTTCATTTTTCTTGTTAAATTGTAATTTCAATTCTTATATTAGCAGTTACTTGTAATTTTTGTTTCATATATCCTTTGTAACCAACACTATCAAGTCTCGAGTTTTAATTCTTGAAAGTTATGGTTAAGAGGTTGAAAATAATGCATAATTTTTTAAATAGTATAAAATTTGCAAAAACGTAGAGTAGATAGTGGAGTACTAGTTTTAGAAGACTTATTTCTATTCTTAAAAAAGGGGGATTCGTACTTTTTAAATAAACAAAAGATATACTCGACAGTATGACAGCTTACGTGGCTGATCTTCAAACCCGATAGCTTCCAAAATTATTTATTTTACTACAAAAATAAATGTGAGGTACAATACACCTTCTGGTTAGAGATGTCAAAAAATGCCATGTCAAAGACAACCCTCTGCCAAGTGGCTCGAAATCTATTACATAATATCTCGACAATAAACACCGTGAAGAGATTATTCAATTTTGGAAGATTATGCACAGTGGATCCTGGACAACGTCCGGATCCAGTGGATTCAGATTCGTTTTATAGGATATGAATTTTTAAAATTTGGACCCGATGGATCCGGATTGGACCCGGATCCCTTTCTGTCGGATCGGATCTGGATCTGAATCTTGTATTTGAGATCCATATCCGGTCCAGATCCGATCCGTGGATCCGTTTTTTTATTATATTCATAACCTATAATGTAATTTTATAAGTATTTTCTTCCTTGCAAGTTTAATTCTCAAAATAAGTTTAATTTATCCCGCGTTAACTCAAAAATCAAAAAATAAAAAGGTAACTTCGATAATAAAATCAATGTTATATTAGTGAATGACTAACATCTCCATAAACTAGTTAAAATTATATTCACTTCATTTGTGAAGATTCCAAGCACATGCAAGTTCTGCATTATGGAAATACTAGTTATCATTTTTCACAACTATTGTCATTGTCCAACATTTTCAATTAATAGCTCACAATCAAAACGAGACAATGAACAAAATATCTCATATGAACATTTCAAAATTGAAACACAATAAACCGTTAGCTAAGTAAAAATCGTTTGTCAGTTCAAAAAAAAAAATCTTAGCTAGGCAAATTTTTTTACATGTGGATCCAGATTCGATCCGTGGATCCGGATTTGGATATGATTTTTATGAATTCGATAAAACTGAATTCGAATCTGAATTCATGTATAAAAAACGAATCTGAATCTAATAGGATCCGATTCAAATCCGATCCGTTCACATCGTCTGGTCGACCCTTCACTGCCCGCACATACGAAGCATAGTGTATCGGGCTATTATTTTAAAAAAAACATATAATACTCAAGGTAGTGAGACAAATTAGTAGTAATTCCTTACTCCTTATCACTGACGACGATCTTCATCATCAATTGGATAATCTCTAAAACACTTTCTTGAATCAATAAATAGGTTAGAAATTCCAAATCTTGAACAAAATATATTAGTAGGGTAAATCTTGAGGAACAATGATGCAGTTTTCACTTCATAGAGGTGAGGTTTCCTCAATTTATATCATACACTTTTTATTATTTTTCAAATCAATAATCCATAAATCTTGTAATGGTGTAGTGAGGAAAGTGAGGTGTTTGACTCCTGGGGTTTTTGCTGTCGCTAATCATCACTTCTCAGTTGCTTCTGAATCCTCATGGAAGCATCGCACTTCCCTAGTCAGTAATCTTTACCCCATAAATTGGTTTATTCAACATTTTTTCCATCAACCAGTCTTGATTTTTTTTCAATTAATATGAAATAATGAAGCAAGTGATGGTTAATTGATGTTAAATAAATAAAAAAAAATGGATGGCTTGGTGTAATCATGTTTTTTTTTATACTTTCTGCTTAAAGAATATGTTTTTTCTGCTTAAAAACATTTCTTGGTTTTGTTATCAGAGAGTTCCAAATTTAGTTGGTGGCAGCTTTGTGGATTCACAATCATCAGAATTCATTGATGTTATAAACCCAGTAAGTGGATCACGTTAAAGTTGCAATCTTTACATGAAATGCTAATATGTTTGGGTGCATAGTGTTCTTTGGTTCTAGTTAGGGGAAGTTTGTAATTGCTTGAGTTTTGATAATAGGCAACACAAGAGGTGGTTTCTCAGATTCCTTTAACCACGGATAAGGAGTTTAAATCTGCGGTTTCTGCAGCCAAAGAGGCCTACCCTTCGTGGAGGAACACGCCTATAACCACAAGACAACGGGTCATGCTCAAATTCCAAGAGCTTATTAGGAAGAACATGGTTTGTTTTTGTTGAATTCCCCTATCTTTCTACAGTTCTTTGCTCGTGATTAGGGCTGGCAAAATGGTAAAAAAAACAAGTAACCAGCTAATCCGACCCATTAGATATGGGTTGGATAACGGACTTTTTAAAAATGGGTTAAATATGGTTATTAGCCGCATTATCCACTAAAGAAATAGATATCCAGATGGATAATATGAATAATATCCATTTGCCTGCTTATTATTTTTCATAAGTTCTTGCTTTCTGGGAGTCTAAGCTTATTTTGGCTTTTAGCTTGTGATCTCACCTGGCTATTCCTGAAGCCACGAAATCATATGGATATCCATGATATCCGTCAGTTAATACATTTTTTATCCCTGTTAAATATGGCGGGTCGGGTATTTTATCCGTTTTTGTCTCACCCCCCGCCCCCCACCCCCGGGGTTTGCCACTTGCGATCTATGTTCACTTCATTTATCCTATGTTTGTTCTAGGACAAGCTTGCCTTGAGCGTGACTACTGAACAAGGAAAGACACTGAAAGATGCACAAGGCGATGTGTTCCGTGGTCTTGGTTGGTTCTTCACTCACTTAGGCATAGGGAAGAAACCGTCTTCTGTTTGATTAACTGTGAACTTGAATTTTCTGTTTTTTGGTTTGTGAAGAGGTGGTGGAGCATGCATGTGGAATGGCAACTTTGCAGATGGGCGAGTATGTGTCTAATGTATCAAATGGAATTGATACCTATAGCATAAGGGAACCTCTGGGTGTTTGTGCCGGGATTTGTCCGTTCAACTTCCCTGCAATGATTCCCTTGTGGGTAAGCATGTTCCTATCTTTTCTTCTTCCATAGTTTCCATACATTTTAAGTGCATTTCTCAGATCACTTTATAGTTTAGTCTATGTTCGAACTTGGTTGTCTTATCCTTGACTTCTAACTTCCTTGAGGAATCAGTCTAACTTTCACATAACACTATGCGATCAAGAAAGCTTTTGTACTGTGATTAGTATGAAGCTATTGTTAGTCATCAGATGGCCAGATTTATGGGCTGTTTCATATGAACTACCTTTTTATTTTATCTTTCTCCCTTTCTGCAGGCAATCTTTATGTTTTTTGTTTTTGTTTTGGAGGGGGACATGGAAAGGGGGTTAAGCTTAAGTTTCAGAAAATATGAGCATCTTTATATAGTTTATGTGAATTTGGTGCAGATGTTTCCTGTTGCAGTTACTTGTGGTAACACCTTCGTTCTTAAGCCTTCAGAGAAGGACCCAGGTAACTATTTTCATATTTATCAATTATTGTAGCATAAGATGTTGCACCATTTGGGGGCAGAGTACATCATACATGTACCGGTTATGTGAAGCAAAGTGTTTATAAAGAAAAAGAGTTTTTATCGAACTAAGCCCCCCGACCCCCGAAAAAAATAATGGGCCGAGTTGTTTCCTTTAATTTATAGACCCCTCTAAAATGTTACTCCCTCCGTCCCAATTTATGTGGCACCATTTGACTGGGCACGGAGTTTAAGAAAGTAATGAAGACTTCTGAAAGTTGTGGTCTAAACAAGCCGACATTTGTGTGTTATAAATCATCTCATTTTGGGTAAAATGAGAATTTTAAAAATTAAATTGTTTCTAATATAGAAAACTGATATTCTTTTTGGGACAAACTAAAAAGGAAAGTGTTCTACATAAATTGGAATAGAGGCAGTATCATTTATGCTGTCTTCTGAATTTGACTTATTTTTGTTTCATCACTTGGTTTCAGGGGCTTTCATGATGTTGGCAGAGTTGGCAATGGAGGCTGGTTTGCCTGATGGTGTACTAAATATTGTTCATGGAACCCATGTATGTCTTCTCCTATATTGCTAGTGATATGTTTTTTCTGCCCCTTTATTTTAGTCCAATAAATGTATGGATTCTATCTGGTCTTATTCTATATTTTATCCGACTACATAAAAAAATAAAGATGCTTCCCAGGAAGGCATTTTCTTGGCCACGTCACATCCCATACATATCCTTTTAAGGACACGGCTTATTGGAATTAGTATTACAGATATATATGGGTCTTAATGGCACATCTATGAATATTCATGATACCTCTGTCTTGCAGGATGTTGTTAATGCTATATGTGATGATGACGATATCAGAGCCATATCATTTGTCGGCTCAAATCCAGTGAGTACAGCATTGAACTTTAAGCCACAATTCTTAAGTATTTCATGTGTAGTTATAGATAGAGGACATTAAGTAGTACAGTGTTCTCGAGCAAAAATCTGTAATTCTCAAGTTTTTATCTTCCGACTTTTCTAGCTTGGTTTGATTATGTTGTCTAGTGATGGATCAATAACTGGTTTGTTAATAATTATTTGTGGGTGTTTGCTTTCTTCTTCTTTTTTTGGGGGGAATGGGGGGTGCGGGTTGGGGGGTTGAGCATAACTTGTCTCTGTTTACTTGTTTAAGTAATGACTTGAAGCTACTTATGTTTTCTGGTTTTGGAGGTTTGAGTTGTTACTGTTGTTAATGTTGCTGGACCTCACAAGTGAAATTTGTTTGTAGTTTAGAATTTTAATAGCAAATAACCATCTCGGCATTTTAAAATAGTCTAGTCTGAAAGCATTGGAAAACTTTGAACTTAATCGGGGCATTTGTAGAGAATCTCATTTTTCTGTAGGTACTCTACTTTTGCATACCAGCTATATACTGTTCTCAGCAAACTAATAAAATTATTATCTTAGCAAAAGATAGGAAAAAAACATCTACGTTCTCCATATTTTATCTGTAAAGTCAGTAGTTGTCTCGTGCTTTATATTTGGGTGGTAAAGTCTCTCCCATTTGTCTTTGCCTCATATAACTTAGGTTTTGGCACATCACAGAGGGAGTGTTGGATGGTGAAGCGTATATTAAAGTTTAATACATCAAAAAATGAAATCGTGGTTTCTTTTTCAAATGAAATTGGTTGTCAATAGATTTGTATTCTGTTTTGAATCATCTTGTTCACCATGTGGTATATTGAGCATTCCTTGCTTTACTACTTCCCCTCAGGCTGGTATGCATATATATGCTAGAGCTTCAGCTAAAGGAAAACGTGTTCAGGTTAGTGCAAAATTACCAACTCTCCTCTCACCTGTATTTGCCAATGTGGCAAACATGTTTAACATCTTTGTTAGTATTGAGGTTAAAGACATGACTAACCAACTGAAAATTCCTTCAGTCCAATATGGGAGCCAAAAACCATGGCGTCGTCATGCCTGATGCAAACATAGATTCCACGATAAATGCTTTAGTGGCGGCTGGTTTTGGTGCAGCAGGACAAAGATGCATGGCATTGAGCACAGTGGTCTTTGTTGGGGACTCAAAACCTTGGTAACACATTTCACCTCTCTTATTATTACTCCACTTTACTTATATCTTTACCTTTGATGCATGACATTACCTTAATCTTGCAGGGAAGAAAAACTGTTGGAACGTGCAAAAGCCCTGAAGGTCAGTGCTGGAACAGAACCTGATGCAGACCTGGGTCCAGTAATTAGCAAGCAGGTGGGTACATGGTTCAACATTTGCACAAAAAGTTAATAACTCTTGCCGCTTTCGAAATTTCCATGTTTATGATTCTGGACCAACCTTTTTTTGCTTTTATCCTTTTTTGAGACCACAGGCTAAAGAACGAGTACGTCGATTGGTTCAAAGCGGCGTTGATAGTGGAGCCAAATTATTGCTCGATGGAAGAGATATTGTGGTATCTGGTTATATCTGTTCATCTTCTAATTTTTGTTTCTGATAGCACCCAAATTTCCATTGAGATTTTCTTTTGAAAAATGATGAAATGAGCCTGTCAGTTAAGTTTAACTTGTTTCACCTTGATGTCTAATAGGTCCCAGGATATGAAAAAGGCAATTTTGTTGGTCCCACAATCTTGTCTGATGTCACACCTGATATGGAATGTTACAAGGTAGGTATCCTACATTCTTCAATCTCCCTCCTGAATTTCAGATTATGGAATTAACCACACAGAATATGTGCTTTTTTACAGGAGGAGATCTTTGGCCCAGTTCTTATTTGCATGCAGGTTAGTTGTTAATGGTTCCGTCATGTAGCCTCACCTATACCTATGAAGTGATATACTAAGCAAAAATTGTCATTTTGCTGCTCTCAGGCCAACAGCTTAGACGAGGCTATTAAAATTGTTAACAAGAATCAGTAATCCCTGTACCCTGTTCTTTTTTCTTTCCCTCCCCGCCCTCAAACTCAGTTTTCTTTGTAGCGTGTTAGTAATCCTATACCAATGTCATCCTGATTTTGCAGGTATGGTAATGGTGCTGCTATATTTACTACATCTGGTGTAGCAGCGAGGAAGTTTCAGACAGAGATCGAGGCAGGCCAGGTATGAAATTTTACTGCATGAACTTGGTAAACCTCAGGGAAAAAAATGGTGCTAAATCCTCACTTAAAATCATATGAATAACGGGATGAAATTCATTATCTGATCATGAATATGTGTCAGTTTTTTTTGGTTAGATTTATAGCAGCTTTACTGTTTTTTATAAAGTGGTTGATACAAGCGTTTATACTGTTGTTAGTAATGTCTAAAAAAAAGAAATCAGTAAGAACAGGGAATCACCCCTTCTTTCTGTTTTCCCATCTGTTTCTTCTATGTATCAATTGACATACCATTTTAGGTGTTGCTTAATGCCCAGAATCAACATATCCGTCTTGTAGTTTGTGTTTCTGCTTCCTGATAAAATTCTTATTTCTTGCTTGTGCTTCCTTTACAAGGTTGGCATCAATGTTCCTATTCCAGTTCCATTACCATTCTTCTCCTTTACCGGATCCAAGGCTTCCTTCGCTGGTGACCTCAATTTCTATGGTAAGGAACAAATATTATTCATTCTAGTCTTTAGTGAATGGTACTCGGTTTTCATTTTATTGTTTGGGATGCATTGTAGGCAAGGCTGGAGTTCAGTTTTACACCCAGATCAAGACAGTAACACAGCAATGGAAGGATTTGCCAGGTGGCTCTGGTGTCTCTCTAGCAATGCCAACTTCTCAGAAGTCATAGAATATGTATTGATGAATTTCAGAATATCCTCATAAGAGTGCAATAAAAGAACATTTTCACAAATTGACCGTTTCGATCTTGTCCTCCGGTGTTACTATTTTGTTACCAGATTTTATTTTCCCCCACTCCGTCAGCCTTTTTTTTTGTGCGAGCGCGCGTGTACCCTTATAAAGAGAAAAATTCAAAACGCCTAATATAACTTCTATTGCTCTTCTGCAACAGTGTCTCAATTTGTAAAAGGCCCCTCAACACTTCCATATTCTCCACAAAACACGTAAATTCTCTCAAAACTTTCCGTGAGCAAAAGGGAGATGTTTCGAGAAATGGTGTGAAAATGTTTAAATTAGGAGCCATTTCAACAGTTTTCAGCATATCTGAAGCCCTTCAAAAACGTGAACAAACCATCTTTTAGCAGCAATTTAACTCCAAACTCTCGACCCTTTATCGGTCTCTGATTTTATTGGATCCGGCTGACCCTTTACATTAGTATAATTAAAGCAGAAATATTCTCAATAGTAAAACAGAAATGAAACATAAGTCTGAATTAAGTAACATTTACAGCTTGTTTGGACGGTTGTTACCTATTGCATTGTGTTGCGTTAGTGTAAATATAATGTTTGTTTTGATTGTTACTAAATTTTATTGTATCGTATTGTTACATCCATCGTTACGTAACGACGAAAAGTCCCTTTATGTAATGACCGATTTGGTGTTCTTATTTTCTTCTTCTCATTTCATCTTTGTTTATTATTTAATAATCCTATTTTATCTTTTGCCCTATCTTTTTATAATAGATCTATCATGTACCCTACTTTTTCATAGGTTTGCTTTTCAAATTGCTGACGTGTGACATTAAGTAAGGATTGGAAACGATACAATCTATCCAAACGTTGTATTCATCAAAACAGTAAGTACAATATGATACAACACAATATTATATAATACAATACATTATGAAAAAATACGTAACAACCATCCAAACAAGCGTTAAAGAAACTTTTGTTAGAAGCCTGTGAATAATCCAATACTTTCTGGAGATGAACTTGAACATTTTCACTCATTCAATAGGATGATACAAATCATATGAAGTATCTCACTCCACTAGACTTGAAGTTAGGGGGGTTATCAGTCAGTTCGATCTAGTTTTATATATTATCGGTTCGATTTATCAGTTATCGATTTGTAAACATGCATAACCAATAACCAAACCAATAAGATATTTTTATTGATTTCGGTTTATTGGTTGGCGATTCTTAATGGGTCGATTTTCGGTTTAACCAATAAAAAATTATTCCTCTAATTTTCTGAACTACTTCTAAGGTGGACATGTAGTTGCTGAGAGAACTGGAGCCATGGCAAATCGAAGTGCCAGTTCGCTTACAAATTACAAGTTGCTGTCACATGCTAGCTAATTTGAGAATAATCTTGGCATCCTCGAAAAATCTGAAAGACTTCTTTTGAGGATGGCATCACCATTTTGGTGTGTCTTGAGTACCATGGATCCTTACTAGCTTTGGTAGCACTCTGCCTGTCACTAGTATTTTAAATGAAATTTCTTGCACGATTCAGATATTGGTTTTTTAAATGCGTGAAAATGTGTAATAGATACCTCAACATCATAAGTTTGTCCCAAGCTTTAGTCTGAACCTTAAGTATTAGCCTTCTCCGCTGCATCCTTAGCCGTATGATCTACTAATTAATCTCTACTCTCTCGGATAAAAAAGAGTGTCTACTTAGCCATTTTCACACCCCTTAAGAAAATACTAACTCCTATGCAAAAATAGGTAATTTGACTAAAATGTCCCTAATTAAATTGGTATTGGGGTTGATCACCTAACAATTAATAAGGACAATTTTGGAAAACTAAGGTTAATTCTTTATTAAGAGTCTCACATCGGAAATGAAATGGGAACATGGACTTGGATAATCCTCACCCTACAAGCTAGCTTTCGGATTTGAGTTAGGCCTAGGGGTGAGCACGGGTACAGGGTACCCAGATACCCGATCGAAACCGACACTAACGGGTAGGTTCCGGGTAGATATATTATAATAACGGGTATGTTCCGGGTAGTAAAATTAGGAACCGATCAATGTCAGGTCCGGTTCCGGTTCCGGCAAATAGAGACAGGGTACCCAGACCCAGAATCGATACCCGAAACCTATGAAATGTTAAATATTTTTATTTTTTTAATTCCACTCGCAGTCTCTTGCCCTCTTCATTTTCACATTTATCTTCCACTCTGCACTCTCTTCCTTTCCAATCAAAGCTGCAAATTCAATCTCTCTTCCATCGACACACACCACAACATGTACCATTTTTCCAACTTTCCTAACCTCTGCGAATTGAAAGTATTTGTCATTAATCGAGTTGTTGCTACCTGCGAATTGGAAGTATTTGCCAACTTCCCTAACCCCTACGATTGTGGTTTAACTTTTCATATTCGAGTTGCTACCTACACTATCATTTCAATGTAATTTGAGAGGGTGAAACATTGGTTAGGTCACACACACAAACTACACTCCAGTGCCCAACATGTGTTCGATAATTTGTCACACCAAATTTGGGCCTAATACAACAAATTCAATTAGGTATTCTAATAAAACCTAATACAGCTACAACATAGGAATCACTCCATAGGGTACCCGGGAATCTACCCGAAACCGCAGGGTCCGGGTAGGTTCCGGGTAATGATTGCTACGGGTAGGTTCCGGGTAATGATTGCTACGGGTAGGTTCCGGGTAGTAAATTTAGGAATCGATCTTTTACTGGGTAGGGTCCGGGTAGTTCAAAAAAGTTAGGATACCCGGACCCACTCACCTCTAGTTAGGCCTAAGATCCATTCTTTACATGGTATCAAAGCCAGCTTCATTCCAATTGTTTGTTCGTCGATGTTGGCCCCCAAATTATATTGTCTACGCTCCAGTTAACAAGGTTTGGGCGTGCGGATGAGTGTTAAGAGTCCCACATCGAAAATGAAATGGGAACATGGACTCCTTATATGGACTTGGATAATCCTCACCCTACAAGCTAGCTTTTGGGGTTCAGGGAATCGGACCAATTCTGCCAGCAGCCCACAGTGGGATGGCCCACTGCCCTGGCAAATGTACGAGACCTGGGCCTCACCATCCAGCAATTTTCCAGCAGCCCAGGCCCAATAGCAACAGTGGAAGTCGCGGCCCAACATTTTTGGACCACACTAATCGTCCCACCCGACGGGCCCCAGCCATCAGGCCTATTTTTCTGCAGCCCAACAGTTCACTGCCGGACTCACTCCAACCAATTTGGGTCCTTCTTTTGGTACCTTGAATCTTCAGCAGCCTGATGACGCTTGGTATATAGATACGGGTGCCACATCTTACCTC
Source organism: Anisodus acutangulus (assembly GCA_029783415.1). Lineage (NCBI taxonomy): Eukaryota > Viridiplantae > Streptophyta > Magnoliopsida > Solanales > Solanaceae > Anisodus > Anisodus acutangulus. Next base: position 37,868,497 of record CM056510.1, on the reverse strand, counting down.
ACTCATAACTCTAGTAATCTCCCTCAATTGCGTAATTTAAATACTCTTCAATTTATTATGGTAAAAAATGGTCATCGCATTCTAATTCAAGAGTTTGGCCACATACAAACTCCACCCCCCCCCCCCCTCAAACACGTCCTATAGGCCCCTAACATCATCAAGAACTTAATCTCTGTTAGAAAATTTGCCATTGATAATTTCATATCTATTGACTTTGACCCGTTTGGTTTTTCTGTGAAAGACCTACGTACGGAAACCTTGCCCACAATTGGCATAGTAGACTTGGACATACCGGAACTCATATTTTTTATTTTCTTAGAAACTGCAATTTAATTCAATGTAATAAAGGGGACCTTGCCCACAATTGCTACTCTTGTCATCTTGGAAAGCATGTTAGACTTCCGTTTATGTCATCTTTGAGTGTTACTTTCTCCACCTTTGATATTATTCATGCGGATTTATGGACTTCTCATATTACTAGCAAATTGGGTCATAAATATTATTTAATGTTATTGGATGATTTTTCTCATTTTCTATGGGTCTATCCGCTCCAATATAAGTCTCAAGTCTACTCCAAGTTTCTTGAATTTCGTATGTATGTTAAAACACAATTTGAAAAAGCAATAAAGACGTTTCAATGTGACAATGGTCATGAGTTTAATAATTCCCTCTTTCACAAATTCTGTGCGGCTAATGGCATGGTATTTTGATACTCTTGCCCCCATACTTCCCCTCAAAATGGTAAAGCCGAATGAATTCTCTGCACTATTAACAATATGATTCGTACCTTACTTTTCATGCATCTCTCCCCCCCCTTTTTTTGGGTATATGCGTTAAAATGGCATAATACATTATTAATATACTACCTACCCATACGCTCCAAAATAGGACTCCCATAGAAATCGAATTCCATCGGATCCCCACCTATGATCACCTTCGGATTTTTGGTTGTCTATGCTACCCAAATCTTGTACCTCACAAATTAGCACCTCGTACCACTCCGTGTGTATTCTTGGGATTCCCATCAAACCATATGGGGTACTTATGCTATGACATGTCCATATGCAAAATCATAGTCTCACGTCATGTCACGTTCGAGGAGAACATTTTCCCGTATGTCAGCGTAAGTATGCCGAGGAAATTGCTTACATGACTAAAATGGTGAACTTCAAGATCATGCACACTCTTGTCGACTCGAAGTCGAAACTCAGTGTAGATGACGGGGATCCAGTACTCAATCCCTCTCTTTATAGGAGTCTCACATGTGCTCTTCAGTATCTCACTTTCACTAGGCCCGATATTGCCTATGTCATTCAGCAGGTGTGCTTGTTCATGCACGCTCCTAGGGAGCCTCACTCTACAGCTCTTAAGCGTGTCATTCGGTACGTTAAGAGTACTCTTGACTATGGACTACATATCTATCCCTCCGCACTGACCAGGTTGCTATCTTACACGGACGCCAATTGGGCAGGCTGTCCGGACACCCGTCGCTCTACCTCTGGCTATTGTGTATTTTTGGGGGATAACATTATTTCGTGGTCTGTCAAACGGCAAGCCACGCTTTCCCATTCGAGGGCAGAAGCAAAATACAGAGGCGTTGCAAACGTTATTACTAAGTTGTGTTAGCTCTGAAACCTTCTTCTTGAGCTTCATTGTCCCTTACGAAAGGCATCATTGATTAACTTTGACAACATATCTGCTATCTACTTGTCTCATAACCCGATTTAGTATCAGTGAATCAAGCACATTGAGATAGATATTCACTTTGTTCGTTAGAAGGTTGACATGGGTCACGTTAAGGTGTTATATGTTCCTTCTTCGTATCAGTGCGCATATATCTTCACTAAGGGGCTTCCTTGGCAGTTGTTCCTTGACTTCCAATCCAGTCTCAGCGTTCGGCCTCCTCCCGCTCCGACTGAGGGTGTGTGATAGTGAATATATTTCCATATATTTAGTAATTAATATTTTAGTGTAATTATGTAAAGTAGATATCCTTATTCCATTAGGAATACTATTGTACACACTATATATATTATATTAATGAGAGGACTCCACTCAAAGAGATTTACACTATTCTACATGGTATCAAGAGCCAAAAATCCATCCCTACCCTAAATCCTATTCTCGCCCCCCCCCCCCCTATTCTTTCTAAATTTTCTGGCTCCATAAACCCTAGTCTCGGGCGATATACCACTGGTATACCATTGATATACAGTCGCTCCAACCCCCTATCTATGTAATTGTTTTCGGCAACCATCATGGTGTCACCTGCGGTCCATATAGCTTCTCTCACTTCCTCCTCCTCAACACCCGACGTCACAAATCCCCTCACTCATCCACCCCTAACACCTTTCATCCGGTTTTCGCCGTAACCAATATCAAGAACTTCATCACGTTGATTCTTGATCAAGAGGATGGACAATACGCGTCGTGGGTTGAACTCTTCCAAATTCATGCATGTGCCTACAACGTGCTTGACCACATTAATACCACATATCCCCGCCCACCCGACGTCGACAACACGACGTGGAAACAGCTTGACTCAATCGTCAAGCATTGGATTTATGACACCATCTCCAATGATTTGCTTTATACTATTATGAAGACCGGAGCTTTGGCTCACGAATTATGGACAATGTTGGAGTAAAGTTTTCAAGACAACAAACATACACATGTTGTGTATCTTGTGGAGCAATTCAACACCACACGTCTTGAAAATTTTGCAAATATGGCAGACTACTGCAAACAATTAAAATTATTTGCCGACCAATTATCCGATGTGGGACTCTTAACAGTCCTAATATCTACACGGCTACACCACATAAAGAGTTCCTTTAATAAAAATACATAAACCAAAGAAAAGCTCACGAGTCATGACAAAGAAATTTATGCATGAAGATTCATTAAAATCAAATTTAATTTCATCTTAATATGTCAAATATTCCAAGTAATCTCATTATTTGATATGGTTCCGTCTCAAGGAAGAATAGGACCAGTTAAAATCCTTACGTTAACTGAAAGAAATTCATATCCACGAAGGAAGTGTTAACGTTGTAATAGTAGGACGGACAATATAATGAATTAATGGCCCAATACAGATAAGGTCCAAGTAAACAAATCAGCAATGATCAGCCTGGATCTATGGGCTCCTTGGAATCCGTGTAAGAGCTTTTCGTTTATAAAGATTTGTAGGTTGAATTTTGATGAATTTAAAGTTACATGTCTTGTTTCGAATTGATTTTTTAGTATATGGTGGGGATATCTGATGAGTAAAAGTGAATCAATTGAATGCTCCACCCATTCTTTGACGCGACCAGAACAAAAGAAGGCAAATAAAATAAAAAGTGACTAGATGCAATACTGGAAAAATAAAAAATGTTGGAGCTCTATAGTCTAAATTATATAAACTTCATCAATATACTAGATTGATATGTCATGTCTTAACGTAAACCAAAACCCAAATAGTCTAAGAAGCTCCTGCATTAGCAAAACTTTTTTTAAGCATTTCAAGATGCCTCTTCCCCTTGAGATGTGCAATCACGTCAATCTCACCAGAGCACCTCAATTTACAGAAAGTACACCATAGCTTAGCCTTGGCCCTGTGTCTTTTCCCGCGAAGATGGGATTGCAGCGTCAGCTCAGAGGAAACTGTCACTTCACATATTTCACATGTCCACCTTGTCTGGACTACCTGTAGAGAAAGAGTACCTGGGAGTTTGAACAATTTTGCACTTTCTGGAATGACTGTTTTACTAATAACTTGTATATCTGAACTTGTTTTGTTCTCAATCTGAAGTAGATTCTCATCTATACTTCCAGCCTGCAATAAATACCACGGGGACATGTTAATCACCAGGTATGCTGATTACTTTTCTTGATATATAAGAAAGATAAATGGATTGAACAAATTTAGAATTTACAGAGAAAAAGAAGTTGTCGTGTCATCAATGATCATCTATTCAATTAATCGATTATGTCTCAATCTCAAGTTAGTTGGGATTTGATGTATGAACGATTAATATGCGTGTGAAAACGCAACATACAAAAAAGGAACGTATATAACCTGGCCACCCTAGTTGCAATCAGGCTGTATATATATAAGCCACATTAATAATTATATTGTGGGTTTTAACGGTTTGTTTATATCAAGCAATCTAAACAATAACTGCGGGTAACTGTTCATAAAACATGGGACCAATAGCCTAGAAATAAGGCAGGTAATTTGCAAGCTAATCAACATGAAATGATAATGTAAAAAAGAATTAGAAATTGTAAGTGCATATAAGTTAAATTCCAACAATAACAGCTGATCTACCTTGCTTCCAGTAAGTTTTTCCAGAGATTCAGATACATTATCTTCAAGATAACTCTCTGCCACAGCCAGAAAGGTCTCTTTCTTGATAAAAGAATCCTTCTTTAGTTTTTCAAACCATTCAGAACAAGTGGCATAAAACTGAGTGATAGCATTGGCCAATTTGAATTGCAAATGTGGATGAATAAGATTTTGGTATAAATAAAACGCCCCATTTAACTGAGGTATCACCAACCAACATATGAAAATTAATCTTAAATATGACCACACAGGTACCCTGCAATAGAATTTAACCACCATCAGTATATTCAACAGAATTAGTTTCTTATGCTCAACAAACTAAATTATGTAAAAGGGGCATGCATAATAAAATGATACACGCCAATTGTATATTACTACTAAAATAAGGAGGGATAGCAAGTAGCAACAGCACATTCATAAATGAAATGTATTTACCTTTGTTATATGGATTTAACACGGACATTGTAAACGGACTTTTATACCATTAGTGTAATTTAACTCGTTGTAGAAAGGTTATTTGTCTTATTTTTTAGTTACTAATTCAACTTAGTATGAGTAGGTTTTTATTTACCCAACTAGTTTTAAGTGACATATTATTGTAAACATACGCACTTTTAATTGCCTTTTCAAGTGACATTATCAAAGAATTTTACATACATAAAAATTAAGCTTGCTAAATAGTACATCAACTTACCATTCAAGAAGTTTCTCTAAGACATGCTCGAACAGGTAAATAAAAGAAAGGACGATCCAATATGTGACAAGTTTTTTCTTGTCATACATTGAGCTAGTCTCAATTGCTCGGATAGATACATATCTGCAATAGTACCAGAAAAAAAAATTGGTTTCATTATCAAAAAGAGCACATTTAACTTTACTCTATAATTTCTTTGTGGGTTTCTGTGCAAATTAGTATTTGGAAAAAACCAATTTGGGGTTATGAGGAGTTGCCAGTCTTACAGGGGATATGCCAGAGCAATCACAGACCTGCAAGAAACGGTAGAACAAAGTATAAGACTCTGAATATGTGCAATACATGCAAAATGCACTATGATAAATGGATTTAACTTATATTAATATAATTTACATGATCAATGTATTTAACTTGTTAGCAGATTATCTGTCTTATGATGATGAAGAAATTATTTTACTTACACGTGTATATAATTTAAATTTATTATGAATACAAAAATACAAAAGGCTAGTAAATGAGGAAGAACTGAAGAATGAAAAATCACACCTTCCCATTTTCATTCTTGTTTCCCAATTTTATAAGATTTTTTTATCTTAGGTTTCAATTCCGAACCAACAACAAGAAGGATGTAAAAAGAAGAATGAATTACCAGACAAGAAAATGCATGCATTGAAGTGTAACACTGAGAAGATCCATTTGAGAAAAAAAATCTTCTGTCTTTTTTTTTTCTTTAGTTCTTCTGAATTTTAATTTATTGTAATTATGTGATCAGTCAGTTCTTTATACGACTTTTTGAAGAGGAAAAGAAGATGAAAGGTGTGAAAATAGGACTGCTTTTACTTTGTAATAATGGAATTGTCTACTAATTAGTGGGAAATGGAAGCGATGGTTTTGGGAATCTAAAAATGTATTCATCCTATGTTCCCATTTATTATACTCAGGGAAAAATAAAATAATTTTCCTCCTGATCCCTGAGGTTTCTCTTATTTTTACTTTAGTTTATTCTGTGGAATTGAATAGTACTTAGTAACTAACAGCTATTTTATGAAGTTTAATGCAACTTAGTCCTTTTCAACCTTTTTGCGTTTTCGCTTGGTATATTTTGTACTTTCATATTCTTTTTAAAAATTATATGAATTTATCAATTTTTAAATGCCGAATGAAAGAAAAAAGATGTTTACGTGTTTTTCTATTTTTCAGATGTTCCATAATTGTTAAAATAAATCTGTTCTGACGCCAAATGGGAAAAGCAGCCTATATTGGCTATCTCGAGAGGCGTTGAGGGACAATTTTGGGCCCACTGACAACAACATGCAGCACATGTTTATTCTGCATCACTGGCCCAGCCCATAGTCATGACCCAAGTTTACTTGCAAAATAACATGGAAAAATTAATGTCAAATACCATTCCGCCACCAAGTTTACAAAATATGTACACATTATATAGGTAATATATACTTTATACTAAATACATATATGCTATACATATAATATAATGCTTTGAATTTCTTTCCCTCTTTTTAACCTCTTTTTATGGTTTATAATTTTTCTTGAGTCGATAGTCTTTCGGAAACAGCATTCCTATCTTGATAGGGGTAATGTTTAACCAAAAAATAATATTCTCAAGTCTCAATGTAAAGTACTAAAAGAATATTTGGAAAATAGTGCATCAAACTATTGTTGACTATGAAGATATATAGATATTCTTACGCATGAATTACTCACTTCATTTAGAGGATATGAAAAGAATTGATGGGTAGGAATATGAAAAGATCAAACCATTTAGTTTGAGAATAAATCATTAGGAATATTGGTCATTAAAATTTAACAAAATTTATTTAAATATTTATACTAATTCGGAGCATGTCTTCTTCTTGTTGGCAGCCACACCTTTTTTATTTTTGTTTTTACCAAATGCTTTTGGCCCTTTTAATTGTTATACGTATTGTGAATTATGTTTGGTTGATCTTAACAATAACCCTTGTAATTAGTATTTAATTTTCTCTGTTTCGGAAACGGGTAGAGATAAAATACTCCACCAAGAAAGAGCTCATACATATCTAGAGGGGCCAGCTTGCTGGCAGGGAGTCAATTTTGCGGCCTTAGGGTCGCAAGTTCAATTCTCCCCTCCGGATATCGTCCTCCGGGGCACATACATGTGGTAAAGCCTGGGCGCTAAAAGCCGCGCGGTCATGTTGCAGTGTGGGTTCGGTCTCCGCCAAGCCTTGTGGATGGGGCTTGTGGGGGGGGGGGGGTCAACCTTGTAGCATTGATCCATTGGACGCAAACAGACACTGACCATGTGTGCACATCCCGCGATTTACCTGGTGGTGGGGTGCTGAAGGACCGGTCTCATCATCTCCAGGACGTCTGGGTAATACCAGTGAAGTAGTCAGGCGCAAGCCTGGAAACCTGGATTATCAAAAAAAAAAAAACTCATACATGCCCCAGGGGCATAGGCGAGTTGGTAAGTGGCAAGGTGATTGGGTACAACCACTCCGACGTCGCGGGTTTGAATCTGTGTGGTGACAGTCTTTGCTGAAATATTGCAAGGGTTGTTGCTGGGTTTGTGTCCCGTTGGTCCTCTCCCTTGCATGGCTGCCACTCGCGCATATCCCTCGATTTACATACCACCTGGCCAAGGGGCCTCTGATACAGGTGGGGAATTTCGCCTTCGGGATTTTCCCCTTCACAAAGAAAGAGCTAATACATATTGTACATTCTTTAAGAGAGAGAAAATAGCATAAAAGCAAATACATCAGCATGATCTAAAAGAAGATTATAAAATCAAAACTCAAAAACATGTATACGGATTGAAGATACTGACCAGAGCTCCAGCAAGGCACATTATGTCTTTGCAGGAGAAAAAAATATGCTAGGAATTTTTTCTGAAGAACATTAAAATAGTGGGTTCCTTCCAATATATAATCACATTTTCTGCAGATTTTGCTGAAGAACATTAAAATAGTGATTTCCTTTTCCGATACATAATCGAAATATATATACGACATTAATAGAACAACAAATCAGAACGTACAGATCAGCACTATGATCGGGTGATGAAGAGTATTAATTAGGAAGTTTGACTAGTATCCACTGTTGGTAGAAACTTTTTTTTAACTTTAAAGCCTATTAAGTAAGTTTCAATTATTTTTACTTTATTAATAATCAATAAACAATAACAACATATCCAGTGTAATACCACAAGGTGAAGTCTGGAAAGTATAGAGTGTACATAACACTATCTCTACCTTGGGAGTTAGAGAAGTTGTTTCTGAAAGACCCCCGGCTCAAGAGAAAACATGACAAAAAATGTTAGATAAGATTTGAAAAAGGTAAAGTAAAGTAAAGAAATTATGACATAATACTATAGATAAGTGGAGAAATTTTACCAGTAAATGCATCAAACTAGTACGATAATCGGAGTACAAGAAATAGCAGATAGTAACAGAAATTCGAAGGACAAGTACCTACAAGGTAACACTACGTCGTGCTAGTATGGAAGGATACACGAGACACATACTACTACCCAAATCTTTTGAGGATTATGATCTTGTTAAGGATTTCGCTGCGTTCTTATTTTCATTAATGATCAATTTTTACTCTATTGTTGTTCAACACTAGTGAAGCAATTAGCAGCATCAACCTTTGAAGCAATCACTATAACCAATATTCACAGGGGAACTGAATTTTTGAAACAAAATAACAAGAACGAAAAAGGGAAACACTGAATTGCATGAGTCAATAATGTAGAAAGCTACATTTCCGATTTAAGGCAACCATTATCAACATATTCAGAAAATGAATAATCAGAGATATCGTACGGCAAAAATTATACGAAACCGTAGAAATGGCAATAGATCAGCACGTCAAACATAGTGTTGGATATGTTATTTTTTTAGAGCATTTTAATAATAAAATGTCTTCCACTATTAAAAGTCGGAAATAAAAATTTCTACCACTATTAAAAGTTGAAAATATTTTTTTCTTCCACTAATAAGTGGACATTAAACTTTTTCCACTATTAAAAGTTTGAAATAATTTTCTTCCGCTAATAAATGGAAATTAAATTTTTTTCACTAACTACTTAAATTATTTCCCCACTTTATTTTATTATTATTCAAGGATGAATTCATCTCCTATAAATTGATTGTCATCCTTACAATGTGAATAAGTGAAAAATATAGAGTGTATGAAAAAATTGAGATAAAAGAGAGTTTTATTTAGTTGAAGGAAGGTGTTATTTTGGTGGAGCTTTGGACTCAACATCTTGTCCAGAGTTCGTTGAGTAGTACGACGTTGTCGGGCTGTTGTATCCTGGAGAGGACAAGTCAGAAAGATTACTGCTGGATCGGTAAAGATTTGTTGCAGTGGGCTTGAATCTCCTTAAAGAGATCGAGATATCCGCGCCTCAGCCTGAATATATTATTTTCTTCATTTGTATTTTTCAATTGTAATTGTATTTCAGTTATAATTTCAACAACAATTTTAAGGAGGTTCATTGGCTACAATTGAAAAATCAGCGAATGTCAAGGTATGAGATCTTAACAAGCTATTTCGGTTCAACGGTACTCATTTCAAGAGATGAAAGGGTAAAGTACTTTTATACTTAAGTCTTCTCAATGTTTCTTACGTATTAACTGAGAAGAATCCAAACAAAACAGACAACTCTTCCATGAATGATGAAGAACTTATTTCTCTTCAAGCCTGAAAAGTACGAAAGATTCATACAAGTGTCGGTATTATTTACTTAATTGTCTATCTGATAATTTTTATGATTATTATGATAGAACTTGTAGGTAAAATATGGTGTTAAGTGTATCCGAAAGGTTAAACAAAAGATACGTTGAGTCGAGAGATGGTTCTATGTCTTTAAGATAAATTTGCTCCGTATAAATGATTTTACGGTGTTAGGCAATAGTCTCCCAAGATAAAACAACAACTAATCAAATGGACAAAGCAAATACAGTTGATTCTAGCAAAGAAAATGAATAAGAACAGATTGTTTGTTTGAGTTTCTGATTCTCTGTATGTTCTGAGCAGAAGAAAAGATGTTGGGTTGTGTGTTATGTGTATTTCTCTTGCTTCAAATTGAACAGAAACATTTAATTTATAAGAGTAGAAAGGGAGGCAAACAATCATGTCTGTTGGCATTCTGTTCTCTTGAACAATCATGCATGTTGGTGTCTTCAAGAACCATTAAACTTCATGGACCAAAATGTAAATAGTTAACATTTTAGGGACCAAAAAGAAAGTTTCAAAAGAAACCAACAGCCCACGACCCGTGACCCGAGCCTGAGCCCGAGCCCTTAGCCCCGAACACAAGCTCACCTAGGTCCTCTCCCTTCTAAACACATGGGTTACCCCTTGGGGTCCCAAACCCTTACTCAAATTTAGAGTTTATATATTGCATGAACTCTCCATCTTTTACCAATAAGGGAGATTTGTCATTTTTTGCCAAAGATCCTCCATCTTTTTATGTCTAAAATACATTACTTTGTGTACCAATATCTCTTTCATTTCTTAACAAAATTTAACGATACTTGGCACTAACATTAGCTACTCACTTAGTAGATTAGGCATGTGCGAAGAAATGATGTTTCTGACATACGGGACCCACGTGTTTAAGTCATTAAAGATGGGATAAACTCAATCCCACATTTAGTAAATTTCCAACAATTCCCTCTTGAAAGAGAATTGGTGCACACATGATGCCAAAGTTCAACAATCTTTCATCGAAAAGATATTATCAGGAAAGGTAGCTTTTGGCTTTGAACCTTCCTTAGTCGATTACCATCGGATTTACTTACTGCGCGGTGAACGTGATGTCTTGAACCGTTTGTGTTTAGTGTAAATCAAGACAATGATATCAACACAATAACTTCCTTATTCATTTCTTATTATTATTTTGTCCGTTGTGGCCATGGACAACGCTTGAATTCTTAAGTGCGTACATTTGAAGTAGTCTATCTTCACACTTAAATATGTGATATCCTATAAGGTATATTGCTCTACCCCACTCGCAAGTGTTAGAAATCATTAAAAGTTTCAAGAAATTATTATTTACCCATTATACAGGTAGCACTTAATGTCTATCGCGTGAACGACTTTGGAGTTATCATTCTTTAAAGAATGATAATCCGAAGTGCTCTTACTTCAAGTGAAGCGCTAAACTGAACCTCTCTAGTTTAGTTTTTCCATTGAACCAAATTCCTGGGATCTCCAGTCAGTAAGGTTGGGTTACCACTATAAAGATTCTTATTGTTTGAGTTTTAAGCTCATTCTCCTAGACATGCAGAATATTTAATCTTTGGTTAGGCCTTTAGTTAATGGATCTGCTAAGTTATCCTTTGATTTGATGTAATTAATGGAAATGACACCCGTAGTGATCAACTGGCTAACTGTCTTATGCCTCCGACGAATATGTCTAGACTTGTCATTGTACATATTACTTCATGCCCTTTCTAAAACCGATTGGTTGTCACAGTGAATCATCACTGAAGGTACGGGTTTATCCCAACAAGGGATATCCTCTAAGAAGTCATGAAGCCATTCTGCTTCTTCTATTGTTTTGTCCAAAGCGCTAAACTCCGATTCCATCGTGGATCGGGCGATGCATATTTTCTTAGAGGATTTTCAAGACACAGCCCCACCACCAATTGTAAAAATATACCTACTGTACGCGCCCGTTTTTCAACCCGCGGGTCGAAGCGGAGCACAACGTATCCGGTGATTTCCTGGGTAAATTGGATTAATGAGTCGCCACCTAATTATTCTAAGGTGAATTATGACACCTAAATATTAACTAATTGATGCAATGTAACTCCAATTTTAAGGTCTGTGAAACTAATGAGATTCTAGGTAAGGGTTCTTTATTCTCCTAAAGGGAAGGGGTTAGGCATCCTTTAAGATCCGCTAACTTGCGGTTATCCGATCAAACTCAGGTTAATTATGTATTTAAGATAAATACATGCTTTTAAAATATAAACTTAAACTGATGTTGCAAGTATTTAGTAAAAGGATGCATTTTGTACAAGTATGCATTTGTATGATATTAAAGAAAAATACATGTAAAGTTGAAAAGTATGCATTTGGGACAATAATAAGGAGAAAAGCAAATTATTTGTAATGCCAAAGAAGTAATTTTTGGAAATCATTTTGAGTTACGAATTGCGAAAAGATAACTTATTTGTATAATTAATAAAGCGAATAAAAGATGATCAAAGTTGTTTTGAAAAATTTTAATATGCATGACGAGCCTAAGAAATAAATAAACTAGCGAAGGATTTCTATTTTTTGCACTAACCGAACCTACAAATAAATAAATTAGCGACGGGTTTTAAGCTACCCCATTAATTATCCATTCGTGACTTAATTATTCTAAATATCCTAACAATCACACAAACATTAAATAATTATTACATGCCCAAAAAATAGAAATAACGGAATTAAAGAGTAATAATAAAAGGGGAACTAAAGCGGATGACGATGTCATCTAGCTCTATTTGTTTTGAAATCCCGAGGTTGGAGAATGCAAGGAGTGTGAATGCGGGTCTTCGTTTGACAATAGCCATGATGAGTATCATAAAGAGACTCTTCGTTGCTCCCGATGCGTTTCATGTAAATGAAAGAAAAGAAAAGGATTAGTAAACGGAACATGAAAATATATACATATGAAAAAAAAATGTAAATAAATAATTCATGAAAGATAATATGTTGTTGGGACTCAAATGTGGGCCGGTACAAGTCATAATACACAAGCCGAAAGTAGGCAGTAGCAAAACTCATGGGCCAAACCCAGTAGTGACTTCTAAGGGAGGAAAACGAAAGAGGAAGTACAAATGGGCCAAGCCTAAAATTGCTCGCGGCAGGTGTGGCACAGATGATATACACAAAGACATATATGCCTATATAATCTGATGTATAGGATATACCTAATATATGTACCCTAGTATCTCCAACATATCAAGCACATCTAAAGCACAATCACGGGGGGGGGGGCAAACATAGAAAACAATCTTCAATGAACACGGACAACAAACTATATAGAGCAGAAGAATTGACTCAGATTTATTAAAGCAGCTATATAGGCAAATTCCTACTCCATACAGAGTTAATAACTAATTACCATGTCTCTAAATCCTATCATGCCATAGAAACACACCAACAACAGCCCATTTTAATCGTCTTGAATGTTATCTTACTCAACTTACATGCTCTAATGTCATAACTGATTTGGATGCCAACAAGTGAAGGTGTAAATCCATGTGATCACAACTTCTGGTTTAATTGAGATGCAGATGTATCACAGCTTACTAGGGATGGCAGGTGGGTATAATTTTGCAGATTCCGCACCGCACCCGCCCCAATTGGGGCGGGTATGGGTATAACTTTGGATGGTAGTAGGCGGGTATGGGTATTGAAAATGTACCCGTCATGGGTAGGCGGGTAGGTGGTGGATGTGCGGTGATATCCGCCTACCGCGCTTACCCCTACTACCCCGCCGCCCGCCTACCCGCCGCCTTACCCGCCTAGCTTATATAGCTAAAATAATATCGAGTTTTGTCTACATTTGTAATATATAGTTATTTGGGTGGATAATTTTGGGTTTCTTAGAAATTTTATTTTCTTGATTCTTTGTTGTGCAATGGGGAAGAGGTGAAAAAATGGGTGGCGGGTAGGCGGACGGGTAAGCGGGCGGGTAGGTGGCGGGTAGGCGGACGGGTAGGTAGGTGGCGGGTAGGTGGCGGGTATAGGAATATACCCGCCTAGGTATGAATGTTGAAAATTATACCGCCACGGGTGTGGATAGGTGGGTATAATTTTTTTGGCGATGCGGGTGCGGGGAGGGTACCGCGGCCCGCCCAATTGCCATCCCTACAGCTTACAGATCAAACATCATATCGAGGCACTGGCTTAATGATTTAAAGAAAACAGTTGGTAGACATGGCAAATAACCCAAAAATCTTGACTCTTTTGTTTGCACCCTAAACATGCATTTAAACTAGGTAGTATTGACCATATAGATAAGCAGTAATCACATAGATTTGAGTAGGAAGATACAAATAACTTTGTCAAGTATTCATGACAGTTTAGACCAGCTGAAAGCACAAGTAGAGACTAAGCATATACTAATATTTAGATAGAGATGTAATGAGATATGAGCACGTAACAGTTTGATGATCATACTAGCCTAGACAGGGCACACCTTCTTTTAACAGACACAAAATGGTCTGGGGTTTACTGTAATGCTATCAGGGAAGGGCGTTTCACACTTAAGAGGGGGAAAACAGTCAAGGGCAGGTGTACAACTAGTTAAAATAAACAAAGAAAAATAATAAGACAGAGTTAGTTAACCCTACTTGCAGAAACCTATTTTAACATACATGTTCACAAACACCAAAGGCATACCAATCACAACTTAGGCTTTATTATGCATAATGACACTTTAAGTTAGGCATAACATAGTTAACATGATCATTAAACAAGGGGTAGGTCAACAAACCATCATATCAAAGCAAAACATATATAGGATATGATAAATTAAGAACAAAATCTTAATAGGAACAAACATGTTTCAATACTATTTGGCTTATCCCTGGTCAATAATATTCAGGAATCAACAGGAGTACATATTGCATTATTGGTTGCCTCAGATTCATTTTATACAGATTTAGACTTGCTAGTAAACATTCAAATCTAATATACTTCATAATACCTTTAAATCACAGAAGGACATGTGAACAATTCATAGCAGCACATATCTAAACTTATGGAGCAAATAGTTTTTTTTTCATTACTTAACAAAAGCTCAAATAGGTAAAATCAAAATACAAACAACATCCCGAACATGGCATTGCATAATATGGTCTTTAAAGAAAAATAAATCTTCATATTAGCCATTCACACCACATACTTTCTAACACATATACACTTTATCACACAAGGTTAATTAGGGATCCTAACACAACATATCCGATCATAAATGAACAGCTAAAACAAGCCAAGTATCATAAGGTACTCAACTAACCATATGACAATCCTTCTAAAAGGAAAGCATGTTGAATCTCAAAGGTAGTTAGGATTTTTCTCAACCAATGCTATATTATATGTATATTACAGGACCTTAACTAAAAATCTAAACTATCAGACTTGGATACAATAATGAGCAATGCACTGTTGAACACTTTACCAATCCTAATAGGTTATTAACAACACTTTAATACACTGTATTAGGTATAGATAGTTTTGTAACTAGATTACTCAGCTCAATCATAACAGCTCATTCATCTTATTAACATCTAGTCCATACAGGATTCGACTACATATATCGATTAGTAATAAAATACAACACGTATAACTACTATCAACTAAACATTTAAATATTTAACTAAATAAATTAATCACAAATACACATAAAACAGGAAAAAAAATAAAAAATGAGAGGAATTTGAATTTACGGACCTTCTCCGGGCAGCGAACCGAGGCGTCGTTTCGAATCGTCGACTCCGCTCGGAGAAGTGTGTTTATGCGATTGAAAGGGACAAAGGCCTAAATGTTTTATGTCTTTGTCGAACCAGAAATGGGAGTAAAAAAGAAACATACGGGAAAATCGATTTTTTTTGTTTGGCTTTTGAATAACCGAGAGTTTTTCGTCCAAAAAAAGTCTCCTTCAAATGGACTCCACATACTAATATTTATAGGACGAACTTAGGGTTTGCTAGGGCTCTTTTGGGCGGGGTTTTTAGCTTCAAATTTTGAAAATGGTCAAACGAAATCCTTCAAAATCCGAACGTTTGATGGCTTTGCATGCTTCACGTGATTCATAGCACAAAAATGGAGCAAACATCCTCTGTCCATGGTTGACAAAGCTTGTAGCTTTGTCTAGAAGAGGAAAGGGGAGTTGTTGCTGCTCTGCTTTTTTTGGGAAAGGGTGAGAGAAAAAAAATGGTGGGGATTCGGCGGTGTCAGGGTGGGGTAGTGGCGTAGAGCGGGGGTGTAGGGGTGTCTGGCGATTTGGGGAGTGCAGGTGTGTGTGAGATATTTTTAGGGTTTTATTTTGGTTTAAAGGGTTGGGGCGATGGGTGATGGGCCGGGTTCGGTATTGGGCTGATTGGGATTTCTGTTGGGAAGTTTGGTTTGGGCTGTTTTGGTGGGTTTGGGTATAAGGGAATGGGTGGGTCGAAAATAAGGAAGGGGTTGGGTTTGGGGTAAGCGGGTTTGGCCTTAAGGGTGTTGGGCTGGTCGAAAAAAATAAGAGAGGGGGTTGGCCCGAAAATAGGGGTTAATTTGTAGATGGATTTTGGGGTTGATAGAATGTTTTGGGTAGAAATAATTTGAGTTGGGAAATAAAATGGGTTATGGGTTTAAAAATATAAAAGGGGTTTAAAATAAAAAAAGCATTGAAGAAAAATGTAAATTATTAAAAATAAGATATAACGATGTGATAATAATAAAACACAATATTTGCGAGATGTTTAATGCTTGATAAAAAGTGGAATGCGATGCAATTTTTGCGAAAATAACATAACATAGAATATTAGGGAAATTATGATTACGACTTTAAAAAAGGCAAATGATTGTAGAAAATACGAATAATAATAATAGGAATAATAATATATATGTATATATATGCCTATATGTATATATATGCCTATATATATATATATATAATATTTAAAATTGTAAATAAATTGAAAAAGATGGGACAAAATTGGGTGTCAACACCTACTGGTGGATTTGGTGTTCTTTATGTTCGATATCCAGTTTGCATCACTGTATCCTTCCAGTACGCCTGAATATCTTAAATAGTGTAATCCGTAAGTCAGAGAATATTTCAGATATCGTAGTATTCGATTTAACGCCTTCCAATGATCATTTCCAAGATTACGAGTGAACCTAGCCAACTTATTGACTAGATAAGCGATGTCGGGTCGAGTGCAATTTGTAATGTACATAACTGCCAATGACATGTGCATATCGCTCATGGGATACGGGTGCACCACAATTTTTATCAATTTTATGATTCATATCCATTGGTGAATTCATAGGGGGACTGTCAAATACATCAAATTTCCTCAAAACATCTTCAATGTAATGAGATTGAGATAAGATCAGCCCGTCAGGTGTCTTAGAAATCTTAATCCTAAGATTACATCTGCAATACCCATATATTTCATGTTGAAACATTGTTTCAACATATTCTTGGTATCCAAGATCAAGTTAAGACTACTTCTGATGATGAGCATGTCATCTACGTAAAGGCATATCATGACAAATGAGTCAGAGTTCCCTTTGATATAGATACATTTATCACATTCATTTATGGAGAAATCTTTTGATAATAAAGTATTATCAAACTTTTCATGCCATTGTTTTGGGGCTTGTTTGAGTCCGTACAGAGACTTAACAAATCGACATACTTTCTTTTCTTGACCTGGAATCACATACCCCTCGGATTGTTCCATGTATATTTCCTCTTTCAATTCTCCGTTTAGGAAGGCTGTATTAATATCCATTTGATGTATCTAAAGGTCACGCAAAGCTGCAATGACTATGAATACCCTTATGGATGTTAATCTAGACACGTGAGAGTATGTGTCGAAGTAATTGAGGGTCTTCCTTTGTCTGTATCCTTTGACTACTAATCTGACCTTATACTTGTCAATAGTTTCATCTGCTTTGTACTTTCTTTTGAGTATCCACTTACAACCGAAAGGGTTGCTTTCCGAAGGAAGATTAACCATTTTCCAAGTATGATTCTGTATGATGGAATCTATTTCGCTTTCTATAGATTCTTTCCAAAGCGGTGCTTTTGGAGTTGACAATGCTTCTTTAATTTTCCCCGATTCATTTTCAACCATATAGATTAGAAAGTCTAGACCAAATGTTTTGTCCTTTTTGGCTCTTTTGCTCCATCTTGGTTCAACTTCTGAAACCCCTAAGTTTTGTAGGTATGGAACATTAAGTTCCGGATAGTCAGCAACTTCTAAGTCCTGTAAATATGGAACGTCTAGTTTCGGATAATCAGAAACTCCCGGGTCTTGTTGACTTTGAGCATTTTATTCATAACTTCGTTTGTGCGAAATTATTTCTTTTTCCTTTCTAGAAAAATCTGTTCAAAGAATTCAGCATTCTTTGATTCCATGATCGTACCCTCGTAGATATCAGGTATCTCCGACTTATATACTAAGAAGTGATAAGTGTTACTGTTATTTACATATCCAATGAATATGCAATCTATAGTCTTAGATCCAACTTTGACATGTTTTGATTTATGTACTTTGAACTTTGCCAAACAGTCCCACATTTTCAAATATTTGTAAGTGGGTTTCTTTTCTTTCAATGATTCATATGGAGTTTTATCCTTACGCTTATGCGGAACTCTATTGAGAATTGTATTAGCGGTAAGAATCGCTTCGCTCCACATATTTTGGTCTAAATCGGAATTGATAAGTAAAGTATTCATCATTTCCTTTAATGTACGTTTTTTGCGCTCGGCAATACCGTTAGACTGAGGTGAGTAAGGAGCGGTCATTTGATGAACAATGTCGTAGTGAGCACAGTATTCTTCAAATGGTGCTACGTATTCTCCCCCTCTATCACTACGAATTGCCTTAATCCGTAGGTTTAGTTGATTTTCAACTTCTGCTTTATAACGTTTAAATGCTTCAAACGCTTCATCTTTACTTTTCAACAAGTAAACATAACAATACCGTGTACTATCATCAATGAAAGTCACAAAGTACTTGTTCTCTCCCCTCTAGTTTGCACAAACTTTTAATCACATATGTCAGTGTGAATAAGTTCTAGAGGAGCGGTGTTTTCTTCAACATAATGGAAAGATGATTTGGTTAATTTTGCCTCTACGCACACCTCACATTTATGTTGAGGGTTTATGTCGAAGGAAGGCTGCAATTCCAACTTTACTAACTTTTGAATGGATTTATAGTTAACGTGTCCTAATCTATGATGCCATAGATTAGAATACTCAAGCAAGTAGGTAGAAGGCTTTATTTCATTAGATGAGCGGATTACATACATATCATTCATTTTGAAGAGGTCGTCACACGCGAAGCCCATTCCTACAAAATTACCATTCTTAGTTATTACAAACTTGTTGGACTCAAAAACTAGTCTAAAACCAGCCTTGGCCAACAATGGCCCTGAAACCAAGTTTTTACAGATGTCAGGGACGTGCATCACATCCTTCAAAGTAAGTTTTTTGCTTGAAGTCATTTTGAGGATTAACTTTTCCAACCCTTTGCACTTTAGAGGTGACGATGTTGCTTATGAACAACTTTTTGCCTGTGACTGGGGCATAAGAAGAGAATGCATTTTTGTCAGAGCAGATGTGATGGGTTGCACCCGTGTCCATCCACCATTGTCTTGGGTTCTCCACCAGATTTGCCTCCAGCACCACTGCCAAGAAATCCACAATCTTGTCGTCAAGTTGCGGAGGATTATCCTCATCTTGTACAACGTTAGCCTCTGCCTTGCGTTTGTTATTGGCCTTCAGGTCATTTGTGACATGGATATTCTGGTCCACTTCAATCGTTGTGTTATACTGAGTGTCCATTGCATCCCCACCAGAAGGAGGATCTTCTGTCTGAAATCATGACAGGCTCAACGCAGTAAGATAGAACAACATCTTTAATCTCATTCTCTTATTGTAATTGTTATCCAGAACCGTACATGGGCGTTTGCTTTGAAAATTGTTAGGAGTAGGGACAACATCACTTCCTTGAGCAGTGTCAGAGGCAGTGCCTTGATCGGCAACAACATAACCAGCAGCAGTGCCTTGAATAGCAGCAGTAGGAAAAAAATTGATGACATAAGTAGAACCAGAACTACCAATGGAATTATTAACAGAACTGTCAACATAACAGTTGGCAGAAACAGAGCCAAACCCAGAATTAGAACGAGAACTGGAAACACATTGTTGACAGACATCTTTCGTACACTCAGTAAAAAATATTTTGTCTTAAAATTGTAGGTAAAAATATGGTGTTAAGTGTATCCGAAAGGTTAAACAAAAGATACGTTGAGTCAAGAGATGGCTCTCTGACTTTAAGATAAAATTACCCCGTATAAATGCTTTTAAGGTGTTGGACAATAGTCTCCTAAGATAAAATAACAACTAATCAACTGTACAAAGCAAATACAGTTGATTCTAGCGAAGAAAATGAATAAGAACATATTGCTTGTTTGATATTATGATTCTTTATATGTTCTGAGCAGAAGAGAATATGTTGGGTTGTGTGTTCTGTGTATTTCTCTTGCTTTGAATTGAATAGAAACATTTAATTTATAAGAGTAGAAAGGGAGGCAAACAATCATGTCTGTTGGCGTTCTGTTCTCTTGAACATTCATGCATGCTAGTGTCTTCAAGAACCATTAAACTTCATGGACCAAAATGTAAATAGGTAACATTTTAGGGACCAAAAATAAAGTTTCGGAAGAGACCAACAACCCACGACCCGTGACCCGAGCCTGAGCCCGAGCCCGAGTTCGAGCCCGAGACCGAGCTCTTAGCCCCGAACCCAAGCTCACCTAGGTCCTCTCCCTTCTAAACACATGGGTTACCCTTTGGGGTCCCAAACCCTTACTCAAACTTAGAGTTTATATATTGCATAAACTCTTCATCTTTTACCAATGAGGGAGATTTGTCATTTTTGGCCAAAGACCCTCCATCTTTTTATGTCTCAAACACTTTACTTTGTGTACCAATACCTCTTTCAATTCTTAACAAAATTTGACGATACTTGGCACTAACATTATTTACTCACTTAGTAGATTAGGCATGTGCGAAGAAACGATATTTCCACATGCGCCCGTGTCTAAGTCATTAAAGAGGGAATAAACTCAATCCCACATTTAGTAAATTTCCGACATAATAAGACTCTAGTGCAAATGAAATTTGGAAAGCATTGCAGAGTAAATATGATACCGAAGAGGCTGGAGCGAAAAAATATGCCGCTAGTAGATTTTTTTCGTTTCCAAATGGTGGACAACAAATCAATGGTAGACCAAGCTCAAGATTTTATAATGATTGTTGGAAAACTCATATCTGAGAAAATCAAAATTGGAGATAACCTTATTGTTTGTGGCATAATAGATAAACTTCCACCTTCTTGGAATGAATTTCAAAAAACTATGCGCCACAAACAAAAGAAAACCTCTCTAGAGACGTTGATTATGCGAATACGCATGGAAGAAGAAGCAAGGGGCGAAGATGCACTTATGCAACCGAAAGAGAGCAATTTACAACCCATCACAAACAAAGTTAATTTAATTACTTCAGATAATGTTGCTCCTAATTCTCACAAAAATACTTCTATGAAGCCTAAGAAGAAAATATTCAAGAAAATAATGATAGATCTCCCAAGAAAAATAATGTGGTCAATAACAGAGCATAATATCAACATGTTCAAGATTTAGGACCATGTTTTGTCTGTGACAAGAGTGAGAATATTGCTCGATTTTGCAAGTTTAAAAAATGTGGTCATGTACCTCAGGTGAAGGTTATCGAAAAGCCACTAGTGGCGGTGATAACAGACATAAACATGATGGAAAATGTTGATGAACGGTGGACTGATTCTGGTGCAAACCGTCATGTCTGTTATGACAAAGAATGGTTCAAAGTGTATACTCCTTTTGAGGAGCCCAAGATCATCATGCTTGGTGATTCTCACACCACTCAAGTGCTTGAAAAGAGAGATGTCGAGTTGAGCTTCGCTTCTAGAATGATATTAACTTTAAAAGATGTAATGTTTACTCATTCCATGAGAAAAATTTGATGTTCAATTTTCTTATTAATAAAGCAGGCTTCAAAAAATTATTGAGTCTAATCAATATGTAATATTGAATAAAGGTATTTTTGTGGAAAAAATGTATGCATGTGATGGGATGTTCAAGTTGAATGTTGAGATGAATAAAGTTGCTAATTCTGTTTACATGCTTTCTTCTACTAATTTTTTGCATGCTCGTTTGTGTCATATTAATAAACGTTATGTGGGAATCATGAGTAGTTTAGAATTAATCCCAATGATTAAAAAGAATTTTGAAAAATGTGAGGCTTGTAGTAAAGCCAAAATCACTAAAAGGCCTCATTTTCAATTGAAAGAAAAATTCAATTGTTAGAGTTAGTTCATACTGATATTTGTAAACTTGGGTGAATTTTAACTCGTGGAGAAAATATATATTTTATCACTTTTATTGATGATTTTTCTAAGTATACATATGTTTTCTTGATGAAAAATAAAAGTGATGCTTTTGAAAATTTTAAAGTTTTCATGAAGTTGAAAATTAATTTGGTAGAAAAATAAAAAGAATTAGAAGTGATAGAGGCCATGAATATGAATCAAATGAGTTTAATTCTTTTGTTAGAACATTGAGAATAATTCATGAAACTACTCCGCATTATTCTCTTGCATCTAATGGTGTAGCTGAAAGAAAAAATAGAACTTTGATTGAGTTAACAAATGCTATGTTTATTGAGTCAAGTGCACCTTTAAATTTTTGGATGAAGCTATTTTGACTGCTTGTTATGTGTTGAATCATGTGCCTCATAAAAAGATCAACTTAACACCGTTTGAATTGTGGAAAGGTCACAAATCAAATTTGAAATATCTAATAGTTTGGGGTTGTTTAGCCTATGTGAGGTTAATGAATCCCAATTTTTTAAAGTTGGGTAAAAATGTTACTACTTGTACTTTTCTTGGTTATGCTTCAAATAGTACAACCTATAGATTTTTTAGTCTTGGAAATACTATTATAATAGAATCAGGTGATGCTATTTTTCATGAAAATAAATTTTCATTTGATTCTAAAAATAGGGGGGGGGGGGTCATAGGACTAAAGAAAATATTTTTTCACTACCTAGTTCTTCTACTTGTGTTTTGGAAAATGAAAAAAATGATGATTTTGAGTTAAGAAGAAGTAAAAAAGCTAGATGTAGAAAAAAAATTTAGTCCTGCTTTTTATGTTTTTAACGTTGGAGATGACCCTCTCAATTTACAAGAAGCTTTCACATGATGCTATATTTTGAAAAGAGCTGTAAATAATGAGATATAATGACTAGTTTCTAATAAAACTTGGAAGTTAGTTGATTTATCACCGGATTGTAAAATAATTGCGTGCAAATGGGTCCTAAGAAAAAAGTTAAATCGGATGAATCAATTGATAAATATAAAGCTAGACTAGTTGCTAATGATTTTAAGCAATTAGAAGGCTTAGAACTTTTTGATACTTTTTACATCCATTAGAATTTTAATTGCTATTGCTGCAATTTTTAATTTACATATTCATCAAATTGATGTAAAAAATATTTTTTTAAATGGGGATTTAATTGAGAAAATTTATATGGAATAACCCGAAGATTTTGTAGAAGCTGGTCAAGAAAGTAAAGTGTGTAAACTTACTAAATCCATATATAGTTTGAAACAAGCACCAAAGCAATGACATGAGAAATTTGATTCCTGCATGATTGAAACTGATTTTTAAAACAACCGAGTGTGATAAGTGCATCTATCATAAATCTTGGAATAATTCACATGTTATTATTTGCTTCTATGTTGATGATATATTGATCTTTGACTCTAATATGCATGTTATTGGTGAAACTAAAAATATTCTTAGAAGCCATTTTGATATGAGAGATCTTGGTGAGGCAAATTTTATTCTTGGAATAAAAATTACTAAAACATTTGATGAAATTTTCCTTGACCAGTCACATTATGTTGAGAAAATTTTGGAAAAATATAACTTTCTTGATTGCAAGCATGTTGTAACTCCTTTGATTCTAATGTTCACTTATTTCCTGTTCAAAGTGAAAATGATGTGATAAATCAAAAGGAATATGCTAGCTTAATTGGAAGATTGAGATATGTGACTGATTGCACTAGGTCTGATATTGCATATTATTTTTTTGATATGATAACATTATTGCCTATAAGGATAAAAGTTTGCTACCTGATTAATCCTTTGAGATTGTCTGCTATGGTCATCAAGAGTTAATGCTAGAAAATAGAATGCCTGGACCATTTTGTTGTTTTAGTATGCTATATATGCTAGATGTGTTTTTATTTGAAAAAAGAAGGGTACATCTAGTTATGATATTTTCGGACCAAGAGAATATCCATTAGTCTATCTTACCTCTTTTGTTTTTAATTGCTTGCTAAATGGTATCTCTTCAATATTGAATGTAGAAGGTATCAACTTGTATCTAATAGACGGTGCGGGTACGATGCGAGTCTTATATGAAATTCACCCCCGCCCCACTATCAATGGCGAATAGCATTTTTGATACTCATACCCGCCCCACCACCCACCAAATCATCCCCATATCCGACCCAACTGGAGCGGGTGCGGGGCGGTACCCGCATTTACCCGCCCCACTGACATCCCTACTCCGTAAAGAGAAAAATATCCGTGCATCAGTCTAAAAATATTATTTTCTTCATTTGTATTTTTTAATTATAATTGTATTTCAATTATAATTTTAATAACATATAGGCATAAATCAAAATTACGAAAGTAGATAGATTGAAGATAATCACCTCTAGAGCACCAGCGGGGCATGATCTTTTGCTGACAAGATTTTAAATGGTGGTTTTATTTTTTAATTTTACAACTAATTTTAGGGATTTTGTCCTCTATTGCAATTAAGAGTTGAAACAAACAAGTGAAGTTTGGCGTCACCGCCGCCAAAAATATCATTACTAGTATTTTATGACGATGTTATTAATTATTGAAAAAATGTATTTTTCGAAAACACATATGCATCATGTAGGGATGGCAATTGGGCGGGGCGGGGCGGGTGCGGGTATTCCTACCCCGCACTCGTATCCACCAAAAAAATTTATATTCGTCACCTACCCGTTATCTGTGGCGGGTATATTTTCAACATTGACGGGTATATTCCTAAATCCACATCCGCTCCACCACCCAAGTGAATATCCTCAAAATTCATTATTATTGGGCTTATGAGCTGTTAAAATTATGTGTGCCTAATTATTTGGGCTTTAGATAAATATAAAGTTGTACAAATAAAATTATAGTTTACGGGTATAAGGTGGGCGGATGGATTTGGGACGGGCGGTTGGATGCGGGGCGAGGCAGATGGGTATGAGGCGGGTATAACTTCAAATCCACCATCTACCCATACCCGCCTACTACTCGTTAATGTTATACTTATACCCGCCCTAACTGAAGTGAATATAATGCGAAATCCGCAACATTGTACCCACCTGCCCTAGGTAATCACATGTAAGTCCTATGGAGAAAATCATCTTAATTGCATGAAGACAAATAAGTATTTATCAAATATATCTACTTGATTGTAATTGCAAGTGGTATGCCACGATCTCTAATATAGTTTTTGTGTCCTGCATGATATTCGCGTAATCTTCCAAAACATTTGCACCTCTAAGTAATGAAATAATTTAAAAAGTGTAGGAGTGTTAGGTGGCTGGTTAGAATAAATTATTTATGTATTAAAATAATATAATTAATATTATATTTTATGACATTTTAATTGTTATGTATAAAATTTAACACATCAAATATATAATGCTTAGTTACTAATTTACTTTTGCATAACTAAAATATGTACTAATCTATTGTGATTAAGTGATAAATTAAAATAAAAATATATATAAAAAATTAAAACTCTATACAACTAATGACCGCATAAGTTGACTCATAATTTATCGTGATTAAATGACAGATAAAACAAGAATATATTTCAATTAACAATAATTTAATGATAATCATATTTATAAAAATATGTGACTTATAGTTATTAATTTAATGTAAATATCCGAATAAATATTTATGAATCTACATTCCTTCCCCCCCCCTCGGAAATAGGACAAGAAAAGGTGTTACTTCATTTGTTTTAATTTATGTGATACGAAAACTTTTTATTGCGATTTATTTGTATGCCTTTTAAATAATTTTAATTATTAATTATTAATTATTGTAATTTATAATATTTTTAAATATATAAATTATTTTTCAAAAGACTTAAAAAATAAAATATTAATTAAATTGAGACAGAGGGAGTATTGTATAGCATAATCTTTAACTAATCAGTATACACACAAATACATTTATAAATATAAAAATATAAGTTAGGCTAAGAATATAAAAGAAATTATAAATAACGTTGGTCCTCCTCTCTTCCCCGCAACTTGTTTTATTTTTGTAAACACAAATTTACAGACATGATAACTTGGGAAAATGAGTTCTTTTATTTTGGTTTTGGGGTTTCTTGGGCGGTAAGAGAGAACAAATTCTATTTCTACCCAATCCATGAGACTTTCCCCTCAATCAAACATCTAGGGTTTTACTCTCATCAATCTTGATATTCAACACTAAATCAAAATTAACAATGGCGGAAGAAACAGTACCGTCAAGCAATAGCAGCGATGCGGCAGCGTCGTTGGGACATTCAGTGATACCTATAGTGAACAAGCTTCAAGACATATTCGCACAGCTTGGAAGTCAATCAACCATTGAGCTGCCACAGGTTGCTGTTGTAGGGAGTCAAAGTAGTGGTAAATCAAGTGTGCTTGAAGCACTTGTAGGTCGAGATTTCTTGCCTAGAGGTTCTGATATATGTACTAGGCGTCCTCTTGTTTTACAACTCCTTCAAACAAAGCGCAATCCTGATAATGGTACTACTGATGAGGAATGGGGAGAGTTCTTGCATCATCCTGGCAAACGTTTCTACGATTTCAACGAAATTCGTTGGGAGATTCAGGTGAATATTCTTCACTTGCAACACTTCGAATTTAGAATCAATGTATTTAAATTGTATGCACTGTAATGTAATGTAAATTTTTTAGTAGTTAGTTTGATTGAATAGAAAATACTCTGTTCCAAGCCCTAACTAGCCGCATATACCGATAATGTTAAAGTTATGATGTGCATTGATCTAGTTAACAAATTTCTCAATACTTTTTGTGTGAGTTCATTTATCTATTCAAATGTAGAAAGCGCCTAATTTATCTTAAAAAAGATTAGTATTATTATCCTGGCAAACGTTTCTATGATTCAACAAAATTCGTTGGGAAATTCAGGTATTAGACGTCGAATTTAGACTCAATGTATTTAAATTGGATGCACTGGAATGTATGTAAAAATTTAATTTGGTCCAAGAGGGAAGTAGGTAGTTAGTTTGATTTAATAACAAATATGCTGTTTGAAGTCCTAACTAGCCTCATATACTGAATCAGCCTGTGCAGTAGTTTATAACTATCAGGGAAAGTAACAGTGCCTAAAGATATGTTTGAATCCCTGTCTATCATTAGGCTTACTGGTTTAACGAATCTTCTTTGAGGGATTTTGATTAGTGATTATTAGAAGATGAAGGGTTTATTCATAAGACTCAGGTTTTACTAACCCGTCCTTCCCGAGCACTATTACAACAACAACATGCCCAGTGTGATGGGGTTTGGGGAGGGTGGAGTGTACTCAGACCTTACCAACTACCTCATGAAGATAGAGATGCTGTTTTTGGAAGACCCTCGTCTTGAGTGCAACAAAGTTATGATGTGCATCCCGAGCACTATTACACATTTAGATAATGTGCATTGATCTAGTTAACAAGTTTCTCAATTACCTTTTGTGTGAGTTCATTTATCTATTCAATTGTAGAGAACACCTAATTTATCTTAAAAGACTAAATGATTAAGTATTTTTTTATGAAGTAGATAAATTAAGTATTGCAACTACGCCTCGATAAAAAACTAGTTCATATATCTTTCACTTGTGGTAACACCTAATTTATCTTTAAAGACTAAATTATTAAGTATTTCTTTTTATGAAATAGACTAAACTGCTAAGTATTGCAACTACACGTCGGTCAAAAAGTAGTTGAAGTTGGTCATCCCCTCTATATATCTTATTCGCTCTAATCAAGCCATTGATTGGATCACTATTCACTTCTTTATCTTATGGGTGTAACTGTATGTTGTTTAAATTGTCATGCTAATTATGATGATATTATTGCTTAGATGTTATTGTACACGCGCCCCGAGAATCACTCATCTTAGATTATAAAACAGTGTGTTGGCATCTCATTTGTACAGTTCTCCCATTAATTTAGTGGTTATCTATGGACACTCTTTCTTTTGCGTAGGATCCACTTTGGTCATGGCATTATGTAGTTGAGAAACTGATGCGAATTTAAGTTATCTTTCAGAGGGACAATGCTCTACCCCTATTTTAATATATAAAATATCTATATGGTAAGCTCTATTCTAAGGATAGTGTCTCCCTGACATGAACAAGGATAAACAGTAGTCTGATTTAAAAATTATTGGCTTGTCTGTGCATCAGTTATGGTCAAAGAAGATAGTTATTAGACTGATTGTGGATTTGATATGGAAATATATGCATAGTAACATCTAGTAGCAAGGATTGCATGAGGGAAGGGGACACTCAACATAATGCATCTCAGTTATTGTTCATGTGATTTCTTTTCCTTGAAATTTCAGTAACGTTCTCTTTTCTAACTGCCAATCTTTCATCATCGGCATTAGGCGGAGACAGACCGGGAAGCAGGAGCAAATAAAGGTGTCTCAGACAAGCAGATACGGTTGAAAATTTTCTCACCAAATGTTCTTGATATTACTCTAGTGGATTTGCCTGGCATAACAAAGGTGCCTGTTGGAGATCAACCTTCTGATATTGAAGCTCGCATCAGAACAATGATAATGTCGTATATTAAGCGCCCAAGCTGCTTAATATTGGCTGTAACACCGGCTAATTCAGACTTGGCCAACTCAGATGCTCTTCAGATTGCTGGGAATGCTGACCCTTATGGTATGTTGCAACAATATATTCTATGCCAGGGAGTTTAGTTGTTTAGGTGCTTTCTTATATGAAAGATTCTTCTTGCAGGCTATCGAACCATTGGAGTCATCACAAAAGTCAGTGTGAAAGGAAATGAATTTCATCCTTGTGTTGATTATATCTTTTCTCTGATAATTGTTTTAACTCGGTTGTGTTTTCATTGTTTCCGCAGTTAGACATCATGGATAGGGGTACTGACGCACGCAACTTTTTACTTGGAAAAGTGATTCCCCTTCGCCTTGGTTATGTTGGTATAGTTAATCGTAATCAGGAGGTAATACATCCAGCTACACTTTTGGCAGAGAATATAGTTTATCTCATTAGTTTTTATTTTTTCTTGATTTCCACTCATTTGAGCTTTCATATGTATGTTTTGGAGTTGCATATGAGGTTACCATATTTTCCTTAAAACCTTTTATTCTTATTAGGCATGTTGCTATGGGTGTAGAACCAAAAATGAAAAATTGTCCACTTTCTTCATGGATATCTACAGTCCTTATGGTCTGCGAGAGGCACCTCCACCAAGTTTTCTTTTCCTGGGAGTGGTTTTGTTTATCTAATTGCATGTTTTTGACATTCTTACTAAATTTTAACTGATACCTTTAGAGATATGTGATTTTGACCATTTTCGTGGTCATCTTTGCACAACAAAAGCTTCAACTTTGGACAATTAATTCTGTAATGCTGGCAATAATTATTTTTCAAATACTGTGCGGTAGATTGCATATTTATCCTCATGTCTGAAGCATGGGATACATTTCAGGTCTTATTTTATTTTAAATCTCTTGGCTGCTAAATTGGTAACCCCACAAAGGTAGGGGTAAGTCTGCGTACATCCTACCCTCCCTAGACCCACTTGTGGGATTACACTTGGTATGTTGTTGGCTGCTGAATTGGTATTGGGCTGCTAGCTTTTCATTTTGTTGTGTGATTTTCTTTTTTGAACACAAAGTAATCTTTATTGAATACCACAAGCCAATATTTTATTTTGAATCCTGAAATAATACAATTATTTCTGAGGATAATTAAAAGCACTAAAAGAGCGCCATAACCCAAAAATCCAAGGAAAAAGGACAGTATTTTTGAAGCATCTACAATTAAACATGTGATGGATCAATAGAGGCAATAAACTGTTCATGCTTTATGATTCCTCTCTGCACTCTTTCCTTTTTGTGCCAAAAGAGAAGAGTGAGGCGTTATAGCAGCCTATAATATGCCTAAAGGACACAGATGAATGAATAGAGAAAGTTATATCCATTGAACACCAGAAGGGTACCAGAACGAGTGTCAAGATCCAATGTAACTTTACAGTAGCAAAGAAACTTGAAAATCTTTAAAATTGTATTCAAAATGCGGAAGATCTTAGCAGCCAGTACATAAAATACAACAAATCTACTTTGTGTACTGCTTGTAGTAGTCTGCATTTATTAGTATATACAAGTACATGGTAAAGATTTTGTTCATCAGTGGGAAAATTATAGGGTAACAAGATAACAGTGTGCTACATATTAGCAACAGTATCTGTGTGCATATTTATTCATAAATATTCGTATATACTTGCTTCATAAGATTTTAATTCTATAGCTGAATTATTCAAAACAGGATATTATGATGAACCGGAGTATTAAGGATGCACTTGTAGCTGAAGAGAAGTTCTTCCGCAGCCGTCCTGTATGTTTTTGACCATTTCTTATTTAGTTGATTTCATGTTAGGTCCATTAACAATCTCCTGTTTTATCTATTTTTTCTTGAAGGTATATAGTGATCTTGCTGATCGCTGTGGTGTACCTCAATTAGCAAAAAAGTTGAACCAGGTAACCTGTGCTGGTCAAAGTAGCAGTGATTCTTCTTTTATTGGGTTGCCACATTGCGCGCATTACATCCTTGTAGGACCAAATATTTATCAAAATGTGAAACCACAATATGGTCAAACATCACAGTTTTCAGTTACATTTTCCAAATATTTCCGAATCAATTAATAACTTATATTCTCATCCTCTAATTTTTTTTCTGAGTTTTAAAATGTAATTGACATGTCCAATTCAAAAAAGAAAGGGGGGCAAAAGGTCATGTTTTGAGAAATACTTTCACCTTGAAATACTTGGACATGCTTACCTTGTCACTGTTGGTTGTAAAAAAAGTTTTTTCACACAGTAACCATGTTATGGCATAAGAGAAGCACAGCATGAACATTTATACATGTGGTGCGTAATGGCCTGTGTTATACCTTTCTTTTTTGGGTTTCCAGCATATGTGATCAGGGATTTACCTTCAGCTTATTTCATCTTGAAAATAATCATCATAATGTGGACGGTCTTTCTGTATGACAAATGCTAGTTGCATGTTCTGTATGTGTCATCTAGTCTCCTAATACATACCTTGCTGTTTTCGTTCTGAAAAATTCATGCTTTGCTGTTTGTTGGATGAGAGTCATGTCTTCCTTGTGATTTTTACTTATTTCTGGGATTAATTTCTCTAAAGATGTGTTAAGGCTGTCTTTCCTGTTTATGGTTGCCCCTTTTTTACTTGCATTTGTGCAACAGATATCTGTTGTCTTCTTATTGTTTTCCTAATCAATTAGATGATTGGCTATCACCCACCTTCACCCCAATCCCAGCCATTGTCCTGTTCCAAAGGAAATGCAAATTTCCCATTCCAGTTGTGATATGGGACATCTTGTTGCTTTGAAATCAGATATTAGCTTGAACTTCCTGTTTAATGCAGATTTTGGTGCAACACATCAAAACACTTCTTCCAGGATTGAAATCACGCATTAGTGCTGGACTTGTGTCTGTCGCAAAGGAGCATGCTAGCTATGGAGAGATCACAGAGTCAAAGGTAACTTCTTTTGTCTTCCATATGCTTTACTAAGCACTGGCCTGAAGTTCTGGGGAGTTTGTTGTCATAGTACTACCGATTGTTGAGTCCTGGTGTGTTTCTTTCTGCTAGGTTTACTGTAGTTCAGCTAGTGTTTCCAAACTATTTATTGACATCATTGTGCTAATCTCTGAATCTAGGCTGGTATGGGTGCTCTCCTTCTGAACATTCTTTCCAAGTACAGTGAAGGTAATGTGGCCTAAACGTTGCAATATGTGATAGTAATCCTCTACTGGATTCTATCTCCTATATCTAATGTTGCTTTCTAATATAAAATATCATATTAATTGACCATTTACACTTCCTAACCTCATTACCAGTGTCTGTCTTTTTTATTTTGTTTTTTTCTTTGGGTCGAGAGCAGCATTCTCTTCAATGATAGAAGGCAAAAATGAAGAAATGTCAACTTCTGAGCTGTCTGGTGGAGCAAGAATTCATTACATTTTTCAGAACATATTTGTAAAGAGTTTGGAGGTCCACTTCTTTCATAATCACATTTGAAATGCCTACTTTATTCTTTTCTTGCTTGGAGGACTAAAATTCATCTATAGACTTGCTAATGTTTGCACATAAATGATATGCCATTTTTGTTAATAAATAGCTAGTATGTATGCTTTTGTTGGTATAGCCAACTCTGTATGGGCTTATAGTGCTTTTGTTGAGCATTCATTTTTTCCAGTATGGTCTTTCATAAATTGTTGCCAAGGGTGTGCCGCACATATACAATCCATAAATAATATTCATCTATTATACGCATAAGTTGGTTTTCATGCACGAACAAAGTCGCATAATCGAAATCTATCGTCCATTTTGAGTAATCTTTTATTGGAATAAACCACAAATATTTACAATATGTACAAGAATTCTAAATCTTCAAGGCTGTAAAAATGTGAACGACAGACACAAGAACTTTTCAGTGACTTTGCATAATTAGCATGTTGATGCGTATAATTGGAATGTTTATCCTAGTTCAGTTGCTTATCAAATTTCATCAGATTTCTCTTTCTCCCGCAGGAAGTTGATCCTTGTGAAGATTTAACCGATGATGACATACGAACTTCCATTCAAAATGCAACGGGTGCCAAATCTGGATTATTTGTGCCAGAAGTAACTCCAATGGATTAACCTGTTCTTTGCTTTTTCTTTTGCTTTTGAGCCAATAGTTCAACGCTTTCTTGAATACTTCCTGTAGTATTTATGACAATTGGTTGGTAGCATCTTAATTATTCTTTAATATGCAGGTCCCATTTGAAGTTCTCATCCGAAGGCAAATAGCACGTTTAAACGACCCGAGTATTCAGTGTGCAAGATTTATATATGATGAGCTGGTTAAAGTAGGCCAATGTTGACTACCTTTTTCATTCTGGTATTGCATTCTTATAATTGCTGTTCAAACTTGAATCATTTCTTCGTAGATGAGCCATCGTTGTATGGTCAATGAGTTGCAACGGTTTCCAATTTTGAGAAAGCGCATGGATGATGTTATAGGAAATTTTTTGCGTGAAGGACTGGGACCTTCAGAATTAATGATTGGACATATTATTGAGATGGAGGTATGTCAGAAGTGTTGGGTTTTATTTGCTTTTGCTTTTGCTTTTACCTAATACAACACACATATTTGCATCTATGATCAAGCTTAAAAAAAAGGCAGCTCGGTGCACTAAGCTCCCGCTATGCGCCTATTGTACGCAGCCTTACCTTGCATTTCTGCAAGAGGCTGTTTCCACGGCTTGAACCCATGACCTCCTGGTCACATGGCAGCAACTTTACCAGTTACTCCAAGGCTCCCCTTCCTGATCAAGCTTATTGAGTTGATATATAAGTGTCAACTATTTTTGAAATATTAAGCTAGAATTTGAATCTGTTCTTTCCGTACAGATCACAATCAAATTTTGCGATTGATGAATTGCTCTGCAGTTCTAATTAACTACTGGTTTCAGGGTCTACGCGCATATGATATCTCAGATAAAAAATAGCTCATTTGATAGTTGCCGAAAGCATCTTGCTGAATAAGTTTGTGAATTGCTTTAGCAAATCACTAAAAATTCATGAATTTTTTGCTGTTAAAATTTGTATATTGTTCAACTTAATTATTTTTCTGTTGCAGATGGATTTTTGCTGTTAAAATTTGTACATTGTTCAACTTAATTAATTTTCTGTTGCAGATGGATTACATAAATACTTCACATCCAAATTTTATTGGTGGGAATAAAGCTATGGAGATTGCATCACAGCAGGTCAAGTCATCTAGGATTGCTGCACCTAATCCGAGGCAAAAAGTAATTGCTTCATTTGCTGTTTTACAGTCTTTTGCAATTGGTCTTGCAAATTACATCATACTGATGTCAACCTTATGTTTGCTTATTGCTACTCAGGATGGAGTAGATCTAGATAAAGCGCCAACCTCTGAAAGAGGTCTAAAATCACGTGCTATCCTTGCCAGATCAGTTGGTGGTTTTGTCCCTGATCAGGTAGGTCTTTTCTGCTTCATCATCTCCAAGTTTAGTTTCTTGGTCGTTTGCCTTATTGACATCGCACAGCTTTCAGATTTCAAGTAGTAAGAAACTAAAGTTATTTTCATTGATTATTGTTCTTTTTGGTCTAGAAACAGGTTGTTCGGCCTTCTCCAGAAGTTGAGAAAACCACAGCGTCAGGTGTGTTTCCATCTGGGTGATACATGATGTGTTCATTCATGCCACATGTTTGTTACATGAACATACATGAGTTATTAGTTATTTTGACAAGTTAAATATCTTATTGACAAGAAGGGAATGAATATTGTATACAAGGGTTAGCCATTTGCAAATACACTTTTTTGAAAAAGTCCTTATGTAACTTATGGTACTCTTTTCGAAAAACACCATGAATTTTTGTGTTGCTGCTTAATATGAATTCATTTCCTTTGTCTGGACTCCTTATAATCTTTAGAAAATAATCTTTTGCTGGGTCTTATTGCCAAAGCCAACACCAACAACTGCATACCCAGTGTAATCCCACATGTGGGGTCTGTGGAGGGTTGAATGTACGCATGCCTTACCCTACCTCGTAGAGATCGAGAGGCTGTTTCCGATAAACCTTATTGCCAAAGCCATTGCTGACATATTTCTTCATTAGGATCAAATGTTGGTTCAAGTTGGGGAATATCATCAATATTTGGTGGCTCGGACAATCGTCCATCTGTAAAGGACAATTTCATAAGCAAGCCATTGAGTGATCCTGTACAAAGCATGAATCATGCTTTCTCAATGATCCACTTGAGAGAGGTATGTATTTTGAAGTGCCTTCAGCTGTATGATTTCTTTATGGATTAGTTGGTGACAA
The DNA here is from genome assembly GCA_029783415.1 of Anisodus acutangulus. Classification (NCBI taxonomy): domain Eukaryota; kingdom Viridiplantae; phylum Streptophyta; class Magnoliopsida; order Solanales; family Solanaceae; genus Anisodus; species Anisodus acutangulus. Next base: position 37,833,410 of record CM056510.1, on the reverse strand, counting down.
GATCAAACATGACTATTTGTTTTGCTTGAAGCCCCCAAGTGTTTTGAGGCCTTCAGAAACTCATTCAGAGGAGGCGACTATTGAAATTGCCATCACAAAGCTGTTATTGAGGTCATACTATGACATTGTCAGGAAGAATATTGAAGACTTGATACCTAAAGCAATCATGCATTTTATGGTAATCCTGAATAGCAATGACTTGGTCCTTCACTGATTTCATGCTTTGATGTTTTTGACATCTATGTGAGTGGCCTTTCAATGGACTTATGCTTAGGGGTTCTTCATTTCCATCTAGTGGCAGTCTTGATGATTCGTAAATCTACTCTTCTAGCAATTTCTTTGTTCTGATTAAATGATCATAGTAGTTCTTTCGATCTCGTCACATTCTCTTATTTCCTACTTAAGGATGTTCTCTTCAGGCAGATTGTTCAGCACTAGAAGACACTGACCGTAGAATAAGTAGTAATAGTATGCCAACACGGGATTGTAGACAACCTGGGGGCAGAATGGATAAAATAAATACAGTAATCTGCTTTTTGTCATATTCTAAAAGCACGGGGGACTAGTGGTACTGTTTGGTTTTCTGCCAACAGTGAGGCTAATTTTTATATGGGAAAAGTAATTTTCTCTGTTCTACCTTCAGCTAACTTCTTATTTTCTCATAGCACCTAACAGTCAAGTTCCATTCAGATATTTTTTCAACTGCTAATTCTGTGAAAATTGTGAACTTATTTATTTTATCTGGTGGAAATTTCTGTATAGTTAGAATTATTGACTACTCTTTGTTGATACAATTTTTCTAAATAGCCAATATGAGGGAAATAGTATCTGGTGTCTGTTAGCTTTATTAGACTCTGAGTGTTGTGTTTTTAGTTTTTAGCAAGAATGCTTATATGATTTTCATTTTCGATTTGGATTTCTTTTTTATTGACAAAGTTGTCTTAATCCGTTCTCCAGGTAAACCAGACCAAAAGAGAGCTACACAATGTGTTCATCAAGAAACTTTACAGGTATTCGAATTGGAATTTCTTTTTTTATCAAGATACTTTACAGGATAGTGGCTCATTGATCCTTCATTATGCTACTTAGCTGCATGAATTTTCATGTACTTGTATGTTGTTTCTGGCGCGTGGCATCTTAGCCACTGCAAATGCTACACATTTTGCATGCACTCGTAGTTCTTATCAATGGTGCTTGCTATTTGTTGCAGAGAAAACCTCCTCGAGGAAATGTTGCAAGAACCTGATGAGATAGCCATGAAGAGAAAGCGTACACGTGAGACACTTCGTGTTCTTCAGCAAGCTTTTAAGGTCAAATCTTCACCACTTTCACTCGGAGTATATTTTTGCATATATTACATTTCAAGGCTCACTAAGCTTTAAATATTGAATGTTTATGGTTTTGATAAGTTCCATCTTATTTTAGGCTTTGTTTAGGAACTAAGCAGAAAAACTTGTTTTCGGAAGAAGTACTCGTAATTGTACTTTGCCTTTTTCTCATTGTCATCGTACTCCTTGTGAAATCAGTTCTACCAGATATACCATTTGCCATTGTACTCCCTGTGAAACCGTCTGTAACTATATCCTAGTGGTGCCGATTCTTTAAGATGTTCTGTTTGTCATCGTTCTCTAGGTTTGCTTGGCTTATAATGGCTTTACTTACAGAGTGCCATTCAGCTGGAACTGATGTTTTCTGGTTTTCAGACATTGGAGGAGTTACCGCTTGATGCTGAGACAGTTGAAAGGGGTTATAGCTTGGGTACTGATCCGACAGGCCTTCCAAGGATTCATGGGCTTCCAACATCATCGATGTACACTACAAGCAGTGGCTCAACTGATTCATACACTGGTTCTCCTAGGAACTCTAGATCGCGCAATGCATCCCATTCAGGTGAGCTACAGTTGCCAATGTATGGTGGTGCAGATTCAAACGATGGTGGGCATAATTTTGGTATTTATCCAACAGTAGGTGTATAGGAGACTCAAAAATTGCAAGGGGTGGCCATTCATAAGTGAATTTATTTCATCTCTCCACTATCATCGCAAGCCCTTTGTCTCTGGTGCAGTGGAGTGCTACAGTTCTTTGTCATGGACGACATTTGCTAAGCTAACTGCTATTCGCTCACCCACATATTTTCTATTTCTTTAGTCAACCATAAATTCATTGTTCGTAGAAGCTTTACGAAAATATTAATAGGTAGTTCATCTTTATAGGATGAGGCTAGGTTTGTTGCCTTTTGGTATTATAGTTGGCAATTGTATCTGGCCGTCGATTTTTGTGTTCAATCCTTCGTTTGCTTTCTCAATTTTGCCAAATACGATAATAGGAGATGTCACCACTTATTTATAGTATGCCTTTATTTTGGAGAACTCGTTATTTTCTGCACAATGATGTTCCTCTTCGTATACACCTTCGGTACTTGAAAATGTGGGACGACTTTTGTGGTCGGATAATAAAATGTTTTTACCATTTTACTATACTAGTTTCTCGACACGTGCGTTGCACGTGAATAGCTAGTCTTGTAGTATGTGATGTTGTAAATAAATTAAATATAATTACATGAAAGAATAATGTAGAAGTTTTTATGAGTGATCACTGTGGATCGTCATATGGCAACTTGTTTGTTAAGGTCAAAATAACAATCAAAGTTCAAATATGGGGTGAAAGCGATACATCTTTAGTAGTATTCTTTTCTACTTTGATATGTGATATAATTTCTAATTGTAAATAATTAGAGTTGGTATTCCACATTTCACTTGAAAATTTTCATTTCTGACATATATCGTCATACAATTATACCAATATAATAAAATGATATGCTCCCACATATAAAAGTATCATACTCAAACTATTAGAAAATAAACATTATTCTCAAATACAATATTGTCCCATAAGACTTGTAACTTTATAAGCTCAATAAATTGACTCTAGTTAATTTCAACGTAGTTTTAAATGTTGCAAATAATGCACACATTATTAAATACAACTCCCATATATTAAAATAAATCAGCAATGCATGTACTTCAATAAATGTTAACCATGTAGAATCACAAGAGCAAACTAACATATATATGTAACTCACAAGGTAATATCAATAGAACTTGTCATATGCATATATATATATTTCAGGATGACATAAAGAGCATCTAAGACACTACTAACATTTAGAATTATTTTTAATAAAAAATCTAACAACTCAATGATATATTATATTTCTCGTTAAGAAAAAGACATTTCATTTATTAAAGGACTTCACCTTTAATAGAAGTATAAAAGTCAAAATAATATTCAAATTCGAACATCTTTTTATTGTATGATCTCATAACAATATAACTTCCTTATACATATAGTTATGATTCTTTCCAAAAAAATATATTTCATACGCTATATTTGAAAGTAAGATTCATATACTATGTAACATATGTGTATATCAACTAATTGGTTGCACTTTCCAAATGAATAGCAACTATAATCATTAAATTAAATATAGTTATTCCTAACCATAACATCATACATACATTTTATATTTTGAGATATTTGTAGAAGATGCCTACTTTATTATTCACAGAAGTTAGACTTCATATAAAAAATTAACACGTGAAAATAAATCTGTATCCTTTTATCAAAATCAGGATAAGCTTGTAAAGTAGAATCCATGGCTATAATTTGAAGTGAACCAACCAGTCCGTGATACTGCATCATTTATAGGTTTTGTAAGCAGGCATTAGTATATGACAAAGTCCATCATCAATTTTGCCATGTCTTACACATTAGAAAAATGCGCTTCCATGAAAATTTGTTCTTCTATTTTCTTTAAAAGAAGAATATATATCCTAAGGGTGTTATATCAGAAAACAATGGTTCAAATCAGTACAATATGATTTGAAAAGACTCAACCTTTTAAAAAGGACACTTTAAATCACATTAGTTCTTTTTTCCTTAATAGTAAATATTACTATAATTAAATTTATATATATGTAGAATATGGTTTAAAAAGACACGACCTTTTTGAAAGGGCACTTCAAATCAAATAGTTTTCTTTTTCTTAATAAATATATATTTATAAATAGGGTATTTAAATTATTTAGAAGGGTATTATAGTAATTTAATTTTTGACTTAAGAGCTTTCCACTTTTAATATAACTAGTTTTTGGTGGCGTTGCACCTATATCTCATGCTAAGTAGTACAAAAGTTTTTAAAATGAAGAGGTAATCTTAGAAAAAGCGACGTGTTATGTGAAATTTAAAAGGTAAAAATGAAAGCTCAAGCTGATGACTGGTAACAAATCTGATCGATGTTTATTGTCCAAAGCGTAATTTATGAATTTTTAATCAAGTAAAGTTAAAAGAATATCCTTCATTTAATGAGAGAACGAAACGTAACTTTAAGAGTATATGTTCTACTTCGGCCAATAATATTATAGTTTGTAGTTGTATATAATGAGATGTTTCAAATATTCAGCTTGATAGTTGCTTTTTACATATATTATTATTTCAACAAATACTATTTTAATATGAATATAAGCCACTTTGGCTATAGTTGCAAATATATAAGAAATTGTAGCATCTTCCTTTTTACAATCGCATATATATTAAGAATTTTTTGTCGAATGAAAATAGTATGTTGTAGAAGTTGTACAGCAAGTCGATCAACATATTCCTTAAATTGGCTATCCGATCATTGTCAACTTCATTGTATACCCCTACATAGAAATAGTTGTTATTTATGATAGAGATACTTAATAAGTATTGACATTAGAAAAGTAAGTTGATGTACCGTGTTTCGTGAGGCGAGCCAGACCTCTTTAGAGGTGGATCCGTGGAAGCGGAACTAAAGGCGTTGTGGTGAACACCAGACACCAGCAATGCTCAAAACTCACCAACTCCCCACCAAACACCTGAAACACTCCCAGATACAAACCAAACATGCATTTCTATTAGAAAACACATTCCAGACCTGCTCGCGCACTCGGCATGCAATTTAAATTCGTGTATTTATTTTTTCTTATGATTTATATTTAAGTATTTCTTTAGTAAATAACTACTACTTCTTTGCAGATGTACACGGTGGAATCGACAAGGATCTACTAGCCATTCCATTGAAGATATATGGTGATAGAATTTCTATATAATTTTTACGAGATATATATGCAGCTGTAAAAAGACGGAAGCTACTGTTTGTTTAAAGACAAGACACAAACTTTAAGATGTCCAACATTTGTAACCATAGTCAATATTATTTATATTCATATTCAAAATATCTGTCGCTGAAATATCATGAACAAGATAACTATTAAACTAAACATTTTATATATATTAGAAGAGTTGCATAAAAAAAGACAATTATATTATTTGTTGATTATGTACAACAAAAAATTATAATAGTGAATGAAGTAATTGAAAATAATAATGCTAAAGAAATGTTTCTTTCATTCTTGAAAATGAAGGATATCCTTTCAACTTCATTTTATAGCAACTTTCGATAAAATTGTGGTTTGCAATGACAATAATTATCGATCATATAGGCTCATCATTTATCGGTTTGACCTTGCATACAACTCATCCACGTTTATTATGATATTATTCGATTATCATACGAAGTTTGTATTAACTAGCGTAGAATACACGTGTTAGAGTAATTTTTATAAAAGAAATGATATTTACTAAAAACATTTTTTCATAATTCTACTATTTTTTCAGAGTTTTTGTCAGATAGTCTATAAATATAATCTTGTGATTGAAAGTTTATTGAGAGACATCAATGTCTAATATGAGACTACTCATTTAAATTAATATATGTTAACTTGAATAGAAACAAAAAAAGGTGGCGAAGAAGAGGGAAAAAGAGAGAACGTAACAATTTGGAAATGCATATCTAATTGGTAGTCTGATTTTGTTTAATCCTTTATACACTATCTAATATGAATTTAAGATATACATAATAAAAAATATTTTCATTTATGTTAATTAATACTAAAGTAGTATTTAATTTTACTGACACGACCTGTTAATACTAAAATCAAACATTGTAGTTGTAGCATGTAATCTTTTTTCTTCCTATCAAGCCAATTCCACATACTGCAGTTGTCAATTATTGGCGTGTTTGATATTAACGCCTACCTTGTTAATTGAATATCCAAAATGTACATGTGAGGAGGGCTACGCCATGACTCCATCTAAGCTTTTCTGAGGAGATTCCTCTATGAGCATGGCCTTGTCACTAATGAGAACATTACTAATTAGAGAACAACTTGTAATTAGATATGTTCTAATTAAATAACGGCAATGAAAAAAACAATCAGATAATTTTTGTACAATTTTTCTTATGTTCTTATTTTTTGACAGTTTATTACATCCCCAATAATCACCTACAAAAATAAAGGAAAAAAATAATTACGCAGCTAACACAATAAACAAAGAGAAGATCAAGCTCAAAAAATAAAATAAAAAAGAGTAAATAAACAACCAGTATAAACAAAACTAAGCCACCTAAATATCTAGATTATAAGATAATTAGATACCTTGCATATGCTGAAAAGAATATTAAATATCTTGACTCGCAGTGAAAAGGCACAAGGGAGAATAGCATACTTGAAAACAAAAGGAGAATAAGAAATTATATATATAGGGTAAAAGATTGGAATATCAAGAGCCAAAGGTATGAATTGTCACATTAATTATCCATAATTAATTATCGGTAATGAATTGTCACTTTAAATATTGTACTACGTGGGCTACTTGGAAGGTAATTTTTGGCTCAAGTATTTAATTAGATTTTGTTTTTAGGCATTAAAATATTACAAATTAATTAAATTTTAATTTACTGTAGGGGCAAAATGATAATCCAACTTTGAAGGTAGAAACTTTCAACTTTTAGTATTACTAATTTTCGGACATATGCGTTGCATGTGTATCGCATGCTAATTAGAACAAACGTTTTATAACTCTTATAATACGTGTGCGAGAAAGCAAGATCAAATCATAAATAGCAATAATTAATTGAAGTGTAGTATTTGGTGATTAATTGAAGTGTTATTTGTGATAGAGATAGTAAAGTAATAATACTGACATCTCAAAATTTAATAGATATATACAAATTATAGTTCCACGCACATGTATTCTTCATTTGATTCAAGTTATGAGTCCTTTCATATGTGAAACTTGAAAGAATATAATTGAATTATTTAAATAAAATCGTATTACGAAAAATAATAAGAATCACCATATACTACACTTCAATTAATCACCAACAAAACCAAAACAGGGAACACAAAATTATTACATCCACCAAATAAGATTAGAAAGAAGAAAACAAACGTCTAAATGACAACTATTATCGGGAAAAATGACATATCTTTGAATTGCCCAGAAAAGATATTAGAGCAAATAAGATTACATCAAAACTAAGATGTTCTGGGCCAAAAAGTTACAAAAAGATAAAGGATACAACAACAATAACATACCCAGTGAAGTTCTACAACATGGGGTCTTCGACTTAGCGTTCACTCCGCCGTGAGTCTCATCAATCAAGACTATGTTATCCACGAATAACATACACCATGACATCTCCCCTTGAATTTGTCGCGTCAGTCCATCCATCACAAAGGCAAATAAGAATGGGCTAAGAGCTGATCCCTGATGCATCCCCATCATCACTGGAAAGTGCTCTGAGTCTCCTTCTACTGTCTGTACCCTGATCTTGGCTCCATCATACATATCCTTGATCGCCCTAGTGTACGCCACATGTACACCTCTAACCTCCAAGCATATCCATAGAACCTCCCTAAAGACTTTGTCGTATGCCTTCTCGAGGTCGATGAAAACCATATGTAAGTCTTCATTCCTCTACCTATACTGCTCCACCAACCTCTTAATAAGATGAATGACTTCTGTAGTCGAATGCCCCGGCATGAATCCAAATTGGTTCTCGGAAATAGACACACCTCTTCTCCCCCTCATCTCCACGACCATTTTCCAAACTTTCATAGTGTGGCTTAGAAGCTTGATGCCCCTATAGTTATTGCAATACTGGACGTCACCTTTTTTCTTGTACAAAGAAATCATTGTACTCCACCTCCATTCTTCGGGATTCTTGAAGTCTTAAAAATGACATTAAATAACTCAGTCAGCCACTCCAAACCTGCCCTGTCCACGCTCTACCAAATACCAATATGGATCTCACTAGGCCGGTCGCTCGTCCCCTACGCATCCTGCGAACAACACCCTTAATCTCCTCAACCTTAATGCTTCTACAAAACCCAAAATTCCGGTATCCCTATCAAATTGCTCCAGATCTCCCAGTACAATGTCCTTCGTTCAAGAGTTTATGGAAGTAAGACTGCCACCTTCGCCTAATATGTGCGTCCTCCACCAGTACTTTGTCGTCCTCGTCCTTGATGCACCTCAAGTGATCAAAATCACGAGCCCTCTTCTCCCTCGCCTTGGCTAGTCTGAACAACTTCTTATCCCGATCTTTTTCCTCTAATTCCACATACATGCATTCAAAAATCGCAATTTTTGATGCCGTAACCGCTAGCTTTGCCTCCTTCCTCACCATCTTATACAATTCCTTATTCGTCAACTTCTCCACCTAATCCTTGCGTTCTACCAATTTCGCATACGTCACTTTCTTCGCTTCCACATTCTCTTGAACTTTAACATTCCACCACAAGTCCCATCGATGCCTACCATGGCTACCCCGCGAAACCCCTAGCACTTCTCTAGCTACCTCCCAAATGCAACTGGCCGTCCTACCCCACATATCGATCGCATCCCCACTACTCCCCCAAGCCCCCTGACCATCAACCTCTCCCCCATCTCCTTTGCACTAGCCATGGTCAAACTCTGTCATTTGATTCTTAGCCTGTCATCCACAACCCTCCTCTTCTTCTCCATCTTGATCTCCAAATCCATCACCAAAAGCTTATGTTGGTTTGTAAGATACTCACTCGGAAGAACCTTGTAGTCTCTACAAAAATCGTTGTCAACCTTTCTAAGGAGCAAAAAGTCTATCCGAGTCTTTGCCACCGAGCTACGAAAAGTCACCAAGTGCTCCTCCTTCATGAACCTCAAACTGGCTATCACCATCCCAAAAGCTTTAGCGAGCTCCAAAAGTGAGACACCTCCCCGTTCCTATCTCCGAGGTCAAATCCTTCATGCGCGATGTCATAACCCCCGGAAGTGACCCGATATGTCCATTGAAATTCTTAGGTCATACTCATTTGATCTCCTAGACACATGCTATATTAATCCTCATCTTCTTAAGAATCTTAACTAGCTATATGGACTTCCTCGTTAAAGTCCCAATATTCCAAGACCCTATTCTCAGTCTAGCATTTCCCTTACCCCACAACCCTCGCCCTCATCCCCGACCGAGAACATGACCCTAGTATACCATCAGTCATCAAAGCCACTAAAGCGGATATAAACTAATAGACTAATCAAAGGTTTACACCTAAAACATGAACGCCAAGAATGATATAACTAAAGGCAAGTAGAGTAAATGGAAGAACGTAAAGGCAAGAAGCAATACAGTGAATCGTCAAAATTTAAATACAGGGATAAGGACGGAGAATAGATACAAGCAATTGGAGGTACCAACTCTAGTTGAACCGAACATGTTTGTCGTCGAAAGAACCTGTTCAACGCCGGGAATTGCTGTTCACTGCCTAAATTTACTACTCACCACCAAAAATTGCCTAAAAACTCAAGTATCTGCAAAAACCTGTTCGCCATCGAAATCCATTGTTCAACAACGAAAAAAATGTTTCCTCCTGGAAATATTGTTCACTGCCGGAGTTACTGTTCAGCGCCTGACCTTGCCGGAAAACTTTATTCCTGTGCAGACCTGACCGAAAACCTATTAGAGGGGTTTCCGGTTTGAGGGGGTAGAAGAGACCAAAAAATGAAAGGAGAAGAAAGAAGAAAAGAGGAGGGTCTAGCCGGAAAAGTACTACCCAGAACGATCTAGCTAGAATAACTCACCGGCGATTGATCGACGTACCTGGTCAGAGCCGCGGTGGGTAGTGTTGTCTGTCAGTGAAAGAGGAGAGGAGGGAGAGAAAAAAAAGGAGATGGTGGAGAGGTCGGCGTACCTGATCGTTGGCCGAAAAAAGAGGAGGGATGGGGTTAGTGTTCTTATCATTGGGGAGGAGGGCTCACCATCAGGGAAGAGGGATGGTGGAGTTAGTGGTCATACGTGTTACCATTTGGAGCAGAAGAGAGAGCCTCCACTGAATTTACCGTTTACAAAAAGATAAAGGATGAGAGACAAAAAAATCCAAACCTTACACAAAAATACTATTTTGTCTCTGAATAACTTTTCACATTCCTATCATACTACTATAAATAAATAATGAGTTAGCAATAACAAAATTTCTACTGACACAAAAAAATTAACTTAGAGATTCTAAAGCTTTACCTGATATAAATTATAAAGTCCTCCATTTGAAATATTTGTCGTTTTGCTCTTTGCAATGAATCTCAAACCTTCAGATTGATCGTAAATTGTGCCTTCCAATTGTGAGATATGTAATGCTAATTTGTTGCCTTCGAAGTGACTAAATATAATATATATCCAATAATGGTATGCACTAAATAGGGTAGTAAATATTAAGACTAATTGCAGTCAATATCAAACATGGCATATTTAATGAGCACATAATTAAGATAAGTAATAAATGTATACGTGAATAGTCTTACGACTTCTTGCGACACTCTTTTCTATATTTTTATTCACTGTGCAATTTGAGGTAATTAAAATATCACTGTTTAATATTTAATTAGATATTTTATTAGAGTTTCTCACTTTTTGTATAATACATGTCTGCATAAAATAATATCAAAATTATTTTTAAGAAAAATAAATAAATAATTATACATGAAAGAGTAATGAGCAAATTCTTATGAACGATCAACATGGATATCGTATGATGACATGTTTGTTCCCGTAAAGATGCATAGATATCGTCTGAACCTACAAAGATGAAAATTTAAAGTTCAATTAGGTACATGCGATTTTTTTCTCTTATTCTTATTTTATGAGGTAAAAAACATATAATTTAACGTATTACACCTAATATTTCGCTATAGATGATATTCTTAGTGTATGTTCGTTTCAGTCCTTTCGATTCCTCGGTTGGTGCAGTACCTTTGTAAATTGAGAGTGGCATCACAAAAATCAAGGATTAATTTATTATTTTCAGCAAATTCTCCATATAAAGTAATAATTTGTATGACTACACCTGTATTTTAAAATTACAAAGTGCCTATTCTTCCTATCCCCACGATCACATGTCCAAATATATAAGGAAAAAGAAACGTGCAAAATGTACTCTAATTGAAGAGACCCTATTCTTTTTGGTAAAATAATATTTATAGTATACAGTACTAATATTCATCATCACGGTTTTAAAAGAAAGCTCAATAGTTTGAAGTCTTTTGACGAACGAAAGAAAACTTTAAAAATATGTCCAGTGACCTTAACTTTCATAAATACTCAAATAATTTTTCAAATGGCTCATTATCGATTGTAAACCTGAAAAAAAGTGTCTTAGAGTCACAATCATCTCTCAAATATTTAGATTAACTAAGAAGAGTGAAGATGATAACACTAAAAGGGGAGTTGACTTGAATCAACAAAAAAATAAATTATTTCATAGGAAGAATCAAGATTGGTGCTAAATCAGAAAGATAGTCAAAGTGATAAACTTACACAATTACACTAACGAAGAACTCACAGCCCTTGTGCGCACAAACGTTTAATATATGCCTGCATTAAGATAAAAAAAGACAACAAAGGGCAAAAGTGATACAATTTAAATAGAAAGGAAGAAAAGGCTATCAAGTTTCACGTAAATAATTCATAGAAGCCCTTGAATATTGATAAATTGATTCTCAAAGAGGTTGAACCGGAGGGAGCTGTAAGAAGCAATGTGAATATTTCGAGTCTTCAATAACTTGAGAAATGAGAAAACATACCATTCATGACTCTTTAATGTCTTCTTTGGATTCAAGAAAATATAACGTTTCAAAATCCTAATTAATAACTCATAAATTGTGCATTAAATTCCAACAATAAACACAACTTTTCAACAGAACCAAAGACAATGTATATTGTAGTTTCATTCGTATGGGGAGAAAAAGAAACTCGAACGTTTTTTTAGCATAATTATGATAGACAAGGATTCATTATTTTTCCCTTTTGTTTAACCAATTATATTAAATTACTTAAACTTTTGATGGGCATTATGATACTCTAACTTTCCATTAGGGGCTTTCCACTATAGACTAGTCCTTGCCTTGCACTGAATATTTAGTGCCGACGAGTACAAAACTGACCCCAAGGCAATCCACAAAAATGCACTATAATGTGGAGTCCTGAACTGTTAGGAGTCATCTGGTATGCTGGACAAGCATAAATGTTCCTGGGATAAAAATTTAGTATTGTCCGGGGCTTATTTGGTTACTAATCTTGGGATAAGTAAAATCAGGACCAGAAATCGTCTGGGATAAGTTATCCCTGCAACATGGTGGAATAATAGTATCAGGATTAGTCATCCCTAGATAAAACAATAAAAATGACAAAAATATCCTCATATCCCTCAAACCCCTTTTCTACTAAATAATGTGGATGATATTTTTGTAAACAAACTTCTTTGAAATTATGCAATACCTATTATTTAAAATACAACAAACTAAATAGCCAATAAGAAATAATACCGGAATAACTAATCCTATCATAACTTGTTTTCAAACTAAACGACCCCTTATTATGGTATAATCAACACTTTTCATAAGCCATCAACAGTTTAATCGCGCATTATTAATAATTAAATCCAATATGACTGGATTAGCTAATACATCGGATTGGTGGATTGATTATGCTAGTGTTTTTCACCCCGATAACGTGGCACTAGTTCTAATAACAATAACACATCAACATTATATGCATATCCAGTACCTCCCAAGTCCGATCTCCTAACATACACAAGCGGGCTCTTGGTTATATTGACAGATGCTTTACAAGTTTGAAGATGACAGGTAGTATTGTTTGGAATCTTCATGCTCTGCGTCAACTTGGAATAATGTGTGTCATGTCCCAAACCAGTCAGCACCCATATGTGAACCAATGCCAATCTGTACAACAAACATATAATGTTCAACTTCATTATGGAATGCTTCAAATTGAAGGGAGTAATAAATAGGACAGACCTGTTCATCAAAGCTTGCAGGAATTTCAAATTCGGTACCAGAAGCATTTGCAAGTTCATCGAGATTATGCTGCTGAACCAAGAAGCTTGGTAAGTGAAGCTTTTGAAAGATTCCGTAGGCGTTTGGACATGATTTAGTTGATATTTTAAGTTAAGTTAAAAATGGTATATAGAAGTTGAACTTGTGTTTGGACATGAAAAACAGACGAAGTTTTGTGAGTGAAAACTTGAAAAAACTTTGAGAAACTCCTAAAAACTATTTTTCAAATTTCATATTTCAACTTTGAAGTTGAAATAATGGGTCAACTTAATTTATAAACACATTTTCGAAATAATCTCCAAATATTTTTCTTTTTATTTTTTGGAAAAATATGGACAAACGGGTTTAGCTGACCAATAAAATCATCGTCTTTAACAACAAAAATGGGAAAAAAGAAAGTTAAAACTGAAACATCAAAGATTTTTCAGAAGTTACCTCTTCATCAATGTTAACCAAAGAACTTCCAATACCAACAGGAGAATTATCAGCAAAGTCTTCTGCAGCTTCTAGCATATCCTACATTAAAAGATATCATCATCCTATCAGCACTGAATAAACTGTTAGAAATCTACGCACGGGGGAGCAAACATCACTTTTTTCCCCAACAAATCAATGCTATCATATAAAAGGCATTAGGAGATCGTCCAAAGAAGGACACGTTATAAAGTTATGCAAGGATCAAAGCATCCAAAATCACAAACTATGCATTCGATACATTGATGAATTACACAGATGTACCTAAAAGGACAAAAGAAAAGTAAAAAACTGTAATATTTCAAATAGAGATTTCCACTACATCAAAGGCCTGCTGCTAGATTCTTTCCCTCCCTCCATCCCATACTAAATGTCCAATAATCCAAAAGGATTTGCACATAATATACAAAAAGAGACAATCAATCACTGTAAATTAACTCCTTTTTGTGTAGCAATCACTTTTAATTGATCTCTTTCTCTACCCCAAAGTAGAATACCAAATATTATAAGTTCCATATATACCCACATTCAACTTCCTAGATGGGGATCCTCGTTCAGACAACTCAGTCCTTTTAGAGGCAGCAAGAGGCGATCCGCGTGATGACAACATCACTTAAGCCGTCAACTCAGGGATTAACATGATAGAACAAACAATTTCAGAGAGCCGTCAGTATAAACCAAAAAGACTTCAAATATGACTACCAGATCAGCAGTTGAAACTGAAGGAATTTCAGTCTCCGTTAGCAGTGCCTTTGTCTCTCCTGAACTTCGCTGCTCAAGCCAATGAGCCACAGTTACACAAAAAAAAATGAGACAGACATGCAAGTGGGCAAAAAATTTCAAATGCCCAAGTTTCCGTTTTAAATGTGCTTTCCAACTCATCAAGACTCAAACAACTGAACCTCTAAAGGAATGGAATGACAATAGACTGGAAAAAGGGATGAATAGTCATCCATACAATTACGTCTGGGTAATTTAGGCATCTACTAATTACTATAGTTCCAAGAGAACTGCATGCAAAATACTGTTTGTCCGCTTGATACCTAGTAACTAATTTCGCCTTGATACCGCTTATTAAAAAAATTACCTCTTGGTGCTGCTTTTGATAAGAATTCTTAGGTGCAACAGTAGACAGCTTGATATCAGGAGTACCCTACATCACAAAGGAAAAATCAGTACAACAAAGTTGAACAATAAACTACAGTCTAACAAACTCTTGATATATTAGAGGTAAAAGTAAAAGCATTTAAGAATTCTATGTAAGCATTCCAATGCTAGAAATTTTCGGATTACGTGCAAAAATACATTAATTTGGTAATTCAAAAAAAAAATTGGCGGGAGCCTTTGCTCGGAGGGAAAAGAATGATTTAGTAATTCAGAGTAAGATTTCATGTAGGACTCATCATCTTAAGAGAGTTCCCATATTGATGTTTTTTCAAGCAGCATGTTCCATAAGTATTGATCCTCAAATAGTCTACCATTGACAGTGTATATTAAACTGGTTATGTACGACAGTAAGAGGGATGTGTCACTTGTTCTCAATTTACTTACTGGCTCGCTTTTTTCAAAGGGTACACACCTCCCTCCCTTTGTAATATTTCTTAACATACCCTTGAAATGGACAAAAACAAAGGGTGAATAGCAAAACAACTAACAAGAGCAAACACATGGATAACACAATTGAAAATAAATAAATAAATAAATAAACAAACAAACAAATAAGAACCATCAAGTTTAAGTATGCATTGATTCTGATTTCTGAGCATCTAGAAAGATCAACACACCAATAATTGAATCATATCCAAGAATAGAAAATCAACAGCAACCATGTAAATGACATGCCTGGCTTGCAATCCATTATTTTCACAGCAATAAACTAAATAAGCCTTTATAGTGTTTGCCATAAGACTAAAATGGCAGTGCAAGTAAAGAGCAACCAAGGTCTAAATCATCAGGTCAACTCTTAACCCAGTAATCTGGTTATCATCATCAACAACATACCCAGTGTAACCCCACTAGGTGGGGTCGAGGAGGGTAGAGTGTACGCAGGTAGGGAGTAATCTGGTTATCATCGATGTTGATTATTTTTTTTGATCAGGTAAATAGTTTTATTCACAAAAAGAGGGAAAACCCCGTATACAAGTAGTATACCAAAAGAAGAGAACCTACAACATCATCGATGTTGATTATTGTCCCTCAGAACCTAAGCCAAGACTAAAAATCAATGTAATTGATCATTTGCTTGACAGGCAGTTGAAGCAGTACTGCATGATCATAAATTGAATGTCAGCAAAGCATAAGAAATGCATGTTGGAGGTAGGTCTTTTTTTCGTGTTTCATGTTTTTTTTGGGGGGTAGGGGGTGGGGACAGAAAGAACAGGCAGACCAACTGCACAATATCTTGTTTGCCCACATAAGCCCACAGCCATTGCAGAGGGTTCTAGGGCCTGATGGGCCCCACCGCATTGCAGGGGTCTCGCTTTCACTAATACCACAGTGGTGACATCTTCGTAGTCTGTAAGTTCAAAGGGAAGTAAATTCAGATTATACGGGGAAAAAGAAAAGCAAAATTCTAATCCAATGACATAAAGAGAATGCAGAATAGTAAGCCAAATATGAACACAGAATTGTAAATCAGCTCAGTGATACAAAGAGACAGCAGGACAAGTAAGCTGAACAAGAAGCACAATAAACCATAGCGTCATAATTTGGCTACTGTTTTTACTTTTTGTTTTTTTTATTTGTTAACATGCTGACTCTAACCAATGGCCGTAAGGTTAAAGGTGGAGGGTACTTTCCACTTGAACTACCCTCACAGTTCTGTTACTTCTGAATGAAAGCCTTCATTTCATGCAACAACAGCCATTGTTACACCAAAATTACATGTGGAAGAAGTCAGTCTCAAGGCCCTCAACTACAAGAACACAAAGCATAGCATAAAGTAGACAAATCACAGGGCAACTGATTCTTAACAGAGATGTTGCTGGTATAAACAGTCAGAAGTAAGGTACAAGGTCCATACTCACGTAGGTTCAGGATGAGGAGTGCTGTCCCCTGAATCAATGTTGTCAGCAGACGTACTTTCACCCTCTTTTAAAGAGGCAAATTGTCCATTTTTACGATGCATCCTATAAACAGTTGCAACTAAAACAGTTAAAAGAACACTTGAGTAATCAACCTCATTACTAAATCTTGAATTTGAATGATAACAGTTTCCAATGAATCCGAACAAGTGTCTAAAACCTTTATAATAGCGAAAAACAATTTTTTTTTGTAAAATTATATTTACTTCATCGTACCATTATACAACAACAAACCCAGTGTAATCCCACAAGTGGGGTCTGGGGAGGGTAGGATGCATGCAGACCTGATAGAGATGATGTTTCCGATAGATCCTCGGCTCAAAAGAAATGTACCATTATACAGCAGTACTTTTTGATGGGTCCACTTCAAACAAGTATTTTACATTTTCATTGATATACTCCAAATATTTGGGCAACACAACTTACGTGGTCTCTAGGGAAAATTTCTTAATTATCACATTAAATTGAAACCAATCAAGGTCACAAAAAGAAACATTCTTCATCAATAATCCTTCTAATATATTAATCACCAAAAAGAATGAAAAAAAGAAAAGGACTACAAACTTCACCTCACCTCTGCGCAACTTCTTTCCGACAAGTATAAAGAATTTTTTCTCAAAGCATCTCTGTTTTCTCTTCTCCCGGAATCTAATCAGAGATGCAGTTCTCCGTGAAATGAAAGCCTGGTGAAGGCATCATTATCAACACTCTACAAACATAAGCCAAAAATTAGTAAACATCGACAGCCCCCAGTAAGCTCTGGTCTAATCACACTTAAATTGAAAACAAGCTCCAACTAAACTAAATGCACCTTAGTACTTTGCAGTGCAAGAGAATCTGAGCTAGATGCATAACTAGCCATCTCAGACCCTCCTAATAATAGCAGTACCGCTTGCACCTCTGAATTTCACATTCACAAAAAGCATATATTATTTCCTGAATTCAAGTGTCACCGCATTGGTAAATACTCCCTCTGTCTCAAAATACTTGTCATCCTTACTAAAAACATTTGCCTCAAAATACTGTCATTTCAAAAAACCAAGATAAAATTAAGTAGCTTTTTCCCATTTTACCCTTAGTATTAATTACAAAATTTAAGACGGAGTACATCATTGATGGAGTTCGCATAGATATATACTCCCTCTTTTCACTTTTACTTGTCATGTTTCACATCTCGAGAGTCAAACTACATGGACTTTAACATACATCTTAATATGAGAAGAATTGCAACTTATAGTATTTTTCGTATAATTTTCGAACATCTAAATTTTAATTTTAAATATTGAATTAATCTAATTCAATTTAGCTCCAAAGATAAGTCAAACCGACTCTTGGGAAGCAAAATGTTACTAAGTAAAAGTTAACGGAGGGGTAATAAATATTTATTGAGGAGAGATAACATGACTTAAATATTTTGAGAGGGTAAAATAGTCAACTTGTTAATGCTTTCTTTAAGTGGCGTGTAAATAAAAAAAACTACAACTATTTTGAGACAGAGAGAGTAACAAATTGAGTTGGAAACGCTTCAACGACACATGTTTTCAAAGTTTGTAAAACATAACCATTACAACAACAACATACCCAGTGAAATCTCACAACATGGGGTCTGGGGATGGTAGAGTGTACGCAGACCTTACCTCTACCTTGGTAGGTAGAGCGATTGTTTTCAAAAGACCCTCAGCTCAAGACACATCATAAACACAAGCAAAGCAAGAGAAACGGTCAGACCCGGACAAGAAATTTAAAGCAGTGTGACAATGATGGTAACAAAAGCGGATAAGACATGATAAAGCATTCTGAAAAAAAAAAGTAATAACTAACGCAGGTAGATAAGATAAACAAAGTACACGAAAGAAACACAACAACATGAATCAAACAACAGGGGACTATAAAGCAATACTGCTCCTGCTAATACGATAGGCTAAGCAGGTCTACAATAATACCACTACACTAGTATGTAAGCGTAAGTAGGACTGCGTTCAACTACCTACTACCCTTCTACCCTAATATGTATCCTCCACAATCCCCTATCTAAGGTCATGTCCTCAATAAGTTGCACTTGCGCCATATCCCGACTAATCACCTCTCCACAATACATCTTCGGCCTACCTCTACCCCTCTTGAACCCGTCCATAGCCAACCTCTCACACCTCCGCACTGGGGCATTTGTGTCTCTCCTCTGCATATGCCCGAACCATCTCAACCTCGCATCTTATCCTCCACCGAGACCACTCCCACACTGTCCCGGATATCATCATTTCTAATCCTATCTCTCCTTGTATGCCCACACATCCATCTCAGCATCCTCATCTCCGCAACTTTCATCTTTTGGATGTGCAAAGTCTTGACTGGCCAACACTCCGCCCCATACAACATAGTCATCTAACCACCATCGTATAGAACTTGCCTTTTAGTTTTGGTGGCACATTTTTATCGCACAAGACTCCAGAAGCAAGCCTTACTTTCATCCCCTACACCAATATGATGTGTGTCATCATCATCAATCTCTCCATTCTCTTGGATAATGGTCCCGAGATACTTGAAACTTCCTTTCTTTGGAATGACCTGAGTACCAAATCTCACCTCCACGCTTGTCTCAAGGTCGCTCCCGTTATGCACTCCAAGTATTCTGTCTTGGTCCTACTCAGACTAAACCATTTAGACTCCAGAGACTGTCTCCAAACCTCCAGCTTAGCGTTCACTCCGTTGCGGCTCTCATCAATCAGGACTATGCCATCTGCAAATAACATACACCATGACCTTGAATTTGTCGCGTTAGTCCATCCATCATCAAAGCAAATAGGAATGGGCTTAGAGGTGATCCCTGGTGCAACCCCATCATCACGGGAAAGTGATGATGAGTCTGTTCCTACTGTCCGTACCTTGGTCTTGGCTCCATCATACATATCCTTGATCGCCCTAGTGTACGCCACAGATACACCTCTAACCTCCAAACATCTCCATAGAACCTCCCTAGGGACTTTGTCGTATGCCTTCTCGAGGTCGATGAAAACCATATGTAGGTCCCTCTTCCTCTCCCTATACTGCTCCACCAACCTCCTAATAAGATGAATAGCTTCTAACCATAATGGTTAAACATAACCATTATGCAATAATAAACAATCATGATGATGATATTAAACCTTTTGAGAAGTAACAGCAGGGAATACATAGACTTCGCCTTGGAAAGAAATAGTAAGCTCACTACTCAAATCTACAGGGCTACCAATTAGAGGCAACTCTTCACCGCTACTCATATCATCAGCCTCGAATCCTCCACCTCCATATTCATCTACTCGTATTCCTATATTCATATACTCCTCTAATACTTCCATTTTCCCCCCTTCCAGAAACAAACAACTACCTATATATACATATGCATGTGTCTTTGTGTAT
Organism: Anisodus acutangulus; assembly: GCA_029783415.1. Lineage (NCBI taxonomy): Eukaryota > Viridiplantae > Streptophyta > Magnoliopsida > Solanales > Solanaceae > Anisodus > Anisodus acutangulus. The sequence goes on along the minus strand of CM056510.1, from coordinate 37,813,206 downwards.
GTATGTAGGAGCATATACAAGTGTAGAAAGATGAAAATGGTGAGGGAAACTGAAAAAAAAACCTCACACTAACTGAAATTTGTATCTGTTCTGATAATGGAAGAAAATTAATTGATTAGAATGGCAGAGAAAGGGAAGAATCTTCAAGTAATAATTTGCCTATTTTATGTTTAGTTGAAAATGGGTAAGAATTAAAGAGGGGGGACTTTTACTTGTCGTATGAAAAGACAATTGATTCATAGGAAAAGACTCAAAAGGGTAAATGAAGATGACAATTGATTACCGTGTCGAGTCACACTGCATGCACTTTTTGTCCCCCCCAGTCACAATTATGATACTCGCCGTTTATTTTTATTTTTTTTTGTCTGTTTAAAAAAAGTGTCTTTTTTTATTTAATAATTATTTTTAAATCTCAAGATAAATTTACAAATTTAAGACTATAAAATTTTAAAAATATCGCACTTCTTTAATTTAAATTCATAAAATTCAAAAATCTCTCTTTATATTTTAAACTCTATGTCTAATTAAACTAAGATTCTTAAATTGAAGCGGAGACGAAGGGAGTAATATTTTCCGAAGTAGTATAAGAATTTAGTTAGTACTAATAAGGCATTCGATTTGACATGCGGGGAAAACTAAGAAATGATCACACAAAATTTTTAAGTTTTGTTATTTACAGATTTTATTTTATTATTTATTACGTATTATTGTGAAAAAAGTAGAATTAAAAAATTTATAGTGTTGAATTTGATTTGGAATAATAAACTTATAGTAGTTTCTTTTTATGGCACACGATTTGACAAAATAAAGAAAATAAAATATATACTTCACAAGAATACAAATCAAGTACTGTAATATACGTGGACTCTCCAGATATATAGTACTAGTAGCAAAAAGAGAATAAATATATAATCCTTGCCTCGCTATTGAAATAATCACCGTTATAGTGTCAAGAAATTATACTACATATGATTCACACTTTAAGGAGGCTTAACTATAAATATTCTCTGATTAATCTGATACTATGAAAAAAAAATTACACCGACGGTGATCTGAAAATTTATGCACACGAATGATAATTGTAGACAATCAGCTTCAAAGAACCAAAAAGGGGAAAAATATGCCCGTAGCCCGTATCAGAAGCATATCTTCCCAACTAGGATGCAATGAAATTCAAATTATATGAGAATTTTAAGGAAACGAGAATGAACAAAGCAGATTAAAGTTGGCCCAGCTTCTCTCATAGACAAGAGTTCACAAAATTTGGAAGATATATGATCCAAGGCTATGCTCTCTTTTCTTCTGTTAACCAAGAAATTTCTAAGATCCGGTGACTCTCAAGGTTTGAAACAAGGTGGATAATGAGTCCAGCCTATTACCTTTCTTCACTCAAATACCAGGTTTGTCCGCGACAGGATTTGAACCCGTTCGCGTGTCAAACTTGTAACAAGTTGCTCTTACTCCTAGACAAAAACCATGGGGGCAAAAACGCGCTCTTCCACATTTGTAGTCAAACACCAAAGAGAAACTACTTTAAGATGCTTCTATGCTTACTGAGGTGTATTAGTTTGTGATACAAATTCCAGATTTCAATTACATTTGAACACCAGAATAAAACACTAGAAACTCTGAGAAACAATGTTGGATGCCTAAGAGTACAATATTTTACTATGTACAATCTAATTTTGACGGATAATACTATAGATGAATCTCAATTACTCATCTCACATCAACCTCAATTGCAACCACAATAATAGCAAGAAGGATTCTCCATCACCGTTCAGCAGTCACCATTGTGTTGTCGCCGTCTGGAGTGATGATAGCAGTAGCAGCCATGGCGTCCGAGCCATTAGGTTCACCATTGATCTAGCGGAGAGAATTGTACAACAGACATTGAGCTTTAGTAAATAAACTAAAGAATCAACCTTTTGTTTTTTGATAAGTTCTACAAAGTCAATTATCTATCCCAAGGATGAAAAAAAGAAGTGGAGATAATGTACCTGTTCACCAGATTTCGCAGTTTGATCCTGAGCTCCAGGAGTTGGAACTTTAGAAAGATCTCTTAAAATTCCCTACAGAGACAGATCGAAGAGGAGTAAAGCAGCATTCCCACCCACCAAAACCATTTAACAAATTGCAAATGAAGGAAATGACTGTTGAATGACGAGATTGGAAATTTTCTTTTAACTTGACGATGAAGGTGAAGAAAATTTGATGTGAAAAGCAAAAAGAATCGTGTGTCATGAACTTTATCAGACATCAATGTGCAAAATACATGTTGTGGCTACTAATGCGTCCCATATCAGGATAATCAATACCAAAAGCCTGCCGGGTGAGCTAACAGAGGGTTATATACTTATATTGAAGAAAATGTCCATAAGGAAGTAATTCTTAGGTGTCTTATTTCAAATGGCAAAAGAAGGAAAAAAAGAAGACAGTTTAGGATAAAGATTTCATTGCTCAGATAGACTTCCATTATTTAACTTTTGTAAGTAGGAGTTCAAACAAAAAATGAACATGGTAGAAGAATAATTCCAGAATACCTGTAAAATAAAAACACTCACTAACTCAGATGATAATTTCCTGGAGCTTGATTTGTAATAGAGCTAAAAAAAATTTGATAAAGTAAGGAGTTTCATTCACAAAAGGGCATCAAGAAGATGCATAGTTACAGCCTTAATAGAGCTTAATTTACACCTTTTAACACAAAGTAAAGGTCACATTAGAACTCCTTTTCTTTTTATAAACACATTTAAGCTCATTTTTAAATGAGCAAGGCGTCTGCAAACTTATTTCAATCTTTTTAAAGGGCTAACATTAAGGTTTGTATTATTATCACATTTAGAGTGCAGTGTTTACTATTTCTAAACATTAACTAAGAAAATGATTTTTTTCATTGAAAGTAAATGCTGATAACACTGGCCAAGTATGTATCTTGTTAATTATGAAGTCAATCATCTAAAACAACAGCCATAAAGGGATCTTGATGACAAAAGGGTAATATGTTTGTTTTTATCCTGCACACGATGGACAGGAGAAGCAAAATACCGCTATGGGAAAAGAATCATACAAGTAGAATAACTCGAAAGAACATTGAAAAAAAAAAGAAGATTAACAGCAGGCTACTTTTTTCCCAATAAAGATTAACAGCAGGCTACTTAAAAGAGAATATGGACTTCTCCCACTTTTGAACCGGGAAATCTGTGTTTCTTCGTATGGAAAGCTATGTAGTAGTAAGGAGCAGTTCTGACAGCAGAGGATTTAAGAGGAAGAGAGATAAACTACATCACTTGGCTCTCGTGTACAAGAAGGCGGGAAAGCATGTCAATCATTTGTTGTTACACTATGATTTGCACACAGGTTATTCTGTTTACTGTTTATTGAGGAATATATCCGGACTTCAGCAGGTGTTGCAGGGATAGGTAAAATCATCCTTTTTTTAAGGCTTTATTTTTGTATTAGAGTGAAAGTGTAGGAGGGGAAGCTAAAAATGGGTCAGGGGATGTGACTATTGGCTCTCATGTGGAAAATATTAAGCAAAAAGAAAAAAACATTTAAAGGAGATAAAAAACATTTTTATACACTTGAGCAGAATATTTTTTTCCTCAACCATTGGAGCACATGATATAATCCTTTGGCACTATGTTTTCACATCGAGAATTATTTGCAGATGAAGAGAATGTTTTCCATCTCTTCTCGAGAAACAAGTGGGCTATTTCTTATACGCCCAAATTGGTCAATAATATCAGAATCTGATAAATCGGACCAAATCGGTCCATTAATGGGATGCCTAATATGGTACAAAAGTTTGCTTTAGGTAATGATCCAATCAAAGGAATAATTGGAACAAGGGTATTTAACTTCTTAATTGCATTATTGATTAGAAATGAGTTTTCTAACATTTGACTACGCACCATTGAAGGATTTAGTCGCCCACTCGAAAGATAGCCCATAAAGTCACGGGAATGGTTGGATAATTGGTTTCTCTTGTTTTTTTCCTCTAAGACGGGGAATTCTAAATTAATTACTTATCTTTAATTCTTCTTTAGTTAGAAATTCTTAAAAAAATTCTATTTTTTCCTAAAGTTTCTTGAAATTTTCCATCTCGAATTTTATTCCCACGAAAGGAATGGTGAAGGTTGTTAATAAATTTTGTATTTATTACTTTTTGGTTAAAAAATGTAGTCATCAATGCATGATCTTTGTACCGAACCATATATTTGTATAGAATTCTCTACTTCTTATACATCTTGGTCTCGATCAATAAAAATGTGAATGGGTGGGAACTAACAAAAAACAACATAGATCATGGAAGCAAACCATCAAGAGGCATTTATGCCTATCCAAGTAAAAATCATAGAAATTAGTACAATTTTCAACTCAATACTAACCTTATTAGCCCACTTGAGTCCACATGCATTACAAAGAGACCTTGGGCCAGCTGGTCCACGACGCATCATAGGAGTCGATTTCGAACTAATACCGCAATGTCTACATCTGTTGAGAAATGGATGGAGAAATTTCTTAGAAAGATGTCAACTGTATCTTAATGTGATCAGTAACCTCTGAACCTTGAGACACTGTAAAATTCAATCCCCTGGTGTAAAATGAACGAGAGAGTTCTACATCAAATTCAATGACGGAACACAGAACAACTACAGAGAAGGAAGGTATAGCCTAGTGGTAACGCCCTCCACCTCCAACCATGAAGTTAGGGTGTTCGAGTCACTAAGGGAACAAAAGTGTGAAATGCCACTGTTGGCTCCTAGGTAAGGGGTATTTTTTTTATTGTTCTAGATAAGACAATTTTTTGGGGACGGTAAACATATTATCTGTCTATCTATATATATATTAAAAAGCACGAACTTCCTTGACGAAATGTCATTCGGCCTCTTTACCTTTTTATCAAATGATTTCACATTAGATAAAATAGTCATTTGCTTGTCTCCCTAATATTTAGGATTTTGGAATCAACTAAAATTTTGCTTATTTAATAGTATATCCTTATTTGAACAAGGTAAGAAATACTAATATGTAACACTTCTAAATTAATTAAAATTTTACCTTATACAAAGAAAATTCGTTGTGATTTATAAAATGAGCCAACTTGAATTCAAGTGAGTCAATCGCTTGAATAGCGAACCAAGTGACGAACTATTAAGTACTTGATTTTAAAATCCTAAGACAATTCTAACTGATGTGAGCTTATCTCTTGAAATATTATTCATTCGATGAATGCAAATTGAAGCCCTACATTAAAACGGATTTGCAACTCCAACTCTTAATTATGGAGAAGCAAATAAAACTCTACTTGGATTAGAAAAACAAATAAATTGAAAGTATTCCTAATCATACACAATTATCCTCATCTGAAGTACCAGAATTATTATTTTCTTAAATTGATTATTTGACTTTTTTATTAATACAAAACTTTATGATTTTCGTTTATTCATTATGATCTAGAAGTCTAATTTATTTAATTCTTTCGGGTATTACTCTGATCATTATATATTATATTAAAACACAATATAACACAATCTTTGAACACAAAACCACCACCATTGCCTCACAAATCAAACCTCTTTTTCTCCCTCTTCAAGTTACGATTACTGAAATAAATCACAATTATATTTGTTCATGTCCAATTTTTTTTCTTCTGTGTATTCCCTTATTAGGTGAAATCTAACTTATTTATTGACTTTGTTTGTAAAGAGGCAAAGAAAATTAAAGGGATGTCTAGCTCCAAGTTACGACCACGAGAATAACAATCGATAGTTAATCCCCTTATTATTTCTTCTTATTTTTCTTTATATTTTCTCATAAGCAAACTAATCTCTTGTGGCTTTATTCACATAGATATAGGGAAGCGGAAAAAAACAATGGAACTATCTGAAGTGCACCAATGTAACATAGACGGGAAGGGAAACACGTTTGTTGATCGGTGGGCCGATCCTTGGGGCCTAAAGAAATTATGAAGCACTAAGAAAAGAAGACCTAAAGAGTATAAAGCAAATTTGTTTGTATGAATTATGGGATTTTAGTTCATAATTGATTGCTTTGTGATTGATTTAATTCCTGCCTGTAGTAAATTTTTTATTTATTTATGCTTTTATATAGGGAACATTGTATGATTGCAACTCTGCTTGATGGAGTTTTATGTCAAATGAAGTTCTCAGGAGTTGCATCGTTTTTTAAGAATGCAATTATGAATCTATAATTCATAATACTGTTTTTTTTAGATGAAGTAAAAGTTTCATTGCCAGCATCAAGTAGATGCAAAAGATAGTACAAGATATTGCAAGTAAGCTCACAAAAAATGAATATTAGCTCCTTAAACAGAGATGGGTATTCCAGGACCAGGGAACTAATAAACTGCAAAAGAATTTCTGGGCTATCTACTATAATTCTTAATACTGTTAAAGGAAAGAAGAACTATTTTATGTTTATTCATCGACACCAATGGTAACATCCCCAGCCCCCACCCCCCACATCGACACACCACCACTACCACCACCGACCGCCGACGCTATGCCGACCGCCGACCATCGGCGACCAAGTACGCCACCCTAGCACTGATGTCATCTGTTTTCTCTTTCTTCCACCTTGCTACTCTTTCTCTATCTGCCCGCCACCACCGGTGGCCGGAGTTGTATCGTCGCCGGTGACTACCACCACCGACCACTGACTGCCGACGACAGGCGACCAGGTACGCTGCCTGTTCCTCTCTCTTTCTCTTTCTCCCCCCTTTCTACTCTTTCTCTATCTTTCCGCCACCACCGGCAGCCGAAGTTGTACCGTCGCCGGTGATTATCAACCGAAACTGTCGGAGACCACCATCACCTCCAGTGGCCGCCGCCGCCGAAGACTAGGTTTCTTCGGGTTCTCAGGCTCAAAACAGAAACCCTACAGTGGGTTTCGGGTAGGGCTGGCAATGGATCGGAGGTGGATCGGGTAGAGCTCAATCCGCCTCCACCCGCCAACAATCCATCCACCACCCGACCCATCCATCACCCTATTTTTTTTAATCCACATCCGATCCACCCATCATCCACGGGTGAATCGGGTGGATCGGGTGCTTCGCGGATGGAAGCGACGAAGACTTATGAAAATTGATCGATACTCAAGTCTTGTAGGTAATTTATGACAGTTAATAAATATGTCAGTTCAAATGTCACCCGAATCCGACCCGATCCGTCACCCGATTAAATCCATGTTTTGTCGGATTTTCATCCATATAATCGGGTCGGGTGGATCGGATATCCATCGGGTTAGGATGAAATTGTGAGCCCTAGTTTCGGGCAAGTTTACATAGTTACTCGAGTTTCCGGCAGTGAACAGTAATCTCCGGCGAACAGACATTTGCACAACGAAACAGTGATTTTTGGCAGCAAGCAGGTTAGATTCACCTGGAGTTGGTACCTCCAGGTGCCCGTATTCATTCTTTGTCATTACCTTCGTAGTTAAATTTTGTCTGCTTTGTTGTATTGTATATTAACTTTACATTCTTGCCGTTACTAGTCTTCTCCTTAGCTATATCAGTTTTTCGTAGGGGCTAGACTTGCACCTAGATTCTTGTTAATTTGTGTTAGTCGCATTGATTTGTGTGTCGCATTGATTTTTGCTTATTTTAGGGTAAATAGTTAATTAGTCTATAGCTGCTTTAGTGGCTTTGACGACTGATGGTAGACTAGGGTCATGTTCTCGGTTGGGGACGGGGGCGAGGGTTAGGGGGGTAAGCGGGGTAGGGGCGATGTTAAGCTGAGAATAAGGTCTTGAAACACTGGAACTTTAACAGGGAAATCCATAGAGCTAGTTAAGATTCTTAAGAAGAGAGATTAATATAGCATGTGTCCAGGAGACCAAATGGGTAGGACCTAAGGCTAAGGAGGTGGACGGGTATAAGTTATGGTTCTCGGGTAGGTCGGGGTATAGGAATGGGGTAAGCATTTTGGTAGACAGCGGGCTAAGGGACTAGGTGGTAGAGGTTAGGAGGGTCAACGACAGGATGATGGCGATTAAGTTTGTAGTTGGAGGGTCCACTATGAACATTATTAGTGCTTACGCGCCGCAGGCGGGCTTGGCCGAAGAGGAGAAGAGGCGTTTTTCGGGGGATTTGGACGAGGTGGTGTCAAAAGTATCACCCACTGAGAAGTTATTTGTGGGAGGGGATTTCAATGGACATATCGGGTTCCGGGGGGCTACGACGACGTGCATGGAGGCTTTAGCCTCGGGGACAGGAATGGGGGAGGCGTCTCACTTTTGGAGTTCGCTAGAGCTTTTGGGTTGGTGATAGCCAATTCGAGGTTCCTGAAGAAGAAGGAGCACTTGGTGACTTTCCGTAGTTCGGTGGCTAAGACTCAGATAAACTTTGTGCTCCTTAGGAAGGTTGACAACGGTCTTTGAAAAGACTGCAAAGTTATTACAAAGGAGTGTCTTACAACCCGACATAAGCTTTTGGTGATTGATTTAGAGATCAAGATGGAGAAGAAGAGAAGGGTTGTGGATGACAGGTTAAAAATCAAATGAGGAGTTTGACCATGGCTAGTGCAAAGGAGATGAGGGAGAGGTTGACGGCCAAGGGGATTGGGGGAGTAGTGGGGATGCGACCAGTATGTGGGACAAAACGGCCAGTTACATCCGGGAGGTGGCTAGAGAACTGTTAGGGGTCTCGCGGGCTAGCCGTGGTGGGCATCGAGGGGACTGGTGGTGGAATGGTAAAGTTCAAGAGAAGGTGGATGCGAAGAAAGTGGCGTATGCGAAATTGATATAAAGCAATGATGAGGTGGAGAAGTGGACGAATAGAAAACTGTATAAAATGGCGAGGAAGGAGGCAAAGCTAGCAGCCACGGCAGTGAAAACAGCAGCTTTTGAACGCCTATACGTGGAATTAGAGGGAAAAGGCGAAGATAAGAAGTTGTACAGACTAGCCAAGGCGAGGGAAAGGAGGGCCCGTGACTTAGATCACGTGAGGTGCATCAAGGACGAGGACGGCAAAGTACTGGTGGAGGACGCGCATATTAGGCAGAGGTGGCAGTCTTACTTTCATAAACTCTTGAACGAAAAATGAGATAGTGACATTGTGTTGGGGATCTGGAGCAATCTATAAGGTACCAAATTTTGGGTATTGTAGAAGCATTAAGGTTGAGGAGGTGAAGGGTGTTATTCGCAGGATGCGCAGGGGACGAGCGACCGAGCCTGATGAGATTCCAATTGAATTTTGAAAGAGCACAGGCAAGGCAGTTTTGGAGTGGCTGACGAAATTGTTTAACGTCATTTTTAGGACGGCGAGAATGCCCGAATAATGGAGGTGGAGTACAATGATTCCTTTGTACAAGAACAAAGGTGATATCCAGAGTTGCAACAACTATAGGGGTATCAAGCTGCTGAGCCACACTATGAAAGTTTGGAAAAGGGTTGTGAAGATGAAGGTGAGAAGAGGTGTGTCCATTTCTGAGAACCAGTTTGGATTCATGCCGGGGCGTTTGACCATAGAAGTCATCCATCTTATTAGGAGGTTGGTGGAGCTGTAGAGGGAGAGGAAGAGAGACTTACATATTATTTGCATCGACCTCGAGAAGGCATACGACAAAGTACCTAGGGAGGTTCTTTGGAGATGTTTGGAGGCCAAAGGTGTACCTGTGGCGTACACTAGGGTGATCAAGGATATGTATGATGGATCCAAGACCAGGGTACGGACAGTAGGAGGAGACTCGGAGCACTTTCCTGTGATGATGGGGCTGCACCAGGGATCAACTCTTAGCCTATTCTTATTTGCCTTGGTGATGGATGGACTGACGCGACAAATTCAAAGGGAGGTGGCATGGTGTATGTTATTCGCAGATGACATAGTCCTGATTGATTAGACTCGCAGTGGGGTGAACGCTAAGTTGGAGGTTTGGAGACAGACTCTGGAGTCTAAAGGGTTCAGGCTGAGTAAGACCAAGACAGAATACTTGAATTGCAAGTTCAACAACGGGAGCGATCTTGAGACGTGCGTGGAGGTGAGGCTTGATACTCAGGTTATTCCAAAGAAAGGAAGCTTCAAGTACATCGGGTCTATTATCCAAGGGAATGGAAAGATTGACGACGATATCACACATCGTATTGGGGTAGAGTGGATGAAATGGAGGCTTGCATCTCGAGTCTTGTGCGACAAAAAGGTGCCACCAAACTAAAAGACAAGTTTTAGAGTGGTGGTTAGACTGACTATGTTGTATGGGGCGGAGTGTTGGTCAGTCAAGGCGTCACACACCCAAAGAATGAGAGTGGAGGAGGTGAAGATGTTGAGATGGATGTGTGGGCATACAAGGAGGGATAGGGTTAGAAATGATGATATCTGAGGCAGAGTGAGAGTGGCCTCGGTGGAGGATAAGATGTGAAAAGCGAGGTTAAGATGGTTTGGACATGTGCAGAGAGACACAAATACCCCAGTGCGGAGGTGTGAGAGGTTGACTATGGACGAGTTCAGAAGGGGTAGAGGTAGGTCGAAAAAATATTGAGGAGAGGTGATTAGACGGGATGTAGCAAGCACAACTTACTGAGGACACGACCTTAGATAAGGGGTTGTAGAGGACACAAATTATGGTAGAGGGGTAGTAGGTAGTCGAGCGTAGTCCTACTTACGCTTACAAACCGGTAGTTGTAGTGTTATTACTGTAGGCCCGCTTAGCATATTATACGAATAGGCGTAGTATTGCTTTATAGTCTTCTGTAGTTGTATTTCTTATACTATGCGTTCTTTAATGTACTTGGTTTATCTCATTTATCTACGTTAGTTACTGCTTCTTCCTTTTTTTCAGGATGTGCTATTATGGCGTATTCACATTTGCTATCAGCATTTGCATACTGCTTTAAATTTTTAAATTTTTAAATTTTGACCGGGTCTGACTGTTTTTTTTCCTGCTTTTTCTGCTTTGCATGTCCTGAGCCGAGGGTCTCTCAGAAAGAACCGCTCTACCTACCAAGGTATATGTAAGGTATGCGTACACTCTATCCTCCCCAAACCCACATTGTGGGATTTCACTGGGTATGTTATTGTTGTTGTTGTTGTTAAGTATAAAAACTTGTTATAAGTAAAAGGGAACAATACATTTTTTACTGATTGGCGCAATACATACGTGCAACGCACGTACATTAAAACTAGTAAGTTGAACAAAGGAAAAGCAACTACTACAGAAATACAGAAATTGGAACTCACGATGTTTCCTGTTCTTCTTGACCAGAGCCTTCATTCCAATCTGCAGAAGAAGAACCTGCTTCGTCAGATATTGACTTTGCAGATGTAAACTGACCCTTCTTACGCTGCATCCTGAAAATATAACACAGATCAGATGAGACAATTGAACATGAACAAAGAAAAAGACGTAGTTTAAACCATAATTATTTTGTAGGAACTTCAACTAACAAGCCTGATGAAAATATAGACAAGGACCAAAATTTACTACTTCAAAAAAACATAATGGACCCCATAACCCCTCCCTCTAGAAGTATGGAGAAAAAGAAAACACAAAATAAATCACATTGACTAGAGAAAGAACTAACATAACATCTAAGGATATCTGCACAACTTGCATGGTCAGATATCACAAAATCTAGCTAAATAATAGCGCATTTATATCACAGCATTACCAGCAGGAAATAACAAAAACTTGTAACGATAGGTATAAGAAGCAAAAACCCATAGAAAAGAGTTGAAGACACTATAAACAAGTATGCCTTAGCAAGGAGAAACCTATCACTTTCTTTCTGAAAACTTGATATGCATTTGGCCATGTCTTTTGAAAAGATACCTTATGCCGGCATCCAATGTGCATAATGCTGGCATCTAGGGCCAGAAGAAAAGAATGTACCACACTAAACAACTGCCTTTCCAACTCTTATTGTCAACTAAAGTTAGAAGGTCAAGCTCAATTAGTCCTATCAATCATTAGCACACAGGATAGGCAATTACGAATGGGACACAATCGCGACAAACATCAATTTGCGCGTTATCTCTACCAGTTCCAAACATGGTTCAATCAAGCAGACAAGACAACATCATGCATGAAAAACTGCAGCATTATTACCTCATCGCAACTTCCTTCCGCACAGTATAACGGATCTTTTTATCAAAACACCGTTCTTTCCTCTTTTCCCTAAAACGATTTAAAGAAGCAGCTCTTTGCGGTTGATTCAATCTTCCAGGAAAGTCACCTGAAGCCTGTGGATATTGCAGAAGAAGTGCAATAACTGATTACAAACCACCAGACTGTTAAAAGAATGTAAGCTGGTGATAAAGATGAATACCCTCTGATTTTGGGGAGCCACACTAACAGTAGGGATGCCAGCAGGGACTTCGTATCCCCCCAACAATAACAGCACCGCTTGAACCTAAAACTCGATAAACAAAAAAACAGAATTTGCCCCTATTAAGATGATTGTAAATATCAATTTAAACCCACTAAAGTATAATTGAATTCCACTACCAGAGGCATATACTAAACAGTGTTTTACAAGCGAAAAGCACAAAAGAGCAATAAGGACCGTGGAGCTTGAAGCGACAAGTAAAGCGCATGCTCCTTTGAAGTGAAGCACACAATTCTCAACATTAAAAAAAGATCTAATGTATATGAATCTAGTATTATAACAATCAAATTGCAATTGAAATAACTATTTTCAGTGTCCATTAATCCAACTCTTCAAAGAATCAACCGCTTCTCATGGTGATCACTTTGCAAATCATTTTTTAAAGTGCATACTTCTATGAAGCGCATGATTTCACCCATGAAGCGATAAGCCGATAACCCCTCGCTTGGCATCACTGCAACCAGTGAGAATCACTCCTACTCGTGGAGGATAAAAAAGACCAGCATGACCTCTTTGCTTCAAAAGTTAATCAATATCAACCAATTCACCAAATCAAATAAAACCTAATCTCAGAAACCACCAATTTCCAAGTCTTGAATCACCTCAACTCCAAATGTCAAGTGAGAGTGAGGCAAGAACTTTTGGCCAAATATAGAATTACCATTTACCCCCAATTCCAAAATTGAAAATCTTTAGCCTGAGTCACTCAATCTCTTGTACACAGCACACATTACATAAAGACAGCAAGATTCCAAGGAACATACAACAATAACACCAGTGTAATCACACAAGTGGGGTCTGGGGAGGGTAGTATTTACGCATATCTTACCTCTACCTTTGAGAAAGAAAGTAGAGAGGTCGTTTCCAACAGACCCTTGGCTCAAAAAAAAATGAAAAGAAGGCATTTTAGCACTATTCCAAGTAACATACAAACATTATAAAGAACAACAATACTGCTAAAATAAAAAGAAAACACCTTTTCAGCTAAACTCATAAAGAACACACACTACACAAAATAAAGGGCAAACATTTTTAGCAAGCATAAGTAGAAAGGTCAATAGGGCAAAGTAAAGGAAATACTCCCTTTGTCCCAATTTATTCGACATACTTTCATTTGTAGTCCGTCCCAAATAAAATGACACATTTAATTATTTATCAACAATTTAACTTTTAAACTTTATATTTTATGTTTAACTTAGGTTTGTTTTATACCACAAAATTCAAACTTAAACTTCGTGGTCGTAGTACCTTTTCAGGTGAAACGGCATCGAAAACATAAACTTCGCCTTGAAACGACAGCGTAAGCTGATCAGAAGCACCACTACCAACAGCAGCAGCAATAGGAACAATTTCTGAAGGTGGACAATATAAGGCGTTATCCACACCGTTCATGGGACCCTCCATCGACGCGCCGTTGTTGTGAAGCGCGTGAGAATGAGAGTGATGATGCTGGTCGTAGCGAATGTGAGGAGTAGGGTTGTCTCCTCCACCACCAGCAGTGCCGGTGGCGGCGACGTCGTCATCGTCGTCGTCGTCGTCGATCTGGTGTGTATCTTGGTGGTTCATTGTATCCCGTCCGTACATGTTAGCTCTTCGATTTGCTTCTTCCATTTCTGACGTCTTTAATATTTATTTTTCTAATAAAAAATAAAATAACTACTGTATAGTAGTACGATATTACCCCGCACTGCCAGCTCATACCTAACAATATCCAAACAAAACCCGAATCCTTAAGCCCAAAAATAGGGGGTCGACATCATTTTTGGAATTAAATAAACAACAATTTTGTATGCTAATTACTAAACTAAACTTTAGTACACTCCTATTTCAGAATAATATTGGTTCGACTATTTATATTTGTAAATACTTTTTCTTTTTGATTTCCAACCTATTGTTCAGTACCCACATTGAGATCAGATTATATCATGATTCGCGTCGCGTAGGTCTTATTCGATGAAAATTCATACTCAAGACGTGAACCCGAATACCTCTGATTCAGGAAGGGACATATACTTTAGCATTTGAAATATTAGTGAAATAAGTAAAATATTTCAAGTAAAACAGTAATGATTTTTGTTTACGGTATTTCAATTTTGACAAACTCTTATCACAAGTGAATGTTCATATTTAAATACAATTTTTAACTTTTAAATACTCTTTATTAAGTTGAAGTTCATATGTTTTCTAGTTATGTGCTACTGTTGCGTGGCTCCTTTTGAGCGGTTTTTTTCTTGATGATTTAAATGCTACAACACTTCTCTATCATGTTATGAAATGAAAGTGCATATCTTTATCTTTATGCAACATTTCTTTCTTCTGATGACTTGATGTTTCTGTTGAATGATTGAATCCACAAGTACTAGCTTGATTACCGCCTAAGATGAGAGGATGGTATCAGTTTCAAACTTTCAATTAAAACGTTGTCCAAACGCCTACTTAGTAGGAGTGTTCAAGAAAAACTAATAAAACTAGTCAAATTGAAAAACCAACATATACTTGGGTTTGATCCATTTCGAGTTAATTTTATTTAAAGAAATCATTATTACTTGGTTTAGTTTGCTTTCCCTTTTACAATATATACCTTTTACAAAAAGACATTATAAGGAAACATATTTATTTTTAATAATCGTTTTCAAAAAAAATCACAACTGTTTTCATAATTTTCTCTTCTTTCTTTTCCTCTTTAGTCCGAGGCTCTAATTTAACCAGCTGTTCCATATTCTTCTTGAAACTGTGATGATGTTATATATATTAAATATATTTAGTATTATTTAATAATATTCAAAATAAGAAAGAGACTAATCTGATTAGTCATGTCCTTTCTAAAAGCTGTGTCCAATCATTTGAATTGGTACCAACTTCTAACCATTACAACAGTTGAAGTTTTCCTATAAAAGGGCTTTTTCATATAAGCTTAGCCTGAAGAAAAAATTACAACTCTCTCTTCCTCAATATTCTGTCATTTCCAATTGAAAACATATTCGGTCATTTTTCTTGTTTCCTTCTTTCAAATCTTTCTTTTTCTATTGAATTGAATTCTTGTGGTGGTAGAAATTAAAGAGTGCAACTTTAATTTTTAGAGTAGGCATTGTATTCCGGGGATGGACTTTTCCGTTAACCACTTGCACATTGTGGGAAAATTTGTTGGATATGTAAAGCAATACGGAAAGTAAATAAATATTACAAGTGTTCGAAAGGATAAACAAATAGCCAATATTCAGAACTACCGCAAGCTTGTTGAATCTTGATAATCTGAAATCAAGAAACACTAAATCTAGATTGTTACAATTGTGGATGAGTCGAGAGATGGCTCTATGTCTTTAAGACAAGATTGCCCCGTATATATGCTTTTACGTTAACGGACAATAGTCTCCCAAGATAAAACAACAACTAATCAACACTAGAAAGCAAATAGGTTGATTCTGACGAAGAAAACAAACACAAAACGACTTGCTAAAGAATGGAAAAGGAAGGAAGAGTTTTCTGTTTGTCCACACATTTCTGCTGGTCACGTTTTTTGACAGAATTTCAGTTGTTCTCTGTGTATATGTATATTGTAGTCTCATTTTTTCAGTCACCTCAATTGAGCCAAAATGCTCCAATATATAGCATAAGGGGAGAGACTCCTCAACTGCCAAGTAATGACCATTAGTGAGGGAATTAATCAGCCAAGTAATGACTGTTTATGGAGGGAGTTAATCAGCCAAGTAATGACTGATTTAATGTGCATCTTGAAGGAGCTTTTAGGGAGGTGATTAAGTGCAGATTAATGGTTTTAACGTTCCAAAAACCAACCCAAACGGTAGGCAGAAACTTTTTGCCTTCCGTCGTTCCCAATTTCAGCTTTCCAGAAACTTCAGGGATCAAACTGTAAATATTAAATAATTTGGGGGTCTATCAGAAGAAGCCCAAGACCCGAGATTCGAGCCAGGACCTGACGGGACGGGCGGCGGCGGCGGCGCGCGTGTGGGCTTAGCCTCAAACCAAAGCACATCTAGGTCCTCCCTCCTTCAAACACATGGGTTACCCATTGGGGTCCCAAACCCTTAGCCAATTTTGAGACTTATAAAGAGAACAATTCTTCATTTTCCCACTGATGTGGTAGATTTGTCCCACACCATATTTTCATGCCTCAAACACCTTACTTCGTGGACCAATATCTCTTTCATTTCTCAACAAAATTTGACGATTCTTGGCCCTACGGTCATCTACTCACTTGGTAGATTATGCACGTGTGAAGAGACAAAGCCTCCAACATGCGGAACCCTAGTGTTTAATTCATTAAATATGGGTGGACGCACCTCCCCACCAAAGACAAATTTCCAACAAAATTACTATCCTAAAGATAATTTTCTGGAAGCGTCTGCCTATTCATTCCGTATTTTCCATTGAATTCTCTTTTATGATTTCTCTCTTTAATTTATTTATTAGATTTGTCTTACACAAAGTTACTCCATTATATCTAGTTTGAATATTCTACAACAGATGATGGAAAAGGTGTGCCTTGAATAGGCTTCGTTTAATCTTTAAAAGAGAACCATCAAAATTTCACAACGTGGGTCTGAGGAGGGTAGAGTGTACACTGACCTTACATCTAAAGGTAGAGCGGAAAAAGAGAAGTATTAGTTGCATAATAAAAAAAGTATTTCTCGTCATTAATATTTTTGCTCCTAAGTCCTAACTTTTTATGGTGAAACTAGTAGAAATTGCATGGTTCTTTTTAACTTCACTCAAGGTATAATGACTTGGATTAATGATGCTTGGAATCTGTACATGAAAAGTGAGATAATGTCCTTACATGCACGGAAAGAAGAAGAAAAAACGTGTATGTGCATTTAAAGCATTGACTATGTACCTTGATTGTTTATTTTAATAGGACATAAATAGTAGTAACGGTTATTTAATTATGAAAAGTAAGCACAAATCATATGTTTGAACAAAGTAACAACCTTGTGATACAATATATTCGTATTGTACAGGTATATGGAAAAAATCAAACAAACTGAAAAAAGAGATTTCATTGGTTTAATCTGGTTTATACATTTAGAGAATGAAATAACAATAATTAGTTAAATTTAAGTACATCTATATACATCGCATGATTATGAGATGTCCGAATAAAAACTGACGGTTTCATTTAAAATTGATTGTTTATAAAAACTGACGTATTAATTGCTTAATGTCTGGTGCACAAGTTGCATATAGTAATAGCCTGTCCTTTCTATAGGAACTGTACAAATATATATTTAATAAATGAGATCAAAATTTAATATTGTGGAACAATTAGGATATCGAAATTCTATCCATAGGTCCTCCGTAAGTACCACATGACAACTACACATCAGTCTCAAATAAATTGAGATAAGCTATATTCTCAACTTATATTCACCCAGGCCTACATTATACAAAATAAAAATAAAAATACTTAATATTTCTCTATATTTTCTATTGGCATAAAAATCTCGGTATGACCACAAGTATCACATATATGGAGAAAGTTTATCATTTCACTCAAACATGAGATAAAAGCACATACCCCATATTGTGGGAATTCACTGAGTAGATATGAGATAAAAGCAAATAAAGATGTCAACTAATCCCCTATCAAATGAAAGAATAAACGCTTGCGCATGTTAACGCATTATAAAGGCATAGTCAATTAGATATACCAAAGAAGAAAGTCTTATTTCCCAAGGTATTCTCAAAAGACCAAAAACTATTGTTCTGTCTTTAAAAAAAAACCTGAGGGACCACATCACATAGTATACAAAATATCTTATGGATGATTGGCTACTTGATAAAAGTAAAATTGGCTGTTGATAGAGATCTAACTGTACTAGTTCAGTTTACAAAATTGGGCTCGCATTGATAAGTTCACGGTGATTCAGTTAGTATGAATGCCTGAAGGAGGCTCTGAGCTGCCTGGGTTTCATCTGGGGTCCCAGATATCACAATAACCGTATCAGTTGTTCCAGGACGGGGCTCATGTACCATGACCTTTGCTCCTGAAATCTGATTAAATTACGCAGAACGATTAAACACCAGCACAAAAATTAATGAAGTACAAAGAAATATGAGTTTAAGAATCATGTGCACCTTCCTCAACACCAATTAATACAGGCAAAAGGCTAATATACCTGTCTTAAACGAATTAAGTTGCTCCCGTTCTCCCCATACACAGAGCTGATAACGTTTTCAGGAACCAAGATCTCCAGAGTCGTATTGGTCACAATGGCAGATCTGCTTCCACTGCAAGCAATAGAAAAATGCAAGAAGGGACTTTGAGATAATCTTATACTATATATTTTCTTCAAGTCTATAATGACCATTTAGAAAATCTAGACAGGGCAAATTTTCATATAAATCATATTACAGGGAGTCCACCCTCGTAATTACTCCAGGTCACAGGTGAAAAAGTATCAAGTGCTTGTGAAGTAGTGCAATACACCGACCTTCCAAGTTCTATGCCGCCTTTAACTGAATTAGATCCTTTGCCGACATCAAAAGCACCTCTTTGGTTTACTCCTTGTCGTGTCTGATAGCAAAAGCCACCGGAAATGTTTAAAGATAAGTCAGTGAATATATATTAAACAAATTTGAACATTAAAAATTCAGCAGTTCACTACCTGTGATGACCACAGCCCTGGTGATGGAGGATGATCCATCTTGTTGGAAAGTGCAAGGTTATCAATAGACTGCGTTAATTCATAATGCTGATTGATACCATGTGAGACACCACTAGACCGATGAAATCCAAAAGGAGGTTCCTTCATTTGGCCGGAAGGACTACTTTCAGGTGCCACCGAAGAGCTGTTTCTCCTGACCCCAGAATTTGACACCTTCGTTGCCAAGAGGCTATCACGCAACCGACCAGTGACATTTCGTAAAGCATCTTGTACGTTTACAAACTCACCTACAATCTAAACAACAATACAACCTCAGTGCAACAGAAACGCCAAAATGTCTGATTTTCTATAGATTGATTTGAATAGTTCCGAAAACCCACAAAAAGGACATATCAGAATCTCCCTTCAATACCTATGACAAGAAGCGGATATTTCGGAGTTCATTTATTTTTTATTAGATAAATATTTAGAAGCTCACTTTCAACCTTTAAACCTTTTCTTTTGATTGGTAAAGATGCACAGTTTTCACCATGAATGGAGAAAAAAATGCTTTTGAATGGTAATCCATGTTCCACTAACCAAATATCCTAAATTAGTAAAATTGTGGAACTTCTCAAGCACCAAATATTGCATCATTGAGTATTGTTTTTCTCTTGATTCTACGAAACCATGTTTGAATATACACGGGCAAAATCAGCAATCTCCAGCGAAAAGATTAACAAAGACAAAGCTGCGACTCATGATGATCTTGACAGTGTCTACTAAGCACCAACAGATAAGCTTTTCGCACCGACTCAGCTCAAATATATTAAAAGAGAAGTGCCAAAATAGTTGTCTGTATTAACAAACCTAAATTTTTTTCCCTTTTCCAAAGAAATTTCAGGAAAGCTCACAAGAGACTTACATATTAAAAGGGCAGCCCGGTGCACTAAGCTCCCGCTATGCGCGGGTTCCGGGGAAGGGCCGGACCACAAAAGACTTACATATTGTGTAACCTAAAAGTGCATTACCCTAATATTTTGACATCAAGTGTATACCACTCAGAATTAATGCACCAGTTCAGACTAGTACATATCCTGAATATTTGGTCAGATACAATGTACCAATCAATTACTGTAATTAACTAGTTGAGACCACTCATTTGCATTTGAAAATGCCGTTCTAAAGAACTAAGCTAATGGAATATCATTCAAGTAAAACTGACTGAAGATTGCTATGCATGACTGAGAGAACTAAATTTTTGAGCTTCAACAGAGCAAACTGAAACTTAAGTCATATAATTTAATCACTACTCTAGCTTCGGATTGTCCGGACCATTTTCAGTAGGGTATGAGTCAAACCTAGATCAACTAAAATGGAAATTGTGATAATTATGACACGGACAATTTACTCAATTTATCCCAAAAAGGATAATTTACTATTAAACTTAAAAGGTAAATGGTACGACAGATAATGCTGCCTACACGCGAATTAGCTCCCGAGGTTGAGCAGTCTAATTTCACTACAGGATTTGCGAATAAATGATGTGTTGGGCCACCTCGAATTGCGTGAACCGCATGAGGAAGACCCACAGGTACGTCATCTGGGAATCTGGTCGAAAAATCGGCCGGCGCCACCCGACTAGAGGGACTGAGAAATTAATTGAGTACAAATCTTAGCTTCAAGCTTTACCTTATTCAGATCCTTCGGAGCGATCGTCCGGTCACTAAATGAAGTCCTCCGTTTCTATCAGAGGTGCT
This sequence comes from Anisodus acutangulus, assembly GCA_029783415.1. Lineage (NCBI taxonomy): Eukaryota > Viridiplantae > Streptophyta > Magnoliopsida > Solanales > Solanaceae > Anisodus > Anisodus acutangulus. The sequence goes on along the minus strand of CM056510.1, from coordinate 37,792,496 downwards.
GACCCACAATGAGGCATATGTGACTAAATTACTTATAGATATATGATACATTAGTAAAAGTATTTCTAAAGTTTGAAGATAAGAAAGACCAAAGGCTGAATAATCTCACCTGTACAACTTCATCATTGACTGAGACACACTTAGGAACTTGGTCACCTCTAAACAATCGTATGCTGGTACCTGTCTCCTTCCTGATCTCTGAAATTATTGCGCCTCCCTTACCCAATAAACAACCAACTTCGCTATGTGCCACTACAAGTCGAAATGTAATTAGCGATCTTGTGCCCAAATTCATCCCAGGGCCAGCGTCCAGAATCCGATCAAAAACAAGAACAACAGCGGTTTGTGCTGGAGATTTCCGTAATTCTAGATTCTAGATAAAAAATAAAAAAAAGGAAAACTAAATCACTTGACCCACATACTACAGATAAAAAAATAACCAAGACAAAAGAACATCCAACTAACCTCTAATGCAGTAATAGTTACCATTCGCTCGTTGCAGTTAACAACATTTGGCCCAACAGCAATGCTTGCTCCGCTGTCATTCTGAAGAGCCCTAACAATTGCTCCACCCTTTCCAATTATAGACCCTACCTTATCATTTGTGCAGAGAACCCTAAAAGCAACCTCTTGTAATGGCATTTTTGAATCAATGCTGGAAAATTTGTCACCATCTGAGAAAGAGCTTGTGGTTATTGGCTGTGACATCGAACTCCTTTGTGCAGGTAGATCAACTGGCTGAGGTGGCAAAATCTGCGATAAATCTAACTCAAATGGTGCATTCTCAACTGTTCTATTCCTATCAACAGAGAAGCAATCTTGAAGGCGGCGACTGACAGCAACAAGTGCTTTCTTGACAGCCAGAATATCCCCTTCTATCTGCCATTAACCAACAATTAACACATCAGAAATCTTCTGTCATATTCACTGTGCTGCTACCATTTAGTTAAAGAAATTCAAATTATAACATAGATTTTCTTGGTAGATTTTTGCAAAAGTACAGAGCTAAGAGTTTAAGTTTTTGCATCAACGCTTTAAAAAATTACTACGCATTTACATTTTCAGTAAGGGTCATGCTACTCTCTTTCGGTGTATACAGTTGCTGCAATTACCAGGGGTCATGATAGCAGGAAATTATAACATGTAAAAATAGGATTATTCTGAAGGAGTAGCTCAAAAAAATTCACAAACTTTTACACTTCACTATTAACGCTTTTGCAGCTCTACTACAAGCTAAAATCATTCTTGCTGATGATTTGCACTGTTTGAAATTGACAACTTGATTCTTCAAAATAGAAGGGTGGAAGAAAACTGAAAACTACGGAAGGCGACGTCATTGTATGCTACTTAGCAATACAAATTGTTTTGTTTGTGGACAAGTGATACATGGATTATAGTGCAAGATATGGATCGTAATAATGTGATTAAAAGTAACTACATTACATCGATATATTCGGACAATCTTGTGCGCAGGTAACTAAATTACATCGATGTATTCGGACAATCTTGTGCGCACGTGACTAAATTACATTGATGTATTCGGACAATCTTGTGCGCAAGCGCAAGTAACTAAATTACATCGATGTATTCGGACAATCTTGTGTGCAGGTAACTAAATTACATCGATGTAGCCGGACAGCTTGTGCGCAAGCTCAAGTAACTAAATTAAATCGATGTATTCGGACAATCTTGTGCGCAGGTAACTAATTACATCGATGTATTCGGACAATCTTGTGCGCACCTCGATTGTTGGATATTTGGTCTTCATATTAAAAGCTAAACCTTGTATTTGGTTTTAAGGATGAAGATCTGTTAGCAATAATAGGTTAGATTATATTCAAATCTTATTCAAACTAGTATTGGTTTCATAAAGGTATGTTATAACAAAATAATTAGCTTAATATAATAAAAATTAAATAAAGTAATAATTGTCAATTTTTAGTATCTCAAATAGGGCACTTCGAGGAAAGTTAAATTGGAGATATACTAAAATAGGAGATAAGTAAACTCTTTTGACATGAAAATTCCATGTTAAGCACTTGATTTTCTAATCAGCTTATGTTAAACACTTTCTTATAATTCAAAAATCAATACTACAAACATTATTACAAACAAAAACGATAATAAGTAAGAGATCGTTAACTAAACAATAGCTTAAAGGTTTTGGCTATTTACTTGATCTAATATTGCTAGTATGTGTACGGTTAGCAATATTAGAACAACATTTAGTACCTCTCTTCCCGCGTAAATATTATTACCATAAATAAATCCTGAAACTATGCCCGTTACACATTTGAATATGTGTACGGTTATCCCACAACGGATTTCAGTACGAAATCACACACTGGTGTAGTTGTCGGTTTTATTTATGGTAATAATATTTACGCGGGAAGAGAGGTACTAGATGTTGAGTGTATTTCCTCCTATACCTCTAACCAAATGAGCCCTAACGACATCACAATGAAATCACGCGGGAAACATCAAATACAAGGCAATACACTTACAAATCATGCATATAAAATCAGCTACAATTACAAATAGTTCACCTTGTTAGTGTCAGTTTAAACAAGTAAAATATACGAATCATGATAAATATCTGCCCAATTTGATTGTCTATTCTTCCTGACAAGATAACTAGAAAACCAAAGCTATTAACTAAGCCTTAATTACCTCGACAATTTCATCATTGGGCGAAGCACAAGATAGCAACTTATCTGAACTTAATACTCTAATCCTACATCCATTTTCTTTTCTTATTGCATCAATTACTTTTCCACCTTTGCCCATCAACGCACCAACCTGACTACCCTTCATTAATAACCTACACGAAACCACATTCTCTGCGCCGAAAACTACTCCATTGTTTTCCTCTGTTACTTCTATCACCCTCTCAAAAACCCTAACAAGTGCTTCCTGTGCAGCCGAAACCTCAATTTCATCTTCATCCCAATGCTCATCTCCAATGGGGCCCGAGAGCCTTATCTTCTTGTTCACTGAAGCGGAGGCTACAACGACGATGAGTCGGTGGTGGTCTGAGTTCGGTGTGGATACATCAACATGAATTTTTGCGGAGGTGTCTTGTTGAAGCTGTCTGATGATGGAACCTGATTTTCCGATGACTCCTCCTACACGAGAAGCATGGCAGAGGAGGCGGAAAACAACGCGTCTCGGTAGTGGTGGTGGTGGAAGCCGTGAGTTGTCGGTGGGAACGGTGGAGGTGGTGGTGGTGGAATTGGGGACGGAGGGGGCGAGGTTGGAATGCATTAGTGCAGTAGCCGTAAGAGTTCTTTGTGTTGACAGAGAGAAAAAATATAAAGTACTGTCTAGCCCTATATTTATGTTAGTACGATTTTTAACTGTTAGGCTGATGCGTGGACTTGTGTCCTACATTGACTTTAGCTTAGTTCGAAGAATGAGCCACGTGGCATTCCCTCCTTTTTTCTATTTATTTTTTATTCAAAAATTATTAATAATATGATTAGCAAACACGTGGGCCTCTTTGTATTTATAAAAGCTTTGGGGTTATGTTTCTAAACTTTCAAAACATCCATTTTCTCTCTCTCTCTCTTTCCCTCTTTCTTTGTTCCAAAAGGTCTCCCACCCCAGGAGCCCCCACACCCCGGTCCGACAGGTCTGTGAAGGAGGTAAATCATGGTGACTCAATTGATTTCAAAGGTTAGACCAGTACCACGCTGCGCACAAGGGGCCCTCCTTTATTTCAAGAAAAAACCCCCACACTGCCGCTGACGGGATTCGATCCTTGGTCTTAAAAACTGTGGTAGGGTAAACTTTTTAAAGTGACTGGTCCCACCGCATTACGGCCCCATACCCCAGAAAACCCCACCTCCGGCCTGGCCCTACGGATTAGTATACACCGCTTGGCCCTACGCGTATGGAGGGATTTTTTTGGGGGAACACAGTTCCACTCTCGCTGATCAGAGGACTCGAACTCGAAACCTCAGACAGCAATACCCTAGTGTATTGGCCACTGGGCCAAACACTTTGGATTTTCTTTCCCTCTTTCTTCTTTCATGTTCTTCTTCACTCACAAATTCTCTTATTACTTCAATTTCTATGTGTCTATTGTCGTTGGAAGCTAAACTTGAAGTATATACATATTTTAGTGGTTGGAAAATGTGAAGAATTAGTTGGAAGTCATTGATGGTCATTAACAAAACTTCAAAGTTCTAGTTCAAAAATGAAGGTTACCGCAAACGAACTTCATTTCGAGTGGGTGATAACTCAAAAAAAAAATTGATCATCGAAGAGAATTCATATATGAAATTTGAAGCAATTTCATTGAGATTTCACATGGTTTTAGATTAATTTATTTGTAGCTCTCAAGGTTGAAGAAGACGATTGTTAAAAGTAATGGAATTACCGCAGACAAGCTTTATTTCATGTGGGTGATAACTCAAAAGAATCGGAACGTCTAGGGAGTTCATATATGAAATTTGAAGCAATTTGATTAAGATTTGACATGGTTTCAGATCAAATTATAGCAGTTGTTCGTCCAAAAGAAAGAAGACGACATTGTCAGAAATAATCTATTATAATCTTCAATAGACTCTATTGATAATATAATGGGCTCTATTGATAATATAATGGGCTCTATTGATAATCTAATAGGCTCTATTGATATTCTAATGGGCTCTATTGATATTCTAATGCACTATACCAAGACCATTATTATTTTAATAAACTATCAGGACCATTCTAGCTTTTCTCGGATATTTTTTTTCCTGAAAGGCACCTTTACGTGAAGCAACACATTTTCATGAGCGGTTACAAACGTGTGCCTTCTAGTAGACTCTACTGATATTCTAATACACTATATCATGATCGTTGACATTGAATTTTTTCCGAAAAAGATTTTACGTGAAGCCGTACTTTTTCATTAGAGTTTTCAAACGTGTGTCTTCTAATAGGCTCTATTGATATTATAATACGATATACCAGGACGTGAAGCAACACCTTTTCATGATAGGTTTCTAATGTGTGTCTTCTAATATAATCTAATGATATTCTAATACACTATCAAGACCATTGCTATTCAAATAAACTATCAGGATCATTCTACTTTTTTCTTAAAAGACACCTTTACGTGAAGCAACACATTTTCATGAAAGGTTTCAAACGTGTCTTCTAATACCAGGACCATTGCTATTCTAGAAAAAACATTCAATTAAGTAATAATTATGGTATTTCAAAATAAGCTTAAACTACCAATATGTATTTTACCCTTTAACGTTATCAAGATTTGGCGAAGGTGGCAGTCTTACTTCCATAAACTCTTGAACGAAAAAGGAGATAGAGATATTGTACTGGGGGATCTGGAGAAATTTGGTAGGTACCGGAATTTTGGGTATTGTAGAAGCATTAAGGTTGAGGAGGTGAAGGGTGTTGTTCGCAAGATGCGCAGGGGACGAGCGACCGAGCCTGATGAGATTCCAGTTGAATTTTGACAGAACACATGCAGGGCAGGTTTGGAGTGGCTGACATAATTGTTTAACGTCATTTTTAGGACGGTGAGAATGCCCGAATAATGGAGGTAGAGTACAATGATTCATTTGTATAAGAACAAATGTGATATCCAGAGTTGCAACAACTATAGAGGTATCAAGTTGCTGAACCACACTATGAAAGTTTGGGAAAGGGTTGTGAAGATGAGGGTCAGAAGAGGCGTGTCCATTTTAGAGAACCAATTTGGATTCATGTCGGGGTGTTCGACCATAGAAGTCATCCATCTTATTAGGAGGTTGGTGGAGTTGTATACGGAAAGGAAAAGAGACTTACATATGATTTTCATCGGCCTCGAGAAAACATACGACAAAGTACCTAGCGAGGTTCTATGGAGATGTTTGGAGGCTAGATGAGTACATGTGGCATACACAAGGGCGATCAAGGATATGTATGACAAATGTTTTAATTTATCCTCTAATAAAGTCATCATTAATCGCCATGTAATTTTTGATGAATCTCAATTTCCGTTTAATAAGGTAAGTAATTCTACGCCTAGTTCATATAATTTTTTGGATAACGGTATATCCCCATATATTATTCACCATTTTTTGGATGTGTCCCGCACCCCTAATCCGCCAGCGGGTAGTGGGCCCGTTGGCCCTACTGTTTTGTCGTTAGAAACTGTTCACCGTCCAGTGACTGGGCCAGTTTCAGTCTTGGGCCAGTTACCCAGGCCAATACCAAAACTATTCCAGTCTCGATTTCAGCCAGTCACCGTGTTGGGCCCTGGCCCACTACCTGCTGGTCAGTCCGTCACGTGTCCCGATATTTCTCAAAAATCCGCCCAATTCTCCGCCAAGTCATAGAACGGTCACTCATAGTCAACGGGGTATTTTTAAACCAAAGAGACATTTTAATTTAAATTCTAATGTTCTTAAATCCCCTCTGCCCCGTAACCCCGTGTCTGCTTTAAATGACCCAAATTAGAAAATTGCTATGACCGACGAATATAATGTTCTTTATTGATAATAAGACGTGGGAGTTGGTGCCCCGTCCATCTGGTGTTAATATTATTAGGTCTATGTGGATTTTTGCTCATAAGGACAATGCTGACGGTTCTTTTGCAAGGCATAAGACTCGGTTTGTAGGTGATGGTAAGACTCAGCAGGTGGGTGTCGATTGTGGTAAGACATTTAGTCTGGTGGTCAAGCCGGCTACCATTCGCACTGTGCTCAGCTCGGCTCTTTCGAAAGCAAGACTCATTCATCAGTTAGATGTAAAGAATACTTTCTTACATTGTGATCTCAAGGAGACAGTCTATATGCATCAGCCCTTGGGGTTTAAGGATCCCAAATATCCCCACCATGTCTTTTTACTGAAGAAGTCCATATATGGGCTTAAGCAGTCCCCATGAGCCTGGTATAAAAGGTTTGCCGACTATGTTTCGACTATTGGGTTCTTTCACAACATGTTTGATAATTCATTGTTCATTAATCATCGTGGTTCTTCCTTGGCTTATATTCTCTTGTATGTGGATGATATTATCTTGACTGCCTCTTCTGATGCATTATGTCAGTCTATCATGACAATGCTCGGTTCTGAGTTTGCTATGAAAGACTTGGAGCCCTTGAGTTACTTTTTGAGAATTGTTGTCACTCGTCATGCAGGTGGATTGTTTTTATCACAGAGGAAGTATGCAGCTGAGATCATTGAGAGGGCTGGGATGTCATCTTGTAAGCCCACTTCCACTCCCGTTGATACTAAACCCAAGTTGGGTGCTGCGGCTGGCTCCACGTACGAGGATCCGACCCGCTATCGCAGTCTGGCAGAGGCACTTCAGTATCTTACCTTCACGAGACCGGATATTACGTATGTCGTACAACATGTGTGTTTGTTTATGCATGATCCCAGGTTTGAGCACGTGAATGCACTCAAATGTATTATTCGGTACATCCAGGGCACACTTGACTTCGGCTTGCATTTATATCCCTCATCGACGTCTACACTTGTCTCGTATACAGATGCTGATTGGGGTGGCTGTCCAGACACCAGACGCTCTACGTCTGGCTATTGTATGTTCCTTGGTAATAACTTGGTCTCCTGGTCTGCAAAGCGTCAGTCGACATTGTCCCGCTCTAGTGCAGAGGTTGAGTATCGAGGGGTAGCCAATGTGGTCTCTGAATCATGTTGGTTACGTAATCTTCTTTTAGAACTTCATTGTCTTATTCATAAAGCTACCTTGATTTATTGTGATAATGTTAATGTCATCTACCTTTATGGTAATCCGGTTCAGCACCAGCGCACTAAACATATTGAGATGGACATTCACTTTGTTCGCGAAAAGGTAGCTCGTAGATAAGTACGCGTCTGTCATGTCCCTTCCAGGTATCAGATTGCAGACATTTTTACAAAGGGTCTTCCCTTGGTCATGTTTGAAGATTTTACGGACAGTTTCAGCGTACGAAGATCGTCCGCTATGAATGCGGGTGTGTGTTAAATATACATAAGTAGAGATGATATTACCGTGATATACACTTAGTGTATATCACAGTTTGGGCCATAAAACAATACGTAATTGTCCATATTTGTTGTCCATAATTGTGTATAGTTTTAGGTAATATTTTAGTGTAAGTCTTACATTAATTAGTCTTGTACACTTACCATAATTATAGAAGTCTTATACTACTAGAATAGAGTTTTGGAATTAGAATGAGAATATATTTTCTATTATGAAAAATTGTAATTTGTATATATACTCTTTTCATTAATGAGAACAATGAAGAGATTATTTCTTTCAAATTTCAAAAACAATGTATTAGACGACGTTTTTCCAGTTCTCTCTCATTTCAAATTCTAGGCTAATCAGCCTCCTCTCTATCAATTTTCAATTCTTTCTGTAATTGGAAAATATTGATCTTATGGAACGACTCTTCTACGCTATTTAATTTAAAGTATGTTTTTTCATATATGGTTGACAATAGCTTTGAGTTCCTAATTTTTATGGCATAATTTTATCCGTTGCATCTTTAGTTTGTCATCTCTGTGTTAGTGTTGAGCACCATTTGAATAGATTTTCTGGACCAAAATGTTTATGATAGCCATGGTCCATGGACAGAGCTATTACGCAATAACTGAAACTTTAGAGGACAACCAATCTTTGCGAAGGTTCTTGTAAGCATATTATAAAAAGAAAAAAAACCATAGTCCATACAATTACTTGATCTTAAACATGTCATGCATGCATATAAACCTTTTGTAAAATTAGGGTATATTTTTTTTCAATTATTCATTGTTGTTTAATTTGTGCTCTCCCCAGATCCACCAGGTACATTTTCGATTTGATAACTTAATGTATTCGATATTTGTGCAGATGGATTTCTGATATTGTGAAATATATAGCATGTTGTAGGATTGGACCTGTCAAACTTTCACATAATAGGACACATATCTTAACAAGGGGTGAGTTCACTTTTTTTTTTCTCTAATTGTTTTCTTATAATTAGAGACAAATGTCGTTCTTGATGTAAAATTCCTGCTTTCTATGCCAATATTTCGTGTAATTGTTTTCTCAAAATAAGTTGCACGTTCGTAGAAATAATCATGATAAGGTTTTTATATTTTTAGCATTCGGTGAGTGTATGGGCTATTATCGAATCATCTTTAACAAATACTGTTGATAAGGTTTAAGAATACTTCAGAAAGATTGGTGTATAGGAGTCCGGGGAGAACAATTCTAAACCCTTTTTGGTTAATGAAACACAATTATTATTCTTATAATTGCAATTGTTGGAAGATAAGGTTTCGAGTATGAAATTTTAAAAAGTAAGATAGACTTTTAAATCTTGTGAAATTAAATAAAAGATATTAAAATATCTTTGAATGTTATGGTCTTAAACATGTCATGTGGATGTTGGAATTAAGAGTTATTAATTATAGAGAGTGACATTCTTTTTTTAAATTGACTAAATAATAAAGTAAGACACATATTAAATCTTGTGAAATAAAATAAAATATGTGTATAATATTTTAAAATATCTTTGAAGGTTATGGTCTTAAACATGTCAGATGGATATTAAAATTAAGAGTTATTAAATATAGAAAGTGACATTATTTTTTAAATTGACTAACAATAAAGTAAGACATAAATTAAAACAGAGCGAGTAATATATACTCTTACATCACCTTATTTTTTCCCTATCTTTCTCTTCTCAATTGAATTTTACGTGCGAAGTACGTACAAAACGAGCATGTATAAAAGAATAGTTTTAGAGATATGATACGAGATTTGCCTCAACATAATAGATAAAGTTAAAATTGATCTTTCATCATATACAGGTTAGTTTTTAAAAAATTGAACCTATCATGCTCAAGAGAAACTTAGATATATCAAATGGCTTAAGTAATGATACATGTATGTAGAGATTTTCACGATAACATCAATAAATTATGATGGGTTATAGGGATCTAGTAGCTCAGTTGATTGACTATCTGAACTTTCACCTTATTGGTGAGGGTTCAAATCACCACGTTGTAATTCCCTTCCCATTTCTCCTTTTCCTACCCCTATCTAATAAAAAAATTTAAAAAACTTTATGATGGGTCAATATGCTTCCAAGCATGTGTTCATCCCAAAATTTCCAGTGCGATTGTATTTGCAATGACAATAAATAAAACACAAGGCCAAACAATCCTTGTAAACGTGTAAATATAGGAAACAATATATTCTTTTACCATAATTAGATATACAATGAGAATCCTAAGCCTATACAAAAAAGGAATCTTAGTCTTACCATAATTATATTTACACAATATATGAAAATATTCTAATTATGGTAGGGAATATATTGTTTCCTATATTTACACGTTTACAATCCTAAATATTGAATTGTATTTGCCGTATCATGTTTTTTTGCATGGACAATTATATATTGCACTTTCTAGAGGGATTCAATGTCGATAATAAAAGTTATGATCATGATGCCAAGAACAGGTCGACAAACAAATATATTGCTTTATTTCATAAATTCAATTTGTTTGTCCATATAAAAAATTGATTAAAAATCTTCATTCAAAGCACGATCAAAGAAATTAGTTATTATAAAAGCATGAACATAAATATTGATTGACCAAAATATCCTTCAAATATTGAATGACTTTTATGCTCTTGCTATCACTACTTATTACTAATCCTATTTCTATTGAATTACCTCCCTTATTATTACTAACTAACTAATTAATTACTAATCCTATTTCTATTGAACTAACTAATAAAACGTCTATTAGTACCAACAACGTTTATTGCTACTAAAGGTACTAACTAATCCTATTTCTATGAACTACCTAACAGAGCTTCTATTACAACTAACTGATTACATTTCTCATCGAACTACCTAACAAAACGCAACAATTTGATAATTTGATTCCATGTTTAAAACGTCTGCAATGTTCTATAAATTAAAGGATCTTTTCGTCGATTACAAATAATTTAATCATGGATGATTAACAATTTTTTTTTATAAAAAATCACTAAAATTACAACAAATAGTAGATATGATTTAAATATATAATGAGTTAATGCTATCAACCTTAAAGGTTGAACCCATAGATTTTAAATTCTGAATTCGTCTTTGTTTTATGCTAAGAGTTGTCACTTCAATTTTAACTATATAATATACTGATTGACGGTTTATTATATGCAATTATAATTAACTAAATATCGATGTTTAATTATTAATGTGCAACGCACATTCATAGAAATTAGTATATTTAAAAATATATAAAGAACCATATAGAAATATTATCTAAAGTGAACTTTTTCCATTGCAATTTTATATTAGTCTGGCTCCAAAATGGATACTATGCGGATAAAAAAAAAGGTTTGTTATCTTACTCTAAATTAAAAAAAAAATCGTTTTTTTATGGATGAGGAGACAAAAATAACTCAATTAAGTCATAGCTTCATTGAGCCGAGTTGGATCTCCAATAAATAAAGAACAAACGAAGGGGAAAAAAGCAAATCGAAGAAGTGCGGATAAATGATGAAAACTAAAAAAAATACCATGAATAAGGTGCTATTATTGCCTACCACAATCCACAAAGCATAGAGATGCTATCATCAATAATTTATTCCTTCAATTTTCCACCTAGAACCCAACTCTCCTCACCAAATCCTGCAATTTTCCCTCAAAAATACAACCTTGCACCTTTCCCTGCTGAAAATATGTCTTCTTCTCCATTTTGTGGAGGGTTAATTAACTTGAGGGTTAATTCACCAATGGCAATTGTCAGTAAAAATGCTTCAGTAGATTCTATAAACAGTGGGTTTAGTACACTGATGGAGTACATGGGTAAAGGAGGGGTTGATGTGGGTGATGACTTGGTGGTATTGTTTGGTCACTTAGAATATGCCTGCAAGAAAATTGCAGCACTTGTTGCTTCCCCTTTCAATTCAAGCCTTAGCAAGAATATTGCCATTGGAAATACTGGGGATTCCTCTGATAGAGATAAGCCTAAGCCTCTTGATATCGTCTCGGTGTGTATGTGGGGACCTTTCTTCATTTTGATTATTTGATTGTCACCATACATTCTTGATGTTTCTTTTCTGTAAATTCTTGTTTTCATAATCTATGTGTGATTTTATTACTACTAGTTTTAGGGAATCTGAGTTTTCCTTAAAAAGACTAATTACTATTTAGTGTTGGAATGAAATGAAATGGACCGGACATGGTCTTAGAGAGTCTATTAGAGACCCAGTAGAGTGGAATGGATGGAGAATTTTCATATGGCCAACTTGCTTGAGATTGAGGAATAACTCATTTTTTTTAGGCTATGTCATTTATTTGCAATAGGTTGTATGCAATCCAGAAATTTTTCTCCTTTTTCCTGTTTGTGAGATGTTCTTTTAATGAATCAGGAAGTAGATATTTTTATGCACTGAGAGCTGTAGAATTTCTTTGTATAGATGTCAATGCCACATATTTTTCCTTCCTAATTATCAATCCGCAGTTTTGCTTGAGACCTCTGATCTTTGTAACTTCTCTAAGTCTTTATGCAACGAAGAATAGTCTCATGTTCTAAGGCCTTTCCTTTTATGTCTTTTCAGAACGAGATTATATTGTCGTCTCTTAGAAATTCGGGAAAAGTTGCTGTAATGGCCTCGGAAGAAGACGAGGGTCCTGTGTGGATAACTGATGATGGCCCATTTGTGGTAGTCATGGATCCTTTAGATGGTTCCCGAAATATTGATGCTTCAATACCTACAGGGACGATATTTGGGATCTACAAACGTCTTGTGGAAATCGATCATCTGCCAGTGGAGGAAAAGGCTTTGCTAAACTGCCTTCAGAGCGGAGCAAAGCTTGTTGCTGCAGCTTATGTTCTCTATTCTTCAGCCACTATACTCTGTGCTAGTTTTGGTTCTGGAACTCATGCATTCACATTGGATAATACAACCGGAGATTTCCTCATGACACATCCTAACATCAGCATTCCTCCTCGAGGTATTGCTATTTCCTAATTTCCTTCCTCCAAATCCATTGCATATTACATATTCTGAACTGACAATTACGTCGTTAACATTTTATGGCAGGGCAAATTTATTCAGTTAATGATGCTCGGTATTTTGACTGGCCTGAAGGATTAAGGCAGTATATTGACACCATAAGACAAGGGAAGGGAAAGAATCCTAAGAAATACTCAGCCAGATATATATGCTCTCTGGTGGCAGATTTTCATCGGACTCTTTTATATGGGGGAGTGGCAATGAATCCGAGGGACCACCTTCGTCTTGTTTATGAAGCAAATCCCTTGAGTTTCTTAGCGGAAAAGGCTGGAGGTAGAGGTTCAGATGGTAGAAACAGAATTTTATCCATCCAGCCTGTCAAGCTACACCAAAGACTTCCTCTATTTTTGGGTAGTCCTGAGGATATAGAAGAATTACAGAGTTATCGGGATGTTCAGCAGAAAGTAAACCCTGGTTACGATGTTTAATGCCTTGGTCCTCTGTCATGCATTTCAGACTTATTCCTGGATTTTTCAGCTTATCTCTCCTTTACATGTAAATTTTCGCCTGAGGCAGTTCTTAGCTAGCAAATATGCTCTTCACTAGAATAAACATGTGATTTCTTTACCTAGTCTTGAAGATTGTCACATGAGAAACTTCATGCATCTTTAGAGCAGTTTAAAGTTTTTTAAAAGATTACTGTAAATTTTGTTTGAATCAATGTTGGTGGGCTGCATTTGAAAGTGTATCATATGCTAATCGAGGGACTTTGAGTTTAGTTTCACGACTAACAAATACTCGCCAGGTAGATATTAGTGCATTAGCCGAGTCCTTTCTCCATTGCTAAGATTAGAAAGGACTCGGTGAACTTCTTAATCTTAGCCTAAGATTAAGAACTTCTTTCTTGTTAATCCTTTTACCTTCTTGGTTTCTTTATCTTTTCTACATCTCAATGGAAAGCATTGATAACATGACTTTGGTTGACCAACTCCTCTCAATCTGTTTCTGAAACAGTTCATGATATAAGTTGGAGTCAATGTTGGTAGTGATTCTTTTGCTTTTAAAGCTAGCATTGCTCTTTATCTTTTCTTCCACACTTTGTTTCATATGAGAAGGCTTGTTATCAATCATCTGGAGGCAGTCCTACTATAGTTTTTTTTATCTCCTTTGTTCTCCTACCAAATTATTTGCCTTTTTTACCTTTCCTTAAGAGATGGACTCAGTTTTTTGGCATGTCTCTGCTCATACTGGCTTATATAGAACTTCCTTTCACAACATGGTGCTATTGCGAATTCTGGTGCTTCAGTTATTCGGGATGTATAAAGTTTGGTTGTACTCCCTAGCCTACTATATTGCTTGTAATGCTTATCCCTAAGTTCTATTGAACTCATTACGTCATCAGAATGTAGCACAATGTGCTATTTGAAATTGTGTGTCCTACATTGTAGTGTTCCTAAGGGTGTCATGCATGGTTTTTGTATTTGTCATGACTGCTGTTTGCTGAAATTTCCACATTGAATTAACCTTCAATCTTGGTCATTCTCTTCTTATGTTGTGATCACCAATGTTATTCAAAATGGCTACCTTCTCATCACTGAAGCAACCGTCTATACTTTTAGAAACCAGGTAACCTATTGTTTTTCAGACAATAAGTTAGCATTTCATCCTTGGCCAGTATCCAGTTACGCTCTATGGTATAACTCTGAGTGAGCTGAGTAAGCTGAGTAAGCTGTCATCCATAGGCTGGAGAACAAGAATATCAGGTTGGTGAGCGGGTTTGAGACTAACAGTACAGTACTCAAAGTGATAGTGATATATATATACTACTATTAGCTGTCTAGAACCTTCCAAAACTAATCACACTCAACTAGCTATTAATTACCTTCTACACCAATCAACTAACTTGTAACTAACCTCTAACAACCTTAACTAACTTCTAACAACTTCAACTAACTACATGGCATTTTATCAAGTACATTGCACCTCATGGTACATTTATACACTTCACTAATTCTTTCACACCCCCCCCCCCTCTCAAGCTAGGGGATATGAAGATATTCTTCATTCCTAGCTTGGACATCAAGTGTTCATGTTGAGGTCGACCAAGTGCTTTAGTGAACAAATCTGTTGGCTGGTTGGCAGATGACAAATATACAGTGTGGATCAGACTTCTTGAATCTTTTCTCTAATGAAATGGCAGTCTATATCAATATGTTTCGTGCGTTCATGGAAGACTGGATTTGCTGCAATCTGGATGGCAGATTTGCTATCTGAAAATACTGAAACTGGTGTTTGAACTTTAACTCCAAATTCATGATACAGACCACCAAGCGAGATAATCTCAGCTACTGATGCAGCCATAGCTCTGTACTCAGCTTCTGGAAACTGTCACCTATTTCTTAGATTTCCATGATATAGGCGAAGAACCAAATAACCAGTGATTGATCTTCTGCTGTTAACACATGAACCCTAATTTGCATCACAAAATACTCTAATCTGAGGAACACTATTTATGGACATAAGAATTTCCAAGCATGGTGTTTGTTTGATATATCTAACAAGTCTGAGTCCTGCTTCCATATGTGATGTTTTGGGTGCCTACATAAATTGACTCAGACATTGCACAACAAAGGCAATATCTGGTCTAGTTGTTGTCATGTACAATAACCTACCAATCATTCTTCTATACATACTAGAGTATGCTAGAAGTTCATCTGGTTCTGACATAACACCATCTGATTTTGATTCTGATGATAGAAAAGTAGCAGCAACATGTTGATCAAATTCAGCATTAGTGAACTTCTGATTCATGTCCATAGGTGAATGTGTTGACTTTGCTCCTGCAAGACCTATATCTGATATGAGTTCCAATGCATACTTCCTCTGATGCATCAATATTCCCTAAGAGCTCCTTGCAAATTCAATTCCAAGAAAGTACATGAGCTCTCCTAGATCCTTAATCTTAAAGGCTGTCTGCAATGCTTCCTTTGTGGATTGAATGAGTTCTAAATTATTTCCAGTAATTAGTAAGTCATCTACATACACCAACACCACCACTATATTATTATTCTCATGTTTAGTAAACATAGAATAATCTCTGTGACTTTGCTGAAAACCAGATGAGATTAAAGTTGAAGTGAGCTTAATATTCTATTGTCTTGATGCTTGTTTCAATCCATACAAGGATTTCAATAATCTGTTGACCTGTTTCTTCCCATTCTTGGTGTTAAAGCCTTCTGGAACTGCCATGTATACCTCTTCATATAGATCTCCTTGCAGAAATGCATTATAGAAATCCATCTGTTGGATGATCCATTGTTTAGCTGTTGTAAGTGCAATATCTGACCTCACAGTGGACATTTTAACTACAGGTGAGAATGTCTCCTGATAATCAAGCCATTCCTGTTGATTGTATCCCTTTGCCACAAATCTGGCTTTAAATCTCTCCACTTCTCCTGATGCCTTGTATTTAATCTTGTACACCCACCTGCAACCTATTGCCTTCTTTCCTTCTGAGAGTGAGACTAACTCCCATGTTTCATTATCATCCAAAGCTTTAATCTCAGTTTTCATTGCTTCAACTCATCTCTTATCTTGTGCAGCTGCTGAGTAGTTCTGTGGCTCAGTGTCAAGTGAAACATTAGCCACAAAGCTTTGGTACCTGTGTGACAAGCCTGCATAATCAACACTATTAGATATTGAATATAAACAGCTAGAAGAGCCATGTTTAGTGACATAATTCTTGTGCCAGATAGGAGGCTTACTGGTTCTTGTAGATCTTCTTATATCATATTCTGAAATAGTAGTTTCCAATTGTTTGTGATCTGCACCATTCTCATGTAGTGTTTGTTCAGGAACACATCTATCCTGGGTTGTATCCTGAACATCCAAAGCTGGACTTCTATGTTCATCACCTCATGGCATCCTGTTGTTTGCTGGTGGGATGTTAACATTTTGTGGATGAACTAAATCATCAAAACAGAAGTGTTCTTATGATTTGATGTGACTCAGATTGTCATCATCTTTACCTTTGAGGGGAAATATTATCTCCATAAACATCATATCTCTGCTCATGAAAAATGTCTTGTTCTCCATGTCATACAACTTATATCCCTTATGTGCAGATCCATACCCAAGGAAGACTACTTTTACAACCCTTAGGCTAAATTTATCATGTTTAGTTAGAACAGTTGCAAAACACAAATACCCTATCACTCTTAAATGATTTAGTGATGGTGTTCTCTTATACAACATCTCATAGGGTGACTTATTTCCTATGACAGTTGAAGGAATTCTATTCATGATATACACAGTCCCCTCCACACAGTGTCCCCAAAACCTATCAGGTAACCCTGACTGAAATTTTATTTCCCTGGCAGTCTCCAGAATATGCCTATGTTTCTTTTCCACCACACCATTTTGTTGTGGTGTGTGTGGCAGGAACTCTCATGCACCACACCATACTTCTTAAACAATTCTCTACAACTATGATTGAAAAACTCAGTACCATTATCAGATCTTATCTGAATCTTCATTTCAAACTGAGTACTGACTTCAACAAAGAAATTTTTAAGCAATGTAACATCGAATTTTAACCTCATTAAGAAAATCCAAGTCCATCTAGAGTAATCATCCACAATTGTCAAGAAATATCTTATTTCATTATATGTTTCTACCTTGTAGGGTCCCCATACATCCATGTATAACAATTGAAAAAAGCCTTATTTTTCTACTAACACTGACAGGGAATGGAATCCTAGTATGTCTAGCTAGTGGACATATTTCACACATATTCAAGACAAAAGAAGCATCATTCCTAAAACATGCAATTTTTCTCAAAACAATCATAGGTACTGTAGCGCCCTATTTTGACCTTGCTCGGGTCAAAGCGGAGCACAGACGTATGGGTGATTCCTGGGTAAATGATTGAGGAGTCGCCACCTAATTATCTTTTACGGTGAATTAGGACACCTAAATATTAAACTAAATGCTGCAATGTAACTCCGATTTTAATGAAACTAATGAGATTCTAGGTAAGGGTTCTTTATTATCCTAAAGGAAGGGTTAGGCATCCTTTAAGATCCGCTAACTATGATTATCAGGTCAAACTCAGGTTAATTATTACTAGAAAAATGCATGTTTGAAGCATGAAGTTAAAAGGCGTCTGCAAATAATTAATAAAAAAGATGCATTTTAAAAGATAGATAAATGTAGAGATTTTTCAAAATATGCATTTATATGATATCTAAAGAGAAATACATGTAGAGTTGGGAAAATATATGTTTTTGACAATTGATAGTAAAACAATTTATTTATAATGCCAAAGAAGTAAAATTTTGGGAATCAATGAATTGTAAATTGACAAAAAGATAAACTTATTCGGTATGATTAATAAAGCAAATAAAAGATGACAAAAGTTGTTTTGAAAATCTTGAATCACAGCGTGGCGAGCCTAAAATAAGTAACTAAGCGAAGGATTTCTAAGTTTGAATTTAACTTGAGCCTACAAATAAATAAGCTAGCAGCGGGTTTCAAATCTTAAACTACCCTTATGAATTAATCCTAAGTTTGCCTATTCTAAGCATTTCCAATAATTACATAAGTCACGATAAATAATATTACAATAGCGGGATAAAAGTTTGAATTAAAGAAAGAAATAAAATAAATAAACTCAGGAATAATTCGCTGCTATTTATTTTAATCCTACTGTATTACAAGAACAAGCGGTTAGAAACGGATTAAATACAAATAACTTCATATCCGTATTCAAAGCGAGAATGTTTTGATCGGCGGAGGGCTAGAACTTAAATTTTGAAAGAACATTCCAATCACGTCGTGGCTGCAAACATATGACTAATGTAGTTTATTTTGATTGCCTCGCCTACTAAGCGTGTCGGTCTCTCGGGTGAAATAGAAAGATCACTATAATCACGTTTGCCGCGAATATATAACTTGTTGGTTATTTTAGTCACCTCGCCTACTAAACATGTTGATCTCGGATAAAAGGTTTAAGTCTTCATCATTGCCCGTTATATTTCCGTCTTTGCAGCGTGTAGGCCTCAAAATCGACGGATATTTTCATCGGCAGTGTAGTATCGTGTTCAAATCGAAAATTTTTAAATCGAATGAAACAGCGATACTTGATGCGATAGCGATGTGATGAGCGAAGCGAGAGCGGTTTAGAAAATGGCACGCGGTGTCAGTTTAAAAGCGATCAAAGCGATGAAACGGTAATTTGAATCTTTGAAACGATGGACTGGAGCAGAAAGCAATGTTTGAAAGGTGCGTGTTGATTTAAAGCAGTAAAAATGATAAAAGCGATCAAAGCGATGTCTGAAGCGGGAAGCCAAAAGCGAGAAAAAAAATAAGCGACGCCGAATGGCAGTATTTATTCAAAGCAGTAAAACAATGATATCCGTAAGAAATCTAAAGCGAAACTTAATAAAACAATAATATATATATTTGACGGATATCTAAAGCGTTAAACTAAAAAGCGAGCGAAAGCGAAAGAAAAGCGCGGCCTCAATTCAATTAAATCGGCCTTTAATGTCGACGATTAATAAAGCGGTAAAAAGCGGCGCCAAAGCGGCGTTGGCGGTTTAAATATCCGACCGAGTTAAAAATTGCGAAATATTCAAATCGGGTCGCTCAGGCCGGGTCGACGACCGGATCGATGTTTCAACGGATCAGATTTCAACACCCAATTGAGGATAACCAATAACAAGAATATGAAATGCAAGAATTACGAAAATGTTACCAGCAAGGTCGACGGCGTCGATGACCCGGATCGGTGATCCAAACTTCGAATCGATTTCACACCAAATTCGGATAACGATAACAAGAATATGAAATGCAAGAATTCTGAAAATGTTACTGTCGACCGACTTCGGGCAAGATCGGATGTTTCCACCCGGATCGATGTTTCAACCAGGAATCAAATAAATTCATCAATTTAGGATAACTAATAATAATAACGACAACGTAATGCAAGAAATTTGGAAATTCAAATTGGCGAGGCGGTCGATCTGTCAAGCCGACCGAATTGGAGTTTCAAACCGGAATCAAATAATTTCATCAATTTCAGATAACTAATATAACATGACAACAATGCAAGAAATTTGGAAATTCAAATCGGTTAGACGGTCGATCAATCTGACCGAAATCGATGATCCAAATCAAATTTTAACACCAAATTCAGATAACCATACATAAATATAAATGCAAGAGTTACGAAAATGTTGTTACGGCAAGATTGCGGAAAATGTCGGAGTATTCCGAAATCAAATCGAAGAAAATCAGAGAATCAAAATGGGAGAACAAACCTTTTCGGACTTGATTCTTGAAACAACAAAGAAGCCAAATGCTTTAAACTTCGAAGAACACAACAAAATATTTATGTATATATGGAATAATCTTGAAAATCCTTCAAAATCTATTTTTTCTCCTAAAATCCTCTCCAAAATGAAGAACAATCATGGGGTTATTGAGGTGGATTCCTCCCAAGAATCGAGTTTGAAATTCAAAATAAAGGAGCTAACAATTCACGGATTTTGTGGGTATGGGTCGCCAGTTTTTGTGGGTGTCGGCGTTGCTGAAGAGGGGGTTGGTGGTGTCGGGGCTAGGTGACCGTGACGTGGGTCGCCGGTATGAGGAGTGTGGGGTGTGGCGATTTGTGAGGTAGGGTTTTTGATTTTTTTTTGGTTTAAGGGTTTTTGGGTTTAGGGAATTAAAGGGATGGTTTTGGGCTTGGGCTCCTTAGGTTTAGGTGTTGAAGGTCAGTCGGAGGCAGTGGTGAGTCAGGCTGTCATGACGGTTAATGGCCGGATTGGGCCTGGGAATTAAAAATAAAGTTTGTTGGGCTTGGAGTTTTGGGTTGTGGGAATTGGGTTTTGGGTTTAATTGTTTTTGGGTGATGGGGAATGGTTGTTGGAAGCCGGTTTGGGCCAAAAATTTGGGGTTGATAGAATGTTTTGGGTAGAAATTGTTTTGGGTTAGGAAATAAAAATGGGTTAGGAATTGAAAAATATAAAGGGTTTAATATTAAAAGATATTATATATATATATATTTTTGTAAAAGATGTGAATTATTTAAAATAACATAAACGTGATAATAATAAAATATAATATTTGAAATGTTTAATGCTTAATAAAGAAATCACGATGCAATTTTGCGAGAATAAAATAACATAGAATTTTCGGATAACTTATGATTATTATAAAATGCAAATGATATAAAATATGCGAATAATAATAATAATACGAAGATACACACATATATGCCTATATTAAAAAATTATTTTAAAAGTGTCAAAATATTAAAAATTACGAATAAAATCATAAAAGATGGGACAAAATTGGGTGTCAACAGGTACATGACACAGCATCTGGTGCCAGATGGCTGCATCTACATGTTGTGTGGCTAACATACACTTATTCAACTCTTCCTTCTTATTCTAAGCAATCAAGCATAATATGTACAATCCTTCTTCTTCATTACCAATCTCCCTCACCTTCTCAGATGAAAGATCCTGAAACACACAACATGTTGGAAAGAAAGTAACACTACAGTTTAGTTCTTTTGTTACTTTTGATACAGACATAAGATTGAACTTGAAAGCTGGCACACATAGAACATTTTTTAGAACATCACCTCCTCATAAATGATAATCACCATGTGAGATTCTGGCTGAATATCCTATAGGTAATTGCACTCCCCCTGTCCTTTTTGTCAAATTTTTATTGTTCAAACAATTATGACCACTAATCATATGTTTGGTTGCATCTGAGTCCACTATCCATTTCATGAACATATCTGAATTAAAAATGCATTTACCTGCCATATTAGCACTGCCACTAGTTTCTCCCTTGTTGTCAATTAAACTGAGTTGCTTCTGATGCTGACTAGGTGTGAACTGGTTGTATGAGGCTGTATCTGCAGGTTGGGACCACATTTTCTGATTAAGGTTGTTATGTGAATTAGAACTTGATCCATGGTTCTGTCCAAAATATTGTTTCTGCATATGTTTCATATCATGACATTTCATTTCTTCTATCTGACATGTATCTTCAAGAGTCAAATTTCCACCAGTTACTATATAAGTCTTCTTGCTCTTATTCTTGAAGTCCTCATGATAACCAATGATCTTGTAACAGTCATCTTGTGTATGCCCAGTTTTGTGACAAAAATCACACTTCATCAATTTGAAACAATCCATCTTAATATGACCTTTCATATGACAAAAGTCATAGAAGACATTATGATTATATGGTTTCTTTCATTTTGGAATCTCATTCATGTTTCTTCCACTTCTACTTCTAGCTGTGAACATAGCAGATGATTAAATTATTTCCTGCATTATTCTACTTGTCCCTGCAACCATTCTTTGGCTTTCCTCCTGGTTGACCATTGCATATACCTGGTTCAGACTTGGCACATGCTGCATCATAATAATATGACTTCTAGCTTGACTATAGCTCTCATCTAGTCCCACTAAGAAATGCATCATTCTTTGATATTGTAAATGATCAATAATATCTCTGGATTTAGCACAACATGTTGGTGATGGTATAATAGAGTCATATTCATCCCAAGGGTCTTTAAGTCTAGAGTAGTATATTGAGACTGATTGTGATCCTTGTCTCATTGTAACTATTTCTTTGTGTAATTGAAATGTCCTAGAACTGTTTATCTTGTCAAATCTCTCCCTTAATTCCTCCCATATACTATGTGAATCTGAATTAAACAACATACCACTAAGTAAGCTTTTGCTTACATTTTCCATCACACCACAATTGCATTACATTTATCCCATACTCTTGCTAAATCTCCACAGAAATCCTCCCTTTTCACTATTCCATCGATAAAACCTATCTTGTTCTTCCCTAATAGAGCTAGTTTCATTGTTTTACTCCACAATGTGTAATTATCCATTCCATTTAATATAATTCCTACAGACAATGAACCAGGAGAATAAAATGGAAAAAGATACAGAGGGTGATTATGATCGATGCTTACTGTCAATGTTGCAATTTCACTTGTTATGTCTTCCGTATTGTTCTCCATCATCAACTGTTTTCTCGACTTCAGTTATTACTGTAATCAATCGATCTACTTTCTCTATCACAATACTCTGATATGCTTCACAACTCCCAGAATGTGATGTCGAACACCTAAATCCCTTGAATTTCTTTTTGCATGTAAAAAAACTCCCTCGATCTGTGTTGAATCACCACTGATTTGATATCATGTTGAACTCCACTGTTACATTGAGTTCTGACCTGTCGATCAGATGACATCATCTATCATTGTCGACCAATTGAGCTCCAAGAAGAGTAAGTCGAACAAAAGAGAAGAAATGAAGAAGAAATTGAAACAGGAGAAGAGAAATGAGAAATTTTGTGTATATTCGATGTATAGTAGCAATACAATGTCTTATATATATATATATATATACTAGTATTAAATGTCTAGAACCTTCCAAAACTAATCACACTCAACTAGCTATTAATTATCTTCTACACTAATCAACTAACTTGTAACTAACCTCTAACAACCTTAACTAAATTCTAACAACTCAACTAACTACATGGCATTTTATCAAGTACATTGCACCTCATGGTACATTTATACACTTCACTAATTCTTTCACAGGGATAGATGAAGGAGAAATGGGGGGAATGAGATTAATTACAAGGTGGATAATCGAACCCTCACCAATAAGGTAAAAGTTCAGATAACCAACCGACTGAGCTACTAAGATTCACCATAGAAAATATTCAATTGATTCTGTTTTATTAATTTTATTTGCTAAAATCTTTACAGAAGATAAAAAGAAATTAACAGAACAATCACAATAAAACTTTTTGTCCATTTGGTAATGAAGAGTCGTCTTTTATGCCATCAGTATTTCTCAACTTAAAAAAATGGGGTCATTGTAATTACGTATTGAAAGAAACACAAGGGGTTCATTCCGAAAACTTTTACTGAACTGTACAAAATTGATTACGTTGTAAAAATTTAAACTTAGAAGAAAGGTACCATAGAGAGTGTTAATTACATCGGAGATGAGATGCATTAAAAGGGTCTTTTCCAATTTTACGGAGAAAAAAAAATTATTAGTTTGTTTATTTGCAATGTTTTAGGTATTGTATAAGGCTTGAAATTTGTGATAGAGAAAGATGTATCCTGTTATATGTACTTTTTGATGTTGCAAAAATATATATTAGGTAGCAATGTTAATGTTTAATATACCAAACCGAGTATAAACATCAAATAAACAAAACGTTAATAGCCAAATTTACTGGTAAAATAAAAAAATTATTAATTTTAACTCTGGAAAAAATTATACAAATTAAAAGAATTATACTTTTTCGAATAGGTTAGTTTCCAAAGAAAATGCTTTTATCACATTAACTACATTTGGATCCTTCGAAAGACTTATGCGATGATATGTTGAGGATCTACTTTAGTTATATTGATTTTATTTTATAAAAGTGTATATTACATGTGGGACTTTATATTGCCGACATCTTTACAAAGAGTCTTCCTCGGTCCTTCTTGAAGATTTTAGGGACAGTCTCAGCATTTGAAGATCGCCCGCTCGGACTGGGCAGTCTCCTCCTTATCCTCTACTTTGTACAATTATGTAATGTAATATTGTAGTGTAATTAGGATTGTACACTTACCATAATTGTATAGTTAATCTCCAAATAGAATAAGGTTTTAAGAATATGATTCTCCTATTATGAAAATATGTAACTTATATATATACTCTTTCAATTAATATAATCAAGGAAATATTTCTTTCACCAAGTCATAAAATATTCATGTTCATATGGTTGAAGAACATATGTGTGCTGGATTTCGTTTGCTCTACATTATCAGCTAAGAACCGCGGCTTCCTCAATCCTTTGGAGAAAGTAGTAGTTTACTCTCAGGGATGTGCTACCTTTGATTTTCCTGCCTCCATGGCAAGAAACACCAAAGACATTTCACCACATCCACAGGTAGTTTCCGCAAGTCAAAATATTCATTAACTAACTCAGCATTTTGATTAATCGATTTAGTGTTGTGGGGCATGCAGGAGCTAATGCATCATGTGGGACTTTATATGGCCAAGGGAAGAGGTGCCAAAATAGCTAGAGAAATCTCCTTCAACAACTTGAAGTAACCGTGATATATTGCAATCTTTTCTTTGGCCACCTGCAATAATATCGAAAGGAAAGCATTTTATGCAGCAGATGCCGATGGTTTATGTACTCCAGTAGTTTCTATGATTACAATAATGCTATAACATGATGTGCCTAATAACGAGGTTGGATGTGCTGTTTCCACTAGATCGACGCAAGAATACCAACTTTAACCAAGTGCTTTGTGTAATCGATAGATGCATGCTATGTATGCGGTGTCCATTCATTGCCTTAATACGATAGTAGTAGCTGTGATAAATTTCTTGTAGCTTTATCCACACATTTTCCAGATTTTTTAAATTTTGTTATTAATATTGAACATAACCATTGCACTAGAACATTGAATAGAAATTCGTCTATTAAAAGTATCTCAGATTAGTGCAAGCTTCTGGTGATATCTAGTTGTTCGTAATCAAATGGAAACCATAATGGGAGATTGGAGATCGGATGAAACAATCGAAGATGCACATTTGGGGATTTGACGTCTTCATTATACACGCTACAAAAGTATCCAGCTGATGCAGAAATATTCTTTCGATTGCAAATATAATTCCTACCCAAAATGCATGAAATCTCAGAAGCTGCAGTTCAATAGATAATTCAAAGGGCCACGGAACATGAAATCAGAACATAAGACATTTGCCAATATACTATTCTATCTTCAGATCCTACTAGAAGAGGCACTAGCAGCTAAATAGTACAACAGTGTCCTTTGAGGGGGGAAAAAGAATAATAACATTAAGAGCATATGTACAAGGCTCAGTGCCCAAGGAATCGCTGGTAGGCCTGACCCTTTGGTGCACCAGCGAAAATTTGGGGGCTATCAACTCAAAAATTGCTGATTAGTTCCATACAATGTAAAATGCTTACTGCTGGCCGCTAAAACAGTCAGTTGTCCAGGGCTTCACATTCCAACGAAATCTTGAGTCTTCTCTTCACCTGAAACTGACAAGTATTTTTGGTAATAGATATCATGTCGACTGCAACGGACCAGCAAAGCAAGCATTTTACCAGATTAGAAAACAAAGTGAGCTAGGATTAATAATACAAGAAAAATGTGAACAAAAATATTTAGAAAAAGTAAGGCTTTTTTTCTCGAGTCTCTGTTGAAGTAAATCCAAGATCTCCCTGTTTTGCACAACGCATATACTCTCTTGCATGTCTGTAGCAATATCCACAGTACCCAAATTTCTATCTATCTGTGTGTGTGTGTGTGTGTGTGTTAAATTAGAGTCAATTTGGGAAGTGCCAAGTGCGAAAGAGCATACCTACAAAGAACTGAACCAGAAACAAACAGCCACGAACTGTATGTACAGAGATGTTCACTCCTGTAGCCTAAGCCGATGGAAGAACACTAAGAAATGATATTCAGGGTCCCAGTAGACAAAACCCACAACAGGCCCTCCTTTAATGTACTGCATAATTCAACAGGAAATAAATAAGTTAAGAAAAATGAAATTTAGGTTATAAAGAGAACAAACAAAAGACAAAAGGGCGTCATTTATATAGAGAGCTCTAAACCTTTCCATCTAGGATAACCAGTTCACCATCAATCCATCTGGGATTTCGAAAACCAGGCTCTGCCAGCCTTCCTTGTCCCCTGTATCGAGCAATCTGCATTGGCAGTAGAGATAACATTGGACTAAAATGTGAGAGACAGACCGAGACATCATAAATCCAGAACTATAATACTTATGCACCAAAAAGAAAAGATAGGCAAAACAAATAATGGCAAGAGATACTAGACAATCTAAAATCACTAGAATCACTTACCACACCAAATTCTTCTGGAATAATCCCTTTATGTGGAAGTTGATACTTTTTTCCAATTCTTGCACGGAATGCTATCTGGAAATTAGAAAGAAAGGCATTAATGGTCGCACACCACTCCATCGCACTCTCCCCCTCTCTATTTTGAACAGCAAGGCAAGAAAAGTTTCTACAAATACATGTACTAAAATGCACAAATGCAGGATATGAGACACTGTAGATTTTCACTCTTCATTGCTCAAAGGATTAGCAAAAGACCTATTCGACTTAGGTATAGATATCACGTATACCTTTATTTCCAGCTTATCCATTCTTTCCCTAGTCTCTACCAATCAGATACAGAGATCTCTACACTCCAACCAGAATGAACATCTCAGACATCCTATTTTTTTTTTTTAAAAAGGGCAGCCCGGTGCACTAAGCTCCCGCTATGCGCGGGATCCGGGGAAGGGCCGGACCACAAGGGTCTATTGTACGCAGCCTTATCTCACATTTCTGCAAGAGGTGGTTTCAGACATCCTAATTTATTTAAAAGAAAAAAGTGTGAGTCTACCTCCAACAGATCTGCAGGTTAGATTATATGCACAGCCTTTGGAATCAAAGAGAAGTTACCTGACCAGCTGGCACATAAGAATCTCCAGTTAATTTTACAGCTTCAACATACTCATAAAACTCTAAACGTGAAGATTCCTTAGGGCTACCGTCTTCTTTCCACTGACCAAATCTTCGCCTAAGGTGGATGACTTCCGAAGTGTGTAGACCATGAGCACCAATATATAATCCTGATAAAAATTGTAAATGATTGACTGAGTTAAGATTGAGAGTGGGTAGAAAAAGAATGATGCTGCATTAGTTGAACAAGTATATGTTTACTAGAAAACGGAGAATCAGCAATCTAAACAGCACGAGAGCTAAAGTTGAGAAACATATTGAAGGTTGATCACCATTTAATGGGTCCGGAGATGCTGAAATCTCAATCCGGTTAAAGGTGGTTGACTTCGACAATGGTTGACGATTCCGTGCCTGAGTAAGAGTGAGGCTGATCAACTCCCCCATATCTTTAAGGACCTGCATGTTTCAGGGAAATTATTAAGAGAAAAATATAAACTAAGCAATTTGAATGACAAAACAAAAGAGTTCTGACCTTCATAGGTATTTTCCCCTTGCCAATGTACTTTGCAAGATCAACCATCACATTATCCAAGCTACGTTGACCTTGGAGCCTAGCCTTTTTATTTGGGGGAGATTGTCCACTGCCAGAGGAATCGCGTTTGTTTTCATCTTCCTCTATACTGAAAGTAAATGACAGGTGACCCTTCTTCTCTAGCCTCGCGGGTACTCGAAGCAGGTCTTTATGCTGTGAAACACTCGAAGTATTTTGCATATGACCACCAACAACCACCCTAACCGCAATTTGGCTCTGCTCTTCACCGTCACTAACCCTATTGTCAGTATCCAATTCAATCACATTCTGCTCTCCATCTCTTTCCACCTTAATTTCATCTTCATCGTCCACGCTGTCTAAATCATAGTCCTCTTCATCTTCATCTTCCTCATCCATTATTTGCTCAATGACCTTTGATATTAGATCTCTATCTACCTTTCCTGGAGCTGTCACTTTTAAAACCTTGACCTGTACCCCTGGAATCATGTCTCTCAACGCATTCTGAAAGCCAAAATCATCATCCTTATCTTCACTGTCTTCCTCAGTATCTGAGATTTTATCAAACATATCACTTTTGTTTTCAGTGGGACTAAGAATGCCCAAGTTACTGATAACACCAGGCAGCTTTGAAGAAGCAATAGGTAAATCTTGCTGAACTGGCTTTCTCTTCAAGTAAACAGCCTGAAATCATTTGGATCAACAAAAATTCATTAGTTATTATTGAAAGGAAAGGACTTCTATTGTAGAGAGTGGACTATAATCATCTTTAATTAAATTCATATCTTCATATTTTCGCATGCAGAAAGGAGGTGCAAATATTTTTCAGTTCTTTTTATCAAGTGAGACATCTTCAACATAAAAAAATCTTGCATAGCTGCCAGACCATCCATGACCTTTGCAAAGGCAGGCCTACATATAGGGAATAGTTCACATCCTGAGCAATCTTCTCTTCCCAGGGCCACATCAACATCATCATGTCTGAACAATGATATTATATGGTGACATTTATGTCTATTACTAATCTTGCATCACGTTTCATCCATAAATTGCAACATCCTGTTAATTAAAAAAGAAACAAGAACTACACTGCAATTACGGTTAAAATAGTTGAGGTGAGCTATATGAATCCTCAATGTCCATTTTGCCCTATTTGGGTTTCACCCAAGCATCCACTATTATTAATATTTAAACACAATTTGAGTATTTCACTCTAATCCGTTGATGATAAGTCCCATCTTGAGAGACCAAAAGGTCATGAACCGAGACACTCAATATCTTTCTAGACACAGCATCTGTGGAAAGTAAACAAGTCAAAAGAAATATGTGAGCTAGAAAGATACCTGTTGCCTGTATTCACCTTTATTATCCACTGTAAGAAATATTTCAAAAAGCGGGGCACCTTCCACGGCTGAAGCAAGCTGACTGTCAGTAGAACACATGAACACAGTAAACAACATACCCCAAAGGCAGTTAAGGTTCTTGTTCACAGTTACTTAACAAGGAAAAAACAAGTATACCAGCAAAACGCCCCCGCAGTATCTGTTGCTACTAACTAGGACATAAAGCACAACACAAAAAGGCAACCACACCCTGCAATACTCGGTCTCGGAAATGCTCAACACTTAGACTTGGAACTTATCTAACTTCAACGTCAAAATAGCACCAATCAGTATATAAGCTGCAGAGATTATACACACAACTAGAAGAAAGGGGAGATGACAGATTCACTTAATCATCTTTAGTACATAGTACAGTGGGTCAAAATATTTGGGTACATGTGGTTTCCAGAATACAGTGATTCACAACGGAATCAATTCAGCCACTCCTTATCTTATGGCAAGGCATAAGGATAAACCGAAGTTTCAATGGACGAGTCGGAGAACTATATCATGTCGTGATTTTGGTCAATTTGGAAAGAGAAATGATAGGTCTTTGAGGATGAACCAGAAGCTGTTCATTAATGAAAATAGATGCCTTTAGATCCTCTTCATTCATTGGTGTAAGAAAGAGTTGATGGAAGGAGCTGCAGATTTTCAGTTTCTAGACTTCCTTTTGCCTAACTGAGGTAAGATCCTACTTTTCATTTTTGCTTGTTTCATTTTTTCTCTTTGTACTTTCAAAGCATCTTTACCCCTGCTTATTTTATATAAAACTTGACTCCCCACCCCCAAACAAAAGAAAGAAAAAGAACTATGAGAAATGTCCACAGGCCTTGCCCATTTTTGATAGATAATATTCTATACGTAAACCCCTTTCTTCTATTCAAGAAAGAGAATTGTACAAGTTCAATCTGCTAATAGCAAACTCAAATGAAACCCTGCAGAAACTTAAAAGTGTACCGAGGACTGTAACTTCTCGCTACATATCTTCCATGCTCAGCACTTATACGAATAATGCGGCCATATGGATCATCAACATCTTCTGATATTCCAGCCCACCATCCAACCTACATAAACATAAAAACATGTTACAAACTAGAAATACCAATGTGCCACAGCATATATGAAATTAATTACATGATCTGAATAAACCACTAGCAAACTCAACATCCATGGTGGGATAGCCCAAGGAAAGTTAGTAGCAAATACACAAAAGACTTGGAAGAGAGAGGCTGCTTGTCAAAAAGATCGAAGTATATAGAGGACATCCTTGTCCTATTCAGTTGGGATGGAATTTTATATGAATGAATAAACCCAAATGCGTAGAGCACATGAAACATTGAAGAAACAGACCAAAAACAGTTTTTTCCCTGTAGCAAACAAAACAGCTACATATGACCATACCCAAGAGAAAATGTTGAGAGCAAGCAATTGCAAGTACATGACAGTGACACAACAGACTCAGTATCCTGAAATTAACTCACCAATCCTGTACCAGCATAATCACGCATAAATACTGCATCCCTGTAGCGCTCTTCTTCTACAGCTTTCTGCATTTGGTTCCAGAAAGTGAGCATCAATGAACAGTGGAATAAAAGATTGTAAAATGAACAAGAACATAATTGGGGCATAGAAGGACCTTTCAATAAAAACCGAAGACTCAAACCTGAGACAAACATTTGAGTAATGAACAATGAGTGACGAAACTTTCAATTATAATTCTAAATTCTCATCATTAGTAAAAATTAAGAAGTCATATTTCCTTTCTTTATGTTTAAATGAAATTCATCTCTGCGGGTTCCTAAATCTCAAATGTCTATCATTAGCTATATCGAGTGCTATGCTTCATTACAATTTACTAAGTATGTGATGTTCAAAGGTCAAGATAAAGAAAGTTACTTTTATTTAGATTAAGTAATTTGCAAGATAAGAAAAGCTACATAGACATGTTAAGTTTGAAAACAAGAGACCACAGTTAGTATCACCATTTAATGATGAGGCTTGACACAATGGATAATCTTCCTTTTAAGTAGACAAAGCATATAACATCCGTTCACGTGTTCCACTCACTTTTAAGGTCTAAATCAAGTTAACCAATAACCTGTGACTAAACAATTGAAAAGGTAAAGCGCACACACATTCTATATGTATGCATATATATTTTGATAAGGCAAAGGAAGCTGATATCACTGATTGTTCCAAAATAGCGGTACGAATCTTACATTTACATGGGACATCACTCGTCCAACAATGTCCTTAGTAGCTGCAGCTGCAATGGCCACCTTGAGTCTAGCAGCATCTTCATAATCTTCTCTACTAACAGCACAAGCCAACTGTGACTGGTGAAATAACAGTTCCATTAAAATAGTAACAACAGAAAAAATACCATGATTGAGCATATATGTTTATGTTTGCGACCTAATATAGGCCTCTTGAAGTATGTCCAAACAAATCAAGAAGATGATATGGCAGGATATTACAATCTAAACAAAACCTAAAGAAGAAATGCACAGTAAATTAACAAGAACCTTATTTGAGATGGTATTCACCTCAGGGACCATTTTAGATTCACAAAGGACTTCCGATGCCCCTTTCAACTATTCCTCACGGGCAATCAATCCATCAATCTACACCTCAATCAGTTGGTTTCAGGTTTATGAATCCTCTATATCGATTCCGCTTTGCTTGGACTGATATGTCATTCCAATACTAAATAATTTTGTTCTTGAGCAAATAAAAATTGATGAAGGAGTTTCATTAAGAGGGATCATGAAGATGAAAGTCGGATACAAAAGATAGGGACAGCTTCAGCAACAATGCCTAAATTACAAGGGAGCTAAAAAAGTCTAGGAAAGTTAAAGGGCAAGTTACAAAAGAGAGATTCTGCCAGCTTAACTAAGGTACTATAAATCTCACACTTACCCCTATACTGAAATGTAAGAGTCTAATCAAACTCCTGGCAGGCAGGGGACCTGATATAAATGTACAATAACAACTAATAAATTGTCATTTTTACATCTATTCATTGGGTATCTGCTACCTCCTACCAACAAAAATACAGGGTAACTCTACCCACTAACGCTTGGGCAAATAGGAAGACTGGATTTTGAACCTGAAACCTCATGGTTCTCTCCAACTTCATTGACCACTAGGCCACACCCTTGGCCTATATATATATCATTTACTTCTAGAGAAACCTCATGGTTCTCTCCAACCTCATGGATTTTGAACCTAAAACCTCACGAGTGTGCATTGATTTCTAGAGGCTAGAGATCTTTTTTTGGTAAAGTAATAAAATTTCATTAGAAAAGCATCAAGAAGATGCAAGGTTACAGATGGGCAAAAAGTTGCTTCAAACAAAACATGAAGCAGACTAAACAAAACCTGTAAAACAATCTAAAGAAATCCCTGTATCTCTACTATGTTGAAGAGAGAGAGTTAACAAAATCCAGAAAGAAAGTTATCCACACTGTTTACAAGGGCAAAAAAGTGTCAACTGAAAAGACTAACTAAACACCTAGACTTTATAGTGGAAATAGAAGTTGAGATTCCATCAAAGCATCTATTATTTCTCTCCTTCTATAGGGTCCAAAAATAACTGTTGGGATCATTCTCCAAATCCTTTTGATGGATTTGTCAATTCTCCAAAGTATCCCGCTAGCATATGCATCTTTGATGTTGGAAGGCATTACACATTGGAGTCCAAACATAGAATAGAAGAAATACCAAATGCTAGCTGTTGTAGGGCATTGCAAAAATAGGTGGTTGACACTTTCATTGGTCTGCTTGCACACATGTTGACGACAATTACACCTCTCCTCCTGAGATTGTCTTGTGTTAGACATGCTTCCTTCAGAGTAGTCTAAATGAAGCAAGTAATTCTGAAAGGTTGTCTGGTTTTCCATACATGTTCCCACGGCAAAACCTCTAAAAGGCTATTTTGAGAACTCCAGTAGTTGTAACATTCCTTCATATTGAAAATCTTTCCCTTAGAATTGCCCCCATAGGATTTTATCTTGAGATTCTGCAACCAAAGTACTTTGTCCCAATGTTTGTAAGAGAGAAAGAAACTCATCAAATTCCCAATACCGTAAGTTTCTTCTGAAAATTAGTGTCCATCAATTGTTGTCTCTATTTAGCTAATGTTGCTTCTTTGTTAGAAGTTGTCAGAAAAAGTTAAGAAAATGAGACTTTTACTAGAGCGTTCCCAAGCCATTTGTCCTACCAAAATCTAATCTTGAGCCCATTTCCAGCTTTGAATGAGACATTCGGGAGGAATTCCTCTTGGAGACTTCAGATGTGCTTCCATACTCCAACACCATGAGGTTCATTGCTTCTCTTTGCAGTCCAATAGTTTTGAATACCATATTTAGCCTTGATGATTTCTTTACCGTACCCTACCTCATTTTGATCATATCTCCAGAGCCACTTCATGAGAAGGCTATTGTTATGAAGCTTAAGATTTCTGATCCCAACTCTCCTTGGCCTTTGGGTTGAATAATTGATTGCCATTTGACCAAAGAAAATTTGTGAGTAACACTGTTTTCATCCCATAAGAATTTCCAACTGAGTCTGTCAATTTGCTTTAGGATTGAGCTTAGAATAGAGAAGAGTGACATACAGTAAGAGGAAATGATGTATAGGACACTGTTGATGAGGGTGAGTCTACCTCCCAAAGAGATATATTGCATCTGCCAAGTGGCTAATCTCTTCTTCATTTTTTCAATGACTCCACTCCATATCCCATATGATTTGAATTTAGCACCCAAAGGAAGTCTCAAATATGTGGTGGGAAAGGAGCCAATTTTGCAGCTAAGAATGTCAGCAAGAACTTTTAGGTTGGCCACTTCATTCACTGGACAGATAGTACTCTTAAGCATATTGATATGAAGTCCAGAAATGTCCTCAAAGACGAGATCTTTTGAGACCTCCATCAATGTGCTTTTTTTATTATAAGCTAATGACTATTGAAATTGGGAAAACCTCTTGTATAACAGAGATAAAGCACAAGGTAGAGGAACTACATCAAGACATGGTTCTCTATGTAAGACACAATCATCTACACAAATAAGAATCTCACAGGTGCACCAAAAGGAAATTAAGGATAATAGGTTACTTCTTCAACTGTACAAAATTAGTTTCATTCCCCCAAACACACTCCTATTTCATCTTCCTCCATAATCCACATAAGAGCTAGTGGGGCAACCTACCATGTCCTTTG
The DNA here is from genome assembly GCA_029783415.1 of Anisodus acutangulus. NCBI lineage: Eukaryota > Viridiplantae > Streptophyta > Magnoliopsida > Solanales > Solanaceae > Anisodus > Anisodus acutangulus. The sequence continues at coordinate 37,757,808 of CM056510.1, read as the reverse complement.
TCTTCTTTTCCTACTTATACCAACCCAGTTGTGCACTTCCATCAATGTGCTTTTAGGTCTATTTCGTCCGCTTTTACCAAATTTAATCATCATACTGTGACCTAAGGACTAAGGACTGGTGCATATGGAGGTCTAGTATGACATGACCAAACTATACCAGACAACTTTCTCTTGTCTTCTACTCCATTGTGCTATAGGTTTTATAATGTAGTCTTGTATGATTGTAAATTCATTTTAACATCCACATTTTTACGACGCTCGTCTTGTGTATATGTTTGGGCTTGCGTGGATGACACCTCTCACATCATCACGTAGACTATGAAAAATCACAATGGGCTTCACTCTGATAAAGCCTGAAAGGTTTAAAAGCGTTCACCTTTACATCGCCAATATCATCAACGAACAATTTGACAATCCAAAAGACATGCCCAATAATACATCTTAGATGATGATTGTTGAACCATGGTCAAAATCAAGTCACGTAGCATGAATGTGAAGCTCCTATCCACTTAAAGAATGATATCGCCACCACTACAAATATGAACATTAAATTCATTTCACCATATGCCACAGCCTAATAGATTATCATAGGCTACCAATCTAAACCTTCATCAAACCCCCCTCATAACAAATTAAAAATTAAAAAAATAAAGAATAAAAAACGCAAAGGTGTGTTTGATAAGGTGGAAAATATGATGAAACCATGTTCCCAGTGATAGGGTAGCTTGAGTTGTGGAAATTATTTACTCCATATGAAAATAAGTTCTATCAAAAACAGAAAGTGTCATCTTCCTTTATAAATATCTTAATCCTTACTGCACATCAATTGCTTCAATCAACAAAAACTAATATCAACCTTTAATACTCAAAATATTACTCCCTCTGTCCCAATTTATTTTGAAAAGTCTTCCACCGTACCTAGTCAAATGGTGTCACGTGAATTGGGACGGAGGGAGTAGGAAGCTATACAATATTTCGTCTATTTTTAGACTCAGATATCCCAAGGTAAAACATTTTCATCCAATGTTAACTTTCACAGTGGAACAAAGTAACATGCAAAATAATCACAAAGATTGTACCTTTAAAACAGAAATCAATCGCTCTTCCTCCTCAACCTCAGTGAAATGCTTTTTCCATCGCTCCCAATCCCATTCTTCACCATCAACACTTATTATTTCACTATCCCTCTCAACAACTCCCACTCCTTTTGACCGATTCACATAATAATCAAACTTCATTATCGCATTCTTAACAGCATCTTGAATCGCCAAGTCCCATCTCCAAGAAGAAGATGGCTCAGCAGTGTCGCCGTTACCGTTACCGTTCCGGCAACGGCAACAGAAAGGGGAACCGGGAACCCTAGAGAGAGAATGAGAAGTGAAGGAGGAAGATGAAGGCTTTAATGGGGAGATGAATTTAGGGTTTGAGAAATTGAATTTGTGAGGGTTTACATCAAATATTGATGGCGGAGCAATCGACGCCATCACAAAGTTGTTTCTGTATTTTTGATATATCAAAGATAATCAAGAAGAAGAAGAGGAGATAAAAATAAGAAATGGCAAAGAAAGAAAAAACATGGGGATAAGGATGTTGATTTTTCTGACGTTTGGACAAAGCCAATACACCGTAAAAAGGTTCTGAATTTTTTTCTCTTTCTTCTTATTTATTAATGTTCCTATGTTGTGAGTGGCCGCCGCTGTTTCTTCAGATATTATTCTACTTCTTTTTCTATCATTTTTTATTTCACTTGTTATAAATAATATTATTTATTATTATAAATATTTATCATTATAAAAAAAATTAAAGTTAGTAACTTGAAAGTAAATTAGTTTCCTATATCTTTTCTCTCGTTCTCTATAATATTCTTCTTCTTCTTATTATTTTATAACACGTTATAATTTTTTTTAATTATTTTTTACGAAGGAACCCGCAGCCGCTACTCTTTCGAATGCGCACAGAGTAAACCCCGGACTGACGCAATAGCATGCAAAACACGTTAGCCGATTAACCACACTTGACAAGTCATGTGTGACAGGCTCAACCAAAAAAATTTTATGCAGGGGATCGAACTCGTGACCTTGATGTCCCGCGCTCTACCGCTACACCAACTTAGCTACCCTTGCGGATCACATTATAAATGTCTAATTTTTATAGTGGGGGAGATTGATCCTCTTCACAAAAACCAAAACCCCATCGTTGCACGATCGTCCCCGTCAAGTCTGCTGGTGGTTAAGGTCCTGCATACCTCCTCTTTTGCTACTCATTGTTCTTATGCTTAAATACATATGGAATCTTATTTCACTTACTTTAACATGCTTTTCCTTTGGTATTAGTATATTATATGTGAAATATATCTAGTGGAAAGCCTCTTCAGAGGATGTAGTTTTTGTTGGTTTACAAGGATTGCAAGAAACGAAAATTACAAGTAACTGCTTATGTAAGAATTGAAATTACAATTCAACTAGAAACTGAAAATTACAATATAACAATAAAACTGAAATTACAATATTTGTTGAACAAGAAGACCAAAATCGCTTTGATTTTCTTTGAGTCGAGTGTGGCACTGTTCTTAAGACAATATTGCCGTATGTATCCTTTATACGTCCAGGACAATTCGTCTCCCAAGATAAAGCAAAGAATGGAACAATTGAGCAAAGGAAACTCAAAAGCTACAGTGAAGAATATTGAATAACGAAATGATGCTTGGAAGATTAGGAAGAAAGCTGCTTTGCTTTCGCTTTGTGTATATTCGTGTATATGAAGTGTCCTCAACAATGGTGTAAGGGGGTTTATATAGGAGGAAGAGGGTGGTAGATCGCCTTCCATAACATCCATTATTGGCCAAATAATGACCATTATGGAGGTAGTAAAGCCACCAAATAAATGGAGAAAATTGCCAACGGATTGGCCATTATTGGAGGTGTAATTCACCAAAATAAATGGTGAATTAGTCCGGACGTTCGTTGCAGACCGTCGAAATTCTGACTTTCTGAAAAACTTCAGGGACCAAACTGTACATCTTGAAACTTCAGGGATCAAACTGCACATCTGAAAGAATTCTAGACCAAACTGTACATCTTGAAACTTCAGGGATCAAACTGTACTTCTGACCCAAAAAGATAATATTAGAAGGCCCACAGCCCACGGCCCGTGGACCCGGAACCGGACCGGACGGGCGGGCGGCGGCGGCGCGCGTGGTCTTTCCTCGAACCGAAGCACATCTAGGTCCTCCCTCCTTTAAACACATGGGATACCCCTTGGGGTCCCAAACCCCAAACCAATTTCGAGTCTTATATACACAACAATTCTTTCTTCCTTTACTGATGAGGGAGAATTGAACACAACACCACACTTTTCATGCTTCAAACACCTCACTTCGTGAACCAATATCTCTTTCATTTCTCAATGAAATTTGACGATTCTTGGCCCTACGGTTATCTACGTACTTAGTACATCATGCATGTGTGAAGAACCGGATTCTCCAACATACGTAACACTAGTGTTTAAGCCGTTAAAGTTGATCGGTCGCAACTCCCGCCAAAGGCTAATTTCCAACAGTTTTGATATCATCAAGTTATGCGTTGTCAGAAGAAAAAAAATCTTGTTAATTGTTATTATGTCGGCATGTACATCACAGTAAACTCTACCAGCAAAGGTAATATTTTCATCGGTTGCTATGACTATAGTTATAGACATATAAGACTAGCATCTTTTTATATCATATACATACCTCGTATTGTATTGAAGTAGTAATATCTTAAAAAAGGTTTTAAACTATTATTATTTAATATGTTTAAGATATGTCCAAATATGTTTCAATTACAGATCTATTTTTAAAAGTGAATATGACACTATATAGTAAATCTTATAAATGCGGGTGTGCATTTGGTTGTGAAGTTATCACGACTCATCTCTATAAGAGGTAGAATAATTGAGAAGAAATATTTTAAGTATTACTCCCGAAGCAGTAAATTCATAAATTTGCTTTCGAAATAGCAAATTTTGAACTCTACTCCCGAAGTAGTAGAACTTTGACTCTATTCCCAAAATAGTAGAACTTCGAACTCTACTCTCGCGATAGTATAAATTTTAAATTTACTGTTGAAGTAATAAAACCTTGAAGCTACTCATGAAGTAGTAAGACCTTGAATCTACTCCTGAAGTAGTAAGACTTTAAAATTTACTTCCGAAGTAGTAAATCTTGAAACTTTCCAAAGCGGTAAATCTTGAAACTTTCCAAAGCGGTAAAACTTTAAATTTTATTCATGAAGTAGTAAAACTCTGAATCTTTACTCCTGAAGAAGAAAGAATTGGTAAAATACCTTAGAAATATTCCAAATCAATTTTTTTTGTGTTTGAGCAAAACAATGAGCTATAGATGAACATTGTGTATCAAGCATATTCAGATAATCAGGTTTCATTCCTTGAAGCGAATTGAGATATACCACAACCTACCTCATGGAAAGATAAAATAACAAAAGAAATACATATGGTATAAAAGTCATTGCAACTCGTACATGTCGTACGTAGAAACATCGTGAATAGATTTATTAAATATCATTCTAAGGCAGAAAGGAAGCAAGTTATAATATTTTTTACTATAAATAAAAGGGTTTTCCTTCATTGTATAAACGTCCTTCAAGAGAAATAAATAATTCTCTTATATTCTATCTTTCTCTACAATGTTCTTCTTCTTGCTTTATTATTTTATAACATCACGTAAAAATTTATAATAAATCTAACATAATAAACATTATTTACACTATTAGCTTAGAAAATAAACTCATTTAACAAGCGTCTTACTAGCCTGTTTGGCCACACTTCTTAAATTAGCTTATTTTGAATTTTTTTAAAAGTACTTTTGGCGAAAAATAGTTTGTGTTTTGTCAATTAATTTTTAAAACACTTCTGAGCAACAATTAATATTGTTCAAACTTTCAAAAAGTTATTTTAAGTGTATTTTTTCTCAAAAGGACTTTTAAAAAAATGTTTTTGGAATTTTTTTTTAGCTTCTAAAAAACTGCTTCTACTACTCCCCATAAATATTTATTTTCTCCTAAAAGCTTGGCCAAACAACTCACTTTTTTTTTAAAATAAGCACTTATTGAAAAAAATAAACAATTTTGAGGAAAAATAAGCTTGACCTACATCTCCTTCACCTGATTATTCCCAAGAGAATAAGAAAATTATAATAATTATTTTCACATATTTGGCATTTGAGAATGAAAACAGAGAAAACATTTGAACATAATACTATATAATATGAATTTTAAAAAATAATCCTGCAAATTTTTTACGTGTTATGATAAATCTCTCAAAGTCAATTGACCCTGTTCTGATATTTGTGAAATTGATTAGTGATAACTGAGATATTATATAGAACTTAAAGAAGCACTTGAAGACACTGTCAATATATAATTTGTCCGATTGATCTATCTGGAAAGCAAAACACAAGTACTACTTTATGTTAACCATATTGTTTTTTCCTCATTATTATGCCATTAATATATAGGAGAATTAGAACAAGATATGAATAAATTTTCACTTTAACAAATAAACTATAGTTTAGAACTGTGTAGACGTCTTTAACAGTTTAACTTAAACTTTTGTTAGAAAATAAAATAGAACAATATCTTGATGTTAATCGAGAACATGTATAAAAAATCGGTCAATTTAGAGAAATCATGATTTTAGATAAATAAAAGAAAATATCATATATTGGTTTAATGTTAACATGATGATTTAAATATACTAAAAAAATTAAGAAAAATAAATTATATGACATGCATGATTAAAGAATCAAAATGAAATGAGTTTCTTAAAAATTAATGAATTGATGAGGGATATACTTGATAAATATATATTTATGATAGGAATATTTTGATATTAGGAAAAATAATTTTCTGCTTCGGCATTTTTTTTTAGCCTCTTCCCAATAATAGAAAAAAATGGTTATGCTGCAAAAAAATACTTTTTTAATTCGCAAACAACTCAAATCTAAATAAAAAGTGCTTTTGCCAAAAAAAAAAAGTAGCCTAAAAAGCTTATGCCAAACAGTCTCTAAAAATAAGAGATTTACCACTCCACTACTTAATCATTATTGCTAGTTTTAGCTTCACTCAGACTTCAGTTTTCATTCATGACAGACACGTGTCAGTCTCCAACGAAATATCTTGAGGAGCAGGTGAAGAACCTCTAAAGCAGAAGATTCTAACCCTAGAGAAACTTCGAGTAACTGAAATAAAATGGAGGAAGATGGCGAAGGAATAGTGAGAGATCGTTCAATTTCACCTACTAGAGTCCGAACCGGATCCGACCCGTTCCTGGTAGCTTGTAGATTGTTCAGCTTTGTTACTGCGTTGGCTGCTATTCTCTGCATTGCTGTTAATGTTTACTCTACCGTTAGATCATTTAAGCATGGATATGACGTAAGCCATTTCTATCATGTATTTTGTGCTAATAATGTGTATGAGTGTCTGTGTAAGTGATGTGATGGAAATATTTCTAGGTGTTTGATGGAATTTTCCGCTGTTATGCTGTCGTGATTGCGATTATTGTGGTTATTGCGGAGACCGAGTGGAGCTTTTTCACTAAGTTCTGGAAGGTTCGTTGTGAAATCTTAATATTTGCTGGTGTTATGATCAACTAGACATATGTCTGAAATGATGCATTGTAATTGGAACGGTTCATACTTTATTGCCGCTACTAGTATGTGTTTGCATTTGGTTTTGATTCAAGGGATGATAATGTAAATGTAGCTTTGTAACATCATCAATCATTGCAGTTTTAATAACTCAAACAACTGAGTGACATCATATAGTAATAGTAGGGAGCCACCCAATCATGACAATGCCACAGACAAATGCAATTGGTAATACTGCTTACGGAAAAAAAATCCTTATACGATGAACATAAGTACTTTCAGTCTGCTCCAAAGGTTGAGGGAGATCTGCTAACCATGTTCATTTGTTAAGGAATTTTTTTTGACTAATCAGAAAGGTTAAATTATTTTTTCTTAATTTATTCATGAACTGGTCATAAGTAATTATTCTTTTTTCCATAATCCGGTTCTCATTCTGTCTCTTAGCTATTCAGAAGCTCGGTCTACCATTCGGAGACAGAGTTAACCCATCGGTAAATTGGAAATGAAAAACTATACGATTGTCTATTCTTTGCCATATCATCAAGCTTTCTTTCTGGGAATTAACTTTCGGACAGGAACGTACAAATCGTTTCCCTTGATTCAACATAACCATGAACCCAAACACTCAAAAGGAGGATATGGGAGCTCAAAGATTAGATTGATAATACAACCTATCAAAAAAAAGTTAGATTGATAATATGTTCTTAGGGTAAAGTTGAGTTTATGGTTTGACTGGGATTTATTAAGCAAGAGTGTTAGTCGTAGTTTATCTAACACAAATAATTGATAGCTCAGAATTGTAAACGCCATGCATCACTTAGAGATTCTGAAGTTTAAGGATGAACGAAGCTTGGCCTTTTGGGCTATATAATGTTGGAAATGCCATACTATCATTCATTTAGATAGATATTCGAACAATATAAATATATAGGTTAAACATGACATAAAATATAAGGAGCACTAGGCTGTACTAACCATGTCATAAATTTCCTAGGTTGACCCGTAGTTAGCAGTTAGTAGATGCAATGGATTGTTTGCTGCAGCAAAAGAGGTGTTTTCCCCCACTATCAATTTCTGTCCTTTTATTGGTCAAACTCGTTTGCAGCCTTATTCCATCACAGTTAAGCATCCAGTCACTTGTATTATGCCATTTTTGTCTTCCTCTCTACTCTTTTCATTAGCAGTAAACATTGACCTTTATAGTCTTGCAGTAAAGTTAATAAATCCAGATATTGCTTAGCTATTTTAATGTTCCAGCTATTTGCTTCTCCTAGCACAACTGGAAAGGTTCCATTTGTTCTTAGGCGCTAAACTTTAATAACATCCTTCTATGTGGTATACAGTGGCTTTATTATTATAATATGCTTTCTAGTAGCTTGCACATTTTGACTCGATACCTCGACAATAAATAAAAGCCCAATAGTACTGATGTCAACTTTCAATGACTTTGTGTAGGTGTTGGAGTTTTCAGCTGGAAGGGGCATGTTACAGATCTTGTAAGCAAGACTTTTGCCCTGCTGAGATTGTTGAAATCAGACTCAACATAATAGTTGGTTTTTAGGGCGGAACTTACTTTCTCCTCTTTCTGGTTTGTTCTAGTGTTGGAGTGATGACCAGAGCTTTTCCTGAAGAATATGGGCAAAGGAATGACCTCATTCTTCTCCAGAACATAGCTAGCTACTTTCTTATTATCTGTGGTGCAATTAACATTATATCAGTAAGTTCAGGAAACCATCAGGTTGCTACATGGCAATCACTTGTCTGTCAGTTCCCATACTGTTGTAGCTTGTAGTTGATATGACACAATCCGTAAAAAGTATGATGTGTGGCCTTGCTTCTCTTGATCCCCAAACACCTCCCTTAGAGGCGGTAAATATCAATATATATATATATATACCTCACGACAAATCAGTCGCGCAAAACTGTTTCCATTTCTCTCTTCACAATCAATCATCACCTTAATAGATTCCGGCGAATCCGAACCATATCCGGCACCGGTAGACACATATCTTCTCATTAATCGACGATAACAATGTGTTTAGTTGTGAATTGCCGCCTGGTAAGTTGCTGTTCAGAAATGTGACATGGATTGGTGTTGCCACTATTACTAGCAAAGTTCTGAAAAAGCTTGGCTACTCGAATTTCTCTCCAAACTCTTCTGACTTCAGGGTCAACTCTCCTCTTTCTCTCTCTACTTTCAAGGTCACTGCCGGTAACGGCTACCTTCTGCCACTGTCGGTAACAACTATCTACCATTGCCGACGACCACCCACCGCCACCGCCACCAGGTTTCTTCTTTCCCCTTCTCTCTCTCCTCTCTTCCCCTCTTCTTCTCTCCCTTAACATAGTGAACACCAACCACCGGAGGTCACAACCGGCGACGGTACACCGATTGCCACCAGAGAAAATAGACGGTGCACCCACCGGCGACCAGCCCCTACTGGCGACCAGCCTCCACTGTTGATCGGTGACCAGGTATCAAGTTTTTTTTTTTTGCTCTTCGAACACCGACGGACGACACTACTCCGACCAGGTATATATATATATATTTATTTATTTATTTTTTTCACTGGAGATTTCAGCCCAGATCTCTCCGTCTAATAAATTTTCCGGCAAGATCTTTCTGGTTAGTAGATTTTTCGGCCAGATCTTTTTCATTACATTCTCTCCTCTTTTATCCACTTTTCCTCTCTTTTCGTATCCTTTTCTCCCTTATTCGGCAAGGGAAACACCTCTACAGTGGGTTTTCGGTCAGGTCTGAACATGTACTCGAATTTTTCAGCAACTTTGCAACAGTGAACATTTTCTACCCAACTGGAGTTGGTACCTCCAGTCGCCCTTACAGATTATTTATTTACAGATTATTTATCTGTCATCCATTATAGCTGGTTCGTTTGCTGAATCTTGAATTCTACATTCTATCTTATAGTTCTATCATTCTTGTCGTAGTAGTCAAACTTGCTAACTACATTCTTGTCGACTTGTGCTATAGTATTGATTTCTACCTCTTCTAGTGTAAACTATTGATTGTTTTTATTTGTTTAAGTGGCGTTGGTAAATGATGATAGATTAGAGTCATGTTCTCAGTCGGGGACGGGGGCGAGGGTCTGGGGGGTAAGGGAGATGCTAGGCTAAGAATAGGGTCTTGGAACATTGAGACTTTATCGGGGAAGTCCATAGAGATGGTTAAGATTCTTAATAAGAGGAGGATTAATATAGCCTGTGTACAAGAGTCCAAATGGGTAAGACCTAAGGTTAAGGATGTGAATGTGTATAAGTTATAGTTTTCGGGTAGGTCTAGGTATAGGAATGAGGTAGGCATTTTGGTAGACAGCGAGCTAAGGGATCAAGTGGTAGAGGTTATGAGGGTCAATGACAGGATGATGACGATTAAGTTGGTAGTTGGAGGGTCCACTATGAATATTATCAGTGCTTATGCGCCGCGGGCAGGCTTGGATGAGGAGAAGAGATGTTTTTGGGAGGATTTGGACGAGGTGGTGGGAGGTATGCCACCCACTGAGAAGTTATTTGTAGAATGACATTTCAATGGACATATCGGGTCACTTTTGGAGGGTTATGACGACATGCATGGGGCTTTGGCCTCGGGGACAGGAATGGGGGAGGCGTCTCACTTTTGGAGTTCGCTAGAGCTTTTGGGACGGTGATAGTCAACTCGAGGTTCCTGAAGAAGGAGCACTTGGTGACTTTTCGTAGTTCGGTGGCTAAGACTCAGATCGACTTTTTGGTCCTTAGGAAGGTTGATAACGGTCTATGTTAAGAATGCAAGGTTATTCCAAGTGAGTATCTTACAACCCGACATAAGCTTTTGGTGATGGATTTGGAGATTAAGATCGAGAAGAAGAGGAGGGGTGTGGATGACAGGTTAAGAATCAAACGGGGGAGTTTGACCATGGCTAGTGCAAAGGTGATGGGAGAGAGGTTGATGGCCAAGGGGGCTTGGCGGAGTAGTGGGAATGCGATAGGTATGTGGGATAGGACGACCAGTTGCATTCGAGAGGTAGCTAGAGAAGTGCTTGGGGTCTCGCGGGGTAGCCGTGGTGAGCACTGAAGGGACTGGTGGTGGAATGGTAAAGTTCTAGAGAAGGTGGAAGCGAAGAAGCGGCATATGCGAAATTGGTAGAAAGCAAGGATGAGGTGGAGAAGTGAACGAATAGGGAATTGTATAAGATGGCGCGGAAGGAGGCAAAACTTGCGGTTACGGCGGCGAAAACGACGGCTTTTGAACGCCTGTATGTGGAATTAAAGAAAACAGGCGGGGATAAGAAGTTGTATAGACTAGCCAAGGCGAAGGAGAGGAGGGCCCGTGACTTAGATCACGTGAAGTGCATCAAGGACGAGGACGACAAAGTACTGATGGAGGACACGCATATTAGGCGGAGGTGACAGTCTTACTTTCATAAACTCTTGAACGAAATATGAGATAGAGACATTGTGCTAGGAGATCTGGAGCAATCTGGTAGATACCAGAATTTTGGATATTTTAGAAGCATTAAGGTGGAGGATGTTAAGGGTTTTGTTCACAGGATACGCAGGGGACGAGCGACCGGACCTGATGAAATCCTAGTTGAATTTTGGAAGAGCGCAGACAGGGCCTGTTTGGAGTGATTGACTGAGTTGTTTAACGTCATTTTTAGAACGACGAGAATGACCGAAGAATGGAGGTGGAGTACAATGATCCCTTTGTACAAGAACAAACGTGATATACAAAATCGCAACAACTATAGGAGTATCAAACTGCTAAGCCACACTATGAAAGTTTGGAAAAGGGTCGTGGAGATGAGGATGAGAAGAAGTGTGTCTATTTTCAAGAATCAGTTTGGATTCATGTCGGGGCGTTCGACTACAGAAGCCGTTCATTTTATTAGGAGGTTGATGGGGCATTATAGGGAGAGGAAGAGAGACTTACATATGGTTTTCATCGACCTCGAGAAGGCATACGACAAAATTCCTATGAGGTTCTATGGAGATGTTTGGAGATTAGAGGTGTACCCCTAGCGTACACTAGGGCGATCAAGGATATGTATGATGGAGCCAAGATCAGGGTGTGGACAGTAGGAGGAGACTCGGAACACTTTCCAGTGACGATGAGGCTGCACCAGGGATCAACTCTTAGCCCATTCTTATTTGCCTTGGTGATGTATGGACTGACGCAACAAATTCAAGGGGAGGTGCCATGGTGTATGCTTTTCGCGGACGACATAGTCCTGATTGATGAGACTCGCAGCGGAGTGAACTCTAAGCTAGAGGTTTGGAGACATACTCTAGAGTCTAAAAGGTTCATGTTGAGTAGGACCAAGACAGAATACTTGGAGTGCAAGTTCTGTAACGGGAGCGATCTTGAGACATGCGTGGAGGTGAGGCTTGATACTCAGGTCATTCCAAAGAAAGGCAGCTTCAAGTACCTCAGATCTATTATCCAAGGGGATGGAGAGATTGATGGCGATGCCACATATCGTATTGGGGCAGAGTGGATGAAATGGAAGCTCGTATCTGGAGTCTTATGCGGCAAAAATGTGCCGCCAAAACTTAAAGGCAAGTTCTATAGGGCGGTGGTTAGACAGACTATGTTGTATGGGGTAGAGTGTTGGCCAGTCAATACTTCCCACACCCAGAAGATGAAAGTTGCGGAGATGAGGATGCTGAGATGGATGTGTGGGCATACAATGAGGGATAATATTAGAAATGATGATATCCGGGACAGAGTGGGAGTAGCCTCGGTGGAGGATAAAATGCGGGAAGCGAGGTTAAGATGGTTTGGACATGTGCAGAGGAGAGACATAAATGCCCTAGTGCGGAGGTGTGAGAGGTTTACTATGGACGGGTTCATGAGGGGTAGAGGTAGGCCGAAGAAGTATTGAGGAGAGGTGATTAGACGATATATGGCACATGTGCAACTTACTGAGGACATGACCTTAGATAGGGGTTGTGGAGGACACAAATTAGGGAAGAAGGGTAGTAGGTAGTCGAGCGTAGTCCTACTTATGTTTGCAAACTGGTAGTTGTAGTGTTATTATTGTAGGCACGCTTAGCCCATCATACTAATAGGCGCAATATTGCTTTATAGTCCTTTGTAGTTTGATTTTCGTTGCTATGTGCCCTTTAGTGTACTTTGTTTAGCTTATTTACATGCGCTAGTTACTGCTTACTTTTTTAGAATGCATTAGTATTTTCATAATGCTTTACATTTTTTTGGCCAGGTCTGACCGTTCCTCTTGCTTTGCTTTTGTTTGTGCTTTGCTTGTGTTTATGCTGTGTCTTGAGCCAAGGGTCTCTCGGAAACAACCGCTCTACCTACCAAGGTAGAGGTAATGTCTACGTACACTCCACCCTCCCAGACCCAACGTTGTGGGATTTCACTGGGTTTGTTGTTGTATATATATATATTCCTTACAGGAATGCGAGCAGTGCACACACGTCAATTAGGATACTGGAAGCTTTGCTAACTAATATTCTGGTAGATGGTCTTAAACATCATTTCTTAAGTGTGCTTACTTGGTCTCCATGATACATAGTGTGCTGTTAAAGATTACAGCTGCTTGTTTGAATGTCTGCATTCTGTGGCAATTCTTTTAACTTCAATTACCTCGTACTTAAGCATGAGGGCTTGCTTTTGGCTGCATACCTGCTACTAGAGTCCATATTGTTGAGTCTTTTTGGAGTACCATATTATACAATAACCTTCATTTTGTTTTTTTCTTGACTTATGTTACTTTTAGGGAATGTTGTGCTTTGGATTTATCAAACGTGCCCGCCAGGCGAAAGAAGTCTCCAGGGAGCAAGCGGTTAAGGATCTGCAGGTAATTCATGATGTCATGTAGCTCTTGTCAGTTTAGAAGCAAACCTTGAGCTGATCACCAGGGGAGAGTTAGATATGTGGATGCTTCTCCAGGCCTTGCATGGGTCTCACTCTCTAAATTTGTTCTTGTTTTGTCTTCTCTGGTCCTCTGGTTTTCAGCTGCTGCCACCCATCTTTTCTCCTAACAGTATCTGCTGTCCAACCTTCCAAAATATTCAGCGCTTAAAACCCTGACTGCACTCGCTGCATCACCCACTTTAGTTAAACAAATTGCAATGCAGATTCTAGAACAACGAAACTGCTCTCTTTTAGAGACAATATGAAAAGAGAAAAGGTGGACAGAGACCAGATTAGTCATGAACCTTCTTGTTGTGTCCATATCTAATTAAGCTTACAACTGGATGAAAGTGAATTTGGATTTTGGTCAGAGGTTTTCGGTTGTAAAAAATCAAAATGGTATATACTTGTAGGCTATAGCCAGTTTTGCAAATATCGCCTGGTGTGATATCACTAGCAACTATAACTAGGCCACAACTCTGCCAATAAGTTTCAATTCACAAACTGTAGCTTTCAAGAGTGCCTCTCAAAAATAGTAGGAGAGGCAGCAAGGCCTAGCTCAAACAACAAGACTTCAAGGACTTCAAAAACTCATATTTATTCACGTTAAACTGTTGGGCTTTATATTTTGTTTTTCTGTTTCCCATGTGTGTATCTCATTCTTTGATGGCTGATTGTCATTGTAACTCTCATCTTTCCAGCAACAAAAAGATAGTAGTAGCATAGCATGTGAGGAGTTGGACAGACATTACATTTTAGTTGGAATCAGAGGCAGCACATCTTTGCAAGAGGGGAGATTTTTGGATTCTAGGATTCTAGGATTCCTGTTCCTGGAAAACCTTTTAGGTAAGTGATATTGCAGATAAAGGGGTTTTAGAGGTCTGTCTAATCACATTCTGGTGTCCAAGCTAGGTGATAGTGTTGTACATTACGTTTTAGCTAGAATCAGAGGCACATTTTGTGCAAGAACGGAGAATTGGATCTAGGGATTTCTGGCAAACCTTTTTGGTCAGTGATATTGAAGATAAAAGGTTTTCAGAAAATCTGCCTAATTACATTCTGGTTTAGCCAGTTGGTGATAATGTTCTTTTATTAAAAAATTGGCTGTGGTGTCCAAGCTAAGTGAAATTGTTGTAGTGGAGATTCAGACTTGAGATCTCCAGGTTGTGCTCCTACAGGGCTACAACGACTTAGTTGGACTAGGTGATAGTGGTATAAATAATGATAATAGTAAAGAAGTCATCTAATATAGCATGTATTCCCGAGTGAGCGCATGCGTAGTTAAATTTGCATGCATTTTTGCTGGAAGCAGTGGCTCATATCTCTGTCATGGGACATATTAGACGCTAGCATTTCTGGAGAACATTTTGAATAAGTGATACTCAATAGCAGGGGTTGACAACATTCGTCATAATTGTGGATACAGTTCCAACGTCCAAGGACTTATAATCACCATTTGGTTAGTTGCATATTAAATTTATAATGACGAATGTAGTAATAATGTTTTTTTCTCTTTCTATTGAGCTTTTAGGAATGGCATTAGGGTGAGAATGGGATTACATGTCTCCACCCCCGTCCTCTCTGAAAGTCTCCTGTCCATGTCCCAACCCGCGAACTATCCCAAGGGAGTAGTCGTGCTTCATTGCTTTATCTGTTGCTATTCATTTTATAGCTTAATTACACCGAGTAAAGTTGTTTTGCAAAGTCTACAACGTTGCAGAGAACCACAATGTTTTTGGTTGTGCTTCTCATTTTTAAATAATGGTAATAAATCCCTATTGCCTGCCTTCCATATTCGGGGATGCTAAGCCCTGAAGCTGTGCAGGGCAAAAAAGAAATATCTTCTCCCCCATTTCCTATTCACAACTCCAACTGCGTCGTTAGAGTTTGAAATAATAAATTGTTCTTGACCTTCTCTTACCTTCTTGGGTGACATTTGGCTCACCTGTTTATCTCCTACTCACATTCCTGAAAACAATATTAATAAATTTAATTCCAGGAATTGGAGCGTCGTAGAGAAGAGCTTGAAGCTCTGTTGATACAAGAGAGGGCTTGAGAACACGGAGCTGAGATTATCGCTCTGGCAAACCTACTGTCGAAATTGAGGAAAAAGCTTTGAAAGGAGAGCTCAAATCAACAAATTTGATGTTTGTGTGTTTTTACATGCCTTGTTACCTATTTGAGATTGAAAAATTTCACTATGTATGTATTGCAGAGTCTGTACAGTTTGCATAGATCACTTTCCTAACGGCAGTAATTGTCGTAAAGCAGGTGGTTGTCTATTCCTTCATTCCTTGTTAGTTCTAGACAGTTAATTAAATCTAAGAAGCAGCACCTGCTCGTATTGTTGTTGTGTTAGAGCAGGACGAATTATTTAACTTATTATTCAGTAGCCTTCAAAAAACATTTTTCTAGTGGCGTTTGACTTGCTGCCTGAGTTTCAATTTTCTATCCAGCTGACCTTAGACGGTATATAATGCAACCAGTTTACAAGACATAAATTTTGGCAACTCAGATGTATCATGGTTAATTTAGTAGGGAGATGTGATAACCATGTTTAAATCAAAGAGATTGAAACATGACCAAGTGAAATGGTGTAAATGTTTAGGGTTTCTATTTCAGATTGTAACAGGCGTTTAGAAGCCTTTTTAACAGTTTTGCACAGTTCTGACAGCTGGCCAGTGGGTCAGGTGAGGGGGCGGGACCGGGGCTGGTGGGTCAGGTGGGATCGGGTTTGGCGGGATTTGCCGAAGTCCCGTCCCGATCCCGTTGGAATTGGATCGGGGCGGGAACGAGTCGGGATCGTTTTTTTTTTTTTTTAACATATGTATAAAAAAAACTCAATAATTAAACAAGACAAGATAGTGTAATAAAAACATTCCAAGACTGTTTTTGTGTCTCTTATATTATTTAATAGACATGATTTTTTTGTAATGCAAATACAATTGTCGAAATTGCAACTTTGTGGTGTTGTCCAAAAGTTGCAAATTACATAATAAAATTGTAATTAAAAAAATTACATTCTGAAAAAATTTTGTTCTAGTTTCTTGATAATTTTCTGTGGTTCTTCGGTTGGAATTGGTATTTGTTGGTCAAATTAATCCACGTCGCTTCCACCACCACATTCGGATAAGATTTTGTTGTAGTTTTCGTCTTCTTTTTTGTTGATCTCCGGTTGACCGCACCTTCTCCTCTCCGCTCGTATCCAATCTCTGAATAATACTGCAATTTTCAAGCTGTATCCGGCTAACGAGTGTATGTGGTCTCCTATTTGATATCTGCCGGCAGAAAAAACGCTTTCAGACGCAGTTGATGCCGCTTGAATGTTCAAAACATCTCGGGCCGTCATTGAAAGTGTCAGAAAGGTCTTCTCATTCCCCCTCCAGTATTTCAGCAAGTCTTCACGTCCTTCTTCATTGAGAACTGCTTGTACGTTACAGAATCCTGCAAAACAAAAATGTCAAATTCGCTAATTTGGTTAGTAGCGGTATGGCCGCATATTCTATTTCTGAGGCTTTCAATACTAGCCGCAAAAACAACATGTCTTTTGTGAGGTTGTGTTGAAGATGAAGAAGATGACTAGCACTTTCTTGTTGGTAAAACCTATATATTTTTTTGCATTGGTCTTCTACGCTGGACAACACTTCTTCTTTAGTTTGTTCAATAGGTGGTGGGTGATTTGGATTTTTTGGACTTGGAGGTGGTAGTACTTCTATCAATCGTAAATAGTTTCAATAAGTGATTTAGTACCGTCTATTTTAATAGTCGGATTTAATACAACACCAATAATATAAATAGTGGGAATATGAATAAAATATTTTTTTTATTTTGATAAATATTTTTTAATAGCTGCCATATAAACTGATTTTTTCATATATTCACTAAGTAATAAAAATATTAGAGTTATATAAAACAACATAGTTGAAATAGTAGGATAATATATACCGAAAAATTCTTTTGTTGCTTGAATTTTTTTTTCTAAAAATACAATAAGTTCAGAAATTTTTACTCAATCGCTATCTACAACCATATCAGCTGGATTTTGATTATGAGAGTTAAAAAATAAAGTTATAGGTTTTCTATAGTCATAAGCAACAAGTAGTTGCTCATATAAAGAATTTCACCTAGTGGGTACTTCTTCTGGAATTTTTCTATAAGGTAATTGACAATCGTGACAAGTTTTTTTATATTCTTTTCTTCGTTGTATTTTATTACTTTTAAAAATAAAGTTTATAGAAAAATGTATTTTACTAAGAATGTCTTCAAAAAGTGTTAGACCATCCTTTACAATTAAGTTATATATATGACACACACATTTTATATGAAAATGATCTGGAAAAGATGGAGTTAAACTATTTTTTAAAATTGTAATAGCGTAATTGTTAGAAGAAGCGTTATCTAATGTAATAGTCATAATTTTATCGGTTATTCCATAATAATGACACACTTGATAAATATTTTCTGCAATAAAAGTACCAGTGTGCCTATCATATATATATATATATCTATACGCTAAGATACGTTTTTGCATAGACCATTTATAATCTATCCAATGACAAGTTACCGTTATATAATCATGGCCGTTAGTACTACGACCTATATCAGACGTGATAGATACTTTGCCATTAAAATGATATAATGAATAACGTAAATATTGTTGATATTCATGTGCGAATTTAAATACATCTCTCTTAACAGTTGATTTAGGAAAACTGTTAAAAGCAGGATTATATATATCTCTAATGTAATGAATAAAATAGGGAGATGAAGGAAAGGAAAAAGGAAAACCCTCCACAGCAACTAATTTTGATATTGCTTCACTATCTCTATATTTATTATATTTAGGGCCTACAATTCCCCCCGTCATAGGGTTAATTTGACCCTATACTTGATCCCGGACAGTATCAGTATGTGAACATTGTCCCGATGGAGCTGACCTTTGCTCACCCGATTTTGAAGCCTTGTATTGGGCATACCT
The DNA here is from genome assembly GCA_029783415.1 of Anisodus acutangulus. Lineage (NCBI taxonomy): Eukaryota > Viridiplantae > Streptophyta > Magnoliopsida > Solanales > Solanaceae > Anisodus > Anisodus acutangulus. The sequence continues at coordinate 37,739,313 of CM056510.1, read as the reverse complement.
AGCTGGATGAGCCCTTACTACGTGTCTCATTAAACCCCCAGTCCCACCGTGACCTTTTTCAATTTTAAATTTTAAAACATCTTTACAAATTTTACATCTAGCTACTTGATTCTCTACGTCCCTATAAAAAATATCCATGCATCTGATTTAAATGTTCGTTTTGCTGGACCTCGTCTCATATTAGGGGGAATAGGAGGCATTTCAGTTGAAGGTGTACTAGTGGGTGTGTTGTCATCAACATTAGTGGGTGTTTCATCTAGATCATCGTCTAAATTAAAGTCTTCTTGAGTTCCAAAAAATAGATCCTCGTCTAAATCTAATGGTATTGTAGGAAAATGTTCAGTATCAACAAAATCATCATGTGTAGGAATATGATGACTAGAAGAAGTACCCTTGCCCTTGTTGCCCATACTAGAGGAAGTCTGACCCCTACCCGTAAGCATACGTTTAAATTCTTCCATTATAAATTTATAATTATACTAATAAATAATTAAAGTAAATGAAATTAAGTGCGCTAAATAAAATAAACAACAATAATAATTTAATGAAGGAACGAATGTACTTAACGCCGACGTAACGTCGACGTGTAATCGAGAGGTTGAAAATTGAAACTTTGATCGATGGAAGATCCTCAAGCTAGTTGCCAACTTCACTCTCAATTTCCAAATGAATAAATAAAATTGAATATTTAGTAAACAATGTAGACTTGTAGAGAGATAGATTGAGAGATTAGAGAGATTGTCGGAAGATTTGTGAGAAAGATGAAGAGAAAATGAGTTATTTATAGTTGAAAAATTGGGTTAAAGTGTAAATATAATAACTTATGGGTTAAAAATAAATATTAAGGGGTAGGGGGGTTGGGGAGGGGGAGAGGCCAAAAATGACCGTTGCACAACGTCCAAAATGTAAAATGGCCGTTGGTGCAACGATTATTTTTGTAAAAAAGGAGATTACGAGCGGGATTGGGGCGGGCTCAGGATCGGGTCGGGACTAGCGGGACTGGGGCGGGCCGGGACGAGACATTGTCCCGTCCCGGTTCGAATCCCGATACTAATATATTTTTTTACTACTAGGTTCGGGGTGGGATCGGGACGGTGTCGGGACGGCCCAATGGCCAGCTCTAGACTTCTGATTATGTATGCATGTCAATTTTCAGGCTGTTACTTTTTTTCCAACTAATTGTTGTCTCCCAACGAAGAATAGAGAGGTCAGTATTGAACTTGTGTTTTTTTGTTTTTGTTGTTTTATATAATAACTTCTCTTGTTCCGAACTTCCAAATTATATGACACTTTTTATTTTAGAAATCGAACAATTTTTCTTTTAACTATGCCTTCTGTAACATTTAAATATTGCTGACTATAAAACTTGTGATTTTTATATTTTAAGCTTTATTATTTAAAGAATTATGAAAACCATATTGACATCACACGGAATACTAGAGTTTCGTATTGTTCTGCCAGTTAGATTTTTTCATCTCAAAATAAAAGTATATTAAAGAAAATTATTTCACTGTTACTTGAAATACTTGAGCTTATTACCAAAAAATAAATAAAAAATACTTGAGCTTTAGTATTATTTAAGGATACGAGTATTGGATTATCATATAAGAAGTTTATCTCACAGTTACATTTATTCCATTAAGATAATATATTTTAAATCAACTATTCGCTATTACTCGTAATGTTTTTTTTTTCTTTTCATATACTACTACTTTTTTAAAAAGATAATCAAAATATAAAAAATCTTTAGACTTTACAAGTCAAGCCAAACACACAATTATATTCAAAAGGCGCACGCACGCAAGAAATATGCAATAGTGGAGTGGTAGATAATAAAATAGGGGTGTTGGCGGCAGGGAAATCGTGGAGGCGGGAGAGAGATGGGAGACGAAAAGGTGAAGAATGAAGCAATGGAGATTATGGGAATGTTTCAAGTGCTGCCTCGCCTCGTCGTCTTCGATCTCGATTATACCCTTTATTGGTACCACACAAATTTCTTTCTTCCTTTAATCAGTTTCCCCAATTTGGTGATCTTGCTGGATTTAAGCTGATGCCCAAGTTTTGAATTTTCTTTTATTGATTTCCTCTTCCTGGAAATAGTTTAGCTTAGTAAGTATCTTCTTTAATTTATTTGTTTCTTTTTTATTTTGTCTTCTTTACCTGCTATTTTGGGCGGAAATAGAGCACAATAGATACACACGATTCATATAGCCAACCCAACTAGTTTAGTATTGAGATGTAGTTGATTTCTTATTCTTTGCGTGGTTGCAGGATTGAGACATACGCAAGTAACTTAAGTGAATGTGTTAAAATCGAGACATGAACGAAAATTTAAATAGACAAGAATAATGAGTTCTTTTTGCTTTATATTCATCATAACCTCTTTATATACAAATAATGTCTTTCTCACCCTAGTCTAATAAGGTAACCTTATTCTAACAGAACTATACATCCTATATTACCATAATTACAATTTCACTAAAAATAGACCAAAACTATTACAATTAGATTAGAATAGGGTTCCACCAACATAGAGTCTCACCGACTCATTGACGTAACTGGACAAACTAGTCCGGTCACATCCGGTCTTAATACCCTCTCAAGTTGGAACATGAGGGTCTCGAATGCCCAACTTATCAAATAAATATTCATGTTGCATTTTGCCCAAAGCCTTTATAAACACATCGATCAATTGCTCACTGGTTGACACGTGACTAGGAAGTATTATATCAGAATGGAGTGCGTCCCGGACATAGTAACAGTCGACTTCAATGTGTTTAGTCTGTTCATGAAACACCAGATTTTGTTCAATATACAATGCCGCTTGACTATCATAGTACATTTTCATCGGAGATTTATGTTCAACTCCTAAACTTTCAATTCACAAACTGTCATTGCCACTGATTGGTATTCCGCCTCCACTGACGAACAAAAGACAATGTACTGCTTCTTGGTTTTCCATGATACATGTGAATTTCCGAGGGAAATAAACCAACTGGTAAGTAATTTTCGATTCAACAGACATCCAGCCCAGTCCGAATCACACCATCCGTACAACTGGAGATCACAATCTTTTTTCATTGTAATGCCTTGTCCTGAGTTCTTCTTTAAGTAACGCACCACACGGAGAGCCGCGTTCCAGTGTGCTTCATTCGGCTGCCGCATGAATTGGGACAGAACATGCACGCAATATGACAACTCCGGTCGCGTTAAACCGAGGTATATTAATCTACCGACTAGACGTCGGTATGGTTCCGGATCTTCCAAATTGGCTCCTTCTGCCAATACCAAACCGTATTTTTGTTCTATGGGTGTATTGATTGGTTTAGCTCCTAATAATTCGGTCTTAGAGATTATATCAAGGCATATTTTCATTGAGAGAGAAATAACCTGGTTGGTCCACATGCAACTTCAACTCCCAGAAAATACTTCAGAGGGCTCAAATCCTTCGTGTGAAAATATGTACGGAGATAGTCTTCGAAATCATGCAATGACACTATGGTCATTTTCGGAGATAATTAAGGCATCCACATAAACTAAGACGTTAAGTTGCATACCTTCCCGGTGCATCGTGAAGAGAATAATCCAAGTACGACTGTTTGAATCCATATTTCATCAAAGCATTTGACAATTTCGCAAAACAACACCGTGGCACTTATTTCAAATCATACAAAGATTTTCAGAGTCGACATACTTTCCCCGGACTAGGAACACGAAATCCCGACGACAATTTCATATAAACTTCCTCCGTAAGGTAACCGTGTAAGAAGACATTATGAATGCAACTTCCAATTTAGCGCAACCGCAATTGCCAGGAAGGTCTGAACAATTACTATCTTAGCAACCGGAGCAAACGTTTCGTTGTAGTCAATTCATTTTTCCTGTTTATTTCCGAAAATGACCAATCGAGCTTTATATCGCTTGATTGTGTCGTCAGAGTTGTACTTGATCTTGTACATTCTTCATTCGAGTGCTGTCTTATCCGATGACAATGTTTCTAATGTTCACGTGCCATTATCCTCCAATGTTTTGGATCTCTCACTTCATGACTTTTCTCCAATGTTTCTAAAGCATGGTTCACTAATTCAACCAGATTTTGATCTTTATTTTTATTTTCCAAATATTTTATTTGGTGTTTCTCTGTCAAATTTCTTTCTATCTCCAACTCATTTTCACCTTTTGTTGCAAGAAATGAAGCTTCATACAAATATAGCATCCCCTTTGTATCCTCAGTATAATGAATTTCACTAAAATCAGCCATATTGCCACAGAAACTATCAAATATTTCTTCAAACAAAATAATAGATTTTATTTAATATTAATATGATTCGAGTTCTGAGACGGAAGAGAATATTATTGAAGATATAATGAAGTTTACTATAAAAGTGTATACTCTCTAACATTTTAACCTTTTAGATAAGATTAAAGCAGGTAAAATAAGATGTCGTGGGGTTCAACCCGCACATCTACATGTGGAGGTGCACGATAAATACATAATTAAGTAAATAAAAGTGTATGACATTCTCCAACAACTAGCTTTAGACTTTCAGATGAGATTATCACATGATAATTCCTCAACAAAAATTCTTGTTAAGGAGCATCTAGATTTGAGTATCGTGTTGTAATATAAAGACAATTCCTATTTGATATAGCTATTTGTGCAAGTATTTTACTGTTAAGAAGCAACTGTCTCTTGTACAGATCGTGACACTTTCCCCTTGATGGACCCTACGAGGCGTGAATTCAAATTAGTCCGGTCAGTGAATTTCGAATACCGGATGCTTAATGAACAAAGAAAGAAAAGAAAAGGAGAGCGAAAAGCTAGATACTATAACGCACCTTGTGAAATGTTGAATCCGTGTTGTCTCAAGAGCCTGAATTCTAGAGCTTTAGCATACAAATCTCTTTTGCTCCTTTTGCAAAATTTTCCACATAATTTATTCAGAATGTTGTATATTTCATCTTCAAAGTGATAACATAATCCAAGCCTCTGCAAATTATCAATAATCTCCAACTTGTCCAATGGCTTCGTGTTACGATCATTAAGCATAATCATGACTTCCATTTTCAGTTCATCGCGGCGTCTGATGAACTTCTCGTCCTACATAGATGGTAACAAAAAAATAAATGTATATGTAGATTTAATTTAAATATAGCTAAAAATGCAGGTGTTAAATAAATTGCTAGTGAGAAATGGTTACAGAATATTGATTCTTCAATAATTGAATATGAGTAGTCCCAAATAGAAGGTTGATAATTTCCAGATCGCCGAATAGGGGCAGCTTGAGCATTAGAAATGCAGCATTTTGGAACCTGTAATTTCCAAAATAAAATTGGTTTTGGTAATAATTGATGGAGTGATCATTGTGGCCATTGCCATATTTCCAGTTATGTCATATATATATATATAATTGATGCAGTATCATTGTGGCAATTGCCATATTTCTAGGGCTGGCCAGTGGGCCGGGACGGCCCGACCCCGACCCAACCCCGCGTAAAAAAAAAAAAACGGTGGCGGGACTCGAACTCGGGACGGGACAATGTCTCGTCCCGCCAGACCAGAGCCCGCCCCAGGCCCGCCCTCCCCGACCCCGCCCGAGTTCTCCCCCTTTGCAAATATAACCGTTGCACCAACGACCATTTTAGATTTTGGCCGTTGGGCAATGGCCATTTTAGGCCTCCCCCTTCCCCCAACCCCCCCTACCCCTTAATATTTATTTTAACCCATAAGTTATTATATTTACACTTTAACCCAATTTTCCAACTATAAATAACTCATTTTCTCTTCATCTTTCTCACAAATCTTCCTACAATCTCTCTAATCTCTCAATATCTCTCTCTACAAGTCTACATTGTTTACTAAATATTCAATTTTATTTATTCATTTGGAAATTGGGAGTGAAGTTGGCAACTAGCTTGAAGATCTTCCATCGAGCAAAGTTTCAATTTTTAACCTCTGATTACACGTCGACGTTACGTTGACATTTGGTACATTCGTTCCTTCATTAAATTATTATTGTCTGTTTATTTTATTTAGCGCACTTAATTTTATTATCTTTAATTATTTATTATCATAATTAAAATGAAAGGATTAAGAGGTATGTTTAAGGGTAAGAGTGTTTCTTCTAGTAGGGGCAACCAGGGCAATGATACTTCTTCTAGTCATCTTATTCCTACACATGATGATTTTGTTGATACTCAACATTTTTCTACAATACCATTAGATTTAGACGAGGAGCTGTTTTCTGGAACTCAAGAAGACTTTAATTTAGACGATGATCTAGATGATACACCCACTAATGTTGATGACAACACACCCACTAGTGCACCTTCAACTAAAATATCTCATATTCCCCCTAGTATGAGACGAGGTCCAGCAAAACGACCATTAAAATCAGATGCATGGACATTTTTTGATAGGGACGTAGAGAATCAAGTAGCTATATGTAAAATTTGTAAAAATGTTTTAAAATTTAAAACTGGAAAAGGTCACGGTGGGACGGGGGGTTTAATTAGACACGTAGTAAGTGCTCATCCAGCTAGCTATGCCTAATATCATGCTTCAAAATCGGGTGCGCAAACGCCCGCTCCATCGGAACAAGGTTCACATATTGATACTGTCCTGGACCAAGTACAAGGTCAAATTAACCCTATGACGGGGGGAATTATAGGCCCTAAATACAATAAACATAGATATATGGAAGCAATATCAAAATTAGTTGCTATGGAGGGTTTGCCTTTTTCATTTCCTTCATCTCCCGGTTTTATTCATTACATTAGAGATATATATAATCCTGCTTTTAACGGTTTTCCTAGATCGACTGTTAAGAGAAATGTATTTAAATTCACGCATGAATATCAACAATATTTACGATATTCATTATATCATTTTAATGGCAAAGTATCTATCACATCTGATATAGGTCGTAGTACTAACGGCCATGATTATTTAACTGTAACTTGTCATTGGATAGATTATAAATGGTCTATGCAAAAACGTATTTTAGCGTATAGATATATAGATGATAGGCACACTGGTACTTTTATTGCAGATAATATTTATCAAGTGTGCCATTATTACGGAATAACCGATAAAATTATGACTATTACATTAGATAACGCTTCTTCTAACAATTACGCAATTACAATTTTAAAAAATAGTTTAACTCCATCTTTTCCAGATCATTTTCATATAAAATGCGTGTGCCATATATATAACTTAATTGTAAATGATGATCTATCACTTTTTGAAGACATTCTTAGTAAAATACAATTTGCTATAAACTTTATTTTTAAAAGTAATAAAGTACAACGTAGAAAAGAATATAAAAAAACTTGTCACGATTGTGGACTATCTTATAGAAAAATTCCACAAGAAGTATCCACTAGGTGGAATTCTTTATACGAGCAACTACTTGTTGCTTATGACTATAGAAAACTTATAACTTTATTTTTTAACTCTCATAATAAAAATTCAGCTGATATGATTTTAGATAGTGATTGAGTAAAAATTTTTGAACTTATTGTATTTTTAGAGAAAAATTTTCAAGCAACAAAAGAATTTTCCGGTATATATTATCCTACTATTTCAATTATGTTGTTTTATATAACTCTAATATTTTTATTACTTAGTGAATATATGGAAAAATCAGCTTTTAAGGCAGCTATTAAAAAAATGCTTGTCAAAATAAAAAAATATTTTATTCCTATTCCCACTATTTATATTATTGGTTCTGTATTAAATCCTACTATTAAAATAGACGGCACTAAATCACTAATTGAAACTATTTACGATTGTATAGAAGTACTACCACCTCCAAGTCCAAAAAATCCAAATCAACCACCACCTATTGAGCAAACTAAAAAAGAAGTGTTGTCTAGCGTAGAACACCAATGCAAAAAAATATATAGATTTTATCAACAAGAAAATGCTAGTAACTTACCGGCTTCCATACCATCTTCTTCATCTTCAACACAACCTCACAAAAGACATCTTTGTTTCACGCTAGTATTGAAAGCCTCAGAAATAGAATGTGCCGTACCTCTACTACTAACCAAATTAGCGAGTTGGATATTTTTGTTTTGCAGGGTTCTGTACCGTACCAAGAAGTTATCAATGAAGATGGACATGAAGACTTGCTGAAATACTGGAGGGGGAATGAGAAGACCTTTTCGACACTTTCATTGATGGCCTGAGATGTTTTGAACATTCAAGCGTCATCAACTGCGTCTCAAAGCGCTTTTCTGCCGGTAGATATCAAATAGGAGACCACAGACACTCATTAGCCGGAGACAGCTTGGAAATTGCAGTATTATTCAGAGATTGGATACGAGCGGAGCGGAAAAAGTGCGGTCAACCGGAGATCAACGAAGAAGAAGACGAAAACTACAACGAAATCTATCTGAAGGTGGTGGAAGCGACGTAGATCAGTTTGACCAACAAATACCAATTCCAACCGAAGAATCACAGGAAATCATCAAGCAATTAGAACAGGTTTTTTTGAGACTATAATTTTTTTAATTGCAATTTTATTATGTAATTTGCAACTTTTGAAAAACACCACAAAGTTGCAATTTAGATTTTAGACAATTGTATTTGTATTACAAAAAAATCATATGTCTATTAAATAATATAAGAGACACAAAAACAGTATTGGGATGTTTTTATTACACTATTTTGTCTTGTTTATTGAGTTTTTTTTATATATATATGTTATTTAAAAAAAATTAAAAAAATAAGGAAAACCCGTCGGACCCCGCCCCGACCCGATTCCGACGGGATCGGGACGGGACTGGAGCAAGTCCCGCCAGACCCGACCCCGACCCCTTCGCCCGTCCCGCCCCGACCCCACCAGACCGGCCCGCCACACCCGAGCCCGGCCCACTGACTACCTTTACATATTTCCAGTTATGTCATATATATATATATATATATATATATATATATATATATATATATATATATATATATATATATATATATATATATATATATATATGAGGCAGTTGTTTAATTATGAGTGTATGAGCTTAGTACTTAGCTATAACTACTATTTAGCTGTCAAATAACGTGTTTTGCACAATGTTGAAATGAAAAAAAAAGTAGATTTTTTGCGCGCCACTTCTACATGTGATACCTTTCAGAATTGGAGAATCAAATAAATTTTTCTTTGACAATGATCAACGCCGTTATACAATATTAATGAGTTTCACTCGCTCTAAGCCCGGTCTGTGCGCGGTTAGGAAGAGAATGGCCTTTTTTATATTTTAAATATATAAATTTTCTTTCTAAAAATTTAAAGCTTTTTATGTACGAATTCACAATAAAATTAAAAAGTTTGACTCTCAAAATTCAAACGGTATCACGTAAATTGAGATAGAAGAATTACATTTCATATAACTTGTAAAGTTTTGTAGATTTTATCTAGTCATAATGATTTGGTTTGCCTATAATATATTGAATTCTGATTAGATTTGATTAACATTCTACTGGAAAGAAAAGAGCACAAGACAATCTCAAGGAAAAAGACGGCTATCATTTTTTGTAAGGGGATCGGGACAGGTCGGGGCGGTAAGTAGAATTGGCCGGATCGCGATCGGACCGACTCAGCCCGCCCTACAGCAAAGTAAGAACTCCCAAATTAGAGACGCTAACCCTTCTTCTTGGAACAAATGACCAATATATCGGAAGAAGCTAAACCGGCGTGGGCAGTAGCTCCAACAGTTCCGATGATGCAACCGCAAATTACAATTGAAATCACGAAGGGGACCCATCTAGGCAAACCAGCAGTTTTCTTGTCGGAAAATTCTCTAGCATGGATGAAATTTCGCAAGTTATTTGAGAGTAAATACCCCATGAAAGGAACTGTTAAAATAGCATATTATGATGCTCGACATGTTTCACACATCCTGCTGATTTGTGGATATTGACAATTACACAATGAGGGAGTTCAGATGGACCCCTGATTTTGACCCTGACCAAGAAACATCCCTTACCCCTGTTTGGGTTCTTATCCACAAACTACCATGGCATCTATTTAGGTGGAATATTATTTCTCAATTACTAGACCAGGTTGGGACCCCTATGGCTCCACACCAGGCAACGTTTAGCAAAACAAGAGGAAATGTCTGCAAAGGTAAGAGTGGAAATAGATTTAGTTAAGCCAAGGCAAGATGAAGTATGGTTAGGTTTCAAGAGGTTGGACGGAAAGGATGATGGATACATGCTAGGTCTAGAGTATGAAGGGGTTCCGGAATACTGCTACCTTCAAGGCCACAAAATCACTGAAATGTACTTCAAAACTAAGAGATGAAACTGTTGAGAGGAAAAGAAAGGAGAAACTACAGAAAAACAATGAAGAAAAGCAAAGGAGAAAAGAAAGGAGACAGAGACAAACCTGGACCCTCTAATACTAAGAACAATGAAGAAGGATGGCAAGAACCAAGCAGGAATGTTAGGAGAAGGAATAGGAAGGCAGCCAAGCAAGTTTTCATACCCAAGGCTGATAACCAAAAGCCGCAACAACATGATGGAAAGGATAAGGAAAAGGTTAAGGATCAAGGTACAAAGGAGCAGGGAAAACAACATGAAGAGGACAAGAACAAACAACAACAATGAGGAAAATATCAAGAACAGGACAATACAAGAAGCAGATCAAGGCAAACAGGAAATGCAGCAAAACAAGGATGCGGAGTCTAATCAACAACAAAAGGATAACATTATTGATATATCTCCTGAACCTACCAAGAAATATATGAATAAAAATAGCACAAAGACAGGTGAAGAGGAGCAAAACAAAAACAAAAACTCGACATTGCATCAGAATACGGAATCCCAGATGACGGTGCCAGAAACACCTGTTTCTACCAGTCACAACAAAGAATCAGAGATAGAGCAGATGCCGGTAGATAATGACATGACACAACAAGAATTCAATCAACAAAATACCGATGTGGAAGAAGAGGAGGAAGAATATGAGAGCATTGAAGGGGACAAATCAAGTGATGATAATGCCGAACAATTGATCAAAACTTTTGCCTCTCCAAAAGAACCTGATGAATTTGAAGAGGATGAAATTGACAGAGCTTTTGGATAAATATCTGAACAAAACACCTATCTCCAAGAGGTTTCAATTCTTTTAGGGGCAGAGGGGACAATAAGAATAAAGGAGGAAGAGGAGGAGGAAGGGGAAATACTTTCCCACCAAAGTCAATATCTCTTGGGAGATCAGATCAAATATTTTCCACAAGAGCTTAGTTATGATTAAGTCCCTTATATGGAATATCAGGGGTATTAAAACCCAAGGTGCCTTTGAGAGACTTAAGTTCCTAAAAAACTAACAATTTGAATTTTATTGCTCTACTTGAACCTTCCAGATCCCAGTCTCCTATAGTGGCTCAAAGATACATGAGAAGACTTGGTTTTGATAGTTTTTATGCTCATCCCAATAATAAAATATTGATCTTTTGGGATGATTTTTTGGAATGTGAAATTATAGATGAAGAAGAACAAGGTATCACTTGCAAGATAGGATCTGTGGAAGATACATGTATGATTTCTATCGTGTATGCCAAGACTAAACATGCCCTCAGAGACCCTATGTGGGATTGCCTCAGAAGACTAGCTGCTTCATATGATGTCCCTTGGGCTGTTATGGGAGATTTCAACTGTACCACTGATGCTGCAGAGAAACAAGGGGGTCTTCCTCATAAAGCTCATAAGAGTCTTGCTTTTATTAACTGTATAATTGATTGTTGTTTGGTTGATGCAGGTTATTCTGGATCCCCTTTCACATGGTGCAATGGAAGAGCTCCAAGATTTAGAATTTGGAAAAGATTGGACAGGATCCTATTCAATCATGGATGGTTGGATTTATTTCCAAAGTCATGTCATTCATCTAGGAAGGATTGGGTCTGACCATGCACCAATGTTGTTGAGCATTGACAAAGACAACAGTGGATCACATAGGAATTTCTTCAGGTTCCTTAACATGTGGACTTCTTTTCCTGAATTTAAGGAAGTGGTAGGAAATGCTTGGAATAATGATATTGTTGGGTCTGCATTCTGGAAGTTAAAAAATTGTCTAGAGAGAGCATTGGAGACATATTTGCTAAGACTAAAAAACTGGAGAAGGAGATCCTGGCTTGTGAAGAAAGGTGCATTAGCTCTAACTCTGCACAAGACAGGGAAACTAGAGGAGTCATACTGGAGACTAAGGCTGGCCAGTGGGCCGGGACAGCCCGACCCCGACCGAGCCGTCCAGGCCCGCCCGGTCACGCCCGACCCGCCAAAAAAAAAAATAAAGTGCAGAGGCGGGACTCGAACTGGGGCGATGTCTGCGTCTCGCGAGACCCGAGCCCGAACCCATGAGCCTTGAGACCCGAGAGCCCGACCAGGCCCGACCGCCCCTTTGCAAAAATGGCGTTGCACCAACAACCATTTTAGATTATGGCCGTTATTATGGCCATTTAGCTTCCCTCCCCCGGCCCTACCCCTTAATATTTATTTTTAACCCATAAGTTATTATATTTACACTTTAACCCAATTTTTTCAACTATAAATAACTTCATTTTCTCTTAATCTTTCTACAAATCTTCCTACAATCTCTCTAATTTCTCAATATATCTCTCTACAAGTCTACATTGTTTGCTAAATATTCAATTTTATTTATTCATTTGGGAATTGGTAGTGAAGTTGGCAGCTTGAGGATCTTAGTGAGCAAAGTTTCAATTTTCAACCTCTCGAATTACGTCGGCGTTACGTCGCGTTTAATCTGTCGTTCCTTCATTAAATTATTATTGTCTGTTTATTTAGTTTAGATCACTTAATTTTATTGTCTTTAATTATTTATTTATTTATTATCATAATTAAAATGGAAGGATTAAAGGCATGTTTAAGGGTAAGGGTAAGAGGTGCTTCTAGTAGGAGACAGGAGCAATGATACTTTCTAGTCATCTTATTCCTACAGGATGATTTTGTTGATACTCGACATTTTCTACAATACCATTAGATTTAGGCGAGTCTTGTTTTTTGGAACTTCGAAGACTTTAATTTGAGCGATGATCTAGATGATACACGCTAATGTTGATGACAACCGCCCGGCTAGTGCACCTTGACTAAAATACCTCATATTCCCCTAGTATGAGGACGAGGTCGATAAGCGACCATTAAAATCGGATCATGGACATTTTTGATAGAAAGGCGTAGAGAATCAAGTAGCTATATGTAAAATTTGTAAAAATGTTTTAAAATTTAAAGCTGGAAAGATCACGGTGGGGCCGGGGTTTAATTAGACACGTAGTAAGTGCTCATCGACTAGCTATGCCCAATATCATGCTTCAAAATCGGATGTGCATAGCAGCTCCATCGGAACAAGGTTCACGTATTGATCTTTACATCGGACGTCTGAGGTCAAATTAACCTATGTGGGGGAAATTATAGGCCCTAAATACAATAAACATAGAATATGGAAGCAATATCAAAATTAGTTGCTATGGAGGGTTTGCCTTTTCATTTCCTTCGTCTCAGGTTTTATTCATTACATTAGAGATATATATAATCCTGCTTTTAACGGTTTCCTAGATCATTTGTTAAGAGATGTATTTAAGTCAGCGCATGAATATCAACAATATTTCGTTTTCATTATATCATTTTAATAAAGTATCCATCACGTCGATATAGAAGTAGTACTATGACCATGATTATTCTTGTAACTTGTCATTGGATAGATTATAAATGGTCTATGCAAAGCGTGTTTTTAGCGATATAGATATATAGATGATAGGCACCTTCTGGTACTTTTATTGCGAGAAAATATTTATCAAGTGTGCGATTATTACGGAATTACGATAAAATTATGACTATTACATTAGATAGCGCTTCTAATAACAGTGCCAATTACAATTTTAAAAAATAGTTTAACTCAGTCTTTTCGGACCATTTTCATATAAAATGTGCGTGCCATATATATAACTTAATTGTAAGGATGGTCTATCACTTTTTGAAGACATTCTTAGTAAAATACAATTTGCTATAAACTTTATTTTAAAAGTAATAAAGTACAACGTGAAAAGAATATAAAATTTGTCATGATTGTGGACTACCTTTTAGAAAAATTCACAAGAAGTATCCACTTAGGTGGAATTCTTTATCTGAGCAACTACTTGTTGCTTATGACTATAAATTACCTATAACTTTATTTTTAACTCTCATAATAAAAGCGGTGATATGATTTTAGATAGTGATTGGGGAAAAAATTCAAGAACTTATTGTATTTTAGAGAAATTTTCAAGCAACAAAAGAATTTTCCGGTATATATTATCCTACTATTTCAACTATGTTATTTTATATAACTCTAATATTTTTATTACTTAGTGAATATATGGAAAAACCATCTTATAAAGCGGCTATTAAAAAATGTTTCTCAAAATAAAAAAAATATTTTTATTCATATTCCCTCTATTTATATTATTGAGTTACTGTATTAAAATCCTACTATTAAAATAGGCGGTACTAAATCACTAATTGAAACTATTTACGATTGTATAGAAGTACTACCACCTCAGTCCCAAAAATCTAAATCACCCACCACTATTGAACAAACTAAAGAAGAAGTATTGTCTAGCGTAGAACACCAATGCAAAATATATATAGATTTTATCAACAAGAAAATGCTAGTAACACCAGCTTCATTACCATCTTCTTCATCTTCAATACAACCTCACAAAGACATCTTGTTTCTGCGGCTAGTATTGAAAGCCTCAGAAATAGAATGTGAATGGTCTACCTCTACTACTAACCAAATTAGCGAGTTGGATATTTTTGTTTTACTGCAGGGTTAATGCAGTATCAAGAAGTTATCAATGAAGATGGACATGAAGACTTGCTGAAATCTTTGGAGGAATGAGAAGACCTTTCAGAGCACTTTCAATGATGGCTCGAGATGTTTTGAACATTCAAGCGTCGTCAGCTGCGATGCGAAAGTGCTTTTCTGCGAGATATCAAATAGGAGACCACAGACACTCATTAGCGGAGCGGCCTGGAAATTGCGGTATTATTCGGAGAGATTGGATACGGCGGGCGGAGAAGGTGCGGTCAGCAGGAGATCAACGAAGAAGATGATGAAAACTACAGCGAAATCTTAGCAGAAGGTAGTGGAAGCGACGTGGATCAATTTGACCAACAAAATACCAATTCGAAAGAACCACATGAAATCATCAAGCAATTAGAACAGAGTTTTTGAGAATGTAATTTTTTAATTGTAATTTTATTATGTAATTTGTAACTTTTGGACAACACCACAAAGTTGCAATTTAGATTTAGAACAATTGTATTTGTATTACAAAAAAATCATATGTCTATTAAATAATATAAGAGGCACAAAAGCTTGACATTGGGATGTTTTTATTACACTATCTTGTTTTGTTTATTGAGTTTTTTTTATACATATGTTATTTAAAAAAAAAAAATGAAAACCCGCCGTATCAGGCCGACCCGGCCCAGGCCAGGCGCCCGAGCCAGGCAAGCGGGATCGGGATCGAGAGCAGGACTTGCTCGATCCGCCCGGACCGACCCCCGCCCCTTCTCCCGTCCCGCCCCGACCCCGAGCCCGCCAAACCCGGCCCGCTAGATCCGAGCCCGGCCCACTGGCCACTCATACTGGAGACAAAAAGCCGGTGTAAAATGGGCAATTGAAGGGGACCTTAATACAAAGTTTTTCCATTCTTCTGTTAACAGGAGGAGGAAATTGACTTTGTATAGGATGAAAAAACAAGACGGTAATTGGGCTACAGGAGATAAGGAAATTGCTGATGAAGCAATGGATTTTTATACTAATGTGGATTATAGCATCCTCAATTGCATCACTCCTATCATTAGGGATGAGTATTACACCTAATTTTTATTTAATTATTCAGAGTTCCTGAATTATAAACAGAGTGAAATATGCATTTTTACAGTCCGAAAATGATTTTACGAAATTTTCCTATGACATTTTTCCATGTTATTTGGAAAAATATTATCGAATTTATTATTGTATATCATTTACATATTTTTTCATATTTTTAAGAAATATATATCAATTTCTATGATTTAAAAAGGACAATTATCTAATTAATTGTATGGATTAATTATATCAAATTGATAAGTTTTACTCCATAAAATTAAGGAAATTTGAGTAATGAAATATAGTGTCAATTAGAATCTTATTTTACCCCTCAATTATTTTAAATTATGAAAGATTTTGGCTTTTATTTTAAATTTGTTTTAATTTTAACATCAATTGATTTCATTGGTTATTTTTTCTGGCCACAATTGAAATAGAAGTGGCCACAGTTTTATTTATCAAGATTGGGTTTCCTTTTCTTTTAATTCGGCTGAGCCCAGTCCGTAATGGACCAGGCCCAGCCCACGATCTCATTCAACCAAAGGAAAGGGGTCCCTTATTTTCATAAATGTACTTAGTCATACATTTAGTCGTTCTAATTATAAAGTAACCTATCAACGTTGGGATCTCCTCCTATATTTGGTGGACCTATTGATCTATTATATATCGCCTTCTTACAGAGATACCAACCAAAATGATTCAATTTGGGATGAGATCCCCTTTTGTAAAGTTTATTCAAGTTTTTTCTCAATGAAGTGGTGGATGTTTGCCAAGTGTTCAATTTACATTTTGAAAGTTGAGATTAGTTTAAAATATTAATAATTTCACTTACGGTCCAAAAGCAAGTTTGCACGCACAATCTTCTATCTTAATTTTCATCCATTTGAATACAAAAGAAATCCTAGATCTGCAATTTCCTCTTCGTGTGCTCATTTTTCCTTTTAATTTTCTTTAACTTAATATCAATTATTTAATTGAGATGAATTTTCATATTGATTGATTTCTAATATTAGATGACATAAGTTAAGAGTTGTCATTTATTATTTATTTCTCTTCCTTAGAGGTCGTTTGGTAGAATGTATTAGAGATAATAATGCACGCATTATCTTTATGTATTACTAATACTTTAATATTCTTTTTCGACCTATGCATAACTAAATCATTGGTATTAGCAATGCAAAAGATTCTAATACATGCATAAGCATGGCTAAGGACACAATTAACCCCGAATTCTCTAACATAGTATGGTATGGAGGGTGTATTTGTAAATAACTAATTTTAAAAAAAAAATTATGCAATGCATGCTATTTTTAGTACATCAAATCAAGCAGTGGATAAGAAATAATCCTTGCATAATTAATGTCAGCATGACTATCCTAGCATTACTAATACACCTTATTCAACATTATTCTTATACACCCTACCAAACTACCCCTTAATGTGTTATGTTTTAAGTTTTAATTTTTAATTTTTTAAAACATTTTGAGGTAAGATGTGTATGTTGGAAGAAAAAATCCATGTGTAGCGTCGAAGAGGATGTATGAGGGGAAGAGTCATGTGTGCAAACTTTCTTTTGGATCGTAGGGTGAAATTATTAATAATTTAAACTAATCTCAATCTTCAAAATATAAAAATTTAACACTTGGCAATCATCCACCACTCCATTAAAAAATTTTGAGGAAACTCTACTGAAGAGGATCTCATCCCATCAATTTTGAGTAAAGAAATTATCCTTAAATTTAGTGAGGTGACAACATATAACAAAGGCATTTTTGGAGAATAAAATTATCTACGTGAAGGTAGTAAATTAGCAACATCATACGTATATATATCCTTCCGTGAATAGTTATAATACAAGAAGAGATTCTCAAAATCTTGTTCATCAGCTACCTATTTATGATTGGTCATTCTTTTTGGAGTTATATGATAAATTCCTCTAGATTTTTTTTTCCAGATTTCGTACGTAACAATTATTCTTTCAAAAATCTCTCATTTCTACCTGGAAGAACTTATCCGTTTATAAATAATTAAAAAAAACAAATACTCCAAGTTGTCCTTAATTAGAGCTATTATTTATGCCAACAATTTATCACTTGTGTAGATGGCGAAATCAAATTGGACCAGTTAGTCATATCATGTTCCTATCAGAAATTCTTCAATTTTTTTGTAATAATTCCTTTTGTATTCTGACTTTTAAAACCGAACTTGTCAGAGTATGAAGTGAAATTATAATCTAATATGGCTGAAATAGAATTTGTTTCTGATGAAGAGACTAGGATTTAAGAGGCGTCTATATAGAAAGAGTCTCATAAAAATTAAACTGAGGTGAATTAAGCTTATTATTTCTTAGTAATAAAATTGATTTTCTCTATAGTGGACGTGTCACATATCAAGTCGTGTTAAATCATATCTTCGTACTATTTGCAGTCGTGTTTCTCATAAGATAAACCACTTGTCATCCAGCTACAAAAATACTGTTGGCCCTTCATAGATATTTTTAGACACATTTTATTTTCTTTCTGGACAACAAATGCATAAAATCTAAAGCATTTAGAATAAGACCCGTTAAGTATACATATTTAAAAACCAAACTGTAGGAGTACTTATGGACTTGTAACGTCGATGGGCTCAAAAAATAATTTGGAAATACGATTTTGAATCTGAATTCCATGCCCATCTCCATACCCGTTCTTGCAACATTTACTGCACATCCAATGAATGATTCAGAAAATAATGAATTATCCCGTTGAGTTATGTCTCTTTTATCAAAAAGTTAATGTGATTTCTTGCCTCTTCTTCAGAAACACCCTTTTCGTTCATGTAACATTGAATTGACTTGGAAACATATTTCATCCTGTAGTAAGAGCAAACAATATAATACTAATAAGAGCATTAATTTGCTACACATTCATACAAATATTTGCAGCCTAGCGAATTGCAGCTATTTACGAAATCTTAATTATTTTGATCCCAAAAGCAAGAGAGTTTAACTCCCAAATGACAATTTAATACACTATTAGATTACGTAAAAAGTAAAAACATATGTAATTGCACATAATAAGCAGAATTGATTGCTCTAAATATAAGGTAAATAACATGCTAGTTACAGTTAAACTGCACTGATCTAAATATAGAACTTGTTTACACTAACAAGTAGATTAATCAAAAGAAATTTAAGTTCTTGCTTCTATAGAGGAAGTTGACACCGTGTTTTCAAATTTATAGACTTAATTTCTTTGTACTCGTTCGTATACATGAATGTTCCTTTGTGTAGAATTCATAAATAAGGGATTTAAAAATTTAATATTAAAAATTATTGATAAATGAGTCATTGTTCAATCCGGCCCCGAAGTTTACTTGGACTAAGATAAGTTGGAACAAGATGAGGTC
Organism: Anisodus acutangulus; assembly: GCA_029783415.1. NCBI lineage: Eukaryota > Viridiplantae > Streptophyta > Magnoliopsida > Solanales > Solanaceae > Anisodus > Anisodus acutangulus. Next base: position 37,720,039 of record CM056510.1, on the reverse strand, counting down.
ATAGCCCAGTCCGTCCAACTAGCCACAATTTCTTTTCTTTCGTTTTTGGTGATATCAATAAACATTTTCAATTTTTTTTAAAAAAAATCACAATCAAGTCTATACATAAGACATTCTACAAAAGGTTATAAATTTATACAAAATACAAATATTTACTAACACTTAGAACCAGCTGAAATTAGCTTTTCGTCTTATTTTTCATCTAAAACCTATTGTTAAACTTAGCAAAGTAGTACTCCGTTTTTGTCTAAATGTCCTATTTTTACTTGGTCCAAGTATTAAGGTCATATTTAAATAAAAGTTGGTTCAAAAAGTGACGAAAGTTAAAATTTAGGTTCTGTACAAAATCAGAACATTTTTCTTCAAAAGCAAAAGCTAATTTTTTGAAGATTCAATGCGATTGTGCTCGTGACATGGCTACTGTCCACCCGACATTCTTGTATCTCACGGGTTTAGTTTAGGCTAGTATTTTCCATTTTTTTACGGGTGAAGATGGGTTCTGCCCAAATAAACTCATAAGAAAATGGTGTCATGCCCAATTCATGAAATGTTGAACGGGTTGGGGCTAATTTTGCTATCCCTATACGTGAGTCAGTCGAGTCATATTGTTTAGAGCAATATTATACTCTGATCTTAAAGTTCCATTCAAACGGAGTGTACTACATCTAATACTCTATTCACTAAGAAAATAATCAGAGACAAGAGGTTAAGAAAACGTACCGAAGATGTTACTAAGTCATCGGCAAGACGAATAATAGTAGCAGACCAACGAATAATACTAAGGGTATAGCGTTGATCCCTTGCTCTTTGAGAGCTTCGTAGGCAATTTCAGTGGTAGTGTTGAGAACTGCAAGGTCACATACTTTCATATAATCTGGAAGTTGATCCATTGCTTTCATTACCATTACGAATGTAATCAGAAAACACATTTTACTTGAAATTCAAATGAGGAAGGAGACCACTGGGGCCGCTAATATTACTCTCTTTATCTCAGTTTATGTGACACCGTTTAACTTAGCATAAAGTATAAAAAAATAAATTAAAATTTGTGGTCTAAAACAAACTTTAGACATATGTGTAACAATAAATCATTTCATTTAGGTTAAGAAAGAAAATTTTAATGTTAAGTTTGTTTCTAATTATGAAAAGATGAAATTCTTTTTAACATATAAAAAAGAAATTGTGTCACATTGGGCGTGGGAATAAAAGTTAGTATCATCTTTTTTCTTTTCATAATTCAAATTTAATGTCGTCTTTCTTATTTTCATAAATTCAAAAATTAGTGTCGTCTTTCTTCTTTTCGTAAATCCAAAATATGTATTCCTTTCCCTAAAGTTACAGACCTTTCAATAGCATCAGTGAAGACTTCCAACTCATCAAGAGTGCCATAAATATCGTCTATAACTGTAGCCATAGCAGTGACCTTAGTCAACATTGTTCGGGAGTGCTGGTTCTTTTGAGGTTCAAACATCATTCCCGCTATCCATAAGAACTTCAACAATTCTATCCCTTGTGAATGGAAATTTTTCTGCAAGGCATGAGCTCTTCTTACATGCATAAAAATTAATGCTACATGAGAAGTTATCAAAAACAACTTCTATGCGATAGCCAACAAGTAGAAATGCTTTTATCTCCAAAGACTTCTTACTAAACCTTCTAATGTACGTGTAGTAAAGAAGGTTGGCAATATTAGTCCATAACAACATGAGGTGTTCAACTAGTTCAAGTTTGAACGAGTTAATGACCCGTTCATTTATTAACTCTGTGCATTATGACCCACCCAATTCAGTCCATCTAAATTTTTGGCTAATATGTAACCCATTGATTCATAAGAAACTTAGTAAGAGATTAAAATTTAGTAAGAGTTAGGCGGGTTGGGTTATGACCCAATGTTTTACCTATTTTGACCCAACACATTTGGGTCGTGACATTACTTTTAGTATTATTTAAATTACTAATCCTCTTCTATTTGATAGATAATTACATGAAGTTATCTTTCAAATGACCTGATATATTTATAGTATTATCAGTATACATAAGTTAAACTCTACTAGATGTCTCACCTTGATAGATTTCTTAAATCTTCTTGGTGTATTGCTTGAACAATGTTGTAATCCAACTTAGCGAGCTCGAGCATCTGAGGATCAGCATTTGGCATTCTCTCATAAACGTTAGTACACCACTTTGTCTCTACTCTCAACATCATGCAATGCAAAGGAAGTTCCAATGCATGGCGGACTAATGAGAACGTTAAATTGTCTTCACCTTGTTGATTATTGTGCAAATACTTCTTTAGATGTGACATTGCGAATGTATTAGCAGACTCCAAAATATCGTTTTCAGTTTCCGTAGAGAGATATGAAGCTTCATATAATTGTACCAACCCTTCTATATCTTTACAGAGACTTTGATTGAAGTTACCCTGCTCATCCTTGAAATCGTTCAGTATATCTAAAAACACGAGAAATATTATTGGTTAAAACATAAAAAAGACTAAATATGAGAACATGCACGAAAGAATAAGAATGAAATTAGTTTGGCAAAAAACAGGTAGCATCTTGACAGATATCAAAACCATGTTATCTCAAGAGCCTAAATTTCAAGGCTGTCGAATATAATGAATCTCCTGACGTGAGTGGGTCTATATTGCTAAAAAATTTGCATTATTTCTGTTGGAAATTAGCCTTTGGCGGGGAGATGCGTCCACCCATCTTTGATGAATTAAACACTAGTGTTCCGCATGTTGGAGACCTTGTCTCTTCGCACATGCATGATCTACGAAGTGAGTAGATGACCGTAGGGCCAAGAATCGTCTAATTTCGTTGAGAAATGAAAGAGATATTGGTCAACGAAGTAAGGTGTTTGAGACATGGAAATGTGGTGTGGGACAAATCTACCAAATCGGTGGAAATAGGAAGAATTGCTCTCTATATAAGTCTCTAATGTGGTAAAGGGTTTGGATCCCCAAGGGGTATCTCATGTGTTTAAAGGAGGGAAGACCTAGATGTGCTTGGATTCAAGGCTAAGCCACACCGCCTTGCGCCGCCCTCCTGGTGTGTGTGGGTGTCTAATATTATCTTTTTGGACCAGAGAACTCTGCCAGATGTACAGTTTGATCTCTGAAGTTTCATATGTACAGTTTGGACTAGAATTCTTTCATATGTACAGTTTGGTCCCTGAAGTTTCAATATTTACAGTTTGGTCCCTGAAGAATTCACCTCATTCATGGCATTAAAACTTGCCATTACAGCCCTCCTTTAAGGGCCATTACAATCCTCCTTTAAGGGCCATTACAGCCTTGTTTGTGGCTGTTGGACAGCCCCTCCTCATGTTATATATTGAGCTTCATTTGGCTCAAAACGGAAGCAAGAAACATGCCAGAAAACAGACGAAAAAGGGCACGAAACAAGCTGGAAAACAGATGCTTACGTGACTGAAATTCAGCACAAAACAGTGAGAAAAACAGCCACAAAACAGTGAGTGAAATTCAGCGAAAATCAGTGCAATTTTTTACTGAAAAACAGTGACCAAACCCTCACGTATACACAAGATATACACTACAGAGACACACTATATACACAGAGACAAAAGAGAAGAGTAGAGAGACTCTTCCTTCCTATTTCATATCTTCAGCAAGTCGAGTCATATTTGTTTTCTTCGACAGGCTCAACCTATTGGTTTTGTAGTGTTGAGATTAAAGTGTTGTTTTATCTTGGGAGACTATTGCCCGCTAACGTAAAAGCATATATACGGGGCAATCTTGTCTTAAGGATAGAGGGCTATCCTCGACTCAACACACAGCGTTGTAACCATCCAGATTTAGTTGTTTCTTGATTTCAGGATATCAACATTCAAGACACAACAAATTTGCGGCAGTTCTCAACATTGGATTTGCAAGGTGATCAAGATTCAAGACACAACACACATACGGCAGTTTTGAAGATTGACCATTTATTTATCCTTTCGAATATTTGTAATAGTTATTACTTCCCGTACTGCTCTATAAAGTACAATAGAATACCAACAATTTCATGGTTGAAGTGGTAACTCACTCCAAGCCTTTATAAATTATCAATCAGCTCCAACTTTTCTAATTCTTCTAATCCATCAACCATCATCATCAAATTTATTTCCATTTCCTTCTTTAGTTCGTTAAAACGCTTCATATACTTCTCTCCCTACACATTTACAAATGCTCAGCTCGAATGTATTTACCTAAATTTCAGAATGTTATGACTATATTATATATCCATGCAGATTATACATTGAATAACGATGATATATAAATAAATTTACCGCATAATGATTATGTACGAACTGAATATATTCATAATTCCACATGGTAGGCTCGTAATTCCCTGAACGCCTAATGGGATTAGATGAAAGATTAGTGGAAATATTAGGGGAGTGATTATGTGGTAGTGCTCCAGTTTTCGTGGCAGCAGGCTTTTGATACAAATGCCTTTAGTGGGCGGAAAGAGGAAAAAGGGGAAGGTGGCCATGGCTAGCATCCTACGTACGTAGATTCACTTCAATATTTGCAAAGATCTTTTAGATGGTTGGATCTCCAACTAAAAAATGTCATATAGTATGTGTATATATAGTGAGAGAGATCCATCAATATGAATGGTTCGTCTTGTATTCACGAATTATTGGAGCACTCCACAAGCACAAAAGTGACTTGCAGAAACTGCTACTACTTGTTTTAATTTATGTACGATATAATTTTATAATTTCATGAACGTCCATATTCTCAATTAAATGAAATGTAGGAGGGTCCGAGGTATTTTTTTTTTTTTTACATATATAGATTTTGAATACAAGATTAAAGATTGACTCAATGGTTTAAGGGTTCAAATTTCAAAATTTACCTTGAGGTTTCAAATTTTCACCGCTTGGGGATAATACAATATTCTTGACAAATCCACCTTCTAGTTTTGATGATGAGCACGTAATGTGAAATATCGCAGGCAGTCATTTTTACGTATTGGCTTGGCACTTAGATTTCACTTCTTTATTCTTTATATTTAGCTTCGATATTACATTTATTTGCATCTTTAAATTTTTGAATATATCGACTCAAATACTCCTATAACTATGATTGCTTTTCGTGGCTAACAACCAAATGAAAAGGAGATCTTTTCTTTCCTTTTTGATTTGATATTGTTTTACCATCAACTAGAAAGAGAGAGCATATCTCAAGGAAAAAGACCTGTATTCATATCTTTGCACTGAATTAAATCATTATCCCTAACACTATGTTTCACCTGAATGTTAAAAAAACTGAAACCCTGACTTCCCATTTAAGTATTGTAGGAAATATCTGATTACTACAATAGGGATTGTAGGTATGATTTTTTTTTCTTTTGTTAATCATTTGATAAAATTTATTGACCCGACTAATCAAGATTTGTACTGAGTATATGCTCCAAAGTACGATCTCTTTCTCTTATCCTGTAGTTTTATTGAGGTTTTGATTTTGTTCCCCTAACTGTATTTTTGTTGTTATTATTAGTATTAAAAATCAGCCACCTTATTGAGGTTTAAAAAAGAAAGCGGCAAAATTGGTCTCCTCAAAGTAGAAGCAGGAGATCGTGTTTTTTTTCTTCTTTTTTTTGGTTGTTAAAAACGAAAAATTTACCAACTGGGGGGATCGGGGAAGGGCATGGGAGAAGACAAAAAAATTACTGGTACTATATTATAAGCCTTGACTATTTGACATTATTCTTGCCTTTGTCTAAGTGCACCATTTCCGTATTTACCATTTGATGATATAAGAACACCCAAGATTTGTAAAGTAGTAAAGGGATATGTTCACCAATTCTTTACTTATACTCCCTCCGAATTAAAGAGAGTTTTCAATTAGTCATTTGAACACTTCTTAAGAAAATATTAACTTCTAAATAAAAATAGGTAATTTAACTAAAATATCCTTAATTAAGTAGGTATTGAGATTTGGTCACCTAACATTTAATAAAAGCAATTCCGGAAAATTAATGTTAATTATTTCTTGATTTGATAAGTGAACACTTTTTAAACAAAAAAAAAATCTCCCTCCGTCTCATATTACTTGTCCACATTACTAAAAATATCTATCCCAAATTACTCCCTCCGAATGAAAAAAGTCTTTACTTAGCATTTATTATTAGAGTAAATGATATATGGGTTCCGTGTGAAATTGGGAGTTGCATCAAATGGATGTGCATAATGCTTTTTTACACATCGAGCTTACCGAGGAAGTTTATATGAAATTGCCATCAGGATTTCGTGTTCCTAATCCGGGGTAAGTATGTTGACTTCGTAAATCTTTGTATGATTTAAAGCAAGCTCCAAGGTGTTAGTTTGCGAAATTGTCAAGTGCTTTGATGAAATATGGGTTCAAACAGTCGTACTCGGATTATTCTCTATTCACTATGCATCGGAGATGTATGCAACTTAACGTCTTAGTCTATGTGGATGACTTGATTATCTCCTAAAATGACCATAGTGTCATTAAACGATTCAAAGACTATCTCCGCGCTTGTTTTCATATAAAGGATTTGGGCCCTCTAAAGTATTTTATGAGAGTTGAAGTTGCACGTGGACCATCCGAGTTATTTCTGTCAATGAAAATATGTCCAGGATATAATCTCTGAGTCCGGATTATTGGGAGCTATACCAGTCAATACTCCCATGGAACAGAATCATGGTTTGCCGTTGGCCGGAGGAGCCAATTTCGGTGATCCGGAACCATACTTGTGTTTGGTCGTTTGATTGATACTCAGTTTTACGCGACCCAAGTTATCATATTGTGTGCATCTTCTATCCTAATTTATGCAACAACCGAAAGAAGCGCACTGGAATGTGGCTATCCGTGTGGTGCGTTACTTGAAGAACTCAGGACAAGGCATAATGATGAGAAAATATTGTGATCTCCAGTTGTATCTTGTATGGATGGTGTGATTCAGACTTGGTCAAATGTCCGTTGACTCGAAAATCACTTACATTTTATATGGGATGCTAATCTCATTATTTTAGTACAAAATGACTTCTCAGATTAATTAGTATCCATAACCAAACGTAGCGTAAAATAATCCAGCATTTTATTCTAGAATTGTTATCCATTATCCATGTCACGACCCAAATCGGAGGGTCGCGAGGGCACCCGGACCCTACCTGCCAGGCACCACCAACCATACAATCTACACCTAATCATATTTAAATACGGGCTAAGCTGAAAAGACTATATAAAATTTTAACCAGAAAGCCCCAACTTTTATATATACCAAGGCCGACAAGCCTCTAAAGAATACATAACATCACAAGGGCGGAACAAGGTCCTGCCATACCCAAGTGTATATGCAAAATAACATACCATGACCCGACCGCAACTCTGAAACAAAAAGAGTGCTCTAATACCAGCTGAACGAGCAACCTAATAGTGCGAACTGTCACCCTCTTTAATTGAACCTGCGGGCCTGAAACACAGCGTCCCCCGACAAAAGGGACGTCAGTACGACTGATGTACTGAATATGTCAGACATAAGAAATAACATAACATAGATACATAACAACCTGAAATAGAAACAACCAACCAGGAGTAAATGCCTCTGAGGGCCCTATTACATATGCCTAAATGTTATGCACAATGCAAATGTGGTATATATATAAATATTGGCCACACAATGGCATCTTCTCTCCCATAACCGCCTCTGTGGGCATCAGGTTATATCATATTGGCCTCTTTGGGCTCTTTTGTGATAGTCTGTACCAGCTGCAGGTGGTGTGCGTAAATAACGCCTTTCCCTTTTCCCATTTTCCATACATACATATAATGCATACATATAGTATAGTATATAACTCCTTTGAGGTCAAGGTATGTACATGAATGTGATGCATGAATGACAATAAAATATTTTTTGAATTTATCGGATAACATAATAACCTTGCCCTTTCGGCTAACACTGTTAATATCAATATCTTTTCTGTATGCCTCAATAAGGACTTAAGAACATATTTAGATGTGCTTTTTAACATAGAGGTCAATAACATGATCATTCTTAACTGATAAGAGTAGAGTAATTTATGGAACAACATGATGGTTATGTTTCGTACATAGAACATGCCAAAAGAAAAAAATAGCATTACATACCTTGTTATCGAATGTATCTAAGTTTCGCAGGTCATTGTAAGTTCTATGAATGATTATCTACAGATGATTTAAATCATAATCGGACCAATATGCTATTAATAAATTCTTTGAGACATTCTATCGAACACCTTATACACGTGGAAATTATGTCTCTTCTATATGGAAACCTATACATGCAGCATGATAACCAGCCTTCCTAACCCTCCTCCTTAACTGCTATAATATCCATAACAATTCAGCAATTTCATATGCAACCTCTAACTCCATATCGGCAGCCCAAAATTTTTGATAATCCCTTTAGAACCTAGTGGCAGGAATTATGCTCTATAACTTGTATAAACTTTGGAACGAGAAGAATTACCTCTTTTAAACGCAGCGGCGAGCGTCGTCAGACGATCTTTCACCCAAACCAGATTCTAACAAGCAGAAACAGGACCCAAAAACTGACTTGAGCTAGGACTTCTCGAACTCAAGGTCTCTGCTTGGTTTCTGAATTTCTAAGCTTGTTCAAGAATTCAATTTTGCTGGAGCTAAGGCACAAAACGCCATGAATTTCTCCCTTTCTGGGTGAGCAAAGGTTTTCGGAAAAACCCCCAATTTGGTCAAAAATTTCAGAGGGTTATCAATTGAGAATTTACTCCTTCTGCTTGAAGAGTAACAATTTTTTCTCCAAGGATGAACTTCTACAGAAGCTTAAGAGATGGAGCTCTTTTAATAATAGAGAAGGGTGAAGAGTTTGGAGACTTGTGAATCTCCCAGTGCTGCCACCGATCTTTTATAAGGCTTAATCACTCAGATAGTGGGTTATAAGGTTACACGTAGAGTCCCACTATATATTGTCCCCTTTAAGAATTAATTAATCGCACAATTAATTACTTATACACACAATTAATTTCTTGATTCCGATTCACTTAAATCCTGACGACTTATAATACCTTCTTATACTCAATGTCATAATTCTTGTAATATGACACTAGTCCATAACATTTTGGGGATATAAAATTATTATTATTAATCCCCGTCGTCACACTTGTTAAATCCAAAATAGTTTCGGGATCACATCCTTTTATATACTAATTTCCTTGTACAACATAAACTTCCCGGGGTCCGGGTCTACTTGCTTACATTTATGTGCTCAAACCATTACCAAAAGTACAGGGTGTTACAATCCACCAATATAACGACCCCTTAAGTAAATCAATATCTTACCTAATCAAACGACCCCTCACGTATAAGTCAATATCTTACCTAACTCAAATTCTATTTAAGTTGGAGTGGAGGGGCTTACACGTAAGCCAATGTGTACTTATTTGTTCGTAGTATATTTTTAGGGGTCATTTGGTAGACATGCAGAGGGCAACATTTAATTTGGTGGCGAACACAATTATGAATTTATATTACATAGAGACAAGATAATCATTTACTACTACATGTTAGGAGTAAGTGGCAAGGAATGGAAGAAGAAAGAACTATATTGTAACAATGTAAAGTGGATGGGAGCTCAAAGTACATAAATATCCACATACACCTTTAGTGGTGTCGGTGATACTGCAGATATCCTTTAGAACCTTCAAATTTATAGAGCTTATAGAAGTTCCCAAATTTGAAACTAAAATCTAGTTCCACCACCATCCCCTAGGCAAAAAATAAATTATTAAATCCTTACAAGATGAAAAATGAAATCAGTACAATAGTAACCATGAACTAATAATGGAAAGGATCTATATAAACTAAGTGCTTGATTAGGGGGTTGGGGAAGGGGTGGGGTGGGGTGGAGAAGAATGAAGTAATCTTGAGAAAGCAATTACTGCAAGATCACCTAACACATTACAGCAAGTGCTTCTCTCCAACAATGTCCATTTTAGGAATTAACTAGGGAGTTCGTCACTGAATATAGGCTTCAATACAGAATTCGCTTCTACCGACTTATTTTGCAGCAAATGAAGTGGATATAATAAGCTTATTCTTCAGCAGTAGCACTTGCAGCACTCAGGTCCACTGACAAGTCAACGACCTAAACAAAAGAAAAATGTACGAATAAACAACTACAAAGGCATAGAAATGTCAATAAGTTCATCACACTCACAATCACTCACACGATCAAAAGAAGGAAGATATACTTGTCAAACAGTAGAAGATAATAAGTTTAATTAGAATCTTTCTTCACTAGTATTTTTTGCTTGGTAGCTTCCATATTCAAACAATAGTATACTTGGTTGTTGATAGATGAAGACTCGACTTTAACAGCAACTTTTGATGATGCATGGATATACAATGTGTGTGTGTGAGCGCACACGCGTTCCCTATCAATAATACTAGCCATATTGGAAGATCAGGTATGCCTCCAACTTTTCTTTAGTCTAAGGCATCATTGTCAACCTTATATCAGTCAACATGTATGCAACTTGAGTTGTTGATATATGTGTTATGTAACTACTGCATATTGTCAATCGAAAAGTCACCAGATAACCAAATTCAAACTGGAATCTTACCTTTCCTGTTATCTTGGTGTACATGTCTAGCACATCCATTACTGTGGACTCAAAGTGTGTTGTTGAGTCATAGCTCTACAAGGAAGGATAAAACATGGTAATTAGATCAGAAAACAAATTTTGCCAATGAACTGCTGACCAATGTGTAGAGAGACATTGGAGAGGTAAAGAGTCTACCGTAGAGGTTTTGGACTAGAGGAAGTCTGATTTATGTTGAAAGGACAACACATATGTTAACCCTCTATATGCAAGAGAACATATGCCTAAGCTTGAAAGACTTACTGTTATATTCTTTTTCTGCCTCAGTGGCATTACTAGATTATGAAGAACGGTTCCCTTGAGTGGTAGTAATTTCACATAATGTGGGGCGAAGTTCAGGAAGTCAAAGAAACAAAATCAAAGTGCGCTATCAGTATTCAGTGATGCTTCTATAGAGTTCGGGAACATACACATAAAATATCTTCTAACTCCTCGGGAGAAATAAAAGCTCGGTGTACTAACAAGTAATAACAGTCATATCTCTTTGGTGATATATTTCAGAAATAGTATAGAAATAGAATAGAAACTAGCAACTTGTATGGAACTTACTTTAGATATGAAACAATTATCAGCAGCAGATTCATCCGAAGGTACGAATCTGTCTAAAGTTTCATAAAATATCTCATCGACAGCCCCAAGTATGTCTACACCAGGCTTCAGTTCTTTCTCGGGGTCATCGGTTTCAGCTTCTGTCGAAACAAAGGCAATATATTTCCCTTTTGGAGCGACATTGTGGGAGTAGGAACAACAGAACAGGTACCTGTAACCGGCATGTTGAATAAGTCACTGAGTTGTCTCCCAAATTTCTCCGAACAGCAGAACAGGTTTAGTGAACGTGTAATTAAGTCTAGGACTAAATAAACAGTGAAAGTCACTTCTTAACAATTGTTTAGATAAAAGAGGACTTAATTACTAGCAGTGGCATATATAAGTAAGGTAAGTTAGTAAGCTTTGTAAACTTATTTTAAGAAGCAGACAGCTTGCACAGTCAGAGACATCCCTCTATACTACACCACACAATAGGATATGATAATTCAGTAGACTATCTGGAAGCCTAAAAAACATACATGTCTGATTTGCGACCAAGTTGCTTCTGTGGTAGAATGACCTGGGCTGAATGAGAATCATTAGTGTTTGGGATGGGATGGCTCATTATACAAATTGCACGAGCAACTTTTCCAACCTTCTGGACCTGCATTATGTATTGGTATTGAATAATCTGTCAGTAAAAACTATTAATCTGATCTTTTTTTTCAGATAGGAAGGTGATTAAGCAAATTTTCAAGACATGAATCGACAATGCATAACGCCTGGACATATTAGTTATTCGCAATTTGCTAATAGTACCTTATCAGGCAAATATGAGGGATCACAAACAACTTTCTTGCATTTAGCAGTTTCTCCTTCAGAAGTCACACCAACAACTTTTCCACTGTCATCAAACTCCACCTGCAATCCAGAAACTGAGTGTTCACATAAACTTCAATTTAATGTTTATGCAAGCCGTGTGGAATTCTTCAGCATTTGAAGTAGCTCAGCGCATTATCGTCTCAGTTTTCTTTATAAAATAATATGGCATACTTAAAATTACAATATGAGGATATCTGATTTTCTCCATCGGGCGAGAAGAGGCCTAGATGTTAGATCAGGAAGATTAGTGACAACACATTCTGGATGCTAAAAACATTTGTGAAACTTACCTTATATGGGGATCGTTAGGCATCCAAATGGGCTAGGTGGTTTTGATGATTACCTTACACTGTGGCTTGTTAAGCATGTATGTTCCGCCATAAACTGCACTCAGACGTGCAAACGCCTGAAAGCATGAGCACCAATCAAATACAGGAAAATATTATATTTACTCAAACATGACTGACAAAAATTTACCCAATGAGACAAACCTGTGGTAACTCTCCGAGTCCGTACATTGGATAAATATAGGGGGATCCTGCTTGAAAGCGTGCTAAAGACTCTGCATATAGCTTTAAAAAACAAGAAACGAGGTAGTCATTAAGTAATCCTTCAAACGAAGAATTCCGATCGTAACAAATAATCCTCTCAACTCGTAATCAAAAAGGAGGAAAAAGGAATCCTTGTTCAAGCACTGCTCAGCCAAGTGGCAAGCATATTTAATCTCAAAAAGAAGAAAGCATATCTTAGATTATGTAATCAAACAATTTGGTTTTCTCATGAGTCACAAAAATTGTTCTGTTCATATGAAAGGAAGAGGAATTAATATCACAGCATACTTCTAGCATTTGGCATTTAAATTATATCTTGATTGTGACAATGTATTCATTAGAACATTTTATGGAACTACCATGAAACTATCAGTTGATAACTCTTAAATTAATCGTAGTGTAGAACACATCCTAGATTGCAGGACTATATCAACACTATTTTAGTTTCCACTATTAAATTAAAATTACAGGTCTTCAATCCATGCCAAGAAAAGAAGAAACACAAAAGAAAAACAGTAAGAAGGCTGATGTCTCATGTCTGACACAGAAATCAAATCACATAAATAAACTAAAAAACTGCATTTTCTGTTTTTCTGTATCTGTAGGCAAGACCATATTGATAAGGTCCTAGCACCTATCTGAAAAAGTTACAGATTTACTTCATTTAGAAAAGGATATGATATCTACATCCAGAGGAGGTTTACAATTAATAGCTAACGTAGAGTCTAGTAAGCGAAGAGAGCTGGTGGTGGACACTAGAAGACAATGATGTTCTATGTTCATATGAGTAAAATTTGTACGAGGCCCTACACTCCCTATATATAAAACATGGAAAAGTTGTGAATTCCGCAACTTTCTCTTTTCTCCCTCATGGTCACGGAATAAAGGATACCTAGCTCATCAGCAATCACATACCAGACTTTTACACTGTCATATCAATGTGAAGTTTTAAATAGCGATAGAAGCAAAATAAGCTAGTGCATCTTTATCAAAACAATTATATACTTTCTGCAATACTAAATTGATCAAGTCAAACTTAATTTGACACCTTTACTCTCTTTACGAAATCCAGAGCTGGTTGGTTCAAATAGTTATCATCTGTACAGAGTGCCATGGCATGTCCAATAAAGTCAATGGTATCATCTTCAAGTTCATATTTCCTGCATAAACAATATTTACCAAGAACAACTTACCAAAGAGAAGAAGAAACTGTTTCTAATTACAATTCACTAGGGACGCAGCCTTCACCAATATGTTCAAGCAAGACAATCAAAAACACATGAGGAAAGAAAATTTACGCAATGAACTCTTTTGCACTGATTTTGTTCAAATCCATCCCTTCATGAGTTTTAGGATCAGTCTCTTCAAAATCTTGCACATAAAGAAAAAACTTCCGAGCTCGGCGCTTTTCAAAGAGCCCCATCAACGGGGATTTCAGAGCTTCAACATCAGTTGCTGGAACTTTGTAGATCTAATGAATGCAGTTTCATGAGAAAGTTAGTAAGAATTTTCTACCAGCAAAACCAGAACGGAAAGCTACACCCTATAATGCTTTAAGAAACATACCTTCCCTTTATTGTACACAAAACTACCATCTACAGCCTTGAAGTTCAAGTACTTGGTAACATCAGTGTGGATGAGCACACGGACCAGAGTTCCATTTGCCATTGCAAACTACAGGACATCAGTAAAAGCTTTGATTACATACTTGTAAAGCATTTCATATAGATCTAATAATATAGGCCAAAAATCAAACTCAACCTATACAGATTGGTAGTTGTCATGATAACAACAGAACTCTTTCAAGCCCAACATCTTTACTTCTAATTTTCCAGGATGTTTGATGAACATATCTGTCATCAATAGGAAGTTAAGATGTTTTATGAACTTACCTACAGAAGAGCCTACTCTCTAAGTGCACCATTGTATCTGGTTTCAATTCCTTTAAGGTATTGCGCATGCTGTTGAATTTACACGTCTGTTTCATGTCATTATGAATCAAGATTCTAGAAAAGGGTTGACACCTTTATCTTTAGATGTTTTTTTACATATCATTACTTCTGCAAAATCGGCAACCTTCATAATGTGGTAAATCATATAAACATGTCAATGCTCTAGCCAACTTGTAAAATCATTTGGCATGAGTCTATATATCAAAATTCCACTGAATAGTATGTTTAGGGAAATCATGATATTCCTTAGATTACTAAGCTTCTCATGAGCTGTCTTACACTGGGTATGTTGTTGTTGTCATAAACTGTCTCTCTTTAGTGGAACCTCTACAGTAATCTAACTCATTAGTCATTCGACCATCTGGTCTACAAATGAGATAGTAAGGCACTGTGTAATGGAAAGATAAATAATCAAAAATTTGCAAGGTACTGTGAACTATTTACCTTGGGAATCATGTCAACATTGTATTCCTTACTCGTACCTAACTCTTCTGGTGGCTTGTCATTTCCCCTAAAGCGTTTCCAAAGCTACACAAAATAACATGATATATTATGCTGAGATTAGCTGCAAGTTTAAAGATGAAACCAGCACCTAACTTATGCCAGACTTCCATTTACAATTCGTTTTCCAGTAAGTCTTAGTCCTCTCAGGATCAAGACCAAAGAGTGATGAGCTTTTCAAAATTGTTTGTGCATATTTAAGTTTCACACCATTTAGTAAAGAGGTTACCTGAATTAAATTAAGTGAGCTTGACTCTCCTCCATAGTAGTCGTTTTTATCCATGTGTAGTACCTGAAGACGTTCAGAGGTTAGATTTTAAGTTATTAATTTTAGAAACCACATGAAGATGTATAAATTTTGAACTAGAATACATATTAAGTTGGGGCAACCATAAGTAGACTGTTACTTATAAATAGTAAGATTGATGATCTAAATGTGGTAAATATAAGGCTGTCCTTGATAATATCATAGGCCACAAAGAGGATGGAAGAGGGAGATAAATATTAAGCTCATTTCATATCATTAGAAATCTCCACTCCTAGGTATCCTAAAAGTCATGGATAACACCAAACATTCATCTAGTAATTCTAGAATATTCAAAATTATATTTCAACACTAAATTCTGGTAGACTTCATAATTTGCCTACCAAATACTACCAGAGTTGTCCATGTTAAGATGCCGTTATTAATCGCTCTCCATATAAGTCTGAGTACGATGGCAGAGACGGAAGCCCTTATTAATCGCTCTCATTAAATATGTACGCATTAAATTTATAACTCAGTTATTAACACTTGAAGTCCTCGTTTTAAAATCCAAAACTCATGAAGTTAAAAATATTGGCTCTGCCTCTGAATATTACTAGACAAGAACAAAGAATTGCAAAGATGGCTTATACTAATTAGTTATTACTAACACTTGAAGTCGTGGTTCTAAAATCCAGAACCTATAAAGTTGAGATCCTGGCTCCGGCAGTGAATATTGTACAACAAGAAAGATTGTAATGATGGCTTATACTAATTAGTGATTAACTAGAAAATAAAACGCGCCTTGATCCATAAAAAGAGTAAACGTACTTTGAGGCCGTCGACAGAGAGAAGGCCACTGAGGATGCATTCTTTGAGACCAGTGCCGAGAACAATGACGTCGTATTCTTCATCCATAATTGATATTACTCCTTATTGTGTACTTTTCTTATCTCTAATGAAACCTTGATTAGGAAGTATGAATGAGAAATAAAAAGTATAGCAAAGAGGGCGGGAGAGTTAAAGGAGGGAGAGCGTGCCACGGTAAAGGGTGACTAGAACGGGTCTTTAGCGGCACTTTTACGGCCAGCCAGCCAGCCAGCTTCTCCCCGTAACTGAATTTTAACTTCTACTTTTTGTTCCTTTTTTTCTCCAAAATAGATTATGATAGTGTGATATATGGGTGTGGTGAAATATGCGAGGGAAAAAAATAATTTCTTAATTATTTTTATTAATTGAAAGACTATATATATAAGTTATATAATAGGAGAATCATATTCTTATTCTATTTCTAAAACCTTATTCTATACATTTATGGTAATACACTAATTATGGTAATACAATACTAATTATATTACAACCTTACCTAAACTAGGTTACTAAATATTTACCATAAATTACACATAATAATCAGCTCATCCGAGGGCCAATCCGTGAGCATAGCCGAGACCTAATATACACATGTATATTGTGTGTATATTGTGTATATTTAACACACCCCCGCAGTCATAGCGGGCGGTCTTCCAAAGCTGAGACTGTCCCTAAAATCTTCAAAAAGGACCAAGGGAAGACCCTTTGTAAAGATGTCGACAATTTGATATCTCGACGGGACATGGCATACGCGAACTTGACCATGGGCAACCTTTTCACGGACAAAGTGAATGTCCGTCTCGATATGTTTAGTGTGTTGGTGCTGAACCGGATTACCAGAAAGGTAGATGACATTAATATTATCGCAATATACCAAGGTTGTCTTCTGAATGAGACAATGAAGCTCCAAAAGCAAATTACGTAACCAACATGATTCTGAGACCACATTCACTACCCTTCTATATTCAGCTTCAGCACTTGAGCGAGATAGAGTCACCTGACGCTTCGCAGACCAGGAGACCAAGTTGTTGCCAAGGAACATAAGTATCCAGACGTAGATCGTCTGGTGTCTGGACACCCACCCCAATCATCATCTGTGTATGAGACAAGTGTGGATGCCTATGAAGGATACAAATGCAACCCATAGTCCAATGTACCCTGAATATACCGGATGATACGTTTGAGTGCATTCATGTGCTCAATTCGGAGATCATGCATGAATAAACACACCTGCTGGACAGCATACGTAATATCCGGTCTGGTAAAGGTAAGATATTGAAGGGCCCCTGCAAGACTACGATAGCGGGTCGAATCCTCGTAAGGGACTACGATAGCGGGTCGAATCCTCGTAAGGGACTCCGACAGCGGCACCAAGCTTGGACTTGGTATCAACTGGAGTGGAAGTGGACTTACAGGATGACATCCCAGCCCTCTCGATGATCTCGGATGCATACTTCCGTTGTGACAAGAACAACTCAACGGAATGACGAGTAACAACAATCCCCAAAAATAACTCAAGGGCCCCAAGTCTTTCATAGCAAACTCGGAGCTGAGCATGGTCATGATGGACTGGCGCAAGGCATCGAAAGAGGCAGTCAAGATAATATCGTCCACATATAACAGAATGTAGGCTACGGACGAACCACGATGGTAGATGAACAAGGAATTATCCGACCTGCTGTGAGTGAACCCAATAGTTGAAACATAGTCAGCAAACCTTGTATACCAGGCCCGTGGAGACTGCTTAAGCCCATATAAGAACTTCTTCAACAGACAGACATGATGATGATGATTGGGATCCCTGAATCCCATCGGCTGATGCATATAGACAGTTTCCTTGAGATCACCATGTAGGAAAACATTTTTGACATCCAACTGATGAATAGGTCATGTCTTCGAAAGAGCCAAGCTAAGCACAGTGCGAATGATAGCCGGCTTGACCACCGGACTAAACGTCTCTCCACAATCTATACCAACCTGCTGAGTCTTACCATCACCCACAATCCGCGCCTTATGTCGAGCAAATGAACCATCTAAATTCTCCTTATGAGCAAAAATCTATATAGACCTGATAACATTAATACCATATGGACGGGGCACCAACTCCCACGTCTTATTATCAATAAGAGCATTATATTCATCAGTCATAGCAATTTTCCAATTCAGGTCGTTTAAA
Source organism: Anisodus acutangulus (assembly GCA_029783415.1). NCBI lineage: Eukaryota > Viridiplantae > Streptophyta > Magnoliopsida > Solanales > Solanaceae > Anisodus > Anisodus acutangulus. Next base: position 37,701,673 of record CM056510.1, on the reverse strand, counting down.
GCAGACATAGGATTACGGGGCAAGGGGAATTTAAAGACATTAGAATATAAATTAAAATGTCTTTTAGGTGTAACAATACCCCGCTGACTACGAGTGACCGATTTATGACTCAAGAAAGAATTTGGTGGATGTCGAGAATATGATGGGCTCGGGACGGACTGGCCAGGCAAAGGTGGGCTAGCCCAACTTCGGGAAGCGATCAATGGCAGAACGGAATCGACCGGCCCAGATTGGACATGCCCAATTTAAACCGCCTGACAAACGCGGTAGAGGATCGTGACGGGCCGCTCTGGAGAATTTTAGGTGCGGGAGATGTTCGAAAAATGCTGAAAAATATACGGGGATATTTGTTCATCCAAAAAATTATACGAACTAGGCACGGGAGAATGACTTTTAGCAAATGAAAATTGGGATTCATAAAAAATTACATGGCGATTAATGATGATTTTATTGGAGGATAAATCAAAGCATTTGTAGCCAAGATGATTAGAAGGAAAACCCAAAAACACACATGGAGTAGATCGGACATGAAGTTTGTTAATTGTGGTGGATGGAAATAACGGATAGCATAAACACCCAAAAACTCGAATATGAGAATAAGAAGGAGATTTATTATATAAAATCTGAAGAGGGGAAGAATATGTCAAACCTTTGGAAGGAGTTATGTTAAGTAGATATGTAGCCATTTGAAGAGCGTGATGCCAAAAATATTGGGGTACGGAAGCATGAATTAATAGAGTGCGGATAATGTTATTTATGAAACGAATTTTACGTTCGGCTTTCCCATTTTGTGAAGATGTATGAGGACAAGAAAAACGAAAATTTATCCCATTAGTAGCACAGAATTCCTGAAACACCCCATTGTCATACTCTTTTCCATTATCACACTGAATATTTTTTATTTCACGGTCGAATTGGGTTCTGATGAATGCTCTAAATTTTAGAAAGTTGAAAAAAACTTGAGATTTCTTCGCTATTGGAAATGTCCATAAAAATTTAGAATAATCATCCAAAAAAAGAACATAATACCGATGACCCATAGAACTAGGAACATGAGACGTCCATAAGTCGATATGAATAATATCAAATGACATTAAAGTATGCGATTTTGAGTCTACAAATAGCAACTTAACAATTTTTCCTAAAGAACAAGATTGACAAATTGGAGTACGACTCGTACCCTTACATGAAATAAAATTATTTTTATCTAAAGCTGACAAAATAGAAGACCCCGGATGACCAAGACGAACATGCCACAAGGAAGGAGAGATGGCTGTAAAAACTGATGGCAGGGTTTGACTCGATGGACCGGGACTGGGTGTGATAGGATAAAGATCTCCCCTACTATCACACTTCATGAGAGGACTTTCCGTCTTGAAATCCTTTACAGAGAAACCAAATGAATCAAATTCAATAGAAACGGATTTGTCAGTAGTGAATTTACGGACAGAGACTAAGTTTTTAATCAATTTAGGGGCGTGTAGGGTATTTTTCAAGATAAGAGGGGATGAGAGGGAGACAATATTTTATGATCATAACCTCGAATTGGAACAGAATTGTCATTACCAACAATTATACCACGAGGGTTGCTCAAATTGGAATAAGATGAGAGAGTACCTGAATCGGGTGTCATGTGGATAGTGGCACCGATGTCCATATACCAATTCGGGTCCGGTTGAGTAAAATCCAGTGTGTGCATCGCGACCTCAATATCTGTCCGAGTGGGGCCTGCTGCGTGATGGGCTTGGAGGGCCGAGGCCCAAGCACCCATGCTTGCGATCTCGGCCCAGACTGTTGTTGACCGTAACTGGACCAGGCTGAATTGGGTCTGGACTGTTGCTGGGCTGGCCATTGCCGCTGGGAAATGGCCCAGCTGAGCCCCATTGTTGTTGTGGGGCCACTACCACCGCGTAGGGCCCGTGTGGGCCCAGCTGATGAATCTTCGCTGCTGACCACCGCGAGGACCCCCACTGCCACCACCATTCTGCCGGCTGCTGCCGTTGTTGCCGTCGCGGTTTTTGCCATTTTTCTTATTTCCACCCTTTTTGCCGCCACCGTTGTTGCGGTTTTGGCTCCAGTTGTTGGAACCGGCAGGATATACCATGGACTCGATCATCATGACTACGTGACTAGTACCGGTAGTCGCTCATTTCGCTATGCCTGCTTCTTCTAGTGTAAGCATAGAACACGTCTGATTAAATTGCGGAAGCTGATTGCTTTGCCGAAGAAGCGTTCCCACACCACTATAGGCCTCGGAGAGGCCGGAAACCATTTGGAGGACCAAATGATCGTTCGAAACCGGCGCGCCAATGCTGTGAAGTTGGTCCGCCAATTCCTTTAATCTTTTGCAATAAGTCGAAACATTAGGGAAATCTTCCATATTGACGTGGGAGAAATCCTGATCAAGGGTAACGGCTCTAGAATTTTGATTATCTTGGAATATATCACGCAGTCTATCCCAAGTCGCATGTGTCGTAGCGTCAGGCTCAATAATTATTTGCAAAAGGTCGGTAGATATTGTGGAATATATCCACTGAAGGACAGTATCATCAATAGTCGTCCACAACTTAGGATCATCCTCGCATTTTGGCACCTCCGTATCCTCATGAGCCGCGGGGATTATGTGATGGATGACTTGATGCGATCGTGCGTGAATTTTGAACAGTTCGGCCCACGTCGCATATTGAACGTTTTCTATTTCAAGAACGAGAGGGATGTTATTCTTGATGTTAGAAACTGTAAGCGTCGGATGAAACATGTTCCGGGATGTAGACATATTGATAGAACAATATGTGATTGAGGGATTAGGGAGAAAATTTTGGGAAGAAAAGAGGTCCCGTCGGCACACAAACCGAGAGCAAAACGTCTCGAAAGTGGAGGGAAGTCGACGGAAAATTTAGGAGAGTAGAGAGAGGATTTTAAGACCTAGACTCTTGATACCATGAAAGAAATAATCTCTTGATTATTTTCATTAATTGAAAGGCTATATATACAAGTTACATAATAAGAGAATCCTATTCCTATTCTATTCCTAAAACCTTATTCTATACATTTATGGTAATACACTAATTATGATAATACAATACTAATTATATTACAACCTTACCTAAACTAGGATACTAAATATTTATCATAAATTACACATAATAATCAGCCCATCCGAGGGCCAATCCGTGAGCATAGCCGAGACCTAATATATTTAACAGTGAGGATCTTTTCAAGCCTAACCAACGGTTTGGAGTTAGAAGTAAAGAGTGTTTTTTCTTCCTTTTTGTTTCTGTTTTGTGCACGTACATGAATTTATTGAAGGACGTTCTCATCGGACGTGTACTGATCACAACTGAAATTAGTTTTGTTTTAACCTTCAAAAAATTGTTTTAACATATTTAGACGCGCTTTAATCCGTTTTATTCTAAGCTATGGTTCAACAATTATTAATCGACTGATATGTTCAACGTCTGACCACAAATAAAGAAAAAAAAACATGTTTAGAGTATTTCTTCTAAAGTAATCTTTTTATACTCCAAGCAATTGTAACTATGTACCTACAAGGCTACACTTCAGATGTGCCTGCTTATACTTGTGCATTAAGGTTAATTAAATACTTCCTAAAACTAAATGTACATAATTTTTCAATGGATGAAATATAATATTATCGAGTCAAACACTTGTGACTCACAGATGGTTTTCCTAACCACAACTATACACCATTTAGTCCATTTCAAGCATATCACATGACCACGAAAATTAAAATGATACAGTTGATTGAATAGATATCAACCGATATAGTACCTAGCTAACTACATTACTCTCTGATTAGACTGGTGATCCCAAAGTCTTTTTGAGCCTGGTCAACTGGTCTAACCAATTTATACATTTCACTATATGATGCATCAATAGAAAATTACTCGTCCTTGTTTTAGTAACTATATATCTCCAATTCTCATATCAACCTCAATAAGGAAAACCCAAGCTGCAAAGACAAAGCAAATTAAATGAGTATAATGTATGACAAGTGAAGAGTATTTAGTTTTTGGAATTTGAAGTTTTGGGGTTTGAAATTCGGAAAGTCATATATAGTATTTTAACGTACCCTAACTTAAGGCTAGTATCTGAGTCATTGTAGCTGCGATTGTTTGTGATGGAATCTGTTGAATGTCCTTGTTCAATTGCATTTTGGCCCTCAACTTCATTCAATCTTGTCTGCGGCCAGAGAATAATCATTTAGTAAGGGAATAATTCAACAAAAAAAAAATTGCAGAATAATTTACTTCTGATTGTTGTTTCAATTGTGAATTTTCTTCCTGCAATTGAGCTTCCTGCAAGGTGATAAAAAATCTTATACTTAAACATCAGCAATGAGCATATATCTCAAGAATAATTGAATTCCTGACATTAGAAAAATTTAAACCCTAGGACAAAAGCTGAAGGGTATATTTAGATTTTTTCCTATTTCGTGGGTTCCACCTATTTCTCGTTGAAACTTCATTAATGACAAGAACAAATATGAAATTATTTACTAAGGGCAATGACATGTATAAACGGACTAAAATTGTAACGAATAAATTTGAACTTTTTCCTATTTTTAATAAAAAGTTTTTCAAGAACTTAAAACTCATGTTTGTTCTTCGAAACAGGCTTTTTTCACCAAAAATCAAAACAAAAATGTCTTCCATAAACAATCCAAGATAGTTTTTCAGGGCAACCACAATAAATGTTCTCCATATTTTCTCATGACATCTTTTCCTTATAATTATTTTCCAAAAACCTAATTTTCAAAGACCAAATTCAAACTCCATTCAAGTATAGTACATGATAGAATCAAATAGATCCTAAATAAGAAATAAAGTATATTAACAAAGTACAGAAATTAATCATCAAGTTAAATGACTTGCCTTTTTCTTGAGGGAACTGATCTCTCTCATAAACTTGTCACCCTGAAAGACACAAAATTAATTGTCAAGTTAATCGAATCAACATATATTGTAGGACCAATTATTAATCACATAAGTGCAAAAGGAGGGGAATTAAGTAGTAGGACCTTAATTTTGAGGACACGACTTATTCCTCCCTCGACTAATTTCTCCAATTTCATTAATTCCTCCAAGCCAAGTCCTTGCAGCTCTTCTCCATGTAGTTGCCTAGCATAGTAAGTCATAATTAATTTGCAATTTGATATTTGTTACTACAATTAGGTAAACTTTTGCAGCAGTAAGAATTCTTAACAATAGACAATAAGATGCAGTAATTAACAATGAAAGATATCAAATGTTTGTTCGAGGCACGCTATGGAAGGCGCTGCTTTGGAAGTAGATTTTCATCAAAATAATGTTGTACTCTCAAGATGCAACAACTCTTATGTAGATGTGCCAAGAAATTGCTAAATATCTCAATTGCTCGAACAAATAAAATGAACTCTGAAGAGATTGAAAAAATGAAGTCTCAAATGATGAAGATTTCAGGATTAATGCCAATATATATTATATTTTCTGGCCTGTGAGATTGGTACTTATAAAGAGGAAAACATAAATAATATGTATATTGTCATGAATAGATTTGTTATTTAACAAAGATTAAATACATCTCTAATCTGTCCTACAAAAAAATGGATACAACTTTAATGTACAGACTTACAAATAGGCACATTAAATTTTGAATCATACACAATAAAACCAACAATTACCTTAACTCCCTATTCTTCTCCACAAATTCCCTGCTAAGCATTGCATAGGTTTTCTTCTCGCTCTGAAAATGAAATATTTACTTATGTTAACTAAGTTAGATGGTTTGAGATAATTATAGCATGTTTGGTGAAGCTTCTAGTAAGCACAAAGGGCCTCTTTTTTAAAAAAAAATATTTTAGAAAGTTGAGGTGTTTGGCTATACTTTTAGGGAAAATAAGTATCTTGGAAGTTGTTTTCATAAACTCAAAATTGTAGGTTTTCAAATTACTGCTCTAATATGGATAAAGTGTTTTCAAATTTATTAGCTAAACACAAACGGCTACTCTCCAAGCACTTGCGATAAAAAATTACTTTTCAAAATAAACAGATTTTGAAAGCTTAGCCAAACAGACGGTTAATCTCAAAACAAGGGTTTATCTTTGGTAAACACTACATGATCATATAATAAATGTTCATAATATCATTGACATTAAATTAATGATGCCTGCGTGGCAGTAGACAACAATATATTACCTGAAGGTTAGAAGATTGCAGTTGTTCTGGACTATCCATATTATCCCTTTCTGAGTGCATCTTGTGCTTCTCAATCAGTTGCATCATACTGTAGTGCAGGATACATAAATAATGAGAAAAATGAAAAATTAGATTAAACCGTATATTCGTTCAAGTCTTGCTATTCCTTTTTTAGCATTTTCATGAGAACTAGGAATAAAGGCATGTCCACTAATAATAAATTAATTTTATATTGATATGATTTCATAAATTAACTCAATAAATAAAGTTAACTGTTTATAGCAGGTTATGTAATATATGTCAACCCATATATCGTACAGACATTTATCTTGAATGCGATTAGATTTTAGATGATGTCCTAATGGTATAGTTTCATTTATAAAATAAGTAAATTACAGTTGAACTGATGAACAATGTCCTATTGCACAATAAAGTACTATTAGTTGATGATTATTCATGGTCTATTTGAATTAATAATTAAATTCATTAGAGCATAATAGTGATTAGCTAGATTAATTGAAGAAACTATGGTTTTTCATTAAACATGGTTTGAAAATGTTAAGACTTATTTTTTATAGAGTTTTACTTGTAAATTTACATTATCATATCACATACTAAAAGATAACTTCAGATAATTCTTCGTAAAAGTGAATTAGCTAGGTATCAGAAAAATAAGATTATTATCTGTTATAACATGTTAAATCACACTAATACTTCAGAAACTTTTTTACATAATTATAATGTGTATAAGTTGAATATTTTTTTTATAATAATTATACGTATTTTCATTTCTAATGGAATTTCAATATCCTCCCTTCACATTCTCCAATATTATTTTGAACTCTTCTCCCTCACACCCTTCGCTTCTGTGGAAGAATATTTCACTTTTATAAGTTGTGAAAGCCCAATACTGTCATGGGACAGAGATAGCATAAATTGACAACTTTCTCTGCAAACAACACAGTTGAAATTAGATAATATTTTTTAAAAGAAAAAACAACTGAAAAAATTAAACCCTTCAGCTAATTGAATTCAAATTTCACCATTTGTTTTCCTTCTTCTTTTCTTTTTGACCTTAATTCAGCTCCTTTGAAGCATGTCAAATCATCTTCAGATATCTATATTTAGAAGTTCTTTTTTTCAGTTATTCTTTTAGTCAATTTTATTATCTAATATTACCATCTTCATAGAAGTTATTTGATTGGACCACAAAGATTCAGCATAAGCTCAATGGAGAGCCAACTGCCCAAGCACTGTTTTAGGGAGGCCAATATGTTGGCTGATGGTTTGGGCTAAATTGGGAGCAATTGAAAATATCTCTAAAATCTTTGTTTTTGTTGGGGAGATAAAGGAGGGATGCAACACAAGGACTTTTCAGAGGGTCATCCATCCTAATATTACTTTCGCTCAAACATGCTAATTAACTTCAAAATTTTAATGAAATCCGATGTGTTAGTACTGATATGATCGCATCCCTGATGAACTCCCTCGTTTTGTGAAAGGAGCTTATATCATGGACAATGAAGGCTTTACTAATTTTAGAATTAGGATAAAGTTTTATGTTCCCCTTTATACGAGGTAGGGGTCAATGTCAAACCTCCCGCCACCACCAGGAAGTTGAAAACTTGGGTGGATAGTTTTATTTACTGGAGTCCACTTACTACCTTTTTACTACAGGTCATCACCTTTGTTGCATGGCATGATATTGTCTACTTTGAGCTCGATCCCTAAAATACCCACACTATTAAGAGTATAGTAAATTTTTTTCCTTTTCAACTTTTTATTTGGGACTTTGTTCACACACACCCAACAAAGACATGCTAGGGAAAGGACGTACAAAGAGGTTACGAATATAGATCGAGAGAGATAGAGTTGAAGAGAATAGAAGAGAGAGGGGTAAAGTAGCATGAAGGGTATAGTTTAACGGTCAATAAAGTGGGGTGAAAATTATGAGAAACCAAGACTTAAGTTTGCTAGAGCCAATAATGCTAAGCATGTACTGGATAAAATAATCGAGGTACGCATAAGTTGCGAGACACCATCATTATTAGAAAATAGGAGATGGAGTAAAGTATAGTTACTTAAACTGGAAAAAGGGCAGAGAATAGGGGAAATTTCATAAATGTACACTTGGCTGACGTACATTGCAAAAATATAACCCAAAACTTACATTGCAAAAGTATATCCCAATGTTATACATTTATATACAAAAGACATGTACATTATGTATATAGGTGTATGGAAGTGTATATTGTGTAGGTATATACCCTAAAAAATAATTTACAATATTATACACGAAAATACGCACTTAAACACATTTATACAATATTGTATAAGTAGGTATAAAACTAAATCTGGACTGATTTTCAATAAGAATTACACTTGTATACGAGACATATACATTATGTATATGAGTGTATAATAATGTAAAATTGTGTATAAGAGGTGTGTATACACACATATATATTATTATACATACTAACTCCAACCACGGAGCAACAATAGCCACCAGTCATTTCCAAAGTTCCGATCTAGTGAAGAAAACATCCTTTCTCTTCAATTTCAACGAATTACACTGCTCGAGAACTCAGAGATTTAACGGAAGAATTCACCGACGGTAGTACCTGAGAAGAAAATAAAGCTTCTCTGCTTGAAGAATTTGAAGAAGGAACGCAAAACTGGACGTCACAATGGACATATCATTGAATTCCGGTGTGCAAAATCTTTTGGCTTCGGTAATTTTAAACGAGAAGTTGCAGTAGATAAGGAAGTTTATGGTAAATACGAGAAAAAGTTAGGCAATTGCATGAGAATAAAATGAAGTGGAGCCATGGTATACTACAATTAGGGAGATGATGGAGTGTTCTGGTAGGTTCCAAACAAATTGACAAAGGGAAGCGGAGGGAGTGGGCTATTTTTTACAAGATTTTAAAAAGTGGGTTAATTTTGATAGCATTATTCTCCTTATTAACCTACAGCGTAATTAAGTACAGAAAATGCTCATAAGTCAAATATTTAGGAGGTACATTTGTTATTTAAAGCAAATCCAAGAGAGGAAATCAGTTATGATCGACACAAGATGCCGAGCAAACTAAACATCCTTTTGAAATTGACATTAAAGTATTCTCGACTCTTGAATCCTATCAATTAATTAATATACAATGACATTATACTTAAAAACTTATCACTGTTTTTCATAGATAATCTTAGAGAAAAATCTTACATTATGTGATACATTAATGACAACATTATAATGCTGCTTTTTGCCACAAAGGTATATTTACAATATCACAGCCTCTTTAAACTAAGACCTATTAAGGAAGACAAAAAAAATAGTCAATTTAGATATTGGATTGAACTAGTTTGTTTCATATGAAGTTTGAATTCATGAAAAAAAAAGGGCAGTCCGGTGCATTAAGCTCCCGCTATGCGCGGGGTCCGGTGAAGGACCGGACTACAAGGGTCTGTGTTTCCACGGCTTGAAACCATGACCTCATGGTCACATGGCAACAACTTTACCAGTTACTCCAAGACTCTCCTTCAAAGTTTGAATTCAAGAAAATAAGTAAAATAATTTAGTTAGTACTACCTGTGCTGGGATTAGTAGCACAACTATGTTGTACTCATGACATAGATCTTATTAAAGAACTTGATGAAAATCCTACCTATGATTATACGTGTTAATTTTATACAGAAATATAACACATTAGTATTCTTAATTATCTTAGCATAATCATGATCATTAATTAGCATGTATGTTCTTAAAGGAGTAATTGTCTCCCAGTTCACAAATTTGAGCACCTCATTCACTATTTTGAAGGATATTTAGTGGATCTTTATAATGTTTGGTTACATTTTAAAATGTATGAATAGATTCAAGTACAAAACTCTGAAAGATATATATATCGTACCGAAAAAATGACAAAAAGAAATTCATATTAAAACCAGGCATTTTCTTAAACAGTACAATAAACCAATTCTTGTTATATACATACAATTTCGTAAATACATCAAATGTATAATGGGAAACTTTAATATGTACTTATTTCTTCTTTAGTAACATCAAACACACCAAATATAGCGTTGTCAATCTTACTAGGTACTTACTAGCTTTTCAGTTTACCCAAGGCATATGAAACTCTCCATATATCTGACAGACAAGAAAAGTAAGAGATTGCCTTGGACATAATGGATATCTGACACGCAAGCATGGGCTTTTTTAAATTCCAGAAAAATCATCTTTTCATTAATTAGTGAACTAACAAGTACCCAATGAAAAGAAACTACACCATAATCATATGTACTATATATTGGTTTGTACGTAGTTCATTTCTTATTCTATACTTTGCTGAAGTACTAGTACTTGCCTGTTTCTTGAAACTGGAAATTCTAATGTAACAACTAATTGAAATTAGAAATTGATATTAAAAAAAAAAAAAAGTGGTGAAAGAAATTAAAGAGAACCTGGAACTTGAATACTCAAAAAGCTTTCCAGTAGCAGAGAAAACAATGAGTCCAATATCAGCATCACAAAGAGTTGAAAGCTCATGAGCTTTCTTGAAAAGCCCTCTTCTTCTCTTTGAGAAAGTCACTTGCCTTGCTGTCAAGTTGTCTATCTTCTTGATCTGGATTTTTTGCCTCACCATTTTCACACCCTATATATATAATGGCACGGACAAAGACTAATTAATATCATATTCACACTGATCTAATTTAAAGTCAAAGTAGTTGGTATAAATAAGTTAGTGAGAAGATAAAATTATAGATCCTTAAAAAAAACCTACATATATACTTGCTCTAACATTGACTACAATCCAGACAAGAATCTTTTTATATACTCTATTAGTATATAATATTAAAAAGGGAAGAATTTTTCAGAATGTTTGTACCTCTTATCATGGATAAGTAGCTAAAAAAAAATAAGAAACTTGTGAACTACTTCACAATTTATAGAGAAAAAAAGTGTATTAATTAGCCCTAGAAAACAGATAAAATAGAGATTATAAGGTAAAGAACCTGAAATTCCAAGAAGCTGAAGGGAGCTGAAATAATGGAGAACAGAAGAGATCTGAACAGAAAATGAGTAAGTTAACAATAGCTCAAAGAAGTTATAAAAGGAAGTGAGAGAGATTTTCAGAACCAAAAAGCTGTCTTACAATAGAAAGAGAAAAGTATAAGAAAAAATGAGGAGAGGGATGTTGAAGTAAGTAGGCTTTTGGCCATAGGATTTGTAGTACAACTCATAAATCCGTCAGAGTACAAATTTAACAAATTTGCTAATGGAAAGAATATTTTTTATCGTTAGATTTAACGGATGACAATATTAAATTATAAAATATAGTTGGAGAGCAAATTTAACCATTTTTTTTTATAAAATTTGCATAAAATTTTAATATCAATTTCAAATCATTATTTTAAATCTCAAATTCTTCAAAAAGTAGAATTCAAAATTTCAAATTGTGATTTTAATTTCTTCTAAATATAAAACTTAACGCGTAAATTTATATTTTATAAAAAAAATCCATCATTTTAAATTTTGTGAAACAAGACTCATGTTCGATGTGAAGGATTATATTAAAAATTGTTAGTTACTATTATTATTGATTAATTGGATTGGTGGATTCTTGTAACATTATAATTATTTAAAAGTTTGTAATAGCATGTAATTGATTGCAAGCGTTTATTTATAAAAGGAATATGGAGGATATGTGATATATTAATGTCGGATAACTTGTTTATGAACTATGAATTTCTCATTTAGTAAGATTATATAAGAATTGAGAAATTTTTGATAGTTTTCACAAATTATGGAATTTTCATCTTTATGAGAAAAATTATAACTTACTGAAAGAAAATAATCTCTTGATTATTTTCATTAATGTAAAATATTTATATACATGATATACAATAGTAAACCTAGCCTATAATTATGAAAATGAAATATACATTGACCTAATACAATACTACTATCATAATTACATTTTTCAAATACAAAATTGCTACCATAATTACAAGATCTCTAATAATATCAGAGAATATACGTAGTATGTTAGGAAATTGAAGTGACAAACATTGTATGCAAAATACCAAGTCAAAATAGAGAGTAGGGTAAAAGAAATAGAAACTTTCCTCATAAATATTGTTTTGGAAGTTGATTATATCTACCAACAACATAGCCAGATATAGTTTTGATGCTCCTTAAATCTTTGATATTGACAAACACATTTTCATAACTTCCTCTTGCACCTCTTCAAAGGACTTCATAAGTTGGATCGATTTTCAGGATTTCGATCAACTTTTATTCCTCGATTCAAATTTCTTTTGTTAATTTGCAAATAACCAATCATAGAAGTGATTATGACCCTTTGTTATAAGGTCGCAAACATTTTTTATATGTTAATTAGTGATATTCAAAGAGTGCAAAATGCTTTTTAAGTTGTACCTAGAATATAGCAGATTAATATTAATCTAATTCTCAAATATAAATCACAAGATAACGAGAAAAAATACTTAGCCTCGATATGTGCTTGTTAGCCGTTTCGGCCAAACATCTACTAGAAGCAATTACTACTCTAAAAGAAATTTCTTCTCTCTGGTGCATCATTGTCCCATTAAATCCAACAATAAATTATTCAATTACTTTTGAAATATTGAGGCTCTGGGTGTTGCCGTCAACAAAGTTACTGCAGACTCTTCTTGCAAATTTCACCATTGATTTTTTCTCGCACAATGAAGAAGACTCCATTAAAAGAAATATTTATTATCCTAAAATTGTTGTAGAATATTCAAAATGCTACATTGGAGTGAAATTGTGCAAGTGAAATCAGCAAATAAAATAGAGAGATTCGTAAAAGTAATTCAATGGAAAACACAAACGAATAGGCAAGGCACTTCCATGAAGCTTTCTTTAGGATCGTAATTTTTCTCCCCACCGTGCAAGAGGTTAACGAAAAAATTCATCCCCAGAATATAATGTCTACTCTAAAAATAAAAGTTGCACTCTTTGACTTCTTCTACTACTAGAATTCAACCCAATAGGAATGAAGATTTTGGAAGAAGACAACTAGAAGAAATGATAGAATATATTTAATGTTGAAAGATAGGTAGAAATAAATTAGAGAGATGTTATAACTCTCCCTAAAGCTTATGCCAAATTAAGTCTTTTATAGGCAAATATAATCAAGTCTCCCAACATGTGTTTTATTAGTGTTAAGAGTCTCACATCGGATATGAGATGGGTAATTGGTCTCCTTATATGGCTTGGTCAATCCTCCTCCATTTAAACTAGTTTTTTGGGTTGAGTTAGGCCAAAGATCCATTTTTTACATGGTATCAGAGTCAGGCTCATCCCAATTCTTTGTTCACCGATGTTGGGCCCTCATATTATATTGTTCATGCTTCAGTTAACGAGATTTGAGCGTGCGGGGGAGTGTTAAGAGTCTCACATCGGATATGGGATGGGTAATTGGTCTCCTTATATTGCTTGGGCAATCTTCATCCATTTAAGCTATCTTTTGAAGTTGAGTTAGACCCAAAATCCATTTTTTACCAGTTGAATTAAAATTGAATAGAAAGACACAACCTTTTTTTAAGGGACACAACTCTTTAGAAAGAACACATCATATGATTAATATTATTATTAAATAATACTCATATATTTTAATATATAGAGAGAAGCTGGAAGAAGATAAATGAGAGAATTAAAGATAGCTCATGTTATATAGGGATATAGTAGTATTCGTTTTCTTCTTTCTTATGATTTTTTCCTTTTTGCTTGACTTTGTTTGAGTGAGCTATCTATCAGATTCCTTTTATGTCCAAAAATACCTACAAAATTCCCATATATGGCCAAGCAGACTTTGTAATTTTTCTTTCCTTTCCTATATTAGTAATTCCGTAATCATAAATCATTCCTCAATTTTCACTTCTTCACTTGCTTTTTCTTTTTTTACTTCTTTGCTTGTCTCCTAGGTACTATTACTTTAATTTGAGAGAATGAATGAAATGTTTAATTTAGAGGCGTTACGGAATAAAAAGAACAAGTCCATTTTTTGAAACCTAAACGTAAACATGTTCAAATAGAAAAAACAATTCATACAAGGCACGGAAAAAATTTATCCGTACCTAATGTATTCAAATCGTGATGGTCTAGTATAAATATTGATGCGAATAAATATTTATTGCTAATTTATAATATGATAATTCGATAAATTGAAGTAAATTTGCAGAGTAATAATTAATTATAATTCAGTGATAGGAGTATATAAAAGATATTAGTCAATTCGGTATGATGCGACACACAAAGGCAAATGCAACCTTTGTATAACATTTGTGTTTAACTGAATTCAATATTTTTAATACTAAGCATATATATGTGAGTGTGCATGAAACAAATAATTAAATCCCATTAAATATTAAATTTGAATCCTTATTTTAAAAATACAACGAATTCAGTGTTATGAACTTTAAAATTTCAATTTTAAAACTTGAATCAGCCTCCGACTCGGTATTCACTTTTTGTTCCTCCCTCGCCCGTCTTTTCGTATGAATCAAATGATAATTTAAACATGTTATATTAGTTGATAATCACTATTAAAAATCTATATTTTTCACTGAAATATTCAGTGACTATTTCTCATTGAATGTTGGTGAAAAATAACATAAATAGTCGTGTTTTTACCCAGAAAATTAGAAAGTTTTTCAGCGTTTCAATGAGAACATATTTCCCGCCTTGCATTTTTCCAATGAGCTGATTCGGTGAAAATGAAGCGGAAAAATCATGTTTTATAGCACAAAATTTTCACTAAATATTGGTAGGAAAAAAACTTTGTTCCTAGTAATGAATTTAATTTAATTTAATTCAAGAGAAATATCATCTTAAAATTTAGATAGTTACAACAACAACAACAATAACAATAACATACCCACTGTAATTCCACACTGTGGGGTTTGAATGGTAGAATGTACGCAGACCTTACCCCTACCATGTAAGGTAGAGATGTTGTTTCTAAAAAACCCTCGGCTAAAAAAAAACATGATAAAAATTTAGATAGTTAAATGAATTTATTTCTTAAAACAGTTATGAAACTGATCATAAAGAAATATTTAAGTCGTTATGAAATAAATGTGTCATATATTGCAGTCTGAAAGGTATAATAAATGCTCTTCATTTAGAATATAAATTCTTCAAATATTTATCCAAACTCCATTTTCAAAGAAAACTTTAAAAAGATGAGAGATTTTGAAGTACTACGTATTTTGCTTAAAAGGAAAAAGACGAGAAAAAACACAAAAAATGTGCGTGGAAGTGGGGAAACTTTACCGTACAGGTGACTGATGAGTGGAGAAGCGTATGCGTATCAAGTTAACACAGAAATTGTAACTTTATTGTACCCTCGTTACCTGTCAATGCTCCCCACTTTTCTCATTTCATCTTACACAACCCACGCACCTCAATGCCCTACCATATGCACTAGTTTTCTTAACTTCATAGCCACTTGCTATACTTATCCCTCCATCCATCTCCCCAAAAATAGAGATCATCATTCATCATATTCCGAACTTATAGATTGGTCATTTGGTTCAAGGGATTCGGTGGGTTATTTGGTATAATAATGTTTGAATTAAATTTATTCCATGCTTAGTTTTGAAAAATTCTACTAGTAATTACACGATTAAGTAGGAATGATAAAAGTAGCTCATGAAAACATGATGCACCTAACTCGTTTAAATTTGGGTTGGTTATTGATCCGTTGTCCATTTTGATCAATTTAATTTGAAAATCTTACGAAAAATATTTGATCACGAACATTATAAATAATTCTTAATAGCTTGAGGCATGTCAGTAGACCTGTCCTTACGGATATTTCACCCGATATAGGTATATCCCCTAGAATTTAACAAACTCTTCTAGTATAAAACTAGGAGTCAAAATTTAACAAAGATTTCATAAAAATAGATAACCCAGCAAAAGAAAATAAGAAAAAGAAGAAATTTGTTCTTGATTTTCACACACAATAATATGACCACACAAGATCATATATTTATAAGCCAAAGAGATGACTTCTCATGATGTTGTAATCTGTCAACATCCCAAAATATTTAAGAGGAGTTAAAAGCCATAAAGGCCAATTGGCCGTAAATTTTAATTGCAAAAGAGACGCTGGGCAACAATAATATTTGACCAAAAATATTAGATAGACAATTAGGAAAATTAATAAAATAATATTTATTATTTTTGAGATATTAAATAGAAAATATTATTTTCCAACAATTCCCCATATATCTCAAAAATAATAAAATAAATAAAATAAAAAGTTTTGATGGATTTTCACATATGAGTACAATGTGTCGAATCTGATGTCTCGTAGACTATGAACTAGACCTAGATAAAATAAGATTAAACTCACCGAACAATTGATGAAGTTTAGAACTTCTATGAACCAATAATTCATTTATAAGCCCATAGGCTTATTCTATCACATTATACTCGCACACTCTTTGTTGTTATCGCAATTTTGCGCTAAAAGGCTATGTGCGTGTCCTGGTATTCACGAGTGCTATAGAAATTCGTCACAATTTCATAGGAGCGGCACTACTCCACACTGATATAGTTTCAATCATCAAGTGTATTCTACATAGCAATACACCACCTATGAAAAATATGAATTGGATTAAGAGTTTAACTCAACCTTGCAGTATTGCAGTATGTTCACACAACATAGGAAGTGACATAATTAAATAGTGCACCTTTGATCAACTAATGACTTGTTATTACTCATATGAACCTAATTTATGGGATCTTCAATCACATAGGTGGAGTAACCATCATTGTTGATCTTCTCAAATTGACAAAAAATCTCATTCCCCTCGATGTTTCTTTTATCCCGTGAATCGGCCAAATTCACCTCATACATCACATATTTCATGAAAATAATTTCATCTCACAATAGCGTTGTTTGATCACTTATATCTCAAACACATGTATTTTATTATCATAGGAAAATTTATTTTTCCACTACAACTAACACTGCTTGGCAATCACAATAAATAGACACGTTGATTTTATCTCAACCTCAATACTCACTAAGAAGTATCTAAGCTTAATTATCAGTCAACTCTAAACCACAAACTCAAATTTCATTATGATCTACTTGACTGATTTTTATATTATTACATCCCACAAAGGGTAAACACATGAACACTAATAAATTTTATCTCATCTGAATCAGAGATCCACTATTCATCATTATATCATTCTAAATACAATGAAAAATCCACGCCACTCAATATGATAATTATGGTACCTTTCAAAGATCATTTTGTTATTTAAAATAGAATTAATTTCATCATCAAATAATATGTGGTATCTCCTCAATTTTTTGTTGAAAACATTTTGAATAACAGGACCACGTGAAATATTATCACTGTTAAAACATTCTCAACATAACTCTAGTAAGCCATCGTAACTGAAAGATAGAATAATTTCCCTTAGGAATTTCTTTCATTATTCACAATATATATAGCTGTACAAGGTTGATTCCTAATATGGTACGAATCCTAACTTACCTTACAAAGGTTGATTCCTAATACAATTAGAATCCTAAGTTACCTTAAATATACATTTATCATAATTACAATATATTTAATATTCCGAGAATATTCGCTAATACTCCTCGCATTTGAGCGGGGAGGAGGCCGAATGCTAAGGCCGGATCGGAGTCGGTGAAGAGTCGTCGCGGTAGTCACTTTGTGAAAATATGCATCTTGATACTGAGGAAGGCGCGTGTAAAATTTTGGCTGACCACGAGCAACCTTCTCGCTTCAAAGTGGATATCCATCTCAATACGCTTAGTTCGGCCGATGTTGACCGATTATGAGACATATAGATAAGTGTATATGTTGTCCTGATAAACTATAGACGCCTTGGCGTAATGGACATTGGAGCTCCAAAAGAAGATTTCGGAGCCAAGATCTCGACAACATTAGCAACTCGCGATATTCCTTCAGCACTGAGCGGGACAACGTGGCACGTAGCGGGACCATGAGATAAGATTATCCCCAAGAAATACACAAGACCGGAGGTGGGCGGCGTGTGTCGGCATCTGCCAATCTGCATCCGTAGGCTAGCAATTTGATCGGGGGTAGGTATAGATGTAAGCCAAAGTCAAGTGTGCCCTTAACATATCCGATAATACGCTTTGAGGGCGGCAAATGGGACTCTCGGGGTCGGTACTAACGTACACACCGCTGAACGGCATATGCAATATCAGTGCCTAGTGAATGTAAGATATCTTGAAGAGCACCCGCTAGACTCGGAGTATAGAGTGGGATCGACCGGCGCACCGCCATTCGCACTAAGCTTGGATTTTGAGTCCACCTGAGTTGGCATAATTTTACAATTTGCCATCTTGGCCTGCTATCTCTTCTGCGTACACTTTGACCGACACAGAACATATTGGCGGCGCAGATCTAGTCACCGATATACCCAAAAATAACTTAGCTTCCCCAAGTCACCATAGCAAATTCGGTTTTAGTAGAGCAATGATTTCATTCTTCAACCCGTCGGATGAGGCAAGTAAGAACAATATCGCCGACATATAATAGCAAATATGCAGCGTCGCTACCGGTGAAAAGTGAAGAGAGTATCACACCGCTACATACAAAACCAATTTGAGAAGATACTGTGAACCGGATCATACCAAGCGGCCAGGGCTGTTTTCAATCCATACAATGATTTCCGAGACGACACACAAACCGTGAGGCTGGGATGAACAAAACCAGGAGGTTGATGCATGTACACAGCCTCTTTCAAATCCCTACGAAGAACGCATTCTGACATCAAGGCCGATGAATCGGCAAACTGCCCATAGCACCTGAAAACCAATAGTGGCCGATTTAACAACCGGTTTGAATGTTCCACTGATCAATACTCTCTGGCGATTAGTGCCATTTGCAACTAGTCTTGCCTTATACCTCTCTAAGTCACCACTGCTCTAACTTTGGCGAAATAGCCACATACACCGGGATCATTTACACCACCGGTCTAGGTACCAAATCCTGTTACGCTGGTTAAGCGTTAAACTCTTATACATGGCCGCATTCCAATTGAGGTCGGTTTAGCTAGTTTTGGATTCTTTGGAATGGGTGATAAGGTTTGTGTGGAGATTGAAGTGAACTCGGGTTTGAAGATCCCGTGTTGTGCACGAGTCCATGCGCAGTGAGGCTGCAGTGGCCGAGGTCGGATCCCAGTTCTTTGGACCTGGTAAGCGGTGAAATTGCCGGGGCCGGTTGCGGCGGTGTTCGCGAGCAGGAGACTCGGTCAGTTTGTTGGATTTGCCGACCGGGGGCGTAGGTGGTGCATTAGACTTCAACCAGTGCGGCATGGGTGGTGTGGGAGCTGGGTGGGTGGTAGCATTGCCGGGGAGGGTCGGATGACACCTTCTTTGGAGGCGGCAGTGGCGTCGAACAGTGAGGTGTCAGCTGGTACAGATTTTGGATGAGGAGACAAACTTCGGTTCATCGAGAATATGTAATCGGTGGTACGAAATTTCCGGAGATTTGAAAAGGAAAGGTTGTCGTTAAAGGTAACGTGGCGGGAGGCGATGATTTGCGAGTAGCAATGTCATAGCACAAGTAGCCCGATGATTAGGAGATAGACCAAGGAAGACACATGGAAGAGTCACGAGGGCAAGTTTGTGAGTGTGATGGAGGCTATGTTGGGGTAGCATAAGCATCCAAAAATACGTGGGTGATCATATGATGGTTGCCTCACGGTATAAGATTCTGTAGGGGTTTTGTTTTGAGTGTGCTAGTTGGTAAAATATTTAGAAGGATTCTACCATTTTGGCGACAAAGATAGACCCCAAAAAGGTGTGGTAGGCAGGCATGAAAGCAGTGTGCGGACCATGTTATTGATGGTGCACGATAATTCTTTCACCTTTAGTTTGGGGAGAAGTATAGGGACAAGAAAAACGGAAAACCATGCCTTGTTTAGAACAGAAATTGTGAAATGCCGAGTTATTAAATTCACGTCCATTATCACATTGGAATGATTTAATAGGTTTTTCAAATTGTGTCTTAATGAATTTTTGAAACTCGAGGAATTTTGCAAAAACTTCAGATTTGAATTTCAGTGGTAAATCCAGACAAAATGTGAAAAATCATCCAAGAATACTAGATAGAATTTATGACCCAAAGAGCTAGCAATCGGAGATGTCCATAAATCAAAGATGAACAATATCAAAAGGAGAAAAAGTAACACTTGTTTGATGACATAAAGGGAAGGCGAGTATGTTTGCCTAGTGGACAAGAAAAAGCAGGTGTTGGGCAATTTTCCCATTATTACATTGAATACGCTTAGAAGTCCTAAGAAAAGTAAAACTGGGTCTCCGGGTGTCCGAGTCGGTTGTGCCAAGTTGAGGAGAGATCGCCGCAAAGGGATAGAGGTGCTGCGGTCTGACGGAAGATTGAGTGAATGGGTAGAGGTCTCCACACTGTGCGTGTAAGAATTTTCTCGTATTGAGTCTTCACGAAAAACCAAAGGGTCAAATTCGACGCATTACCGCACTATTGCTAGTGAATTTTCTAATGATATTAAGTTTAATGATGTTAGGTGTGTATAGGACGTGGTTTAGGAGAAAGGTGGATGTGGATGTTTGGTGTGTGTGTTAACGTAACCTTCAATTGGAATGCGATTACCGTTGCAGCATAATAAATTGAGGACACTTTAGCCGACGTAGTTGAGATAGGTTACCTGACGGCCGGGTGAGGTGAGATGTAGCTCCGGTGTCCATGTACCAATTGTCGCAGTGTTGAAGGTTCACGATGGTGTATGCACAGCCCAAATCGGGCGGGCGAGTGGCTGGTTGCAGTCTTCTTCCGCTGGTACAATGAAACACAACTGCCCGATTCTTCTTCTTCTCAGGCTTTGCTCAATCGTGGGACTCCACGCCGCTTTGGTGCTGCACAGTGGTGGCAGGGCCCAACAACCGATCACCAAATCAGCCCAGGCCCCTGTGATGCAGGCTGCGGCCGAGGCCCGATTCTACTTTGGTTGGAGCCGCTATTGGTTGGACCACTTCTTCTTCTTTATCGCCGCCGTGTTTGTTGTCGATCCATCAGTTGCGTTAGCCCTTTCCGCGGCCCTTGCCCTTTGTTAATCTGCGACCTCTGCCGACCTCCGCCGCTCTGTTCTTTCGCTGCTTCTTTCTTAGAGCCGGTTGTTGTTGGCCGCAGTGTTACCCGCCAACGCTAACCCCTTTTGATTATCTTCCTCTTGTTTACCAGGTCTAGTTTCTTCCAACAATAGTTGTGAACGTGCCTTGTTGAAACTTGGGAGAGGGTCGGCTTCGCTTGAATCATTGTGCGAGTGTGTCATATTCACCTTCGGTAAACCCGCAACAAGTTGAAGCACCATCTTGGTTTCAAAGCAGAGTCCCGGCGTTGGATAGTTGATCGGTTATAGTTTGATTAACCTGCTAATATTCGGACATGTTGTTAAAATTCTCGGCGGGTATTGTTGAATTGCTCTTCCAAATACACGGCCGAGTATTTTTATTGTCCTGAAAGATTTCTTAGCGGACCAAAGTTCACGTGCGTAGCACTTTGTTTTCATGATAGTGCATAACGGATCTTTGGAGATAGTCTGCGCCAGAGATCCATTGTTTGACGATGGCGTCAAGACGACGCCAGATCGAATTTGTAACATCGGTGGGGCGAGCAGTTAACGCATTAACGTGATCGAGCACGTTGTATGCACATGCGTGAATGTAGAATAGTTCCATCCACATGGAATATTGGCGAGTCTTCGGTCAAGAATTATAGGGATAAAATTCTTGATGTTGTTAACTAACGTCGATGAAAAGAAGTTACGAACGCCGTTGAGAGGTTTTCAAGTGTGCCAAAGGATAAAACGGAATTTGTGGGAAGACATGGTCACTTGCTTTGTCGAGGGAAGGAAATTTTCTGGTTTGGCGAAATATGGAGGAAGAAACCAAAATTTTTTTTTTTTTTCTACGTGAAAGCAGAAAAAAAATCTGATTTCCGAATGAGGATTTAGGTTTTAGGCTCGATGCCATGAAAGATAGAATAATTTCCTTAGGAATTTCTTTTCATTATTCACAATATATATAATGTGCATAAGGTTGATTCCTAATATGGTACGAATCCTAACTTACCTTACAAAGGTTGATTCCTAATACAATTAGAATCCTAAGTTACCTTAAATATACATTTATCATAATTACAAAATATACGACGAATATTCTGAGAATATTCGCTAATAGTAACCACCATATTTTTAAAAGTTTAAAATAGGAAATAATACTTTCATAACTCATAACCCCCCACATTTTCAAAACTTTAATATAAGGGAATAACATTTTCATAACTGTAAGACAATTAATTTTATATATAACAAGCTAATAATATAAATTCACCCAAATAATTATGTAAAATTTACTTACATTATGCGATTATCAACAAATTTTTCTAAGAGAGTAATATTTTTATCAAAAGACATACATAAGATGAGAAAAGTATATACAAATATTAGCATTTTCATCATTTATTTAAGAATAGTAAGCGTAATTGAACCATGACTGTGATACCAATTGCTCACAAGAAAATTAATTAGTTGATGCAACCTTATCATATACTTAAATAAAAACTTCTACCCAGCTTTTTCTTATAACTCCACAAGTACCGAATATAAGTTACCCCAACTAATGCCAATAATTGTTTCAAAAGTGATTTTAAGAAGATTTTTTTCATTCTAAGGATTTGAATAGTTTTTGAATCACCAACATAAATAAATCATTCTTCTTCAATTTAGGTGTAAACACAAAATTATGTTGTTAGCACAAAGATGCTTAGTAGCATCAAAATCGTCTAACACCCAATATCTCACATTAGCCACAAGATTCATTTGAGAAATAACCACAACAATTACATCATCCGCTTAATCAAATTTATTTTCACTTAGCGGGATTACCATTTCTTCAAATCTTTTGTATATTGATGAACATAATAGCTTAATTTGCCACACATAAAACAATTGTTATTTCATCGAAGGTTCAATAATTAGCTTTGTATAATCAATGAAATCACCATCAACAACAGTCGGCAGTCTCACATCGGCATTTTCTTTGAGCAGACACATTTAACTTCATAAGGTATATATGTACACGAAAAAGATTAGTTGAAGAATCATTCAATCAAATTAAGAGAATCCGATAAAATATAAAGAATATAGGCAAGTTCCTTGTCTATAGATATATTTTGTGAAATAGCATGCTCTCAAGTCTCAAGGACCTATTCAGCAAAATATATATATATATATATATATATATATATATATACATATATATCTTTTTATCCAACAACAGATATTCACGACAAAATCTCAATTCTTTAAGATCCTTCAATATTGAATTAAAATGTAAAACCAACTTTCCCTACTAAACCATTTCTACCATTAAAGAATGACTTACGAATTTTCCTTAATTAGAAGAGGACTGATATAATGATACTCCCAAATATTAATGACAACAATATATATACAGGACTTCTTTTAGATATATTTAATGGTCAATGTTGCGAAGAGACACTTAAAACACTAAAGTGCGTTGTCTTTCAAAATCAAAATGCACACACACAGTAATAAACTACAAATTCACATCAGTAAATAATGTACAACACAACCATAAGCACTACCAAAATTAGAAGGAAATTATATCTATCATTTGAGGCTAAAGTTTATCGACTTATTATATTCTTGTGCCTCAAATCGACTTAAAAACTACACAAAATTAGCATTTAAATATTAGCATAAGCATACCTGAAACCTAGATAGATTGTACTAAGTTATTTTCTTTTAATTTTTTGTAAGAATAGAGCGAAAAATATCCTTAAATTTGTTGGAAATCTTACGGAAAATATTTGATCACGAACACTGTAAATAATTCTTGATAGCTTGAGGCGTGTCAGTAGACACTGTCCTTAAGGATATTTCACTCGGTATAGGTGTATTCCCAAGATTCAACAAACTCTTCTAGTATAAAACTAGGAATCAAAATCTAACAAAGATTTCAGAAAAGTAGTTAACCACAAAAGAAAATAAGAAGAAGAAGAAATTTGTTCTTGATTTTCACACAACAATATGAACACACAAGATAATATATATAAGCCAAAGAGACGACTTCTCATGATGTTGTAATCTGTCAACGTCTCAAAACATTTAATAGGAGTTAAAAGTCATAAAGGCCAATTGGCCATAAAGACAACAAATTTAATTACAAGAGAGACGCTGGGGAACAGTAATATTTGACCAAAAAAAATTGACAGACATTAGAAAAATTAATGAAATAATATTTATTATTTTTGAGATATTAAATAGAAAATATTATTTTTCTAACATCTAATTTAAGTTTAACTCATCTAAAAGTTGGGCCAATATATGGTTCATATTATCCCAAGAGAAAACCTGTTAACATATCATTTTAAAAAAAATCTTTTTAGTTTGATATGTTATATATAATCATGATAAAGAAAAAAAATTATTAAGTAATTAAACAACTTCTAAGAAAATAAATAAAGAAATTAAAACTTAGTATGGGTTGACCAACTCATTTTAACCCAAGTAACATTTGGGTCGGTTTATAACTCACTCATTTATTAAGTCAATTCATTTATTAATTCACTCAAATTCAGCCTAACCCGCCTATTTGACACCCCGCTAAGTAATTACACAATAGTAATTATAATGATTTATTTGTTTGTCATAACATAATCATAATGTAATTCCTAGTGTCATGTTTTGTTACACAATTGTAATTACATAGTTGATGTTCTTTTATTTTAAATAAAAGCTAAGCAAAAAAAAATTTAATAATTTTTCTTACAAATGAACATGTAAATAAATTTTAATGTGACAAAGATATGTGTATATAAGAAATTGTTAAGAGTCCCACATCGAAAATGGAATGAGAACATTGACACCTTATATGGACTTGGACAATCCTCACCCTATAAGCTAACTTTTGGGATTGAGTTAGTCCCAATATTCATTCTTTACATGGTATCAGAGTCAGACCCATTCCAATTCTCTGTTCGCCAGTGTTGGGCCCCCAAATTATATTGTCCACACTCCAATTAACGAGGTTTGAGCGTGCAACGAGGTTTGAGCGTGCGAGAGAGTGTTAAGAGTCCCACATCGGAAATGGAATGGGAACATTGACTTCTTATATGGAATTAGACAATCATCACCTTACAAGCTAGCTTTTGGGAGTGAGTTAGGCTCAAGATTCATTCTTTACAGAAATATTAAAAATAAAAAATAGTAAATAATTTGAAAAAAGTCATCTGGTAATTAACACCACCAATAGTTGCTCCATTTAAAAATTGGAGAGTGTACTCCCTTTAATTATACTAAATTACATTATGACTAAGTAATTCAGAGGAATAAGCATAACACCTAAATCCAATTACAAGGTGACCTTCCAAACATGCCCTAATTTCTTAAAATATTTATGGTCATTTGATTGATCAAAGGATAGGAAAAATTATCTCAGTATAAAATCATGCATAAGATATACAATACTATGTTTCGTTAGAAAGACTTGAAAAAACAATTTTAGTTCATAACTTACGCAACGTATAATTGTTCGTATACTATAACAATTCATGAATAATTTATATAGCGCTTGGTTATAACTAGGGGTGGCTTGATGGGTAGGGCTCAAAGTGGCGGTAGTGCAGCGGTCGAGTCGGGTGCAGGCGGGGTCAGATGCAGCGGGACTTGCTCGATCGTCGATCCCAATCCCGTCGGTATCGGGTCGGGTCGGGGTAGGGCTCGGGGCGGAGTCCGGCGGGTTTTCCTTTTTTTTTAATTTTTAAATAACATATGTATAAAAAAAACTCAATAAACAAAACAAGATAGTGTAATAAAAACATCCCAAGGCTGTTTTTGTGCCTCTTATATTATTTAATAGACATATAATTTTTTTGTAATACAAATACAATTGTCTAAAATCTAAATTGCAACTTTGTGGTGTTGTCTAAAAGTTACAAATTACATAATAAAATTGCAATTAAAAAAATTACATTCTCAAAAAAACCTGTTCTAATTGCTTGATGATTTCCTGTGGTTCTTCGGTTGGAATTGGTATTTGGTTAATAGTAGATGTACGGCTGCACATTCTATTTCTGAGGCTTTCAATACTAGCCGAAGAAACATCATGTCTTTTGTGAAGTTGTGTTGAAGATGAAGAAGATGGTATGGAAGCCGGTAAGTTACTAGCATTTTCTTGTTGATAAAATCTATATATTTTTTTGCATTGGTGTTCTACGCTAGACAACACTTCTTCTTTAGTTTGACTTTGTTCATTAGGTGGTGGGTGATTTAGATTTTTGGGACTTGGAGGTGGTAGTACTTCTATACAATCGTAAATAGTTTCAATTAGTGATTTAGTACCGTCTATTTTAATAGTAGGATTTATCTGAGAACCAATAATATAAATAGTGGGAATAGGAATAAAATATTTTTATTTTGACAAACATTTTTAATAAATTTGCCTTATATTTGGGTTTTCCATATATTCACTAAGTAATAAAAATATTAGAGTTATATAAAACAACATAGTTGAAATAGTAGGATAATATATACCGAAAAATTCTTTTGTTGCTTGAAAAAATTTCTTTAAAAATACAATAAGTTCAGAAATTTTTACCCAATCACTATCTAAAATCATATCAGCTGGATTTTTATTATGAGAGTTAAAAAATAAAGTTATAGGTATTCTATAGTCATAAGCAACAAGTAGTTGCTCGTATAAAGAATTCCACCTAGTGGATACTTCTTGTGGAATTTTTATATAAGGTAGTCCACAATCGTGACAAGTTTTTTTATATTATTTTCTACGTTGTACTTTATTACTTTTAAAAATAAAGTTTGTAGCAAATTGTACTTTACTAAGAATGTCTTCAAAAAATGATAGACCATCCTTTACAATTAAGTTATATATATGGCATGCACATTTTATATGAAAATGATCTGGAAAAGATGGAGTTAAACTATTTTTTAAAATTGTAATTGCATAATTGTTAGAAGAAGCGTTATCTAATGTAATAGTCATAATTTTATCGGTTATTCCGTAATAATGGCACACTTGATAAATATTATCTGCAATAAAAGTACCAATGTGCCTATCATCTATATATCTATACGCTAAAATACGTTTTTGCATAGACCATTTATAATCTATCCAATGACAAGTTACAGTTAAATAATCATGGTTGTTTGTACTACGACCTATATCAGACGTGATAGATACTTTGCCATTAAAATGATATAATGAAAAACGTAAATATTGTTGATATTCATGCACGAATTTAAATACATCTCTCTTAACAGTTGATCTAGGAAAATCGTTAAAAGCAGGATTATATATATCTCTAATGTAATGAATAAAACCGGGAGATGAAGGAAATGAAAAAGGCAAACCCTCCACAGCAACTAATTTTGATATTGCTTCCCTATCTCTATGTTTATTGTATTTAGAGCCTACAATTTCCCCCGTTATAGGGTTAATTTGACCATATACTTGGTATGGGACGATGTCGATATGTGAACCTTGTCCCGATGGAGGCGGCGTTCTTTTGATTTTGAAGCCTGGTATTGGGCATACCTAGCTGGATGAGCACTTACTACGTGTCTAATTAAACCCCCCGTCCCACCGTGACCTTTTCCAGTTTTAAATTTTAAAACATTTTTACAAATTTTACATATAGCTACTTGATTCTCTACGTCCCTATTAAAAAATGTCCATGCATCTGATTTTAATGGTCGTTTTGCTGGACCTCGTCTCATACTAGGGGGAATATGAGGTATTTCAGTTGAAGGTGCACTAGTGGGTGTGTTGTCATCAACATTAGTGGGTGTATCATCTAGATCATCGTCTAAATTAAAGTCTTCTTGAGTTCCAGAAAATAGCTCCTAGTCTAAATCTAATGGTATTGTAGGAAAATGTTGAGTATCAACAAAATCATCATGTGTAGGAATAAGATGACTAGAAGAAGTATCCTTGCCCTGGTTGCCCCTATTAGAAGAAGCACCCTTACCCTTACCCTTAAACATACCTTTTAATCCTTCCATTTTAATTATGATAATAAATAATTAAAGACAATAAAATTAAGTGCGCTAAATAAAATAAATAGACAATAATAATTTAATGAAGGAACGAATGTACCAAACGTCGACGTGTAATCGAGAGGTTGAAAATTGAAACTTTGCTCGATGGAAGATCCTCAAGCTAGTTGCCAACTTCACTCCCAATTCCCAAATGAATAAATAAAATTGAATATTTAGTAAACAATGTAGATTTGTAGAGATATATATTGAGAGATTAGAGAGATTGTAGGAAGATTTGTGAGAAAGATGAAGAGAAAATGAGTTATTTATAGTTGGAAAATTGAGTTAAAGTGTAAATATAATAACTTATGGGTTAAAATAAATATTAAGGGGTAGGGGGGTTGGGGAGGGGGCCTAAAATGGCCGTTGGCCAACGGCCAAAATATAAAATGGTTGTTGGTGCAACGACCATATTTGCAAAGGGGGGACAAAGGGCGGGGTCGGGGCGGGCGGGCCTGGGGCGGGCTCAGGTCTAGCGGGACGAGACATTGTCCCGTCCCGAGTTCGAGGCCCGCCACCATTTTTTTTTTTTAGCGTAGTCAAGGCGATCGGGCGGGTCGACTGCCCTACCCACTGGCCACCCTTAGTTATAACAACAACAACAACATACTCAGTGAAATTACACAATGTGGGGTTTGGGAAGGATAGAGTATACGCCGACCTTACCTCTACCTTGATAGGTAGAACGGTTGTTTCCGAGAGACCCTCAGCTCAAGACTATATAGCGCTTGGTTGACAACATTAAATAATACTACATGCATTAAGTTATACATAAATCAATAAATATATTATTTTATATGTATTAAAATGTAGAGTAAAAAATATGTATTAGTAATACGAGGTTAACGTATTTAAAGGAAAAAATGCATTAAAGTTAGAAATCCCGCATACACCATCCATTTATTACAATCACCGAATAACTAGCATATGAACTAAATGACCCCATAATGTTCAAAAACTAAATAAAAATGATTTTGCATCACATTTTTTATAGTATTTGGAAAAGTATACTACTAGCTATATTAGTAGAAAGAATGTTTGACCTGAGTTTCCGGCACGAATTCGAATTTAGTCGGTACCAATGAGAAACAAAACAAAATAAAAAACCTACAACTCCCGATTGATAATACTGAAAAAGTAAGGAGGACATAATTAATCTGAGTGGAAAGATATGCTCATCTTCAGCAAAAGGGAAACAAGTGTTTAGCAAAGTATATCTGATTCTAATAATTTTAATAAGAACTACTATAAAAACTGTGAAGCAACTCACCAAAAGTGTGTTGTATTGAAATTAGACGCACACCTTATCTGATGAGATTTTTCGGCTCCCTTATGACGAGGGGACCATTTAGTACGCCAAGAAAATTAAAGTTTCCAGTGAAAAGGACTCTTATCTTAATAAGAAATGTTAAGTGTCCGATTAAAATATAACAGGCATAATTAAAATAGTATTTTGATATGAATTATATTGGTGCAAACTATCTGTTTCTTTTGGCCACTAGAGAAGTTAATAGAGCGACCATGATTCAGCTTTAATTTAATTGACTTAGGTTAGTTCGTGGGCTACAAGGTTTTTGAACGCTACGTTATCAAGATATTAGTATACTGTTATAGGAACACTGGGCTACAAGGTTATATTAATTATACTGTTATAGGAACACTATGTTTCTAAACTTCCCACTATATTAATTAAGACTATGTTGTTTAGATTAGTTGGAGTGGTCTATAAAGCTCGTCGATGAGTTGCCTCTCCATCATTGACTTCATCTAAGATTAGGACGGGACTGAGAGTCATAATTACTGTATAGTAGTAATATTTACAATTGTCTAGTTACGAAGGTAGTTGGTAGCTAGTAGCTAACATCAAGGATTGTGGTGGACTCCATAAGATTTATCTATCCTTAATTAAAAGGTATTGTGTTCGATTCATGAAAACATAAAAAAATCCGTTTTAATGAATATTATATGATGTGAATTTGAATTAGTTGAGCCCCAAAATGAGTACCGAACATTGAAGTGATACTACAAAAAATGGCAATTGCTAAGGACAAAAGCCGATGACGCTGCTTAAGTACTCTACTTACTTCCAATTTATGTGCTTTAGTTTGAGTATACATGAAGTAGAATAAAAATTTGAATATCTTGATCTTAAATTAAATGTGTATATAACATATTATAAATGTATCTTTTAAATCATTTGGTCTTAGACGTGTCATGATATTCCGATAACTCGATAAAGATATACTTGGGAATAAAATCTTACTAAACATATAAAGTAAAACTTTTTTTGAAACATACTAAAAGAAATATAAGACACAAATAAAATGGAGAGAGTGGTTGATTGAAGATATTTGAATAAAGATGATAGCTGATATAACACAAGAAATATGGAATTGAAAAATTGGGTTAAACAATAGAGCCGATCCAAGACTTTAATTTGATGAATGCTACATTTAAACATTTTAGCACTAAACTCAATACTTTTAAAATTATGAGTTCAAAATATGATATTTGTTAAAATTTTATTATCTTTCACACACACATGTATATTATTTTCACATGTATATTGATGTTCCATGTCAAACAATACTTATTCAATAGAAATCAAAGCACTAAGGCTGTATTCGCCGCTTGATTAATGTACAAGATTACTAGCTACTAGCTTAACTATATTAATTTTAGTAAAGTTATAAATGTCATGAACGAGGATGCGAATAGTTAGAAATACAGATTAGCTGGGCCTATGTCTCCCAGTAGATGCACAAAAGGATTCATAACGAGATCAAATAGGACTCCCCACTTTAGAGAATGGGCTTGGATCTATTTCTTTCTAGTCACAACTCAGGCCATCAAAAGGCCCAATGAGCAATTCCTGACTACTCGATTTGAAAATTAAAGAGAAATTTAGATTAAATGATAATTAGTTTTATTATGCAAAAATATTTAAATTAAGCACCCCTCCATCTCAGTTTATATGATGACATTTGATTCGCTATTGAGTCTAAAAAGTTAAATGGACTTGTTTTACTAGTATATTATAGTGGTGGAAAGTAGACACTAGACAATAAAATATTTTGGAGCTTTAAAATACTTCTGTAATATTGCGAAAACACGGCCGAATATATTCCCCACACACCTTGTTTGCTATAAAGAAAGGAGGCTCATTTTTCTTGTTTCAAATTGCTCAGAAGAAGAAGAAGAGGTAAATAGAAACTAAGTACATCAAAACCAGCAAAAAGAAGTGTGTATTTGCCTGTTGATTACAACTTTCTTCAATAGCCATGGACTTGAATTTTACAGATAATAAAAAAGAAGACAAAGACTTGGATCAGTTGATAATGGATGATCAACTTGACAAGCTCTGTCAAGCTTTTAATGATTATAAGAAAGAAAGGTCCATGGATGATACAGATCCTAAAGACTTTATGGACAAGTACTTAATACTAACATAGATGCTACAAATTATGATGCACAATCCACTTTTATGCAAATTTCCAGGGACTTTGAAGAGTTTGAAAAAACAGAGTTGTCTCCAACCAATAAAACACCAATAGAGTTCAATAACAATATCGATCAATTGGGAGACAATGTACATGAGTTTGAGAGGATGATCGAAGAAATGGACTAAGGAACGTGGGTATGTACTAGTAGCAATGCACATCCATCCTACATTAATCCTTTTGGATGCTATAATAACATTAATGTAGCGTGTTACGGATGAAATGGTGGTGAGGGTGGACAACTGATCAGTGGCTCCTCAAATTATGATCATTTTCATAATGATGCAGAGTCAACTATTATGCAAATTTCCAACGACTTTGAAGCATTTGAAAGAACAAAACTCCCTCCAGCATTAGAAACGTCAATCGATTTCAATAACAATATTGATCAATTGGGAGAAGATGTAGATGAGACTGAAAGGATGATCGAGGAAATGGCCTTAGGAATGTCTCAATATACAAGTAGCAGTGCACATCCATCTTACAATCCTTTTGGATGTTATAGCAACATCGCTGATGTTGCGTGTTATGAAGAACATGGTGGTGGAGGTGGACGGTTGGTTAATGACAAACAAATAATTCCCCAGGCCCTATTATAAGGTACTTCTTTTGTGGCCTAACTAAGAATGTGGCGAAGGCTAACAACTATCGCAGAAAAAAGCAGAAGAGGAAATATAGAGGAGTTGTCATGAGTGACGAAGTGAGACTTCTCAAAATGGCTAAACAAAAAATCAAGAACAGGGAGGTTGCAGCTAGAACACATGAGATCATGAGAGTGGTGAGTTTAGTAATATGTTTCCTTTTATTTAACTATCTGTTAACTTATTTTATGACTTTCTATCAATCTATCCTAAAATATCTCGCACTGCATATTGACATTCTCACTAGGTCCTTTATTTTATAATGATGTATTTGCTTATAAGGCTCGTGAAACATATTTGTAGTCACAACTTGCGGAGCTTATCAAGCAGAAAATTTCTTGAAAAAAGTGAATACGGTACAATTTATTAATAATCATTCATTCATTGATCCACTATTTGATTATTTAAATTTGAAGTATCAATTCCTTAAAGACTTTAACACCAATGTTTTTCTCTATTATTCAGTTTCTGGAGGATCATAAGAGAGTAAATATGTCGCCAGAACCATTGAGGAGGTCCATCTCAGGACCAATGTTGAGATGATGAGGCAATGATAGTGCACAAAGAATTGAATGAAAAAGAAATTGGTATGTGATGTGAAGAAAATAGTAAAACAGAAACCTATCCTTAATTTGGGCTTAGTATGTATGTTTATGTTATACTTTGTTCCTTTTCCAAGCGTATAAGAACGCACATGAGTTAAACCAAGTGACATGCCTGAAATTCCATTAGGGAACAAATATTGCACTTGCTAGGATCATAAATGAAGAATTATCATTATATAGCCTATTTTCTGCTGAAGGTATTTTCACTTTTACTCCTCACAAATTTCTAAAGTGAAAATTTCACACAACTTAAAGACTTTGATGAAAATTTATCTTACCAGTATCCTAACTTGCTGACACCCTACTTGATCAGTTTACCAAATAGTTACAAAGTCAAAGTGATCACCAATTAATATTTGGTACCATTGAAATTTATCTACACCTCATTCTTCACAATTTTTAGTACACAGTTGCTTGATAAATGACATGAGCAGCAATGAGGCTTTTCCGTCTGAATCGAGTCTTGCATCATCTAAAGATGGCCGAATTTATTCTGGTATTTCAACTTCAAACTATTCAGGATTCAACCTAGCATTTCTAGTCATCACTCAGTAGTACGGTGAGGAAATAATATTTTACAATTATAAGCAACTCATGTTTGATTGAAGACATTATTGTCGACCTTTTCTCTTTCATGTTTCAAAGCTCCGTTGAATTTCATTAAAGCAGAGAAAATATCTTGAGTTAATTAGGAATAAATGAGAGATTTTCTTTTTCCAGAAAACAACTGCATTATATTACTTCATAATATGTATTACATATTCATAAGATGTCAACGCATCAATTACAATCCATCTTGGAAAATAAGAATCCCAAAAAACCCTATGTAAAAACAAAAGAGAGAAACTAGCTATATTATGAGCTAGTACATTTCATGTGAGAGAAATGTGTACAAAGTTGATCTCTTCAAAAGAACACATTAATCTTCATATATCATTGCAAGTAGTATCTATTTTTCAAGATAATGTCATCTTCTTTTGTAGCATTTGCACCACATTCTTTGCATCTGATAGTAAATGAACTCTTGACCAACCATTTTGTAACGTTCCTTCCAATGCATATCGAATGGTTAGTACTTCATCTATGATGGCCTTCCCTACAAATTGAATAGGGGTACCAAGGGCATGAAGAAAGTGACCACAACTATCCATAGTCATCATTCCAATGCTTGCCTTTTCCACCTGCACACCTGCATCTGTGAAAACAACAATTCCATCGTGTGCCATAATAATCTTTTCATCCTTAATCCTATTAGGCAGATAAGTCAAAACTGATGAAGTTAGCAAAGCATCGTTATATTCATGAAAGTCGAAAAGAGCTTTATTAACTATGTCATTAGGTTCATATGTCTCCGTTAAAATAAAAGAATTTATAGCTTTCCACAATAGTCATATAACAGAAACACTTAACCTCAGTAGCTCAATGGAATCAAGGTACTGATATGTATTGTGAAACAAATCATGCCACCAACTTGAGAACTCAATAATATTTTTTAAGTCAGGTCAGTTGATAAGACACAATTTCCACACTAACTGAGCTTTCGAACATGTGAAAAATATATTATCAATTATTTCCGCTTCTAAATCACACACCTTACAAACACCACAAATATAAGTCAATCTCTTAGAAATAATTGCATTAACTGGTAAGACATTAAGAATGCGCTTCCTAAGAAAATATTTATATTTATTTTTTACTTTCAGAGACCATAAAAATCCTAAATGAAGTTCACCACCACCGGTCCGAGCTCGCCTTTCGGCGTAGAGTCACGTGACCGTGACTTTGCTTAGTTTCCAACCTTGCAAAGGGATAACCTTTCACTATTTAGGCGCCCTCGAAAGAGGGGTCCAACCCTTACTGGAGGACGGACAAAGGCGGCGGGAGCTCTGTGGTCGTCTTACCATTAATACGATTAGGTCTCCCTTGCCCGAGGAGACTTTTGACTCCATAATTGAGACCCAATTCCAGACAGAGCTTAAAATGGAGGAAGCCATTCGTTCGGACAGGGTTCCCGAGGATTCCATTCTCGAGAAAGACCTTTTCGGATTAGTAACGAAATTCACCAATCCAATCAATTGGATTAAGTCGACCTATGCTGTCCATACTTACCCTTACCCAACTACCAGCCACTTAGCTCTAGCTTCGGCCGATCAGGATATCCAAAAGGCTCAGAGAACGGGGATAAACTACTCAGGATATCCTGGTAACTAACCCACCTCGAGCTGATTATGAGAAAGCCATTTACGTCTTTGAATGAGAGTTTTGGGATATGGGGCCAAACCCTCTTCTCTCTCGTCCTTCTAGTCCATCGATTGTTAGTTCTCTTGAGACTTCTGTTAGTTTTAGTAAAGACTTACAACTTGCTTGAGGCCTATTATTATTTGCATCAGTTCAATGAGCAAGATCTTTGGCTAGATGGTAACCAGATCTCACCTCGTACTTACCTAATCGTATAATGCCACATAATTTTATTTGAGGCTCCAGTACTAGATGATGGGATGGATACAATAGAGTTAATATCATTAGGACAAAAATATCTATGAAGCTCACGAATATTTCATATATGATTTAGTTGATCAATAAGAGCAGTGATCCTTACTTGTAAATCGATTTTCATTTGCCCTTGAAGGGATTTAAAACCATTAGAATTAGGAATTCATGGATCTGTCCAAACCTTAACGTTTTCTTCCATCTCCAACTCTCCATCTAGTTCCTTTTTGCAATAAATTTCTTCCCCATATAATGCTTTTCCAAACCTAAGAGCTTGAAGAGGGACATGCTGCATTAAGAAAAGAAGTATTTGAGAAATATTTATTTTTTAGCATTTTATGGAGTAAAGATTCTTCATTAGTTAAAATTCTCCACGCAGGCTTAGCTAACAAAGGCCCTGTAAAATATTTTAAATCTCTAAAATCAAGGCCTCCTTTAGATTTTGCCTCACATAATTTCTGTCAATTTTCATAATGCATTTTTCTTTTTTCACCATTTTCCCCATCAGAAATCAGAAAAAACAGTAGTAATTTCCTTACATAGGCTATCTGAGAATTGAAAACACGACAAAAGCATACGAAGGAATAGCAGAAAGCACAGACTTAAGCGTTACTTCTTTTCCCGTAGGACTGAAGAAACTACCTTTTTATTCTTTTATCTTAGTCTTAACTCTATCTTTAATAAATTCTAGCATCTTCTTTTTTTATCTCCCAACTATTGCAGGTAGACCAAGATACAACCCCAAATTATCTCTCTTAATTTGTCCTATTTCCGCAATAATAACATTCTTTTTTTGCTCAGTAGTATTCTTATTAAAAAATACTGTCGTTTTATCAAAATTTCTCTTTTGCCCCGTACAAATTTATAAGTTCTTAAGTTTTCTGAAATCTTTGCAGCACTTTGAGTATTTAGTTGAACAAAATATAAAAGACTCATCAACAAAGAAAAATGTGGTTTAGTGTAGGACCACCTCTTGTGAGGCTTATTCCCTATATCTCCCCTGAACCCTCAGCTTGGTTCAAAAGTCTAGTAAATCCTTCAGCACATAATATAAATAGGTATGGTAACAAAGGGTCACATTGTCTTAAACCCCTACTCGGCTTAACAAATCCAACAATTCCACCATTTATATTAAATCGATAAGTAGGAGTAGTGATACATTGCACAATCCAATTAATAAGAATATTATGAAAGCCTATTTACAAAAGCAACTTTTGGACATATATCCACTCCACTCTATCATAAACTTTTGTCATCTCCAACTTCAAAGTCATATACTTATTATTTCCTCTCCTCTGGAATAAATGAGAGATTGAATGAAAATCACATTGATAATAAAAATGAAAGAACCATCACAGTTATTATTGAAACTTAAGTTCTTGAAGTCACCTTTATTGCTAAAGATTTCCTCAAGTCAAATTGATACAACTTTATAGATGTACATTTTTTATTTATAAAGTAAAATTTTCCGACCAGAAAAATTCATTTAAACTCTCTTCATATTATGTAGCTCTACATTGCCTTCTCGCATGATTGGACTAGTTGTACCAACTTGTAACAAGAAGGATATACCAAAGTTAATATTAGGAGTAGCAACTTAGTGCATAAAAGCATAATCCACCCCACCTGCCCAAGTTTGGGCTAGTAAGAGAAATTGATCGGGCAAAAAGACCTCCTAATAAGAGCAAAATGTGATATTCCAATATGTTTCGGATCTAATCGAGAAATAAGTGAAGGAATTTTGCCAATCACAAGCGCCAACTTCAGTGGAGAGAATTCCCCCAAAGTGAATTTTGTTCGCTTTACTCCTTTTGATTTTGTTGTTCATACAAAAGAAGAGAGTTTTTCAGATATTCATTTTAGCCACAATTTCTACTGATCTACTTGCTCCAATTATCTAATCCGATATTTTATTATATGATTTTTTATTGACTTCAGAAAGTCAATGACCCGCCCAATTTAACCAGTCTAAAAGTTGGGCTTCATACAAATTATTGACTCATGAAAATATTGTCAATATATTTTAAAATATTTTTTGTCTAATATATATATATATATAAAATCCTAATAAAGAAATTTTTTTTTTATTAGGTACTTAAATAAATTACAAAAAAATAAATAAAAAATTAAAACTTAGAAAGAGTTGAATTATGATCCATTATTTTCACGAAGTTCGTTTCAAGTCAACTAACTTTTGGACTATTTAATAACTCATTCTTTTTATATCAATTCATTTTAACCCGATTTAATTCAGTACAATCTCATTTGACATCCCTAATTGATATAGTTACTACCTGCAAGTTTGCTGTTTTTCTCGAGTTGCAGAAAAGTCAACCATACAACACTTTCTTTCGAGAAGTGCTAGATGTTAACCTCACACTAGACAACTAGGAAAAAGAAAGAAAACAGAAAAGTTAAACATTTTTCTCCTCCTTTGAATGAAATTTGAAGAGGACAATAATTCTCTTCCTAAGCACACTATCTCTTTCCTTAATGATTTCCTATTAAACTGTCCTTTCCCCTTCAATTCTTTAGCTGCCATGTGTGAGTCGCTCATTGTTGAAGTGTTTATAGTGCAATGCATTTAATTTATATATACTGCTTAAATTTTTTATTGTCGGTATAATTTATTTATTATAGCAAGTTACCTACTTAAATATTAAGTAACTATATAGTTCTAGTTGTTACATATTTTATAGAATAGAATCTTGAACTTTGAGTTTATAAATTCTGATAATCTAGAAAAAGCAATTTAACGTGGAGAATCCTAAATTGAATTTATGAATTTTAAATTCTAAAAAGAATATTTTATTAGGTTTGAATTATACATATTAACTAAATTTCTTAATACAAACATACTGTTCTGGCCAAAGCTACAAAAAAAATCAAATTCATAACTAAAATTTTAGCTCTTGTATTTTTTTTTTGCAAGATAGACAAAGGAAAAATGTATATAAATATGATCAAAGAATTTGAAACTGATAAGTTATATTCAAAACCAACCTTAACAATCAAACCCAATACATCCAACTCTCAACAAGCTCTAATAACAGAAGTAAAAGTGACATTATGGTAACACTCCAGATTGAATCATCTCTACAAACAACTTGAATTGCAGCCTAATTCAACAGAGTCCTCATCTCCCCCATAGATTCCTCATCTCATCCTCCATCTATCGCTGCTGAAACGCATCAATCTGTTGCTCAAACGCAACAATCTGTTGCTGCATATGTTGTTGTATCTGAGCAACTTGTGCTAAACCTGTTGCTGCATCTGTTGCTGTATTTGAGCAACTTGTTCAGCAACCTGTTGTTGTATCTGAGCAACTTGTTGCTGAACCTGTTTACTCATTTATCTCCCCTTATTTTTATCCTTAAAAAGTCCACAAACACGTGCCCTTCATGCCATTTTATATCTAACTATTGTCCTTTTTGAGCTATAGCAAGCTATCTACTTAAATTAAAGCAAGTTGTCTACTTAAATTAAAAGTAATTAGAGTATATACAAGGAGTCGGGACGTTTCAATGAAATTTATGGTCTAAAGCCAAATTTTAATAAAAGGCCTT
Source organism: Anisodus acutangulus (assembly GCA_029783415.1). Classification (NCBI taxonomy): domain Eukaryota; kingdom Viridiplantae; phylum Streptophyta; class Magnoliopsida; order Solanales; family Solanaceae; genus Anisodus; species Anisodus acutangulus. The sequence continues at coordinate 37,662,485 of CM056510.1, read as the reverse complement.
AAAAATATACACATACACACAATACTAATAATACTAATAATAATAATAATAATAATAATAATAATAATAATAATAATTTAGAGTTATCTCTTTTATTCTTACATACTACTTGTTTTTAGTGTATTATTCTTAAAAGACATAAAGCATTTAACTTCACATAGAAATATTGATTAAAGTAAGGATTAATTCTAGTTAATAAGATGTTAGCCATTTGTTGTGCAATACATTACCCGAATGTTTTTATAAAATTTTTATTTATTCTAGAATATTTTTAGTAAACTTTCCTTTTTAATAAGTTTGTACATTTATTTTCACAATATTCAAAATTATTTTAAGTGAAAATAAAATTATAAAAATTTGCTATTTTTTTTTGGGGCCTCAAAATTATGGGGGTCTAAAGCAAACGTTTTACTAGCTTCACTCTTGAGCCACCCCTAAATATATAGTTCCACTTATTTACCAATTTTTACATAGACGATCTTGAATTTTGAGTTTATAAATTCTGGTAATCTAGAAAAAATAATTTAAAATGACATATTCTATATTCTAAAAAAGACAACTTATCAGTTTTGAATTATACATATTAACTAAATTTATTAATACATATATAGTTTTGGAAGCTACTAGATTATTCCAAATTCACAACTAAAATTCTAATTCCACCCCTATAATTATATAGTTGTATAATTTTTTTTCTTTTATTGAAGTCAAATTGTGCTGCAATTATGTCCAAGATGGCAAGTGCAAATTTTGCAGAGAGAATTGGTAAAGTTGTTAAACATATACTTTCCATGAATCAGCACAACAGATCCCCTAAAATCTTACTCATTTGAAAAAAAATAGCTACTCCTAGTCCTACATACCAAACAAATTCAAGTTTTACTTTTATCACAGTAATCTCTTCAACTTACCTTTTTACCCCTTATTTTCACCCTATAAAAAGTCCACAAACACGTGCCTTTATGTCATTTTACATCCAACTCTCTTGTCCTTATTCATCAGAGTTATAGTCCACTTCCATGCTCTCTCTTTCTTCTTCACTTCACTTCACTTCAATTTTCTTTCTTTCAAAAATAAAATAAAATGGAACATCCATTTTTCATGAACGGTGCCGGAAACACCTCAAGAGCGGAGGCGATACGGTGGTTATCAATAGCTGAAAAGCTATTAACCAACCGTGATCTAGTCGGGTCAAAATCATTCGCGACCCGTGCACGTGAATCCGACCCGACCCTATTACCCGCTGACCAAATTCTTGCTATTATCGATACCCTAATTGCTGGTGATAAACGGATCAACAACCAACACCTTGATTACTACTCTATTCTTCAAATCCCTTTAAATCAAACCCATGATTCTGAGCTTATTGCTAATCAATATAGACGTCTTGCTTTGTTATTAAACCCTCAGAAAAATAATTTCCCTTTCTCTGAACATGCTTTTCATCTTGTTGTTGATGCTTGGTCTGTACTTTCAAATGCTTTTAGAACAAGTGTTTATGATAAAGAAATTGGGTTTTTTCTTAACCTTAATCCTGTTTCTACTGTGTCTTCTCCACCCCCTAATACTAACCCTATTGGGTTCATGCAACAAAGTTCTATGATGTTTCAGAGTCAACAACCACAGTCAAGAGAACGCGAAACAGTTACATTTCTTCAAGAGCCACAACCACAGCAGCAGCAGCAGCCTATGACGTCTGTGCAGCAGACAGTAGCATTTCTTGGAAGAAACCAAACACAACCAGTAAGAGAAGAACAACAAAACCCGTTTACTTTCGGGTCAAGTTCAACAAGAGGGCAACAACAAGTAGCTTCTATAGAGCAGCAAGGTAATAAGCAGGCACTACAAAGAAACGAGGGGTTGTTTCGGAACAATCAAAATCACTCTGTTAATAGTAGTAAAAATGTGAACTTTGAGGGTTTGGTGGGGAACAATCAAGATTATTCTGCTAGTACTGGTAAAAATGTTAACAATGAGGGTTTGTTTGGGAACAATCAAAATTACTCTGCTAATACTAGTAAAAATGTGAACTTTGGGAACAATCAAAATCACTCTGCTAGTACTAATAGAAATGTGAACAATGAGGGTTTATTTGGGGACAGTCAAAATCACTCTGTTAACAGTCGTAAAGATGTGAATAACGAGGGTTTGTTTGGGACCAATCAAAATCAGTCTGCTAGTACCGGTAGAAATGTGAGCAATGAGGGTTTGTTTGGGAACAATCAGAATCACTCTGCTAGTACCGGTAGAAATGTGAGCAATGAGGATTTGTTTGGGAACAATCAGAATCACTCTGCTAGTACCGATAGAAATGTGAGCAATGAGGGTTTGTTTGGGAACAATCAGAATCACTCTGCTAGTACCGGTAGAAATGTGAGCAATGAGGGTTTGTTTGGGAACAATCAGAATCACTCTGCTAGTACTGGTAACAATGTGAACAATGAGGGGTTGTTTGGGAACAATCAGAATCGTTCTGCTAGTACTAGTAACAACAATGTGAACAATGTCAGGGGAAAAGAGAGGGGTGCATATGTGACCAGTCATGCTGTTCCTAGTTTCTGGACTGCATGTCCTTATTGTTATCTGATGTATGAGTATCCTTTAGAGTATGTGGATTGTACTTTGAGGTGTCAAAAGTGCAAGAGGGCATTTCAAGCTGTAAAGATTGCGTCCCCTCCGTCAATTATAGAGGGACAAGAAGCTTATTTCTGTTGTTGGGGATTTATGCCTTTAGGATTTTCTGTGGATATTTTTAAGAAATACAAAGGTAATATTTCGAGCTGGACTCCGTTTGCACCCATGTCTAATAAATATGGGGGTGTAAGAAAGCCATCCGCTCCGAGGGTTTATATTGATGATTATGAGGAGGATGTGTTTCTAGGATTATCAGAGTCGAGTGAGGAGTCAGATGAGGATTGGAAGGGTGATAAGAAGACGAAGAAGGCAAAGATTGGGAAACGAAAGAGTAAAAGGATTAGGAGAAATAAAGCCAAGATACATCAATCTGACAAGGGAAAGAATGTTGTAGGGAATGCTGGTGAGAATGTGCAAGATGTTTCAGCGACTCAAGGGGGTGTAGAAATGCCCAATGTTACGACAGCTCAGTCGAGCAAGAGAGGTATTGCTAGTAACACTAGAAGGCAAGCTGGGAGGGTTGCAAAAGATGTTGGGAAGTTGGATCTGAATGTGGAATTCAGTAATGAGGTTGAAGAGCCTCATGCACTTGGGATGGGCCAAGGCAATGGAGCTGGAACAGGGGAGGATGGGAACATTGAAGGGATTGAGTTTTTTGAAGGTCTTGATGAATTCCTAAGCAGTCTTCCTATACTCAATGCTGTGGGTGATGATACGGTTAAGGCTGCGTAGCGAAGTAAGGCACTTCTTTTGTTCTAGTTGCAGCTTCCTTTTGTCTTTTGTATGTTTTAGTAAGGGATGAAAAGCACTCGGTCATTTGCCTCAAATGTTTCCATTGTAATGCTAATGTATTGCTAGTTTGTGCTGAAGTAGCTGCAATAATCAGCTCTTTGCTCCAATCTCCATACTGCATCAGTAATCTTGGTTTTCTTTTTGCATAGCTTAAATTTTTTATCCTCAACGTCGTATGTTCCTATCTATTTAAAGATCAAATACGTTCTCAGAGGGACTTTGTTTCCCTGCTTTTTCCCTCACTTTTGCAGACAAGTTTAAACTTTATCTTGAACTCTGTTTACATGACACTAAGTCTTTGTCTACTTATTGTCAGACAATTGATAGCTTTTAAGTCTCCTTGTTACTTTTGGAGCTAAAAGTCGAGGATCTTAACCCTTGCATGTATTTAGTGCACTACGGCGCCTTGTTAAAAATAACATATCCATTTTTGATCTGTTAGAATCAATTTTTATATCTGAAATGCTAAGCTTCCAATTAAATAAAAGAGACTCGTCTGCCGCATACAATGTTTCAAGTTCTTGCCCCGTTTCTCTTTATACATGATTATTAGTTTTGGTTTGGGATCTTTTAAAAGCTCTGACAACAAAATGTTCAAGGAAAAAATGGCCATGGAGACAGATCTGGAAAAAAAAGGCTCCATTTGACGTGCAATGTTTCTCTTGGTCGGCAGCAAATACGGTTTGTTTGACACGTGATGATTTACAGAGAGGAGCTTCACATCACCAATAGGTGCTATCTTTGAAAGAAGGAAATGGAAGAAAATAATCATGTCTTCATGCGTTGTGCAGTCACCTCCCTAGTGTGGCACATGTACCCAAATCTATTCAAGGTAAAGTGGACAATGGCAGGGACTAGCTGAAGTTTTAAGGGGTTTGATCAAGAAGATAAAAAAGATATGGTCAACAATACCTGCTAGTTTCTGGTGGACTGTGTGGAAAGAGAGAAACAAGAGATGTTTTGAAAACAGATCAGTCTCTCAGCAGAACTAAGTACAATTGCTTATGTTTGTTATCTTCCTGGTGCAAAACAGAGTATATAGACAATGCTGACAGCATATGAGACTTCATCAGTTCCCTTCAGGATTTGTGTGTGCCTGGCTGATGAAACTTTTGTTTTGCATATTTCAGCACTCTCTTAGTGTTGGCTTTCAGTTAATGAGATCTTTTAATAGCTAGTTCATCTAGTTTCTTTCAATCGCCATTACATTTTAAACCCTGTTCGAGATTGACTTGTTTTCAAACTTATTTCAAATTCTTGAATGCGCTGAGCTGAATGGCATTGTCCCCAACCACCATTAAATGAGTTAAACCTGATTACAAATGCTTGGATTTAGCAAATCTTTGAAGAGAATGCACAGAAGGAAGGTCAATTTGTATTTGCCACATCCAGTTCACTCCTCTTTCCCGTGTTTTTATTTATTAGAAACCAGACTAACAGCCTCTTTAAAGAAACTACAGTCTAACTTGTACTAAGTGAACTTGGTAGTTTAAAATGCCAGCAGTTCAGGATATCTAAAGGGCTGCATTGCCTGTATGCTATTTGTTTATTTTTTTTCTTCCGGATTTCAGCTAGCTTCGGTTTGCATTCTGTATGCATCTCAGCTACGAGTTGCTATATGCTTGGAATTTGAGAAACATTTCCGAATCCAAGTGGATAGTCATTCCTATCCCAAACAGATGACCTTTGGCCAACATGAAGACTGAAGAAATGTAAATGAAAGATGTTAAGTTAGAGTAGGGTTTGAAAAAGATTAATAGTTTAATTGTGTTAAAATGCAGTAGCTCGTCAGAACGGTGTTCTTTCAATATATAAGGTACTAACGAGTGGAACTTTTGTCAGCTTAACTCTTACTTCCCTCTCTTTTGGTGACGGGTGACTTTCTTCATTTACGCAAACGGGTCAAGTGAATATGGATAAAAAGGAAAGTGGGTCAAGTCCTAGTAAATTGGCTCACCTAGAATGTTGAGTAAGCGATGTATGCTCTTGATTTTCTGGGTGAATTTCTCCTTCCGTATCTTTCCTATCTTATGGACATTTTCCAAATAGCTTCTATTTATTACCATTGATCCTCGATATGAGATCTTTAGAAACTTATGGCATGGTTTTATGATGATAGCATTTGTAATTATGTTACCAAAAAAAGCATTTGTAATTATTTTGATAAAGTTGCAGGTTGCTCTAACTTTTCTGATTTTAATAATTCTGTACCACAATCCTTTAGCTACTAATATTGCTTCATGCTATTGCTTCAATTTTTGCTTAAGCAGTAATAGAAGGTGTGTTGATGTGTGTGAGAAGTGGTGTCTCCTTCCACTTATTGCGGGGTCCAATCATATTCTTCTTCCTTCCCTTGGCCATAGGTCATTGCTGCATAGATTATTAAAGTCACTGAGTTGTTTTACAGGCATATTCAATGCAGACTTGTAAGTTGTAAATCATCCAGACTGTTTGAGTGTCTGTTTAAGCAGCAGGCCTTCTTGGGTTAGTCTCTTCCAACATTCTGCATCTGTTTCATTACTTGTGATATATTTCAGTGTCATAACAAATTTTTGAAAAAAGAATTTCTATATTTTTATACCAGACTTCTTTCTTGTGACTTATAGTTGCTTGTTACTGAAGGAGCTTAGGAAGTGAATATATTCAGTTAATTGGTAATCATGTATTAATAACTTCTTTCCTTTTAGCATGAGAGATCATAAAATTCACGACCTTGAAATTTAATTTGAGCTGCAGGTTCTAATCCACATTTACAACTGAGAGCCTTGGTAGCCAACATCCCTGACCAGGGATTTTTTGATGAGAAACAGCCTGTTGTAGAAATGCAGGGTAAGACTGCGTACAATAGACCCTTGTAGTCCGGCCCTTCCCCGGACCCCGCGCATAGCGGGAGCTTAGTGCACCGGGCTGCCCTTTTTAAACACATGAACTCTGCTCTTGTTGACGTGGCTTCTATCAGTTCTCCACATTGAAGCAGAGAGTTCAGAATTTTAAAAAGGACAAATACTTCTAAGAAACACAATAAGCTGCACATTGTTGTTCAACATGCTTAACAGTCTGATGCAATACGTTCCACTCTTGTGATTTCTTCTTCCTTTTTTCTGTTTTTGCGATTTTGGGACTAGGAAAAATTTGGAACATTTTCAGAATCTTGCATATGCCCAACCACCAAAGGTAACTTCTTCTGCAGCTGTTAGATGTTTTCTTGAATCACGAATTCTCAGCCACTAATCACCTTAATTTTATGGCGTAGTGCTGAAGTTCAACCTACAATTTGTAGGGAAGTTTCTGATTAATGCTTGTATAACTCTCGCATGTGTTGGTCAACTATAGAAAGTTTTCAAAAAATAGCATATAATTAAAGTTAATAATAATGTGACTGATTGGAAAGAAGAATGTAGAGGAGATTAGTCATTCGATGGGATGTAATGTGGAGTTGCAGTTTTGTGGTTGTAGCTCAATCTCTTTCTTACTATAGTAATTATATATGCAATTTAGTTTTTATTGATTTTAGCAAGTCATAGGTTTAGGGTAATCTTCTTTAAACTCTATTTGTCTGATATAAGTTATAGTAATTAATGTAATCTTATCAAACTTCTGGCCTACAGTCTTTTAAGAAAGTTGAATTTATTCATTTATTACTTACTAATTTTCCCATGTTTTTCCAAAAAAAGATATATGAGACTGAAATAGTTAAGAATTGAATTATGTCTTATAAAGTTTTATAATCTTTCCTTTTGTTTAGTCTGCCTTCGATATTGTAAACCCCTCTGCAATTTGCAATGTGGCAAATCTGGTGCCTCCTGCCTTATAAAAAAAAGTGGCAAATCTGGTGCCTCCTGATGAAGAACCCATTGCTGTTTCTAAAAATTGCCATTGTTCCTAGTTCATAATCATGTTTTATAATCCCAAGGATGTATACATTTTGGGTTGCATTTCAGTACATAGATTTTGGTTCCTTTCTTTTGGTGGCGAATGGTCCGTTGGAGGCAAATGCAGCTCTTCGTTTGGTGTTAATTTTCTTTATGTGAGTAAAACTGGCCCATTAATCTTCTAACATGCTACTTTCTTGAACTTCCTTTTTATTTTATTTTATAGATTCTACGTTCCTGTCACCTTCATACAGTAACAATGTGCAGATCTTATATTCTTTAATGCTTAGGAGAATGGAATTTGGTGCAACATGTAATCTATCAATTAATATTTAACATGATGTTGCAGCAAGATTATTTGGAGATCTTTAAATGATATGGATCGGAACTCGTTGATATCCAAAATCATGATAAGAACTTGTGACATGGATTTACAGTTAATAATTTCTATGTGAAACTTGGATCTCATTAATTATGCTTGACAGAAATTTGTGACGATAGTTATACTTTTATTCATTAACAATGAGGTTGCATGAGGATCCTAGTCAAATTTTCTTATTATCTACGTTTTTCTCTATGTTTTCCTCGTTGTTTGACTGAGCTCTTGTTTTGGAGCTGGTGGCCGGGGACTGAATTGTAGTGTTTGGTTCATTTTTCAAGCTAAAAATGATGATTAAAGGATTTTTCGACTTTGAATTCTTTTCTATGCAAGTAGAAAACACACTTGTCATTGGTCGCAGGAGTTGTGTAGGCATTTACGACTTAATGAGTACGGTAGATGATGCAAATTGAAGGTTGACTAGATTTTGTCTTCCATTTATGTGTTTTCAGGTGACTCTCCACAATGATTGCGTGCAAGTCAGAAATGAACTTAGTTTTTTTGTAATGAGTTCTTATATTCTGACTAGATTTTCTCAGTTTTAGCCAGCAATGCAAGGTCTATGAGAAGGTATAATCTCCTTTTCATGCTATTTATGTTTCAGTTATACTGAATCCACTTTTTCTCTTTTAATAATGGAGAAATCCCCGAGGGCTGGTTATACTGAACACACACGAGGGATAACCACCAAAATCTCGGGTGGAAGAGAAAAGCAGTTCTTATCTGTTGGGACCATTGAACTATACAGACTTGTATGTTTATACTAAGGGTGGGCCGGGACGGCCCGACCCCGTCCCAAGCCCGCCCCGACCCCGCTCAAAAAAAAAAAAAATGGGAGCGGGACTCGAACTCGGGACGGGACAATGTCTCGTCCCGCCAGACCCGAGCCCGTCCCAGGCCCGCCCGCCCCGAGCCCGTCCCGAGCCCGAGCCCGACCCTGCCCTTGGCCCCCCCTTTGCAAATATGGCCGTTGCACCAACGGCCATTTTAGATTTTGGCCGTTGGGCAACGGCCATTTTAGGCCTCCCCCTTCCCCCAACCCCCCCTACCCCTTAATATTTATTTTTAACCCATAAGTTATTATATTTACACTTTAACCCAATTTTTCAACTATAAATAACTCATTTTCTCTTCATCTTTTTCACAAATCTTCCTACAATCTCACTAATCTCTCAATATATCTCTCTACAAGTCTACATTGTTTGCTAAATATTCAATTTTATTTATTCATTTGGGAATTGGGAGTGAAGTTGGCAACTAGCTTGAGGATCTTCCATCGAACAAAGTTTCAATTTTCAACCTCTCGATTACACGTCGACGTTACGTCGGCGTTTGGTATATTCGTTCCTTCATTAAATTATTATTGTCTGTTTATTTTATTTAGCGCACTTAATTTTATTATCTTTAATTATTTATTATCATAATTAAAATGAAAGGATTAAGAGGTATGTTTAAGGGTAAGAGTGTTTCTTCTAGTAAGGGCAACCATGGCAAGGATACTTCTTCTAGTCATCTTATTCCTACACAGGATGATTTTGTTGATACTCAATATTTTCCTACAATACCATTAGATTTAGACGAGGAGCTGTTTTCTGGAACTCAAGAAGGCTTTAATTTAGACGATGATCTAGATGATACACCCATTAATGTTGATGACAACACACCCACTAGTGCACCTTCAACTGAAATACCTCATATTCCCCCTAGTATGAGACGAGGTCCAGCAAAACGACCATTAAAATCAGATGCATGGACATTTTTTGATAGGGACGTAGAGAATCAAATAACTATATGTAAAATTTGTAAAAATGTTTTAAAATTTAAAACTGGAAAAGGTCACGGTGGGACGGGGGGTTTAATTAGACACGTAGTAAGTGCTCATCCAGCTAGGTATGCCCAATACCATGCTTCAAAATCGGGTGCGCAAACGCCCGCTCCATCGGGACAAGGTTCACATATCGACATCGTCCGGACCAAGTACATGGTCAAATTAACCCTATGACGGGGGGAATTGTAGGCTCTAAATACAATAAACATAGAGATAGGGAAGCAATATCAAAATTAGTTGTTGTGGAGGGTTTGCCCTTTTCATTTTCTTCATCTCTCGATTTTATTCATTACATTAGAGATATATATAATCCTGCTTTTAACGGTTTTCCTAGATCAACTGTTAAGAGAGATGTATTTAAATTCACGCATGAATATCAACAATATTTACGTTTTTCATTATATCATTTTAATGGCAAAGTATCTATCACGTCTGATATAGGTCGTAGTACTAACATCCATGATTATTTAACTGTAACTTGTCATTGGATAGATTATAAATGGTCTATGCAAAAACGTATTTTAGCGTATAGATATATAGATGATAGGCACACTGGTACTTTTATTGCAGATAATATTTATCAAGTGTGTCATTATTACGGAATAACTGATAAAATTATGCCTATTACATTAGATAACGCTTCTTCTAACAATTACGCAATTACAATTTTAAAAAATAGTTTAACTTCATCTTTTTCAGATCATTTTCATATAAAATGTGCGTGTCATATATATAACTTAATTGTAAAGGATGGTCTATCACTTTTTGAAGACATTCTTAGTAAAATACAATTTGCTATAAACTTTATTTTTAAAAGTAATAAAGTACAACGTAGAAAAGAATATAAAAAAACTTGTCACGATTGTGGACTATCTTATAGAAAAATTTCACAAGAAGTATCCACTAGGTGGAATTCTTTATACGAGCAACTACTTGTTGCTTATGACTATAGAATACCTATAACTTTATTTTTTAACTCTCATAATAAAAATCTAGCTGATATGATTTTAGATAGTGATTGGGTAAAAAATTTTGAACTTATTGTATTTTTAGAGAAATTTTTTCAAGCAACAAAAGAATTTTTCGGTATATATTATCCTACTATTTCAACTATGTTGTTTTATATAACTCTAATATTTTTATTACTTAGTGAATATATGAAAAAATCAGCTTATAAGGCAACTATTAAAAAAATATTTGTCAAAATAAAAAAATATTTTATTCCTATTCCCACTATTTATATTATTGGTTCTATATTAAATTCTACTATTAAAATAGACGGTACTAAATCACTAATTGAAACTATTTACGATTGTATAGAAGTACTACCACCTCTAAGTCTCAAAAATCTAAATCACCCACCACCTATTGAACAAAGTCAAACTAAAGAAGAAGTGTTGTCTAGCGTAGAACACCAATGCAAAAAAATATATAGATTTTATCAACAAGAAAATGCTAGTAACTTACCGGTTTTCATACCATCTTCTTCATCTTCAACACAACCTCACAAAAGACATGCTGTTTCTGCGGCTAGTATTGAAAGCCTCAGAAATAGAATGTGCGGCCGTACCTCTACTACTAACCAAATTAGCGAGTTGGATATTTTTATTTTGCGAGGGTTCTGCATCGTATCAAGAAGTTATCAATGAAGATGGACATGAAGACTTCTTTGAAATCTTGGAGAGGAATGAGAAGACCTTTACGACACTTTTATTGATGGCCCGAGATGTTTTGAACATTCAAGCATCATCAAGCTGCGTCTCAAAGCGCTTTTTCTGCGGTAGATATCAAATAGGAGACCACAGACACTCATTAGCGGAGACGACTTGGAAATTGCGGTATTATTCAGAGATTGGATCTGGCGGAGCGGAGAAGGTGCGGTCAACCGGAGATCAACGAAGAAGAAGATGAAAACTACAACGAAATCTTAACCGAAGGTAGTGGAAGCGACGTGGATCAATTTGACCAACAAATACCAATTCCAACCGAAGAACCACAGGAAATCATCAAGCAATTAGAACAGGTTTTTTTGAGAATGTAATTTTTTTAATTGCAATTTTATTATGTAATTTGCAACTTTGTGGACAACAGCACAAAGTTGCAATTTAGATTTTAGACAATTGTATTTGTATTACAAAAAAAAAAATCATGTCTATTAATATAAGAGGCACAAAAACAGCTTTGGGATGTTTTTATTACACTATCTTATCTTGTTTATTGAGTTTTTTTTTATACATATGTTATTTAAAAAAAAAAAAATGAAAACCCGCCGGACCCCGCCCCGCCCCGACCCCGCCAGACCCCGCTAGACCCGACCCCGACCCCTTGGCTCGTCCCGCCCCGACCCGACCCCGCCAGACCCGGCTCGTCAGACCCGAGCCCGGCCCACTGGCCACTCCTAGTTTATACTCTGCGTATGTCCAATATGGTTTAAATGGAAGATTCATTGGTAGAAGTGTCATGGAAAATATGCATGTGGTAAGCAGGATTGAATGTTTTGTGTTGCATGCTTAAATAAGAACCCTAAAATGTGGTTCGGTAGTTGAAATAACTGGTCGGAATAGACACATGAGAATTCTAGTTGAAAAAAGTATGAGTATTCCCATGGATTAAAAGACAGACTGAAGGGGAGCAGATACTTCAGGGTGGCTACAATGATTATATTGACTGTAATGTTGAGAAAGTGCACTTATGATTGTGGAAGAACTATAGAGTGGATAATCTAGTTCTATTAAAAGCCGGGAACTTTGGAGCTGAATCTCCGCTGGTACCTTATTATGTTTTTTTGGTATCAATTTACTTGTAATACAAATTTCATTGTTTCCTTGGCTGAAAGGCTGTGATAAAGCTGTCAAGTGTGCGAGATGTGTTTGTCAATTTTTAGAGAATCTTCTGCTGTCTATTTTTCGGACACAGCCTCCTTATTGTGTCATTTTACGTGGCTCTGTAGCAAGACCAAAGCTATATGCAATGCAACTGTTCTTTTATCTGGATTTGATATGCTATTTTTTCAGCTATTGACTTGTTTTTCATTTCTTGGAAAATTGTATAAACTGTCAAAAATGTTTCACTTGCATTATTCCACCATTTTTTATGTGGAATAGCAGAGGATAATGTAAATCCAAGTCTAAACTAGTTTATGCTTCTGTGTAAACTCGGACAAGTTCAATTGTCTGCTTTTGATTCGCGTGTCACTCTTTTGCCTACCTCTGTTTTTATATCTAAAGAAAGTAGGAATAACAAAGACGAAACAAATAAGAGAAAGGAAATTGAAAGAAATAATCCCCTTGATTATTTTCATTGATTGAATAGATATATATACCAGTTACAAACCTTCTTCTACCATAATTTTAACTATACAATATGGTAAGTGTATATCCTAATTATGGTAAGTGTATATTCTAATCTAGGTAACAAATAAACTACAATATACACACAATATACTTTCCTTAATATACAAGATTTGTTCCAATCGATTTTCTAATCGCTCCGTGATGGGTCAATGTGACTTGTCGCCAAATTTCATCGCTTAACACACACCCGCAATCATAGGGGCGGTTTTAAACGCCGAGATCGTCCTAAAATCTTCAAAGAGAACCGGCCGTAGACCCTTGTAAAGATATCGCAATTTGATAACGAGATCGACATGGCATACGCGAATCCTGACCCTTTGCAACCTTTTTCACGACAAAATGAATGTCCATTTCGATATGCTTGGTGTTGAAGCAGGGTTACCCGCAAAAGGTAGATGGCACTAATGTTATCGCAATATACCAAGGTTGCTCCTTCGAATCGGGACAATGAAGCTCCAAAAGCAAATTACGAGCCAACATGATTCGGAGACCACATTCGCTACCCTCGATATTCTCGCTTCAAGACTGAGCGATAGAGTTGCTCGACGCTTTGGCCGACTCTGTAGAGGCCAAGTTATTGCCAAGGAACATATAGTAGCCAGTCGACCGTCTGGTGCTCTGACAACCACCCCAATCAAGATCCGCGTAGAGACAAGTGTGACGGGATGACGGATACAAGTGCAACCCATATAGTCTGTCCCCGAATATACCGAATGATGCGCTTTGATTGCATTCATGTGCTCCACTGGGATCACGATGAATAAACACACTTCCGAATCGCATATGTAATATCCTATTCTGGTAAAAGTAAGATACCGGAGGCCCCCGCAAGATCAAGGGATGGCCTGGTCCTCGTGATGGTGCACTGCAATGGCTAATTTAGCTTTGGTTTGCATCAACCGGGCGTGGAAGTGGACTTACGTGATGACATCCCCGCCTCTCGATGATCTCAATAGCATACCGCTGAGACGTAAACAACCCACCTGAACGACGCTGACTAATCCCCAAAAATAACTCAAAGGCCCTAAGTCTTTCATAGCAAACTCGTAATCAGCATGACCATGATAGATCGACGCAGCACTGAGGAGGCAAACAAGATGATATCATCCACATACAAATGTAATATAGGCCAATGACGAACCACGGGTTAGATGAACGCGAATTATCCTGACTGGGCCGGCGAGTGACCCAATAGTAAACAAAGTCAAGAATCGTATACCAGTTCGTGGAGACCGCTTAAGCCCATATAATGATTTCTCTTCAACAAAACAGTACATGATTCGGTGGTTCTGATCCTCAAACCCAACGCGGGATGATATAGACCGCTTCTCGAGGTCACCATGTAGAAAAGCATTCTGACATCCAACTGATGAATTGACCAAGTCTTTGAAAGAGCGCCAAGCTAATACATGAATGGTAGCCTGGTTTGACCAATCGGACTAAACATCTCACCACAATCAATTCCAACTCGAAGTCTTACCATCACCAACAAGTCGCGCCTTATGTCGAGCAAAGGACCCATCTGAATTTTCCTTATGAGCAAAAATTCACATAGACCTGATAACATTAATACCATATGGACGGGGCACCAACTCCCACGTCTTATTAGCAATAAGAGCATTATATTCATCAGTCATAATAATTTTCCAATTAGGGTCATTTAAAGCGGACACAGATTGCTATGGGCAAGGGGGATTAGAGACATCCGAATGTAAATTAAAATGTCTTTAGGTGTAAAAATACCCCGCCGATTACGAAAGTGACCTGGCCTATGACTCGAGAAGAATTAAGGAATTTTAGGAATTTTCTCGGCTCTGGACTGATCAAGCAGCAAAGGGCTCTGGCCCAAAACGGTAAATGCCGGACGGCTTCGACCGCCAGATCTGGGCCGGATCGCCCAATAATCGAACTGCTCACGCCGTATTTTCGGGCGTGATCAAGACGCGGGCCAGCGTGGGCTCCTGGAGGATTTTGGGTACCGGAGATGTCCAAAAATTCGAATAATATACTGGGATATTTGGTCATCCAAAAAATTATATGACTTTGGTTCGAGTATGAACTCTCAGAATGGGAATCGAGTTTCATAAAAATGACATGACGATTGATTATGATTTTCTTGGAGGATAAATCAAAACACTTATAACCACGACGATTTGACTGATAACCCAAAAACACACAGGTAGACCGAGCCTCAAGTTTGTTAATCGTGGTGGACGGGAATAACTGGATAACACAAGCACCCAAAAATCAAGACGAGAATACGGGCGATCCTTATTATATAGGATTTTGAGGGGGAGGAATATGTCGACCTTTTGTAAGCGAAGTATGTTAAGAAGATATGTGGCCATTTGTAGAGCATGATGCCAAAAATACGGTACTGAGGGCAGGCATGAATTAAGAGAGTTCTGGACAATGTTGTTGATGGAATGAATTTTATGCTCGCCTTACCATTTTGTGGAGATGTACGAGGACACGAAACCTAAAATTGATCCCATTATTAGCACGTAAATCCCGAAACTTCCTATTGTCATATATTCTTTTCCATTATCACATTGAATATTTTTATGTCTCTTTCAATTGAGTACGAATGAACGCTCTAAATTTGATGAAGATGGAAAATACTTGTGATTTATTTGCAATTGGAAACGCCCACAAAAATCTAGTATAATCATCTAAAAAGAGAACATAATATCGATGACCCACCTGAACTTAGAATACGACGTCCCATAAGTCACTATGAATAATGTCAAATGGCATAGAAGTATGAGAATCGAGTCTACAAATGGTAACTTAACAATTTTTCCTAATGAACAAGACTGATAAATTGAGTACGACTGCACTTTTACAGAAATAAAACTATTTTATCTAAAATCGATAAAATAGAAGATCCCTGGATGACCCGTGACGAGCATGCCACACGGAAGGAGAGACGGTCGCAAAGCGTCGACGCAAGGTTTGACTCGATGGGTCAAAACTGTGCACGATAGGGATACAGATCCCCTACTATCACACCTCATGAGATGACTCCTGCCTTGAAATCCTTCACGTTAAAAACCAAAAGGATCAAATTCCGATTTTAAACGGAATTGCCGGGTGAGTGAACTTCCTGGCCGACACTAAATTTTTAATCAATTTGGTGAGCATGTAAAGTATTTTTCAAGAGAAGGGGGCGGATCGGGAGACAACGCTGTGACCATAACCCTCGAATTGGAATAGAGTTGCTATTACTAACAATTATACCTCGAGTGGTGCTCAAATTGGAATGAAGAGAGAGTACTCCGATTCAGAGGTCATGTGAGTAGTTGCCCTTGGTGTCCATGTACCAATTTGGGTCCCACAGTCAACCCCAACGTGCATCACGCGACCGATATCGCCTGAGGGGGCCATCGCATGATGGGCTCAGTGGTCGAGGCCCAAGAACTCCCGTCCCGTGGTGCACCTCGCCGTGAAGCCGCTGCTGTTACCGGCCGCCATCGCCAGCCGGGCCGCCATCACTGGTATTGGGCCTGGATCGCGGCCACCTATCGCCGCTGGAAATCCTGGCCGGCCGGCCGTAGACGGGTACGTTCCATCGCCATTGGCCCCACTGCCGTTTGACGGCGCGTGCGCGGCCATCAGACCGGCCGGGACCCACCACTGCTTGTCGACCACCTGAACCGCCACTGCACGCCGCCGCTTGTCCCCGCGATTTTGTTATTATTTTTATGCGATTATTCTTGCCGCCACCATTATTATGGTTTTGGCCCGACTATTATCTACAAAACCAAGAACTGGGGAGGACGCCACCATGACAACCGGGCTTGCTCCAGGTGAGCTCTCTCCTTTAGCCAAACCTCGCTTCTTCCAACGTAAGCATTGAGCGGGCTTGATGAAAGTCCGAAGAGGGTCAGCGGCGAGAGAGAGTTCCAACACCATTATAGGCCTTCAAAGACCTAAGAACCAAATCAGAACTAGACGATTATTTGTTATCAAGGCCAACATTACTGAGTTGATCCGGCTAACTCCTTTAGTTTCTGCAATATGCAAACGCTTGAAATTCGGCCCATTCTGAACGAGAGAGAATTCCTGCTCGAGTGTGACGACACGTGAATGTTGTTGTCTTGGAATATGTCACGCAATCTATTCCATGCAGCCATAGCCGTGGTATCCTGGCCCATAATCGCCTATAGAAGATCCAAATAAATAGTGGCGATATCCACCGAAGAACCAGAGCATCCAAAGGTAATTCATAACTCAGATCCTCCGCAGAAGGGTCTAGCGGAGGAATGATGTGATGAAGAACTTGATAAGATATAGCGTGAATTTTAAACAACTCGCCCATCGCCAGATATTGAACGTTTCCATCTCAAGAACAATAGGATACTTAGCTTGATATTGGAAACCGTGGAGGGCAGGTGAAAATTGTTCTTAGACATATTGTAAGAACAAAGAAGGAGGGAAATTTAAGAGAGGGTTTTGAGAGCGAAGACTAGATTTTTGGAGAGAAAACCCGAGGGAGGGGGTCTCAAGCAAAGGAGGCAAAAGTTTGAGAGAAGAAAACTTTTGTTTAGACCTAGTCTCTTGATACCATGAAAGAAATAATCCCCTTGATTATTTTCATTGATTGAATAGATATATATACACGTTACAAACCTTCTTCTACCATAATTCTAACTATACAATATGGTAAGTGTATATCCTAATTATGGTAAGTGTATATCCTAATCTAGGTAACAAATAAACTACAATATACACACAATATACTTTCCTTAATATACAAGATTTGTTCCACTGATTTTCGGAACTGTTCCCGTGATGGGCTGGGCTGTGACTTGCTGCTCAGCCCACTGCTTTAACAGAAATAATTTAGAATTACAATTCTAATAGCTAGTTTAGAGATGACAATAATGGGTATTACACGAATAATAAGGTGATTATTCGGTTATACACTTGTCACCCCTTTTTTCATGTTGCATCCTCTAATGGTGATGTTAACCAGTAAAATATTACTCAAGTATGAAAGAAACTCTTAAAAGTAACCTTTGCTGTAAAGTGTGAATCCAGGGCTTTTCTCAAGGAAAATAAAGAAATCCGCTAAGCAAAGGATTTTTATCAGGCGGCCAGCATAACCTATATGTTTGTGACAGCTGTTTAGACTATTATGTAATTAGGTCATCCACATTGATTTTGAGGTTACCAGATTAGAAACAAGATGGATGGGGCGTTCAACTAAACAGGTCCTTGCGTAACAAACAAAATCATGAAATCCTTCTTGCATGCGTTTTTAAAACGTATATATAGAAACACAGTTAAAGCCAATGCAACATCCGAATTACATTTAGCTCTTTATACATTCTTCTTTAATCTTCTAAGGTCCGGACAAAAATGGCTCACCATCACCACTTATTCTCACTCTTACTACTTGCATTTCTCAATTTATTCTTCATTCATGGCAGCATAACTGGTGCAACTGCACGCCACCTTTTAGAGACTCCCCTCCCTGAGATTCATAGACCAGAAATCCCGAAAGTTCCAACCTTGCCAAAGCCTGAAATTCCAACGGTGCCGAAGCCCGAGCTTCCAACCATACCAAAGCCTGAGATCCCTGCTGTTCCAAAGCCCGAGCTACCAAATTTCCCGAAGCCTGAGTTACCAACTTTGCCAAAGCCTAAGATGCCAGTTGTGCCAAAGCCTGAGATCCCAGTTGTGCCAAAATCTGAGATTCCTGCTGTGACAAAGCCTGAGATTCCAGCAATGCCAAAACCCGAACTTCCTCCCTTGAAAAAGCCAGAACTACCAAAGACAAAAGTCCCAGAGCTTCCAATGCCAGAAGTTCCAGCTATGCCAAAGCCTGAAATCCCAGAACTACCAAAGCAAAAAGTCCCGGAGCTTCCAAAGCAAGAAGTCCCAACTATGCCAAAGCCTGAAATCCCGGAGCTACCAAAGCCAAAAGTCCCAGAGCTTCCAAAACTAAAAGTCCCAGAGCTTCCAAAGCCAGAAGTCCCAGCTATGCCAAAAACCGAAATCCCAGAACTACCAAAGCCGAAAGTCCCAGAGCTTCCAAAGCTAGAAGTCCCAACTATGCCAAAACCTGAAATCCCAGAACAACCAAAGCCAAAAATCCCAGAGCTTCCTAAGCTAAAAGTCCCAGCTATGCCAAAGCCTGAAATTCCAGAACTGCCTAAACCAACTCTTCCTTCACTTTCTCCACCATACAAACCGGCTACTCCTTGAGTAAATTATACGCCACTGTCACTCTATTAGAAAGCACCCAACTGATGTTGTGAGATTTCCATCTCAGTTTATGATGTTTGCAACATGGGCCATAACATGGAGATAGTTTGGCAGAACACATTGGGTACTTTCTGCTAGGAGTAGAAATTATGATTCTTTATAGTATTTGAATTGGATGTACCATGGTTGACGTATCATTATACTATATGAGTGTTTATGTACTTTCTATACAATGTAATAAAGCTATGATCTATGTTATTTTTATTTAGTTCCTATCATTGGCAATCTCTATTTTTCTCAATCCTTATTTGACCACTCTTTCCCTCTTCGTTTTTCTTTCCTAATTTATATTTCAAGAGTATGATTATGGAATAAATTAGCATATTTATGTGCCACAGAATAGAGTGGACCTCACATTTTTGTGTAGAACTACACAGATGATTTAACTATTGTTGCTTGTAGTTTCTTTCATCCTAATGCACGTTAATTGGATTCTGTTACCGCTATTTCGCCCTCTCTAAAAGAAATATAAGAACTACTTATACTTCATGCATGTCCAGTTAGCTGGTGCAACTACACACTGCCTTCTAGAGACGCCACTCCCTGAAATTCCTACACCGGAACTGTCGAATGTTCCAGCCTTGGCAAAGCCTAATATTCTAACTGTGCCAAAGCCTGAGCTTCCAACCATACAAAGCCTGGAATCCTACTATGCTAATGCCTGAAAACTATACCAAAGCCTGAAATTACAGCCGTTCCAAAGCCTAAGATTCTTATTATGTCAAAGCCTGAATTACCAACATACTATACCAAAGCCCGAGCTACCAGCTGTCTCAAAGCCTGAGTTGCCAACCGTGGCCTTTTGAATATCTTTCTTCCTTTTTCATTTCTTCCACTGAAGTACACATATTTCTATTTCCAGGAAACAATCAACTGCTCAATGGTGAAGTTGCTAACATTCCCATGGATTAAAAGAAAGTCTGGAAGTGGAGCTGATAGTTCAGGGTGGCTACAGTGATCATGTAGACTATATTAAGATCAAAGCTATATGCAATCTCAGTGGCGTAGGCAAAAAATTTCATAACTAGTGTCGACATTTAAAGGAATAAACAAAAAACAAATATTGTAGCGACATCATATTAAAAGATATAAATTTATTACTACAACATTCTTCGACGAGTGTTCTTCTTTAAATGTATTCATGATATTATTATCATTATTTTAATCACAATAGTCTTATTAGAAATAATACTAAATACATATTTTTCCATATAAGGTAAAATCACCAAACCACCACTCAAAACTCATCATTCATTCGATTTCACAAATCAATCTTAATGAGCTTTCATCGCCAAGAAAGCAATACGCCAAGTCCCAAGTAACTGTAGCGTATAATTTTCAAAGTGAGGGTTTTACATGTGGTAAAATATATAATTGAATCCAAGTAGCGTTTATAGTTATTGTTAGATATTATGGAAATAGTATCAAATCAAATCAAATATCTTATATTTAGGATGTAAATATTCTTAGTATAGTCTACGATAATTGTAGCCTAGATTTAGTCTTGTATTGATGTATACATTATTGTATTCAAGGAATGAAATGGACATGGAAAATATTTCCTTCATGGTATCAAGAGCAAAAAATTAACTCCCCCCCCCCCCCCCCAAAAAAAAAACCTAGCCCTAAGCCGCCGGCCACCCCTATTTCGCCCCCCCGTCACCAACCCTACCCTTTCTCTTCGGTTTTCTCTTCCAAAAACCCTAATTAGGGTTCTTCCCGTGGCCGAAACCTACCTCTCTTCTTTCTTGCATTTTTGCAATACCCTCAAACAATGGCCAACCAACAAAAAATTCCTCGCTCTTGCCGTGAACAACGTCAAGAACTTCATCCCTGTGATTCTCAAAATGGAAAAAGGGTAATATTCATCTTGGGTGGAGTTATTCAAAATACATTACTGAGCATACCACGTCATCGACCATATTCTACCTCCCAAATCTCAACCCTGCGTCACGGAGAAAAAACACCGATATGGCACTATGGTCCTGCTTAGATGCTATAGTCCTTCAAAGGATTTACGGCACCATATCAAACGATCCATTGCACACCATATTGGAACCGGATTCGACGGCGCAACAAGCATGGAGCGTTTGCAAAATATTTTTCAAGACAACAAAATTTCTCGGGCGGTTTATCTAGAAAATCAATTCACCAATGTCAAATTGGATGATTTTTCAAACGTCTCCCCATATTGTCAAGATTTGAAAATGCTTGCCGATCAACTATTAATTGTCGGTGCACCGGTGACTAATCAAAGGTTAGTTATTCAATTAATTGCAGGATTGAATGAACAATATGATGGTGTTGCTACGTTTATTCAACAAAGTAATCTGTTACCATCATTCTATGAGGCTCGGTCGAGATTGATTCTTAAAGAAACCCGAAAATAAAAACAGGCGACGACAGCGGCAAACAATGCTGGCACCGCCCTCCTTTCCACCAACACGTATACTGATGATTTTGACCCTCAAAATTCTGGTTCGAGCAGTGGTACAAATCGACACAATAATGGACCAAAAATGGGTCAAAATCGCAACAATAACAAATGGAAAAATAATAGTGAAAAGAGAAGAGGTCGGGGTGGAGGAAAAACCGTCGGTGGTGGCAACAACCGCGACTAGCAGGGCCAAAACAGACCCCATTGGCAGCAGCCTAACCATCCAGCCGATGGGCAGAGGGGGCAGTACCCACCGTGGGGCTGACAGCCGCAATAGTGGGTTTCCCCTCCCTGCCCGTACCCCACGACATAGTGGGCTAGGCCTCCTCCAACATCTCAGTAGCCTGGGGTTCTCGATAGTCGTCTGCAGCAAGCTTTTGCAGCCCATAGACCATCTTCCTCAAGTTATGTTCCGATGAACATCGAGCACGCTATGAAAAATATGACTCTCAATGTTCCCGACGACAACTGGTACATGGACACGGGGGTGACCTCACACATGACGACATCTACAGTTAAGGTATCTATGCGTCGTTTTACCACTAACAGTAATATTTCTGTTAATTTTGATCAGTTTGGGTTTTCTGTGAAGGATTTTCGAACGGGGATGCCACTAATGAGATGTGATAGCATTGAGAATTTGTACGCTATCACCACCACCAACAACAACCAAGCCACCTCTCTATCAGCCTTTGTTGCTTTATCTCCTACTTTATAGCATACTCGTTTGGGACACCCGGGAGCACCTGTGCTAAACTCCCTTCAGAAAAATAAGCTTATTGATTGTAAACCATCTTTGGGTTGTAATGTTTGTCAATCTTGCATTTTTGGGAAACATGTTAAATTGACGTTTTCTTTATCTACTTCAAACACTATTATGTCATTTGATATCATGCATATGACTTATGGACATCCCCAGTTTTAAGTTCAGCATATCATAAATAATACATGCTTATTTTGGATGATTACTCTAATTTCTTTGAACATTTCCAATTGAGAAGAAATCACAGGTTCATAATATTTTCTTGCAATTTAGTGTGTTCATCCAAACCCAATTTGAGAAATCAATTAAGTGTTTCCAATGTGACAATGGGAGGGAATTTATAAATGACCAATTTAAGGACTTTTGTCCCAAAATGGAATGGTCTTTCGTCTCTCTTGTCTGCACACTTCTCCTCAAAATGGGAAATGTGAACGAAAAGTAAGAGCGATAAATAATCTAATACGCACACTTCTTGCTCATGCGTCCATACCACCATTATTTTGGCATCATGCCCTTTAAATGACTACATACCTCTTAAACATTCTTCTTAGCAAGATACTTTCAAACTACTTACCCACACAAATTTTCTATCATCGAGTCCCCTCCTACACACATTCGAGGGTTTTCGAGTATATGTGTAATCCCATTTTTCCTTCCACAACGATAAACAAACTTCAAGCTTGTTCCACTCCATGTGTATTTTTAGGATATACACAAAACCATAGGGGTTATAAGTGTTATGATATGTCTAGTTGAAAAATTATCATCTCTCGTCACATTATTTTTTATGAATTCAAATTCCCATTTGCCAATATACAAACATATTCCCCACACTCGTATGGTTTGTTGGACACGGGGCTACATCCTTTTTTGCAATACAATTTTAATAGTCCAAATATGAGGGATCCCATTGCTCCCTCTTCTGCACCCTTGGCCCAGCAAGATGCCCAATTTGGGCCTACCCAAATGAGAGAGCCCACTGCCCCCTCACCCTTTCCCTCGGTCCAGACCCCTGCCCGAAATGGGCCAACCTAAATGAGGGAGCCCATTGCTCGCTCACCCTCTACCGCGGCCCAACCCATTTCCCGACAAAAATCAGCCCAAATGAGGGAGCCCACTGCTCCCTCTCTCTTTTCACCGAACAGGATGCCTGGCCCACTACCTCAAGCCCAACCCGAGGAGCCCACTGCTCTACGGTCCAGTGGTAGGCCAGGCCCACCAGTCCCTCGATCAAAATTCTAGTAACCCAACGGTCCATCTCGGCCCCACCCCGATCCATTGAAACCCGTGCCATGCATCAGATTTTTTGTCCTAAGAGTCAATTTAATCTTACATCTTCTGTCCAACCATCCCTAATTTCCAAAAATCTGAAAGCTGTCTTATCGGACCCGAATTGGAAAGCTGTCATGATAGATGAAATTAACGCTCTTATTAAAAATAAGACGTGGGAGTTAGTGCTTCGTCCGTCTAATGTGAACATAATACGTTCTATGTGGGTTTTCTGTCATAAAAAGAAATTTAAAGGTTCCTTTGAGAGGCACACAGCCCGTCTTGTTGGTGATGGCAGGTCTTAGCAGGTTAGAGTGGATTGTGGTAAAACTTTCAGCCAAGTGATTAAACCAGCGACTATCAGGACAGTTCTCAGTCTGACTCTGTTAAAATCATGATTCATTCATCAGTTGAACGTAAAGAATGTGTTTCTACACGGTCACCTACAGGAAATAATTTACATGCACCAGCCTTTGGGCTTTCGAGATCCTATTCATCCTGATTATGTTTATTGTTGAAGAAATCCTTATATGGTCTAAAACAGGTCTCCAGGGCGTGGTATAACAGGTTTGCATGGTTCGTCTCCACACTGGGGTTCTCACATAGCAAATCCGATCAGTCTTTGTTCATTTATAAGAAAGGGAATGACATGGCATACATTCTTCTCTATGTGGATGACATCATCCTCACATCATCATTTGAGTCCTTTCGTCAGTCTATTATGTCCCTCCTTGCTTCGGAATTTGCTATGAATGATTTGGGCCATTTAAACTATTTTTTGGGCATTTATGTTACTCAATATGCAGGTGGTCTATTTCTTTGTCAAAGAAAATATGACGAAGAGATAATTGACAAAGTCGTTATGTCATCTTGCAAACTGTCACTCACGCTGGTAGATACCAAGGCAAAATTGAGTAACTCTTCGGGGTCTCCATACAACGATCCAACACATTACCGCAATTTAGCAGGGGCATTGCAATAACTCACCTTTACAAGACCTGATATCTCATATGCACTTCAACAAGTCTGTTTACATATGTATGACCCGAAGAAAGAACATATGGGGGCTCTAAAACGAATTATGCGATATGTTCAGGGTACTCTTGATTTTTGGTTACATCTGTATAAATCAACCATTTCTGGTCTCATGTCTTATACAAATGTTGATTTGGGGGGGGGGGTGAGAGGGGGATGCACGGATACAAGGCCCTCCACCTCTGATTATTGTGTGTTTTTCGGAGATAATTTAATCTCGTGGTCGTCAAAACGCCAACCAACACTATCTCGATCGAGTACTGAAGTAGAATATCGAGGGGTAGCTAATATTGTCTTTGAATCATGTTGGCTTTGTAATCTTCTATTGGAGCTTCATTGTACGATCGAAAAAGCAACAATAGTTTATTGTGATAATGTGAGTGCGATATATTTGTCAGAAAACCCTGTCCAACATCAACGCACAAAACACATAGAAATTGATATTTTATTTGTCTGCGAAAAGGTTGCACGTGGACAAGTTTGTGTTCTCCATGTACCGTCCCGCTATCAGATTACAGATATATTCACGAAAGGTCTTCTGCGCATACTCTTTGATGATTTCAGGAACAGTCTCAGCATACGAGAACCTTACGCTAAGACTGGGGGGGACTGTTAGATATTATGGAAATAATCCTTTATTTTTTCATAATCAAATCAAATCAAATATCTTATAATTAGGATGTAAATATTCTTAATATATTCTTAGTATAGTCTACCACAATTGTAGCATAGATTTAGTCTTGTATTGATGTATATATTATTGTATTCAAGAAATGAAATTGACATGGAAAATATTTTCTTCAGTTATTTATTCTCCCTTTCGTACACAAAAGTTGATGCGGCTTGCTGGTGTAGAAGGTCAGATCAATCCTACCAGGCATCACCTTTTTAAGCAGTAAAGCTCAAAAAATTTAAAATGAAAGATTGCAGTACTGAGTAACCGTCGAAGTTAGCTAGCAAAGTTAGGTCCTTGAATTCGCCAATGAACAAGCAAAGTTAGTTTATGCTCTGTAAACTCAGGCAAATAGCTAGTTTAGAGATGAAAATAATGGGTAATACGTGAATAATGAGGTAATTATTCGGTTATACCCACTACTTGTTACCCATTTCCTCAGATTGCATCCTCTAATGGTGATGTCCAGTAAAATATTACTCCTAAAGTTCGAAAGAAACTCTTAAAGTAATCCCTGGTTTGACATTTGTTGTAAAATGTGAATCCAAGACTTCTCTTCTCAAGAAAACGAAATCAGCTATGTAAAGGATTAATATCAGGTTGCCAGCATAACCTATATGTTTGTGACAGTATTTGACTATTATATAATTAGGTCATCCATATTGACTTTTGAGGTTACCAGATTAGAAGCTAAATGGATGAGAAGTTCAACTACAAAGGTCCTTACGTAACAAACAAAATCCTGAATTCCTTGTTGCATTAATTTTTAGAACCTATAAATAGTAACAGAGTTAAGCCAATACCACATCCGAATTACATTGAACTCTTTATACATTCTTCTTTAATTTTCTAAGATCTGGAGAAAAATGGCTCAGCATTACCACTTATACTCCCTCTTACTACTTGCCTTTCTCAATTTATTCTTCATTCATGGCAGCATAACTGGTGCAACTGCACGCCACCTTCTAGAGACCCCCCTCCCTGAGATTCCTAAACCAGAACTCCCGAAAGCCCCAACCTTGCCAAAGCCTGAAATCCCAACGGTGCCGAAGCCCGAACTTCCAGCCATACAAAAGCCTGAGATCCCTGCTGTTCCAAAGCCCGAGCTACAAAATTTTCCGAAGCCTGAGTTACCAATTTTGCCAAAGCTTGAGATTCCAGATATGCCAAAGCCCGAATTACCAACGTTACCGAAGCTTGAGATCCCAAATGCACCAAAACCTGAGCTTCCTGCTATGCCAAAGCCTGAGATTCCAGCAATGCCGAAACACGAGTTTCCTCCCTCGAAAAAGCCAGAAATTCCAAGAGTGCCAAAGAGTGAGGTTCCTCCAACTATGAAAAAGCATGAAGCTCCAGCTATGCCGAAGCCTGAATCACCGACTTTACCAAAGCCTGAGATCCCAACTGTGCCAAAACCCGAGATTCCTGCTATGTCAAAGCCTGAGATTCCAGCAATGCCAAAACCCGAGCTTCCTCCCTTGACAAAGCCAGAACTACCAAAGACAAAAGTCCCAGAGCTTCCAAAGCCAGAAGTCCCAGCTATGCCAAAGCATGAAATCCCGAAACTACCAAAGCCAAAAGTCCCAGAGCTTCCAAAGCTAAAAGTCCCAGAGCTTCCAAAGCCAGAAGTCCCAGCTATGCCAAAACCCGAAATCCCAGAATTACCAAAGCCAAAAGTCCCGGAGCTTCCTAAGCTAAAAGTCCCAGCTATACCAAAGCCTGAAATCCCAGCTATGCCAAAGCCTGAAATCCCAAAACTGCCAAAGCCAAAAGTTCCAGAGGTTCCAAAGCCAGAAGTCCCAGCTATGCTGAAGCCTGAAATGCCAGAAGTACCAAAGCCAAAAGTCCCAGAGCTTCCAAAGCTAAAAGTCCCAGCTATACCAAAGCCTGAAATCCCAGAACCGCCTAAACCAACTTTTTCTTAACTTTCTCCACCACAGAGACCTGCTACTCCTTGAGTAAATTATGTGCTACTGTCTCTCCATTACAAAGTACCCAACTGATGTTTTGAGATTTCCACCTCAGTCTATGAAGTTTGCGGCATGGTTCGTATTGGATACTTTCTGCTAGGAGTAGAAATTGTATTTTTTATAGTATTTGAATTTGTTGTACCATGTTTGATGTATGATTATACTATATGAGTGTTTTATGTACTTTATTTACACTGTAATAAACTATGATCTATGTTAATTTTTGTTTAGTTCCTATCATTGGCAATCTCTGTTTTTACTCAATCCTTATTTGTCCACTCTTTCCCTCTCCGTTTTGTTTCCTAATCTATAGTAACCACTTTCTTCCATCACATTTCAAGAGTAAGGAGTAAGGATGAATCAGCATATTTAAGTGCCGCAGAATAGAGTGGACCTCACATTTTAGTGTAGAACCAAACTGATGATTTAACTATTGTTGCTTTTTGTTTCATTCATCCTAATGCACATTAATTGGATTGAGTTACCACTATTTCGCCTGCTCTAAAAGAAAGATAAAAACAATTTATGCTCCATGCATGGCCAGTTAGCTGGTGCAACTATACATAACACCGCATTTAGAGACGCCACTCCCTGAGATTCCTATACCAGAATTTCCTAATGTTCCAGCCTTGCAAAAGACTTAAGATTCTAACTGTGCCGAATCCTGAGCTTCCAACCATACCAAAGCCTGAAATCCTATATTATGCCAATGCCTTAAGTATTATATTAACTATACCAAACCTGAATTTCCAGTCGTTCCAAAGCTATATGCAATCAGTGACGTACACAAGATTTTTCATAAGCGGTGTCGATATTTAAACAGAGTAAACAAAGAACAAATATTGTAGTAACATCATATTAAAAAATATAAGCCTATTACTACAACTCTTTTCGACGAGTTTTCCTTTTTAAATCATAATAGTCTCCTTGGAAATATTACTAAATATATGCCTTTTTATATAAGGTAAAAGCACCAAACAACCATTCAAAAACTCATGGATCATTCGATTTCACGAATCAATCTTAATCAACTTCATCGCCAAGAAAGAAATATGCCAAGTCCCAAGTAATTGTAGTGAATAGTTACCAAAATTAGAATCTGGCATGTGGTGGAATAATTGAATCGAAGTAGGCGTCTATAGTTATTTAATTTATTGTCCCTTTCGTACACAAAAGTTGATGTGAAGCTCAAAATTTTAAAAAATGAAAGATTGCAGTAATTGTCGAAGTTTGCTGGCAAAGTTAGGTGCTTCGCGAATGAACCAACAGGCAACCTTTGGGAAGTGGTGTCATTTGTTTTTATTCCTAATGAAATATTTTCACTTGCAATATTCCACCATTTTAATGTGTTATAGCAGATGATAATGTATTCCAAGTTAAAGTCATCATCGTTAGTCTATGCTCTGTAAACTCAGGCAAGTTCAATTGTTTGTTTTTGATTGCTAGGCTTGAAGTGTCACTGTTTTCCCTACCTCTGTTTTTGTATGTACAGAAAATAACAAAGACGAATAAATAAGAGAAACCAAGTCATCTAGTCTCACAATTCTACTAAATATTTTAGAGATGACAATAATAATGAGTAATATACTAAAAATGAAGTACTAGTAATTATTTGATTTCTTGTCACCATTTCCTCATGTTGCATCATCATCTAATGGTGATGTTAACCAGTAAAGCGTTACTCCTAAAAACACTCGAAGAAACTCTAAAGTAACCTTTCTGTTTTGGTATTTGCGGTAAAATGTGAATCCAGGTTTTCTCTTTTCGAGGAAATGAAATCAACTATAGCTAATCATTCTTATCAGGCTGCCAGCATAACCTATTTGTTTGTTACAGGTTTTGACTATTATGTAATTAGGTCATCCAGATTGACTTTTGAGGTACCAGATTAGAAGCTAAGTGGATGAGAAGTTCAACTACACAGGTCCTTACGTAACAAAACAAAAGCCTGAAGTCCATGTTGCATGCATTTTTAAAACCTATATAAAGCAATAACTTAGAGCCAATGTAGCACATCCGAGTAACATTGACTCTATACACATTCTTCTTTAAACTTCTATGATCTGTAAAAAAATGGCTCAACATTACAACATATCCTTCCTCTTACTACTTGCATTTCTCAACTTATGCTTCATGAATGGCCAAATAACTAGTGCAACTGCACGTCGCCTTCTAGAGACGCCCCTCCCTGAGATTCCTAAATCAGAACTCCCGAAAGTTCAGGCCTTGCAAAAGCCTGAAATTCCAACTGTGCCGAAGCCTGAGCTTCCCACATTACCGAAGCCCGACCTACCAATTGTCCCAAAACCTGAGTTACCAACTTTGCCAAAGCCTGAGCTACCAGTTGCCCCAAAGCCTGAATTACCGACTTTGCCAAAGCTTGAAATTCCAGTTGTTCCAAAACCCGAGCTTCCTGCTATGCCAAATCTTGAGACTCCAGCAAGGTCAAAACTCGAGTTTCCTCCCTTGAAAAAGCCAGAAATTCCAGCAGTGCCAAAAACTGAGGTTCCTCCAACTATGAAAAAGCCTGAAGTTCCAGTTGTGCCAAAGCCTGAGATCTCGGCTATGCCAAAGCCAGAAATCCCAGAACTACCAAAGCCAAAAGTCCCAAAGCTTCCAAAGCCTGAGATCCCTGCTATGCCAAAGCCAGAAATCCCAAAACTACCAAAGCCAAAAGTCCCAGAGCTCCCAAAGACAGAAGTCACAACTGTTCCAAAGCCTGAGATCTCAACTATGCCAAAGCCAGAAATCCCAGAATTATCAAAGTCGAAAGTCCCAGAGCTTCCAAAGCCAGAAGTCCCAACTGTGCCAAAGCCAGAAATTCCAGAACTACCAAAGCCAAAAGTCCCAGAGCTCCCAAAGCCAGAAGTCTCAGTTGTCCCAAAGCCTGAGATCCCGGCTATGCCAAAGCCAGAAATCCCAGAATTATCAAAGCCAAAAGTCCCGGAGCTTCTAAAGCCAGATGTCCCAGCTATGCCAAAGCTTGAAATCCCGGAACTACCTAAACCAACTTTTCCTTCACTTTCTCCACCACACAAATCCGCTACTCCTTGAGTAAATTATATGTTAATGTGTCTCCATCAATGTACCCAACTGATGTTTTGTGATTTCCATGAAGTTTGCGGCATGGGCCATGACATGGATATAGTATTGGATACTTTCTGGTAGGAGTAGAAATGTAATTCTTTCGATGCATTTGAATTGGATGTACCATGTTTGACGTATCATTATACTATATGAGTGTTTTATGTATTTTCTATACATTGTAATAAAGCTATGATCTAATTTACTTTGGTTTAGTTCCTATCATTGTCCATCTCTGTTTTTGCTTAATCGTTGTCTGTCCTCTCTTCCCCCCTCCGTTTTCCTTTCCTAATTTAGACTAACCAATTTCTTCCATCACATTTCAAGAGTATGTGCTAAAGTATGAATTAGCATTAATTTTAAGTGCCGGTTGAATAATTTATTTCAGTTTCACAAACACACCTCACGTTTTTGTGTATTCAGAACCAAACTAATGAGTTAACTATTGTTGCCCTTTCAATAGTTATAACATATGAACTAGCTAAAAATGCATAAGAAACAGAAGAAATTGTAAAATAAAGATGAATGTTTTTGTTTCGATTTCATTTCCACCCAAGTCCCAAGACAAAAAGAAAAAAAAACACTCCGTATATAAGAAATTGTGATGAAGGAGACTTTCCTTGTTTTCCATTTCATTCTTTGGTATTAATAAATATACTGCAAATCTCCTTGTTTCCGCTGTTGAAAAAACAAAAAAATGATAAATCTTTTAAGTGTGAACTTTGACCCCTCCAGGTGAATTTTGAATTCAGTAAACTACTGAACTTACATTTTCTCTTGGGTTAATAGTATTCAAAATTTATATATATACATAAAAAATAAAAATACACCTTATGGGTATGGTGTAAATTTTTTGTCGAGGTTATTCGGGTGAACACCATCTCGTGCCCTAAATTCGCCCACTCCCTACCAAAGGCTACTTCATTTCTAGCTTTGGTGTATTTGGCATTTTAATATAATAATAATAATAATAATAATAATAATAATAATAATAATAATAATAATAATAATAATACATCATAATTGCTTATTAACATCTATTATCCCATGATCTAAAGTGGTCGTTATAATTTCATTTAACAATTCTCCCATACTCTACCACTTTCTCCCCCACTACTTAAACACTAAATTATCCACCAACCCATGTTCATACATGGAGATGGTTTTCCAGAACACAATGGATACTTTCTCCTAGGACTAGAAATTGTAATTCGTTCGTAGTATTTGAATTGGATGTACCATGTTTAACGTATCATTATATTATATGAGTGTTTTATGTACTTTCTATATATGTACAGGGTAATAAAAGCTACTATGATCTATGTTAATTTGGTTTGGTTCCTATCATTGGAAATCACTGTTTTGGCTCAATCCCTATTTGTCCACCCTTTCCCTCTCCGTTTTACTTTCCTAATTTATGGTAACCACTTTCTTCCACACATTTCAGGAGTACGGCATAAAGCATGAATTAGCATACTTAAGCGCCATATACACCTCACATTTTAGCGTATTTCAGAACCAAACTGATGATTTAACTATTGTTGTTTTTTGTTTCGTTCATCCTAATAAGAACAATGGGGTAGGTTGATCTCAATAGAGAGGTTGTTGTTTACCCAAAAAAGTTATAGTTGAATTTGTAAGTGATTTTAAGATTACGTAGATTGATTTGTAATAGTTGATGATAATTAACTGGTAATAAATAATAAAATGAAATAAACAAGTAAGAAAAGTAGCCCGGAAGTGCAGTAAACTTGAATGAATCTTCTTAGCAAAATTAGTTTGGGCCTCAGCTAAATTGCTTCGGTTATGAGCAAAAAATGAGAGTCAGTGGCTATGTTCTTAATAAAATTGAGCATACAAGTATAAGTAATGAGAATTGGATGCCCTCCTAACATGAATGTTGGGCTCCTTTTATAGCTATGAATTACAAACGTTACAGATTTTAAATTCCCTCTCCACTTAAATGTCATCAATGCTAATTATGGCCATTGATGACGTCTTAATGACTAAAAATAACGGTTGTAATGGGTGAGTAATGATTGGCACCATGTCCGGTTCGATTACAAGTTGAGTGCCTTCGGATCTTCCTTTGGTGTCAACTGGCACGATCGTACCCGGACTCGCCTTAACTGCTTCCCCGTCTCGGTCACAAGTCGTACTCGAATCTAAATCTATCTATTTCCCCGAAACTCTCGCTCTAATTTTTTCACATACCATGCCGGATTTTACCGTATACAGTTGTGTTTGTTAACTGACTAATATTTTGGAATATATTAACTAGCCAAAAATGGATGAACAGAAGAAATTATAAAATAAAGATGAATGTTTTTTTGCTTGACTTGACCCCCAAAATAAAGTCTGTAAAAACTAGGAATTTTGGTGAATGAGACTTTCCTTTCTTCCGTATATTGATTGCTATAAATATATTGCAGATCCCTTTGTTTTTGCTTCTGAAAAAACAAAGTGTGTCATTTCTTGCAACTTCCTTTCTTTAGAGCCATTAATCGCCGCAATAAAATAAAGTTGCTTTGAGTAAAATGCAATGCCGCCATTATTTTCGTATAACTGATCACAAGCATTTTCTACCAAGTGCCAGCTAAATAGATATGATGATGACGTGTTTTGACTATTACCTGTTAGATATATTTATAATATCTATAGTTGAGCATTATAGCAACCATAAGACAAATTCAAGACACTATAATATTGGCAGGCAAATAGGTGAAAAGTTCAACTAACATATCCCTTGAAATCCTCCTTGTTGCATGCATGTAAAACTTATATAAAGCCATACAGAAAACCAACTGAATATCATAATTTCATTTGCTTTTAACACATTTTTCTCTAAGCTTCTTGGATCTGAGGAACAAAAATGGCAAAGCATTACAACCTAACCTCCCTCTGCCTGCTCACATTTATTTATTTTATGCATGACCACATGATAACTACTGCAACTGCACGTCGCCTTCTAGAGACGCCTCTCCCTGAAATTCCTAAACCAGAATTCACAAAAGCTCCAACCTTGCAAAAAGCCTGAAATTCCAAGTGTGCCAAAGCGCGAGCATCCATCTTGGACAAAGCCAGAGCTACATGCTGCCCCAAAGTTTGAGGTCCAAGAAGCGCCGAAGCCCGAGTTTCCAAATTGGCCAAAGCCCTAACTTCCATCTTGGCCAAAGCCTGATGTCCCAGCTGCGCCGAAGCCCGAGCTTCCATCTTGGCCAAAGCCTGAGGTCCCAGCAGCGCCGAAGCCCGAGCTTCCATCTTGGCCAAAGCCTGAGGTCCCAGCAGCGCCGAAGCCCGAGCTTCCATCATGGCCAAAGCCTGAGGTCCCATCTGCGCCGAAGCCCGAGCTTCCATCTTGGCCAAAGCTTGAGGTCCCAGCTGCGTTGATGCCCGAGCTTCCATCTTGGCCAAAGCCTGAGGCCCCATCTACGCCGAAGTCCGAACTTCCGTCTTGGCCAAAGCTTGAGGTCCCAGCTGCGCCGAAGCCCGAGCTTACATCTTGGTCAAAGCCTGAGATCCCTGCTGTGTCGAAGCCCGAGATTCTATCTTGGCCAAAGCCTGAGGTCCCATCTACGCCGAAGTCCGAACTTCCGTCTTGGCCAAAGCTTGAGGTCCCAGCTGCGCCGAAGCCCGAGCTTACATCTTGGTCAAAGCCTGAGATCCCTGCTGTGTCGAAGCCCGAGATTCTATCTTGGCCAAAGCCTGAGGTCCCAGCTGCGCCCGAAGCCCGAGATTCCATCTTGGCCAAAGCCTGAGGTCCCAGCTGTGTCGAAGCCCGAGAAACCTGCTTCTCCAAAGTCAGAGTTCCCAAGTTGGCCAAAGCCCGAGAAACCTGCCGCTCCAAAGCATGAATTTCCAAGTTGGCCTAAGCCCGAGAAGCCTGCCGCTCCAAAGCCTGAGTTTCCAAGTTGGCCAAAGCCCGAGAAGTCTGTTGCTCCAAAGCCCGAGTTTCCAAGTTGGCCAAAGCCCGAGCTTCCATCTTGGCCAAAATCTGAGGTTCCAGCTGCGCCGAAGCCCGAGATTCCATCTTGGCCAAAGCCTGAGGTCCCAACTGCACCAAAGCCCGAGAAACCTGCTGCTCCAAATCCCGAGTTTCCAAGTTGGCCAAAGCCCGAGCTTCCATCTTGGCCAAAACCTGAGGTTCCAGTTGCGGCGAAGCCTGAAATCCCAAGTGTGTCAAAGCCCTAGCTTCCAAATTGGCCAAAGCCATCGCTTTCTCCAACACCTAAACCCGCTACTCCTTGAGTAACTACGGTGTCGTTCGCGTGCCATGACAAACGTATTTTGTTGGCAGAATAATTCATTTGTAGTCTCGAATGTACCTTGTTCCACGAGTTGCATTAAGTCTTACATATATGTATTTCTTATATAGTGTATTCAAGCTATAATCAATGGGAGTTACTTTGATATATATAAGTTCCTGTCGTTAACAGTTTTAGATTTTGCTCTCTCGTTGTTATTCGTTGATTCTTTACCTCTCCGCTTTCGGTCATTGTTTTGCTCATTGATTATTCTCTCTCTCTATATATATATATAGACACACATACTAGAATATTTAAGCGTCAGTGTGATTGACTGCTCTGAAAATACACCTCCCACGTTTTGGTGTATATTACTCCTAGTTTACTAAAGAATTGATGACTCAGTTTTTCCTTTTTTTTTCGAGCACTTAATTAGGTTCATGTAATCATGTAATTAGGTTCATGTATCCATTTCGCGGATTAGTCTTAAAGAAGATGAAAATATCAACATACCATTATAGCATGAGTTGAGATTGTAAAGGCTGATGTATCTAATATAGATTTTTTTATACTGAAGGGATCATCCTGATGTAACAATAAATGATGTCAACATAGAAGAGATAATTTAGAAAACCTAATATAACTAATTAGTCAATCGAGTGATAAGTAATTGCAAATCTTCGAGTCTTAATATCGGATCTAGGTTAGAATAGTCATTGCCGATGAACCAGGTGGTTCTTGGTTTCTGCCATGGAATTGTCCCATGAGATATTTCCAAGTTTTTCCTCACCATTATTCATAAGTTCTTTTCCTGTATCAAAAGATAGTATATTTTTGTGATTCTTCTGGCACATATACGATCTTTAAGGTTTTTTGAGATATCTTCTTCGCGTTGCTAATGGCAACACCACTCAATTACCAACAAAATTAAACTTACATTTCAATTATAATAAAAAGGATAACTTTAAAAACAATTGCTTGAAACTTCATTTCAAGTACAAAGAATAGGGTAAAAGTAAAGATAATTGCTTGGACTTTCGTTAATATGTTTGTGCTAATTAGTACGAGATACACGTGCAACACACGTGTTCAAGAACTATATAAAGAGACACACATACTAGAATATTTAAGCGCTAGTGGGATTGACTGCTCTGAAATACACTTCACACGTTTTGGTGTATATTACTCCTAACTAACTAAAAAATTAATCGACCTTTTATGGATAAACTTTCATAGTTAACGGCCAATCTTTCAGTTATTTCAGAGAAAATAACCTCTTAATTAGTGGAACTACATGTCTGGTAGCTATCACTTATCAGACCAAGATCCTGTAGTTTAATTTATCAAAACTAAAATTATCAATCTATTGCTATTTCTTAAAACGAATTTTCAGGCATGTGATTTATGAGCAATCAGGGACATGTCTGGTATGAATCTACAAGGTTTCTTCGTTTATAAAAAAAGGTCACAGCGGCTAAAATTTAGATGCAAAACAAAATATTATTTACCTCAGCTTTTTAAAAACTATTTTGATCACTCTAGCCATGAATGGCTAAGAATTCCTATATAGATTAGTACATTTCATTTGGGGAAAAAGTTTAGTACATGTCATATTATAAAACCCATAATTCTATGTAGAGTAGGAAAGAACCAGCAATACGATCGACAATCATATTAACATTGTGCTATATCCTGTTTAAGTTTAATTTATGTTTTACTATATTTGAGTTGACTCTCTTTTGCCCAATATTGATTTAATTTGATACATAAAGAAAGGGAACAAAATATAAGAAAAGACGTAACTACGTTTTCATTTACCAATTTAGCGGTATACAAAACTTGTAGGGATGTTAATCATATTAACATTGTGCAAATGTCACATCCAAATTTGACCGAGTCTTTATATATACTAGTATTCATATCCGTGCGTGCGTGCGTATTAGTATTATTTAGGTGATCAAAACTTGAGTTTGTTATAGTTATAAACCACGATTATTTACTACAAACGTAATTAAAGATAATTGATAACGAAAGCAAATGTTACTATTAATATGAAAAGTAAGGGTAGTAGACAAGATAGATGCAAGAATTTAACAATTAGCTCAGATTCGTTTTATCATTCTCTTCTAAACTTTATTGAGTCTTTCGAATTCAATAAGTAATTAGTTTACTCAAGAATTTAATAAACATCTTCCGATTATTTATTCAGATTCCACAAATTAAACTAATGCAAGCCCCGAAAATGTTAAAAAATAATGGATAGAAATAGATCTTCGGATGACTTCTCACGAAGACCGTCAACTAATAATCCAAGACAAATTATTGAAGAGTCTCTTCCGATTACTCAACAGAATTATTCAATCAAGGGCTAAGTCAGATTTATATTACGATAATTCACAAAACACTTCTTCTTGCGATTAAAGCATCCATGAATATCTCAACAATCAAATAAAACTATTATCCATGAGTTCAAGACTAATGAAAAGTCATGTGAATGCAAGAAAACGTTAACGGTTTAGTCTAAAGGAAACGTCTCTCGAATATTTTTCTCTCTTATTCAACCAGTAATTCAACAAGTTCTTTCGATTTCTTAGAAGAATCACCAATTAAAATCAAACAAAATAATGCAACGATATTCATTAAACTATTCCTCTTTCGATTAAATAAATAGTAAATAACTTTGCAATTCAATTCAAAACTCCATTAACGAATTCAAGCAATAAAACAAGAATCGAATCTAAAAATGTCAATCAATACATCATGTCTTGTCAAAATCCTATAAGAAAACTACTCCATAATAGAATAAAAGAACATAGAAGAAATAGAATTAGAAAATATTACAACCGAATATTGACTCAAACTTTTGTATTGAATTGAATCGTGATGGAAAGCAATGAATTCGACCGTCAAATCCTCTTCTACATCCTCCAATGTTCCCTAGGTCAAAAGTCCCTAAAAACGTCATTAGGAACTATTTATAAGTGTCCCAAAATTAATCCCGGACAAAAATATCCTTTATGAGGCGAAGTGAGATTGCACATGCCAAAAAATTATTTGCCACGCCGTGACCCATGTCCTGGTACACGACGTGGCAATGGGAAAATATGTTGCCTTTTGCTTTCTCCACCTGAAGCTAAAATGGCTTAAAGCAATCCTTAGCCACTGCCTAGCATATGACGTGCTAGTGGCCAACTTAAAAGGAAGTGGTTGATTTGTTGGCTGTAAGATATTTGTTTTGCCAGCCACCTCGTGTGCCAGTTGTTCCTAACGCCGATAAGCCATTTCCTGGCCTTGAGCGTTTTTAATTTATTTTTTATATGTGTATTCCATCCTCAAATTTGGAACTTGATCTCAATTGATTTATTGGACTTCTACTCAAATTTTAAAGTGCCAAAATATCTATTTTTACTTCAAAATTGCTCAAAAAGCTCGGAAACATGTCCTACACGCAAAACACATGTAATAAGTATAAAATATTAATATTCAAGCTCAAACACAATTAAAATGTAATAAATAAAAGGCGAAATATAGCTAAAATTTCGTATTTCTAGCCTATCATCAACACCCCACACTTAAACTATTGCTCGTCTTCAAGCAATCAAACTACACTCCATGAATGAACAACTTTTTCAAACGACTCTTCTTAACTTGTCATGCCAAGAATATTTAAAACAAATATAGCACCTCCTCCGTAATCATCTAACCTCAAGACTCAACTCAAAATCACCAATATATTTTGCTCATTTTCTCCGTCAGAGAAGTCAAGAAATATTCTTATCATTCGCAATTATGTGCCCCTCACACAAATAATAGAGAATAGTCCCGCACACATATAATTCAAGAACAATCAGGGACTCAAGATAGAAATAATTTACACTCTCTCTCAGAAACAAAGTTCATGTGCCACAAAAGATGTATCATAAGCTTGCCCTTGGTGTAATACTTTACTAATTTAAGCCCATTCAGACTAAGATCAAGTAGGACTTAATTTGGTTGTAATGTAAGTTGGGGGACGGGTAGAATACATATGGATAATAATGACTACACCCTCTAGCACTTTAATACATACAATTTCACAATTCAAACCCTACACTTATATAGAACAAACTTTCCCGACCTTTATTAGCAACAAGTTTCCCTTTTCTTTAAGTACAAACAATGCAAGAATCACCACTAGCAAGGAATACACTTTTTTTCTTTTTTTTCTTGCAAGAACACATTTTTCCTTCTCTTTTTGTAGTCCTTACTAGCGGATCTCTAATTTCTTTTTAACGGTTACCTTTTTCCATTTTTTCAAAGTTTCACTCAAAAATCAAACCAAACCTCCATTAACTTTTAAAAATCTTTTAATAACATCAAATGTTCACAAGAAGTTAAAGGTTCAAAAATATAGGAAAATTGAACCAAAAGGGTTAGGCTTGTAGTGTGGTTGTCAAAGAAATGGAATTACGGGCTTAACAGGGCTTACTATGATATATGCAATTAGGTGGGTAAAAAAGCATATTTGGCTCAACAAAGAAACGTCTATATCACTTCCTAGACTGATTAAGACTTCCATTTCTCTTTGCACACACTATGGGCAAGTTCTAGACATTAGTTGATATCGTTACCTGTTGCCACGGTTTTTTTTTCTGTTCCATTTTTTATTTCATAATAATATGCCTCAAAATTACGTCATGCCAAATTCATTTATGTTTCAGATGTTGCTCTCATAATCACTGTTTTAAAAGGCGTGAGGCGTAAGGCGAGGCGTTTTTCATATGTCTCGACGAGGCGTAAGCCTCGAGGCACTGGACGTAAGCCTCGAGGCACTGGACGTAAGCCTCATGAGTATTTATTTTTTAGTATTTTATAAATTAATAAACTAAATATATAAAAAAATGTATATAGCAATTATTCACATGCTAACATGTGCATGAATCATTTATAAGTCTTGAAAAAGTGAATGGCGTAAAGATGCATTACACCAATAACATGACTATGATGAAACATAATTAGATTTGTAAAAATGGTACTCTGTCATAATAATTCAATGATAAAAATGACAATAACATAAAGTTATTTTT
Organism: Anisodus acutangulus; assembly: GCA_029783415.1. Taxonomy (NCBI): domain Eukaryota; kingdom Viridiplantae; phylum Streptophyta; class Magnoliopsida; order Solanales; family Solanaceae; genus Anisodus; species Anisodus acutangulus. The sequence goes on along the minus strand of CM056510.1, from coordinate 37,622,813 downwards.
TTTAAAACCTAAAACTAGATAACAAACTAATACTCATTATAATACAAATAGCCAAAATAGAGTCTTCAAAATATTATCTAAACTAGAGTGATACCAAAAGAAATTTTAAAACTAAAAACTATCTTAAAAAAGAAAATTGAAGAAAATAAAGCATAAAGAAGGAAAATGCAAGTATGGAAGTATAGTAAGAATTGGAAGACAAAACTATTTGCTTTGTAGTTTGCACTTTCCATACAAAGGTTTAAAGTGTATTTGTTACTTTGTAAACAATAAAGAGACAAATTATGAAATTAAGATAAACAATTAGAATTTTTTTTGATTTTTTGAGAATTTTTAGTTTGAGAATTTACTATTAGTTAACTTTTGAATATTTAACTTTTAAAAAAAGATTTATTAAGTAATTTTGCTCAAATTTTAAAAAGTTCTCGGGGCTTACGCCCAAATGAACGCCCAGAATATTGGGGCTTACACCCCACGATACTTACGCTCCACCAGTACGCCTCGGGATGTTTTTGGTACGCACTACAAGAAAGTATAAAATTGACAACAAAACTTTTATTGTTGCTAAAAAATGTAAATGGCAACAAAAATTTAATATATTCTTGCTAAAAACGTAAATGACAACAAAAAAAAATAACTTCTTGTTGCGAAAACTTTTTGCATCTGAGGTTATTGCAACGGCATGTAACAATTTTTATTGTTGCGAAAATTACTTTTGGTAACAACATCCAACATATAGCAATAAAAAAATATTATTGACAAATATCATTCTTCTTATAGTGACACCTCACCCGAGGCTTGCTCAGAAAATCTCTTTTAAAACCTGCTCATAATCAAGAACTTTTCTTTTAATAATGAGCATTATACTCCTTAAACTTCAAAGGTGCTATGATCAATGAAAGTCTGATCTTTCTTGAAAACTCAATTGGGTCATTCAAGAATGTAGTGAAGCATTGGCGGATTCAGAATTTTCACTTAGGGTGTTTGAAAAAATGACAAAAGCTAAATATAAAAAAAAAAGTTGTCCCTAAAAATCAAACTTAGGATGTTAGAGACAATTTTGAACACCTGAACCACTTGAGCTAATTTTTGTATTTGTTTAGTGTGTTCAAAATTTAATATATGAACATAAACACATAAAAACTATCCTCTGTGATTTTTTTGCGAGGGTAAACACCCTCACCTCCATGTAAATCCGCCCTTGTAGTGAAGTTGAATGTGCAGCCTTTAAACTGGGATTTTCAACTTGGAATACCAAAATTCAAGTAAGGTTCTCTGTCAAACTCAGTTTTTTTTAAGTTAGGTTAGCTCATTTGGCTTTTTAATTTTTCTGCATTGACTCCATGATGCAACTTGTCGTTTATTTTTCATTAAAAGAAATCATGCCTTTTCTTAATTCAGATAGCATGTTCTTGGGCATCACCTGGTATTTTGGTAGCATCTTTGATACAGTTTATACTTGGTTTCGTTGGAATCTTGCTTAACCTCTGAAAAAGTCTAAGTACAGTACAAATATCTACAGATAGGATTGAAACTAATTAAGAACAACTCGAGCTGAATTAGTTTACACTTTGTTGAGTGTGTGCAAACATAGTCCCACATGCTCTTAACGGTGTGAGGTCTTTTGGTGAAAAACGTGTGTTATTGGCGTAATGTGCACGATATCATATTGTTGAGTTGTTTTAGCCCAATACACTTTACATTTGATGATAGTTCTAAATAACTGCAGTTGGCCATAGAGAATGTAAATTAGAAGTCATTGCAGTGGATGTTATTTGCACGTTTAGAAAGACAATACGCAAAAGATGACCTATGATGTAATTTCTGGGAATGAATTATAAGACTGAGTAGTGTTAAAAGTCATCATCAACTTAATATCCAAGACAATGGATAATCAATCTAGAATGTTCAAGTAGTTCTAGAGAGTTGAAAGAACTTTAGAATGAAAGTTCTAGAGTGGAGTCTATAAAGAATAACTCTAGAAATAAATAGAAGAGTGATTCTAGAAAAAAATAGTGAGAAATATTCTAGAATAGAATAGTAATTAAGTATCCTAACTAGATTCTTCCATCACCACCTATAAATAGAGGTGATCGATTTGAGTTGTAAGTCAAGTGAATAAAAAGTTCTCAAGAAGTGAGAGCAAGTAAGTTGTACTCAAGTAAGAAATGAATACTCAAGTTATAGTGTTCAAGTCTTGGTGTAATTACTTTTACAATAATAAAGTAATTATATTTTTCACGTGTTGTGTTGTCCAACAAGTGGTATCAGAGTCAGGTCGGTTGATAACAAAGAGTCGGTTGTTGAGTTTCTTAGACTGGGCGTGTGTGAGCTTGTTGTCGAAATCAAGCTTTCTTGGTAAAAAAAATAAAATTTTAGCCAAGACACGATGGGTGACCTTCAAGTGATCGGTGGAATCAAGAAACTTAACAATCAAAATTACAACACGTAGTTGATGCATATGGAGGCATATCTCCAAGGCCAAGACTTGTGGGAGATCGTTGGTGGCAATGAGGTCACACAACCAGAAGACGCAGCCGCTCTGAAGAAATGGAAGATTAGAGCTGGCAAAGCCATTTTTGCGATTCGGACCACAATAGAAGATGAAATGTTGGAGCACATCAGGCCGGCTAAGACACCGAAGGAAGCGTGGGATACTTTCGCAACATTGTTCATCAATAAGAATGATACGAGACTGCGTCTTCTGGAGAACGAGTTTTTCTCTATCAGACAACGCGACATGATGATCAACCAATACTTTACCAAGGTAAAATCTCTTTGTCTCGAAATTTCTGCATTAGACTCTGCTGCTTGCATGTCAGACGCTAGAATTAGAAGAATTATTATTCATGGATTAAGGCCATAATATAGAAAACTTGCTAATTGACCAAGAAGCGTTGGCTAAGCAAATATTTGGAGTCTCATTAAAGAGTGACGAAGAAGTAGTGTATAGCGATGATAAGAAAGGTCGATCCCGACCAAATGCTAGTAGAAATTCTAGAAAATATGATGACAAGGATAATCATCATGGAAGCTCCCAAACAGGGGGAGCTCAAAAAAAAAGACAATCGGGGTGGCCAGTCAAAGAATAACAATAAGTTTGATGGAAAATGATATAACTGTGGGAAGAAGGGTCACATGGCTAAAAGTTAATGGTTCAAGAAGAACACTGCAGAAAGCAATGCAGCCATGTCAAATGCAAGAAAGACAAGCGATAAAGAGTGGGACGCTGAAGCATCTTTTGCTGTGAAGGAAGAAGAATTAGCTCTGGCAGTTACCGTTCCTGGAACGATCGACTACAACAGTGATTGGATAGTCAACTCTGGCTGCTCAAATCATATGACATGAGATAAAGAGAAGCTACCGAACATGACCAAGTACAAAGGTGGTCGTGTGGTGGTGACAGCCAACAAGTGAAGACTATCGGTCGCTCACGTCGGAAAAACAACAATCATGCCGAGATTCAGTCTGAAAGAGGTTTCACTCCATGATGTCTACCATGTACCTGGGATGAAGAAAAACTTACTATCAGTGGCGCAACTTACGACATCAGGCCACCATATCGTATTCGGGCCTTAAGATGTCAAGATCTATCAAGATCTTGCAATCTCTGGAACACCGATGATGAGAGGACGACGCTTAGAGTCTGTCTATGTAGAGTTAGCAGAGTCAGCTTATGTAAACAAGACTCGAAAAAATGAAACAACTGATTTGTGGCATGCAAGACTTGGACATGTAAGTTATCACAAACTCAAAGTGATGATGAAGAAATCTATGTTGAAGGGCCTTCCTCAACTCGAGGTCAGGACAGAGACCGTTTATGCAGGCTGCCAATACGGTAAGACGCATCAGTTACCATATGAAGACTCAAAGTTCAAAGCCAAAGCACCATTGGAGCTGGTCCATTCTGACGTATTCGGGCGAGTCAAGCAATCATCAATCAGCGGCATGCAATACATGGTTACGTTCAGTGACGACTTCTTACGGTACGTATGGGTTTTCTTTCTAAAAGAAAAATCCAAAACTTTTTTCAAAATTTAAAGAGCTCAAGGAAATAGCGGAAGGAGAACTCGGCAAGAAAACTCAATGCCTCCGAACAGACAACGGTGGTGAATATACATCAGATGAGTTCTCTTATTACCTACTAGAATGCCGCATACGCCATCAATTCACGTGTGCAAATACGCCACAATAGAATGGAGTAGCTGAGAGGAAGAATCGGCACCTTACAGAGATATGTCGAAGCATGCTACATTCGAAGAATGTTCCAATGAGTGTGTTCTGGCTGATTCCACAGTATCTCCTTCTTGGGGCAGTAGACGGGATGTTTGGAAAGAGCTTGGAAAATTACTACAATAGTTACTTTGAGCCCATATCTGCGTCGTACATGCTCACTGCCGTCAATTTGATGCACGGGTTAGGATGTATAAGCAACATTTTGTTAGTGTACGTAGTGGGTAAGGTTAGTCAGAGGGGAAATAAACTAAGTTGGTTTCAGGATACCCTGAATGAGAGTCGAGTTGATAAGTATTACTGGACTCTGTCCTGGCTATTAGCTATTGCATTTGTTTTGTCTGTTGTCAGTAGTCTGTGGTATGGTGTCAGGAGATTAACGGAAGGAGAACGAACAGTTCAGGTGGATCGAATTGTTGACGTGATTAGGGGTGAAGCAATTTATTCGATGACAATGACATATACAATAGGAAACAGGCGCAGAGCCATCAGTGACATGTTTCCTCCTTTTGGGCTCTGATGATATGTTCGTAGGGGATGATGGTGGCGGTGACACATTACTGATTTTGTAATCTTCTTCATCCTTCGTAAGGTTTAACAAAGAGTTGATTGAAATTTCTTGTATTTCATAACTCTTTTTGTAAGCATGTTCCTCTCCGTAGACTTAAACTTTTAGCAATATAATTTTGAAATGATCCAGTATTTGAAAGCCGTGGAAACACGTACTGCAAGGATTTGTATTCCATCGACCCATTAATCATGTTATTTCCTTTTATCCAAACTAACGTGCGAGAGACACTTGATACTCAGAAAGGAACTCTACGCATTTGTTTGAATTTGTTGTCCAACTTTATGTCTAATTGGGACCCGAACTTCAGAATCACTAGATGTTGTCCTTCTTGACCCTCATTCTATTCTTTTTGGCGCTGGGGTTTCATTCAGTAGCCAGCTCTTTCATTGCTTTTAAATTGAAGAAAGATAGGCATTACATCTAGGTAACATCTGATTGTCTTTCTTTCAATGATTTATTAAGTGGTTTAAATTTAAGTTGCTTTCCAGCACCACAAGGATTATGACTTTTCTTCATCTTTTATGCTTCACTTCTCTCAAATTAGGTGTTTATTAATTGGTATCTTGAGAAGAAAGTGTTTCTTTCTGTCATTTGGCTGTGGTACTTTGCCATAAATTCACTCATCTTTGCCCCGAGGGCTTTGTTATAGTTGTAAAGCGTATGATGTGTAAGTTAGATGCACGTTGTGAGTTCGAATGGCATGTCGCGATTGTTTTTTTCTAAAAGAACATTAAAGCAACTGGCTAGCGTTATATACCCAAGTGTCAGCTTATTATGATCACCTCTCTTTTAACATTTGTAAGTCCTGTCAATATTCTCGAGTCATAGAGCCATTAGGTAGAGACTAAAATGAAGATTTGCAGTACGAGTATAATGTAAATCCAGGACTTTTCTCTTTATAAAGAAATGAAAACAGCTAAATAAAGTGTCCTTATCAGGTTGCCAGCAAAACAGATATGTTAAATGACAGGTTCTAACTATTATGTAATTAGGTAATCCAAATAAGACTTTTAGAGGTGCCAGACAGAAGCCAAGTGGATGAGTAGTTCAACTACTCAGGTCCTTACGTAACAAACAAAATCTTGATGCTGTTGTTGCATGCATTTAGAACCTATATATATATATAGCAATAGACTTAAAGCCAACAGCTCATCCGAGTTTCACTGATTCTATACACATTTTACTCTAAGCTTCTTAGATCTGTAGAAAAATGGCTCAACATTACCAGCTATCCTTCCTCTTACTGCTCACATTTATCTACTTTATGCATGACCACATAACTACTGCAACTGCACGTCACCTTCTAGAGACGCCTCTCCCTGAGATTCCTAAATCAGAATTCCCCAAAGTGTCAACCTTGCCAAAGCCTGAAATCCCAACTGTGCCGAAGCCTGACTTTCCAACCTTACCAAAGTCTGAGCTACCAATTATCCCGAAACCTGAGCTACCAACTTTGCCAAAGCCTAAGATGCCAGTTGTACCAAAGCCGGAAATCCCAACAGTGCCAAAACCCGAGCTTCCTGCTATGCCAAAGCCTGAGATTCCAACAATGCCAAAACCCGAGTTTCCTTCCTCGAAGAAGCCAATGATCCCAACAGCACCAAAGACTGAAGTTCCTCCAGCTATGAAAAAACCTGAGATCCCAACTATGCCAAAGCTTGAATTACCAACTTTGTCAAAACCTGAGATCCCAGCTATGCCAAAACCCGAGATTCCTGTTATTCCCAAGCCAGAAGTTCCAGCTAAGCCAAAGATTGAGGTTCCTTTAGTTATGAAAAAGCCCGAGGTACCAAATGTGCCAAAGAATGAGATTCCAAGTGTGCCAAAGCCAGAAGTTCCAGCTATGCCAAAGCATGAAATACCAACTACCCCAAAGCATGAGATCCCAGCTATGCCAAAGCCTGAAATTCCAGAACTACCAAAGCCAAAAGTCCTAGAGCTTCCAAAATCAGAAGTCCCAGCTATGCCAAAGCCTGAAATTCCAGAACTACCAAAGCCAAAAGTCCCAGAGTTGCCAAAGCCAGAAGTACCAGATCTTCCAAAGCTAAAAGTCCCAATTATGCCAAAGCCTGAAGTCCCAGAACTACCAAAGCCAAAAGTCCCAGAGCTTCCAAAACCAGAAGTCCCAGCTATGCCGAAGCCTGAAATCTCAGAGCTTCCAAAGCTAAAAATCCCAACAATGCCAAGGCCTGAAATTCCGGAACTGCCTAAACCAACTCTTCCTTCACTTTCTCCACCATACAAATCCGCTACTCCTTGAGTAAAATATATGCTACTGTCACTCTATTAGAAAGTATCCAACTGATGTTTTGAGATTTCCATCTCAGTCTGTGAAGTTTGCTGCATGGGTCATGATATGGAAATATTTTGGCATACATATTGAACACTTTCTGCTAGGACTATAATATAATTCATTTGTAGGGTTTGATCTCAAATGTTCCTTGTTTCACTATTCATTACGAATCTATGAGTCATATATTTATGTACTTCTTATATATATTATATATATTCACTATCATATATGATCTACTAAAGCTTTAAGATGTGATTTTCCGGAGTTGCTTTGATATATATAATTTCAGTCGTTAGCCGCTTCTGGTTTTGCTCAGTCATTGTTCGTTGTTCGTTGATTCTTTACCTCTCCATTTTTCTGTGAAATATTACCACTATCTTTCATCTCATATATAAAGTATTATGGAAAGGATAAATAATATATTTTCATCTCATATATAAAGTACTATGGAAAGGATAAATTATATATTTAGTAGATAACTATGTTCAGATGTTCTTTCTGCAATTCCTGGAGAATTATTGGCTAACTATATTTTTAATTATTACAATAAGTTATTAAGCAATTTATCTAAAGTCCACAATTTCCATGTAGAGTACGAAAAAGTGTTAGAATAATTATGGGTCAATCCCATAATTATCTTTAATCACCAATAATCATCGATATGATGAATATTGTAATATCTTTAATTTAGGATTGTAATCACATTAATTAGTATAATTGTAAATTAGTATCTTATATTTTAGGTTAATTAGATAAGTCTTCCTTAAGACTAACATTATACCTTTGTATATATATTCTACCATTGGAATGAAATCATTCAAGGAATCAATTTCCCTCGTGGTATCGAGAGCCAAAAATATTTTGCCCTAAAACTTTTCCCTCTTATTCTTAGCTGATTTTTTTTCCTTCTTTGTGGTTTGTCACCCACTTAAACAATAAGGTTTTCTAAAAACCCTCATACAAAACCATTTCAAACATAAAACTTTTAGTTTCGGCCACAATTATCTAACCCCTACACATAATCCCTAATTCTAAATATCTAACCCGCCTCCGTCGGCTATACCCTAATAACATCATATTTTCTTTTCTCTTCTACTACCAACCCTAGCCGACCCATTAGGGTTTTCTCCACCAATTTCCACCAATCACAAAATACTCTTTCTTCTTCTCTTCTCCGTGTTTTGTTTCTTTTTTCTCTTCGTGGAAAAGAATGGCCGAAAAAACAAAATTTTCATTTTGCTCTTGCCGTAAACAACGTCAAGAACTTTATTTCAATAACACCTGAAATGGAAAAAGGGCAACACACCTCTTGGCGGAATTATTCAAAATTCACTGTCGCGCTTATGAGGTGATAGACCATATCATCCCTTCTCAGTCATCGTTGGACACCACTACGGTGGACAAAAAGCTATGGTCCCGTTTAGATGTTATAGTCCTTTAATGGATTTATGGCACTATATCAAACGATCTTTTGCATACCATATTAGAGCCGAACTCTACGGCTCAACAGGCGTGGGAACGTTTACAAAACATATTTCAAGATAACAAACTTTCTAGGGCGGTATATCTTGAACACCAATTTACTAATGTTAAATTGGATGATTTCTCCAACGTTTTCGCCTATTGTCAGGAATTGAAGGTGCTTGCAGACCAACTATCCAACGTTGGTTCACCTGTTACAAATCAAAGACTGGTCCTTCAATTAATTGTCGGATTGAATGAACAATATGATGGAGTCGCTACATTTATTCAACAGAGCAATCAATTGCCTCCATTCTACGAGGCTCGGTCGAGGTTGATTCTTGAAGAAACAAGGAAATAAAAACGGGCATCCTCCGGAGCAATCAACGCCGGAACCACCCTCGTCTCCACCAATTCTTTTTCCATATATTTTCAACAACAAAATTCCGGTTCGGATAGCGGCGGAAACAGAAACAATAATGGCCAAAGACGCGGCTCAAATCGTAATAATAACAAAGGAAAAATGGTGGAAAGGCAGGAAGCCGGCCGGTGATAACAATCGGTCAAGGCGGTGGTGGCTCAACGGTGACGATCCAACGCCCAACCCATCTGAATCGATGGTGGCAGTACCCACCATGGGCATGGCCCCACAGTGGGTTGCCCCGCAATTCCCATTCCTGAATTCAAATTGGGCCAGGCCTTCTTCTTCAAATCGTCGATTCGTAATTCTCGAATCTCGTCCACAACATGTATTCGCAGCCCAAGCACCATCCTCTGTTGGCTATGCTCACACGGATATCGAACAAGTCATGAACAACATGAATCTGAATATTTCAAATGAGTCGTGGTATATGGACACAGGAGCTACGTCTCACATGACGGCGTCTCAAGGTTATCTCTCATCTTATTTTAATATGAGCAGTAATAAAAATATTGTTGTCGGCAGTAGGCAGGAAATTTCAATCTGTGGTATTTGTCATGTAAATCTACCCTCTCCACACCCACCATTACAGTTGAAAAACGTCTTATATTCCCCAAAACTGATTAAAATTTTGATATATGTACGACGTTGTTCAACTGACAACAATGTTTCTGTGACTTTTGATCAATTTGGTTTTTCTGTGAAGGATTTTCATACGGGGATACCACTAATAAGATGCAATAGCATGGGGTATTTGTATCCCCTCATGACTTTTTCCAATAATCGCATGACCAACCCATTTGCTTTTGCAGTCATTTCTCCTACTTTGTGGGATAACCAGTTGGGACACCCAGGAGCACCAGTTTTTGATAATCTTAGGAAGAAGAAATTTATTTCTTGTAACAAACTTTTGGACTCTTCTGTTTGCCAAATTTGCGTGTTTGGTAAACATGTTAAACTTCCTTTTGCATCTTCTACTTCCAGTACTCTTATGTCATTTGATCTGTTGCATTGTGATTTGTGGACATCACCAGTTTTGAGTTCTGCAGGTCATAAATATTATTTTCTTATTTTAGATGATTATTCAAATTTTCTGTGGACATTTCCATTGGGGAATAAATTGCAAACCTAACCATTTTAAAACAATTTAGTGTTTTTATCAAAACTCGTTTTGAAAAAATCCATTAAATATTTTCAATGTGACAATGGAGGAAATTCATAAATGCCCAATTTAATAATTTTTGTCACCGAAATGGGATGTCTTTGCATGTTTCATGTCCACATACATCTCCACAAAATGGGAAAGCTGAAAGAAAGATTCGAACAATTAACAATATAATTCGCACTCTCCTTGTACATTCATCCACACCACCAAATTTTTGGTACCATGCACTTCAAATAGAACATATATTTTAAATATTATTCCTAGTAAACTACTCTCCAATGTGTCACCCACACAAATGGTGTACCACCGTCTCCCATCATTTACACATTTATGAGTTTTTGGGTGTTTGTGTTATCCTTTGTATCCATCCACCATAATTAACAAACTTCAGGTCCGTTCCACTCCTTCTGTGTTTTTGGGATACCCACAAAATCATAGGGGATAAAAGTGCTATGATATGTCAAATGGAAAAATTATTATTTCTCGTCATGTTATCTTTGATGAATCTACATTCCCATTTGCAAAATCTCAAATGGCATCCTCACCTTCATATGATTTTTTGGACGATGAAATACATCCAATTTTGAGGTATCATCTAAGCACTCAAAACAATGTTGTGGGACCATCCCAAAACCCACGGCCTCACGACCTGATCCAACCACAAAATGTGAATGGGTTGGTCCAAGGAGCAGAGGCCACTGTCTCTCTTCCCTCGATTTCGACCCAATCCATATTTGGTAGCGGGAAGACCCAACAAAGGGAAACCTCTACACCCCTATCTGTGATACAACCCGATACCACTAGCCGGGTTACACATGTCTAAGTCCGTAGACAAATCGAGCCCATTGCCCAGGCCTAAAATCGGTCAACCACCCAAGTATCTAGCATACCCGACAGCCCAACTGTCCAACCTCGGACTATTGAAACTCGTGCAATGCACGGAATTTTTTTACCTAAGCGTCATTTTAACCTAACCACTTCCGTCCAACCATCACCAATACCAAAAAATCCCAAAGTTGCCTTATCTGATCCGAATTGGAAAGATGTCATGTTAGACGAAATTGATGCTCTTATTAAAAATAAGACGTAGGAATTATTACCACGTCCATCTAATTTGAACATAATTCAGTCTATGTGGGTTTTTTGTCATAAAAAGAATTCTGATGGTTCTTTTGCAAGATACAAAGCTCGGCTTATTGGTGATGGCAGGTCTCAGTAGGTTGGAGTGCATTATGGTGAAACATTCAGTCCGGTAGTTAAGACAACAACTATCAGGACTGTTCTCAGCCTGGCACTTTCAAAATCTTGGTCCATTCATCAGTTGGTTGTCAAAACGCATTCTTACATGGCCACTTATAGGAAACATTGTACATGCATCAGCCTTTGGATTTCCGAGATTATGCCCGTCTGGATCATATTTGCCTATTGAAGAAATCCTTATATGGTTTGAAATAGGCTTATCGGGCATGGTATAACAGGTTTGCATGATTTGTTTTCAAATTGGGTTTCTCTCACAGCAAGTCCGATCAGTCATTCTTCATTTATAGGAAGGGAGCTGACATGGCATATATACTTCTGTATGTTGATGACATTATTCTCACGGCATCATCGATTTCATTTCGTCAGTCTATTATATCTCTTCTTGCGGTCGAATTTGCAATGAAGGACTTGGGTCCGTTAAATTATTTCATTGGAATTGTTGTAGCTCAATATGCAGGTGGTTTGTTTCTCAGTCAAAAGAAATTTGTCGAAGAGATAATTTACAAAGCCGGGATGTATTCCTACAAACCATCATATACTCTGGTTGACACAAATGCGAAATTGAGTAACTCTGCAGGTACTCCATACAACGATCCTACACACTACCACAGCCTAGCAGGGGCCTTACAGTATCTGATTTTTACAAGACCCGATATTTTCTATGCGGTCCAGCAAGTTTATTTACACATGCATGATCTGAAGGAAGAACATATGGAAGCCCTTAAGTGAATTCTACGGTATGTTAAAGGTACTCTTCATTTTGGATTACATATGTATAAGTCCTCCATCTCGAGTCTCTCCTCCTATACATATGCGGATTGGGGTGGCTGCCCGGACACACGGCGTTCCACCTCCGGTTATTGCGTGTTCTTGGGGGACAATCTTATTTCATGGTCGTCAAAATGACAATACACACTGTCTCGGTCAAGTGTTGAGGCAGAATACCGAGGGGTAGCCAATGTAGTTGCTGAATCATGTTGGCTTCGTAATCTTCTGTTAGAGTTACATTGTCCAATTGAAAAAGCAATCGTGGTCTATTGTGATAATGTGAGTGCGATATACTTATCCGGAAATCATGTTCAGCATCCACGCACAAAACACATTGAAATGGATATCTTATTTGTCCGAGAAAAGGTTGCACGTGGACAAGTCCGTGTTCTCCATGTACCGTCCCGTTATCAGATTGCAGACATATTCACAAAAGGTCTTCCGCGCGTACTCTTTGATGATTTCAGGGACAGTCTCAGCATACGAGAACCTCCCGCTAAGACTGCGGGGGATTGTTAGAATAATTATGGGACAATCCCATAATTATCTCTAATCACCAATAATCATGGATGTGATGAATATTGTAATCACATTAATTAGATTGATGGTAAATTAATATCTTATATTTTAGGTTAATTAGATAAGTCTTCCTTAAGATTAACATTATACAATTGTATATATATTATACCATTGGAATGAAATCAATGAAGGAATGAATTTCCCTCAAAAAGCAGCAGCCCCAATAATACGAACATTGTGCTATATATGCAAAGTTTTACCAGACCTGACATGTCTCCTTTTGCTCAATTCTGGTTTAATATGATTCATTAAGATTTTGAACGAAATGTAAGAAAGGACGTAATTACATTGTGATTTGCAAATTTAGAGGTATCCATTAATTAAAATTTGTAATATGTGATGAATAAGGTAGGTAGTTTTGAAATCACTCTGCTTCTTAATAGTTTTATTAGCAAGTAATCCACCATCAGTTTTCTAGCTGGATAAAAAAATTAAACTAACGCCTTTTTTGTTTGGCACTCGTAAAATCTGGCAAATTTTTCTTTCTTTGTAAAACTATCAGTGAAGAGGATGAAAAATTAAAAGCTTTTTAAACATATATTCAATGCATAATATAAAAAGATTATTTAAAATGGAGGTATATTCTAGAATATATTATTAAATATGTTTGAAAATATTATTACACCATCATATATGCTTGTAAACTATTTTCCAGCCTTTTACTTTATTAACAAGATTTTTCAATTTGTTCTATAGTCAGGTCCATAATATAGATTAAAAAGGAGAAAAAGATACCATAATATAAAAAGGTACAAAACAACAAAGGTTAATCATTTAAAGGATAAAATAGATATTTGGTCAGTTGAGCAACTTTCTAAGTGCTATAAGCTGACTTTTCTGTTATAAATTTTAAAATAAAAATATAATTTTACTAGATAAATTCATATAATTAAGTGACTATTTGAATAATAAATATTTATTTAGCATATACACTAAAAATAATTGTTTGAATACTTCCAAAGAGATAACCTCTTACACAGCTGTAGTGTCAATGTGTCATAGATAATCTGACACTGGCTGTAAGACCAATCTTTATAGTTGAGAATTGAGATTAGAAAAATATAGGATTAAGTTAATTGACAAGTCTTCTTATCATACAAAATAGGAAAGTCGTACAAATAAGTACGACTACGAGTGTAAGCACTATTTGTCCACCAAAAGCATATGCCATTTTTAGAAATTCTACTACGTATTGATTAAAATGAATTTATATTCATATAATACTCCTTTGCATTTTTATCTCAAAATAAAGTGTCAAGCACGTCAATTGATCAATCAATATTATTCTCCATGAGGACATAGCTTTATTGCGAGCCAAAAATCTAATTTATACGCCTCCTTTCTTTATTTAAGGAGATTCTATCCGATCTTCCCTCATTTTTTTTATCGAACATAATGATGTGAATCGAGCTTTAATGGAGCCTCGAAAAAAAGAAAAATCATTCTTTGTTTTGACTTTGATGAAAAAATTTCAGTTAAAATGGATTGTTCCAACTGAAATGGAATATTACTATCTAGAAGGAATGTGATCAGAGCTGGGTAATAGACTGACTGTCAATGAGTTTTAGCCACTCTCCTGTTAAGGAGAGGCATGAAAGGCACTTGCCTGACAATAAAGTTAGAAAGGGGGAAAAGTCGATACTTCCTAGCGAGCTCTAATATGATCCGATTTATAAGTAAGCATCTCTTGTATGATTCTATCAATCATGTACGTAGGTAGGACGCTCCGTCCCAATTTAATTGTCTTACTTTCTTTTTTGTCTGTTCCAAAAAAAGTATTTTTTCTATCTCGCCTGACCAGACTGTAGAGCAGCAATTGAGGAATAGATGGAGGCTTTGCAGCATTGCTGAGGTTGAAGCTACTAAATTTGTAATTCGCACATTGTCAATGTCTATGACCTTCATTCTTGGTGGGATTACGTCTTCTTTGTCATTTACCTACTTTCTAGAACAAGCAAATACTATGAACAATAAGGTTGGACACCTAAGAATTCCTCTAGTTGTCTTCCTATGGTTCCAACTAGAAACAAGAGAACAATTTCCAAAACTATATCACAAGTTCGTGAATTTGCTATGGGGTTCAGAAGCAAAACCATCATCTCCTAGGGTGGGGATTGCAGTATCCATCATTTTGGGGGTATTATGCACTATTACAGCTGCAAAAGTGGAGTCAAGAAGACTCGCTGTGGTAAACAGCTATAGTTTAGCAGGCGAGACCGATGAAAAAAATCCGATGACTGTGTTCTGGCTGCTTCCACAGTATCTCCTTCTCGGGGCAGCAGACGGGATGTCTAGTAAGAGCTTGGTAAATTACTACAGTAGCTACTTTGAGCCCACATCCGCCTCGTACTTGCTCACTACCGTCAATTTGATGCACGGGTTAGGATGTATAAGCAACATTTTTTTAGTGTACGTAGTGGGTAAGGTTAGTCAGAGGGGAAATAAACTAAGTTGGTTTCAGGATACCCCTGAATGAGAGTCGAGTTGATAAGTATTACTGGACTCTGTCCTGGCTATTAGCTATTGCGTTTGTTTTGTTTGTTGTCATTAGTATGTGGTATGCTTATAGGAGATCAAAAGAAGAAGCACGAACAGTGTACATTGAACAAAGTGTTACCGTGATTGGGGGTGAAGTAATATATCAGATGACATATACAGTGGGAAACAGGCACAGAAGCACCATCAGGGACATGTTTTCTCCTTTTGGGCTGTGATGATATGTTCATAGGGAATGGTGACAGCGGTAACACAAACTGGCTGTTGTTTCTCTTGTGCTGTGAGAATGAATGTGATTACAGTACCTGCTGAAGCACATTCCATATCTTGTGTAGTAAAGAACTACCTTTTGTAATCTTCTTCATCCTTCGTAAAGTTTAACAAAGAGTTGATTGAACTCTCCTGTATTTCACAACCTTTTTTGTGTGCATGTTCCTCTCTGTAAACTTAAACCTTTAGCAATATAATTTTGAAATGATCCAGTATTTGAAAGCCATGGAAACACGTACTGCAAGGATTTGTGTCAACCCATTAATCATGTTATTTCCTTTTACACAAACACAAGATGCGAGGGACACTTGATACTCATAAAGAATCTCTACATGTTCGTTTGAATTTGTTGTCCAACTATATGTATAATTGGAACTGAACTTCAGAATCACTAAGGTGTCCTCGACCCTCATTCTATTCTGTTTGACTCTGGGTTTTCTTTCATTCAGTAGTCAGCTCTTTATTTGCAGTAAAACTGAGGTAAAATAGACACTACATCTATGATAACATCTGATTGCCTTGCTTTAATCTGATGTTTATTTTATGTCTGTGTCCTTTTACTTTAATGATGTGTAGATCTGTATTTGACTGTCTTAACAGTAGAGAATATCCACATATAACTTTTAAGCCGTTTGGTGGGCAGAATGTCAACCAATTGCTTTACTTTGATTATGGCAATGCAAC
Source organism: Anisodus acutangulus (assembly GCA_029783415.1). Taxonomy (NCBI): domain Eukaryota; kingdom Viridiplantae; phylum Streptophyta; class Magnoliopsida; order Solanales; family Solanaceae; genus Anisodus; species Anisodus acutangulus. The sequence goes on along the minus strand of CM056510.1, from coordinate 37,606,612 downwards.
ATATCCATTGATCATTTATCAATTCTCACGTCCTAATGATCTCAATGCCATTAATAATATTATCCTTCCCTGACTTGTGATTTCTGGAAATAGTATGATTTGGAGCGGAAATCTACTAATTGGGTTTGCATTATAAAATATTTTAGGGTCATTGTGCTATGTCGCGACTGCCAAAGGTGAGTCACAAAGACTTGATTTCATGAAAAGCCATGGTCCTGTATACAAGTGATTAGAATTCCAATGAATATTTTCTGGTTACTACAGCAATTGCTTTGAGACCTCGTTATCCTAATGCATGATCTATTTCAGCAATTCTATGCACTGATTAGGATGTGTATGTTAAAAGTCATTATCAACTTAATATCCAAGACAATGGATAATCAATCTAGAATGTTCTAGAGAGTTGAAAGAACTTTAGAATGAAAGTTCTAGAGTGAAGTCCAGAAAGAATAACTCAAGAAATAAATAGAAGAGTGATTCTAGAAAAAGGTAGTGAGAAAAATATTCTAAAATAGAATAGTAATTAAGTATGCTAACTAGATTCTTCCATCACCACCTATAAATAGAGGTGATCGATTTGAGTTGTAAGTCAAGTGAGTAAGAAATTCTCAAGAAGTGAGAGCAAGTACGTTGTACTCAAATAAGAAGTGAGTACTCAAGTTATAGTGTTCAAGTCTTGGTGTAATTACTTTTATAATAATAAAGTAATTACGTTTTTCACGTGTTGTGCTGTCTAACAAGTGGTATCAGAGGCAGGTCGGTTCATATGAAAGTCGCTTGTTGAGTTTCTTAGAGTGTTCGTGTGTGGTTAGTACTACTGAGCTTGTTGTTGAAATCAAGCTTTCTTGGTAAAAAAAAAAAGAATTTTAGCCAAGACATGATGGGTGACCTTCAAGTGGTCAGTGGAATCAAGAAATTTAACAATCAGAATTACAGCACGTGGTCAATGCATATGGAGGCATATCTCCAAGGCCAAGACTTGTGGGAGATCGTTGGTGGCAATGAGGTCACACAACCAGAAGACGCAACCGCTCTGAAGAAATGGAAAACTAGAGCTGGCAAAGCCATGTTTGCGATTCGGACCACAATTGAAGATGAAATGTTGGAGCACATCAGGCCGGCTAAGACACCGAAGGAAGCGTGGGATACTTTCGCAACATTGTTCACCAAGAAGAATGATACGAGACTGCAGCTTCAGGAGAAGGAGTTTTTCTCTATCAGATAACGCGACATGACGATCAACCAATACTTTACCAAGGTAAAATCTCTTTGTCGCGAAATTTCTACATTAGACTTTGTTGTTGGCATGTCAAACACTAGAATTATAAGAATTATTATTCATGGAGTAAGGCCAGAATATAGAAATTTTATTGCCGCAATACAAGGTTGGCCACTCTTGTTGAATTAGAAAACTTGCTAACTAACTAAGAAGCATTGGCTAAGCAAATATCTGGAGTCTCATTAAAGAGTGACGAAGAAGCACTCTATAGCGGTGGTAAGAAAGCGATCCCGACCAAATGCTAGTAGAAATTCTAGAAAACATGATAACAAGGATAATCATCATGGAAGCTCCCAAACAGGGGGAGCTCAAAAGAAAGACAACTGTGGTGGCCAGTCAAAGAATAATAATAAGTTTGATGGAAAATGCTATAACTGTGGAAAGAAGGGTCACATGGCTAAAAGTTGTTGGTTCAAGAAGAACACTGCAGAAAGCAATATAGCCATGTCAAATGCAGGAAAGAAAAGCGATGAAAAGTGGGACGCTGAAGCATCTTTAGCTGTGGAGGAAGAAGAATTAGCTCTGGCAGTTACCGTTACTGGAACGATCGACTACAACAGTGATTGGATAGCCGACTCTGGCTGCTCAAATCATATGACAGGAGATAAAGAGAAGCTACAGAACATGACCAAGTACAAAGGTGGTCGTGTGGTGGTGACAGCCAACAACTCAAGACTATCGATCGCTCACATCGGAAAAACAACAATCATGCCAGATTCAGTCCGAAAGAGGTTTCACTCCAAGATGTCTACCATGTACCTGGGATGAAGAAAAACTTACTATCAGTGGTGCAACTTACGACATCAGGCCACCATGTTGTATTCGGACCTCAAGATGTCAAGATCTATCAAGATATTGAAATCTCTGGAACATTGATGATGAGAGGACGACGCTTATAGTCTGTCTATGTAATGTCAGCAGAGTCAGCTTATGTAAACAAGACTCGAAAGAACCAAACAACTGATTTGTGGCATGCAAGACTTGGACATGTAAGTTATCACAAACTCAAGGTGATGATGAAGAAATCTATGTTGAAGGGCCTTCCTCAACTCGAGGTCAGGACAGAGACCGTTTATGCAGGCTGCCAATACGGTAAGGCGCATCAGTTACCGTATGAAGACTCAAAGTTCAAAGCCAAAGCACCATTGGAGCTGGTCCATTCTGACGTATTTGGGCGAGTCAAGCAATCATCAATCAGCGGCATGCAATACATGGTTACGTTCATTGACAACTTCTCACGGTACGTATGGGTTTTCTTTCTAAAAGAAAAATCCAAAACTTTTTTCAAAATTTAAAGAGTTCAAGGAAATAGCGGAAGGAGAACTCGGCAAGAAAACTCAATGCCTCCGAACAGACAACGGTGGTGAATATACATCAGATGAGTTCTCTCATTACTAGAATGCCGCATACACCATCAATTCACATGTGCAAATACGCCACAACAGAATGGAGTAGCTGAGAGGAAGAATCGGCACCTTGTAGAGATATGTCGAAGCATGCTACATTCGAAGAATGTTCCAGGAAGATTTTGGGCAGAAGGTATGAAGACAGCAGCTCATGTCATCAATAGACTTCCTCAAGCGAAGTTAGGGTTCGTTTCACCCTTTGAAAAACTGTGGGGTAGTAAACCTGCAGTAAGTCACTTTCGAGTGTTTGGTTGTGTGTGCTACGTGTTTGTGCCAAGTCATCTACGTAGCAAATTTGATAAAAACACGATACGGTGTATCTTTGTGGGATACGACAGGCAGTGGAAATGTTGCGACCCAACAACTGGAAAGTGTTATACATCAAGAAATGTGGTATTCGATGCGGCAACATCATGGTGGTCACCTCAAAATGAAGAGTTACCATATTCCAAGGAAATAGAAGACAATTTGCAAAAGAAGATGGGGGAGCAAATTGTTGAAGTACATCCAAGGAAGATGAAGATCAAAGTAGGAAGAAAATACTGAGGACGAGGCAACACATAATCTGTGGAAAACAGGTGTGCATAAAAGAGTAGAAGACCAGCAACCAGAAAGAGTAAGCCCACAGCCTCGGAGATCGACAAGAGTTCGAAAGTCAAATCCCAAGTACGCCAATGTTGCTATAGCTAAAGAAGAAAAGTTTAGAGAACCAGAGAAATCTAATGGAGGAAGAGATTCAAAAAGAGATTGGACATCCCAACGTTTGCACAACTTCAAGAATCGCTCACAATGGATGCAAAAACAAATTAAGTTGGTGCTGAGAGGGAGTGTTAAAAGTCATCATCAACTTAATATCCAAGACAATGGATAATCAATCTAGAATGTTCTAGAGAGTTGAAAGAACTTTAGAATGAAAGTTCTAGAAGGAGTCTAGAAAGAATAACTCTAGAAATAAATAAAAGAGTGATTCTAGAAAAAAATAGTGAGGAATATTCTAGAATAGAGTAGTAATTAAGTATCCTAACTAGATTCTTCCATCACCACCTATAAATAGAGGTGATAGATTTGAGTTGTAAGTCAAGTTAGTAAGAAGTTCTCAAGAAGTGAGAGCAAGTAAGTTGTACTCAAGTAAGAAGTGAGTACTCAAGTTTTAGTGTTCAAATTTTTGTGTAATTACTTTTACAATAATAAAGTAGTTACGTTTTTCACGTGTTGTGTTGTCTAACCGTGTATGAAACATATCATGTGATGTACATAGTGAACAAGGTAGGTCTGTGGGGAGATAATTGACCTAGTCGGTTTCAGGATACCCTGAATTAGATTCAACTTGACAAGCATTTCTCGACTCTGTCCTGCTTAGGTGCTATCTCACTTGCACTATGGCTTAGTAGTAGTACAATAAGTAACACAGTTTCCAATCTATGCTCTAATTCATTTACTCAGCTAACTACTTTTCTTCTTCCTTTTTTTTGGTTGGTAATAATTGATGACATAATAATCCTGAGAGAGTAATAAATTTTGTTGCCAGAAAGTGTAATTTCAGAACTGCTTTTGGAAACTAAGTAATGTGAAATGGGAAAGTGGAAGAAAGAGACGAACTAATACCGTGAGTGCCTATACAGTACTACTGGCTCTTAATTAGCTTGTCCAAGGAGTTTGTGAGATGTCCTTATTGTACAACCTTTTTTGCTAATTTCTTGTTCAAGAATCGACAAACAGAGACAGCGTGATCAAATTATTCTGAGAGTAGTGACCAAATTAAATAGGCAACCATAGTATATGAGGACCTAATAAATACTAAGTTAATTGGCATAGGTACACTTGCATATAAATCATACTATACTTCCTTGTGTAAATGAGTACTGTAAACATATAATTTTATGTTTAGTTTGATATAGTAAGATATCAGGTAGTGGTTGGTGTACATTTAATCGATCCTGCTGTATTTTATGTGAATACTACTGGAAAGACAACTTTAATTAAAGGTGTTAAGTGGCAAGGTGATTGGGGTACAACCACTCCGACGTCGCCGGTTCGAATCCGTGTGGTGGTGACAGTCTTTGCTGAAATATTGCGAGGGTTATTGCTGGGTTCGTGTCCCGTTGGTCCTCTCCCTTGCAGGGCTGCCACTCGCGCATATCACTCGATTTACATTCCACCTGGCCAAGAGGCCTCTGGTACAGGTGGGGGATTTCGCCTTCGGAACTTTCTCCCTCACAAAGAAAGTTGATTACTACCCCTTGATGTGGTTGGTGGGGTGGTTGAAAACTTTTTACCCTTAACCCAAATTGAGAATTCCTGATAAGGAATGTTACCTGTAGGCTGTAGCGGATCCAAATTATTCTGACCAGCAAAAAGTTACTAATTTCTTCTTGTGACTGGTGTCACTGTTTTTCCCTTTCTTTTCCTTTATCTCGTCTTTAATAAGTCTATTCTCGTGTTCTTTTTAGGACAAGCTTTGGTTCATGTAATTGGTTGTTGTTAAAGCCAATTTAATGTCATCAACACTCAACGAATAAGAACAGCTAGCTACATTTAAGAGACCAAAGGATTCATGACAATAAAAATAAACCTGTATCTTTTAAATTCCTGCTCCAAACTACCTTGCGACACTTGTCTAGCTTAGCATTTTCGTGCTTGGTGGATTAATATACTTCCTCCAATTTATGTGACTATTTCTTTTTTAATGAGTCTACAAATAACTATCTCTAATTTAATTTACCTAGAGTGTTACAGTAATAAAATTAAACTCTGATAGAGTAGCTGTTTTGCAATATTCGTTCAGATCAAAGAATGTGGAGAAGAAATACGTTGAACAGTTGATTTGACAGTTGATACTTGATACAGTTACTTTTCAAGTGTCAAGATCACTTGTTAATTCTTGATTGCTACTTTTTATTTCTAGGCTTTCTTCTTTAAGAAAAATAAAACGGGGCTGGGATTATAATGAACTTAAATAACTATAAATCTTTACATTTCATAGCTGAACCTGAATAGTATTTCTAATTATAACCCTAGACAAGAATGAGTTTACTGTAAGTTTATGTCACATATAAACAAGTGGAGTATTTGAAAAGAAATAACATAAAAGGTTAAATTAAAGTAGTTAAAGAAATGAAAATCCTGTGGAAAAAATCTAAAAATGAAGATCTACTTCAAATTGAATAGTGGGTACGTTCGAAGTTAAACAACTCTTTTTTATGCCAATAAATAGCTAGGCATCGTACCAAGTTAGAATAATATCAAAAGAAAAAAGACAAGAACAAAGAGTGTGAATATAAATAGTAAAAGAGATTAAAGAATTGAAACTAGCGGTGTGATGTAACGGTCAATAAAGTGAGTAAGAATTATGAGAAATCGAAGGATGTAATCTAATGATCAATTAAATGAGTGAAAATCATGATAAATCGAGGTACCAAATTACCAACGGCCTAATGAGAGATCACGTATCCTTGATGGAATAATCGAGTTGGCAACCCGATATAATTAAAAAAAATAGAAGGAATTATGTCCATTGACACCCATGTTCTCAACCAAATAGGAGGGTGAACAAATTTGAATGCTCATTTATGTTTCTATTCCATCATACTCCAACTCTATATAACCACCCAAACACCCTGCAAATACTCACAGCAAAACTTGACTTCAACAAGCAAATTAAACAAAGACTTTCTGACAAACAAAACATGGCTTCTTCATCCAAGATTGTCATCATGGCAATTGTCATGATATTAACAATGTCAATGGGGCAAGCCACAGCAGCTCGTCGTCTTCAGCAGGCTGGTGGTTTCCCAGGCGGTTTTCCGTCATTCCCAAGGCCTACTACTCCAAGTTTTCCTAGTCCATCAGGTGGTGGTTTACCTGGATTTACCTCATTCCCTATGCCTACTACTCCATCCGCTGGTGGCTTTCCTGACTTGCCAAGTTTTCCATTTCCACCTTCATTCCCCACCACTCCATCTAATCCTGACGTTCCTGCACAAACCACTACTCCTTGAAATGCTATAGAGGACTTGGCCTCTACTATCTCTTCTGATGTTACAATGTCGTGTTACATGTCTGTGTTGAAAGCCTTTATTAACAATTCTAATTATCTATTTAGGTGTGTTTCTATTGTTTAAATTGCTTATTGAAGCAATTGTTGGTTAATGTTATTATTTATGTATCTATGCTTTCATGTACTCGTCAATACTTGATTATGATATATGAGCAAATAATTAACTTTTTTCTAATTATTCCGGCCGCTTCTTCTATTTTCGTTATGACTTTTATGAGTAACACAATAATGTAAAATAATGGAGCTTAAATTTGTGGAGGATTGCCATTATATTGACTTGTGGATGGGGTGACTCTTTTTTCCTTTTCCCCTAACCCGACATTTTCAAGCTGAGTCTATTGTGGTTCTATTTTCTCTTTTAAGGAAGAAAAACTAACAGAAAACTAATAAACGCGATTAAATAGCCAATAAAATGATAGCATTGTCCACATCGTTCCTGTATGGCTGTATCTATTTGTTGGACCAAAAAGGATGGATATTCTATTAAAATCTAATGCAACTGTTTTCATTTCACAGCCCTCCCCCGCCTCAATTTCGCCTACCAATTTGGATATTGTTAAAACAAATGGAGTTGCTTAACTAAATATCTCGAAACACAGTTAATTATTCATGAGGTAGAATTGCTTACCACACAATGAAAGGAGACAATAAGAACTGGATATCTCAACGAGGACAACATAACATAAAGTAACAAGTCCAACCTAAGAAAGAAAATAAAGAATCGAGATAGATGTGGATCTAATGTCAAGTTAATAAACTGAATCTTAGGTCTTTCAACCTTAAAAATGAGTTCATGAGGTAAGCAATGCTCAAGAGTCAAAAACAATGTAAAGGGACAATAGTGCATTTCATCAACTAATGTAGTTTACCGACACCTACGAGGTGAGAATAAAAAACTAGAGTTGTAAACACACATGGTTGTTGAAATTCTAGTTCTAGAAAGAAAAAGAAAAAAAGCAACTTTCTTTCCTAAATTGGCCTTCAGCATATTTCTGAGTTGAACTTTAATACTTTTAAATTATTGGTGTTCTTATCTAGAGATGAATGATAGAAAGAAAAGAAACGGATTTTCTCAGCTAATGTCATGTGCTCATGACTCATCTTGGTAATCATCTATAATTACCAAGATTATGACAGCCGAAACTAAATCCCAAAGTGCTACTTATGAAATTCCCCACACTTGATTCCTAAAACTCTAGTACATAGTACTGGGGTTTAACTGTATGTTATGGGGCAAAGTCGTCTTTCTTATTTTCAGTTTGTCCTAATCTGCTCTATATTGGTAATTATAAAAAAAAAAACTTGAAAAATTCAAGCAGTAACATATTCTGTTTCTCAATCCGTATAAATTGGGAGTGTTATTACTGATTACATTATTGATGCACAGCAACCCCTTGGTCTGGTGCAACAGAATTTTTAGATCCAAGGTGATGTGTTTCTCAATTAGGTACAGTAAGCCACGAGAAACAATATGTTGAAGGGAACCACAGTAAAGCTTCTAACTGCAGCATATTACTTTGATCCCAGTTTTCTATTACTATAAATGTTGCGCACAGAGTAAGTAGTTGTAGTTCTTGCCGGAGCAGACCATGGAAGAGGAAAGTGAAGCGGTGGTTGTTTCACTTGATTACACCGTGCCGGAGTTTACTTGTAAAAGTTTCGAACTTCAACGCACTAAAATTAGCTACTATTATAATTGGTCAAATTACGTTAACCGTTCTCATCCAATTATATACAACTTTAACCTTGTTAATCTTTCCCTTCCTTTATCATTTTATTACACGTTCGTAGCAATAGGAACATGAAGATTCCAAGATCCACCCTGAAGCAACTAGTCATTAAACAGAGTCCACAAAAGAGAAACTGAATTCATTAAATAAATCACACAACATTAATCATCATCCCAATATTGTGAACATACACATACTAAAAGCAAGCAACAATGGCTCAAACAGGAAAGCCAAGCCATTCACATGATACATGAAAATGAAAACATAAACAACAGATTGAGAAAATACAAAGCTAAACCAAGTGTCTCACATTCCTTAGATTCAACTCCACCATTGGTGCACTGCAACTCCATCATCTATCAATTTCCCATACAATGTCAAACATTGCCAATAAGCCCTCTTCTGGCTTCCATTTTTCTCTTCATCGTCATCATCCTCATGTTCTTCTTCTTCCAATTGGTTCTTGCAATGCAAGAACAATTCATCCACCAAACATATTGTCTTCTTCTTGATCATTTCCTCCACCACTTCTGCTTCTGCTTTCATTACAACATAGTCCTCTTCCTTCACATTTTTGCTTAACCATTGTGCTGCCCCAAGTAAGGACTCTGAATCTTGGTTTTCGACATCCAAGTTGTAAATCTCAAAATATTGATTATTTGCAGGGTAGTTCCTCTTAAACCATTCTGCTACCCCATTTTTCTCATCAGAAATGAAGACTCTTCGCGGGTAATTCTCAAGTGAATCACCTAACAACTCGGGAAGAAACTTCATCTTCCTTGAAAATGATTTCGACATTGCCCTTTTTGGTGGCTCGTACAACACATCCTCTAATCCTTTCAATGCAACTTTCTTAGCCTCAGGTGTGGTTCCACAAAGAACGTCCTTTTTTCGCAAATTCAGCTCATCATTTAGTATCCCAATTTTCCTTATTCCCACCATAGTCTTGTCAAATCGTCGAATATACACAATTCTATAATTTGCTAGAGCTTTAAGCTCAGCTAAAGGATTATTGCTCAATTGAGTTACCACAACGCCACCAAATTTAAGCACGCGATCAATGAACTTACTGTTCCATTTAGTCCTTGCAATTGCAAAATCGAATGTTTCATTTGGAATCGAATTCTCGTTATCCATATTCGAATCAACCACATTAACATTCAACAATTCCAAATCCTTCACCAAATGATCATTCTCAGAACTCAAAATGAGTCCTTTATGGCCCTTCTTAACAAGTCCTTCATCAGCCAAGTCGCGAAAAATATTATGCAACATGTTGAAGTGATCCCTCTCGTTAGTATTCACGTAAACATCGTCAATTACATCGAATGAGCCTCTTAATATGGACCCAATTGAGGGCAATATAAGAAGAACCATTGCCAAGAACAAGGACCGTGACATAATCCTTAAAGCCCTCGAATCAGGTAACTTAATAATCAAAAGGGCATCTTGATTCAACCCAATTTTAACCCCAGGGAAATGATTCCCCTTGTTTTTTCCCCGTTTGGGACAATACCCACGACCAAAATCCATCACTATTGCTTCTACAACAAAAAGACTCGGTAACAAACTGATTGTACCTTGTGCTCCTATAGTTGTACTTCAAGAACTCAACTATAAGAACAGAGAGAAACAGAGGGAAAAGCCAACGGTGGTAAAAATGTGAATTTAGCGAGTACAAAACCTGGATGCGGTGTGGTTACCACCCACAAGAGCAACACGGGTTGATCTAATTCTACTCCAAAGGAGCAACAATTGTTTAATCCTAGCTACCTCCATGATGTTTTCTGTTTTGAAGTACTCAATAAAAGATCAATGTTTTTCAAGAAAACGTCATGGAAAATTGAGTTTCTAAATGCACCTAGAAATGTAATTAGATGATCTGAAACTCAACTAACATGCCCAAAAAAAAATAACTTTATTTGAAGAGAAAAATGTGCAAGAGTTGCAGTTAGAGATGATGATGGAGAAGAGATCTTGGAAATGGTTGGATTTAATAGGGGTGTTTGCATGCGTGGAGGGGACCTTAAGGCCGTTGGATTTTATTTCTGCTATTTTTTCGGTTTACCTCATTCCATTTTTTAATCTATGTGCAAATCATGGTGTAAAAAGCTTTACACGGATTGTGTAATTTCTGTTTGTACATGTGATTAAATGAAGTGGAAATGGGTCAATTGGTGAAAATACATGTGATTCATAGAATTACTTCAATTAATTTGAGATTAATGTATAGTAATTGAATGTAATTTGATTGTTTCTAAAATTACTTGTCCTTTTTCTTTAGGTTATAGATCCATGCTCAATATGATTGATTTTAACATCACTTGTCCTCTCTCCTCGGATGAAAATCACCCTCAACTTTACTTTAAAATTAAACTCCTCCCTCTATTTTGAATAATAGATATTTGCTTCCTTTATCTTAATTGACTTTTTTAAATACCTATTTTATCCTTACATTATCAATTTTTGTCCTTTTTTTTTACTTCTGATTACCAGAAACAACATTTGTACCTTACAAAAATAAGAATAAGGTCTACGTACATTCTACCCTCTCCATAACTCATTTGTGAGATCGCACTAGATTTATTATTATTGTTGTATTGCCTCTGTTTTCTTTTTCAGATTCTACTACTGACTCGTCACAAATAAAAACAAAATATACCAACAAAAAAAGTATATATGATGTCCATCAAATACATTTATTCTAGTTATCAATGAAAATATGTAGACATTTTTTTATTTTGCGTCTTTTAATATATCAAGAAGGAGATTTCTTGATTTCACTCGTATCGTTTGGATGTCAGCGAACTGAAAAAAGAAAGGATGGCACAATCACTTTTGAGTTTTGTCACAACTAAATTGAGGCATTAAAGTAATTTTAAATAACTTTTGAGGGCATTAAAGTAACTTCACACGACTTTTAAGGACATAATAGTCGCTTGCTACTTTTTCTATACCAAAAAAAGAAGTGATGAAAATTCAAAATTCACTCTCTCTCTCTCTCTCCAAGGTAATTATTTCTTTCCAATGTATTGACTTTTATTCTCTCTCCTTAATATAATTACTAATGTTTTTTCTTTCCAATACATGAATTAGACAAATTTTTGCATGCCTATTTTTCAAAAAAAATACTATTCAAAAATGTCTTCACTGGAAAACATTTCTTCCAATTCCTCGGCTGTATATACCTCTGTACTCTTTGATATAAGGCTATATATGTGTTTACATAAAAAAATATTCTAGTAAAAATAGAAATAAAATTATTAACAAAGATTTATAAAAGTACATACTAACATGTATATAAATTCTTCAATTTTTTCACTGGTCATCGCATATACTTTAATGTCATAAAAATAAAGACAGGAGGATATTATATTTTTCTTTTATTTTTTGTGGTTTTTTTAAGATTATGATGAAAAAAAGTTCATATTTAACATTGATGATCAAAATTCATTTATCTTCTTTTTTCGTCATCTTTTCTTTTTTCGTTTCTTCATTTATGGTTGACTTTAATTAAAACATTAAATTAACTCAATTTAGCTAAACATTAGATATAATTGTGTAACAATTAACAAATTTTAATTTAAGTCAATCAATTTTTAAAAAATAGTGGATGTAACAACTCAACGTTATGGTTGACTTTAATTGAAATATCAAAATGGTTCAATTTAACTAGATATTATATGAGATTGAGTAAAACAAATTGATAACTATTGATTCAATTTCATCAATTAAAAAATGTGGATGTAACAAGTAGTCAACACTATGGTTTACTTTAATTGAAACGTTGAATTATCTCAATTTAGCTACCTATTAGATAGAACTGGTAATAATTAATAACTTTAGATCTAATTCAATCATTTTTTTTAAATAGTGGATGTAATAAGTAGTCAACACAATGATTGACTTTAATTAAACATTGTATTTCTTCAATTTAGTTAAGTATTATATATGATTGAGTAGCAATTAGCAAATTTTGATTTATTCAATCAATTTTTTATAAATTTAAAAATAAATGTAACAAGTAGTCAATACTATGGTTGATTTTAATTGAAACGTTGAATTATCTCAATTAGCTAGGTGTTAGATAGAATTGAGTAACAATTGGCAAGTTTAGATCTAATTCAATCAATTTAAATAAAAATAGTGGATGTAACAAGCAGTCAACACTATGGTTGCCTTTAATTGAAACATTGAATTCCTTCAACTTAGCTAAGTATTAATGTAATTATTGAGTAAAATTATTGTTAAATTTTGATTCAATTCAAAATAAAATATATGTGAAAAAGTCGACAATATGGTTGATTTCAATTAAAACATTTAATTATCTCAATTTAACTAAGTATTAGATAGAGTTGAGTAGCAATTAGTAAGTTTATATTTAATTCAATCTATTTTTTTTTAAATGTGGATAACAAGTAGTGAACACTATGATTGGCTTTAATTTAAAGATTGAATTGTTTCAATTTAGCTAAGTATTATATAGGATTGAGTGACAAATAACAACTTTTTGATTTAATTCAATCAATTTAAAAAAAAAAGAGTAGATGTAACAAGTAGCAAATACTATGGTTGATTTTAGTTGGAACATTGAATTATCTCAATTAGCTATGTATTATATAAAATTGAGTAACAATTAGAAAGTTTAGATCTAATTCAATCAATTTAATAAAAAATAGTGAATTTAACAAGTAGTTAACACTATGATTGACTTTAATTGAATTATTAAATTCCCTCAATTTAGCTAAGAAAAATATTCGCTAATTTTTTATTCAATTCAAAATAAGATATATGTAAAAGGTAGTCGACACTATGATTGATTTTAAGTGAAACATTAAATTATCTCAATTTAGCTAAGTACTAGATAGAATTGAGTAGCGATTAGTAAGTTTAGATCTAATTTAAAAATAAAATAAAAGCGATGGATGTAACAAGTAGTCAACACTATGATTGACTTTAATTGAAACATTGAATTACTTTAATTTAACTAAGTGTTATATAGGATTGAGTAATAATTAATAAATTTTGATTTAATTCAATTAATTTAAATATAATTTGATGTAACAAGTAGCCAATACTATGATTGACTTTAATTGACACATAGAATTGTCTCAATTAGCTAAGTATTAGATATGATTGAGTAACAATTAACAAGTTTAGATCTAATTCTATCAATCCAAATGAAAATAGTAGACATAACAAGTAGTCAACACTATACTTAACTTTAATTGAGTAAAATATTTACTAAATTTTGATTCAATTCAAAATACAATAAATATATTTTTAAAGTAGTCAACACTATGATTGATTTTAATTGTAATATTGAATTGTCTCAATTTAGCTACGTATTAGATATGATTGAGTAACAATAAGCATATTTAATTCTAATTCAATCAATTCAAAAAATATATGTGATGTAACAGTAGTCAATACTATGGTTGATTTTAATTGAAATATTGAATTGCTTCAATTTAGCTAAGTATTATATTGGATTGAACAACAATTAGAACCTTTTGATTTAATTCAATCAATTTAAAATAAAAATCGACGTAATAAGTAGTTAATACCATGGTTGACTTTAATTTAAGTGTTGAATTATCTCAATTAGCTAGGTATTAGATAGAATCGAATAACAATTAGTAAGTTTAGATCTAATTCAATCAATTTAAACAAAAATAGTTGACGTAACAAGTAGTCAACACTATGATTGACTTTAATTGAAATATTAAATTTTCAAAATTTAGCTAAGTATTACTCCCTCCGTCTCATAATAAGTATCACCTTAGTAAAAAAAATCTCAAAATAAGTGTCACCTTAAGAATTCAAGACATAAATTGATTACTTTTTTCCTACTATATCCTTAGACAAAAACTGAAATGCTCTCTATTTTAAAAAATATTTATTGGCAAGTTCTCTATTCAAGACATAAATGATTACTATTCATGCATGTTCTAATCAAAAGGGAAAAGTAATCTATTTGTATTAAATAGGAATAGCTTGGTAAATTTTCCATTGCATTATTTATTTCTTAATATGCGTGTTTTTTACTAAGGTGACACTTATTATGGGACGAAGGGAGTATATAAGATTCACTAAAAGGGTAGTGCTAAATGTCTACTATTATAGATGTAACAAGTAGTCAATACTATGGTTGACTTTAATTGAATCATTGAAATATCTCAATTAGCCAGGTATTAGATAGAATTGAGTACAATTAGCAAGTTTAAATCCAATTCAATCAATTTAAACAAAATTAGTTGAAGTAACAAGTAGTCAACACTATGTTTGACTTTGATTGAAACATTAAATTTCTTAAATTTAGCTAAGTATTTATATAAGATTGAGTAAAATCTTTGCTAAGTTTTGATTCAATTCAACATAAAATGTGTATAAAAAGTAGTCAACACTATGGCTGATTTTAATTGTAATATTAAATTATATCAATTTAACTAAGTATTAGATACGATTGAGTAACAATAAGCATGTTCGAATCTAATTCAACCAATCTAAAAAATATAGTAGATGTATCAAGTAGTCAACACTATGATTGATTTTTAATTGAATTGAATTGCTTTCAATTTACGTAAGTATTATACATGATAGAGTAAAATGTTTGCTAATTTTAATTTAATTCAATCTTTAAAAAAAATAGATGTAACAAGTAGTCAATACTATGACTGACATTAATTTAAACATTGCTTTATTTCAATTAGCTAAGTATTAGATATAATTGAGTAACAATTAACAAGCTCCGATTTACTTCAATCAATTTTCTTTTTTTTTTTAAAAAGCGGATGTAACAAGTAGTCAACACTATATTTGACTTTGAATGAAAGATTTAATTTAGAAAAAAATATATATAAGTATTATATATGATTGAGGAACAATAAAAAAAATAATTCAATTAATTAAAAAAATGGCAAACAATAGATGAAACAAGCAGTTAATGTTATGTTTGACTTTAATTAAAACACTGAATTACTTCAATATAGCTAAATATTATATCGAATTGAATAAAAAACATTACTAAGTTTTGATTCAATTCAATCATTTTTTCTTATAAAATAAATGAAATTTCGTCAAGAAGTAGGCAAGTTTTGTATTTAATTTAGTTCTTTTCTATTATTTATAAGATATTTATAGTGTACATTGACATGTAGTTTGTATTGTAGATGTATAAATAGGTTGACCGTATAACTAAATTAGGTGTTTGTCTATATGTATAAAAAATTTAGAGGGAAAAATAAAAAGTATTTATAAATATCAATTTATGATCTTTAGGTGTTGGAAGAATAAAAAGATTAATCATGCTAAATGTAATAATTGCTTTGTCTTGGAGGAAAATATCAATTATAAAGCCATTTTTCATTGAGGCTAAAATGGACTTTGTACCCATATTATGCCAAGTTATGCCAACTCAAAAACATCTACCGTATATTATTTGCTTCTTTTGTGGTGGAAAAGACGATGACAAGAAAAGCACAAGATAAAAAATTGTAGACTTGAATGTTTCTTTTTGTCTATTAGTTTAACCCATGAATTGGACAAAGAAATAAAAACAAGTAAATTTTGTTCACACTGAACAAAGCGGATAGCCAGCCCATAAATTGTACCCAAAAAAAAAGTAGCCATAAAACTTGGGAGTTTAATTACTCCAGGTTACATGCAAAAGGTTCAATCAATCAAACTAGAATCTATGAATTGATCAACTAGCTTTATACCTATTTGTTCATCGTCAAAGTCTCCCTAAACCTCTCAATGATTGCAATTATCATTTTAGAGGTTTGTTTTCTAATTAAAAGCTTCTAGCACAAATCACTACACTAATATATAGAATTGGCAACAAAATTTTAGCAATAATAAATATACTGTTATTAAAAAACGTAAAAGCAGACAATAAAATATTAATATATTGTTACTGAGAAACGTAAATGACAACAACTTGTTATTGCGAAAACTTTTCGCACTGGATGTTATTGCAACGGCATGCAATAATTTTTATTGTTGTGAAAAATATTTTTGACAACAACATCTAACATATGCCAACAAAAAATGTTATCGACACTGCATTTTTTCTTGTAGAGTGATGGATTCAATTGACTAAAAAGGAAGTGAGAGCTAGTAATTTCCTAAATTAAAATAGTATTTTTCGGTAGAAATACATATATTAACGAAAACAATTTTAGCCATCCAAATCTTACAACTCTTTTGATGAATACCTTCTTTAACAGTGTCGTGGCGGTGGTTAAAGGGTTGGTATCACATGATTGAGGGAAGGTACAAACAATGCAGCGCGATAAGATTGCTCACATGACTCTCATGGGCCCATGGCCAGATGCTTCAGCCCGTTTCGTATACAACACCTTGCACAGACCCACCAGGCCCATTGCCATTTGGCGCTTTCTTGCATGAAAAAGGAAACTTAGAACATGACAACTTCTTTCTCACAGTCACACTTCAATTATTTCAACTTGGGTTCTAACTGGGGAAGGAATATGCTTAAATTCATGCTTGAATTATATGATTCATTCAAAAGCTTGAATCATTTAAACAAGGAAATAGAAGGTTTAATTATTTGTTTTGGACGAGTTTTAATTTATTTATGTGCGAAATAAAGTCGATAAATGCAACTGATTTCACTCTCCATCATCTTCAATCAGAATTTTATACTTATTAAAACGATGAACAATTTAGAGATTAAGGTGATAGCCTTGGAGGTATTGATTTTGTTGAAGGTCGCAGGGACAAAGAAGAGGTGAATCTAGAGTAATTTCATCTGAATCCAGTAAATTTGATTGAGAAAAATTTAGAATAAAATTAATTCTCTTGGGTTATTATAAGTTGTTAATCCCCTTAATATACGGCAAATTTCTAATAAAGTGGCAATGGGTGTTCAAATATTACGGCTGGGGCATTTGCTTTGCCCCAAATCTTATATGTGTTTAAAATACACTAAAATAATATAAATAATAGATTTTGAACTCAATTAATAGATTAAGTTATCACCATCGTTAAATAATAATAAAAGCACATAAAATCAATCAAAAGATTAAATAATAACTTAAAATTATGATAAAAATTAAGTACTGCGAAAGAACTAAACATGATGAATATAAAAAAAAGTACATATAACATGAAATAAATTACATTCATATAATAATTGTGACTATGCCAATCTGATTTAATTATATAAAATTAAAATCTTTCATGTCACCATTAACTGGTTGACAAAGCTTAAAATTGCAATATCTATTGCACAACATTATCATTTCTATACGTTTTCCAATAAAAAATAAAAAATATTGCTTTGTCCCAAGAATCATCCTGGTATGTCAAGAATCATCCGGATGTTTGTTTTTTATCCTTTTGGATTTTTTGTGAAGGATTTTAAGACGGGGATTCCTCTCATGATGTGATAGTTGGAGAGATCTTTATTCTATCACGCCCACATTTGGTCTCTCGAGTCAAGCCTTGCCATCTCCTTTTGCCGTTCTCGCTCCTTCCTTATGGCATGCACGTTTGGGTCATCCTGGGTTGTCTATTGTTTCTTCCTTACATAAAAATAATTTTATTTCTTGTAAGGGTATGCGTAGTACTCCCATTTATCAATCTTGTTCTCTAGGAAAAATTGTTAGATTAACATTTGTAAACTCTACTTCTAGTACTTTAATGCCATTTGATATTATTCATATCGATTTATGGACGTCTCATGTTCTCAGTTCTTTGGGCCACCATTATTATATTCTATTTTTGGATGATTACTTTAATTTTATATGGACTTTTCCATTAGTGAAAAGATCTCAAGTGTTTTCCACTTTCTTAAAGTTTAGAGCTTTCATCCGTACTCAGTTTGAATGTGAATAAAAAATATTCAATGTGATAATGGCAGAGAATATGATAATGGATTGTTTCGGGATTTTTGTGGCAATAATGGGATAAATTTTCATTTCTCTTGTCCCCATACGTCCTCACAAAATGAGAAAGCCGAACGCAAAATTCGTACCATTAATAATGTTGTACGCACTTTATTAGTCCATGTTTCCGTACCTCCTTCCTTTTGGCATCATGCTCTACAAATGACTACATATCTTCTTAACATACTTCCTACCAAAGGTTTGGCATATTCATCCCCCCTTCAAATCTTATATAATAAGACTCTTTCGTATTCCCATCTTAGGGTCTTTGGGTGCTTATGTTATCCATTATTTTCGTCCACCACAATTAACAACCTTCATGCCCGTTCTACCTCTTATGTGTTTTTGGGTTATCCGTCTAATCATCGTGGTTACAAAGGTTTTGATTTATCGTCTAATAAAATCATCATTAGTCGCCATGTTATTTTTTATGAAACCTAATTTCCATTTGCTAAATTGAGTAGTCCCGTGCCTAGTTCGTATAATTTTTTGGACGCCGCCATCTCCCCGTATGTTATCCACCATTTTTCAGACTTGTCCCGCACCCAAAATCCGTCAGCGGGCCCACTGCCCGCTGGACCTACTGTTTCGTCTAACCCCATTGTTTCCACTTCAACCCCAGTTTCGGTAGTTAGGCCAGCTGCCCAGCCCAATACCATCCCTAGTCCAGTCACTGTTGCAACCTCTCCTCTTTCCAGTATTGGGCCAGCAGGCCCACTGCCTGCTGACCAGTCCGTCGCCGGTCCCGATATTTTCTAAAAGTAACCCAATTCTCGCCGGAGTCACATACCGATCACTCATAGTCAACGGGGTATTTTTAAACCAAAAAAACATTTTAATTTAAATTTTAATATTCTTAAACCCCCTACCCCGTAACCAGTGTACACCTTAAATGACCCAAATTAGAAATTATCTATGACCGACGAATATGATGCTTTTATTGTGAATAAGACGTTGGAGTTGGTACCCCGTCCTTCTTGTGTTAATATTTATTCGATCTATGTGGATTTTTACTCATAAGGATAATTCTGACGGTTCTTTTGTCATACATAAGGCTAGTCTTGTAGGTGATGGTACGACTCAACAGGTTGGCGTAGATTGTGGTTAGACGTTTAGTCCGGTAGTCAAACCGGCTACCATTCGCACTGTTCTTAGTCTGGTTCTTTCCAAAGCATGACCCATTCATAAGTTAGATGTGAAGAATGCTTTCTTACATGGTGATCTTCTGGAGACCGTTTATATGCATCAGCCCTTGGGTTTTCGAGACCCTAAATATCCTCATCATGTCTGTTTATTGAAGAAGTCCTTGTATGGGCTTAAGCAGGCCCCACGGGCTTGGTATAAGAGATTTGCAGATTATGTTTCGTCTATTGGGTTTTCGCAATCAGGTCGGATAATTCATTGTTCATATATCGTCATGGTTCTTCCCTGACCTATATTTTATTATATATTGATGATATTATCTTGACTGCCTCCACTGATGCTTTGCGCAAGTCTGTCATGACCATGATCAGTTCTGAGTTTGCTATGAAAGACTTGGGGCCCTTGAGTTACTTTTTTGGGATTGTTGTTTCTCGTCATGCAGGTGGGTTGTTCTTATCTCAACGAAAGTATGCGGCTGAGATTATTGAGCGTGTATGCATGTCCTCGTGCAAGTCTACTTCCACAACCGTCGATACTAAGCCCAAGCTGGGTGCTGCGGCTGGCTCACCTTATGAGGATCTGACCCGTTATCACAGTCTTGCGGGGGCTCTTCAGTATCTTACTTTCACGAGACTAGATATTACATATGTCGTACATCATGTGTGCTTGTTTATGCATGATCCCATGGTTGAACACATGAATGCGCTCAAACGCATTATTCAATACATCCGGGGGACAATTGACTATGACTTACATTTATATCCTTCATCGACTTCTACACTTGTCTCGTATACAGATATTGATTGGGGTGGTTGTCCAGATATCAGACGTTTCACGTCCGGTTATTGTATGTTTCTTGGGAATAACTTGATCTCCTGGTCTGCGAAGCGTCAGTCTACATTATCATGCTCTAGTGCAAAAGCCGAGTATCGAGGGGTGGCCAATGGCCGAGTATCGAGGGGTGGCCAATGGCCGAGTATCGAGGGGTGGCCAATGTGGTCTCTGAATCATGTTGGTTACGTAATCTTCTTTTAGAGCTTCATTGTCCTATTCAGAAAGCTAATTTGGTTTAATGTGATAATGTTAGTGTCATTTACCTTTCTGGTAATCCTCTTCAACACTAGTGCACTAAACACATCGAGATGGATATTCACTTTGTTCGTGAAAAGGTAGCTCGTGGACAAGTACGCGTCTGTCATGTCCCTTTCAGGTATCAAATTGCAGACATCTTTACAAAGGGTCTTCCCTCGGTCTTTTTTGAAGATTTTAGGGATAGTCTCAGCGTACGAAGACCGTTCGCTATGACTGCGGGGGTATGTTAAATATACCCGTGATATACATGGGTTTGTATACCATGTATGTCACGGTTTGACAAGGCAACTTTACCATATGTGAAACTGTGATATACACGGTATACAAGCCCGTGTATATCACGGTTTTGGAGCATTATTTTGATGTAAATATTGTATTAAATTATGCTTGTACACTTATCATAATTATAAGATTCTTGTACAACTAGGATAGTATTTTGGGAGTAGAATATGAATAGGATTTTCCTAGTATGAAAAATTGTAAATTGTATATACTCTTTCATTAATAAAAATAATCAAGTGATTATTTCTTTCATTCAGGAGCTCATCCTTTAAAGAGGAAGACTTCCCTTAATGAATGAGGGGGGGGGGGGGAATTAAAATATTTTCAGATTTAATTTTTAAACTTAGTATTTTATCAGTGATAAATACATCTTTTGGCATATGCTTTAATTTGTTTCAATATCACAATTGCTACTTTAGACATTTTAATATAATAAAACTACTAACATCTTATCATAGACCATCAATATGTTTATAGATAAATAATTTGTAGGATTGACAGATGAAATTTATTTACAGAGAGGGGGAGATAACAGATTTACCATTTTTGCATGGTGAGGGAGAAAATATTAACCATTAAAAGTAACATACGATATCCCAACATAATAAGTTTTTTGAAGGTGAAACTACAACAAAAATTAGGTTGCCCATGATTTATTTATATTGTAAGAAATTTGTTATCATATTTTTTCATTGCCATCGCCAATACCTACCCCTCCATCCAAATTTCAAACACTACAAAAAGGGTTAAAGCCTTCTATAATCTGAAGTATAATAAGATGCTTTTAAAATTCAAAAAATAACTAAGAAAATTAAATGCTTATAATAAAGCTTCTTTTTATTTTTTGCTACTATGGTAAAAAAATATTTAACTAGTGTGACCTGGATTGACATAAAATATTTACAAAGAATAAAACTTACGATATAAATTCTCCCAAGATATTGATGAAAAGTTAAGAACATAAAAGTAACTAATGCAACAAAATGGTAGAGAAATAATACAAACTGGATCATACAAAATTACATCATAAGATATAGTCACATAATATCATTCATACGAAAACATAACTAAACAAAATTCTTCAATCAGCCCACACAAAAAAAACTATATCTTTATCCTTTCTCATACATTTGTGGCTCCTTTTAATGTAAAACACTATGAAAATCAAAACTAATTTGAAATAAATGGAGTCTCATTTAACCAATATACAAATATAATGACACATTCTTCTATTAAAAAGGAGAGTGGAAGAAAAAATAATATTTTTTTAAAAAAATTGTGATGATAGAAAGAGTATTTTTAAGGAGAAAAACTTATTTGACTTATGTGTTACTGGAAGCAGAAAAGATATCTATAGGGAATAAGGTCCCATTTTAAATTTGAGAAGTAAATCATAACCACACTTTTTTTCCATATATCTAATAACCTTATTATTAAATGTAACATTTAATAAGGAGATCTTATGGATCAGCAATTTTTCTTTAATAGCTTGAAATTAAATTTTTTTCCTTACATAATTTTTCTCTTACCTTTTATATAATACATATATTTTACATCTATATAAAATATTAAAGTAAATCATAACTACATTCTTTTTTTCCATACATCTAGTAATCTAATTATTAAATATAACATTTAGAGAGAAAATCATATGGATCACCAATTTTCCTTTAATAGCTCATAATTAAATCTTTATTTCTTAAAATAATTTTTCTCTTACCTTATATATTTTACATTCTATGTAAAATACTTAAAGTAAATCATAACGACATCCTTTTTTCTCACATCTAATAATTTAATTATTTAATATAGCATTTAGTGAGGAATTCATATGGATCACCAATTTTTCTTTTATAGCCCAAAATTGAATCTTTTATTTCGAACATTATTCTTTTTCTTATCTTAAATATAATATACATATTCTTTTGTTAAAAATCTATCGAATTTCAATATTTTTTATTTTTATTATATGCAATAAGCAAATAAATTATTCATCTGCTGCATTATCTCTATCCTCCTCTTTCTATATTATTTCCCCAATTATGATATTTTATTTATTTTATTTTATTTAGATGTTTTATTCAAATGAAAGGAAATAAGTATTTTACTCTGTAAGTTAAATTTAGAAAAATCATTACCATATTTTTGAAACCATTGAACAATTAAGTGTCATTTTAAATTTTAAAAGTAAATTAAACTAAAACCGTTTTCAAATTTTAGATGTAACATTTAGTGAGAAATTATATGGGTCGCCAATTTTCCTTTAATAGCCCAAACCTAAAAAAATCGAATATTATTATTTTTTCTTACTTATATAAAATATAGTTATTTTATTGAAGATCTTGTTTGGCTGCTTGGATTCTTTTAGTTTTAAAAGTCATCAAATCTTTAATATCACAAGTATAAGTTATTTATATCTAAATTTAATACACTTCTATAAAATATGAATTGAGTGTCTCAAGTGAATAAGTTTTATAATATTGTATTATAGGATTATATTTCAAATATATAATATTGTTCATAGAGTTGTTGTTGTTGTTGTTGTTGTTATTATTAGTATTATTATTATTGTGTATTGATAATATCCTAGCATTCAATAATATTTGATTTGCAAATATACCAATTTCCTTATAAGAAATAATATTGTATAAGCACTTTTTGTCATATAATATTATTTCTTAATGGTAATAATCAAAGTGCAAATATTCTAATATCCATATAAGGAATATATATTTTATATTATATGATATTATTCCTTATATGGTAACATTTTAATTTTAATTAATAATTTATTTATTAAACTAATATAAATAGAATTTGTTGCCAAGTAGCTTATTCATATTACGCCATTTGGCTTAACCTCATGCTAGGCTACCGTCTTTTTAATATAATATAGATATAATAATAATAATAATTATTATTATTATTATTATTATTATGTATTGATATATCCTAGCATTCAATAATATCTGATTTGCAAATATACCAATTTCCTTATAAGGAATAATATCGTATGAGCACATTTTGTCATATAATATTATTTCTTAATGGTAATACTCAAAGTGCAAATATTCTAATGTCCATATAAGGATAATATCATATAATATAAAATATATTATATGATATTATTTCTTATATATTTTATATTCTATGATATTATTCCTTATATGGTAACATTTGAACTTTAATTAATAATCTATTTATTAAACTAATACAGATAGAATTTGTTGTCAAGTGGCTTGTTCATATTACGCCACTTGGCTTAACCTTTTGCTAGACTACCCTCCTTTTAATATAACTACCCTCCTTTTAATATAACTAGTATTCGTACATGTGCGATGCGCAGTCGACATTAAAGAAAATCATCTTATATGTTTAAAAATATTAAATTATTAGGAGTAGTACACAACCTGCTTTATTGATATTAAAATATATTTTTTAATATTTAAGTGCTAAATATGAATAAGTACAATTAGCTTTAAGTCAAAATTTAACCCTTTATTTTCAGTTAAAATTTGATGTACCAATTATAAAATCTGATAAAATCATCAGCATTATTTATCATATATATCAATAATCATTCCCTTTGAATGTGTGATTTTATTTATTTCTCCAATCAAATCCATCAAAATAGATGAGCACATATTAGTACCCGCACGATGCACGATGAATTTAAAGAAAAATAGCAAATTTATCTATAAACCATAATATTACAAAATATTTTCAATCCATAATATTGCGTACAATATGCAATTAAATTTGAATTATCCCTTCTTTTCTATTTACTTTAAGCTTTAATTAGTTTTACTATTGAAAATTCATAAAATGAGAAATCTAATTATATTTTAATATGTTATTGGAAATTTGTCATTGTTTAATATTCTTTTATTCTATTTTTCCCCATAATATTGTGAATTTTATTTATTTACTTATTATTTTATATTATGTGAATTTTATTTATTTACTTATTATTTTATATTATGTGCACTTCATAGTAATTGACATACAATATAATTTCTTTAATATTAGATTTGGCTTTAAATACGAATTCACTACATGATATGCCAATAGATATATTATCTTTCCATCTGTGTCTTAAGCAAGTAAACGAAATAATCCCGTAATTATTTAATGATTCCTGTTAGTTTTTTTTTTGGTGACATTTTCATCATTTATTTTATTTCTCTAATCAAATCCACCAAAATAGGTAGAGTACATATTAACTTTAAATAACGTCAATTCATTTCTTCTTAAATTAATACAAATAAGTTTGTTCATATTACGTCACTTGGCTTAATATAAAGCTAGACTACCTCCTTTTAATATAATATATTATAATTAAATTATTTAGTATTTAGTATTATTATATTTTAAAATATTTTGTTACTCTTAAAATCTTATTTTACTATTCATGTTTCTGCAAGTCAACTGTCTAATTTTTTTAGAGTCAAGAAATATGACTTTTCCAGCATATATGTTTGTTTAAATACACATTTGTTATCAATTAGCATTATATGTGGGATAAATGTTTCTTGCATTTAAGGGTTTTTTAGAAAACAAATATCCCTTGAAAATAACAAAAAAAATGCATGTTTTATCAGATCAGCAAAAGCGGAGGAGGAATTATTCTTTTTAGTGCTAACAAAAATTATAAAATTCTTCATTTTATTAAATAATAGTAGTCATGCATATAAGTTAGTATACCAGAGGGGGCAAAATAAATGCAAACAAAATAATATCTAATCTGCTCAGTGCTCTTGAGATAGTAAACAATGTCCAAAAAAGAACTCTGGTACATTCATAATATATTTGATCATTCTTGGAACAGATGATTTGGTAAAATTCCTTTATATATTTTAATTTTCCATCGTATTTATTCATTTTTCAAATATGCATTTCGCATTTGTGAGATATTTGTATACATGATATCTATGAAAACTTCAAATTCTTTAGTTACATCTGTGAAAAAAAGATAAATATAATGTTAATTATAAATAAAAATAAAATAATAATAAGTTAAATCAAGTATGAAAATATACCTTGATAATTTGATAAAATTCCTTTATATATTTCAGTTCTTCATCGTACTTGTTCATTTTTCAAATATTCATTTCACATTTGTGAGATATTTGTATACATCATATTTATGAAAACTTCAAATTCTTTAGTTACATCAGTAATAAAAAATAAAATATAATGTTAATTGTAAACCACAATAAAATAATAACAATGAAACAAAAAAAATTAATAAAACATAAATGTCTACTTTAAATAAAAAATAATATAAGTAGAATAAGATTAAAGGAGTTCTTCTAAATATATTAATGTAACTTATGAGTAAGTAGCATATACCGGATTCAGAAAATATTACTGAGCAGTAAAAATATACATATACAATGTATACCTTCTTGCTTTAGGATTTCGAACCTTAACACCGTATTCCTTGTCGGATGATACTTTGATAAGTTATACTGATCAAAATTTATAAGGAAACTGCTTTTTTTTCTAAAAACCGAAAAGTGAAACCTAAGAAGAAAGATATAAAGTTTTTTTTGGTAGTGAATTTTTTAGAAGACAAACAATTTATTCCAATAGATTCAACAAACGATACACCCAAAAACAAAAAATAAAAAATAAAAGATCGTAATATTCTATATCATCCCTAGAAATGGCAGTGGATCCTGGACCCGGTCCGGATCCGGTGAATACAGATCCGTTTTATAGGATATGGATCTTCAAAATTTAGACCCGACGGATCCGGATCGGACCCGAATCCATTTCTGACGGATCGTATATGGATCTTTTATTTGAGATCCGTATCCGGTCTAGATCCGACCGTGGATCTATTTTTTATTAAATATATTTATAACCTAGAATGTAATTTTATAAGTATTTTCTTAAAATTGCTAAGCACATCCTTGCAAGTTTAATTCTCAAAACAAGTTTAATTTATCCCCGCGTTAACTCAAAAACCAAAAAATAAAGAGGTAACTTCGATAATAAAATCAATGTTATATTAGTGAATGACTAACATCTCCATAGGCAAGTAGTTAAAATTATATTCACTTCATTTTTGAAGATTCCAAGCACATGCAAGTTATGCATTGTGGAAATACTAGTCAGCATTTTCCACAACTACTGTCATTGTCCAACATTTTCAATTAATAGCTCACAATCAAAACGAGACAACGAACAAAATATCTCATATGAACATTTCAAAATTGAAACACAGTAAATTGTTAGCTAAGTAAAAATCGTTTGTCAGTTCAAAAAAAAATCTTAGCAAGGTTATATTCTTAGCAAGACAAATTTTTTTACATGTGGATCTAAATCCAATTCGATGGATGCAGATTTTGATATAATTTTTATGGACCCGATGGATCTGGATCCATGTATGAAAAACGGATATGGATCTGGATCTAGTAGAATCCGGTCCAGATCCGATACGTTGCCATCCCTTGGTAGTGGCAGGCCACATGAGATCATCCCAAAATGCATGATTGGACAAACAAATATTATTTGTACTACTTGCTAGTAAAAAAACTACAAATGCATACACTTTGTTATTCTAATCCAAAAAGATTTTCAAATGCTGAATTAGTTTGAAGAGATCGTACTTTTATTTACAGAAATTATTTAAAGTAGAAAAAAGAAGAAAAATTATAGAGACTAACCTGAATGTTTGTGTTGTACTATAGGTTAGAATTCAAATATTTAGTACTCTACTTAGATTTTTATTTTGGAAGGGCTCTTTAACACAATATTATTTTACCGTATATGTTGCTTGATTGTTAATCAAATATTCACTTACATAATCACATTTAATATTTATCTTAAAAATCTAAATAAAGTAAAAGTAAAAAATGCAATAAATAATATGCAGATCCTATTGATTGAATCTAAGGCACGCACGATTTTAGATTCCTTATATAACAATACTTAGACGTACTACCTTGTTAATAGAATGCAGTACATATATAGCAATAATTAGTAGTAATAAATGTATTAAGTTATATGCAGATCATATTGTTTGGATTTAAGCACACATGATTCTAAGTTCCTTACTTAGAAATACTTAAACCTACAACTGGTACTTTTACCTTTCATTCAAGTTAGATTCAAGTTGACTTTTAACCATGATATTTTGTAAACTAATTATTGTTCAAATAAAATTTAAATCATTTTATATATTTCAATTAAACGTGTCATAATTCTGACTGAAATTTAATATTTTTCTTCTTTCATTTTTACTTTGAATTAAATGTGATAATCACTCCCTTTGAATGTTTAATTTTATTTATTTCTACAATTAAATCCGACAAAATATGTGATTGCATATTAACATTAAATAATGTCAATCAATTTCTTTTTAAAAGTAATACAAATAGAATTTTATCGAAAAAATGGAGTGTGTAAAACTTTTTATCCGAATTTCAATTTTTACAGATTTGATAATTGATGCCAAGTGAAAGTCAAACCACTTTGCAACTCCAATAGATACACAATTAACCAATTACTACAACAACAACATACTAAGTGAAAATTCCACAACGTGGGGTCTGAGGAGGGTAGAGTATACGCAGACCTTACCTCTACCTTGGTAGGTAGATCGACTATTTCCAAAAGACACTCGACTCAAGACACAACATAAACACAAGCAAAGCAAGAGAAACATCCAGACTCAAACAAGAAATTTAAAGCAATATGACAATGATGGTAACAAAAGCGGATAAGTCATGATAAAACATTCTGAAAAAAGAAGCAATAACTAACACGTGTAGATAAGATAAACAAAGTACACGAAAGAACACACATCAGCAGGAATCAAACGACAGAGGACTATAAAACAATAATGTGCCTACTAGTACGATAGGCTAAGCAGGTCTACCATAATACCACTATAACTACCAGTATGTAAGCGTAAGTAGGACTACACTCAACTACCTACTACTCCTCCACCATAATACGTGTCCTCCACAATCCCCTATCTAAGGTCATGTACTCAGTAAGTTGCACCTGAACCATATCCCGTCTAATAATCTCCCCCCAATACTTCTTCGGCCTACCTCTACCCTTACTGACCTTGTCCATAGCCAATCTCTCACACCTCCGCACTGGGGCATTTGTGTCTCTCATCTACACATGCCCGAACCATCTCAACCTCACTTCTCGTATCTTATCCTCCACCGAGGCCACTCCCACTCTGTCTCGGATATCATCATTTCTAATCATATCCCTCCTTGTATGCCCACACATCCATCTCGGCATTCTCATCTCCGCAACTTTTATCTTTTGGATGTGTGAAGTTTTGACTGGCCAACACTCCGCCCCATACAACATAGTCGGTCTAACCACCACCCTATAGAACTTGCCTTTAAGTTTTGGTGACACATTTTTATCGCACAATACTCTATAAGCAAGCCTCCACTTCATCCACCCTGCACCAATACGATGTGTGACATCATCATCAATCTATTCATTCCCTTAGATAATGGACCCGAGATACTTGAAACTGCCTTTCTTTGGAATGACCTGAGTACCAAGCCTCACCTCTACACTTGTCTCAAGGTCGCTCATGCTACTGAAATTGCACTCCAAGTATTCTGTCTTGGTCCTACTCATCCTGAATCCTTTAGACTCCAGAGTCTGTCTCTAAACCTCCAGCTTAACGTTCACTCCGCTGCGTGTCTCATCAATCATGACTATGTCATATGAGAATAACATACACCATGACACCTCCCCTTGAATTTGTTGTGTTAGTCCATCCATCACCAAAACAAATAGGAATGAGCTTAGAGCTGATCCATGGTGCAACCCCATAATCACTAGAATGTGCTCCGAGTCTCCTCCTATTGTCCGTACCTTAGTCTTGGATCCATCATACATATCTTTGATCGCCCTAGTGTACGCCACAAGTACACCTCTAATCTCTAAACATCTCCATAGAACCTCCCTATGGACTTCTTCGCATGTCTTCTCGAGGTCGATGAAAATCATATGTAGGTCCTTCTTCCTCTCCCTATACTGCTCCACCAACCTCCTAATAAGATGAATGACTTCTGTAATCGAACGCCCCAACATGAATCCAAACTGGTTCTCAGAAATAGACACGTCTCTTCTCACCCTCATCTCTACGACCATTTCCTAAACTTTCATAGTGTGCTTAGCAGCTTGATACCCGTATAATTGTTGCAACTCTGGATGTCACCTTTGTTCTTGTACAAAGGATTCATCGTACTCCACCTCAATTCTTCGGGCATTCTTGTCATCTTAAAAATGACATTAAACAACTTAGTCAGCCACTCCAAACATGCCCTGTCTGCGCTCTTCCAAAATTCAACTGGGATATCATCAGACCCGGTCACTTGTCCCCTGCGCATCTTGGGAATAACACCAATTACTACTAATTTAAAAATATATGTATTTTTAAGGCAATATAATAGTAGAGGATTTTCATTAAATAATTTGAGTATACATATTGCAAATTTTATGAAAAATGTATGTTGGAGTACGATTTTAGTGCATTAGAAAGATCTAGAAAATCAAAATAGTATATTTATAGTAAATTTAAATTATCTTAATCACTCCCTTAGAATTTGGAATTTGTTTATTTCTCCAATCAAATCCATCAAAATAGATAAGTATATATTATATTTAAATAATGTCAATTAATTTCTTTTTAATTTAAATACAAATAGAAACTATCTTCCTTTTAATATAATATAGATATAGATTATTATTATTATTATTATTATTATTATTATTGTGTGCTGATAATATCTTAATAATTCTTTATATAATAATATTTGAATTACAAATATTTTAATTTACTTATAAGGAATAATATTCTTTATTATATAATATTATTATTTATATGGTAATCTATAACTGTAAATATTCTAATGTTCGTATAAGGAACAATATTATATGAATACCTTTTTAAATTACATGACATTATTTCTTATATGGTAATATGATAATATTTGAACTATAATTAATACTATCTTCTTAAAACTAATATAATTAGAATTTGTTGTCAATTGGCTTGTTCGTATTACGTCACTTGGCTTAATCTCATGCTGGACTATCCTTATTTTAATATAATATAGATATAGATAAGATAATATTATTATTATTATTATTATTATTATTATTATTATTCCTTATATGACAATATTTGAACTTCAATTAATAATTTATTTATTAAACTAATACAATAGAATTTTTTGCCAAGTGGCTTATTCATATTACTTCATTTGGCTTAATATCAAGTTAGACTACACTCCTTTTAATATAATATAGATATAGATATAAATGATATTTGATAACATTTGAACTTTAATATATACTTTATTTATTGAACTAATACAAATAGAATTTATTGTCAAGTGACTTGTTCATGTTATGTCACTTGACTTAATCTAATACTAGACTACCTTCTTTTAATATAATATAATTTTTTTGGGACATCATGACTCAGTTCAAGAAAACAAAATAAGAAGTCCGCTTGGGCAGCTCAATTGGTTTCAAGGGGATATTTGGAATAAGAGACCAAGGATCGAATCCCGTCAGCGGCAGTGTGGGGGTTTCTTCTTGAAATAAAGGAGGGCCCTTGCGCGTAGTCCTGGTCTAACCTTTGAAATCAATTGAGTCACCATGATTTACCTCCTTCACAGACCTGTCGGATCGGGGTGTGGGGGCTCCTGGGGTGAGAGATTCCACCTTTTGGAATAAGAAAACAAAATAAGAATATACCCTACCTGGTTAAAGCAGCTGACTAGACTAGCTAAGACAAATCTATTAACTAATAACAACAATTTCATCGAACCATAAAATGGTATGCCCTATTTTTTTTTGTCTTTACATATTTGACCACGCTTCTTGTATAACGAGAAATTAATTACGCATTGATAAATTTTAAGTTGATTAACAATATAAACAAGCTAAAAATATTTATTCTTCAAAAATAAAAATTATCATAGTACAGTATAACCTCGATAAATGAATATCATCGCCAAATGAATAATTTTCTCCGGTCACGACTTGGGCAAAGGGGCTAAATGAATAACCTCGCTAAATGCATTAACGAATAAAATTTTTTGAGTCCTTAAAGGCCCCAGGTAAACACAAATGAATAATCAATAAATTCCTTTAAAAAAATATGTATATATAATAAACGAAAATATTTCATTCAATCAACAATGTTCATATAAGAAGTCATTTCTGCTCAAAAAGTGCATCTAACATTGTTTGTTTTTTCCTTCCACCAAAATGCATCCCATCCTTAATTTTTTGTAATGCATGCACAATTTTTGGAATATTTTCATCGTGTTGTAGCAAGTAAGTTTGTATGGTGACTACTGCTTGAAATACCTCTTTTGATGACACATTTCGTATGACGCCACTATTATCTGGTTCAGGATCATTCTCATCATTTAGTACGTACTCAATAATTTCTTCGTCTGTAGGCAATTCCATAACTGCATCATTCTCGTTAGGATAATTCAAAAGATGTTCGATGTCCATCACATTTCAATAGCGTAAATTAGAAATGACATCAGTTAATCCTTGGATATCTTCTTCTAATTGACCAACTTTTATTTCAGGAACATCAATTTCTTCCGACCGAATATTACAATGACAGAAATAATTTGCAATTATTTTTGCCGTCACATCAAATCTCCAAGCCATGGTAGAAAAATTAATAGCATCCAAAATGTTAATCTTTTCAAGATTTGGTGAGCCAACTTCAACGCTCTGCAAGATGCTAGAATAAAAATGACGCCGATAATGAACTTTGAATGCTCGAATAATCCCAACATCACATGGTTGAATTTTAGACATTGTGTTAGGGAGCAAGAAAAATAACTCTACATTTCTCAAGTCTTCAACAACCTTTGGATGAGCTGGGCAATTGTCTACTAACAAGAGAATCTTTTTGTCATTCATTCTCTTGTCAAATAAATGACAAAATTCTTGAAAAAGCAAACCAGTCATCCAAACTTTCTTGTTGAATCGATACTCACAACTAAGATTGTTCATGTTCACATTTTTAAAGCATCTAGGTTTTGCATACCTGGTTCCATGCTTTCATATCTTTTTGGCTAATACTTGGATGTTCCTTCTTATGCTCACATACGACCCTCCTTATCTGGTCGGTTAAAATTGTTTTTGTTATTGATTTTGATTGATGATTGGAAGTCATTAAATTGAAGATTAAGAAAGGTACAATAGTATGAATTCTTTATCAAACTAAGATGTTAGAACTATATATAATTTGTAGCGTAGGTTAAGTATATTTTCTTAGACTCTAAGTATTCTACACATACAATCTTATTAGTACATGAATGTTAGTACACTGTACTTAGTCCATACGTATAGTGCATGTATTTCTAATCTAGAGTCTAAAGAAAATGAATGTAATTAAATTTTCATATGAGTTTTGACCATTACCCTTTAGGTACATTTGTACATTAAATGTAAAAATACTAATCATAAGGAAAAAAATAAAAAAATGTAAAAATACTATCTAAATGAATAAATATTCATTTATCGATAAATAAATAACCTCGCTAAACGAATATTTTTTTCTGGTCCTGAGGATATTCATTTATCGAGGTTATACTGTATTTCTATAGACACACATACAAATCGTGATACTCTATACGTGACCGTTTGATCATGAATATTTCTTATTTTTTTCGGAGTTAGGTTCGGACATCATTTTGCGCCATAAAAATTTGGAAAATTATGAAATTTAACTTCTCAATTTGAACTCGAATTCCGGAATTTGAAAAATACCAAAAAATCACATTCACTTCAAATTATTCATAAAATTTTAAAAACAACTTCAATTTGTGTTAGCCAAACACAATTCCAATTTTCAGAATACCATTTTAAAAATAAAAAGTACTTTTTTCAAATGTCACATTTTCATTGCCAAACGAGCCTACATTTTTATCACAGTGTAATTCCACAAATGGAGTATGAGGAGAGTAACAACAACAATATATCCATTGTAATCCCACAAATAGAGTATGAAGAGGGTAAAATGTACGTAGACCTTACCTCTATCTTTGCGGGGTAAAGATGTTGTTTCCGATATCCCCTCCCTACAAAACCAAAAAAGGAAAAAGAGGTCCCCGGACATAGCTGAATGACAAAGGAAGAGAACTTAAAATTCAGCCGGAGGCCTGTAGCATGATTTCGAACCCTGGTGAGAATAATTTGTTCTCTTGTGAGGTAGAATCTTGAAGGTGATGTCAGTTACTCTGTTCTCAAACCCTGGTCATTAGTCTGGCATAAGCGGGAAGTTGGATATAAAAAAAAAAGAAAAAAGAGTCATAAAAGGGGAGTATCCAATATATTCCGCTGCGGCACGCGAGAATCACGTGACATTGAACCTTGAAATTCACAGGGAGGGCACTACTGTTACTGTTATCAAACCCTAAAACAAATATCGTCAAAAATCACCGGAAAATGGGAGTAGAGAAGGAAGTCATTAGAGCCGGAAGCGGTCCCAAACCACAACCTGGTCAAACTGTCACCGTCCACTGCACTGGTTACGGTTAGTCCCCTTTATTATAGGCTGAATCTTTAATTTAGTTTGATTCTTTATTATGTACAGTTTTTAGTTAATATTGTTTTTCTTGTTTTATGCCTGCAGGGAAAAATAGAGACCTAAGCCAGAAGTTCTGGAGGTAATTTTTTATTTTTTTTATTTTGAAGTTTGATGCAGGATTTTGTGTTACATGTTTGCTGAATTTGTATGTGTAACAGCACTAAGGATCCAGGCCAGCAGCCTTTCTCTTTCCAGATTGGCCAAGGCAAAGTTATCAAAGGTAGTTCTGACTCCTCTATATCTCGATTTATATTAATTTTTTCTCTAGTTTATACGTTGGAATGTTGCCTCTGTTATAAATAAATACCCGAGAATGATTTTCAATTGGACAATTCACTCAGTAGTAGTCTTTTTACTGACTAATCATGAACGGAACTTATCATAGTGATACCAACAACAACATACCCATTGAAATCCCACAACATGGCGTCTGGGGAGGTTAGAGTGTACGCAGACCTTAACTTTACCTTGGTAGGTAGAGTGACTCTTTCCGAAATACCCTCGGCTCAAGAAAAAGCATAAGCATAAGAAAAGGTCAGATACGGATTAGAAATTTAGAGCAGTATGAAAATGAAAATAACGAAAGCGAATAAGCCATGATAAATCATTCTGAAAAAAGGAACATTAACTTATCATAGTGATACCATATTCTTTTATTAATCTCAATCATCATTTCAAGTTTTATATCTAAATCTTGTTTTTTTTAGAATGGAAATGGACCAGAAGCTGATAGCTCTTTTAGCAGAACAGATTTTAGGGCCAGAATATTACATTTTGTATAAAGCAAAGTAAATAAAAGTGTGAATTATTCCAGAACATGAAGTATTAGTTCTTTCAGGTTCTTCGCTAATATGGTCACGGTTGAGTTTGAGGTGAGAAAATTTAGAGTGTTGTTTTTTGTGGTTAAAGTGGTGTAAAGGTTTTGTTTCAAGAATTACTTGTTGATTCAAAATATGAAAAGCTCGCGATTTTGGTGCTCAAAGAGGTCAAAATGTGCGACAGGTGGATTCATTTAAAGTTATAGGATAGCTCTGTTGGCGAATGATATGGGTCCTAAATGTAAGATAGCTGTCTTGCTATTATACTAAAAGAGACTCAATGTCAGAAACAAAGACAGCTCTCTCCCCTGGCAGAAGCACACATAATTTAGCTGATTCTTCAGTGTCTGATTTCTCAGTTTAATCTTCGATAAACTAGCACTTTTTAACAACTCAAAAGCTCATATCCGATACAAAGTGAAATTTGACCTTGGATAGGCTTTTGCACTGGCATAATGGTCATTGTTGTTTTATCTCTCCCTCCATCCCCCCTTCGATGAATCTTCTATATTTGTTAGCCGAGGATACATTTTGAACAAAACCCTCCTGCTTCTGGATCTTTAAGGGAGTAAGACAACACTGGACCATGGTGACAATTCTCTCCGGTGGCAGTTCGTTTACTCTTATATCTTTCTATTTACAGGATGGGATGAAGGAGTACTGGGCATGCAATTGGGAGAAGTTGCTCGATTAACGGTAAATACCTTCTCTTTTCTTTTGATATTCCTCAGTTGAGTAATACAAATTATGGAGTTAGTTACCATGTTATGAAGTTTAGACTTCCATTGAGTTATGGGTTTATAGTCAGAAACTAAAGGGGCAATTGGAAAAGAAGGAGCTTGATATCTCCTTGGTGGTTTTAGATTATTGAATTTTAAATTTAATATCACTTTACTAAAATCGTCATCCTTTTGGCTTACTAGTTTATTAGGAGGCATTATGAAGTTTTCTACAATATACAATAAATTGACGGTCTTCAGATCCCTCCCCCTAACAGTCTTTTTTCAGTTTCTGTCCATTTCATGGTCACATCATCTTCATCTTTTTGACGGGATTGGGTGAAGAGTTTATAATAGAATAGTCATGATACATTAGTTGTATTCTTCCTAATAGTACTAATCCTGCTATTATTGTACATATATGAAATAAAATCTCTAGGCTTTATGTATTAAGATCTTCTATAAGGAGAGGTTAAAGTGATGTTTGAAATTTTGCAGTGCACCCATGATTATGCTTATGGTGCTGGTGGATTTCCAGCGTGGGGTATTCAGCCCAACTCAGTTTTAGTTTTTGAGATTGAAGTCTTGGGTGCACAGTGAGCATTTTCCCAACAATTCCCATGGAGCTGTTGTACCCTTTGCAGTTAGACAGTTTGGTGATTGTTAGACATAATATTATGGTACTTGCTATGACAGCTTGAGGGTATCTTTACTGCCCATGTACTCTTTGCTTTATTATGCAACTTATTGAAACAGATCGAGGCAATAATAAATCCTTTCTAGCTTTTCTCTGGATAATGTTCATATTTAGACACGACCAATATGCCTTACAAGACAAACTATTTAGTATTGGAATATAATAGAATGGAATTGGTATAGGAGTTTGTGTGGTCAAATCCAACTAATATAGGATACTGTTCTCGTCTACTTTACATGCTTGGCTATTGCCTTATGTAAAACTAGTGTTTCTCCACAGAACTTGACAGAGCTTAATGGAATTGGTGGGAACTTCAGTTTGACGAACTAGGAGGAAAAGATGGGAATGGAATGATTTGAGTAATGGCCTTTGTGGTGTACACTTGTGTCTCGGCCATAGTTCTTTTCTTTTTAAGAACCGCCCAGCTCCACACTCGGATGCTGGATGGGATTTTATCAAGTGACAATAAACTACGGGAGGGGCAATCCCAACTTGTATGCATGAGTAGACTGAAGTTTGTCATTTTGCAAGTACATCATCCTAACTGTGAAGTACCTATTATGATGCATGAAATGCATTCCTAATGAAAGAGGAGTACTCTCATTTTACATTACTATTAGAGATACATAGTCCTCTTTTTATACATTGAAAGTACTAAAGAATGAAAAATAGCCTATATCTAAGCTATCTACCTGTCTTTACTACCACCTGCATCAGGCCTCAAGGAGGATCAAAGTAGAAACTTGAATCTCTTTACTTCAACTCTTAGGGTTGGCATGCTTCATCTGTCAAGATTCAAAGGCCTCTTATTATATGAGGCAACTCTTGATGTTTATGATAAACTGGGGAATTTTCCAGTTTTTAGCTGGTCCTTTCCAACTTGTCAGCCACTTGATTGGCTTCTCTCAGGTAGTGTTTGATAACAATGTCATATACTGTATTACCAGGTTCTTAATCCAATTCACTGATTGTGTCATATTCCAAGGAATGTCAACCATCAATTGCATTTACCAGCATCAATCTATGATGTATCTTATCCCATTGCTAATGCGCCATTCTAGTCCATACGACATTGCCTGAGCTTTAGTCTAGTTGCTTGTGTCTTCATCCAGTTTCAGGCTGTAAGCTGCAATTAAATGACCTTCATTAATGGAAACTGTTAATGATTTGAGCAGTCTGGAATGTGTTCACTTTCTCAGAAGAGCCTACCAAGATAACCTCATTACTTTAGGGGCTGTCCAGTGGGCCGGGATGGCCCGATTCCGCCCCAGCCCGTCCCGGTTACCGCCCCGACCCGCAAAAAAATTCGGGATGTACAATGTCGGTAGCGGGGTTTGAACTTGGGACGGGATTAGGGCTCGTCCCGCCCGTCTCGATCCCGCCCCATCCCACCAACGACCGACCCCGTCCTCCTCCCCCTCCAGAACTAACCGTTGCACAACGGGCCACTTTAGATTTTAGCCGTTGGCAAGGGCTAGTAACGACCATTTTGGCCCCCCCACACCCCATAATCCCCCCTACCACCTTAATATTTATTTTTAACTCCTAAGTTAGTATATTTACACATTAACACTATTTCTCAACTATAAATACCTCATTTTCTCACAAATTTTCCTACCATCTCTCTAATCTCTCTCTACAATTCTAAATTGCACACTAAAAATTATATTTTATTTGCTAATTTCTATCAAAGTTAAAAAATTGGGAGTGAAGTTGATTACTAGATTGAAGATCATCGAGCAAAGTTTCAATTTTCAACCTTGATTACACGTCGACGTTTCGTCTGCATTTGGTACCTTTGTTCCTTCTTTTATTTAAATTATTATTGTTACTTAATTTAAATTATCGTACTTAATTTCATTAACTTTAATTATTTATTTGCATAATTATAATGGAACGAAGTGAACGTTTTTCTGGTAGAGGTACTAGGGGTAACATGGGTAATGGTGCATCTTCTAATAATCCTAATTACGATGATTTCACTTATGTAGATGAAACTGATCTTTTTAATGTTAATATTAATATACCATTAGATCATGAGGTATATCCTGCATCCGAAACAAACTTTAATTTAGAAAATGAATTAGATGATAATTTAGATCACACACCCACTAGTGCACCTCCACCTCAGGCTCAGACTGAGTCTCAGGCTGAAACTGAAACTGGAATGCCTCTTATTCCCGTCAAGGTGGGACATGAGATTTAATGAGACATGTAGAAAATTCTCACAAAGCAAGATATAACCAATACTTGGCTGAAAAAGTGGGTGTGCAAATGACTTCTGAGTCGGGACAAGGTTCACATAGTGTCCCCGACCAAGTACAGGGTCGAATTAACCCGATGATGGGGGAGTTATAGGTCTTAAATATGATAAACACAAAGATCGAGAAAATTTAGCAAAATTAGTTGCCGTGGAGGGTTTGCCTTTTTCATTTTCTTCCTCTCATGGTTTTATTCATTACATCCGAGAAACATATAATTTTGATTTTAACAGTTTTCCTAGATCAACTATTAGAAGAGAATGGGCCGCGGTGTAAGATGGAACGGGTCGGAAAAGGGCCGCGGAGCCGAGAAGGGCCGTGGCGCCCCCTAGCAGCGCCGTGGGGAGTGACTGGCAGTAATTTCATCGGCTTTCTGGAGCCGCGACGCTAAATGCTGCAGCGCCGCGACGCTTCCCAGACAGTGTTTGCTCGACGGAATCCCAAATGTTTGGCTGTTGAGGGGGCTTCAATGGCATTGAAACCACCCAATAATGGCCATTACTTGGACCATTATGTTGCTGCATTACTTGGGGGTTAAATGTCATCCATTACATGACAATTGATTGCCATTGTGGGGCACTTGAAGAGGCCATCTTGCACACCTATAAATTGAAGCCTTGGCTCAATTCTATAGATGAACATGAGAACATATATGAACATATGAACAGAAAAACCAGTTCACAACATCACAATAAGATCAGATTTTCCTGATAGCAATCATTCTCTTAGCAATCTTCATTATTCGTATTCTTCGCTGAGATCATTTGTGTAGGCTTTGCATACTTGATAGTTTGTTGTTTCATCTTGGAAGACTATTGTCCACACTTCCGTAAAACCTATATACGGGAAAAATCTTGTCTTAAAGACAGAGAGCCATCTCTCGACTCAGTCGGCGGTGTCGTGGTTTATTTAATTGGTTGCTAAGTGTTTCAGATGTTAACTTAACAGACGAAGGACTCTAACCGTTCGTATTCTCAATGGATCTACAAGCCACAAGTGTAGCAGTTCATGTTCTTGTATTTCCGAATACAAGTTCTGTATTTGAAGTTTCATTCAAGATCAAGATATTGACAACTTGTTGTTGTCCTAATTGTTGTTTATCCTTTCGATCACTGTAATAGTTATTTACTATTTCCGTTGTTGCTTTACATATTCCAACACTTTATGCCATTGCAAACCTCCATTGTTATAAACATCAAAGATCTGAACCTTGCTAGGTTTGACTTCTCCATTAAGTAGTCCTACTAATGATCCTTCTCCAGTTCAGTTCTCTGCTTTGTGCCATTGCCAACCTCCATTGTTTACGTGCTTTCGTTATTGGTTGATTTTAAGCTAATGTGCCACGAGTTTGCTCTATGATTATTCATTTTTTTTTTGTTATTTATATGAAAGTGGTTTTCAATTATTATAAAGCATATTGAATCATATAATATATAATTTATGGTGAGTGGTTGAACCTGCTTAGGCTGAAAGTCCTCTTTTGGACCATGGTGTTAATCATTTTATTTTTCTTTTGGTGTCATGTGGAGTGGTAATTAAGCTTTTGAAATTACAATTATGGTTTCTGCTTAACTTTCTAATAATGTTTAATGGACCTTAAACATCCATTGCCTCCAAAAGTCGCGGCCTGTGTGCTTAAAGTTAATTAGTACTGTTAGATTGTATTAACACAAGAGAGTCTTTCTCATTAATATAAATATATAGTGTGTACATGATGAATTCTAATTGAATGACGATCTCTATTTTACATAATTACACACTAATATTAATTATAGAATATACGGAAAATATATGGTAATATATTCGCTATCACACCTCCTCAGTTTGAGCGGGAGGAGGCCGGATGATGAGAATGGATCTGAAGTCTAGGAACAACTGCATAGGAAGCCCCTTAGTGAAAATATCTGCATACTGATACGAAGAAGGCACATGCAACACCTTAACATGACCTATAACAACCTTCTCACGAACAAAATGTATATCCATCTCAATGTGCTTGGTTCTCTGATGTTGAACCGGGTTATGAGATAAGTAGACCGCAGATATGTTATCACAGTAAACCATAGATGCCTTACGTAAGGGACAATGAAGCTCTAAGAGGAGGTTTCGGAGCCAACAAATCTCAGCAACAACGTTTGCAACGCCTCTATATTCTGCTCCTGCACTTTATCTGGAGAGTGTGGCTTGCCGCTTGGCAGACCACGAGATGAGATTGTCTCTTAAGAACACACAGTAGTCAGACGTGGAGCGTCGCGTGTTCGAGCAGCTTGCCCAATCGGCATCCGTATATGAAATCAGCCTGGTCGGCGCAGAGGGGTATATATATAATCCATAATCAAGATTTCCCTTAACGTATCGAATGATACATTTAAGGGTTGTAAAGTGAGGCTCCCTGGGGTATGCATAAATAAACACACCTGCTGAACATCATATGCAATATCAGGTCTGGTGAATGTAAGTTACTGAAGTGCACCTGTGAGACTCCTATATAGAGTGTGATCGGACACTGGATCATCATCAACGTCACTAAGACTTCGAGTCGATCGGAGTAGGCATGATCTTGCAGTTTGACATTTTATCCATGTACACAATTTCTTCCGCATACTTACGCTGACACAGGAACATAGTATCTGCAGATCTAGTCACAGAAATTCCCAAGAAGTAACTCAACTTCCCCAAGTTTGTCATAGCAAATTCGGATTTGAGCACAACAATGATCTCATTTTTCAACACATCATAAGAGGCAGTCAGAACAATATCATCCACCTATAATAACAAGTATGCAATGTTATGTAACATCCCGTAATTTTGGACGATGGTTTGGGCACCTAAACGTAGGTAAGTAGACCCGGGCCTCGGGGAATTTATGTTATATTTATGTATGCTAATAAAAGATTAGTATATGAAAGGATAAGACCCCGAAATAATTTTAGACATAACAGGTGTAACGATGTGGATTGATAATAATATTTGTGTATCCCCAAAGAGATTATGGACTAGTGTCATATCACAAAATTATGACATTGAGTATAGGAAGGTTTTATAAATTATTAAGATTTAAGTGAATTGAGATCGTGAAATTAGTTGTGTGTATAATTGATTAATTGTGGGGTTGATTTTAAGGGGAGACAAGAGTTAGTGGGGAATCTCTATGTGTTAACAACTTAAACGACTAAGGCTACGTGTTAAGTTAATAGGTTAAAGAACGTAATTCGATTTTATTCCTTAGCATTATCTCGTTCCTAGTACTAAAGAGGATGTTAAGTCAATTTGTTGCCTAACGAATTCCTATATCAAAGTAAAACATTTTAGTGTTGAAAAGAGAAAATAACGTCCCAACCCTTACTCCTAAAAACATAAGCAACCTACTTCTATTCTACAATTCCACTTTGTTCTAAGTATATTCGTTCAGCAACCCTTTAACCTCTTATTTTGTAAGCATTTCGATTTTATTGTGTTAGAGAAGAAAGATCAAAATAAACGTGGCCAGTTAGTTCACTGGGTGAGAAGCAATTCATTCCTTATTTTTGGTTTAGAACAAAACATTCCAGCAAGCAATATTAAAAGGGGTTGGTTCCGTTATTATCAAAGTATGTTAAGACAAATTATTTTTTTCTTTTAGCATGTTTCATGTAACGAAATATAACCTTGATATTGTTCCATAAATTATTCTACTCTTAGTGGTTAATGATGTTATTATTATTCATTCCTATGTTGAAAGCATGTATAAATATGTTCCTAAGTCTTTATTGAGGCATACAGAAAAGATGTTGATATTCACAGTGTTGGCCGAATGTACAAGGATATTATGTCACTCAAAATATTTTATTGTCGTTCATGCATTTTCATTTGCATTATATTCATATATTATCCTGGATCCACTACTATATGGTAAATATGATATGATATGATATGGGGAAAGGGAAAGACGTTATATACGCACACCACTTGCAGCTGGTACAAACTATCACGAAAGAGCCCGAATAGGCCAATATTGATGCCCTTGTGTGGCCAATACGATATAACCTGATGCCCACATAGGCGGTTATGAACAGGAAGATACCCTTGTGTGGCCAATATTTATATGTATACCGCATTTGCATTGTGCATAACATTTAGGCAAATGTATTAGGGCCCTCAAAGGCATTTACTGATGGTCAGCTGTTTCTGTTTCAGTTGTTGTTATATCCTTGTTA
The DNA here is from genome assembly GCA_029783415.1 of Anisodus acutangulus. Taxonomy (NCBI): domain Eukaryota; kingdom Viridiplantae; phylum Streptophyta; class Magnoliopsida; order Solanales; family Solanaceae; genus Anisodus; species Anisodus acutangulus. The sequence goes on along the minus strand of CM056510.1, from coordinate 37,563,397 downwards.
TACTATTGTTCATGTCTGACATACTCAACACATCAGTCGTACTGACGTCCCTTTTGTCGAGGGACGCTGCGTTTCATGCCCGCAGGTTCACGTAGATAGGACGACGATCCACGTTAGTAGGTTGCCACTCAGCGGATTTTGGAGCACTCCCCTTGTTTCGGAGTGTCAGTCTATCTTGGTACGGTGATTTTTTGCTTGTATATATGGGTATAGCGGGGCCCTGTCCCGACCTTTTGATGTTGTACGCTCTTTAGAGGCTTGTAGACATGTGTCATGTGTGTAGTAGTCTTGTATGGCCTTGTCGGCCTTGGTATGAGTATGTATATATATAACTTGGTTACCTGATTTTACATAATCTTTTTCAGCTTAGTCCGTATTTAATTATGAATAGGTGTTAACTGTATGATTAGTGGTACCCAGCGGGTAAGGTCCAGGTGCCCATCTCGGCCCTCCGATTTGGGTCGTGACATGTTACTACCTCTATGAAAAAAAAGGAAATGGTCACATTTGTTGCATACGAATCCAATATGCATAATGTAAGTAGCAAATCGCTCATACCCCGCCCTGGGGCCTGTTTCTAACCATACAATGACGTACGAAGATGACAAACATAATGAGGAGCCTCTGGATGTACAAAGTCTGGCGGTTGGTGCATATAAACAGTTTCTTTTAAATTCTCATGTAAGAACGCATTCTTCACACCGAGCTGATGAATCGGCCAATTCTTACCCATAACTATGCTCAGAACTGTGCGGATGGTAGCCGGTTTAACCACCAGACTAAACGTCTCACCACAATCAATACCCTCATGCTGCCCAGTGCCATTAGCCACAAGTCTCGCCTTATGGCGCTCAAGGTCACCACTGTCTCTGAATTTTTGACGAAAGAGTCACATACACCGAATCACATTAACCCCATCCGGCTTCCAAACCAGATCCCAAGTGTGATATTTCGTTAAAACGTTAAATTCCTGACGCATGGCCGCATTCCAATTCGGGTCAAGTTTGTCTATTTTGGGTTTTTAGAAATTGGGGATATAGTTTGAATGGAGAGGTTAAAGTGAACTTTGAGTTTGAAAATCCTGTGCTGAGCACGGGTCTCTATTATGTGCGTGGGGATAAAGGTTGTTTGGGCAGAGGGGTGAGGTGAGGTGTGAGGGTGTCTCGGGTCAGTGGTCGACGACAGAAAGGGGGTGACGGGGCAATGTTATCGTTGGGTGAGGGTCAGGATTGATCGGCGGGATTGGGTTTGGTTCTGGTGATCGATGTCGGGAGTGAGTTTCTACGGGGATGGGTGTTGGTTGACTGGACGGGTTGGCAATGGGTCATTGGTTGGACTGAGTGTTCGGTGGGAGGGTGGTTGTTAGTGACATTTGGGTTGTCGGATTGGTTGGCCAGTGGGTGGGGGAGACAATGGCGGTTTGGATCGACGCTGGTGGAGGGAATTTTGACGAGACAAGGGTGGCAGTGGCGGGGTCGGGTAGTGATGGAACAGTAGGGACGGTGACACGACGGAGCATGGTGTGGACAATAGGGGAGGCATCGAACTCGTTGAGAAAGGTATAATCCGTGTTCCGGAATTTTTGGATGTTTGCAAATGGGAAGATTGATTCATCAAACGTTACATGGCGAGAGACAAGGATCTTTACATGTAGACAATTCATAGCATAAATACCCCCTATGATTGGACGGGACGCCTAAGTAGACACATGGAGTGGTGCGAGGTGCTAGTTTTTGAGGGGCCATGGAGGCAAGATTCGAGTAGCAAACGCAACCGAAAATCCGAAGGTGATCATAGGAGGGGATCCGACTGAATAGAATTTCAGTAGGGGTTTTATTGTGAAGAGTACGAGTAGGTAATATATTAAGAAGGAAGGCGAACATGCTTGCCTAAAGGGCAAGAATAACAATTTCGGGCAAGGTTTCCATTATTACATCGAATGAAATTATTGATTCTAAGAAAATTAAACACAGGAGCGCCTGAGTGTTCAAGTCTATTATGCCAAGTTGACGGAGAGATTGCAACGAGAAATGTTTGTGATCGGGGTCTGGCAGCGGAAGTGGATAAGAAAGGATAGAGGTCCTCCAAGTAGATCTTTCATAGAAAAACCAAAGGGGTCAAACTCAACAGATACAAAATTATTACGAGTAAATTTCCTAACATATATTAAGTTTTTAATGATGTTAGGAGCATAGAGGATGTTATTTAGGGAAAATGGTGGGTGAGGTGGTTTTGTGTGGGTGGTACCATAACCTTGAATTGGACCGACCATAATAAATTGAGGATACTTCAAACGAAACAGTTAGGAGAGATTACGAGAGGAACGTGTGAGATGAGAATTGACTCCCATATCCATGTACCAATTTTCATCGGGCTGCTGTAGATTTAATGAGTTGAAGGCCTGGCCCAAATCAGTGGGGGCCAAGCCGTACGCGATCTGTTGCTACTGGGCCATCATGAAATGTGTTTACTGGGCCGAGTGGGGCGCCTGGCGTGGGCCTGGTGATGAGCCCAAAATGTCGGGCTGCCAGTTGGCATGGTACTGGGCCGCTGCTGATGTAGAAAAAGGGCAGGGGGGGCGAGGCCCAGTTGCCTGGGTTCGTCCAGTGGCTTGGGCCGGTCCACTGGAAATTTTGGTTGGCCTGCTCGTCCCCATGCTCGCGGCCTCTACCATTGCAGCGGCCTTTGCCGCCTCTGCCACAGCCACGGCTGCCCCGCGGTTGTTAGTTGTCCGGCGGTGGCTGGCTGGCTGGCGGGGGTGGCTGTTGACACCCAATTTTGTCCCATCTTTTATGATTTTATTCGTAATTTTTAATATTTTTGACACTTTTAAAAATAATTTTAAAATATAGGCATATATGTGTGTATCTTCATATTATTATTATTATTCGCATATTTTATATCATTTTGCATTTTTATCCGAAATACTATATTATTTTATTCTGTAAAGTGCACATTTTCCCTTTTATTAAGCATTAAGCATTTACTTAAAAATTATATTTTATTATTATCACGTTGTTATGTTATTTTAAATAATTCACATCTTTACAAAATATATATATATATATATATAATATCTTTAATATTAAACCCTTTTATATTTTTCAATTCCTAACCCATTTTTATTTCCTAACCCAAAACAATCCCTACCCAACCCAAACTAAAACCCATTTTTCGTCCAAACCCAATCCCCAAATTAAATTCCCACAAGCCCAATCCCAAAATAAACTCTGACCCATTCCCTTATTTCACCCTTTCCAGGGACCTGACTCCCCAATTAAATTCCCACTGTAACCCAAATCGCCCAGGCCCAATCGGCCGACCCGTCGGCCCAAACCTCTCCCGCTTTTAATAACCCAATACCGTCGGCCCAGGCCCACTCACCCGACCGTCGCTGACCCCAAATCCCTTACCCCTTTTAATCCCCCAAACCAAAAAATCGAGAAAAGAAAAGGAGGACAATACCCTTACCCGAAAGCCGCCGACCCCACACCCCATACCGGCGACCCACATCGCCGGTCACCTCACCCCTGCCGCCACCAACCCCCCTCTGTTACGCTGACACCCCTAAGACCCGCGGCCCATGCCCTCAAATCCATGATTTTTCTTTACCTTTAATTCTGAATTCAAACTGCGTTTTTGGGGAATCCACCTATAAATACCCCATGATTGTTCTTCATTTGAGGAGGAGATTTTTCCGGGGATTAAATGATTTTGGGAGGATTTTTGGAGTTCTTTTTCGGGTCCAAAGAAAAACACAAAAAGTCAATTTGTTCTTAATTTTCTTGTTATAAAATACTCCTTTTTGGTTCTTAATTTCAATCAGAAAATCCCTTTCGTTCTTCACATTTTAGTTCGATTCGGTCGGGTCAATTAGTCGGTCAGGGTCACTGCCAGGTAGGTCAGTTCAGTCGGGTTGAACATCAGAAAACAAATTCTATTTCAGGAGGAAGATCGAATTCGAAAATCTACAACAAATCGAAATTCTAACATTCAGGCCCGGATTCGACGATTCGAAACACGCCTCGGTTCGTTGTCCGGAGAAGGTCAGTAAAACACATTCCTCTCGATTTGTTTTCTGTATTTTGTGTGTTTGATGCTAATTCTGTGCTGATTATTCATGTGGTTGTGTTTTAATGCCTAAGTGTGTTAAGTGGTTAGCCCTGTTTAATTACCTATTAAGATTTAGAAATGTCATGCCTGTATTATTAAACTTATGCAGATTATGATATGAGGTGTATGTTGTCAGTACTTGTTTAGGAGAGTTATGAATAGTTAGATGTTTGTGTGTGATACATATAGTGTTTCCACCTGTTTAAGTTCATGACTAGTATTACATTTAACACAATATGTTAAGAATGTTGTTCAGCATCTGTTCAGTGAAGTTATGATGTAAATTAGTTATATTTTATCCTGACTAATAGGATAAGGTCATTGTTCTGCTTTAAAGGTCATGATCTGTGGTGATTAAGGTCTGAATATATGGTTATGCTTTGGTTTTCCTTTACATGTCTGTCTGAAATCAATGTTAAATAGGAATAAAGTTTGGTCTCTTTGAAGATTTAGATGTATGTCAACTTTTGCATATTTTTATCAAATGAGTAAGTGTTTAGATAGGTCGGGTTTAAATTCCTACTTTCTAGCTTAATCTGGGCTGAGTTGAGGGTAGTAAAATGGGATAAAGAAGTATTGTGTGTATGTGTATGGTTCTGGATTTTTGAGTTTCTTTTAATTGATTCATTCCTAATAGATGATCAGTTGTTTATCATTGGGGTATATGAGTATTTGACTTGTAATATACTAGATAATCAATCAAGTATTTATGCCATGAGAATCTGCCTACTTATGCCCAACACTTCATATTTAATCTTAACTATGTATGTGTTGACTTAAACTATGAAATGGTGACCTTTGGTGACTAGCCATGCCTACTTCAAAAAGTGTGTTGTATGACCATCTGCATTATCCTGATAAAATATTGTCTTTGCTTTCATGTGTGTACACTGCTTTATGTGGATTCTTATGTGTCCATCCTATCCATGATCAAGATGCATGCCCTCATTGTTATCCCTGAGTAAACATTTGGTCATCTCTGTCTGCCTTGTATGTCCATTAGACTAGTATATGCTTATCATATCTGCCTAAAGTAATACCATACTTAGTGTATAACATAACTGAGACCCTGTGTTCATGCTTTGGTTTAAAAAATGATCCTGTATGTTTGGAATATCATATGTGGCTAGTGGTATAACTCATTTCTATGTGCTTTAAAGGGTCAGTGAATTGTATGCTAGCCTGATTAAGCAGTGTTCTGCCCCAGTATGTTACATTGACTAGTGTACAACATGAATATGCCATATATGTGTAATTAGACCATCAGTGGTTCTGTATAATCTAAGATATTATTTCCAAAGAGTCGATTAACTATTTACTGCATGTTAGTTATGTGTGATGAACTGAATATACCTTTGCCTTGCCTAGTAAGTCTAATAAGTATGATATATTATGAGTTATTCCTCTAAGTGTCAATATGTCCAATACATACTTGAAAAATGGTTGTGTGTGCTTAGTGCAGCTTAAATGATTCTGTGCTCTTTGAAATTTTGTCTTAAATGAATATTTGCCCATCTCCATGTCCTAAATGTCTTGAACTAATCATCTATATGTCTTTATCTATCTAAATGCTAGATTGCATCCATGACAACATATAATTCCTTTCCGAGTCATTTGGTTTACCATATTAGTATGTTAACTGATCAGGCACATGTGTGTATTTAGCCATTCCCAAATTGATAGTTCCTTGTTTGAAATTTTCTATTATATTGCTTAGCGGCTGAAAGTCGAGGCAAGCTTCAGGTTGGTTTAGCCTTCTTCGATAGCTGCCATGCCTAAGGTTCTAGAAACCTTTTGAATCTTGTTGCGGCATCGGAAATGAATGGTGGTAGCCCCCTTGATCTTCTTATCTTTCAAATTTTGAAGTTTAGAGTGATTGGTCTTTAAGTTGACTCTTCCCTTTGTCTTTCTTTGTGCTACCAATAGTTGTGGTATCCAAATTGCACCTTGAGATTACGGATATATGTCATCTTTAAATAGTTCTGGTTATGGGTTTGTTGCATTTTGGCTGCCGATTGAGGCGCCGATTCTTTGCAATACTTGGAGGTGAATCTACCTTTTGAGCCATTATTCTGCTGCTGCGTTGCGCACAGCCTGCTGCCAATCTGGACCATTTACACTTCTTTTCGGAAGCATTTTCTGCTTTGCATTTTGAGCTCATTTGATGTCTTATCAACTGCGTGTTTTCAACACAATTGTCGCTGTTTTCTTGGCTAAAAGCCTGCTACTTTAGGCTGTTTGGACAGCCCAACGCCTGCGTTTCCAGCCCACTACGTTATTTTAAAACCCAATTCTTCTTTGTTTTCTCATTTAACGGTGGTTCAAACGCGCTTTGGACAATCGCAATATTTCGACTTTACTTGTTTTCTTGTTTTGAATAAATACCGCGTCTGTTCGGTGTTTTTTATTTGGTTTGCTCCCGTTCCAGATTACCCACTTGCGTTTCCGGTATTATTGCGTTATTTTAAAACCCATTTCTTGTCTTTGTTTCTTGGTGAAAACAGTCGCTTTAACCTTGTTTTCTTTTGCTTCTGCTCGATTTGAGTCACTGTTTCTTGTCTTTACCGTTTCTTGTTTTAAAATAAACACTTACCTTTCGTGATATTGCTTTCTGTTTTGATCCTGTTGACATTAAAATTACCGTTCTACTGTTTTACTGTTTTAAACTAAACACCGCGTCATTTTCGGAAACTGTTTTTCTGCCTCTGTTTTTTCTGCTACTGCTACTGCTGCTGTTGCTGTTTCTGTTCCGATTTAAAATTTTACTGATTTGAACACGATACTACACTGGCCGATGAAAAATATCCGTCGATTTTGAGGCCTACACGATTGTAGAAGGCGGAAAATAAAACTACGGGCAATGATGAAATTTAAATCTTTTTCACCCGAGAGACCAATATGTTCGGCAGTAAGGCAACTAAAATGACCCACGAGTCATATGTTCGACCACGACGTGATTGGAATGATCTTTCAAAATTTAAGTCTGAGCCCTCCGTAATCAAAACATTTATTGTTTTGGTTACGGATCCGAAGTTATGTATATTCAATTGTTTCTAACTGTTTATTCTTGACAGCTTGCAAAGATAAAGTCAAAGAAGGCAAATAACCCTCGGAGATTATTTATTTTGTTGTTGTCTTTTACTTTCTTTAATTAAGCTTTATTCCATTTTGTATTGTAATATTATTGTACTCGTGAAATTATTGAAATGTTTAGAATAGGCATACATAGAATTAATTAATAGGGTAGTCTAAAATTGAAAACCCATCGCTAGTTTATTTATTTTAGGCTCGGTTAGTTTTAAAATCGTTAATCGCTAGTTTATATATTTTTAGGCTCGTCGCATAAGAAATCACATTGCATACTTCTTTATCAATTTTTCATCACGAATGCATATTCATATTCTTTTCTAGCTTTACATGTATATTAATGTCATACAAATGTATACTTGTACAAATGCATCATTTCATTAAATACTTGCAATATTATTTTTATACTTGTAAAACATGCACTTTTAACATAATAATTAACCTTTGAGTTTGATTGGATAACCGCAAGTTAGCGGATCTTAAAGGATGCCTAACCCCTTCCCTTTAGGATAATAAAGAACCCTTACCTAGAATCTTATTAGTTTCGCAGACCACAAAATTGGAGTTATTTTGCAGCATTTAGTTAGCATTTAGGTGCCCTAATTCACCTTAGAATAATTAGGTGGCGACTCCTCAAAGCAAGCATTTTATTCAATCCAGAGGGAATCGACGCCATAGCGTCGCGAAGCCCGCAGGTCAAAATCGGGTGCGACAGTGGCGTTTGTCGCCGGAGTTTCAACCTCTAACGCCTTTTGATTATAATCGTCCTGTTTGGAATGTCGGGTTTCTTCCAATAGTAATTGTGAACGGGCCCTGTTGAAACTGGGTAGTGGATCGGCTTGTTGAATCATAGTCGCTAGAGTATCGTATTCGCCCTTCGGTAAGCCAGTAACTAGTTGTAGAACCATCTTTAATTCAGAAATTGGTGTCCCCACATTGGATAATTGGTCCGCAACTAACTTCAATTGTTTACAATACTCGGACATGTTGGCAAAATTCTCAAGACATGTATTATTAAATTATTCCTCCAAGTACACGGCACGTGTGTGCTTGTTGTCCTGAAATATCTTCTCCAACCGTATCCATAACTCACGAGCCGAGGCTCCAGTTTTCATAATCGTATGGAGCAAGTCCTTAGAGATGGTGCCATAAATCCACTGCTTGACGATATCGTCAAGTCGGTGCCATGCCATTTTGTCGACCTTAATAGGGCGAGGGAAGGAGTCGTCAATATGATCAAGCACGTTATAAGCACATGCATGTATGCGAAAGAGTTCAACCCACGAAGAATATTGACCATCTTATTGATCAAGAACTAAGGGATGAAGTTATTGATATTGGTGACGGCAAATGCCGGATGAAAAAAAGAAGTAGAGGAGGGAGTGGGGGGTTGTGAGTGACGAGGGGAGAGGAGGAGGAAACCGCGGGAGAGGTGAGAGTAGACATGGAAGCCATTAGAGGGGCTGAATGTTGGTTGGGAAGAGAAAAAAATTAGGGTTTGTGGTGGGGGAAGCCGTCAGCCGAGGAGTAGGGGGGTCATTAGGAAAAGACTTAGGTTTAGGTGTTTTTAGGGTTTGACTCTTGATACCATGTTAGATTGTATTAATCTCCCTAGGAGAGTCTTTCTCATTAGTACAAATATGTATAGTGTGTACAAGATGAATCCTAATTGAATGAGAATCTCTATTTATATAATTACACACAATATTAATTACAGAATATACGACGAATATATATTAATATATTCGTTATCAAGTACTGTCGTGATCCTCATAAATCTCAAAGGCACGAGTGCTTAAATTCTCCCACGGGGATTGTGTTTTTCTCCCTAATCCTTTTATTTTATGTTTTATGTAATTTAAGAAATGAAGTTATGCACTGTGTTGAATATAATCATTACTAGTTATTCGTGATCGCAAAATCATCATTTTTGTTGATTTTGTTGCACGTTCACACAAGAGTTCAATAACAATTGTAGTACTCAATTCGTTCATTTTATGTGACAATTGGTTTGGATGTTGAGTTTAAAATATTAGTATTTATTATATATTAATTATATAACAATTGGAAGAAAATATTTAAAAAGTTAGCTTGATGAAAAAAATATCATGTAATAATTTCATTTAAATTAATTAAATTATTTGAATTCTTGAGACTTGAGTAAGTTCTATAAAAGGACATAATAATAACGTCAAAAATAATAGAAAGTCAAGCTAGAGGGGTAAATATACACAAAAACTTTCTTTTCAACATCAAAAAGAAAAAGAGGAAAATATTCTCGTTTGGCCATAAATTTTCACCTTTTTTTGCTTAATTTGAAAATGAGTGTTTGGACATAAAAATTCCAAATACAACTTGAAGTTGTATTTAAAATTTTAAAAACATCTAAATAAAATCATGTTTTCACTTTGTTTCACTTTTTTCAATCTTAGTACCTTTAAATAATTAAATATTCTTTACTAAAAATATAATCAAACAAACTCTATCTTCAACTCTAACATCAAAATTCTAAAAAATAAATAAATTAATTTTCATGGCCGAGAACCCTCGTAAAAGAGGAAAAAAAAAGAAGGATAATATTGTACTTATGATTCTACTGAAGGGCAATACTGTCATTGGAATGTATATATAAGAGTATCATCCCCAAGAACTGCATCACCTGCTCTTCTACTATCAACAATAATCTGTTCACACACACCTCTTTCTTGACATCATTTGTGAAGCTTTCTGCATACTGCTTGCTGCTCAATTATACTTAGCCTTGGATCTCTTTCATTGTAAGTTTTCACTAGCATTTTTCTTACTTTGCACACTGTTTATGTTTCTTTACATAATCTTGATACTTTAAAAACACCTTTGATTTATCTAGTTTGCTGAAAGTTATGATCTTTGCATATTTTTATGTAATTTTGGAAAACCCCTTATATCAGTTTGTCATGTTTAGTTTTTGCTTGATGTTTTTCTGAATTCTCGTTTTTATCTTTGTGTGTGTGTGTGTGTTTTGTCTCTTCTAAAGATTTTCAGAAGCATTTAATTGATGGGGTTTGCTTGCAAGATTTGGCCTTTCACTTATGGTTTCATTGTGAGAACACCTGTTGTGCTTCTTTTTATTTTACATTTGTTGCATAGAATATCTGGGATTAGTTCAAGTTTTGAGTTTGGCTTTGGTGTTTAGGGTCATAAGAACTCAAACAGAGCTGTACAGTGATGTGATATAGGAACCTGCTTTTATTAGGTTTTTGAGGTTGATTATGGCTAAAGACTAGGTAGCTGCACATGCCTTCAACTCTTTTTAGCCATGTTTTCATTTATTTCGAATTATGTTCATATTAAATTTACAAAAAAGTTTCAGGTACTTTGTGTGTGTAAAAATCCATTGTTGTCCCGGGTTATCAAAAAAAAAAAACCGTCGCTGTCCCAGTAATTTACACATTTTTTTTTATCTCTTAAAGGATTTTGGTGATATTACATTACAAACTATTTAGTTGTTCTGGTTCATGACTCTGATGCATATTTTGTCTAATGTTTCAGGTACACTAAATTCCTATTGACAGCATATCACAATTGCGGAAACTTCTTTGGTGTAAATATTTAATAATAATGAGGTGGCTGAGCCTGTCAATTGATGTGTTTTGTTGTGTCATTCCCTTGAACTTATATTGCAGGGTGATCCTTTAAGTCATTTCTCCAATTAAACCAGATTTTTTTTGTCTCACCCCTTTTCATTTGCCTATCAACTGTAACCAGTTAATTTTGTCTTTTTGCTTGATAAATCTATAGGATTAGCTGAAAGATAGACAACCGCGAAGCAAATCAAATCCTCTTAGTCCTGATTTTGATTCGCTTGCACTTTGTCACCACTGTTCTCAGTCTTTTCTCATACTGCAATTTCCTTAAGCTTCTCCTTTCTTGTAGTCTCCATTTTTCTTTGAAAGCTAGTATTCTATTACTCTTGGGATTCAGATAGTATTTTGGCATAGATTTTGAATTCCATTGGAAGGTTGTAAGTAGTTATGGTGTGCCAAGCTGCTAGCCAAACTAGATTTCGGGCCTTAAAGCATGAGAATGGAATCACAGGGAGAGCAACAATTATAGTTAGGGTTATAGCATGCTTTCAACCATTGCAGAATTGCCAGGTTCATTCTATATTTTTGCCTCACTTATGGATAATTACTGTGATATTTGAGTGTTGTTTTTCAGTTGTGGGCTTCTATGATGTAATTGAAAAGCTGCCAAACTTATGGTCTGTTTTTGCTTACTAGGCTGAATACTTCCGTCAGTTGTTGAAGCCTGTGACGTAGATGATCAGAGTTCACGCCTTTGTTTTAAATCCAGCTTTATAGTATTTTCTTGTTTTGCGTCCTTAAAGTAATTTGAGGTGGAATTTGTAAAATCCCTATCACTGGTATGCGTCTCTGTCTTTGTGCTGCTATCTGTGTTTAACTTTTTGTTATGGATTTCCATCTAAGTTCTTACCTTATGCATGTTAGGTTTCTCTTCTGTCTACATGGTTACAACCAGCAAGCTCCAATATTACCAGCAGGATCCTGCATGGACTTCACCGAATTTGAATTATGCCATTACACTCTTACAACCTGAACATCACCTTGGTGTTCCATATCTGTATAACCCTGCCATATGTGCTGCAAATGCAGTTTCTCCTAGGCGTTCATGTTTTTTCCCTTGTTTGCCTAATTCTAATGCAGTCCATCAGAATGGAGTCAATTGGCTGCCAAGCTTAGCTCCCACCAAAAATGAGTATCCAAGTGATACTAGACGTTTTCTTCCGCACTTGATTGGGTTAAAGTCCCCACCTACTGTTGCGTCTATAAATTCTCAGAAAAGGTTCCTCATTTGTGATCAATCTGGGAATCAAACTAGATTCTTCTTTAGTCAAGGCCGTCCACCTGAAAATGAAATTATTACACCGAAAGAACCGTTTGGTGCCTATGGTTTGTATCAGAACGAGAACCTGAATGCTGTAGTAGCGCAAAGATCTCATGCGAAGCCCGTTCTTGAAGATAAATTGGATGGAAGTTATGTAAACGGTGAAGAAAGTTATACGCATGAAGAAGACACAGACGAAATCAATGCCTTGCTTTACTCTTCTGATGACATTGAAGGGGACGAAATTGACTATGATGGTGAGGATGATGAAGTAACTAGCACTGATCGCTCTCCTTGTGCAAACCAAGGGCACTACGGCTGCGATGAGCATGAACAACAGTCTGCGGAACTTACAGAAGAAGTTGCCAGTTCTGATGGCACATGCAAAAGGCAAAGATTGCTAGATGGAGGGTACAAGAAATCATCATTCATAGAATCTAGATGGCCTAATGATGATGAGGATGACGTGGAAGCAAGACGGGTTAGAGGCTATCTTCCTCTTAGTGATAAGGATAAGAATTCCAGTTTGAGCACTAGGGAAAGGAAAGGTAAAATTCGTGAGACCTTGAGAATACTTGAGAGCTTGATTCCTGGGATAGATAGTAAGGACCCGTTGTTGGTTATTGATGAAGCAATCGTTTACTTGAAGTCTTTGAGGGGTAAAGCCAAAGCCTTAGGAGTTGAGCTCCCTCAAGAATATCCCCCAGCCTCTTGTTAAAGAACAGAGTGTCCAACCCCTACAACAGTAGAATTATGGATTTTGGGGATATAGTTGACTGGACAGTACAGAAAGCCCATATATCATTATTTGGTTGAAACAATGACATTGTGAAGCATTTGCCATCCTCATCAGTCCTGTAGTGCAACAAATTTTATGATCCAGCAGAGGGAAAGATTTAGTGGGATGTCTTTCGATCTTTTACTTGCAAGGGGTAGAAAAATATGGGAATGTTCATCATTGACGAGGAATGATTATTTTTAGCTTTTGTGGTTAAGAAAGTATAATTTCAAAGTTCAAACGCGTGAGTGCTGCAAATGAGGGACCCTTTAAAATCTTGAGAAAAACCATGGATTCGATGCATGTACATTTGGTGATTCAGGGTCCCACCATCCACCTCATTATGTTTCTTGAATTGAATGACTGTATGATGGTTTTCTTTTTGTGATTGGTTATGTCAGGATCAGTTTATTATCTCCCACCAGCATATGCAAGAATGACTTTGCTATGATGTTTTATCTTTCTGTTGATATCCCACAAAGGGCGCATGGAAAAAGGGGGGCCCTGCCCCTCCCTCTAAGCTAATCATGAAAAAGCTGATAGAGATGCATGATCAAATCTTGTCTTAAAGTTTGGTTTGTTTCCACTTGTGAACTTTGGATGGTGATGTGTAGTTGTAGACTTGTGAGTCTTTTCAGCGTGGTGTCTTTTTATGAGCCTTATGGACCCTTGTGTTTCTTGCTATTATTGCTAAGTGTGTTGTCTTTATGCTTTTTCTACTTCATAAACTACTAAAAAATATAGTTTGTTGCAATACTTTTATTTCTGTTTCTGTTTTCTTGTGATCTTTTTCATATTTTATTGAAGGACTTGTTTATGTAATTCTAATGGATACAGGTGGCCATGTTTGATCATTATGTGGTTTTGTCTATTTATAAACGTTAGAACTACTCAACCAAGAAAAGAAAAGAATTGAATTATTGTTGTTTAAAATTAAAAGTAGAAGGAGAGTTTTCACTCAGTTGCCTGATGATGATTGATGCTCATGGGAGACTGGATCGTATTAGAAGATGAATCATTGCCTGCCAGAAATATTTTTTTATGAGATTAACTTACACACTGCCGTTGTAAAAAGTTACTATACCATCAGATTATTTACCAATGTAGTTATTAACCATAATAAGTGGATAATTTGAAAGTCCGGACGAGAAATTATCTAGTAACATGTTAAATTGCATTGATGGAGTTAATTTTTTTTATTAAATACTGTTGGTGGATGTAAATAAATTAAATCCTAGTTGTATCAGCATTACTCTGAAAAAGGGGCGCCATATCAACATGCATAATATATCACAGCCCTGGACTTGTTTTTCAAAAAACCACCAATGGCACATAATAGTCATTGAAGGTATTGCAAGCTACAGTATGAGTCAGATTTTAAAATCAATGAAAAGGGTGTAAAAGTATGCAATTGGAAAAAAAGACGTGCCTTGTCATTTTTATTTTGAAAGAAATATAGAAATGCTCTCCCTCGGTCTCATTTTAAGTGACATCATTTGACTTGACACAAAATTTAAAAAATAAAGAAATTTTTTTGAAATATATGATCCAAAATAATTTTTTGTGTTATATAATAAATGAGTGGCTATATATCTCTTTTTAAATATAAAAATGTGACATTCTTTTTTAAGGCAGATCAAAAAGTAAATGATGTCACGGACAAAGGAAGTAGTAAATTAGTGATTAATTATTTTGAGGAATTGACAGCAATATCTCCTTCCGCTGTGCATTCTCAGCTTTAATCACTTTTCAACCTACTTTAACTGAACACGACGGTCTAAACTTTGAAGCACGTCCATCAGGGGCAAACCTACTATTCAACCAAAGAATAATTGCAAAAAGGAAAACTAAAGGAGCTTTAAAAAGCATGCCTAATCTTAACAGTATTTATAATTTCCAAGCCGAATCTTGAGTTGGAGTTGTCAAGCAGTACCTGAAAATATCAAGAGTCTTCGGGTGGCTAGAAATTATAAAAATGACACCTTTTTGAGGTAACAAAAGGGGGGGGGGGGGAGAAAAGAAAGGGAGAACGTAATTAGCCTTGTGATGTCAAGATAACAGTAATTTATGCTTTTAGGTATAACAATTCTTGTGTTGGGCACTCATCTTTGCTTAGCTATGTATTTACTGTTCTACATTCTGCGTCATTCTTTATGCACTAGTTTTTGAAATCAAGCCTCGTGTATCCTTATGACAATAGTAAAACTACAACAACGGTTGTGTTTTAGTTAGTCTTTTCGAGCCAAGTATGTGAAGGAATCTGCACATTCAAATGTAATAGATGGATAGTTCAAAAACTTATAAACCCCTTTATATGCTCTTGTATACCTAATTAACATGGAACTTTATATACCTCATAAAGATCAATAAGGTTTGCATACCTTCAAAAAGTGGTAGGAGTACAACATATAGATTAATCACCTGTCAATGAACCACCTTGTTTGTTACTAATTGTTATCTAGTGAGTGTCATGAAGAGATTACTGCTAATGTAAGAATTGAAATTACAATTCTACTAGAAAACTAAAAATTACAAAGATGAACTAGAAAAACTGAAAAACTGTTTTTGCTGAGTCGAGTGTGACACTCTGTCCTTAAGACAATATTGCCCCGTATGTATCCTTTATACGTCCTGGACAATTTGTCTCCCAAGATAAAACAACAATGGAACACTTGAGCAAAGGAAACTCAAGAGCTACCTTGAAGAATATTGAGCAAGAAATGATGCAAGGAAGGTGTAGGAAGAAACTGTTTTGCTTGTGTATTTTCGTGTATATTGCAAGTATATTTTTCTGTGCCTCAACAATGGTGTAAGGGGTGTTTATATAGGTGAGAGAGAGCTGTTTAACTGCCCCCATAACAGCCATTATTGGCCAAATAATGGCCATTATGGAGGTAGTAAAGCCACTAAAATAAATGGTGAAAGACCAACGGATTTGGCCATTATAGGAGGAGTAATTCAACCAAAATAAATGGCTGAAATGAGTGCTTGGGCGTTTCTGCTTTGACCGTCGAAATTCTGACTTTCTGAAAATTTCAGGGACCAAACTGTACATCTGAAAGAATTCTGGTCCAAACTGTATATCTAAAACTTCTGGGATCAAACTGTACTTCTGGCAAAGTTCTCTGGCCCAAAAAGATAATATCAGACGGCCCACGGCCCACGGCCCGTGAACCCGTGAACCCGTGAACCCGTGAACCCGAGAACCCGAGAACCCGAGAACCCGAGAACCCGGAACCCGGAACCCGAAACTCGGAACTCAGAACAGGAACCGGACCGGACGGGCAGGCGGCGGCGGCGCGCGTGTGGTCTTTCCTTGAAACGAAGCACATCTAGGTCCTCCCTCCTTTAAACACATGGAATACCCCTTGGGGTCCCAAACCCCAAACCAATTTCGAGTCTTATATACACAACAATTCTTTCTTCCTCTACCGATGAGGGAGAATTGAACACAACACCACACTTTCCATGCTTCAAACACCTCGCTTCGTGGACCAATATCTCTTTCATTTCTCAATGAAATTTGACGATTCTTAGCCCTACGGTTATCTACGTACTTAGTAGATCATGCATGTGTGAAGAACCGAATTCTCCAACATACGTAACACTAGTGTTTAAGTCGTTAAAGTTGGTCGGTCGCAACTCCCGCCAAAGGCAAATTTCCAACAATTCCCTCTTGAAAGAGATTTTGGCGCACTCACATGGTGCCTTTTTCATTTCCAGCAATATTTCAGCGGATCGATGTTGCATAAGGAGAGGTAGCTTCAACTTTGAACCTTCCATAGTTGAATACCATCGAACTTACTTACTGTGATGTGAACGTGATGTCTTGAACCGTCAGTGTTTAGTGTAAGACAAGTCAATGGTACCAACACAACAAATTCCCTTACTCTCTTCTTCGTAATGTTTTGTCCGTTTTGGCCATGGACAACGTCTTGGATTCTTAAGTGCGTTTATTTTGAGGCGGCCCGTCCTCGCACTTAAATAGGTGGTCTCCTACAAGGTATCCTGCTATACCCCACTTCACAAGTGTTAAGAACCATTAAAAGTTTCCCAAAACCTAACCTCAACTGTTGAGGAGCATTACAGGTTTTGAAAACTTAACCTTTACCCATACTACAGATAGCACTTAAAGTCTATCGCGGGAACGACTTTGGAGTCGGTGTTTCTGTTCAGAAATCACTATCCGAAGTGCTCATACTTCCACCGAAGCGATCAACTGAACCTTTACAACTTAGTTTTCCCATTGAACCAAATTATCGGGATCTCGGTTAGTAAGGTTGGGTTACATATTGTATTGGTCCTTATATTTTGGGTTTTAAGCCCATTCCCCTAGACAGGCAAGCCATCTGATCTTTGGGTAAGCCCTTTGTCAATGAGTCTGCTATATTATCCTTTGACTTAATGTAATCAATGGATATTATACCCGTGGTGATCAGTTGCCTAACGGTCTTATGCCTCCGTTGAATATGACGAGACTTGCCATTGTACATAGCATTATGTGCCCTTCCTAGAGCCGACTGACTGTCGCAGTGGATCATTATCGAAGGTACGGGTTTGTTCCAACACGGAACATCCTCTAAGAAGTCATGAAGCCACTCAGCTTCTTCTCCTGCTTTGTCTAAAGCGATAAACTCTGATTCCATTGTGGATCGGGCGATGCAAGTTTGCTTAGAGGATTTCCAAGACACAGCCCCACCACCAATTATAAATACATACCCACTGGTGGACTTGGTGTTCTCTATATCAGATATCCAGTTTGCATCACTGTACTCTCTAGTACAACTGGATATCTCGAATAGTGTAACCCGTAATTTAACGTGTATTTCAGGTATTGTAATACCCGATTCAACGCCTTCCAGTGATTATCACTCGGATTACGGGTGAACCTAGCCAACTTATTGACTGCATAAGCAATATCAGGTCGGGTGCAGTTTGTTATATACATCAAACTACCGATCACCTGTGCATATCGCTCCTGGTATACAGGTGCACCAAGATTTTTATCAAGCTTTTGATTTGTATCCATTGGTGACTTTATCGGTGAACTGTCTAACATCTCGAACTTTCTCAAAACATCCTCGATGTAGTGAGACTGAGATAAGACCAGTCCGTCAGACGTCTTAGAGATTTTAATCCCTAAGATGACATCTGCGATACCCATATCCTTCATGTCGAAGCATTGTTTCAACATGTTCTTAGTCTCTAGGATTACCCTAGGACTGCTTCCTGTGCTTAACATGTCGTCTACATACAGACATATCATAACAAACGAGTCAGAGTTACCTTTCGTGTAAACACATTTATCACACTCATTAATGGCGAACCCCTTCGATAGTAGAGTACTATCAAATTTTTTGTGTCATTGCTTCGGGGCTTGTTTCAGCCCGTACAGAGATTTGATAAGTCGACAGACTTTCTTCTCTTGCCCTTGAACCACGTACCCCTCGGGTTGGTCCATATAAAGTTCTTCTTCCAAATTACCGTTTAGGAAGGCTGTCTTAACATCCATCTGGTGTATCTCAAGGTCACGCAAAGCTGCGATCGCAATGAATACCCGTATGGATGTCATCCGGGATACCGGAGAGTATGTGTCAAAGTAGTCAAAGCCTTCTGTCTGTCGATAGCCCTTGACTACCAACCTGACCTTGTACTTGTCTATAGACCCATCTGCCTTGTATTTCCGTTTGAGTATCCACTTACACCCTAACAGTTTATTTCCCGGAGGAAGATCAACCAACTCTCAAGTATGGTTATGCAGAATGGAGCTTATTTCACTCTCAATAGCTTCTTTCCAAAGCGGTGCTTCTGGAGTTGACAACGCCTTAACAATTGTTCTTGGTTCATCATTAACCATATAAGCTACAAAGTCAGGACCGAAGGATTTATCCTTCCTGGCCCTTTTATTTCGCCTTAGATCCATCTCTGGAGTCTCCAAGTTTTGAGAATCTGGAACACTAGATTCCGGATGTTCAGCCACCTCGAGATTCGCTAGATCTGAACCATTCAGATTCGGGCAGTCAAGGACTCCCGGTTCTTGAGAGTTTTGTGCATAACTTCGTTTGAGAGAGATTATGTCTTTTTCCTTTCTAGGAAAGGTACTTTCAAAGAATAGTGCATTCCTTGATTCCATTATTGTACCCTGGTGGATATCTGGAATATCTGACGTATGCACTAAGAAGCGATAAGCACTACTGTTGTTTGCATATCCGATGAATATGCAATCTACAGTCTTAGGCCCAATCTTGACCTGCTTTGGCTTGGGTACTTCAACCTTTGCCAAACAACCCCACACCTTAAAGTATTTGTAGGTGGGTTTCTTTCCCTTCTATGATTCATATGGAGTTTTGTCCTTACCCTTATGTGAGACTCTGTTAAGAATCATATTAGCGGTAAGGACGGCTTCTCCCCACATATTTTGGGGAAGACCGGAATTGATAAGCAATGCATTCATCATTTCCTTTAATGTGCGGTTCTTACGTTCCGCCACACCGTTTGATTGAGGTAAGTATGAAGCCGTCGTTTGATGAATAATGCCTTCTTGGGCACAATATTCCTCAAAAGGCGCTACATATTCTCCCCCTCTATCGCTACGAATGGATTTAATCCGTAGGCTAAGTTGATTCTCAACTTCTGCTTTGTAACGTCGAAATGCTTCAAAGGCTTCATCCTTACTTTTCAACAAGTAAAGGTAACAATACTCTGTGCTATCATCTATAAATATTACAAAGTACTTGTTCCCCCCTCTAGTTTGTGCAAACTTCAAATCACATATACCTGTGTGAATAAGTTCTAGAGGAGCGGTATTCCTTTCGACGGATCGAAAAGGAAGCTTAGTAAGCTTTGCCTCTACGCACACCTCACACTTATGTTGAGGGTTTACGCCGATAGACGGCAACAACTCCATCTTTACCAGCCTTTGAATAGACTTGTAGTTAACGTGTCCTAATCTATGATGCCATAAATTAGAAGACTCAAGCAAATAAGAAGAAGGTTCAACTTTATTTCCTTGACGCAATACAGACATGACATTCTTTTGAAGAGGCCTTCACAGACGAAGCCCCTCCCCACAAATGTGCCATTTTTAGTGAGTACAAACTTATTAGATTCAAACACTAGCCTAAAACCAGCATTAACCAATAAAGGTCCAGAAACTAAATTTCTTCTAATTTCTGGGACGTGCATCACTTCCTTCAGAGTGAGTTCCTTGCCGGAAGTCATCTTCAGGACCACCTTTCCAACCCCTAGCACGTCCGAGGAAGCGTTGTTGCCCATGAACAACTTCTTGCCTTTCGACTTGGCTTTCTGTTGTTGCTCAGTCTTGAGCTTGCGGCATTCCTTGATCCTATGACCAGGTTTCCCACAGTGATGACAATTACCTTTGAACATCTCCGCTGCAGGGGCTTTGCCGTCTTTCTGGAACTTCCGCTTCTTGCTTGAGTTCCCTTTGGCCTCAGCCAGATTCGCCTTTGCCTCAGCATGTTGTCTACCCTTTGGCAAGGTCTTCTTATTATCTTCCTGGATTTGCAGTTTGATAACAAGCTCTTCAAAGGTCATCTCCTTTGTCTTGAGTTTCAAGTAACTCATAAACTCATTCCATGAAGGAGGTAACTTTTCAATCAGTGATGCAACCAAAAACTGCTCGTTTGGCTTCAGTCCTTCCAAATCCAGGTGATGTAAAATCATTTGGAATTTCTGGACTTGGGACATCACTGTCTTGCTGTCCACCATTTGGAATTTTAGAAATTTCCCAACGATGAACTTCTTAGTACCCGCATCTTGTGCGTTGTACTTCTTTTGCAGTTTTTCCCACAACTCTTTGGCAGTGCCAACGGTAGAATAGACCGTGTAGAGAGGGTGCCAAGCGATTGATATATAGTTCTTGCACATGAAATCGCTATGATTCCACGCATCACAAACCATCTTCATGCCGTTAACGACATGGATACCAAGGCCCCCTTCACCCGTTTCAGCAGGCGAAGAGTCCATTTCATCTCCAGCTTGTGGAGGATCTTCCGTAAGGAACCGGGCCATGCCCATAACTGTTAAGTAGAACAGTATCTTTTGCTGCCATCTCTTAAATTCTGATCCCATGAACTTTTCAGGGCGATCATGGTGGTGTGAAGAGGGTGGAGCTCCAACAGTCGGGAAGGCAGCAGTGTTACTGCCTTGAACAGGAGCAGCAGCAGCAGCAGTGAAGGCGGCGGAGTTACTGCCTTGGGCAGTAGCGGGGAAGGCAGCATCGGTCATATTTTCAGCCATGTTATTGCAGTTATCGTAAGCAAGATATTGTCTTAAGTTGTTGGATTACAAAGGATTGCAGGAACGAAAATTACAAATAACTGTTAATGTAAGAATTGAAATTACAATTCAACTAGAAAACTGAAAATTACAAAGATGAACTAGAAAAACTGAAAAACTGTTTTTGCTGAGTCGAGTGTGGCACTCTGTCCTTAAGACAATATTGCCCCGTATGTATCCTTTATACGTCCTGGACAATTTGTCTCCCAAGATAAAACAACAATGGAACACTTGAGCAAAGGAAACTCAAGAGCTACCTTGAAGAATATTGAGCAAGAAATGATGCAAGGAAGGTGTAGGAAGAAACTGTTTTGCCTGTGTATTTTCGTGTATATTGCAAGTATATTTTTCTGTGCCTCAACAATGGTGTAAGGGGTGTTTATATAGGTGAGGAGGGATGTTTAATCGCCCCATAATGACCATATTATTGGCCAAATAATGGCCATTATGGAGGTAGTAAAGCCACTAAAATAAATGGTGAAAGACCAACGGATTTGGCCATTATAGGAGGAGTAATTCAGCCAAAATAAATGGCTGAATTGAGTGCTTGGGCGTTTCTGCTTTGACCGTCGAAATTCTGACTTTCTGAAAATTTCAGGGACCAAACTGTACATCTGAAAGAATTCTGGTCCAAACTGTACTTCTGGCAAAGTTCTCTGGCCCAAAAAGATAATATCAGACGGCCCACGGCCCACGGCCCGTGAACCCGGAACCGGACGGGCGGGCGGCGGCGGCGCGCGTGCGGTCTTTCCTTGAACCGAAGCACATCTAGGTCCTCCCTCCTTTAAACACATGGGATACCCCTTGGGGTCCCAAATCCCAAACCAATTTTGAGTCTTATATACACAACAATTCTTTCTTCCTCTACCGATGAGGGAGAATTGAACACAACACCACACTTTCCATGCTTCAAACACCTCACTTCGTGGACCAATATCTCTTTCATTTCTCAATGAAATTTGACGATTCTTGGCCCTACGGTTATCTACGTACTTAGTAGATCATGCATGTGTGAAGAACCGAATTCTCCAACATACGTAACACTAGTGTTTAAGCCGTTAAAGTTGGTCGGTTGCAACTCCCGCCAAAGGCAAATTTCCAACAATACTGTTATTCACCAGGCTTTCACATCTGTCTGAAATTTCAAGTACTGGACAGAAAAGTCCACCAAGACGATGTACTCATGTTGTACATTTGAATGTGTTGGGCACTCATCTTTGCTTAGCTATGTATTTACTGTTCTACATTCTGCGTCATTCTTTATGCACTAGTTTTTGAAATCAAGCCTCGTGTATCCTTATGACAATAGTAAAACTACAACAACGGTTGTGTTTTAGTTAGTCTTTTCGAGCCAAGTATGTGAAGGAATCTGCACATTCAAATGTAATAGATGGATAGTTCAAAAACTTATAAACCCCTTTATATGCTCTTGTATACCTAATTAACATGGAACTTTATATACCTCATAAAGATCAATAAGGTTTGCATACCTTCAAAAAGTGGTAGGAGTACAACATATATATTAATCACCTGTCAATGAACCACCTTGTTTGTTACTAATTGTTATCTAGTGAGTGTCATGAAGAGATTTGGTTCCCAAGTTTTTGTCCCCTAATATTTCATGTTACATGCATTTTGTACATAAAACAATGAAGGAGTCAATACCTAACTAATACTGTTATTCACCAGGCTTTCACATCTGTCTGAAATTTCAAGTACTGGACAGAAAAGTCCACCAAGACGATGTACTCATCTTGTACTCTTGATCCCTAAAGAGGAAAGGTGAAAGAAGGAACAAGTAGAAGAGAGACACAGGGAGAGAGCTCTAAAAAGTTTGTTCATGCTGTTAAGTTTAGCTTGTGGGATTTGGCAAGGTAGTTTGAGACTTGACATAATCTTGTATGTTACTTAAGTCATTGAGCAATCATAAGCCTTTTAATTGATATCTTGTAATTTGTGTTTGCTTGTTTCCTTATTACTCCACAATTCTGACATTTCAATTTTCATTGGTTCATACTCATATCTAACTTCATCAAGCCTAACTCTGCATACAACTATAAGAATATATCTCCACTCTGCTCTCTCGCGATTCCTACTAGAATCAAAAGACTTTGAAAAGGCAACTAGAAGGCTGGGTAAGATATTTTAACTGGAATTATTATGAATTATGCAAGCTACCTCTTTATTGGCTCGCTAGATATTGAAAATTCTCATTTATCACTCTTTTCACAGGAAACGCAGAAGGAATCTTTAGTGCTAGTGTTGCAATTTGTCTTCACATTCTGTCAATCCCTTCCTTTTATTTTCTTTTATGTTTTATTTTTTGTAAAGCTTCTCATAACTTGGCTCTTTGTTGTGAAAATAAGACTCGCCACCTAATTACTTGTATGAAAATTAGGATCCCAATTTAAGGTGTGTTTGAAAATCTTTTAGTACCAGAGAAAGGTTAAGGGTTCTGGTGATCTCCCGAAGAAGGTGTTAGACACCTTAGAAGTGAAAGTGCAAGAGGGGGGTGGGGGTGGGGGGTGGTGGGTCGTCTAACAAATATAGTGCAGAATTTAAGAACTGAAAGTAATTGACACAAGATGTTTTATACTGGTTCGAATTCAATGTGAATCCTAATTCAGTCCCCTTGGGTTGTAAGGGTATTCTCTGCAGCTCTTTTAAAATTTGATTTGGTACAATGATGATTTGAATGAAACTCCTATGTCTACGCTCAAACACTCGTAATTTTTTGATACAATGACTCACCAACTATACTATATCTCTTCTCACTTTTTTGTATACACTATAAATATCTCAGAATTACAATTCTTGCTAAAAGTAAAGTAGGGAGCTTGAGAAGTTGAGACGAAAGTAGTATTTTCTTCGTCTGTGGAGTCTTCTTTAAATAGTAAAGATGTAGCTGTTTGACTCCTTTGGCAGAGATGGCCACCCAATAGAATTGATCATTGGAAAGAGGAGTAATTGATCCTATTTTCAAGAAGGTTAGAGCTTCCGTGATGTAGATATTTCAATATATCTTTCCTTGTTTGAGTAGATTTGGTACGGCTAACTGAAATAACTTCTAGCATGATGGTTCAATCTTCCTTTGTTGTTGCTTGATGATTGTCAATCATTTATTGCGAATGCTTTCATTTGATTCTTCGTACTCGGCTTCCTTATATATGCAGATGTGCATATTTTTCATTTGTGCTACATATCTCTTTTTCTTATTGACTTGTCCTTTGTGTCTGGGCTTGACTTTATCTATTGGGCTTTTGATGTGAGCTGCTGGACCAATTGCATAGTTGGGCCTTTGTCTTGAGCTGTTGAATTGATTGCATAGTCGGCTGTATGTATTTGTTTAGATCTCTTTGAGTCTCGTGCATCTTTGAGTATTTCCTGTAATATACAAATAAGTCATCATTAAAATCTTGACACTAACAAGAAGGAATTCGCAAAATGCGGTTGATCTAGGTATCTAACATTTTATGACTAAAAAGTATAACTTAGTTTTGAAAGATGAGTTAAAAGGGGGTTTTAGTTGAAAACGTTTATTTAGGAAATCTGACTTGAAAATTATGTATTTGGGCCTTAATTAAATTAAAGAAAATTACGTGGGCTCACTACTATAAGACTAATATTACTACTGTTACCAACGTTATTAAACATTTACTAATATTACCAATGTTACCAAAAACTGGAATGTCCCTAATTAAATGGGAATTATATTTATAGCTATATTTATTATATTTACTTTCTCTGATAATGCCCATTAATTACTCCATACACAGGCATCGAAACTTTACCAAATTCTCTCATATTGAAACTTACATCTTCTCCCACAATTCTTGTGATTTCCCTCTCTATCTTTCTTTTTCTCCCAAAATTATTATGTTTGTATTATTACTGTATTTTATACACACACACACATTAATTATAGGTTCATTTGTTCACATTTTGTATTTTATCTTGACTGTATCTTTTTGTATTTATTTATAGTAGGTTTCATTTCTTTGGGACTAGAATATATATATTTTGGTTTTGTATATTTTACTGTATTTTATATTGTGGTTACTTATACAATTTTTTATCTCATTTTTTGGGAGTATATGTGTTTGTAATATTACTGTTTTTTTGTATATATTAATTATATGTTCATTTTTTC
Source organism: Anisodus acutangulus (assembly GCA_029783415.1). Lineage (NCBI taxonomy): Eukaryota > Viridiplantae > Streptophyta > Magnoliopsida > Solanales > Solanaceae > Anisodus > Anisodus acutangulus. Next base: position 37,538,081 of record CM056510.1, on the reverse strand, counting down.
ATATTTTTATTGTATTTTTTTTTGTATATATTGATAATAGGTTTATTTTTTTGGCATTAGAATATATGTATTTTGTTTTGTATTTTTAATGTATTTTTGTATATATATATATATATATATATATATATATATATATATATATATATATATATATATATATATTGTATTTTTTACTGTATTTTATGTTGTAGCTACTTATAAAAGTTTTTAATCTCATTTTTGGGAGTATATGTGTTTGTATTATTACTGTTTTTTTTTGTATATATTAATTATATGTTCATTTTTGCACATTTTATTTTATATTTTTATTGTATTTTTTTTGTATATATTGATAATAGGTTTATTTCTTTGGCATTAGAATATGTGTAATTTTAATGTATTATATATATATATATATATATATATATTAATAATAAGTTTTTGGATATTGTAGGCGTATTAAGGTAGAGGAGATTAAGGGTGCTATTTGGGCAATGAAGTTCCAGCAGAAGGTTGCGTATCCAACAAGACTCAGAAACAACATTTACTACTCCTATGTACTCGGCTTCGGCACTAGATCGAGACAGAGTAGGTTGTATTTTAGATGATCAAGAAAGCAAGCTATCTCTGAAGAACACAGTAACCTGACATGGATCGACGAGTGTCCGGAAAGCCACCCCAGTTAACGTCAGAATAAGAGGTGAGACCAGAGAGTGTGGACTTGTACATCTATAGGCCGAAGTGAAGAGTACCTTGTACATAGCGCAAAATACGTTTGAGTGTATTCATATGTTTATCCGTCAGGTTGTGCATATGTAAGCATATTTGTTGCACAACATAGGATATATCTGGTCTCGTGAAAGTGATATATTGTAATGCTCCTGCTAAACTGCGATAGTGAGTCAGGCCGGCATACAGAGAACCCGAAGAGATAATGAGTTTGGAATTAGTGTCCACCGGTGTGTGGGTCGGTTTGCAAGACGTCATGCCTGCTCGATCAAGGATCTCTTCGGCGTACTTCTTTTGACAAAGAAATAAGCCACATGTATGTCTCGTAACAGCAATGCCCAAAAAGTAGTTTAGGGGGCCCAAATCCTTCATAGCAAACTCAGAGCAAGGAGTGACATAATGAATCGGCGAAGTGCATCCGAAGATGTAGTGAGGATGATATCATCAACATATAATAGGATGTATGCCATGTCATTACCCTTCCTGTAGATGAATAATGAATGACCAGATTTGCTTTGTGAAAAACCGATAGAGGATACAAAATCAGCAAACCGTTGGTACCATGCACCAGAAGCATGTTTCAGTCCATAGAGTGATTTCTTCAAATTACACACATAATTTGGATTAACCGAATCCCTGAATCCCATAGGTTGATGCATATACACAGTTTCATGAAGATCCCCATGCAAAAAAATATTTTTGACGTCAAGCTGACGAATATGCCAAGATTTGGACAAAGCATTACTAAGAGCGATCCAAATAGTCGGTTTCACTACCGGGCTGAAAGTTTCATCACAATCCACTCCCACCTGTTGAGACCTGCCATCACCTACAAGACGAACCTTATGCCTCTCAAAAGAACCATCAGATCTTTTTCTATGTCGAAAAATCCACATAGAGTGAATAATATTAGCATTAGAAAGACGGGGTACTAAATCCCACATCTTATTTTCAATAAGAGCATTATATTCGTCAATCATTGCATTTTTTCAATTAGGATCGAACAAGGCATTTTCAGGTTGCGATGAAGAGGTGAAGGGGCAACCGAATTGGACAAGTTAAATAGCCGTTTGGGTTTGGAAATGTCATGCATAACACGGGTTTCCATTGTCCGTCGGGGTGTCGCATAGGGTTGGGCGTGATCGGGAAGGAGGGGGGAGAAGTGGCAGCGGGATCGGGAGTGATGAGGTGGGGCTAAGATGAGGCAGTGGTGTTGGGAAGAATCGGTAGGCCGTGTAGGACTGTTCCGAGGCTCCCATTGCGGGGCTGGGTGGGCTGTCCGACTCAGGATGACGGTGATTGGGTCATTTTCGGTGATGGTAACGACTGATTTTGCAAGTGATGAATTAGAAGGAGATTTAGGCCATCATTTAAGAAGTCATAGGAATTTAGAGGTGGAGAATTGAGTTTGGCAAAGGGGATTTAGGACCTATCGAATATGACATGCCTAGAAACAATTATTTTTCGGCTTGACAAGTCGTAATAGTTGTAACCTCAATGATTGGGGGTAACCAAGAAAGACACACGGGGATGAACAAGGTTGCAACTTGTTGATTTGAGTGGAGGGATGAAGGGGGTAACATAGACATCCAAAAATTCGCAAATGCTTATAGGAAGGATCCCGAAGATAGAGAACTTGAGTGAGAGACTTGTTTGGGAAAATGTTCAAGAGATATATTGCCATTGAGAGGGTGTAATGCCAAAAATAGGAGGGATAAAGGCGTGAGCAATGATGGCACAAATTAAGTTGTTTATGATTCTAATTTTTCATTCGACTTTTCCATTTTGTGGAGAGGTGTGTGGACAGAAAAAACAAAAAACAAAGTCGTGTTTGGCGCAGAATAGTTTGAATTGTTGATTATCGAATTCCCTCTCATTGTCACATTGAAAATATTTGATATTCTTTTCAATTTGTGACTTTATTAAAGCACTAAAAGAAGAAAAAATAGAATAGACTTGGGACTTATTACCAATGGGAAAAGTCCATAGAAAATTGGAATAATCATAAAGAAACAACACATAATATCCATGTCCCTCCGTGCTTAAAATATGAGAAGTCCATAAATCATTGTGTATGATATCAAATGGTATTAAAGTACATGTGGATGAAGAATAAAATGACAATTTGACATGTTTTCCAAAAATGCAAGATTCACAAACAGGAGTAGTAGAGACATGTTTGCAATCAATAAATTTATTTTTGCTAAGGGAGCGTAAAACATAATCTCCCGGATGTCCTAATCTATTATATCATAAAAGAGACGAAAAAGCTGCAGAGGTTGATGGAGAGGAGGTTGAATGGCCGATGGTGGTGTTGATAGGATAAAGGTCCCCGGTGCTGTCATATCTCATTATTCACCTCCCTGTCATAAGGTCCTTCACAGAAAAACCAAAACGATCAAATTGAAGGGAAATATTATTGTCGGTTGTGAAACGACGCACAAATATTAGATTTTTGATAAGTTTCGGGGCATATAGGACATTGTTTAAAACTAACGGTGGATGTGGTGGGGAGAGGGATGATTGTCCATAACCTCGAATGGGAATGCCTTGTCCACTACCAACAATAATATTATGATTTAAATTGCTCATATTGAAATAAGACGAGAGAGTACCTTGAGATGCCATCATATGAGATGTGGGGCCAGTATTCATGTACCAACTGTCGTCTGGACCGTTGATAGACATCGTGTTCATAGCCGCCTCAATATCCGTCGGTGTGTAGGTTGAAGGAGGAGAGATATGTGCACTGTATGCATGTTGTGGACGTGCGTCGAAGATGTCGGGCCGGAGGTTGGGCCCATGAAGACGTCGGGTAGGCGCACGGTAGAGCAACCCTAGTCGGCTGGGCCCACACAACCCATGGTGGGTAGGCAGCCCACGACGGAGGCTGCTGCCACTACTGCTGCCGCTGCGGGTGGCTGCCCTCTGCCGCTGTTGCTACTGTTTCTGGCTCGGCCACCGTAGCTTCGGCCATAATTTCGCCCTTTGTTATTATTCCAAGATTGTGAGCCAAGTTTTGGATTGTTGGTTTGTCGGCGTCGGCGGTGCTTGCGTTGGTCGCAACCCGCGTGGTTTTTCAGGTTTCTTCAAGAATGAGTCTTGAACGGGCCTCATATAATGGAGGCAATGACGTGGTTTGTTGGAGGATGGTAGCAACACCGTCATAAATTTCATTCAAACCCGCAATGAGTTGCATCACCGATCATTGATTAGTGACCGGTGCACCGACGTTGGAGAGTTGATCGACAATCATCTTAAGTTCTTGACAATAGGCCAACGCATTAGAAAAATCATCATGCTGAATGAGTCGATTATTCAGGACGTTCTGTCATTGTCGTGGGTCATTCACTTTCATTACATCGATGTGGATTGCCTCGTGAAATAACAATAGAACTTTTCCAGACATTTGTAATTCGTGGTCTAATTAGACAACATCTTGCTTAGAACATATGAGTTGCTAAGAGTAAAATTCGAGAAAAGAGCCGATTGTATGGGAAATCCTTCAAGAAGTTATGCAGGGACATCATGTTTGAATTGATTTTCCAAATACAAGGCATGTTGTGTCTTGTTATCTTGAAAAATGCTTTCCAAGCGCTCCTACGTTTTCCGTGTAGTAGCGTCTGTTTCAATGATTGTATGTAATAGATCATTCGAGACCGTGCCGTAGATCCATTGTAGGACAACCGCATCTAAGCGGGACCAAAGTTCATCATCAGAATCATCAGGTTTGTTCAGGGGCTTTGATTTTGGAGGGATGATATGGTCGATGACTTTGTACACACGATAATGAATCTTGAATAATTCCGCTCAAGATGAATACTGAACTTTTTTCATCTCAAGAGTTATAGGAATAAAATTATTGATCTTGTTAACTGCAAGAGCATGATGGAATTTGGGATGTTCAACCATTGAAAATTGGGGGAAGAGATGGAAGGAGTTTTGTCGAGAAGTAGAAAAGAAAGAGGGGGAGGACGTCGGGGGGGAGGGGGCTAGGATATGGTTTGGCTTCTGATACTATAAAGGAATATGTTCCCTTCCTTTTCATTGATTATTGTGTACAATATATATAGTGTTACATAATTATTTACATGGCTACAAACTAGGTAACTGATCTTTCTAATTACAATCGGAATATAATTTTACCTAATATAAAAGATATATAATGATACGTGAATAATCTTGTAATATTCTATCAGACAAGTGGACTACGTTAAGAGGTCTCAGTAGCAAGGCTATTCTCGATATCATTGCGTATAAAGGGAATTTTTATGCTGTTGATCTAGATGGTAAGACCATAAAGTTCGATTCTTCCCTTAATGAGACCAAGGTTGCTTCCAGGTTCGACGATATTGGGGGTAACAAGAAACGACTTGTGGAATCAAGTGGGGAATTGTTTCTGGTTGATATGCTTATAGATGATGTTGGCCCTTATTGGAATAGTCTTTGAAGTTAAAACGTACCGGCTAGATGAACAAAAGCATGAGTGGACTCAAGTGCATACATTGGATGATCGAATTTTCTTCGCTGGTGATGACGGTTGTTTCTCTCTTTATTCAAAAGACTTTGGTGATCAGTGCCGAGGGAATTGCATTTATTATACAAACATATCCATGGACATCTTGGGGGAGTATGATGACCCTCGCGGTGGTCTTGGCGAGTACAGTCCGCTTGTTGGCCGTCCAAGCAATGGTCCTCTTAGTGAGGAACTGGTACATAAATATAGAGGATTACATGGTCATAACACGGGTGTGTTTACGTTAGAAGATGGTAAATTTGGATCACTTATATCCTTCCTTGAATATGCAGATATTTTCTGGCCACCACCATCTTGGCTTAATCGTCAGGAATAGGGAAGTAAACAGAAGGAAGTCGCTGAGTAGTGATTATTTTATTTACATATAAGAAAGAGGCAGCAACATAATTGAAGAAAAGATCGATGCAGATCCAATCTCTCTTTCGCTTTAATTTGCATTTGATTTCAATTTTTTGTTGTAATATTTAACTTTGGCTTTAATTTGGTTATCATTTTACTTGCTTCGCTATATTGATATGCTATTCTTATGTAAGCCAAATTGTATATGTTATTTTATACAACCGTTCATACTTCCTCTCTTCTGCCTATATGAATATTCATTAGATTTAATACTGCAACCAGAAATCACTATGGTTTAATCAAGTACTCTCTCCATTCCAAAAAAGATTGTCTTACTTCCCTTATTAGTTTGTCCCAAAAGATTGTCACCTTTTTATATTTAGAAATAATTTAACATTATGAGATATTTACAACCACACAAATATCTAAGACTTATTTTGGACCACACATTTCAAAAGTCTTCCTTTATTTATTAAACTCCATGCCAAGTCAATTTTTTTGGGACAGAGGGAGTAACTGTTTTGAAATACCTGGTAGATTCATCGAACCATACTAAGTTAACCTGAACACCATCATTATCCAAAGAGTTTACCATGTTAATCAGAGTGATCAGATGCTTAATTGTAATGAGTTGAATTTAGACCTCTTATGTTTTGTTTCATTATCTCATTGTTTCACTTGTTTGGAAGTTTTAAAGTATATAAAACGACATGTTATTTCGCCTTCTTTTTCTTTTGGTTAAGACATGACTGGATGCAGAATGTTATGATATGCTTCTGATTTACCATTTCACCACAATTTTCTAACTCTAGGAGCACTTATTATGGTAATCAAATATTGTTGCAATTGCTTGAGTAGTCTATTTCTTGAAAGTTAAGCAACCTCACTAAGTTTTTTGATCTAATGAAAGTACTGTCATCTTATCCACTTAACGAGGCATTGTCGACTTACAATGAATACTACGTTAGTTCTGTATTAGACTTAGTCAAGTTAGTCTTTATGTTCATGTAATTCTTCACAGATAATCATAGAAAATAATAGTAATAAGGTACTACATGTCAGAGAAAGCAGCTTTATTGCAGCTTTGAATGCATATCATGCACAAGATGGTGCAATCATTTCAGAGAAACTTGTCACCAGTAAACTAGAGAATCTATAATAAATTATGCTATTGTCTCACGTAATTTCTATCTACAATGGAGCTGAACGTTTTAACTACTCTTATGATAGGAGAAGCATGATAATTTTGAATAGGAGGGAACACAGAATGAGTTTTCGAGGTAATCTTACACTAACTGGTAGTCTTCTATCTTACCCTTTTCCTTCTCAAGAAATAGAATTTCTCCACCTTCTAGGTGTCTTTGTGGTCTGTTCTGCATTAGGGGCCTGACTACCGATGTCATGTGTGTCTATATTTGTCGTTTTGGTAAGCTTGCTTAACTTTTTCCACCCTGAGGTCCATGCTGAGGCTTGTTTCGGTTTTGCAATCTTATCAAACTGTCTCTGTAAGTTATCCATGTCATTTTGGAGTTCTAGGTACTTAGTCTTCACAGTCTCTAGTTCAAACTTAAGAGTGTTGATGTCCTTCTTGGCTGCTGTCCATCCCTCTTGAAATGATTGTGGCGTTGCTTCAAGCAATGACTTATGGTTTGATGCAAGAGGTTGATAATGAGATTCCCCTGCATCTTTGAGAGAGATATTGGCTATTGCATTGCTTATCTTCACCTGCTCAGAGAAGAGAACTTGAACCACGACTCGTAGTGGGAGCCTTTCATTCTGAGCAGCGTGCATGCACGCATCGACAGAGAGCTTCTGGCAATCCATCACCCTGCAGAGCCTCTTTCTTTCATGTTCTGAGAGCGTTGGATGGGCCTGTCATGTTTATTTCAATGAGCTTCCGATAAAAGGAGAAACATGTTGGGCTGGAATTTTATGATGCAGACAACATAATTGTAGAGGCATGGTATTTGCAGATGATTTACTTCTGGGCTGGGGGGGGGGGGGGATGCAGGTATTTACTGTGGGTTATCTGAAACCAATAGTTTCAACACAGAACATTAATGTGTAAAAATGCACTAAAATTACAACAAATAATAGGATTGAACCCATAATCTTAAACATATAATGGGTGCAATGCTAAGAATCTTAAAGGTTGAACCCATAAAGCTTAAATTATGGATCCGCCTCTGGAAAGTATTGTGTATAACTGTAGTCTTGTTTAACTATTAAGATATATAAGCAGGCTTATATTGTTGATTTTTGAAACATTAAGTAAGAACAGAAAAGAGAACTATATCATGATTAATCAAGAACTACAAGCTCAACAGCAATGGCTTTAAGGATATCAATGATGCACCAAACAATAAAATAGACAGGATTGGATTAAAATACCTTAAGATAGGAATCAATTGCTCTATAAAGTCCATCATCACATGTTCTTGCTGAATCCGGAAAAGCCTCTGCCAAGACCTGAAATTTTGTCAAGGAAAGATTTCTATCTCTGGATACTTCTGTTAGGTAACTGTCTACAAGCCTTACCACCTTCATCTTGGCATTTAGATTTGTACCCCTTTGACTTCCGTCGTGCATATGTTTATCAGAGAATGGATATCTACTAGGACTTGAACTTTCTGTCTGCTCTTGAACTATGAAATGTTCCAAAAGCCTCTGCACAAGATCAATGTCATACATGGTTTCACTTTTATTATAACACGGTATGAGAAGATCAGCCAATGTAGCCTGCTCAAATTGCATTCCCACGCGTTTCTCCAATTCTGTTATCAAAGCTGGAGCCACTTTCAGCATGCTTGCCATCCTCAATAGTCGAAGAAGGAAGCTACACGAGACACTGTCCTTCTGTTGTGGGAGTATGCTAATTAGGCTTTCAACAATCATCCTTTGATCTTTGGCCTGGACACTCGGTACTTCATCACCCGATCCTGATACTATCATATGTAGGCCCCGTCTCCAACTACTGCTTCCATTGCTATTACTGCCTTCATCCGACAATCCGGATCCTTCTTTGATTAAACCTGGCAGCCATTTAGCTGCGTACTGCATAATGGAAGAACCTATCAGTTCATATCTCATGCCTTTTACCTTGATAGCAGTAATCACTCTGACAAAGTGATCAATCCTGAGGATCGAAACATCTTCAAACCAACAATCAGGTGGTACTTGCTGGTTTCTACTTGGGCTGGAATCTTTCATTTGGTTCCAACTAGGGCTGGAAACTTTCCCAGGCTTGCCTGTGTATTGCCATTTTATTCCTTTTGGATTGGCACAAGCTTTCCATGCTATGGACTCGCTGCATCTTCTAACGATTTGTAGGTTTTCTGCCCATGGTGATAACTTTTCACAACTCTTTAGCACCAGTATGGAGTCTCTCCATGAAGATAAAACCACATAGCTGAGAAAAGCCTCAGTCTTGAATATAAGGTTGCCTTCTTCCAAATCCTCGGTCATTTCAAGATACTCTGCTGCACATCTTAGTCCAGAAATATTGGTTGCAGATAGATCAATAGCAATACCATAACAGAATTTGGCTGCTAGCTCAAATGCCTCAGGTCCACCTGGTAACTCATCTAGAGATATCCTGTTCAATTCTGCATCCCTTGAATCATATATGATTCTGTTCATTTTTCCACTTCTAGAAAGCAAAGGATACTTTTTGATATTTAGGAGTAAGGTAAAAACAAAAAAAGGAACAAGTTAGTCATCATATTTTCCACAAGACTAAGATATGAGATAGAGTTTAGGGAATCACCTTGTGTAAATGGAAAGATACATCTTGTATTTGAACTAAAAGGTCACTTGGGATATCAGTTGCTACAAACCTATATATAAGAATTGACTATTTCAGAGTTCAGACATTCACTTTGAAATAAATTCAGGTTTTCCAAAATCATAGTATTGAGAAAAGTACAAGTAACCATATGATTGAATCATTTTAAAGAAATAAAAGTAGTTAGTTACATACCAAGACTGTCCTTTTTGCTCAAAACAATCAGTCTTGACTCCATGCTTGCTAGTACTTTGAACTCCATTGCCATAATCTCTTCCACTAACAGACTCAGTTTCTGATTCCCACATGGTGAGAAGCTGAAAGACTAGGAAAAAATTAAACTCACAGCAGATATTTTCTCAAGAAAGTGACACTAAAGTTGAAAGGGAGAAGCAGAGAACTAGAACAAGAAGCTGGAGTGGTGAGTTAAAAAGGAAAAATCCCACATGGGAATGCTTGGAATTATATTATCTTATACTTGTCGGCTTCTCAAGAATTTTCAAGGCCTCCTACAGGCTGTGCAGTAATGGACACAGTACATACTGCAACTATTTTGTTGTTTTGTGGAACAATTCACTGATTATTCTTTTTTCCAATCATTTGAATTATTAAAATTTCTCAATTGGTGTAAATCTTGAGGGAAAAAAAATAAGAGGGTTAATCTTCATGTTATTATTAAGCTTTTATGGTAAAAACTATTTTAAGCTCTTTGCACTTGCTAAATCCTCTAAAACTTATGTGTTGACTTGTTGGAATGTCCAAAACATTCTTTCTCATGGAGAAGGACTAATGAAGTTTTTATTTTTTGAGTTGTAGTACTTCTACAACTGTAGACATCAAATTTATTATGTGATGAAGGAATAAGGACCACTTTTTTCATTTCAGTTCATGTGTAAATAATTTAGGGTAATATATTTCTGGTAACTCTCATTTTCCTGTTCATTTCTTTTGGTTGGCCATTTATATCAAGATAGTTAGGTCTAGGCATAGAAACTTCTAGTGATGTGGTGAAAATGTCACTCCCATGCATGCCATTACTGTCTTAAAATGTTTACATAAAAATGATGGATATATAGTGATACTTCTTGCGTACTAATTTAAAATTCTGAAACCATCTCTAAAATAATCTTTCTAAAAAATAGAATTCTCCGCTCTATTTGTAACTTTGGCCTACTAATTAATGTCGACACTAATATATCAAACCCCCCCAACTTGGGAGCTGGAAATCTCTTTTACAAGTTTGTATTAGATACTTTTTGAAAGGTATGTCCTTTATATGTTCCTCCTTTATGTTTTTATACTGTTAATAAATAGTAAACGTAAATCTAAGAAATTTTGACCAAGAGACGAGACCTTTTTGCTAAAAACATAGCTTAGTGCTAAATAGATGCAATTGGGATGTTGTACACTCCTGATGAATGGTGAATAACAAATGATATGGGTCCTGAATGTTTGATGAATTGTTCCTGTAATGACTGTAACAGTAGAAATATGAAAGTGAGATTTCAGTAAGGGGGCCATTTTCAGGCACTCAAGTTCATGACCCATGTCTCTTTAATTTAATGCAGCCTTTTTAAAGCTACTTTTTGAAATATTTGATGTTCCCAAGTATACTCATCATAGTAATTTGAGATATTATTTGATAATTACTAGTATTCCAAAAGATTTATGGATGATGAATGAATTCAATACCTATTCCGAAAAGATGTCTTTTTCCTTCTTTTAATTGTCAGGACAACAAAAAAGACAAATTTTCAGTAATATTTGCTTAATAGGGAAGACAAAACATATCCAAATTGACTTAATAATGATTTAACGGAAATTTATATTCAAACTTGTGACACTGTCATTTCAAATTTAACATCTTAATGATACGATTATTCCTTATTAAGAACGAAATTTCCAATAATTAATAGTATTCTCCTCTGACAATGATCGAGATAAACTTGGTGGGATCAAAGGAGACTTTTCTCATATAATTTTTTTTAAAACAAGTGGAAACAGGCCTATCAAATCAGGAGCTAAAAGTTAAAGAAAATTATCTTTATTTGTTCAAGGAAGCTGAGAAAGAGGACATTCTTTCATAATTCAATTATTTTGTATAATATAATATAAAACATGATATATCATTCATATAAATGCGTACAAATTTTATAAACTTGTCAGAGTGTGAACGCAGCCGCATATATTATTTTTAGTCTAATTATGTTGAAGAATTTACCATTTAATAAGATAATAATAGTATGTGGTCACTGTATCTCTAGCCATTCTCAAGCATGTGACATGTTCATCATTTGTTTCATATATTCATACTGATTTAGCAGATATGCAACCAGCCAACAACTTCCTTTTTACGGAACAAATAACAGAGCATCCACAGTTATATTTCGACCAGATTTTTTTTATCATAAATTAAAAAAAGTTTATTAATCACAGTGACGGAGAAAAGATAGTGTGTGTATACTCCCGTTGGAATTTAGTAAAAATATGCTCAATTATATACAGTAATGAGCAATATGTCTCGATAGAAAGAAAAGTCGGCAAGCCATAATTGTTATAATAGTATGTTATCATATCATGGTAGTATTCAGAAAACAAACAACTCTCGTATATAGTTGTACAAAATCAAAATATCCCTCATGGTCAATTCATCATCATCATCATATATATATATATATAACATAATAATACTCTAGTACTAGTATATATGAAACTTCGAATGTGGCTAAACAATGATAAAGCGACAGATGTTTAAGATATAGATCGATCACCGATAGACCAAACAATAAAACTTTACGTCCACTTGCATATCACATTATTTTAGTCCAATATTATGTAGCAACAAGAAAATGATATGGGGGAAGTGAATAGTGGTGGAAATGGTGCCACGCCAAACTATAATGAACTTATTGAGGGTGCAAATATACAAGCAATTTGCTGGAGACTAGTGTGACAAGATATCTTATGCCAAGTGAGGAGCAATCAAGTATACTTCTATACTCTAATTACACACTACAAGAAAAAGACCTACGGTGACAGTCAGAATGTGACAGTTTATTCAAGTGTCACATAGTGTGACAGTTTATTCAAGTGTCACATAGTGTGACAGTCTTGACTTCTTGGTCAACAAACACTTATGACATTTGTGTGACAGATATTTAAACTGTCATAAAATTATGACAATCATATGACGTGTATTTACACCGTCATATGTTGTGCGACAGTTTTATAGAATTGACTCATTTTTTTGAGTTGACCCGACCCAACACGTAAAAACCGGCCCATACCCGGCCTAAGACTCGGCCCAGACGTGGAAAAACTAAGCGTAAAAGGGCAAAGCCCCATCCACTCCTCTTATTCCAAAAGGTGGAATCTCCCACCCCAGGAGCCCCCACACCCCGGTCCGACAGGTCTGTGAAGGAGGTAAATCATGGTGACTCAATTGATTTCAAAGGTTAGACCAGTACCACGTCAGCGCACTGGGCCCTCCTTTATTTCAAGAAGAAACCTCACACCGCCGACGGGATTCGATCCTCGGTCTCTTATTCCAAATATCCCTTGAAACCAATTGAGCCAAGCTGACAAAACTAAGGTAGGGTAAACTTTTTAAAGGATCGGTCCCACCGCATTACACCCATACCCAGAAAACCCCACCTCCACCGGCCCTACTGGATTAGTATACACCGCAGCCCTACGCCAGATGGAGGATTTTTTGGGGAACACAGTTCACTCTCACGATCGGAGGACTTCTAACACGGAACCTCGACAAAGAATACTTAATGTATCGCCACCGGGCCAAACACTTTGGATAAAACTAAGGTAGGGTAAACTTTTTAAAGTGATCGGTCCCACCGCGCATTCGCCCCATACCCAGAAAACCCCACCTCCTACTGGCCCTACGGATTAGTATACACCGCCGGCCCTACGCTGTATGGAGGATTTTTGGGAACAGCTTCCACTCTCGCCGATCGAGGACTCGAACACGGAACCTCGCACAAGAATACCCTAATGTATTCGCCACTGGGCCAAACACTTTGTTTTAAAACTAAGTTAGAGTAAACTTTTTAAAGTGACTGGTCCCACCGCATTACCACCCCATACCCCAGAAAACCCCACCTCCTGCCTCGCCCTACTGATTAGTATACACCGCTTGGCCTACGCTGGACGGAGGATTTTTCGGGAACATCCACTCACGATCAGAGTGACTCGAACACTAACCTCGTGACAAGAATACTTAATGTATTGGCCACCGGGCCAAACACTTTGGATTAACTAAGGTAGGGTAAACTTTTTAAAGTGACCTGGTCCCCACCGCGCACGCCCCATACCCCGAAAACCCCACCTCCTACCGGCCTACTGGATTAGTATACACCGCGCCTCACGGCGTATGGAGGATTTTTTGAACACGCCCACTCACGATCGATGACTAACACAACCTCAGACAACAATACCCTAATGTATTGGCCACTGGGCCAAACACTGCGATTTCAGACGAAAGGGAAACCCTAGACGTATCTCTCTATTTGCCAAAGATGGCAATGGCAGCTTGCACGGTCCCTTTTACAGTTGTTTTCTCACCTAAATGGGGTAAGGGAATTAATGACCCTTACCCCTATCCTCCAGTACGCCACCGATGCCCCATACCCCAGGTGAGGTCGCCCGTCCATGGTACTTTGGTTTTGCTGGTAGCATTTATCACTTTTGTCCACTTCCATTTTAAATTCTGGATTTTTCATTGGTTGAGAATGGAATTGTAGCTAATCCCCCCCCCCCCCCAACTCGGTTCTCCCACATCAGTTGAGGGCCTTGTCTAGTGTTTCCTTCGAACCCTATAAATACTGACCTTTATCCTTCAACTAAAGGGGCCGAAACTTGATTTTAGGCATTCACACTTGTTGAGAGCCATTTTCAAGTTTAAATTTTGACTAACTAAGATTTCGGAAAAGCATACCAACTCATCTCTCTTTTCACATATCAGTTCTACTTGATGAAATTTCAGTTTTGCGTATTTGTTCCAAAATTTATTGAGAAGAGAAATTATAACAAGTGTTATTGTTAATTTTCATAGTTTAAGGACATAGACCAACTAAGATATTTAAATTCCATGGTTAATTTGAATTTGACTCTGCTATGCCTAAGCCATGTCTTTCTTAAGAGTGTTTGTCCTGATTTCATCTGTCATGTCTGGTTCCCTTATGTTTGCCTGCTTTGTTCAGTCTCCATTTTACATGTGATATATGTTGGTGTTAGATCCTAGGTTTGGACTGACTATTTTTTTAGATCCTAGGTTAAGTAATTAATTAGGTTCTGACTTTGCATAGTGTGATGATATCCTATATTCAAGAAATTATCCTCTGAATTTTGTGACCCTTGACTACCTTGTATGGCTCCTCCTACTAATATGTGCTCAATACATGATGAGTTCAGTATCATTTAAGAAGTTATCTATTTTTGTGAGTTTGGTATAATTTTTATTTTTTATTTAGCCATGTCTGTTAGTCTATAGAATACAGATTAACACTAATGAAGTGTGGTCAAAGAGGGAGGTGACATCTTAATGTATCCACCACACCTCTTTCTCTCTGAGTTCTACCTCTGGTTCAATGCCCTTTCCTCGACTCCTCCATTTTTACTTATTTCTACAATAAGCTGAGTTGAGTACAGTGGTGTATGGATCCTGTATTTCAAGACATGAACTTATTATGGTCGACTATATTGAGAATAATGATCCCATTACCTTTTACCTTTGTTTTCACTGCTGTGAAAATTCTTATGTATTCTGAGGGAGAGTTTTTAAAACCTAAAGCATTATCCTAAAAATGGTCTTTATCTTTGGGTTTGTCAACTTGCAATCAACTTACTATTTTTATGAAGATTTACCTCTGTTTTGATATGCTAATACTTACTGGAGAACACATGTTATTTATGATGCTGAAATGAACTAGGATCTGTCATATTGCGTTGGTGTTATGTGATTTAAATTATGAACCTGAGAAAGTTTAGTTGAGTGTTTGTATTAACTTGTTTAAAAATGGTCTAAAGGTCTGTGTTTCCACTCATTCCTTCCATCTTATGTCTTGTTCCTGTCTTTACTTGAGACTTTCAGAATATATATGTTAGGTTTTATATTTATCTTGTTATGCTGGTTCAAAGCCAAGACAAGCTTCGGGTTTGGTTTAGCCTTCTTCGATAGCCTGCCATGCCTAAGGTTCTAGAAACCTTTTGAATCTTGTTGTGGCATCGGAAATGAATGGTGGTAGCCCCCCTTTGTCTTCTTATCTTTCAAATTTGAGGTTTAGTGTGATTGGTCTTTAAGTTTACCTTCCCATTTATGTCTTTGCTGTGCTACCAGTGGTTGTGGTATCCTGCTGCACCTTAAGATTCTGAATACATGTCATCTTTAAATAGTTCTTGTTATGGGTTTGTTTCCTCTTTGGCTGCTGATTCTGAGACTGCCAGTTGCTGCAATACTTGGGCTGATTACTGCACTTTTGAGCCATTATTCTGCTGCTGTGTTTGCCGCGCACAACTGCTGCAATCTTGGCCATTTACACCTCTTTTTGGAAACATTTTACTTCTGCATTTTGAACATATTTGATGTCTTATCACTGCTGTATTTTTTAGCCCAATTGCTGATGGTTTCTCGGCTGAAAATTGCTGCTTTAAGACTGTTTCGGAAAGCTGCAATATTTCTGAAAATTCTACTGATTTGAACATGATACTACACTTGGGGCCGATGAGAATAATTAATTTGAGGCCATGCTCCTTCCGGAAAGGTTGTCCTTCGATTTGCTTTCCTTCGGAAAAAAGGGCGATGATGAGACTTATAATAAAATCACATATGAGAAACCAATATGCGTTGGCGAGACGACTAAATTGACTAACGATGTCTCTAGTTTGCAGCCACGACATGAATGATATTTCTTTTGCTTAAAAAATATAAGTCTAAGCCTTCCGTAATTAAAACTTCTATTGTTTTATACGGATCCGAAGGTTTTTACTCGCATTTATTTATTTCTAATTGTCTTTTCTTTATACCTTGCGAGGAACATCTAAACAATACGGGATAGCAAAATGGGGCTCTACAGGGACGAAATAGAACAAGATTGTCGGACTTGCGCCCAAGGCCCGAGAGATGACATTCTCATCACCTTAGCCATTACGATTTTAATTTCTTTTAAATTCCGCCTCTCTTCTATTTTTGTATTGTAATTTAATTCTTATGCTTGTGTGGTTGTTTGAACACTTGGAAGAATTAGGCCTAGAACCGATAAACTAGAAAAGGTAGCTTTTTAAGGCACTTCATTTTATTCAAGTCTTTAATTGCATGTAATGTAAGTTCAAATTTGTTCAGTTAAGTAAATGTTTGGGTTAAATTTGCTTTAAGGTACCACAACAGCCTAATGGATACGAGTGTGGTTACTATATCTTGCATTTCATTAAAGACCTCATGAATGATTTATCTCTGCTGCAAAAAAATGTTAGTATCTAACATTATTTTTTGTTTATGTACTTGTTTATATATACTTTAATTGATCTCTATTGTGTATTATAATTGATCTAACGTGTTGAATTATATTTGAATGTAGTTACATTATAGTGGCCTAATTATGATTAGAAATTTTAATTGATATCTATTGTGTTTAACAGTACAATGGAAAAGAAGTATTTTGACAACATGAGTTTGATGAGGTCTGGATTGAGTGGGCGCATCATTTTTCGAAGATTCTCCGTTGTACTACCGAAGTTGTGCCACCTTCATGATGGTTGGATAATATTTGTACTTTGGTCATTTATGAGAACATTTTGTTTTGGTTACATTTGGAAATATTTTGTTTTGTAAAATAATTCGTAAATGTTTCAATAATGTGTATTAAAATTATTTGATTAATTAGTCACATTTTAGTTATAATATGCTATTTCCCCACCAATTTAACTATTATTGAAAAAAAATTAATTAAATTAATTATTAAATAAAAAATGCGCCAAAATCAATTTTCCTGCAATGGTTTTATATTTAAATTAAATTAATTAAAATTTATTTAAAAATTTCCTGCCAAAAATAAATATTAAATTAATAAAATTCAAATATTTTACTGCCACAATTTTTAAATATCCGGGATTTTTTTTTTTTTTTAAAATGGGAAATAGTCAAAACAATTGCCGGGAAATAGTCAAAGTCAATGACCAAATCTGTGACGGTTTATGCCCGTCACATATGTTGTGACATTGGCTACAATAACACTTACAGAAACCGTCATCCATCCCTTCACATGACAGTTTTTAACCGTTACCATAGGTTCTTTTTCTTGTAGTGAAAGATGATAGTGATAGAATTCTAATATTAATTAATTTTTCTCTTGCGCAGTCAAAAAAGGCCCACTACTAATAAAAGAGAAAAAAAGACAACTACACTATACAATTTGTTTTCAAACCTAACTTTTAAAAGAATACCATGAATGGCATGGGTCCAGCTAGGTCGTCCAACATGATAATACATATATTTATTGCCTATACCCCCTTCGACCTTGCACATTTCCCATTTTATTTGACCTATTTTCAGTTTTATTTATCTAAAATTTAGTACTATATGCATTGTAGTAGGGCTTCAATTGTTTTGATAGCTGACAAGTGACGACGTATAGTGGTCATATGGCAAACACAATCGTTTTCTGGATCTCTTCTTGTGAATTACAGGATCTACATGTTCTCTCACTAAACTAATTAGGCGTTAGGCAACATTAGAGTCGGAAGTTAAAATACAAACAACAACATACCCAGTGAAATCCCACACCGTGGGGTCTGAGGAGGGTAGGGTGTACACAGACCTTATCTCCACCTTGGTAGGTATATCGGCTGTTTTCGGGAGATCCTCGGCTCAAGACAAAGCATAATCACAAGTAAGGCAATCAAAACAAAGCAAGAGTAAAGAGTAAAACAAGAGAAACGGCCAGACTCAGATAAGGAATTAAAGTTGTATAAAGTGCATTCGAACAAAAGGGAGCAGTAGCTAACACAACTAAATAAGCTAAACAAAATACCCTAAAGAACACATAGTATCATAAATCAAACTATAGTGGATTATAAAGCAATAATGTGCCTATAAGTGTGATAGGCTAATCGGGCCTACAGTAATAACACTACAACTATCAATTTGTAAGCATAAGTAGGACTACGCTCGAGTACCTACTACTCTTCCACCTTAATCCGTGTCCTCCACAACCCCCTATCTAAGGTCATGTCCTTAGTAAGTTGCACCTGCGCCATATCCCGTCTAATCATATCTCCCCAATACTTCTTCGGCCTACCTCTACCCCTCTTGAACCCGTCCATAGCCAACCTCCGCACTGGGGCATCTGTGTATCTCCTCTGCATATGACCGAACCATCTCAACCTCGCTTCCCGCATCTTGTCATCCACCGAGGCCACTCCCACTTTCTCCCGAATATCATCATTTTTAATCATATCTCTCTTTGTATGCCCACACATCCATCTCAGCATACTCATCTTCGCAACTTTCATCTTTTGTATGTACGAAGTCTTGACTGGCCAACACTCCGCCTCATACAACATAGTCGGTCTAATCACCACCCTATAGAACTTGTCTTTAAGTTTTGGTGGCACCTTTTTATCGCAAAGACTCCAGATGGGAGCCTCCATTTCATCCACCCTTCCCCAATAAGATGTGTGACATCGTCATCAATCTCTCCATTCCCTTGGATAATAGACCCTAGGTACTTGAAACTTCCTTTCTTTGGAATGACCTGAGTACCAAGCCTTACCTCCACGTCTGTCTCAGGGTCGCTCCCGTTGCTGAACTTGCACTCCAAATATTTTGTCTTAGTCCTACTCAACCTGAACCCTTTAGACTCTAGAGTCTGTCTACAAACCTCCAGCTTGACGTTTACTCCGTTGTGGGTTTCATCAATCAGGACTATGTCGTCTGCGAATAAAATACACCATGGTACCACCTCTTGGATTTGTCGCGTCAGTCCGTCCATCACCAAGGCAAATAGGAATGGGCTAAGAGCTGATCCCTGGTGCAGCCCCATCATCACTGGGAAGTACTCCGAGTCTACTCCTATTGTTCGTACTCTAGTCTTGGCTCCATCATACATATCCTTGATCGCCCTAGTATACGCCATAGGAACACCTCTAACCTCCAAACATCCCCATAGAACCTCCCTAGGGACTTTTTCGTATTCCTTCTCAAGGTCGATGAAAACCATATGTAAGACTTTCTTCCTCTCTCTATACTGCTCCACCAATCTCCTAATAAGCTGAATGGCTTCGGTAGTCAAAACCCCCGGCATGAATCCAAACTGATTCTCGGAAAAAGACACGGCTCTCCTCACGCTCGTCTCCACGACTCTTTCCCAAACTTTCATAGAGTGGCTCAGCAGCTTGATACCCCTATAGTTGTTGCAACTCTGAATATCACATTTATTCTTGTACAAGGGAATCATTGTACTCCACCTCCATTCTTCGGGCATTCTTGACTTCTTAAAAATGATGTTAAACAACTTAGTTAACCACTCCAAACCAGCCCTGCCTGCGCTCTTCCAAAATTCAACTGGATCTCATCAGTCCCTGTCGCTCGTCCCCTGCGTATCCTATGAATAACACATGTAACCTCCTCAACCTTAATGCTTCTACAACACTCAAAATCCCCATGCCTACCAGAATGCTCTATATCTCCCAACACAGTGTCTCCATCTTCTTTTTCGTTTAAAAGTTTGTGAAAGTAAGACTGCCACCTCCGCCTAATATGCGCTTTCTCCACCAGTACTTTGTCGTCCTCGTTCTTGATGCACCTCACTTGATCCAAGTCACGGGTCCTCATCTCCCTTGTCTCGGCTAGTTTGTACAACTTTTTATCCCCATTTTCTCCTCTAATTCCACATACAGGCGTATGAAAGCTGCCATTTTCGCCGTCGTAGCCGCTAGCTTTGCCTCCTTCCTCGCCATCTTATATAGTTCCCTATTCGTCCACTTCTCCATCTCATCTATGTTTTCTACTAATTTCACATACGACACTTTATTCGCTTCCACCTACTCTTGAATTTCACCATTCCACCACCAATCCCATCGATGTCGACCACGATAACACCGCGAGACTCCTAGCACTTCTCTGGCTACCTCACGAATGCAACTGGTCGTCCTGTCCCACATACTTGTCGCATCCCCACTACTCCCCCAAGCCCCCTTGGCCATCAGCCTCTCCCCATCTCCTTTGCACTAGCCATGATCAAACTCCCTCATTTGATTCTTAACATGTGACCCACAACCCTCTTTTTCTTCTCCAACTTGATATCCATATCCATCACCAAAAGCTTATGTCGGGTTGTAAGGTCCTCCTTCAAAATAACCTTACAGTCTTTACAAAGACTTTTGTCAACCTTCCTAATAAGCAAAAAGTCTATTTGAGTCTTAGCCACCAAACTACGGAAAGTCACCAAGTGTTCCTCCTTCTTCAGGAATCTAGAATTGGCTATCACCATCCCACAAGCTCTAGCAAACTCCAAAAGAGAGACGCCTTCCCCATTCCTAACCCCGAGTCCAAATCCTCCATGCACGTCGTCATAACCCCTTGGAAGTGACCCGATATGTCCATTGAAATCCTCTCCTATAAATAACTTTGCAGTGGGTGGTATACCTCCCACCACTTCGTCTAAATCCTCCCAAAATCGTCTCTTCTCCTCCTCGTCCAAGCCCGTTTGTGGCGCATAAACACTAATAATGTTCATAGTGAACCCTCCAACTACCAACTTAATCATCATCATCCTGTCATTGACCCTCCTCACATCTACCACCTGATCCCTTAGTTCACTGTCTACCAAAAATGCGTACCCCATTCATATACTTCGACTTACCCGAGAACCATAACTTATACCCGTCTACATCTTTAGCTTATTCTCTTGGTGAAAGCAAATTTAATAGAGTCCCTATTTGGCCAAGCTTCTCAAACCAAAAGTGTTTTTTTTAAACAAAAAAGTACTTATTTTAGATACTTGAGGTATTTGCACCAACCTTTTAGGAAAAAAATATAGGTGTCTTTGAGTAGGAGAAGTTGTTTTTTCAGAGCTAAAAGAGTAGTTTTTCCTAAAACCACTTCTAAAACGTTGATCAAGCACAAAATGTTGATTTAAAATTGGCAAAAGCGAATTATTATAAAAAAACACGTTTTGAAAGCTTGACCAAATGAGCTATGATCAATGTCATACTGCAAAAGACGACTAAAAGTGTTAGGAGTCGGTGCAATTAAACCATATATGTCAAAAATCTTGAAAGTACATAGTATTAATATTAACTTTTTGACCATTATTTCAAATAACTTTGAAGTGATAAGTTTAAATCCAGAAATCCACTTCTATATACTACTAAGTACCATGAAGAAACCCCAATCTTGACAAGCATTGCGAAGATCGTGGATGGCTTTGGCACATTGATGAGGATCATGGGAGATGAGTAGAGATTGAGTTTGCATCATCAAGGTCTGTGGCAGAGGAGTCACTGGGATTGATAGTAGAGTGAACATAATTAGAAGGTATGAAGCAAAGATCAGACGATTCAGCTAGTTTTTTGACATTGGCTAGTTGAATTGGACTTGTCATGGAGATAAAAGAAAACAGGATTTTCCGGCAATGATGATTGTTTCTCAATCGGTTTAATGAATATCCTTGCAATACAAGGATAATTTATGCTTTCATTTCGTTGTCACCTATGTAGTTATATAAAAAGACCACTAACTCATATCGAGTCAATTAAATTAGATGCTTTTAGGAGCTATATATGAAGTGAACTAATTGCAACTTGCTTCGAATACGGTATATATTACATTTTGTTCGACTACA
The DNA here is from genome assembly GCA_029783415.1 of Anisodus acutangulus. Lineage (NCBI taxonomy): Eukaryota > Viridiplantae > Streptophyta > Magnoliopsida > Solanales > Solanaceae > Anisodus > Anisodus acutangulus. Next base: position 37,515,859 of record CM056510.1, on the reverse strand, counting down.
ACAGAAATATATTAAACAGACTACAATATTGCTGTGATCATAGCTAACCATTGGATTGGGCATTATTCATTTTGAGACCAGATCAAGTTGACTCTTTCTGGTTATTTAAATGTAATTCCAAGAAAATACTTTCCATAAAAAACTCAGATGAACTCACGTACTTCGCACCCTAACAATTTGTGATAAGTTGAACTAGAAAGAAAAAAAGAGCACAGAGAAAGTCTGGAGAAGCAACCTTCAACTTCAGTACGTACGACTCTATCAACTTGGACATATATGAGAACATGGAGATAAGCTATGGTCCACTTTACTAGCATCAGTCCCATCCGAAAATGACTATTCAACATATACTCACTTGGTTATTAGACACGTAGGAAAACCCAACTCTTATTAGGAGTAAATCTTATCAAAAGTTCCACTATACCAAGAAAAGAAATATAGGAGTATCATACATCACTTGGAAACAAGAGGTCACTTCCCAGGAAAATTAATATTAAAGGGGACAAAAAAAGAACACTCAATTATTTGGAATCTTGACTCTTTCCAAACAGGACTTTCCATCAAGTATGTTGCTCTGTTGCAACTCCAAGTAATCCCTGTACTTCATTGGAATATAAGCTGCTGGGCTGCTGTCTTTATCTACCAGTGGGGAAGCTGGCCTTAAAACTGTTTCCAGTGATGGACCATGAGGTGTAACTATTGATATCCTTGTTTCTTTATTGTTCACCACAGCTCTATGTACATTGCTCTTGTATTTCCCATTACTGAATATCTACCATATGAAGAAAAAAAATTAAAACCATACAATTAATGGTAAGTAACTTGTTATTTTATACCATTATAAATAATCTTGACTAGCCTAAACATTAACAAATCATAAATAAGTGTAGTAGTATTCTAAACTATATCCTTAAATTAAGGGTAGTGCACTTAATTTTTCTGCGCTTGTAGTTCAATTAATCAAAGGGACCGCTTTAACAAGGAGGAAGCTGCAAGTTCGAGCCCCGTCACATATTCAAATAAATATATCAATTCATCTCTCATGAAAGGGATAAATAATTTACCTCAAGATGATCGCCGGTGTTAACCAAGATAGAGTTGGGAAGGGCATTAACGTTAATCCATTTTCCTTGATGCTGAACTTCGAGACCCCCAACTTGGTTCTGAATGAGAAGTGTTAAAAGTCCATGATCTGAATGAGGTGGCATCCCCATTGTAAGTTCAGGTTGAGGACAAGGTGGATAGTAATTTCCAACGAAGATTTGAAGGCCTGATTCCAAGTTTAGTGCTTTGTCCAAGAAACTTTCTTCAAGCCCTAAACTTTCAGATATACCTGCTAGTAACTTTCTTGCCACTTTCCGGATTTTCTCACTATACTCCGCCATACTACCCCTATTAAATTGACAACATCGAGTCACTAAAAGATAATTACATTCGTAACTACTAGAAAATAAGGTTGTTGGTTGTCTGTTACATTGTATTGTAACATAAAAATTATTTATATTATCGATATATATAAGTTAAAATTCCGTCCAGATGATTTGCAATAGATGGATTACCTGTAGCCTTGGGGTTTGGTGGGGGAGTGAAAGTGAGGATGGACAAAGACCTTAAGATAGTCTCTCCAAAAGAACACATTTTCTTTAGAAGCATTAAAGCTAGTGCCAAATCTTATAGGATCCAACACATGCTTCCCAGCATACTCCAGTTTTTCTTCTTCTGGCAAGTTAAAAAATTCATGAGTGCTATCAATCACTGCCTTCATCAAATTTTCTGGTATGCCATGGTTCACTACCTGCACTTAATTAATATGCAGAAAACAAATTAAAAAGACTACAATTACCCTCTTTGTTTCAATTAATGTCCTGTAGTTACTATTTAGACGGTCTTCTTTGATCATGATTTTTTCAAATACTTTTTAAACATTTCAAATAGTTAACTATTACTATAATTTATAGTAGTACTTTTTATGTAGGTAATTTCTAAATGTGAAAATTTTATTTCAAAAAAATTGAAAATTCTGAATCCAAGGCACTCGGCCATTTGTATTCCTGAATATGCACACAATAGTGCTTTGATGAGCCCTAGATGTAAAGGGGTTCTTGAACCCTTTCATTTCACGTGTCATCTAAGTGAAAAGTTTTATTAGGTTCTTAGGATCGGTCGACTACCCTTTACTCTTTTACTTCATATAGCTTTCCCTCATAGCGGAATAGTATGTTTTATTACATACAAGCCAAATTACCTGTATTAGCTCTCCCTGAAAGGAGAAGGAAAAATGGAATGTCAATGGGCGTCTAATCCTAAAATTAGTTAGTTTAATCCTCGAATGAGGACACATAAATTGAAACAAATGGAGTGATACGTACCATGAAGAAGCCCCAATCTTGACAAGCTTTGGTGAGGTGGTGGATGGCTGTGGAACGTTGATGAGGATCATGGGAGGTGAGTAGAGAAAAATCAACGATGGGAATTAAGTTTGAATCACGAGGGTCTGTGGCAGAGGACTCACTGGAATTGTTAGTAGAATGAATATAATTACAAGGTATGGAACGGAACTCAAGCGATTCAGCAAGTTGTTTGATATTGGATGGTTGAAGCAGTGGAGCTGTGGTCTCCATATCTGTTACTGTGGAGATAAGCACACGTAGTTACTTAAAATCCTTGAAACGGATCTGTTATCGGTTCAAACTTCAAAGGCCAGAGTTGTGCTGTCTTGTCTTTGATTGTCATTTATCGAGATATTTCAGTATACATTTTTTATTTTTATTTTCAGCTTCTCGGCTTACGCCATGATATTCCTGAAGATATTAGTCTCGGTATCTCAGCACTACTACCAGTAAATCGCATGATGTGCCCATAATTTAAAAACAGAGCAACTGATATCATCTACAAGATCCTACCCAGAAGAGAGCAAATTGATTCCACCAGGGTTTGAATTATTATTTAGTATTCGAACATGCTAAAGAAAAGAATAATGTTGCCTACTTAACTCCAAAGGTTAAAAAAGGGAAAGTTATAGAGATTGCACTTACACCTCAATCCTTTTTTTTTCTTTCTCTATGAATTGCTAAATTTGTAGTATTAATTTTTTATTAAATTAAAGAGTACATATATCTTGACACAAGTCGAGTGAAGTTGGTCCCTAGTAAGTCTATGCACTTTTATTCAACTACCCTATAAACACTTTACCGGCATATTATATTGTGTTAAACAAAATGAAATAATGTCTTTTATTTTTCAGGGTCTTCTTTTTACTTTAATGGTGGTGAATTAATCTTGATTTTATCCAAACATGACTTTCCGTTGAGTGGATTAGTCTGCTGCATTTCCACATATTCACTGTATTTCTTGGGAAGATAGAGTGGAGGGAAGCTTTCACTTTGGATTAAAGGTGAAGCAGCTGGCCTCACTGTGGCATTCATAGCTGGGCAATTTGCAATGCCTATTGATATCCTTGCCACTTTGTTCACTACTGCTCTATGCAAAACGCTCTTGTATTTCCCATTTGTAAATATCTATCAAGAAAAAAAAACATTGTAAATGAGATCTTAACATTTTTTTTACATTTGGCTAAAAAAAGTTTTCATCCACCTAGTCGAAATTGTTTGTAGCAGTCGTGTCGGTATATAGTATATACTCAATGTATAATAAGCATATAATCAGTGTATTATCTGTGTGTACAATGAAGGAAATGTTAATAATTTTAGACAAGTGGCTAACGAATATTTCTTTCACCTAGCCATAATAGTTTCTAGTCGTCGGTAGTGCATATTCAATATATAATAAGTGTATAATCAGTGTGTACAATACAGGGGATGTTAACATTTTTAGACAACTGACTGAAAAAAACTTCACCCCCTAGCCATAGAAGTTTGTAGCCTTCGCAGTGTATACCAACTACAAAATAAGTGTATGATCAGTATACACACTGATACAAATTATACAGAGATTATATATTAAATATACACTGCATACTAGCTAAATCTTATAAAAAAAATTACAGATTAGAATTATATTTTTTATTGTGGACTTTGTTGGGCTGCTCTATGGTGTAAATATCACTAAATATAGTCAGTATTATTGCAGTATAAAAGTTTTGAGCCGAGTGTCTCTTGGAAACAACCGTTCTACCTACCAAGATAGGGGTAAGGTCTAGGTACACTCTACTCTCCCCAGACTCCACGTTGTGGGACTTCACTGGGTATGTTGTTGTTGTTGTTATTGCAGTATAAAAGCATAAATTCTTTTTTGTTCTCTTATTTATTATTACGTGTACCTCAAGGTGATCACCAGTGTTAACCAAAATAGAGTTGGAAATGGGATTGATGTTGATCCATTTTCCATTACGTTGTATTTGTAATCCTCCAACTTCATTTTGTATGAGAAAGGTCAAAAGCCCAAAGTCTGAATGGGGTGGAAGGCCCATTACAAGTTCAGGCTGTGGACATGCTGGATAATAATTTGCAACAAACACTTCGAAACCAGAGTCCAGATCCAGGGATCTTCTCATCAACTCTTCTTCCAATCCTAAGTTTTCTGATATTCCTGAGAGTAACATTCTTGCCACTTTTCTATATTTCTCACAATACTCCCATAAAAGCTCTCTATAAAATTGAACGGAAGAATAAAAAAGTAAAGTTAGGTGAGATGGTCAGTTTTCGGGTTTGCTATGAGCTTTTAACTATAGTTTGAAAAGTAATAGGGAAATAGCGGGACTTTAATGTAAAATTAAAATTTTGGATTAAAATACCACCACTTAGAACACATAAGAACTTATAAAAGTTTGAGCTCATGTTCCTTGGTTTTGAACTTGTGAATGGGATCATTTGCACTTGTGTCCCTATTTTATGCTCATATTAAATAACTTTTTTTGCTGGGCATAGATTAATATTTTCACGTCATAATATCCTAAAAGTTATACCCCTGCCCTTGAAAATCTTATGCCCCACCAGACATAAATTTGATTTTGAATGGAAAAAATTAAAAATCAACTCATTTGAGAAATTAAAGACCCAACCCATTTGAAGGGAAAATCATGCAATTTCTTCCTATAAATGTTGAAAACAAAAAAAAAAAGATTCATGGAGTTTTTTCAAACCCCATAAATCATTTCTTGGGTCCACTTGTCAATCCTTCATATTCCTCATTGAGTGATAAAAGTTGTGTCTTAGTTAAGGATATTTTTGTCCATTTTTTTTATGACAAAGTAATTAAATATTATTAACTTAAAATAGTGACTAATATTTCATAAGAGGTGTTAAAAGTGGTTATTTACCCACTTCTCTCGGAAAAAAAGATAAAGTTATGAGATATTGATTTGGACGAAATTGCACGATTTTCCATTCAAATGGGGCTGGTCTTTAATTTTATCCTTGGCAATTAAAGTCATGTCTAACGGGATATAAGTTCTTTAACGGACGCGAGACGTAACTTACGGGATATTATGATGTTAATAGCGAAAATTTATATCCCACAAAAAATTAGTAATTGTTACGAGGGCCAAAAATTAAAACCACCACAAAATAGGGACACGAGTGCCAATGACCCTTTGATTTGGTGGGAAGTAACAAAATGGTCGCAGTCGCACAGGCCCAACTCCGACATGAGTGACCCATTGACAGATGAATTCACTAAGCCCACCTTAGACATAGACATGACCTTTAGGGATGACAGGTGGGTACAATTTTACGGATTCTGCACCGCATTCGTCCAGTTGGAACGGGTATGAGTATAATTTTAGCGGGTAATAGGCGGGTACCTAGTTTTAAACGTGATAAGATTGGACCAAAAACTGTTGATTTCATTTTTATTGGTTATGCATATCATAGTGCTTCATATAGTTTTCTTACTAAGAATACGAATGGATCATATGCATGTGAAAATATTATTGAATCTAGAGACGCTGAATTATTTGAGCATATATTTCCTATGAAAAATGAATGTCATGTGGATGTTAATTCAAATGTGAATTATATTGCATTACCTGTTAGTGATACTCTTACTGCCTCAATTGATTCATGCGTCTAACCTAGGAGGAGTAAAAGGACAAGAAACGAAATTGATTTTGATCCAGATTTTATAAATGCTTTCTTGAATAAATAAAATTTTGTTTCTCATAAACTTTTAAAACTTTGAAGCTAGTTTACAATATAGTGATCTAAGAGAGGAAGAAAAGTCCGACGACAGTCCAACCCCTCCACGTGAAATAAAGTATGTAATTGAAAGATGTAGACGATTGATGTTAATATATTACGTACTCATTAATCAATTACTTGTTAATTAAGTCCTTATCACTACACAATGGTACGATAACCACTTCACAATTTACATACACGTGTTACGATAACAAATATGTATTGCTAAAAGAATTTATTAAGTGCCTCGTACAATTGATAAGATTTTTTTTATCTCACAAAAAATGAATTTAAGGTATGATAATCGCTTTACAAAAAATATTGTTGCTTACTTTATTTTTCAGATAAATTTGATATTTCGAACTAGGCCTTTCTATTCATATACTTATATCAGTTTTTCAAAATGTGTATTGAACACTGTAAACACAAATTTATTAGGTTAAATTGATATATAAATTGGATTAAATTCATACTCATTTGGACTGAACAATTAGGGTCTGTTTGGAAAGTCACATGGTAATTGGAATTGGTGTAATTATTAGGGTAGTAATTATATAACCTAGTAATTACACAGTATGTTACGATGACATGTTTGTTTGTCATAAGATAATTACATTGTAATTACAAGCGTATTGTTTGGTTGTACAAGTTTAATTACACAGTTGAATATTTTAAATTTAAAAATAAAAATTAATTATCAAAAACTAAACGTTAATGTTTGACAAATATATGTCATATAAGAAATATTACATAATTTTATCTATCGCTGTGTCAAGATACATATTATTTCAAAAATATAGAACTAAATAATTATAAATTTATAATTAGTATTGTAAAAAAGTTGATATATATAAATAAATAATACTTTAATTGAATTAATTATTAAGAACAATCAATAAGAACTTCTTACGAAGCATACATTTTGCAATAACATCACGGACAACATGGTTGACAAAAAAATTAATATTTACAATTATAGTTTTATAATATTATTTAAATGCTAAAAAGTAATCTATCAATGCTAACATCACTCAATATAAGCTAAGTTTGCATATGACCTCATCCAACAATTAAATTCAACGTTAATGACATCATTAGCTCGTTATAAGTCAAGTTTGTGGATACTTATCCTTTCTAAGATTAGGAGGTGTAACTTTTTTACAAAAATTTAGAATAATAACATAGTTAGCTTGAAAAAAAATAAAGAAAAACAAATAAAAAAGTTAACATAGCTAAGTGAAATAAAAAATAAAGAAAATTAAATAATAAAGAAGCACAATATGAGAAATTATGTAGAAGAACGTGAAGTAGAGGTTGAGAAATGAGAAATAAAGAAATAAAAGATAATAATATAAAAAGAGTAATATTTGAAAAAAATTAAAATTAAAATAATTTTTTTTTAAAAAAGAATAGAAATAAAAAATAAATTTAAAAAGAAAAGAAGAGATTCATAAAATAAGCTTGTAATTACCTGCATTTCTCAGCCCCTCTTGAGAATTGGAGAGTGTAATTACAACCCTTCAATTACACACAATTACATGCTGATCAAGTAATAATCTGGTCTGACAAACATGCCAAAATTTTATAATTACACCCAAATTCAATTACACGGTGGCTTTCCAAACATGCCCCTAATTTGAATTGCATTATTAAATAACTTTATTTTATTAAATTAAAGTTTAAAGTCGATTTCATCTCAAGGCTCAAACTTATGCCATACATCAAGTGATATGACATTCCAGTCAAATTCAAGACCAACATCTTGATGCCACATGTTCAAATGATGTGGCAATTTCTAGTCAAAACAAGGATCATAGTATCAAAAATGATACTCTATATGTCTCAAAAAGAATGACCCACTTTCTTTTTTAGTCCGTTTAAAAAAGAATGACATATTTCTGTATTTGACAATAATTTAACTTTAAACTTTACATTTTACGCCAAATGAGATGATCTATAACCACACAAATATCTTTGGCTTATTTTAGACCATAAGATTCAAAAGTCTTCTTTTATTTCTTAAAGTGCGGACCAAATAAAAGTACATCACATAAATTGGGACATAAGGAATATGTCTTGGCCAATCACAAACAACCTTATCACAACATTTGTGATAATTAGTTTGATGACTCACATGAACCAATCAAAGTCAAACAATAGAGTTTGTTTACACTCGGACTTCCTACTGCTTACAAGTTACAACTATAAATAGTAGAGTTACATAACTCTTTAGCGGGACAATCAGATCATCTGAGAAACTATCCCGCAGTTGATGAGGCATCCATAAACATTGAGATCCAACATCAACTATAATTCAAATGAGTGATCAACCCAAAATAATGAAGTGTTGCCCAACTTTCTCGATGTTCAAATATATCTCAAGAAGATTCAAATTATCGCTAGACCTCTCGAATCATGGAGAACTTAAAATAGGAGAATCAAGATAACAAACACATTTGTACTCACAATTGATTAATAAACTTTTACTTTTTTTATTTTTTGTGATTGTAGTTTATTTTTCATATTTAAGAAAATCTGTTGTAAAAAACACGTCAACAACAACTAGTACAAATGTGCAATATCAAACATGTAGCACGAGAAGAACACCATACGCATGGATTTTTGGCTAACTAATGCTTGATTCTCTAAATTCATAAAAGCAACACGTTTCAAGAAATGAGTGTATACCCAGGCCAGTTCCTTCAAGTCCATTTAATGTTTGTCAATTCAGCCAACGTCCTAAAATATTGTCCACCCATTTCAGAAATTAATGAGATAGTATTCTCTCCGGTTCAAAATATATGTGCATTAAGCTTTTTTCACACTTTTTAAGAAAGTAATTCTTAATATTTTTTTGATATTTTTATTAAATTATTTTTAATTAAATACTATATAATTTCTTGATTACATCAAAACCCACTTACTAACTAGGGATAAATTTGAAAGAAAATGATTATTTTTTTCTTAAATATGTAAGTAGACACTTATTTTACACAAAAATAAAAAGGCTAAATGTCCACTCACTCTGGTTCATAATAAGTGTACACTTACCTTTTTTATTTTGGTTCGAAATAAGTGTCCACTTATATAATTAAGAAGAAATTAATTGCTTACTTTCAAATTTACTTTATTCAGATATAGAAAGTTTTAATGTGATCAAGAAACTATATCAATTACGTAGTATTTTTTTTTCTTTCTAGGAGTCAGCAGTTTCTTATAGTGTGTGTTAAATGTTATTTTGAACCGAAGGGAGTATCAATTTTTGTTTGAATGTGGTAAATTATCTATTTTTTTCTCATAGACCATTTTATGAAATGTCTTTTTTGAATAAGTAATTGGTAAGTGGTAAGCTACCAAAATTTTGATTATCTTTCAAGCTTCTCTTTGAAACTATCTACGATTTTTCGCCTTTCTTATTATTTTTAACTTACTGCTACGGTAGCTTTAAAATGACGTTAACAAAGACAACTGTGAAAAATGCAGTTTGATTTTCTCGTCGGCGATTCTTTACAATTAAAAGAAGATTAAGATTTTGTAAAAAACGTAAGTAGAAAGTCAAGTATTTTCGAATATTATTAGTCTTGAATAGCCTACATGCGCGCGGATTATTAGTCTGCCTGGTTAAATTTTTAAAATTAATTTATTTTGAAAAGTATTTTTTTAAAAGGTTTTTCAAAAAAGTATAGAGAAGCAATTTGTGTTTACTTAATCCATTTAAAATTTACTTTTGAGCAACAATTAGTGTTCGGCCAAGCTTTTAAAAAATATTTCTAAGTATATTTTCTCAAACGTACTTTTGGAGAAAAAATATTTTTTTTAGTTTCTGAAAAACAACTTATGTTATTCCCATAAAACTTATTTTCTCCCAAAAGCTTGACCAAACACCTCACTCTCTTAAAATAATTTTATTTAAAAAAAAAAACTTTTGGGCTCTCAAAAACTTGACCAGACACAGTTCAGATTTGTTTATTTGATTAAAATAGTTAAGTGCATCTATCAAAATCTTTCAAATTAGTTGTATTGGGTAGCATTAGTTAAACTTTTTTTCCCGAAAATACATTAGTATTTCAGGGTTCAAATTAAGTTACACATCGACTTTGAATATTTATTATAGTGCAAGTAATCTCTTTAAGGAAGCTAAAACGAGGGATAATGGTGCAACTTACAAGTTTTTGTTTAATATTTCAGATACATGTATTATAGTTAGTAGTTACACATGAATGTCAAATAAGTGTGTGGAGTTGAATTTAAGTAGATTGAAATAGCTCAGCTAATAAATAATCAGGTCATTAATCCATCCAAAAAATATTTGGGCTGAAATGAGTTGGGTCGAAATGAGCATAACAAGGGGTCATAGGCCAACTCCACCAACTGTTATTAAATTTTAATTTCTTTGTTTGTTTTCATATAATTTGTGATACTATCTATTTTTTTTTATTATGGCTAAATGTATCAGGAAAAAAAATACTTTGATTAAGTTTTTCATGAATCAATCTCGGATACATATTAATCAACTTTTAGATAAACTTAATAAAACGAGTTAAAATGAGTTGAGTTAACGAATAAACATGTCTAGACGAGTTGAATGTGTCATATTTTCGTGTGCTAATTTTATCACCCTTAATTAAACATAATGACAAACAGTATTATTTGCCTTTCTGTTCAAAAGTCTTTGTTTTGCCAGTTGATTCTAGATAAAGAAGGGAAAAAAAGAAGAATACATAAACAATTATGCAGGGGACAAGACAAATATTTAAGTCATTGCAAGAGGTTTATTAGTATTTTATTAGTATCAAAATACCATGTAAACCATGAGAATGAACAAGGTACGACATATTGTAGAAATTAATTAAGCTGTTTATCTGTAAGTTGTCCTGAAGAATATATAGAAGAGAAGAATTATACAAAAAGAGAAAAAAAAAGATGATTAAATTATCATGATTTTAACAAATTCCTCATAGCTAACGAGACCATCTCCATCAAGATCTGCTTCTCTGATCATCTGTTGGGCTTCTTCATCTGTCAATCTTTCTCCCAAATTCATCATCACATTTCTTAACTGCACACATTCAGCAATTTCACTATTAAATTATGTTTCCACCGCAGCTAAAGTCATGAAAAATCTTAGCTGTCTAGGTATTTATTGTGGCTTCTTGGTTTTGAGACTTAAGGTGTTTGACCAAGAGTTAATTAATAAGTAACAAAGCTAAATGAAATAAGAGTGTAGTTAAGACCTCATTAGCAGAAATAAATCCATCTTGATCTCTATCAAATACTTTGAATGCTTCTTTTAGCTCCTCAGTTACGTTGTCCTGCACAATATATACAAGTGCATGAGTTTAACTTCAATATACATTGTCTGTCAGTACTTGTCGTCTAAAAATATTTACAATATTATGAAAACAAGACAACCAATAGACAGATAATATTAAATATTCTAGCAGTATAAAGATTTAATTATTTGATTGTATGTAAGTTAAATAAACCTTGAGCTTCCTAGCCATGATATTCAAGAAATCTTCAAAATCAATAGTGCCGTCACCATCAGGATCCACTTCATTTATCATTTCTTGAATTTCTTCCCTGGTCGGATGTTCATTTAAAGATTGGATTACGGCTGCAAGTTCCTCCATTCTTATCACCCCTTCATTTCCATTCAAACAACACTAACTTTAATACTCTTCCGAGATTAATTTTACGAGCAATATGTACAAAATAAAAATCCATTTTCTGGAGGATTTTTTCTACTATTGGTTAAAGACAAACGAGTTTATATAATTAAATAGAAATAGTAAATTATATCGAGGGAAAAAATGAGAATTAACCTAGAAAAGAGTTACTGACTTACCATCGCAATCCTTGTCGATAACCCAGAAGGCTTCACGAAACTCAGAAATTTGATCTTCTGACAATGCATCAGCCATACCTAATTAATTGTTCTAAATCTTTGATGCAAAAATAGAAAAATTAACTCTTTGGAGAAGTAAGAGAATGGTACTTGGAAATGACAAACAACCAAACTTTGTGGTACTTTAAAAAGGGTGTAGATACGACATTTTCCACAAAAATTAAATTGAGGAAAGTCAGACACACGCCTGATTTTGGAATTAAAATTTCTATTCAACATTCAAGATTGAAGCTTCCTTTAAAATGGAGTCCGAAATTTCCATAGTCAAGAGTTGAATATTAAATTGCAAGAACACCATCAATGACTTGACACATAACATTGTTTTGAGCAAATTAGAGTGGGGGCTCACCCTTAATTTCATTCTTGTCAATTAAACCTTTACTTTTTTTTACTTCTTGACTTTGGTTTTGAGTGTGATAGCTAGTTATGAGTAATAATGACTCAAGAGATAGGAAATACTTATTCTTTTTATTTGTTTTTTTATTTTTTGCAGTCAAACAATTGATTAGAAGTATGCCAAACGCTGTAGAGTAGAAATGCAGTCCATTAGGAAATGATATTCCACTTTTTGATTAAGTCATCCGCATGCACTTGGGAAAAAATCAATGTTCCACATGCAAAATCGTTATCAATATTAACTTTCTCCTATGAGAGAGTCAATATTTCCTTTTTGCCAACAAAAAGAAGTGCTAAAACACAATGGATTTAGCTAATTTTGTTTTTCAATATTGAGAGTTTGACTAGGTCTCGCCTTTTAACACAAGACTAGACATTATTAAATATATTATACGGATCAACGTAGCATAACATATTATAGTATGTTATTTGCGTTACTTAATTTCTAAATGACTCATCCGCATTTAGTATGGACATTTTGTTACTGTTATATGTTAAGTGACTTGATACTCAATAGTTACCGATATGTTGTTGTTATTGTATACTCAATAGTGTAAAAATTGTTGGATATTGTAAAGCAGTACGGGAAGTAAATAAATATTACAAGTGTTCGAAAGGATAAACAAATAGGCCAATGTTCAGAACAGCCGCAAGCTTGTTGAGTCTTGAATCTTGATAACCTGAAATCAAGAAACACTAAATCTGGATGGTTACAACTGTGTGCTGAGTCGAGTAATGACACTCTGTCCTTAAGACAAGATTGCCTCGTATATATGCTTTTACGTTAACGAGCAATAGTCTCTCAAGATAAAACAACACTTTCATTTCAACGCTACAAAGCATATAAGTTGAGTCTGGCGAAGAAAACAAACACGAAACGCCTTGCTGAAGAAATGGAAAAGGAAGGAAGAGTTTATGTTTTAGTCCCAACGTTTTGGACTGAATTTCAGTGTATTTTCTGTTTGTCTTTGTGTATATAAATGTTGTCCTCTTCTTCTGTGTCTTTCTATACTGTTTTTGTATATTTTTCGTCACTAACAATTGAGCCAAAAGGCATCAATATATAGCATGAGGGTATATTTTTCGTCACTAACAAATGAGCCAAAAGACATCAATATATAACATGAGGGATGGACTCTTCAACTGCCAAAACATGGCTGTTAATGCTCCAAAAATCAGTCCAAATGGTAGGCAGAAAGTTTCTGCCTTCCGTTGTTGCCAAATTCATCTTTTCAGAAATTTCAGGGACCAAACTGTAAATATTAAGCAATTTGGAGTCCAAATAGATAATATCAGAAAGTCCCGCGTCCGGACGGGCGGCGGCGGCGCGCGTGTGGGCTTAGCCTTGAACCTAAGCACATCTAGGTCTTCCATCCTTTAAACACATGTGTTACCCCTTGGGGTCCCAAACCCTTAGTCAATTAAGAGACTTATAAAGAGGGCAATTCTTCATTTTCCCACCGATGTGGTAGATCTGTCCCACACCATATTTCAATGCCTCAAACACCTTACTTCGTGGACCAATATCTCTTTCATTTCTCAACAAAATTTGACGATTCTTGGCCCTACGGTCATCTACTCACTTAGTAGATTATGCATGTGTGAAGAGACAAAGCCTCTAACATGCGGAACACTAGTGTTTAATTCATTAAATATGGGTGGACGCACCTCCCCACCAAATGCAAATTTCCAACAAAAATCGTTTGTCATCATGGAGCATGAGATTTTTTTTTGGTGTATATACAAATTTGAACTCGCAAGAATATCAGATCCTTCATAATACATTTAAAAAATAGAAATAATACAAAGGACAAAGAATGGCACCTATATGACTTTGACTGCGGAACTAGAACTCAGTAAACACAAAACTAGTATTTTCGAATTTCAGCCTGTCTGTTAGTTACGACTTACGACTAATTAAAGACAAGGCATCAAATGCGTTGATTGACTTCCAAGAAATAAGGGCAGCACAAGTGGCCTTCAAAGTCTTACTATCCTTTTGAGATTGGATCACACTTGTTTCATTTTTATCAGCTTATTTTTCCTACTCGTTTGTTTTAATTTATGACTAATCCTTGGATTATTTTCCATGGATGTTTCTTCCCTCAAATCAGAGTGAACTTGCTAATTATGTTGCATTGCTTCGAGTCTCAAATTGAACTCTGGCAAAACATAACTTTATAATCGAAAGTTTGAACTTTGAAAAGTCAAAAGTTCAATTTTAGACATATTGGTTAGAAGTTGGGCTTTTCTAAAACCTAACTCTAGATTCCATATCTGATTAAAAATATAATTAAATATTAAAAATGTGTTCTTTCTAATACCTATTCAAAGCAATTTGTGTGAAGGACTCTCTTTAACAGAATACACCATTTCTTGCTACGGAGCCCGTAAAGGAATTGTGGATACTGTTGTACGAACATCAGACTACTATTGTTTAATACCTTATTTTCCTTCATATTCATGGATGTAGCGAATTTTTTCATCAAAAATTTAGAGCGTGAAGTGCAATTAGATCCATTTTTTAGGGGATTCATATTACTATTATCAATTAGAATAATTCAATTAGAATAATTTATGGTTGAGTTATAACTAACAGCCGGGAATTCAGAATTCTGTTAGTATAAAGTATTCTAATTGATAATAGTAATATGAATCCCCTCAAAATTGATCTAATTGCACTTCATGTTTTAAATTTTTTATGAAAAAATTTGCTACACCCATGAATATGAAGAAAAATAAGGCATTAAATGGCTCTAAAAGCTTAAGTTGTTAGAGAGAGCACATGAGGCGGTCACACATTTCAACATGGTATTAGAGCTTGTCAAAAGTCATGAGATCGAATCTCACCACCACCCTTTTATCAAAAAGAATTTCTACGTGTTTAATCCATGTAAAAAATCAGGCTCGCACGTGAGGGGACGTATTGAGAATATAATTAAATATTAAAAGTGTATGTAGACATCGAAATTTTGTGGAATTCTAAGGTCTGTTAGGGTTTCTTACAGGCTACTCTACCCTAAACCCTAGCTCATGCATATATAAATGGACACATATTTTTCTGAAAAGACATCTCCAAAGTTCCATAAACTCATGAAATAATCACAAAGAGATCAAGATGTGGCTAGACTCTTCTTGATAATCAAATACTTCAAGAAGATACACAAAATCCTTTCATGGAGGTAAATCCCAAGGAGGTCTTATACACACAATCTTGATAAATAAAATCACTTCTTTTTATTTATTTTGTGATTGCAGTTATTTTCCACATATATATTCAAAATTTAATACAAACAGTGTGTTCTCTCTAACAACTTAAATTTTTAGATGAGACAGTCACACATTTCAACATATCTAAATTTGAAATTTATTCAAAATTCAACTTCAGATATGAGGTATGAGGTTTGACTTTGTTAAACCCAACTCAGATCCCGTAATTTAATTTTCCCACCTGCATGCCCGAAATTAATTTTGAGGTAGTTAAATTTTAAAAAACTTTGTACCCTTTTGCTATTATTTAAATAAGGGTCCTAAAAGGGCTATTTGTGCACCTTCCACGATTTGGTGGGTTAAATTTGATACTTCTTAAAGTATTAGAAAAGATTATGCAAAGTATTAGGTGTAGGTAGTATTAACGTGCAAAACTATAAGGACCTAACTGCAAATGAATAGAAACCTAGCGACTGACTGTGTAATTAATAAATCCCATGTTGCCGACTACTCCAATTGGCCAGCTGTATAAACATGAAAAGGAAACAAATTAGTATGATAGGGTAGAAATGGGAACATAATATCGGTAGTATTGGTAAATACTTTATACCAAATTAATGCAATTTATCATATTTAAGTGATTTAGTAAAATAAAAATATATATTAATTATCATAACTAAGTAATAGTTGTGTATTTTTAAATTATGTCATGCATATATTAATTTGATAGTATAATATATCAAAATTTCACATGATAATATTGTTATATTCTTTTTTTTAATCTTTTCTTTTCTCTAATTAGGGATTCGGTTGGGAATTATTTTTTTTCGTCATGCAGTGTGTTCTTGACTGAGAGAGCAAAAGAAATAAGAAAATATAATATACAAATATTGGAAGACTAATTCAAATTTTCTAGAGAAGCAATAGCAAATTGTAGAAATCAAAAAGAGATCATTAAAAGATTTACTGAATTTTGTGTAATTTATTTTCCTTCATACCATCTAAATATTGACAGGGACAAATTATTGGCACTGTTGCTTTTTATATTTATTTTTTCTATGGTTTCAACTTCTATGAATACATAAATTATGTCCAACAAAATGTATAATTGTATATGAAGATTTGGTCATTTTTTGGCAATTCGTACAAATGTCCCTCTTTCGGGGTGGTATTTAATTTTTGCCCCTCAAATTAAATTTTTTTAGTACTTGTCATTAGCATTGGGTTCTGGATTTGAATCCCAGCTCAGTCAAAAATTAAAAACAAATTGCAAGGCAGAGTTCTGATTTCGCAAGACATAGTTTGCCTGCAAACTCTACCCTTATGCCTAAAGGCAAACTCTCAGAGTTTGCAGGCAAATTCTGCCTTGCAAAATTTAAACTCTACCTTAGGCAAACTCTGCCTTATAAAGCAGGGTTTGCATGCAAACTCAACGTTAAGGCAGGGTTTGCATGCAAACTCAACGTTAAGGCAGAGTTTGCATGCAAACTCAACGTTAAGGCAGAGTTTGCCTTCGGGCATAAGGCAAACTCCGGCTTGCGAATTTTTTTAATTTTTGACTGAGCTGGGGTTCAAACCTGAAACCTCGAAGTATTTTTAAGCAAAGGACAAAAATGAAAGACCAACAATTTGAAGGGCAAAAAATAAAGACCATTGCTTTTGAAGGAAAATCAGCACAAAAATATATTTTTTTGCCCCTCAAATCGTTGGTCTTTAATTTTGTCCTTCGGTATTTTAAGTAATAAAAAAGGCCAAAAATACCCTTGACATCGAAAACACACAAAAAAAGAATTCGGCCTATCCTTATCTATGACCTAATTCTGCAAGGCATAAGTTTATAAGGCATAACTTAGTTCCTACAGTTATCTAAACTTTTGACGAATGAATTAGATACTACACAACTTATGTCGGATAACTTAAATCCTACAGAACTTATGCCGAACAAGGTAAAAGTTCTATAAACTTATGCCTTGCACAATTAGGTCATAGATAAGGGTACTTTGGCCCACAATTTTTTACTATATGAGATGCAGAGACAAAAATTAAAGATCAGTGATTTGAGGGGTAAAAATTAAAGACCACCCCAAAATAGGGACAGTCTGCGCGTAAAAAAAACACGTTTTTGTGCGGATTTCCCTTCAAAGGCGGTCTTTAGTTTTTGCCCCTCAAATTGTTGGTCTTTAGTTTCTTCGCTTAAAAAGTGACTGAAAATAGCCCAAGATTCCGGGTTCGAACCTCTGCTCAGTCAAAAATTTAAAAAAAAATCGCAAGGTAGAGTTTGGATTCTCAAGGCATAGTTTGCCTGCAAATTCTCCATTATAAGACAGAATTTACCTTATGCCTGAAGGCAAACTCTGCCTTAATGTTGAGTTTGCATGCAAACTCGACCTTAAGGTAGAGTTTGCTACCTTAAGGCAAACTCTGTCTTGCGAATCCAAACTATGCATTGCGAAGACTATGAGGATTAAAGAACCACCTTGATCACATCTGGTGACTGGGTTATGTGATGGGAAGCAAATCATATTAGCCCAGGGTCGCACTCATGTATCCTTTGACACATTAGTATCTATCTTGATTGAGGCTATTTCTTGCTTGTGAGTTAAAGTTGCTTTGAAGACGGATCTTATATAAGGCATACGACTTTTCTTTTCTTCGTTTCTTTACTTTGTAAAGAGAGAGTCTCCCTTGTTTATTTTCCTACTTTTCTATTGTATTGAGAGAAGTCCTCTCTTCTAGGTGTGCATAGATCACTAGGTTTCCTTTTCTTAGAATCTGGGGATGAGTTGGCTGACCTTAGTAGAATGGCCGACTTATGAACCACCATAGGATCAGAGGTAAGGTTTATGTCCCCCTCCTTGTACTTTTCTTGCTTTTTTTATTTATGTTAAGGCCTGAGGGTGTTGCTCAACCCCTGACGGACACTAGCCCCGCCGTTAAACTAAAAAAAAATTATGTCGTGCAATTTTTTTTTAATTTTTGACTAAGTCGTCCTGCGAATTACCCGCAAAAAAACACCACCCCAAGATAGGGGCATTCATGTGAATGACCCAGATTTGGCTGTGAAGAAAATACTCCATCCGTTCACTTTTACTTGTAACTTTTGGACTTTTCACGCCCCTTAAGAAAGAAGGATTAATATAGACATTTTACCACAACCCTATTTATTAATAAAAAACCTCAATAATTAAAACTAAATTTTCATAGGTAATTATTAGAGCTAGTATGAAGTTTCGAGATTCAACATTAAGTTTTTATAGATATTAGTAGCACTTTACAATTCATCCATCTCTTTAATAAAGAGGTGTGTGTCAATCCCAATACAAATATTGGTTAGCTAAAATTGACTTTCAAGTTTAAGAAGTCTTAGTAGTAAATAAATTAAGGGTAAAACATAAAAAATTATCTTCTCTTGATATGCGAAAAATAACAAGTAAAATTGAAAATCTATTTTTGAAATAGTTGACAAATAAAAGTGAACGGAGAGAGTATTGTTCAGCCCAACGAATTGGTTTGGGTACCTTATTTACCAAGCCCAAACCAATTTTCCAAATCAAGATGTAGTTGTCAGCCATCTAATTTGCAAACCTACCAAGATAACCGAGTGATCCGCACAAATCAGTATCACCCTCTAAATTTTGATCCAGTTTTAAAAAGTTTAACAAAAATAAATTAACGGTTAGCAAGATCCTGTCTAATTGCTTTAATTTTAAATAGATGGGCAAAATTTAGATTATCACAAATCCTAATGGATTCGCCAGGAATGGACGAAACTTGCCTTTTCACAAATCTGACGGTGCGTTTTTCAGCAAATCATGATGAACCGCCAGAATTTGGCAACAAAATCATGACAAATCGCCATAATTTTCTGTATAAAAATTTCACCAACGCGTTTTTGCTTCAAATTTGATCCAAATCAACATCAAATGACTATAATATCCATTATAAAGGCAACACAAATCAATACAAAAAAATAAATAGGTACGGTTGTGTTTGTTTGCGAGTAAGCAATTCCTTAATTGCAAAGTGAGTTAGGGGCGGCCTAGGGGCATGAACACAGCACACAAAACTTGTATAAAGGCAGGAAAAAAAAAATCAAAGGACACAATTATACTTTATACAAACAGAAAATTCACTGATAACTTGCCAGAAGCCTCTGGCATTGACAATATAAGAGAGATCATTTTCTCTCTGGCTGTTGTCCATTTTTCATCAGCCTCAAACTTCTTATACTACTACATACAACTAATATTCTGTATATCATACATTATAAAGCAATAGGTACAATTCTCTTTCTTTTTTCTTTTGTGTGCTTTTTTTCCCTTTTTGAAGAATTAATGGCAAACTCTAATCTTTATAAGAGTTGTTGAGACATTTTGAATTTTCATATGTCTCACTTGAAATATTATCTAAGAACAGGCAAAGCAAAACAATAGAATTAACTTCACCTAAGAAGAACGGCACTTTGGCTTCTTCTTATCATTTGCTCTTTTTGCATTATTCTGTCCAGACAAACATTTTTCTTTCCTGCTGAGCTCTCTTTGCAATAAAAAGTACTCTGTGATACAGAAGTACTCATATCTGATTCATTTTCCTCAGTTGATTCATCACTTGAATTTTGATCAGCCCAATGTTCTCTTGAAGAATTTGCAATAGCAGAAGCACGATTTAAAATTGAAGTTATAGATAAAGATTCCAAAGATGCTGATCTTCTTGATGCACACAATTCACTTAACACTCCTTCATCAGTACCATTTCCCACATCTTCCTTGGAATTTTCCCTGATATCCATCATACTTAGTTCCACTGAATCACCTTCATTTTCAATGTCAAGAGTTAATTCCCTGGCATTCTCTGAAATTCTCGGACGAGTTTCTTCTTCATGACTCATCCCAAAATTCTGTAATACAGACATAATTAAGTAAATAAAAGTGCTCTAATAGATTAAACTTTAAATAAAATGATCACACACCAAATTCGAGTCTCACCAAAACTATTGTCAAAAGGAATGTTTACACGCACTTACAAGGACGTGATGAAAACACAATTATATAGAAATGTATTTTCTCTGACTGTCCTCATTTTAAATAAAATGGTCACACGCTTCAAAAATACCTGTTCATGAGACGATGAGGCGGCGGCTGGGGCGATGACAATGCCGGCACGACACATGGGGCAATTGGTATGAGATCTAAGCCAAGTATCAATACAAGGTATGTGAAAAGCATGGTTACACTTTGGCAAAATCCTAAGAGTTTCATCTTCTTGAAACTCACTCAAGCAAACAGAGCACTCTGTTCCTTCAACTAGTCCTTCCCCTCTTTTATACTTGAAAATTGTGATAGCACTAATAACTGAGGGCTGAAGACCCACTGTTCTAATATACCATATGGGATGATCCACCATAGATCCATGAATATCTTCATCAACAATATCACTAAACTCTTCTTCTTCAACTCGCTGCTGAGATCGCGACAAAATTCTTGCTTTCCGGATTCTGTATACCACGAAGCAACAAAATATGAAAAAAGAAGTGGCTAACACAGAAAATAGAATAATCAAGAAGATGGAAATAATAGGTTTATGTGGAGATTGAGGAAGAGGAGCTTTGGGGGTAAAAAAGTTTGGTGGTAATGGTGGTTGTATTTCTGAAAACATTGGAAATGTACAAATTGTATAGCAAATATATAGACATGAAATTGGACAAATTCCAGAAGGATTCTCTTTTATGTTGCAATAATAGCTGTTACAAGTTTTGCCTGTGGAATTATCAAGTGATTCAAAGATCAGCTTTCGATCAATATGGAAGGCCATGGCTGCAGCTAATTGTTTAACGAGATATGTGAAGAACATAGAGCATCTTAGGAAATTGTATGCAGCAACCTAGTTTCTAACGAAACTGTAACATGATGAATGCAATTTGTTTTTTTCTTTCTTCTGTCTTTCTGTTTTTCATTACTGTGTTTGTTCTTATTTGACTTTTCTAGTAGACTGGGCGGCGGATTATTAAAGACTGGTTTACACCAAGCTGCCATTTTTTTCCTGATTGTCCCACCCAACCTAAACTGGCTCATGGCAAATTGCATTTACTGCTTTGATTAAGACCTCATGGTGGAAAAGGAAATAGTCAACTGTACAGCATATTAAATTGACTTAATTTCTCATATGGTATTAGGGGTGGTATATCTGTTCGGTTCGGTTTTGTATCAAAAAAATATTAACCGAATAAAATTCGGTTTTTATTTTTAAAAATTGAATCAAACTTTTAAAAAAACGAACGTATCGGTTTATATCGATTTTTTTTCAATTCAAGTGTATCATAATCAGCAAATATAAAATCCAAAAAATAAACTATTTAAAGTCCAAAAATATAAAGTCTGCATCATATATATTCTTAAAACATGTAAAAGAAAACTCCAAATTAAAGTTTACATCCCACAAAATAAAAGTCCAAACTCCAAAATATAAAGTTCACATCATAAGTTAAAAGTTCAAAACATATGTTATGATTAATTACAAAATATAAAGTTCATAATCAAAGCTTTCAATTTTCATTTATATATGTTATGATTAATTACAAATTTACCACCGATTTTCGATTCGGTTCATCACCAATTCTAAAGAACCGAACCGAATTATTTAACATTAATACATTCGGTTCACCGGTTTTTATGCCCACCCCTATATGGTATGATGATTGAATGTTGTTAACCACTCCCCGGATAAAAAAGAGTATCCACTTAACCTTTATTTTTTTGTAAAAAAAGAGTGTACACTTATTAAATCAAGAAAGATTTAACCTTACTTTTCTAAATTTGCCCTTATTAAGTGTCAGTCGACCAAATTTCAATACCTATTTAACTAGGGTCATTTTTAATCAAATTACCTATTTTTGCTTAGGAGTTAATATTTTCTTAAGGGGGTATGCAAATGGCTAAGTGGACACTCTTTTTAATCCGGAGTGAGTATAAAATAATATGGTTATAAAATTATTTTATCTCATTAAAGTAACTGAAATTTACTCACTATAATAATAATAATAATAATAATAATAATAATAATAATAATAATAATAATAATAATAATAAAAGTATTTTTATCACTTTAAAATTACTAAATCATGTATCAATTAATCCTATCTAATAAATTACCAACAACTCAAATTTCTATTTAGAAATTACAAATGGCAGAAGCAGTCTTGTGTCTTTTCATAGTGACTATAGGGGGAGAAAAAAACGATTACCCAACTCTAAATTTTGACCTTTCAATCATTATATTTTTGAGCATTTTACACATAGTTAAGTTAGTATATACTAGGGTGGCCAGTGGGACTTGCCGGGGCGGGACGAGACGGGATTTGGGGGGACGGGGTGGGGGTCGGGATCGGGACATGGAGGGCCAGGCGGGTCGAGATAGGGGGGACGGGAAGAGATCCCATCCCGTCCCACATTCCGCCTGAAGAGGGGACGGGTTTTAGGGAGACGGGTAGGGAGATTTGGGGGGATTTTAATTTTTTTAACACCTAATTTAAAAAAATATATTTAAACACTTAAATAATTGAACAAGATAGTGAATAAAAATATCTCAATGTTGTTTTTGTGCCTCATATATTATTTAATAAAAATATGATTTTTTTGTAATACAATTTTAAAATTTGCAACTTTGTTTCGTAGTTCAAAAGTTGTAAATTACATAGTAAAACTGTCATTAAAAAAATTACATATTCAACCATACTCTTTCTAATTTCCTCACAATCTCTTGAGGATCTTCTGTTGAAATTGAAAGTTGTTGGTCAAATTGTTCGACGTCGCTTCCTGCTCCCTCGGATAAGATTTCGTTGTAGTTGTAGTCGTCGTCTTCGTTGATCTCTGGTTGACCGCACCCTCTACGCTCTGCTCTAATCCAATATATGAATAAAACTGTAATCTCCAAGCTGTCTCATGCCAATGAGTGTCTGTTCTCTCCTATTTGAAACTTTTCAGCAGAAAAAGCGCTTTCAGAAGCTCTTGATGACACTTGAATATTCAACAACATCTCGGGCCATCTTTGATAGTGTCAGAAATGTCTTCTCATTCTCCCTCAAGTATTTCAGCAAGTCTTCACGTCCATCTTCATTGACAATTGATTCGTATGGTACAACACCCTGAAAAATATAAACATCAAACACGCTAATTTGTGAAGAACTTGAACTACTATACATTCGATTTCTAAGGCCTTGAATACTAGAAGAAGAAACAACATTTCTTTTATTAGATTGCAGTGAAGTAGAAGAAGATGGTACAAAAACCGGTTGATTATGTATATATATATATATATATATATATATATATATTTGCATCCAGTGTGTATGCTAAACATAACTTCTTCTTTAGTTGGTTCTTTAGTTGGGTCTCTTGGAAGTATTTTTAAGTTTTCATAAATCGTTTCAATAAGTGCTTTATAACCATCTACTTTAATAGTATGATTAATACATCACCAATAAAATAAATAATGGGAATAGGAAAAAAAGTATTTTGTAAATTTTATAAACATTTTTAATAGCCGGAGCGTAAGCTCATTTTTGCATATATTCATTAAGTAACAAAAATATTAGAGCTATACAAAATAACATAGATGAAATCGTAGGATGATAAATTCCAGAAAATTCCTTAGTAGTAAGATAATATATTCATGCGCAAATTTAAAAACATCTCTTCTAACAGTTGATCTAGGAAAACCGTTAAAAGCATGATTATATGTTTCTCGAATGTAATGAATAAAATCAGGATATAAAGGAAATGAAAAAGGTAAACTCTCCACAACAACCAATTTTGCTATATTTTCTCTATCTCTGTGTTTATCATATTTAGGACATATAACTCCCCCCGTCATTAGGTTAATTCGACCATGTACTTGGTTGGGGACACTATGTGAACCTTGTCCCGACTCAGAAGGCATTTGCACACCCAATTTTTCAGCCAAGTATTGGTTATACCTTACTTTGTGATAGTTTTTTTACATGTCTCATTAAACCTCCCGTCCCACCTTTACCGTTTCCAGTTTTAAATTTATAAACTTCGCGACAAATTTTACAAATTGCTAGTTGATTAGGAATGTCCCTATCAAAAAAATCTCATGCATGTGGTTTTAATTTTTGTTGTCTTTGTCCTCGACTCAGACTAGGGGAAATATGAGGCATTCCAGTTTCAGCCTAAGGTGGAGGTGCACTACTGGGTGTGTTATCTAAATTATTTTCTAATTCATTTTCTAAATTATAGTATGGTTCATATGCAAAATATACATCATGATCTAATGGTATATTGATATTAATATTAAAAAAAATAGTTTCATCTACATGAGTTAAATCATCATAATTAGGATTACTAGAAGATGCACCATTACCACTGTTACCCCTAGTACCTCTACCAGAAAAACGTTCACTTTGTTCCATTATAATTATGTAAATAAATAATTAAAGTTAATGAAATTAAGTACGACAATTAAAATTAAGTAACCTTAATAATTTAAAGAAGGAACGAAGGTACCAAACTCCGACGTGTAATCGAAGTTGAAAATTGAAACTTTGCTCGATGATCCTCAAGCTAGTTGCCAACTTCACTCCCAATTTTTGAACTTTGATAGAAATTAATAAATAAAATATAATATTTAGTGTGCAATGTAGACTTGTAGAGAGAGATTAGGGAGATGGTAAGAAAATTAGATATTTATAATTGAGAAATAGGGTTAAAGTGTAAATATACTAACTTAGGATTAAAAATAAATATTAAGGGATAGGGGGGCAAAATGACCGTTATTAGCCGTTGCCAACGGCTAAAATCAAAATTTGGCCGTTGTGCAACAATTATTTCTACAAAGGAGGGGGGACGGGTAGGGTTGGGCGGGATCGGGACGAGCCCTAGTCCCGTTCGAGTTCAATCCCCTATACTGACGGTGAACATCCCGATTTTTTTGGAGGGCCGAGTCGGGCGGGTTGCGGGGATGGGGCGGGGCGAGATCCGACCGTGCCGGCCCAGTTAACACCCCTAGTATATACTCTTATAAATAAAGAACAATTTTGTGACTTTCGTCCAAATTCAATAGCCACTAGAGTAACTATCTATAATTTTTAATTTGCAGCTTAAAAGTTGGATACTCTTCTGTATCACTATTATTTAGACAAATATGTTAACCAAAAGTTGGATACTCTTCTGTATCACTATTATTTAGACAAATATGTTAACCAAAAAAGAGGAAGTGAATTAATCTATTTTCTTCAAAGAAAAAAAGTTAATCTTTTCTCTTTTTGGGCACAAGCTTATTGAAAAAGTAGGGATTCTCGTAAATTCAAATAAGTGACAATGAATCACGGCTCTCCTTACCAAGAAGTCGCTAGAATTCAGTCTCACAAGAGAAAACCAATATACCGTGAAAAATTAACGGAGGTATTGCCCGTTCTTAAGATTTCCTAGCGAATTGATTACATTCCTACTTACATCTTTAATTGTAGGATTTACTTGTTGCTATAAATTGCTTAAAAGTTTGTATATCCTTGAGGAAGTAGGAGAGAGTAGGTCAACAGAAAGGGGTTTGTAATTCTTGATCATTGATTCACTGGACAGTTTTCGGTGGAGTAATACAAAACAACAACATATCCGGTGTAAATCTCACGAATGAAGTATGGGTAAAGTAGAGTGTATGCAAAACTTACCCCTACCTTGAGAGGAGTTAGAGAGACTATTTCTCGTTGGAGTAATAAGTGCTTGCTAATTAAGTTAATTGCAACTTGCAAAGAGAGATTGCCCTTCCTCTTAAGTCTTAAACCTAGAAAAACATGGTGTGGAGGGAAATATTTTTGATAGAATACCGTGTATCACGGTACCAAAATTAGAGTATTAAAGTAATGTTGTATAATTACCATAATTGTAGAATTTATGTACAAGTAGAATTATAATATTAAAAGTATAGTAGGAATATGATTTTTCATATTTGGAGATTGTAAATTGTATATATACATATTCATTCAATAAGAATAATTAATGGATTATTTCTTTCATGGTATCAGAAGTCTAAGTCTAAAATACCTTCTCCCACCAACACTTCCGCTCCTCTCAACTTGTCTCAGTTTCCGTGCACTTTTCCTCCTCCCTTCCCAAATTTTCTTCATATTGTTCTTTCGTTATGTCTACGTCAAAGAACATGTTTCATCCAGCCCCTACAGTTTCCAACATCAGGAACCACATCCCTATTGTTCTTGAAATGGAAAACGTCCAATACGCGGCGTGGGCGTAATTATTCAAAGTTCACGCACGCTCGCATCAAGTCCTCCATCACATAGTCCCCTCGGTCCCTGGCGTGGAGAAGGTGCCTCCTCTCAAGGAAAATCCTACGTTATGGACAAGACTTGATGCTACCGTTCTCCGGTGGATTTACTCCACTATCTCTACAGTCCTCTTACAGACGATCATTGAACATGACGCTACGGTAATGGATACTTGGAATAGGGTGTGTGATATATTCCAGGATAACAAAAATTCCTGAGCTGTCACTCTTGAGCAGGAGTTTTCCCATGTCAACATGAAAGATTTTTCTCACATTTCAGCCTATTGTAAACGACTCAAGGAATTGGCGGACCAACTCCGCAACGTTGGTGCGCCTGTTACCAATGATCGTCTTGTTCACCAGATGGTTGCTGGCCTGTCTGAGGCCTATAATGGCGTTGACACACTGCTTCGTCAAAGTAATCCTCTACCACCATTTTATCAGGTCCGTTGTATGCTCACGTTAATCTTCAATGTGCTTCGTCAAAGTAATCCTCTACCACCATTTTATCGTCAAAGTAATCCAAAACTTAAATGACACATGAATCTTATGGAGGCAGTACTGAGTCCTGATTGGCAAGCTGCCATGACACAAAAATTTGAGGCACTTCATGCCAACAATATTTGGGATATTGTACCACTACCAACATGAAAGAAGGCTATTGAATGCGGATGGGTGTACAAAGTCAAACACAAAGCAGATGGTAGTATAGAAAGGTTCAAGACAAGATTGGTTGTGAGGGAGTATACTCAACAGGCAGGTATATTGACTACAATGAGATTTACTCTCCTGTAGTGAAGATGACAACAGTGAGAAGTCTGATAGCTACTGCAGTAAAGAAGGGATGGAATATGTTTCAACTTGATGTGAACAATGCATTCCTGCATGGTAATTTTTATGAAGAGGTATACATGACTTTACCACCAGGATTAGATGTGAAAGGAACAGGTCTAGTGCGCAAGCTGAACAAGTCACTTTATGGGCTAAAACAGGCAAGTAGGCAATGGTATGACAAATTGACAGCAGCCTTGGCATCAAGGGGTTATCAACACTCTTTGTATTACTACTCCTTGTTCTATAGGAAGACTGGATCACTGGTGGTGTTTATAGCTGTTTATGTGGATGATGTGATGCTCACAGGAACTGATGAACAATAAATCACTTATCTGAAACATTACTTACATGCTAAGTTCAAAATTAAGGACTTAGGCTCTCTGAACTACTTCTTAGGAATGGAAGTTCTGCACCCAGATGAGGGTGTCATCGTTTTCCAAAAAAAGTTTGCTTTGGATCTGCTAAAAGAGTATGATTGTTTCAACTTCAGTAGCCAGCCTTCTCCTCTTGATTCTAATACCAAACTACTGGCTAAAGAGGAAAAACCTTTGCAAGATCCTACATTCTACAGAAAACTCAATAGGAAAGCTCAATTTCCTCACAAACACAAGGCTGGATATATCTTTCAGTGTTCAACATTTAAGCCAGTTCATGCAAGATCCTAGAGAACTTTACTTGCAGGCACTTTTTCATCTATTGAGGTACTTAAAAAAGATTCTACCTTGGGAATTTTTGTATCAAAAGATCCACAGTCAAGGCATACTGAGATTCAGACTGGGTTGCATGTCCTGATTCAAGAAGGTCTGTCAGTGGATATTTAGTGTTGCTTGGTGACTGTCCTGTGAGTTGGAAGTCCAAGAAACAAGAGTCTGTCATTGTCCTCAGCAGAAGCAAAATACAGGTCATTGAGAAAAGTAGTAGGAGAGATAGTTTGGTTGGACAGATTATTCACAGAACTGACTTCGTCTTATCCATCACCTATTGAGGTACACTGTGATAGTCACTCAACTATACACAGCCAAAAATTCTGTTTTCCATGAAAGAACTAAGCACATTGAAGTTGATTGTCATTTTGTGAGGGACAAACTACAAGGTCTCATTTCACTCCACCATGTAGCAACTACTGATCAACTTGCTGATGTTTTAACTAAGGCACCACTGGTTTGAAACATTCTTCTGTTATGAGCAGGTTGGCTGTAAAGACCTCACTTCCAACTTGAGGGGGGTAACATACTCATAATTATTTGTAATAAATCTTGTATTGGTAGATATTAGAGTGTGATTAGTTAGTTGATTAGCTAGCTCACTAGACTAGTTTGTTAAGAGTTTGTTAGATGTTTAGTTGACATTAGCTAGATATTTTCCTACACTTGTATATATATACTCTTGTGTGCAATGCAATGAAGCCAAGCTTCCTCATTTTCTTCAAGCTTCAACTAGCTGCTCCACCGACCTTTCATGGTGTGGTTGAGCTTTCTCATTCTTTGAATTCTAATAAGTTGTTTGGGAAGGGGATATGTGATATTAGGGACCTCTATTGTTGCTAGGTTCCAGGTATTTATTTACTACTCTACTTAAATAATAAAAGGAGATTTCGTGATATATGTCTAATAATAATTAACTAGAGGAATCAATGTCGTTATCATCTTCATATTACACAAAATTAAATATTAGAGCTAGCAATTGTTTCAAGAAAATTCATAAATTGTATATATACCTATTCATTCAATAAGAATAATTAAGGGATTATTTCTTTCAACTTTTACTGTATTAATTAAAGTGATGCGTACAACATATCCTTGTGGTCCGGCCCTTCCCCGGACCCCGCGCATAGCGGGAGCTTAGTGCACCAGGCTGCCTTTTATGTTATCACTTCCTAACCCTGTTTTTTTTTGGGGATTAGCGTAAACCATTCCGTCCAGTTGAAACAAGAAAATAAAAGTGAAATGTTTTGCTTCATTCAATTTTAGTTGTGCATAATCTTTTGGGAGTTAACGCTTAGCATAAACCACCTTAACCTTCCTCTAAATCTCCTATTCTCGCTTGCCTTCCCAACAAAGAACATGACTTCAGTTTTCTGAGAAGCTGGCTTGCCAACATGAGTCTTTTAAGTCCGGATATTACTGAGATCACACAACAGAAGATCGCAGATCAAAGATGTTCATGGGATTATTACATGCTTCAAGAGGTATTCCTCGATTTACATTTGAATAAATTTGTAATATGTATGTTGTCTATCTTGTTGACACCCAATTTTGCCCACGCTTTTCGATATTTATTTGCAATTTTAAATATTTAGTATATATATATATATATATAGCATTTTAATATCATCGTCTATTTTCAATATCATTATTTATTATTATTATTATTATTCACATTTTTACTATCATTTGCCTTTAATATCATAATCATAATTTTTACCATAATATTCTATGTATTTTATTTTCCGTAAAATGACACCACTTTTTATCAAGCATTAAGCATTAAGCATTAAGCATTTCGCAAATATTATGTTATATTATTATCACATCGTTATATTTCATTTTTAAAAATAATTTGCATTTCTTCAAAGCTTTTTTTTTATATATATTAAACCCCTTTTTATATTTTTAAACACACAACCCACTTTTTATTTCCCAACCCAAAACAATTTCTACCCAATACTCCAACCCAAATCCCACAAAAAATAGGGCCCAACCGGCCAGCCCACAAATGGTCCCAACCGGTCAAGCCCCAGCCAACCCGTCGGCCCCAAACCCAACACCCCTTAAAACCCAACCCCAAATTCCCTAACCCTAAAAATCATTTCTAAATCAAATACACCCCTAACCCCCTCAAATCGGGCCAAGACACCCCATGCCCTCGACCCCACGTCGCCGGACACCCCATGCCCCCGACCCCACGTCGCCGGTCACCTCACCCCTGCCACCACCAACCCCTGACACTACCAACCCCCTCTGTTATGCTGACACCACCAAACCGTCAACCCCCATAACCTATCCCTCTAAATTCGCTTCCAAAATTCAAAAATCTTTGCCTTTAATTCAAATTTCAAACTCGATTTGACGGGGTGAACGTTGGGGGGAAAATCATCTATAAAAAGCCCCATTTGTTCACTGTTTGGGAGGAGGGTTTTTTTGGGGTAGTTTTGGTCTATTTTTAAGTCCGAAATTTAGGTTCAAGTTTTGAAAATCCGAAATCTTCTTAAAGGTTGTATTGTATTGTGTTTGTGTTGTTCTTCACTAAAAATTCGAAATCTTCTTAAGAGCATTTCTTCTTTCTTTTGCATGTGTTCTTCATCTTAAGGATTTTGAAATTATTGGTTTTTGGTGTTGAAGAATCTGAAATTTTGCTATTTTTCCAATGTTTTGTTTCGGGTTCCATGTCGGGTCGGGTCGGTCGGGTCAAGTCGAAAACCGGGTCAAAAGTCAGATTTCCAGTTTGGGTTTGAAGATTACAAATTCAAGTTTCTTTGTTCTTAATTTTGGTTAAGAATCACCTCTTTTGTTCCTTAATTCCCCAAATCTGAAAATACCCCTTTTGTTCTTAGATTTCCGAATCCGAAACACTACTTTTAGCCTTCAATTTTGCAATCTGAAAATTTCATTGCATTCCTCATATTTTCGCTCAATTCTGGTTTGATTTGATTCTGGGTCGGATCGGATTATTGTGGGGTCGGGTTGGTTCCTGGTCGGGTCAAATTTTTTAGAAACAGAACTCTTTTCAGAATTATAAATTCAGAATTCGGTGATCAAACATCCATAAATCTGAATTCTAAACATTCTCGAGCGGATTCGAAGATTCAAAACAACGCCTCGGTTCGCTGTCCGGAGAAGGTCCGTAACTACATCTCCTCTTTGTTTATTTTCTGCATCTTTCTATTTATTTTGTTGTATTAATCATGTGGTAGTTTGTTCATATTGTTGTGTTTCCTAATGACCAAGTTATATTGTGTATAATAGCCTGTTTGGTTATGTTAATATGTTTTAGATATGTTTCGCTGGACTTCTGATTAATGTGTTGTAAGTATTTGATTAGTGGAATAATGTTGTATTCGTAAAATGTCTAAGTATGATGTTTGGTTAACACGTTTAGTAATTGATCCAAGTAACCTATTTATTGATTAGTTTTATATATATTGTAATATGTTGAAATATTGTTAACAACTTTCTTTTTAAAAAAAAGGAACTGTGATATTGATTCTGTTAAATGCCTTATGATATTTGCTTGTTTAGGGGACGTAATAAGCTAAGTATCCCATGTTAAGTATTCACTTAGGGCTTATGTGATGTGTGTGTTATCTCAATAACTTGCTTAGTAAATGTTGTGATGTAAATGATTAGTAGAACTGCTTGCGTTCACTTTGAGAGTTATACACCGTAATAGTTAAGCTCTAGATGTATTCTTGTTATAGCTTTGGTGATTTGTTGACTTATGATTTATTGTGTGATCATGTGAGGTATGTCCTCTCTGATTTTAGTTTTTTTTATATAAAAAATACCAAGTAGCTCATGTAACATGGTCCTATTAGGAAGTAGTTGAGTGATCATGTCTAAGAATTTTCCTCCATGATTTAGTTATATTGCTGATGTCCAGTATGATTTTGAAATGTTATACCATTTCTGATTTTTTCCTTTATTTGTGGTGATTGTCTGAGAATAAGAAAGTCTTTTGCTTCTTGTCAAGATGTGTATATATGTCCAAACTATCTACTTGTGATTATGTGTCTGTATCTCGGTTTATTGATCTGTTTACGAAAGCATATCTATTATACAAGTGGTTAAGCATATGTTATGTTAGAAATGGTATAGACTTGGTGTCCTTGCTGTCCAATTCCCCTCTATGTGTCTAAGTATGCTAAGTATGGGTTTTGCATATGTACAAATATGAATGCTTGTTAATTAGGTTTATCACATAGTGGGCCGGTTTGTCTACCTTTAAATTTGAAATTATGTCGTGGGTTTGTTTTATACCTTTGCCCGCCATTGTTTGCATCCTAAGGCCCCAACAACATATTACTCTCATGAATTATTCATTTACATTTCTTTCTTTTGTATATATTTTCAGGTTCGTTTACTAATCCTTTTCTTTTCTTCTGTTAACATGAAATGCATCGGAATCAACGAAGAGTCTCGTGACGAGACTCATCATGACTTTGTCAAACGAAGACTCACATCCATATTCCTTGCATTCTCCAACCTCTGGATTTCGAAACAAATAGGGCGAGATGACATCGTCATCCGCCTTAGTTCCCTTTTTATTATTGTTCTTTAATCCCTTTATTTCTATTTTTTGGGTTGTAATAATTATTTAATGTTTGTATGGTTGTTAGGATACTTAGACCAAATTAGGCTATGAATGGTTGATTAATAGGGTAGTTCAAACTTAGAAATTCTCCGCCAGTTTATTTATTTTTAGGCTCGTCATGCATATTTAAAATTTTCAGAACAAACTTTGATCATCTTCTGTTCACTTTATTAATTGTACAACTCAAAATGATTTCCAAAAATTACTTCTTTGGCATTTTAAATAATTCATTTTTCTCCTTACTATTAATTGTCACAAATGCATACTTTTTCAACTTTACATGTCTTATTTTTCTTTAATATCATACAAATGCATACTTGTACAAAATGCATCCTTTTACTAAAATACTCGCAACATCATTTCAACTTTCTATTTTTAAACATGCATTTCTTAGCAATAATTAACCTGAGTTTGACCGGATAATCGCAAGTTAGCGGAAGGATGCCTAACCCCTTTCCTTTAGGATAATAAAGAACTCTTATCTAGAATTTCATTAGTTTCACAGACCTTAAAATTGGAGTTATATTGCATCATTTAGTCAACATTTAGGTGTCCTAATTTACCGTAGAATAATTAGGTGGCGACTCCTTAATCCGACCCAGGAATCAACTAATATATTGTGCTCCGCTTCGACCCGCGGGTTAAAAACTGGCGCGACATATCTTACATGCAAAGATTCTGGCTTTTTGCTTCCGCTATTTATGCATATCTTCCCGTCATGAACCTTATTTAACTCTCCTTCAGGAGCATTCACCACCTCATCCTTTGAACTTACACAGTTGCACTATACCCAAAGTACTTAGAGTTCCTGACTCGCCTTCATTTCAAATGTCAATCCTTAATTTCGTGGCATTTTCTGAAATTCTTGAACAAGTTTCCTCTTCAAGTCTCAGCTCTAAATTCTGCAATATATATATAAGTAAATAAAAGTGTGCATTGTGTAATAACTTGAGTAGTTGTTAGATAAGATAGTCACACATGAACTCATGGAGAAGAGTTCTACAAGTTATGGTTGTGGAATTATCAAGAGATTCAAACATCAACTTTCGATCATTGAAGGTCATGGTTGCAGCTAATTGTTTGACGATAGATGAAAAGAAACGTACATATAGCTGAGAATATAGAGCATTTTACAGCCTAGTTCCCAACGAAATTGTAACATGATGATGAACGCCTTATGTTTTTTGTTTTTCTCCTGTTTTTTCTTCATTTCTGTGTTTCTTCTTGTTTGGCTCTTGTGAAGTCTAGTATCCTGGGCGGCTGATTAAGACCGATTTACACAAGCTACCATTATTTTTTCTCGTTCCAATCTTAAGCTGACTCATAGCAAATTGGACATTCATTGTTCAAAAGAAATTAACTATATTCATTCATAGTTCAAATCTCTTAGTTTTTCCAAGTTCAAGCTTCACTATGTATCAATAAAATGGTTTTCCTTTATTCTAGTGTGTTCAAGCTTTCGCCTTCACTGTACATAATTTCGATAAAATGTTGCATCTTTTATTCATTTTACTGATTATTATAATACTATGTTACTTGTTCTGATCAGTTCTAATATGAAGAAAGGCAAGGAGAAAGGCAAGGAGAAAGTGGAAAGTTAGTCAACTACTTGCTAGAATTTGTCATTCCTTCAATTTAACTGTTTTCAGATGATTTAGCGCAAGGAAGCTATAAAGTACAGATGCCTGTATGATGTTTCAACTTCATATATACATGTCTTTCTCAATTGCCATAGTCATGTGAGGCTTTAAAAAGTCGTAACATTAATGGCGTTTTATTCTATAGAGCTGAATTTAACGACCATAGAGGTTGCTAAGATGGTAAACGTCATTTACTTTCAACCCGAAGGTTGTGAGTTCAAGTCACCAAGGGAGCAAAGAGGGAGCCTCCTCCTAGGGAGGGGTTAAAAAAAAGATAAGGAGAAAAAAGTTATTATGAAGAGAATATAGGGAAAAGAGTCAAATATACCCATATACTTTAGCTTATTAGTCAAGTTTGCCCTCTATTAGCGAAAGTAGTCAAATATACCCCTCCCGTTACAAGTTAGTGCCAAATATATCCTTACCGTTAGCAAATATTCAAAAATACCATTTTAAAAATAAATATTCTGGAAAATTAGATTTTTAAATTAAAAAATGTGGAAAATAATTTTTTTAATCTAGAAAACTATAAAGTGTTTTTTTAAAAATAACATGTCCAAAAAATATTTTTTAAAATCTGGATTAATTTTAAACATAAATGTGAAAAACTGATTTTTTTTTTAAAATCCA
Organism: Anisodus acutangulus; assembly: GCA_029783415.1. NCBI lineage: Eukaryota > Viridiplantae > Streptophyta > Magnoliopsida > Solanales > Solanaceae > Anisodus > Anisodus acutangulus. The sequence goes on along the minus strand of CM056510.1, from coordinate 37,480,499 downwards.
GATTTTTAATAACAAAATTTCCAATTTTCCAGATTTTTAAAAAAAAATGAGTTTTATAAATCAAGAAAATTTTATATTTTTAATAAACACCATTTTCAAGATTTTTTTAATTAGAAAAAATAATTTTTCAGATTGTTTTTAGAAAAATTGTCACGCAGACACCACATAGAATAAGTTAAATGTTATATAGAATAAGTTAAATACCTATATAATATGTTAAAAATGAGGCGTATTAGTGTATATTTCCATATATAATATGTGTATAGTTTAGATGACATGTAGCATTTAACTTATTCTATGTGGTGCCTACGTGGCATTTTTTTAAAAAAACAATTTGGAAAATTGATTTTCTAATTAAAAAAATCATGTAAAAATGGCTTTTATTTAAAATAATAATTTTTCTTGATTTTATAAAACTCATTTTTTTGAAAAAAATATTCTAGAACATTGGATTTTTTTATTAAAAATATGGATTTTTTTAAAATCAGTTTTTTCAAATTTCGTTTTAAAATTCATCCAGATTTTAAAAAAAATTAGGACACTTTATTTAATAAAAAAATACTTTACAGATTTTTTAATTAAAAAAATCCAAATTTCTAGAATATTTTTTTAAAAAAGGATATTTTTGAATACTTTGCTAATGATATGAGTATATTTGGCCCTAACTTGTAACGAGAGGGGTATATTTGATTACTTTCGCTAACAGAAGACAAAGTTTACTAATATACTAAAGTAGAGGGGTATATTTGACCCTTTTCCCTAGAATATAATACTCTCCCTCTGTCCCAATTTATATGATTCTTTTTAGTCAGTCCAAAAAAGAATGACATATTTTTTATTTGACAATAATTTAATTGTAAACTTTATCTTTTACGATTAACGAGATGATCTTTAACCACACAAATATCTTTGACTTGTTTTAGACCATAAAATTCAAAAAATTTCCTTTATTTCTTAAACTTCGTGCAAAATCAAACTACATCATATAAATTGGGCGGATGGAGTATAATGTTGAGGATAAAAAATAAAGCTAAGTCAAATTATGCAAGAAGGTACCATAACACAATAAAAAGTTCCATAATGGTTTTAACTTGCAAGGAACAGGTGACTTGTCAGGCAATTTTAAGGTTACTTTTAGCTTAAAGTCACAAATTTATACATAAAATAAGCAACGAAACCCAGTTTTTTCATTTCTTGGCGTGTTCGGATCTTCTTCATCACATGTTAAGCACTAGTTTGGCCTCTATTGACTCCTCCTCTGGCCTAAATTTCCTTAAAAGAAAGCACTTTTGCTTCTCATATATTTAGCCAACCTTGTTTTTTCCAGAAATTAGTTACTACAATCTCCTTCTTAAGTTTACTACAATATGTTCTGAAGTTACTACTCAACTATTCAAATTACAGCAATTCGTTCAAAGTTACTTATCTGATTTCTACTCTTTCCTCTCACAAAAATTGCGCTTTGATTTTGTTGGTGATCATGGCTGCAAATTCTTCATCCTCGTACAAAATCCGAAGTCTTGTTACGTTGCTTCACCAATACTATAGAGTTCGCTTTAATGCTCCATCTTCCCACTTACAAGGTGTCCAAGGGATAGTTCCAACTACTAGGATCAGGTATGGTGGTTCAGCAAGTCCAGGTTTACGGTTTATCAGTTCAGGAGAGTATCGAATACCCAATAAGACGGATCAGTAATTAATTCTTCTCTACTCATTATTTGTTCATAAAAAAATAAAAAAAACAGGTACATGCCATTTATTACCTCCTATCAAAAAAATTGAATCTTGGTTCTTGATTGCATCTGTAAGGGAAAAGAATGAAGCAAGCAAGGTTCCTCCAGTAGAGCCAGCTCCTTCTAAACCCAATTTATTTGCTTGGTAAATAATTAATTATATGAATTTGATTGATATGCACAGAAAAAGGATGAGTTTCCACTCACAGAGTGAGTGTACAATACTCCGGCATTTTTTGAACCATCTCATTGTAATGTGCAGGGCAAAATGGCTTTTAGGATCCATACTATCAATATTCCTCCCCTTTTGGAAGGAAAAATGGGACAGCTTTCAAAGAATTAAAGGTATTGAATTTTTGCAGTAGTTTATATGCATATTAACAGTCGCGGCATCAATTCCAACACTATATTTCTAAGAGTAAAAGACATGTATAAATAGGGTTAGATATATGTTTCAAAATTCATGACTCTTTAACTCACAACCAAAAGTATCTAAACTAATTTTGAATGCTCATAAATATTCATATTTTAATGATGTTTAGAGATTATGATCATATGAACCTTACAAGAACAGAGTGAAATGATTGTATAATCTTTAGACCTAAGCTTTCTAATTCCAAAGGAAGTTCAATGCTTGTAACTGAAACAAGAAAATAGTTGACTTTCTGTAATAAGAAAAAAGAGGTTTCTCTTTTAATATTTTTATCTCTAAAAGATCACAAAAAGGGTTAAAACATGGGATTGATGTTCAGGAGAGGTAGAGAAGGTGGAAGGAGTTGCGGAGGTGGTAGCAGCGGTGGCGACTAAAACGGAAAATGTAATGGAGGGGGTTGCCGGGAAGCTGCCGGAAAATAGTGTACTCAAAGAAGCAGCTGTATCAGTGGAAAATGCATCAGCTGTGGTTGCTAAAGATGCTCAGCTTGCTTGTAATTTCATTCATAAGGTCAGTGCCATTCTTTTCTTCCTTCGCCTTATATTTTTGCATGTAAGTTTCATTGTTTCAAAGAGTTTTAACTCGTCTTATTTTGACACATCTATCGTGCCCATTTTTTTCTTTATGATTCCATTAGCTTTGGTTAAAATTCTTTTACCATATTTACTCCTTTTAATAAATAACAAATTAAGAATGATCTCAGCCATAGAGTATTTAAGAAGACACGTGACCTGAATCTAAGATGCCATTTAGTCTCTTTAATATAACAGTGGACTGACAGGTTGAAGATGTGTTGCAAGACTTGAAGGACTTGGAGAAAACGATTGAATCTTTTATTGAAAAAGTTGAAGAACCAAAATGAGGCAAAAAGTAGTACAGTACATATTTTATTTATTTATTTGTACCTCCAAAATCATAAAAGAGGGCATATTCTTCATTTGTTGAGACGAGTCAGCACATTGTGATTGTAAATAAGAAAATAATACTATGGAAAAGATTCATATTTTTGTTATTCTAATGAGGATAAAAATGAAGCCCAATCGCTTAATCACTTTTTACAATTTGAATAAATTTTGCTAAACATTAAAGGTGCTTGCTAAGGGTTTAGATTCACGCAGAGTCAATCAAAAATAATAATTATTATTTAAAAGTTGATCTAAACGAGTTGGGCAGAAGAACCTAAAGTTTGATTGAAGAGAATTAATGCAGGCTACTTATTTTTGCCACATTTTTGGCTAATTATTATGAGGAGGACACCTGCTTTTGACTTGGTAATTCATTAGGCCTAGTGGGCTAGGGGGGAGAGGTTAGTCATTGCCATTTCATCTCCATTACTTCTTTTAATTTACTTGTCCGGGTTCTTTTAATCTGTTGATTTCTTTCTTAAATAAAATAATAAAAAGCTCTCATTTTTAAAAATATTTTCACACACGAATTCTTTCTCACTTCTCTCAATATTATTAGTGTTTACCCGTAAAACGGTACAGTTGAATTTGTATACGTGATCAAAGACACGTAGATCTCAAGTGACACGCTAGATAAGAATTATAGATGAATTATATTGAAAATAAGTAGACCTGTCCAAAGGTCGGGTCGGGCGGGGTCAGGGCCGGGTCGGGTGGCTTTTTTTTTCCTCCTTGCAGGCCCTGGCCCACTGACCCTATATTTTTAAAACTCACTGGCCCCCGACCCTTCTGGGACCCTACGGTCACGGGTCCCGACCCGACAATTTTTTTGGCGGGCGGTGGTCGGGCCGGTCGGTCGAGATTTTTAAAATTGAATTTTCAAAGCGAAATTGGTATTCACCCCTACATTACCAGGAAAGTTCAACGTTGAAATGCAGTGTATATCGTTACATCTTGACTAAAGAAAAAGAGAATTGGAAATCGATTTGGGGAAAAACACAAATTGATTGGAAAACTGACGCTTTTTCTAAAATTGGTTCCGCCTTTATGGCGGTTTGACCGTCCCTGTCTCGAAAAAATATGCAAAATAAAAAAATTGGATAAAACGGACATCCGAAGCAGAGTTATGACCATTTAAAGTTTCACCAATTTACAACTACTTTATCTCCCTACATTATGCTTCCATGATATTAACAAAATGACTAATAATATAAATATATAATTAATAATCACCAGTGCTTTTATCTTATTTTATGTCGAGCTAAATGTAGATTAGATATATATATATATATATATATATATATAAACAGGCATTATATCACTTATTAATGACAAAAATATATATAAGTACAAAATAAATATTAATGAAGGAAAAATAATATAAATTATATTAAAAAAATATGCGGGTCGGGATCGGGCCGAGGTCGGGGGCGGGTCGGGCCGGGTCGGACGGTAATTTTTCGACTGCCCGACCTCGACCTGCCGGTCGAGTGGCTCTCGGGTCAGCTTTGGCCCTATTTTTTTCGGGCCGGGCCGGGCGGGTCCCCGACCCTATGGACAGGTCTAAAAATAAGTAATAATAAGACAAAGTAAGGTAATGATTAGTCTGAGATTTGTGACAACTTACAGAGAAAGTTACAATAACTTGTATGCAAGCACGGAAATCGAGAGCAATTGTATTGTAATAACTAGAATTTGATGATCTTTACAATGGAACAATGTGTTCTATTTATACATGAGCTACACGGGTACACATACCACGAAATATGCTCTCATTAATACAAGAGAATGAATGTTGTAATAATTGGACAATCAATATATTAATAAATGCCATTAAAGCTCCATTGGAAGACGTATGACCGATTTCAGTAACGGCTGTCCGTTGCAATTCAAACGATTACTTCCTCCCTTTCGAGCCACCGGTGCCAAACATGCACGTGTTGCCCCCGGTGCTGATTGAATGTTACCGGCAATGTCTCAAGCTGATCTGGACTCGACTTAACATCAATCTTCACGTGTCGCACTATAATTCGTACAACTGTTTTATACGAATTTTACCCTATACAAATAGTCCCCGCACTTTTTGGGTGTAATTACCGTGTACCCGGGAAGTGGATTTGAACTCTCGATCGAACAAACATCATATTTCAGCGGTAAATTTGAATCATAATGATTATCAAATTTGTCAAACGTCAAATGCATTCAATACTTCTGAAACGACGGCATTTGAACCATGCTATGAACGACGTGAACTACAACAATGACAGTGCACATTTTTTCACCTCCAACACATTATATTTTTTTACCATAAATAGGAAGTCAAATCTTCTCATAAATAGGGATGACATGTGGGTATAATTTTGCGGATTCCGCACCGCACCCGCCCCAGTTGGGGCGAGTATGTGTATAACTTTAGCGGATAGTAGGCGGGTATGGGTAGGTGGTGGATTTGTAATTATACCCACCTGCCCCACCCCATATCCAACCGCCAGCTCCAAATCCGCCCGCCCGCCTTATACCCGCCAACTATAATTTTATTTGTACAACTTTATATTTATCTAAAGCCCAAATAATTTGGCACACATAATTTTAGCAGCCCATAAGCCCAATAATAAGGAATTGGCAGATTGACAAAATGACAAATGAATTGATTACAAAATATGGCTGGCGCGTACAAACGGATATTGGCGGGTGGCGGATAACCACTTGGGTGGTTGAGCAGATGTGGATTTAGGAATATACCCGCCTAGGCGGATATTGATGTTGAAAATGTACCTGCCATGGATGGCGGGTAGGTGACAGGTATAAAATTTTCTGACGGGTACAGGTGCAGGGGAGGAGGTACTCGCACCCGCCCCGTCCCAATCGCCATCCCTACTCATAAAAGGCAACTACAAACTTTAACACATTTTCCTTCCTTCTTGAAATCTTCTACCACAATGTCATACCAAATTTTCTCCTTCTCATTCTTCTGAGAACCATGACAACCCTCTAAGTCGTTGCTATGGGAAAGAACCTGCCTCCTCTATGACTCAGAAGATCGACTTGCACTACACTGTTGCTCAAATCCTACCCTCAGATTTTGATTTCTCAGGAGATCTCCGTGATCAAAACAACTATGAACATGTCGAGAATTTGGAATATAATATAACTACCAGGATTCTTCTCGATGTTATAAATATCACGATCCAAAATCATAGAGTCGTGATGGCACTAACCCAAAAGATCAGTAAGCCAACCACAATCATTCGACTAGAATTAACTAGAGAAACACATTGTAGAAATTGTTAAGTAAATCAATTTAAGTCTTAAAAAGTCTCATAGTATAAATAATACGGAAATAATACAAACTCCCAAGACTGGTGTCACTTGTACAAGAACCATCTACAGAATACAGGTTGAGAATATATCCCTAAATACATAATTGTCCAGAAATGAGAAGACATAATTAAAAAGTAACGAAGAAGCGTCCGGTGCCACGGACCTACCATGTAGCTCACCCCAAATCCTTCGAAATAGCTCCACAATGGCTGGATAGTCGCAAACTCCACTAGAACTAAGAATAGAACCTATATACAAAAAGGTGCAGCACGTGTAGCGTGAGTACAAAAACAACAGGTACTCAGCATCATCATCGACCAACCCTATCTTAAACAGAGACGAGGGTTGGCCTACTGATTACTACTTGCACACTAACCACCATCAATTTGCTACAATGACATAATATCTGAATCCACTCAAACCAAGAGTCCAAGCCTAGGTTATAACATCTAGTTTCCCAAACCTAATAAGATATTCACGATTCATATCAATAGAGCCTAATCAGTCCAAGACTTGAGCCCAAGCGTAAGAATCTCTCACTACTCTGGAACTCGTGGGCAATCGTGTCGGGCCGACCTACATCGCCATCGTGGGCGGGCTTTACAATCAGAGTTGACTTGCATGAGCGGAACTGGTCCACTCAAATATGGAACTGGTTCCTTTATACAAGTTTGTCAAATCATCAAAACAATAAAACAATGCATAGCATACATTGTCAATTTAGAAAGGGGTAGGCGAGTTAGGGGCCTATAAGGCTCCAGGTATTGACCACTTGAATAAAAAGGAGGTCTCGTGATATATGACTAATAATAGTATATTTAACTAACGGAATCAATGTCGTAATCTTCTTCGTATTATATTATTCAATATTAAATATTAGAGCTAGCTATTGTCACATTGTTGTGCGCCGCCAGGTAAACCCAGTGTGCTGATGAGTGATGACACTTGAACTTGCAGAAATGCCCAAAAATATGATATTTTGACGATTCCAAAGTCACCATATTTTGTCTTCACTAATTCTTTTAAAGACATCATCTCTAACCATATTAAATATTAGAGCTCGCTATTGTCACGTTGTTGTATGCGTCCAGGCAACAAACCAAATGTGCTGATGAGTGATGGCACTTGAACCTGCAGAAACGGAAAAAAATGATCTTTTAATTATTCAAAAGTGGTCACCATAATTATATCTTCTCCAATTCTTTTTAAATCATCATCTCTAACCATAATAAAAACAGATCTATCCTAAGCTAAACTCTATCATACTTCCAGTCCAATAGCGTCCTTTGATTACTCAAGATTTGATATACCATGCTAGGACCAAAAATCCATATAGTTTCAAGAAAATTCATAAAACCATCAAATCCAACTCCAAAGCACCTTCAAAGCTTCAAGTTATCTGCTTTTGATCAACTTGCTCCTGCATCCCATATCAAGGTTGTTCTGTAGTTTTCCAAAAATGAAGAAGACAAAGCTGCAAATTACTGTCAAAGACTTACCCAATTGAAGGAATCATTGGCCCACACTTTATCCAAGTTTTACTCACTAACTCGAAGACTTGCCAAAGATCAAGAAAATCTATTTATTGATTGCAGTGACCAAGGGGTTGAATACTTGGAAACGAAAGTAGATAAAGAACTAGTTGAGTTCCTTCACCAAGGAGTTAACACTGAGAGTTTGGATCAACTTTTACCACAAGAAGTTGGTCCAGAAGACTTTGCCACAAGTCCATTGGTGACTATCCAAACCAATTTATTTGATTGTGGAGGACTTACTATTGGGGTGTGTGTTTCCCATAATGTTGCAGATACTTCCACGGTTGTTTCATTCATCAATGAATGGGCCAAAGCAAATCAAGGAGAGATTAGTAATAAGGTATTGTCTCCATGTTTTAGCGTTCCTTCATCGTTTCCAGTTACAAACTATATAGTTAAGAATGTCCCTGAACTTCCTATAGACATGGGAATGAAATTTTTCGCCAGAAGATTTCTGTTTGATGGGTCCAAAATAGCTTAACTTAAAGACATTCAAGGAAAATGCTACTACGCACCTAGAAATCCAACCTACAAGAGTGACACTACTGACTGCTGTCATATGGAAGGCTTTAATCAGTCTAGCTCAAGCCAAACATGGCCACTTACAACCTTCTTTACTAGCCCCTGCTATGAACTTGCGGGGAAGAACTGCAGTTGTTCCCATTTCTCAAAATGCTTTTGGGAACTCTTGGATTCCAATCATTGCTCGCTTTACCCCACATGGAGATTAGATTAGAATGGTTAGATTTGGTACCTCCTCTGTCTAATGCAGTGAGAAATACTGTCAAGGTCATTAGTAAAGCAAATAGTGAGGAGATTTCTTTGATAGGGGCCAGAGCTTTTGCAGAGGTACATGAAGAAATCTTGAGAAACGATAGCGTGGATGTGTTGATATGTACCAGTTGGAGTAGGTTCCCAGCATATGAATCTGATTTTGGTTTGGGAAGGCCTTCTTGGGTTAGTTGTTCAAGGGAGCATTGTGAGATGTTCACTTTGTTGGATAGCAAATGTGGTGATGGAATTGAAGCATTGGTTTGTTTGAATGAGAAAGACATGTCTGAATTTGAACTTAATACAGACATTTCTACGTTTACTTCATCGCACTACATCATCTCAAACAGTTAATATGAAGGAATGATAAATTAGAGCAAGTTGTTGAAATGTACTTTTCTCTAGCATTTCTATAAACAAAAACTCACCGGGACAAGTAAGATTGTACCATTTATTACCTCATACTTGAAGTACTGAGTTTGTTTCTTCGTTGCATTTGCAAGGATAAAAGAATGAAATAAACAAGGTTCCTCCAGAAGAACCAGCTCTAGGCCCAGTTCATTTACCTTGTATGCACTTGTTTTCATCGATCATTTGATTGCAGATGCACACAAATAGGAGGAAAAACTCTGAATGGTCCTTAATGTATATAGGTTGAACTATTTTGGTCTTTAATGTGTTATAGGGACACTCCCACCTTCATTAATTGCAATGGCGTCGGCGAAATTGCAACGACTGGTAAAAGGAAATATAATCATAGATCCACTTATGTGGTCTTTTAAAAGATGGTGCAGCAAAAAAGGTTGAAAGTATTGATTGAAAGTGTCTTGGCTTTTAATAGCTAACTTATTAAATTCAAAAACCTAAAATATCTGAACTAACTTAAGCAATCTAATAGATATTTAATACACTAATCAACTTATTATGCTAAAAAATTAGTTCATTAACTGAAAGCAAATTTCCACAACTTACCTTGATTAAGCGCTCCAGAAAGAGAACAAGCTGATAAAACTCCAAAAATAGTGAGCTCACCTGGTTTAGTCCCAAAAGCTAGTATTTCTCGAAACACATTAATTGCTTCCCTGAACTTCCAAAAACGAGTATAACACGTGATCAATGCATTCCACGGGACTACATTTCTTTCAGGAATTTCATCAAACAGTTGACGAGCAATTCAAATTGTTGACTGAGGAATATCTATCAACAACTTGAGATTCATAAATCCAACAGAATAAAAAGCAACTCAACTCCAGAAATATTGCTCCTTTTTATTTCTAGATATTTTCCTATTGAAAAAAAATAATCAGAGTAGTGTATTTTGTTGTCTTGAATTTCAAGTTGTCAAGCCAATCGTAATGGCCAGGGTTGGAGATCCAAATTCAAACAAGGAAAACGTTAAATTGGGTAATTGAAAGGTAACCCGGGGAATCCGTTAATTGGAGGGTAAATTTGAAGAACTATTATTATTACATACTCTTTCCCAATTTACATAACACATTTTTTTTTAGTCAATCCTAAACAAAAATGACACATTTTCTTATTTGATAATAATTTAACTTCAAATTTTATATTTTACGCTTAATGAAATGATATATAATCACACAAATAACTTTCTACCCAATCAAAATATATCATATAAATTGAAATGAAATATCTATAATCACACAAATAACTTCCTACCCAGTCAAAATATATCATACAAATTGAAGCATAAATGTTAACAATATAGAAGGATAAATTTGACCTTTTCCCCTACTTTTTATAACGTTAACATCCAAAGGCAAGGAATATCAAAAAGCCAAGTCCACAATAGTAATCAAGAGAATGAGCATGTTTGGATGACAAGTAATAAGTTAGGAAATTACTACCGTATAACTTATGACTTTTAATTTATTTTTATTATTTTAACTTAAAATATTTTTTTATTCTATTTGTACAATATATACTTAAAAAACTATTTTGACTTAAAAATAAATTAATCCAAACATGCTCGATGAATAGTTTAGTAATACAACTATATGTGCATCAAATAAACGGGAGTCCAAAATTTAAATGACACATGGATCTTATGGAGGCAGTATTGAGTCCTGATTGGCAAGCTGCCATGACACAAAGATTTGAGGCACTTCATGCCAACAATATTTGGGATACTGTACCACTACCAACATGAAAGAAGGCTATTGAATGGCGATGGGTGTACAAAGTCAAACAAAAAGCAGATGGTAGTATAGAAAGGTTCAAGACAAGATTGGTTGTGAAGGAGTATACTCAACAGGCAGGTATTGACTACAATGAGATTTACTCTCCTGTAGTGAAGATGACAAATGTGAGAAGTCTGATAGCTACTGCAGTAAAGGGGATGGAATATGTGTTCAACTTGATGTGAACAATGCATTCCTGCATGGTGATTTTTATGAAGAGGTATACATGACTTTACCACCAGGATTAGATGTAAAAGGAACAGGTCTAGTGCGCAAGCTGAACAAGTCACTTTATGGGCTAAAACAGGCAAGTAGGCAATGGTATGACAAATTGACAGCAGCTTTGGCATCAAGGGGTTATCAACACTCTTTGTATTACTACTCCTTGTTCTATAGGAAGACTGGATCACTGGTGGTGTTTATAGATGTTTATGTGGACGATGTGATACTCACGGGAACTGATGAATAAGAAATCACTTATCTGAAACATTACTTACATGCTAAGTTCAAAATTAAGGACTTAGGCTCTCTGAACTACCTCTTAGGAATGGAAGTTCTGCACACATATGAGGGTGTCATCGTTTTCCAAAAAAAATTTGTTTTGGATCTGCTAAAAGAGTATGATTGTTTCAACTTCAGTAGCCAGCCTTCTCCTCTTGATTCTAATACCAAACTACTGGCTAAAGAGGAAAAACCTTTGCAAGATCCTACATTCTACAGAAAACTCATAGGAAAGCTCAATTTCCTCACAAACACAAAGCTGGATACATCTTTCAATGTTCAACATTTAAGCTAGTTCATGCAAGATCCTAGAGAACTTTACTTGCAGGCACTTTTTCATCTATTGAGGTACTTAAAAAAGATGCTACCTTGAGAATTTTTGTATCAAAAGATCCACAGTCAAGGCATACTGTGATTCAGACTGGGTTGCATGTCCTGATTCAAGAAGGTCTGTCAGTGGATATTTAGTGTTGCTTGGTGACTGTCCTGTGAGTTGGAAGTCCAAGAAACACGAGTCTGTGTCATTGTCCTCAGCAGAAGCAAAATACAGGTCATTGAGAAAAGTAGTAGGAGAGATAGTTTGGTTGGACAGATTATTCACAGAACTGACTTCGTCTTATCCATCACCTATTGAGGTACACTGTGATAGTCACTCAACTATACACATAGCCAAAAATTCTGTTTTCCGTAAAAGAACTAAGCACGTTGAAGTTGATTGTCATTTTGCGAGGGACAAACTACACGAAGGTCTCATTTCACTCCACCTTGTAGCAACTACTGATCAACTTGCTGATGTTTTAACTAAGGCACCACTGGTTTGAAACATTCTTCTGTTATGAGCAAGTTGGCTGTAAAGACCTCACTTCCAACTTGAGGGGGGTAACATACTCATAATTATTTGTAATAAATCTTGTATTGGTAGATATTAGAGTGTGATTAGTTAGTTGATTAGCTAGCTCACTAGACTAGTTTGTTACAAGTTAAGTTAGTTAAGAGTTTGTTAGATGTTTAGTTGGCATTAGCTAGATATTTTCCTACACTTGTATATATATACTCTTGTGTGCAATGCAATGAAGCCAAGCTTCCTCATTTTCTTCAAGCTTCAACTAACTGTTCCACCGACCTTTCATGGTGTGGTCGAGCTTTCTCATTCTTTGAATTCTAATAAGTTGTTTGGGAAGGGGATATGTGATATTAGGGACCTCTATTGTTGCTAGGTTCCAGGTATTTATTTACTACTCTACTTAAATAATAAAAGGAGATTTCGTGATATATGTCTAATAATAATTAACTAGAGGAATCAATGTCGTTATCTTCTTCATATTACACAAAATTAAATATTAGAGCTAGCAATTGTTTCAAGAAAATTGATAAAACCATCAAAATCCAGTTCTGAAGCACCTTCAAAGCTTCAAGTTATTTGTATTTGACGAACTTTGCTACTTCACCGCATATCAAGATCGTTCCGTATTTGTCCAACAATGAAGAAGACAGAGCTTAAATACTTGCCTCCTTCATTAATTGGGAAAATTAATTTAAGAAATAAATTAAAAAAAAACTAAACACAGTTCAAGTTGTCAATATATTGGGTAAGTTTTGTTATCTTCAAATTAGTTTACCGTTTCCCCTTGTTTATTAGGGGAAGTTTATTAAAGTATATGTATTTTCTAGAGACAATCTGTATTAGGACAAATGTACTTTATACACATTTGTATTATTATTAATGGAGATTAATATTTTGTCATTTGTAATTATTGAATTATTAGTTGATTGTTTATAATATTCTATAATATGCATCCCTAGAGGTTACATTGTTATTAATAATGTGAGATATTAATATTATAACGTAACTCTTAAAATAGTCTCGACTAATGATCATCGAGAATGGGATATCGATGATATGTGATAAGTCGACATGTGATCTGCATCACATACTTAGAGGATGTAGTATGTCTCACCTGTTACGAGTAATGACTACTCGTGATGGACACATGGATACTTTAGAAGTATTGGTGGTACTGCTGATATACTGTTTGTTAGACTTATCTAAAATATGATCAGCGTGTGGGAGATAGAAGTCCTTAGACTTGAGGTCAATATGCACCTTGTCTACAAAGTAATATACTTTGATCCGTCCTAAGCTCAAATGCCTTATAGGTTGAGATACGACTTGTATTTGGTACATTACGATGTGGATTAAAGGTGGTAGTTGAGTCAAGATTAGGATTCATTCCTCGAATGTATATTCGAGAGAACACTCAGCTTCTCAGTGATATTAGGTTGACTAAGTCGTTGGCCAACACAATAGACATATTTAGAATATGGTCTAGTTGTCAACTAATATAGATGAGATACAATGATTAAGCCATTTGGATAAATACTTGACAAATCCTAAGCTTGATCGGGTGTGTCGTGAATGCAATGATTTTATCTTACCACATAAATGTTAAGTTTACTGGATTCGTGTAAACGTACTTCACATATTGAGTTCGTCTTGCGGCGCCGTTTAGGAGTTCCGCGTAGACCTTAATTTGATTAATGTCGATATGTGAAGGCTTGTAGGGTGACACTATGTCGATTGTCTTTTCGATCTAAGGTTGTATTGAGAGAGTATTAACTATTCGATTTAGAATCGAGATATTTAAATGAATAATGATTGTTTTAATCAAGTCAAAATTGAATTTTTGGATTTAATTAAGAGTGTGTGGAAAATAAAACGAGACAGTGTAGGGCCATGTCAGCGCCGCGACACCCACACCATAGGGCCGCGGTGTCATGATCTAATCTGTCTCGAATTCCGGGCCAGGCCTAAGGTCAAACCCTAATCCGGTTTGACCTAATTTTTCACCTATAAATTCAGACATACACTTCATTATTCAATACATTTGATTTTCATATCATTATTCTAAGTCTTAGAGACTCAGAATCAAAACACTCTCTCGAACATCTGCCGGATTTCCTAGCTTTCCAAAGGAATACATTGAAGCTTAAAACTTGCAATTGAAAGTGCATTCACGTGCGCACCCACAATTGATAATGATTTCAGATATTGTAAACATGTAAGTAGCATTCAAGTCTTATGTTTACAGTTTAAAATTATCCATAGTCAAACAGTTCTATATTTGTTGGGTAAGAAAGAAGTTTTCAATATCCGCTGAGTACAACAACCCAACAAAAACCTTCCGTTTATCTTTCTTGAACAAAGTATTTATAGTACTAGCCATTTACTTATACTGTGAGTAATTTATTGGATTTTATTTCAACCTTCAAATAGAACGAATGCATGTTTCTTTGTTGAAAAGAAAATTTGTACATATTTAACCGTAAATATAATAATCTGAAGTATGAGTAAAGAATGAATATTGGGCCTAACCCAACCCCAAAATTTAGTTTGTAGGGTGAGGATTGTCAAAATCCATATAAGGAGTCCATATTTCCATTCAATACCCATTGTGAGACTCTTAACAATATGCATTTGATAAATTACAAAGGTCTAAATATACCCCTAAATCCTCTCTCGATATGCCCTTAAATAATTTAAAATGTCCAAATATATTTTTGAATAATTAATAAGATTAAAATATTTTCACCCTTGTGTAGGAATATATTTAAGATTAAAGATAATAGTGAAATCTCACAAGTAGAATCTCAGGAGGATAGAGTATACACAAAATTAATTGTGCTAGAAAGCTAGATAGACTATTTTTGATAGATCATTCGCTCGTAATAAAACAAAAAGATAAATATGACAAGTTACAAATATTAGGGCATTTTAACCCTTTATTGTATTTAAATTTTGCCAAGTGGAGTGTCTATTTCTCTACGGACTAACCTTTGAGCGAGGGCTGCTTAAAAAAAAACAATTTCTTTCCTAGATCAACTCTAGAGTATCAAGTTTCAACACCACCCTCTATGGCGGGTCAAGCCACAAAATTATATACTTTCTGCTCCCAAGATAATAACAAATATTGCTTTCTTTTCTCAGTTTGAAGGCAAATTTATTCTTTCAGTATCAGTGATATCTCAACCTACTAAAAGCCCACAAAAATCGACCCTTTGTATTAGTGTCTTTATTGCAGAGAGTAAATTTGGAAATGGAATCAATATTTGGGCGAGTAAATGCAGAGTGGTCAGGACCACATAAAATCCCATTGAAACCCTTCCTTTTTCATGTGCACGGGTTGCCAAGTGATCCCTCTACCCTACGTGTCTGTGCCACTGATTTCCATTCTAATACATGGGAGGCCTTGAAGTCTGCTCAGGAACTTGAAGATATGGTTTGCCCTTCTTACTATGAATTCTATGTTTGATGCTTGTTGTGCAAAAGTTGTATACTTTACTTATTGCTTCTGTCATTTCATTTCAAGATTTGTGCTCTATTGCTCAATTCAAGATTCTTGTGAAAAAATTGATGATATGTGAGGAAATGTAAGATCATGATAGGGAGAGAGAGATGTATGTTGGACTAGACCATTTTGTGCATCTGATTGTTCTAGAACCTTTAGGTTTAATATTGAGCTAAACATTTGGATAGTTCTATGATGTGGATAGATTTAGCAGAAGAATTAACTAAGTAAAATAAATGATAGCGGGGTGGATAGAAGGAAAGCTAGGGAAGACTAATTGGAGGACTTAAACACACATCTAATTACTTAAAATAAAAAGGAATTAAGCTCAAATCCAGCAATTAGACTTGAACCATTGCTTAATCCAACAAAAAAATCAGCACTTATTAGGCAAATTAAGCTTATATCACCAAGAATTGTAATAAAAGCTAGGCCATTTTGTATAAAAATAGACCCAAAAATTGATACAATTATAACTAAATTCGAAGAAAAGAAGCAGGAGGAGAAGAGATGGGAACTCATACAAGTATTCTTACCGTGAAAACCTCCAAACTATGGTTCAAGAGGAAGAGACGGTTTGGTGGACAGAGTTACTCGGTACCAGTACGGGTAAGGAGATAGCAGGTACCCCTTAAAATTAATTGAGGTGCGCGCAAGCTGGTCCGGACAACACAATTATCAAAAAAGAAAGGGGAAGAGATAGAGGGGCAATACCTAGATCTCAAAGAGTTTTTCTTAAGCAAAAACTTTCAGCTATTCAAATTTCAAAATTTGCTCTAATTAGTAAGGAAAAGTCTATTTATAATGTTCCTAATATCTTAGACACATTAGGGGTTAACACAAGTCAATTTGGGCCTAAAAACATAAATTAATTATTGCTGAGGTGGAGTTTGATGCTATAGTATCCAGTTGCTTTCTTTGGCCGAAGTTGGGTAATGTTTCACATAACTGCGCTGAAGCGCTGCGCAGGTAAAAAGAAGTTTTCATATAGAGATGGAGATATGGAGATGGAGAGAGAGTAGGGATGGATTGTTCATTGTTAAGCCCTATTACCAGAGCTTACTAGGGAGCGAAGACTCTTATTTTCCTCATTGCTCCATTTGGGTCCCCAGGGTGCCTAAGAAGGTGCATTCTTTGCGTGGTTGGAATCTAGGGGAACGATTTCGACTACAGAAAATTTGAGGAAAGAGAATCACATATGTTAGTTGGTGCTTCATGTACATATGTTCAGGCCAAAATGTGAACCATCTCCTATAGCGTGGTAAAACGGCTACTCAATTGTGGTCGGTGGTCCTTAGCTAGTTTGGAGTGAAGTGGGTGATGCCGGGCATAGTGAAGGAGGCGTTGCAAAATTGGGCTCTTTGGACGCGGACCAGGAGTCTATGGGCATGAAATGTCGCGCCATTGCCATTATGTGGGTTATATGGAAAGAGAGAGATATGAGAGCTTTTGAAAGGGTTAAGCAAGATCTTGTAAAATTGCAAAACAACTTTTTGTCTTGATTATTTTCTTTGAAACTGTTTGAAGCAGATATTACTAGTTGATGAAATTTTGGACAGGACACATTTTACATATTCGTTAGATAACTGGAATAAAAGGTGATTGGAAAAACAGAGAATATGACATACATTACACATCCTTATTGTGACTAATTAATTGTTGCATAATTTGTCTTTGTTTAGCCAGGTTGCCAACCTTTCTGGTGGCTTTATTTGTAATAATTGTTCTTTTGAGATCTTACTTTTTATCTTTTTGTTTTTGTTTCTTTCTCAAGAGTATCTAAGCAAAGTGTGGTTCTTATGTTTCAACTTTGACATCATAGTTACCAGTTTAGTATCTTTCTATACAGAGGGACAGAACTGGTATAGGAGGCTCTTGGTCTGACTTTGTAGATTACCTTATAGCCTCCATAAAGTCTGAAGATGTGAAGCTTGTTATGGATGGGCAGTCAAAACTTGGAGGTGATCTTTAATTTATTTTTTTCTTCAAATTTGCTCAGTGGTATATGAAGTTAGTTGATTATGTCAGGTCCTAAAACTATACAGATATGTTATTGGTTTAGGCAAGCTTCTTCGAGATCCTCTTCATGTTGAATGATAAAAATTAGCTTTCATCTTATGTTTCTCTTTTAGAATTTGGGTTAGTTCCTTAGTTGGAACTTTGGAATATTTGGGGTTTCAATGTATTGAGTTTCTTTCCCTTTCTTTCAGGTGCTGCACATGCAAAAATGGTTGCTCAGAAAGCAAAGGGGATGCCAAGAATCACTATATCACTTAGTAAACTTGTGGATGCTGCAGCAACTGAGGCAATGGCAAATCTTTCTCTGGAGCTCTACAAAAGATTTACAAATGTACATAATTTGCTTAAAGCTGGTCGGTACCCTCATCCTTGAGTAATGGATTATGTTCTTAATTTAATTGATAAATACCTCTAATTAATTGGTTAAAGCTTGTGGAAAGTATTTCCAACTGTTTTGGTGTCATGAGTGGTGCAGTTTCAAGATTAGACAGTCCGGCTCAATTGCTGTTTCTTCTTCAATTTCTTCACATATTGCACAACTTTGCATTCGTTCAATCTTAGAACCTACAACAACAACATACCCAGTATAATCCCACAAGTGGAGTCTGGGGAGGGTAGAGTGTATGCAGACCTGACCTGGGAAGGTAGAGAGGTTGTTTCCGTTAGACCCTCGGCTAAAAGAAAAGCAATCAAAGCAGTCCGGAAAAAGAAATAACTGTAGTAAAGAAACAACAGTTAAAAAAAAAATCAGAAATGTGAGGTAAGGCTGCGTACAATAGACCCTTGTGGTCCGGCCCTTCCCCGGATCCCGCGCATAGTGGGAGCTTATTGAGTGCACCGGGCTGCCCTTTTTTAGTCTGAAAAAAAAATGAAGAATAACGTACCTACCAAAAAATCATACGATAGTCGAAGTACACAAAATAACAGATAATAACATAAATCAAAGCCTTCTACTCTAATCCGTGCCCTCCATAACCTCCTAAGGGCATGTCCTCCGTGAGCGTTCAATCTTAGAGCCTTCATAGAAAATTTACTGAAATGGTGCAGTTTGCACTATTTCCTCAACTTATTCATTTGCTATCACATCTACGCTTTACTTATTTTTTTCTGCCCTGTCTTGTTAACAAATCTCATTTAATAAGAGTTTACAAGTTACTTTTCGACTCTTGATGACCTCATGTGGCTAACGGTAGGTTATCTTTTTGAGAGTGCATTTCATTTTCTTGTGGTTCTCTCTGCAGAGCAACAACGATGCTGTGAGTTGACAAATGTTTTATCAGAAAAAAAGGTATTCTTTTCTCAATCAGCCATCAATTTTTGTGAAATTTGACTTCGTCTGTGCTAGAATCTTTACAAATGAAAAATGCTTGTTTTTATTTCCATTTTTTCCATCTCATGCAATTTCATTATTCATTGGGAACTCAAGGTTTTTGGTCTTTATTATACAACAATCTTTTTCTTTTTGTCCCTTGCTATTTGACTGAACATGTTTATCCTTTCTTTTTCAACAAAGTTCAGTCACCATACAATAGCTGAAGGATGGTAGCTCCATTAGATTTCTTTGTGTTGTCTTAACTGCAAAAAAAAAAAAAAGTAACCATATTATTCAATCCCTCTTGCTATACTTTGTAGCCCGCCACATCCTCCCATCAAAAGCACGAGTAGTTTCCTTGCCCACCAACACCGTATTTAGCAGGTCATAACCAGTCAACTTTGGAACTTGTGAAAAAATAGTTGGTTGATGTGATGTTAGTGATTGAGAAGTACGGGAGTTGGTTTGTAATTATAAAACTGCTTCCTATGTAACCTTTCTTTGTGTTCTGATTTGTGTACGAGGTAAAGCATTCAATAGTAGGAAATGCATGTTATATTATGACAATCTCAGGAAAGTAAAATCCACAACCTGAACTTGGGATGTAAAGATGTGGTATTTGACTGTAATGAGTATAGTTAGTAAGTTTAGTGCAAGTGGATACAATCAATTCCTTTGTCTCTTCTATTATGATGTAGCCATTATGTTTTTTATAGTTGCTTTGTTTACTTAGCAGGAAAAGAATGAAACTGCCCAGCAGCAACTCGATGCACTTCTGTACTCAAAAAGACAGAAATCGCATAAGATTACTGAAAATACAGCCTCAGATACTCCAACCGTCAGTAGCTCATCAGAGTCTCCAGGTATATTCCAGAATATATATCCATTTTGTAGTGGAAAGTTGAAACTGAGGTCTATACAGGATTGAATTTCAATTCTTCAACAACGTGAAACTAGTTGAGATCACTGATGTCCCTGTATTACAATGATTAAAGCCTTTGCTAGTTTATTAAAGAAGAGAGGACAAAAAGACTTGATAGTGCAATTAATGAAATTTCCAAAAATTTCTATATCAAAGGCCTTTTGATATTTTTCCTCCTTAGAGGTATTTGCCGGCTATACCTTTTCTCTGCCAGTCCCAAACTTTCTGAAATTGTCCTGTTGTTTATTTTGATTTTCTGTATTATTCTATACTTCTTTAGGAGAAATATTCACATTCTCCCTGTGATGTCTACTGATCTGTATACACGTCTTCTGATTTTACCATTAATGATCATTGTCACAGCTGCTAATTGTCTACTTTTAGATATAATTGCATTTTAATATTCATTTCCCCTATACCCCAATTGCAGTTAAGCAAGCAGCCCAACTTCCCTCTACAAAGGTGACTAACCGTGTGGTACCAGCACATCGCAGGTAAATGCTAATTCAGTTTATCTTTACATCTATTTTAATTGTGTTACTTCCATGACTAGTAGCTCGGTTTACAGGGCCAGAGTCCGAGGTGTTCTTTTGCATGATACTGAAGATGAGAGACAAGATTAGGAAACACTGTCATTTATCTATGTAAATACAAAATGGAAAATATGGCGGGTCTAGGGAAGAAAAGGTCTGCTAGGATAAAGTCAAGATATATTTCAGATGAGAGTTGTTACTTGTTAGGCTCAGAAAAGCAATGAATTCAATGTTCAAAGAACTCTTTGTTTGTAGTGAACAAGGTGAACTTCATCCAAGTTTTATCCACTAACTGGAAGACTTGTCAAAGATGAAGAATATCTCTTATATTGATTGCAGTGACCAAGGTGTTGGGAAGAAAAATAACAGCTCTTATCTATTGTAATTGGTCTGAGAAAATCAAATGTTGAATGTGAATGTTTATTATGAAGAAATTGACGATAACTAAGTAATTGCAACTTGCTTTGCTTAATTGAAGATAAATAAGCTATTGCAACATTTGCTTAATTAACATTAAATACGCTATTGCAATTTGCTTTACTTTAAGCAATTGCAACTTGCTTTTGATGGGAGTCGTCTTTTTTACCATCCTTGAAGCCGAGAAATCAAGGCCATATATGTCACACAATAACAACACTTGTTTACCAATTTTATATATTTCCTCCATCCCAATTTGTATGATGTACTTTCATTTAGCAAAGCTCAAAGACACAATCAATTCGAGTGCCACATTCACGAGACCTACTCGACTGGCGGTCGTTCTGTCGTTCATATGGAAGGTTCTTGTGGGCAATTCATCAGCCAAACATGGACATTCAAGGGGCTCTTGTTTATTATTTCCTATTAATTTGAGGCGAAAATCAAATTCACCATCTATAGAGCATGCTTTAGGGAATTTCTACGTGACTGAAGTTGCTACACTTGAGGCAAACCAGTCAAGGAAGGAGTTAAATGACTTTGTTAACGTGGTAGGAAGTAAAACAAGGGACACATCTGCATGCATTGGTAAGGCAAGCATAGATGATATTGCCTTTATGTTCGTTACATGTGCCCCTTTCACGCCTCAGTTGTTGCCGGAATTTCTTCCGTCGCGGCCCGTGCCGAACTGCCTGTTCCGGCGATTGTTACGGGAGGAAGCAGATTGCTGCGGGTCCTCTTGCCGAAGGTTCTGGTTGCCGGACCGGGAGGCCCTGCCATCAGCGGAGGGCCCGAAGGTGGTGGTGAGAGCGGCGTCGGCAATGCTGGCCCGAGTGGTGCTGCGGTTGATTTTTCGGGTTTCCTCAATGATGAGCTTCGAATGGGCCTCTTAAAATGGAGGTAAAGGCGTGCATTGCTAAAGGATGGTGGCAACGCCGTCATATGATTCGTCCAAACCTGCAATAAGTTGGTGCACCGACATTAAAAAGTTGGTCGGCAAGCATCTTGAGTTCTTGACAATATGCAGACACGTTTGGGAAATTGTCCTGATGAACGTCATTGAACTGATTTTCAAGGTATAACGTTCGTTGAGTTTTGTTGTCGTGAAAAATACTGTCCAAACGCTCCCACATTTGACGGGCAGTGGGATCGGTCTCAATGATGGTGTGCAACAGATCATTAGATATCGTGTCGTATAACCACTGGAGGATGGTTGCGTCCAAACGAGACCAGAGTGCATCATCAGAAGTCGAAGCCGATGGTACGTCTGTGGACTTCGGCGTGAGTGGGATGATGTGGTCAATAACTTCGTAAACACGACAATGGATCTTAAAAAGCTCCGCCTACGAAGAGTATTGACCCTTTTCGATCTCAAGAGTCACAGGGATGAAGTTTTTAATGTTGTTTACGGCAAGTGCCGGATGAAATTTGATTTTGTCAGCCATGGAAGAGGAAATTTAGGAGTAAGAGGGAGGGAGAATGACCGAAAAAACTAGGGTTCCGTCGTGGGGAAAAGAGGGGGGCCGAGAGGTCGGCGGCTAGGGTTCCGACGTGGTCTAGGTGACGATGTGGAAAAAAGGTGACGGCCGAGAAGGTGTATCAACGGCTAGGGTAGGATTTGTAGTTTTAGGCTACTGATACCATGAAAGAATATGTTCCTTGATTTTATTCATCAATAATGTACAAGAATATCTAAAATAAGTAACTAATCAACCTAATTACAATAGAAACTATAATTCTACCTAAAATATGACACTTAATTACAATAGAAATCCATTTTTTTTTTAAATAAGAGATATGCAATTAATGTAATAATATTTGAGGAATATTTTATTACAAACCTTTTAATATTCTAGGTATTGGTACTGAAAAACCCAATCAATCAAGAAGAAGCAATAATGTGGTTCCATTTTATCGAACCGAGGAACCAACTGCTGCTAATTTTGAGGTGGACAAAATGTCAAAATGTCGGGGTCTCTCTGGAATTCAGCCATCTCATTCTCCTTCAAACCGATCCATGCTTCTATTCCATCACCAGATTTTGTATCAATCAGAGTAATTAATTCCGCAGGTTTGCTTACATCGCTCACCCAGAATGGCTTTCCCCAGCCAAAGTCGGCTTCATACCAGGGAAATTTACACCAACTAGTGCAGAAATACATGTCCATCTCCTCCTTTTGACAAGGTATTTTGAAGTTGACAAACATAGAGGTAATATCATCGACGCTTGCCTTAGCAATGCCAACAGATGTGTCCCTTGCCGTACTTCCTACCATGTTAACAAAGTCAGTTAACTCCTTTCTTGACTGGTTTGCCTCAAGTGTAGCAATGCCAGCCAGACAGAAATTCCCTAGAGCATGTTCTAAAGATGGTAAATTTGATTTTCCTCAAATTAACGGGAAATAATAAATGAGAGTCCCTTGATTTCCCGTGTTTGGCTGTGGAAATTCCCGTAAGAACCTTCCATATTAATGACATAACGACCACCACTCGAGTTGGCCTCGTGAATGTAGCATTTGAATTGATTCTTTCTTTGAGCTTTGCTATTGCTAAAGCATCAAACACGAACCTCCGAGTGACAATCTTAGGGCATTTGTCGGAAGGTGGTGAAATGTAAGTTCCGGATAGCACTCTGCTGGGAAAGAGCGATGGCAAGCGACCGAAACTTGGGAGACTACCTTCTGTGGTCCCTGTTTGGCTAATGCGTGTCCATTCCTTGACAAATGTTCCTAAAGTGAAACCATCAGCTAGGATATGTGAAATATTTATCCCCATGACTAGTCCTCCACAATTAAATATGTTCACTTGGACTAAAAGTAATGGACTTGATGGCTTATATGTTGGAAGAAGATCATTCAAAAGCTCACTCTTGGGTCCTTGGTGGAGAAATTCAGCAAGATCCGCGTTGACTTTGGTTTCAACATACTCAACGCCTTCATCATTGCAGTGAACTGAGAGTTCATCTTCTCTAAATCTTCCAGCTAGAGGGTAAAACTTGGTTAAAGTCTCGGCCAAAGATTTTTGGAGCTTATCACATCTTTCAGTAATTAGTTCACTGTTCCATTCACTGTTTGGCAAGTAATGGAACAGTACTGGTACATATAGACGAGGTGCCACTTGATCAAACAAAGAAAGCTTGAGGCTTCGAAGATGATTCGGTGTAGGAGTTGAGGGCTTTAACATTTTCCTTGTCTGCATTTGAATCTCTAACTTGGCCATTAGGATTAGCTTGAACACACCAACAAAAGAGTAAGAATAAACAGAACTTTGAATACAGTATTTTTTTAATAAGGAAAGAGTATGTGGTAATGAAAAAGAGTAAAATGTTTGAAGTAGAGTTCCTTTTTCTTTTGGTTGATTTTTTATTTCAAGTTTGTTTGTGAATATTCCTCAGTTAACTTGTTCTCTTATATAGTCCTAAGTCCATGTGTAAATTTAAACGCGTTTTGCAGTTCTTCAATCTAGGGCATTAGCTTATTGCCCTTTATTCTCATGAGCATGACATATATATTCATAAAGAATTGACGTGCATTATATTATTTGGGACGAATAATAAACGGGTCAATAGATAGCCCGTGTGTCAACGAGTTTCTGCATTTCGCCAACATTTTTGGCATTAGTTTATTGCCATTCATACTCATGATTAAAAAACTTGGCATAAATTGGATAAAAAAATTAGGGGCTTTGTTATCATGTATTCACTTTGCTCATTTGAGTTTTTTACCAATATTATTTCACTTCAACTAGGGGTAGGGGCGGAGACACAATATTAAATATACATATACATAAATGATATGTGTAATGCGTATATTAAATTGTGTATTCTCCTAGTTCAACTATCGATCTGACTCCTTACTTACAGGAGATGACAATTTAAATCCTTCACATGCACTTTCTTAAGTTTTTTCCCTCTTATCAATTGAGTTAAATAACATCACCTTGGCAATCATTCTGTCAGTAGAATATTCTTATTGTTAAGAGTCCCACGTCAGAAATGGAATGAAAACATAAATTTTTTATATGAATTTGGACAATCCTCACCCTACAAGCTAGCTTTTGATATCAGAGTCAGGCTCATTCAAATTTTTTGTTCACCGATATTGGGCTCCCAAATTATATTGTTCACGCTCCAGTTAACGAGGTTTGGACGTGCGGAAGAGTGTTAAGAGTCACACATCAGAAATCGAATGAGAACATGGACTCTTTATATGAATTTGGACAATCCTCACCTTATAAGCTAGCTTTTGAGATTAAGTTAGATCTAAGATACATTTTTTACATTGAATACTAAGTTAATTCCCAACTTTGATTAAATAACATCACCTTGGCAATAATGAGTATGAATGGCAATAAACTAATGCCTAAAAAGTTGGCGAAATGCAGAAACACGTACACACGGGCTGTCTGTAGTGTTGACTCGTTTATTATTATTTATTCGTTTTATGAATGTATATGCAATTTACTAATGCATATATGCACTTTATAGTTACCCAATTTTTTATTCAATTTATGCCATGTTTATTGATCACGAGTGTGATGGCAATAAATGGGAAACTGTTTGACACACGGGCTGACAGTTGACACGTTTATAATGTTCGTCCCAAATAATATAAGGCACCTCAATTCTTTATGAATATATGCAATAAATAAAATAATGGCCTGCCAACTCGAACTAGGTTGACGAAATGCAGAACGCGTTTAAATCTAAACATGGGCAGAGGCTATATGAGAGAACCAGTTAACTGAGGAATATTCACAAAAAAACTATTAGCGAATATTCTTCATATATTCATCGTATATTTTATAATTATGATAGAAGTATATTTAAGGTAAGTTAGGATTCATATTGTATTAGAAATCAACCAATTAAGGTAAGTTATGATTCTTACTGTATTAGGAACCTTCTATGTACAACTATATATATTATGATTAATGAAATAAATTCGAAAGGGAAATTATTCTATCATACATGGTATCAAAAGCCTAAACCTAATCCCTACTCTCCTCTCTCTCAAAATCAGTCGCCGACCCCCCCCCCTCGATTTTCCCCTTCGATCGACGGCAAAACCGGCAGCCACCATGTCTTCCCCCACAAATTTTGGTTCCTCCATTGGCATTTTTGACATCTCCTCTCAACGATCATGTCTTCTTTTCACCCTGCTTTCGCCGTTACAAACATCAAGAACTCTATCCCTATAATTCTTGACCAAGAAGACTGTCAATATTTCATGTGATGAATCGTTTCTATATTCATGCATGTGTGTACAACGTGCTCGACCATATTGATGAATATGTTCCTCGTCCCGCCGATATTGCCGAATCAACATGGCGTCGCCTTGACGCCATCGTCAAACAGTGGATATACGACATCATCTCAAAAGACTTGTTGTGTACTATCATGAAAACAGGTGCCACGACATGTGACCTTTGGATACGGTTGGAAGAAATCTTTCAGGACAACAAAAATACTCGGGTCGTGTATTTGGTAGAACAATTCAACAATACGCGCCTCGAGAATTTTAACAACATGTCTGAATATTGCAAACAACTGAAACTCATAGCCGACCAACTTTCCAACGTCGGAACATCTGTTTCAGAAACCAAGATGGTACTTCAATTAGTTGCTGGTTTAACGAAAGGTGAATACGATACACTTGCAACGATAATTCAACAGGTCGACCCACTACCAAGTTTCACCAAGGCACGTTCACAACTCTTGTTGGAAGAAACCCGACGTGCTAAACAAGAGGAATATAATCAAAAGGCATTAGCCGTTGACGGGATGGCACCACCGGCAACCAACACCACCCCGCCGCCACCGCAAGACCACCAGCAGCAGCAGTCCTGCGGCGGAGGGCGTGGTGGAAGAGGCCGCGACAATAATAACAAAAGCAAGGGCAACGGCAAGGGCCAACGCAACCAACAGCAAGGCCCAAATCCTACATATTTCAGCTGGTCGGACCGCCACCGCCCAATATCGAACTAGGCCTCGCACGCCGCCTACCCAACTAGAGCGCCCGCCCAGCTGCTTGGTCCAGTGGCCTATTGGGCTCTGCCCCACCCAACAAAGTGCCCATCCGCAGAAGAAGAGCCTACATGGCCTCTCGGCCCAAAGAAGACTCGCAAGGCAAAGAAGATGACCCCTACTGATTTGGGCCAGGCCTTCAACATCGTAAACCTTCAACAGCCCAACGACAATTAGTACATGGACACCAGAGCCACATCTCACCTCACCCGGTCGTCAGGTAACTTATCTCAACTACTTCGGTTAAAGTGTCCTCAATTTATTACTGTCGGGAATGGTCATCGCATTCCAATTGAAGGTTACGATAACACACATACCAACACATCCCCACCCGCCTTTCTCCCTAAATCACGTCCTTTACACCCCTAACATCATTAAAACTCTAATCTCTGTTTGAAAATTCACTCGCAATAATTCTGTGTCTGTAGAATTTGACCCTCTTGGTTTTTCTGTGAAGGATCTCAATACGGGGGAAATTCTTACGCGTTGAAATAGTGTGGGAGACCTCTACCCCTTCACTCAATCTTCCGCTGTCAGAACTCATTCACCTGTCTCCCTTGCTGCTATCTCTCCGTCAACTTGGCATAACAGACTCGGACACCCAGGAGATCCTGTTTTTACTTTTCTTAGGACTAATAAGGGTATTCAATGTAATAATGAGAAACTTGCCTAACACTGTTTTTCTTGCCCGCTTGGCAAACATACTCGTATTCCATTTATGTCATCCAACAGTGTTCCTTTTTCGCCATTTGATATTGTTCATGCTGATTTGTGGACATCTCCGGTTGTCAGTTCCTTGGGTCACAAATTCTATCTAGTATTATTAGATGATTTTTCACACTTTGTATGGATCTACCCACTAAAGTTCAAATCTGAAGTGTTTGCCAAGTTCCTTGAATTTAAAAAATTCATTAAAATAAAGTTTGAAAATCTATAAAATCTTTTCAATATGATAATGGACGTGAATTTAATAATTCGGCATTTCACAATTTCTGCTCTAAACAAGGCCTGATTTTGCGTTTTTCCTGTCCTTACACTTCCTCCCAAAACGGCAAAGCTGAAAGAATCATATGTACCATCAATAACATGGTACGTACCCTTCTCTTTCATGTCAATCTTCCACCGTCATTCTGGGTCTACGTTGTCAAAATGGTAGAATACCTCATTAACATTTTACCAACCAACACTCTCCAAAACAAGACCCCAACCGAAATCTTATACCGTAGGTTCCCTTCTTATGACCAATTACGCATCTTCGGTTGCCTATGCTATCTCAACTTGGCCTCCACTGCATCTCACAAACTAGCCCCACGTACCACGCCATGTGTATTAATCGGTTTCTCACCTAATCATCGGGGTTACTTGTGTTATGACTTAACCACTCGTAAGGTCATCATCTCACGTCACGTCACATTCGACGAGATGAACTATCCATTTTCAAACATTCGAAAATTCCAAACCACGGATTACACATTTCTAGATGAGTCTCCTCTAATCCATTCGATGTGTCTCCGACAGTTTTTAGTTCAGATGCCGACTGCTCTAGCAGCTACGCCACCCACACTGTCCGGTGTCGTCGCCAACTAAACACCCCCTCTGTCTCGGTCGAACCCCCCACTGCTGCCTATCCATCGCATGGAGACTCGTGCATAACACAGGATCTTCAAACCCAAGGTTCACTTAAACCTCTCCATACAAACATTATCACACATTCTAAAAAATCCAAAACTGGACCCTAAATGGAATACGACCATGTGCGAGGAGTTTAACGATTTAACCAAGCAGAACACTTGGGATTTGGTACCTAGACCAGACGGTGTGAATGTTATCCGGTGTATGTGGTTATTTCGTCACAAGTTCAGAGACAGTGGTGACTTGGAACGGTATAAGGCAAGACTGGTTGCCAATAACACTAATCAACAGGAGGGTATTGATTGTGGTGAGACATTCAGTCCGGTTGTTAAACCAGCCACTATTCGGACTGTTTTCAGTAATGCTATGGGCATGCATTGACCGATTCATCAACTTGATGTCAAGAATGCATTTCTACATGGGGATTTGAAAAAAATTATATACATGCATCAGCCCCCCGACTTTATTCATCCGGCAGTCCCGTAGTTTGTATGTCGTCTCAAAAAGTCATTGTATGGCTTGAAACAGGCACCCCGCGCTTGGTATGATCATTTTGCAAGGTATCTTCTGCAAATCGGTTTTATATGTAGCATGTGTAATAACTTTCTCTTCATGTTTCATCGGGGTAGCAACACTGCTTATTTGCTATTATATGTGGATGACATTGTTCTTACTGCCTCATCCGACGGTTTAAAGAATAAAATCATTGTTCTACTCAAAACTGAATTTGTCATGACTGACTTGGGCAAGCTGAGTTATTTTTTGGGTATATCAGTGACCAGATCTGCAGCTACCATGTTTCTGTGTCAGCGTAAATATGCAGAAGAGATAGTATACAGGACTAAGATGGCAAATTATAAAATTATGCCAACTTCGGTTGACTCGAAATCCAAGCTTAGTGCAAATGAGCGTGCACCAGTTTCTGATCCCACTCTATATCGGAGTCTTGCAGGTGTCCTTCAGTATCTTACATTCACTAGGCCGGATATTGCATATGTCGTTCATCAGATGTGTCTGTTTATGCACGATCCTCGAGAGTCCCATTTTGCGGCCCTCAAACGTATTATCAGATACGTTAAAGGGCACACTGGACTTTGGACTACATCTCTACCCCTCTGCCCCAAACAAGTTGCTCTCTTACACAGATACAGATTGGGTAGGATGCCCAGACACACGTCGCTCCACCTCCGGCTACGGTGTATTTCTTGGGGATAATCTTATTTCATGGTCCGCCAAGCGGCAGGCCACGCTATCTCGTTCGAGTGCTGAAACAGAGTATCGCGAAGTTGTTAATGTCGTTGCTGAGATCTGTTGGCTCCGAAATATTCTTTTGGAGCTCCAGTGTCCAATGCGAAAGGCGTCTATAGTCTATTGTGACAACATCTCTGTCATCTACATGTCTCATAATCCGGTCCAACATCAGCGGACTAAGCATATTGAGATGGATATCCACTTTGTACGAGAAAAGGTCGCACTTGGTCAGGTCAAATTATTACATGTGTCTTCCTCCTATCGGTATGCGGATATTTTCACAAAGGGACTACCGAAGCAGCTCTTCACCGACTTCCGATCCAGTGTTAGCGTTCGGCCTCCTCCCGTTCCGTCTGAGGGGAGTATTAGCTAATATTCACCGTATATTTTGTAATTATGATAGATGTATATTTAAGGTAAGTTAGGATTCGTATTGTATTAGGAATCAACCAATTAAGGTAAGTTAGGATTCTTACTGTATTAGGAACCTTCCATGTACAACTATATATATTGTGATTAATGAAATAAATCTGAAAGGGAAATTATTCTATCTTCCACGAACTTCAAATCAGAAATCAACCAAAACAATACGGAACTCTACTCCAGAAATCTTGCTCCTTTCCATTACCACTATTTCCCTACTAAGAAATACTGTATTCAAAGTTTTGTTTATTCATTCTCTTATTTTTGGTGTTCAAGCTAATCTATCCTAATGGCCAAGTTAGAGATTCAAATCCAGACAAGGAAAATGTTAAAGCCCTCAACACCTACCACGGATCATCTTCGAAGCCTCAAGCTTTCATTGTTTGATCAGGTGGCTCCTCATATATTTGTACCAATATTGTTCCACTACCTGCCAAACAATGAATGGAACAGTGAAATAATTACCGAAAAATGTGATAAGCTCCAAAAATCTCTGACCGAGACTTTAACCAAGTTTTACCCTCTAGCTGGAAGATTTAGAGAAGATGAACTCTCAGTTCACTGCAATGATGAAGGCGTTGAGTATGTTGAAACTATTAGACAGCACAACACGTGAAAAACGTAACTACTTTATTATTGTAAAAGTAATTACACCAAGACTTTGAACACTATAACTTGAGTACTCACTTCTTACTTGAGTCTCACTTCTTACTTGAGTCTCACTTCTTGAGAACTTCTTACTCACTTGACTTACAACTCAAATTGATCACCTCTATTTATAGGTGGTGATGGAAGAATCTAGTTAGGATAATTAATTAATACTCTATTCTAGAATATTCCTCACTACCTTTTTCTAGAGTCGTTCTTCTATTTATTTATAGAGTTATTCTTTCTAGACTCCACTCTAGAACTTTCATTCTAAAATTCTTTCAACTCTCTAGAACTACTTGAACATTCTATATTGATTATCCATTGTCTTGGATATTAAGTTGATAATGACTTTTAACATAAATCAAAGTCAACGCTGATCTTGCTGAGTTTCTCCAGCAAGGACCCAAGAGTGAGCTTTTGAATGATCTTCAATATAATATGATAGTAGGATTACAAGATCTCACTCAAATTGAATGGATAACAATATTTCTCTCTCAATAATAATTTATGTGGAACACTCACTAACTTGAGAAAAATGACACCCTCACTATGAAAGTGGCTCTCTCTCTCACTCTTAGAGTGGATGCTCTCACTTGTGTTGTAGATGCACTTCACAACTTGTGTATGTGGATGTCCAAGCCTTCTCCAAGTACCCATATTTATAGGGCCAAAATGAACATGCTAGAAGACTCTCAAAGTTGCCTAAATTTAACTCCCAACAAACTAGTAATTAATGCATGAGTCATTCTTGAGAAATCCAACTCTAGAGAATTACAACTCTAGAGAAATCTCATTCTAGAGAAATCCATTTTTAGAAAAATTCATTTCTAGAGAAATTCAATTATATGTGGGCATCCCATAATTAAGCAGGGATAACTCAACAATATATGACCCAAGGGTTCTTAAAAACATTAAATACGAACAAACAAACCGAAAATACAAATCAAACTCCTATCGTCATTCGTCAGTACTAGATACTACTACTAGTATTCATTACAAAACAACACCAAAAGAAAAAGAAATACTACTAAATGTTAAGAATTCTTAAATAATACTAGCTGTACTACTCGTAAAATTTCAAACCTAAGCCGAAAAAGCAAAGGCACAGATGAAAGCAGCAACTAATCCAACGGCCAGATGTGTGTTAAAGTTGAAGGCAGGGCCGTCTTTGGGCTCGTGCGAGCTGTGCTACCACACATAACCCCGAAAAACAAAAAATTTTAGGGGCCCTTTTTTTCATTTTTTATTAAGTAGTATTAGTCAGAATTTACCTTAAATGTTCATAATTCGCAGGTCTTTACAGATCTTAGCCTAATCTAATTATTGAAATCGTATATTTACTTATATTAAGGGCACACTTTTATGAATTAGAACATGGCCCCAAAATGTTTAAGGCGGCCATGGTTGAAGGTAGCAACAGTAGTTGCAGGCTGAGGCGCGATGTTAGATGATGGAGATTGAGATATGGAAGCAGGGGAAATTTCTGGCACGGGTGAAACCGCTTTAGGAGATTGAGGAGACGCTGGTGACTTCACTTTAGATGATGGTGCAGGGAACGGAGAAGTAATTGGTGGATGAACAAATAATGGTGATGGTGCTGGAGAACCTAACGGGGAATTATGTTAAGTTGTTTATTCCATGAAAAATGTTGCCATCATTAGGACTAAGAAACCATTGTTTCTATATGATGAGGCCATTGCAGTACTGTGAGAAAATGGAATATTTTGGAGAGAAAAAAGAACCGAGGAGTTTGTGCGATAGGAAGAACAAAGGTTGGCAGGGTATTTATAACCAAGTGTAAGTCATGAATTGCACCACTTGTTCTTTTTTTTCCTTTTCTTTTCTTATTCTTTTGTGTTTGTTTGTGGCATGATAAATAAATAATCAGACGGTGGAGATTTGAAGTTCGGGATTTTCGGAATGTTTTCTGAAAGAGTTTACCTTATAGTTCAAGTTTTATACACTGGTATGAAATGAAAATAAATTAGTTAAAAAGATAACTACAAGTAATTATTTATGTTACTGGTGGTTTAGTAATTATTTGATGACTTAAGGTAAGTGGTCACTTGGAAAATAGTACAAAAAATTATTAATGTATATAACTTAAAATTCTTTATTGTAAATTATTCTACACGGTAAAAATGTAAATCAGTTGTACTTGGCATCTTTTTCAGGTTACTATGCACACTCATTGTATACCAACAGTGCATATGAAAAGGTTTAAAGTTTAAACCGACTGTGGATTAAAAGTAATTTCTTTTTTAATACTGAATAGGAATAGTTTTATCCTAAAAACACGGTTTTGTATTTTATAGTAAAAGTTCCAGGCTGGTCAAGGTGAAAAATACGGTTTTTAGTTCAATAATAGACCTCATTCTCTGCTAAATTACCAAGCACTACCATAACGTATGTGTTTGGTTGTTATTAATTGGATTTTGGACGTTTTCCATTAAAAATGCAGAAGATTATTACACACGTTATTCCAAAAATATTAGTGTTAAGCAAGGTATATATCCGTGATATACACTTGGTATACATGGTGTATATCACGGGTCCTTCAGGCTGAAGCCCAACACGGTAACGGTATAGGGCAGACCAGCCCATCTCGGGTTGGCCCATCACGGGCAGTATATTGTTTGTGTAATTGTTGTAATATTGTAGTGTAAATGTTACCTTAATTAGTCTTGTACACTTACCATAATTGTATATTTAGTATCCAAATAGAATAAGGTTTTAGGAGTAGAATAGGAATAGGATTCTCCTATTATGAAAATATGTAACTTGTATATATAGCCTTTCAATCAATGAAAATAATCAAGGGATTATTCCTTAGTCGCCATGCCATGTCATTTTTGATGTCCCACACCCAAAATTCTCCAGTGGACCCACTGCCCGCTGGCCCCACTAGTCCGTCACACACTACCGCCATCGGGTGGGTTCGATTGGGCTACCCCAGCCACTCGAACCATCGTCCAAGATTATCGCCGCTTTACTGCCTTGGCTCGCCACCCGTCCCGAGTCCAGAAAATTTCCAAAATTCACCCAATTCTTCCTCAAGTCATAAACCGGTCACTCGTAGTCAGCGGAGTAGTTTTAAATCAAAGAGACATTTTAATTTAAATTATAATGTTCTTAAATCACCCTTACCCCGTACTCATGTGTCTGCGTTAAATGACCCAAACTGGAAAATTATTATGACCGATGAATATAATGCTCTTATTGATAATAAGACGTGGGAGTTGGTACCCCGTCCATCCAGTATTAATATTATTAGGTCTATGTGAATTTTTGCTAATAAGGAAAATTCAGATGATTCATTTGCACGACATAATGCGCGGCTTGTGGGTGATGGTAAGACTCAGCAGGTTGGGGTAGATTGTGGTGAGACGTTTAGTCCGGTGGTCAAGCCGGCTACCATTCGCACTGTGCTCAGCTTGGCTCTTTCGAAAGCATGGCCTATTCATCAGTTAGATGTAAAGAATGACTTCCTACATGGTAATCTCAAGGAAACGGTCTATATGCGTCAGCCTTTGGGATTTAGGGATCCCAAACATCCTCATCATGTTTGTTTGTTGAAAAAGTCCTTATATGGACTTAAGCAGTCTCCACGAGCCTGGTATACGCGGTTTGCCGACTATGTTTTGACTATTGGGTTCACCCACAGCAGGTCAGATAATTCATTATTCATCTATCGTTGTGGTTCGTCCTTGGCCTATATTCTGTTGTATGTGGATGATATTATTCTGACTGCCTCTTCTGATGCCTTACGCCAGTCTATCATGACTATGCTCAGCTCTGAGTTTGCTATGAAAGACTTGGGGCCCCTGAGCTATTTTTTTGGGATTGCTGTCACGCGTCATACAGGTGGGTTGTTCTTATCTCAAAGGAAGTATGCAGCTGAGATCATTGAGAGGGCTGGGATGTCATCCTGTAAGTTCACTTCCACTCCAGTTGATACTAAGCCCAAGCTTAGTGCCGCGGCCGACGCACCGTACGAGGACCCAACCCGCTGTCGCAGTCTTGCAGGAGCCCTTCATTATCTTACTTTCACGAGATAAGATATTACGTATGCGGTCCAGCAGGTGTGTTTATTTATGCATGATCCCATAGTTGAGCACATGAATGCCCTCAAACGCATCATTCGGTATATTCAAGGTACACTTGACTATGGTTTGCATTTATATCCTTCCTCAACACGGTATAGGGCAGACCAGCCCATCCCGGGTTGGCCCATCACTGGCAGTATATTGTTTGTGTATATTGTTGTAATATTATAGTGTGAAGGTTACCTTAATTAGTCTTGTACACTTACCATAATTGTATATTTAGTATCCAAGTAGAATAAGGTTTTAGGAGTAGAATAGGAATAAGATTCTCTCGTATTATGGAAATATGTAACTTGTATATATATTCTTTCAATCAATGAAAATAATCAAGGGATTATTTATTTCAGAAATCTATACCAACTATTGCTGGGATAAATGTCTATTTCGTCTATTTGACCAAGTTTGTTTATAACTTCTGTGCCACATGTAACGAACACAGAGGCAATTTCGTCTATGCTTGCCTTACCAATGCATGCAGATGTGTCCCTTGTTTTACTTCCTACCACGTTAACAAAGTCATTTAACTCCTTCCTTGACTGGTTTGCCTCAAGTGTAGCAACTTCAGTCACGTAGAAATTCCCTAAAGCATGCTCTATAGATGGTAAATTTGATTTTCCCCTCAAATTAATAGGAAATAATAAACAAGAGCCCCTTGAATGTCCATGTTTGGCTGATGAATTGCCCACAAGAACCTTCCATATGAACGACAGAACGACCACCAGTCGAGTAGGTCTCGTGAATGTGGCACTCGAATTGATTGTGTCTTTGAGCTTTGCTATTGTCAAAGCATCAAACACAAACTCTTTGTCACAATCTTAGGGCCTATTTTGGAAGGTGGTGAAACTTGATGTCCTGATAGCGCTCTCGGGGGAAAGACCAATGGCAAGTGGCTGAAACTTGGGAGACGACCTTTTGAAGTCCCTGTTTGGCTAATGTGTGCCCATTCCTTGACAAATGATCCTAATGTGAAACCATCAGCTATGATGTGTGAAATATTTATCCCAATGACTAGTCCTCCACAACTGAATATGTTCACTTGGATTCTAAGTAATAAACTTGATGGAAGATCTGTTGGAAGAAAATCATTCAAAAGCTCCATCTTGAGTCCTTCGTGGAGAAACTCAGCAAGATCCGCATTGACTTTGGATTCAACATACTCAACACCTTCGCCGTTGCAGTGAATTGAGAGGTTATCTTTACTCAATCTTCCAGCTACAGGGTAAAACTTGGTTAAAGTCTCGGCCAAGGATTTTTGTAGCTTATCACATCTTTCAGTAATTCCTTCGTTGTTGCATTCACAGTTTGGCAAGTAGTGGAACAATATTGGTACAAATATATGAAGAGCCACCTGATCAAACAAAGATAGTTTGAGGCTCTTAAGATGATTTGGGGTAGGAGTTGAAGGCTTTATCATTTTTCTTAGCTGGATTTGAATCTCTAACTCGGCCATTAGGATTGGCTTGAGGATAAACAACAACAAAAGAGAAACCGGAAATATTTGGAAACGAAAAGGAGAAAAAATTCTAGACTAGACTTTTGATTATACTCCTCTTGTTTAGCACGTCGGGTTTCTTCCAACAAGAGTTGTGAACGTGCCTTGGTGAAACTTGGTAGTGGGTCGGCCGGTTGAATTATCGTTGCAAGTGTATCGTATTCACCTTTCGTTAAACCAGCAACTAATTGAAGTACCATCTTGGTTTCTGAAACAGATGTCCCGACGTTGGAAAGTTGGTCGGCTATGAGTTTCAGTTGTTTGCAATATTCAGACATGTTCTTAAAATTCTCGAGGCGCGTATTGTTGAATTGTTCTACCAAATACACGACCCGAGTATTTTTGTTGTCCTGAAAGATTTCTTCCAACCGTATCCAAAGGTCACGTGTCGTGGCACCTGTTTTCATGATAGTACACAACAAGTCTTTTGAGATGGTGCCGTATATCCACTGTTTGACGATGGCGTCAAGGCGACGCCATGTTGATTCGGCAATATCGGCGGGACGAGGAACAGATTCATCAATATGGTCGAGCACGTTGTACGCACATGCATGAATATAGAACAGTTCTGTCCACATGGAATATTGACAGTCTTCTTGGTCAAGAATTATAGGGATAGAGTTCTTGATGTTTGTAACGGCGAAAGCAGGGTGAAAAGAAGACGATGATCGTTGAGAGGAGATGTCAAAAATGCCAATGGAGGAACCAAAATTTGTGGGGGAAGACATGGTGGCTGCCGGTTTTGCCGTCGATCGAAGGGGAAAATCGAGGGGGGGGGGGTCGGCGGCTGATTTTGAGAGAGAGGAGAGTAGGGATTAGGTTTAGGCTTTTGATACCATGTATGATAGAATAATTTCCCTTCCGAATTTATTTCATTAATCATAATATATATAGTTGTACATAGAAGGTTCCTAATACAGTAAGAATCATAACTTATCTTAATTGGTTGATTCCTAATACAATATGAATCCTAACTTATCTTAAATATACCTCTATCATAATTACAAAATATACGAAGAATATTCGAAGAATATTCGCTAATAATTTTTTTGTGAATATTCCTCAGTTAACTGGTTCTCTCATATAGCCTCTGCCCATGTTTAGATTTAAACGCGTTCTGCATTTCGTCAACCTAGTTCGAGTTGGCAGGCCATTATTTTATTTATTGCATATATTCATAAAGAATTGCGGTGCCTTATATTATTTGGGACGAACATTATAAACGTGTCAACTGTCAGCCCGTGTGTCAAAGAGTTTCCCATTTATTGCCATCACACTCGTGATCAATAAACATGGCATAAATTGAATAAAAAATTGGGTAACTATAAAGTGCATATATGCATTAGTAAATTGCATATACATTCATAAAACGAATAAATAATAATAAACGAGTCAACACTACAGACAGCCCGTGTGTACGTGTTTCTGCATTTCGCCAACTTTTTAGGCATTAGTTTATTGCCATTCATACTCATTATTGCCAAGGTGATGTTATTTAATCAAAGTTGGGAATTAACTTAGTATTCAATGTAAAAAATATATCTTAGACCTAACTTAATCTCAAAAGCTAGTTTATAGGGTGAGGATTGCCCAAATTCATATAAGGAGTTCATGTTCTCATTCGATTTCTGATGTGTGACTCTTAACACTCTTCCGCACGTCCAAACCTCGTTAATTGGAGCGTGAACAATATAATTTGGGGGCCCAATATCGGTGAACAAAAAATTTGAATGAGCCTGACTCTGATATCAAAAGCTAGCTTGTAGGGTGAGGATTGTCCAAATTCATATAAAAAATTTATGTTTTCATTTCATTTCTGACGTGGGACTCTTAACAATAAGAATATTCTACTGACATAATGATTGCCAAGGTGATGTTATTTAACTCAATTGATAAGAGGGAAAAAACTTAAGAAAGTGCATGTGAAGGATTTAAATTGTCATCTCCTGTAAGTAAGGAGTCAGATCGATAGTTGAACTAGGAGAATACACAATTTAATATACGCATTACACATATCATTTATGTATATGTATATTTAATATTGTGTCTCCGCCCCTACCCCTAGTTGAAGTGAAATAATATTGGTAAAAAACTCAAATGAGCAAAGTGAATACATGATAACAAAGCCCCTAATTTTTTTTATCCAATTTATGCCAAGTTTTTTAATCATGAGTATGAATGGAAATAAACTAATGCCAAAAATGTTGGCGAAATGCAGAAACTCGTTGACACACGGGCTATCTATTGACCCGTTTATTATTCGTCCCAAATAATATAATGCACGTCAATTCTTTATGAATATATATGTCATGCTCATGAGAATAAAGGGCAATAAGCTAATGCCCTAGGTTGAAGAACTGCAAAACGCGTTTAAATTTACACATGGACTTAGGACTATATAAGAGAACAAGTTAACTGAGGAATATTCACAAACAAACTTGAAATCAAAAATCAACCAAAAGAAAAAGGAACTCTACTTCAAACATTTTACTCTTTTTCATTACCACATACTCTTTCCTTATTAAAAAAATACTGTATTCAAAGTTCTGTTTATTCTTACTCTTTTGTTGGTGTGTTCAAGCTAATCCTAATGGCCAAGTTAGAGATTCAAATGCAGACAAGGAAAATGTTAAAGCCCTCAACTCCTACACCGAATCATCTTCGAAGCCTCAAGCTTTCTTTGTTTGATCAAGTGGCACCTCGTCTATATGTACCAGTACTGTTCCATTACTTGCCAAACAGTGAATGGAACAGTGAACTAATTACTGAAAGATGTGATAAGCTCCAAAAATCTTTGGCCGAGACTTTAACCAAGTTTTACCCTCTAGCTGGAAGATTTAGAGAAGATGAACTCTCAGTTCACTGCAATGATGAAGGCGTTGAGTATGTTGAAACCAAAGTCAACGCGGATCTTGCTGAATTTCTCCACCAAGGACCCAAGAGTGAGCTTTTGAATGATCTTCTTCCAACATATAAGCCATCAAGTCCATTACTTTTAGTCCAAGTGAACATATTTAATTGTGGAGGACTAGTCATGGGGATAAATATTTCACATATCCTAGCTGATGGTTTCACTTTAGGAACATTTGTCAAGGAATGGACACGCATTAGCCAAACAGGGACCACAGAAGGTAGTCTCCCAAGTTTCGGTCGCTTGCCATCGCTCTTTCCCAGCAGAGTGCTATCCGGAACTTACATTTCACCACCTTCCGACAAATGCCCTAAGATTGTCACTCGGAGGTTCGTGTTTGATGCTTTAGCAATAGCAAAGCTCAAAGAAAGAATCAATTCAAATGCTACATTCACGAGGCCAACTCGAGTGGTGGTCGTTATGTCATTAATATGGAAGGTTCTTACGGGAATTTCCACAGCCAAACACGGGAAATCAAGGGACTCTCATTTATTATTTCCCGTTAATTTGAGGGGAAAATCAAATTTACCATCTTTAGAACATGCTCTAGGGAATTTCTGTCTGGCTGGCATTGCTACACTTGAGGCAAACCAGTCAAGAAAGGAGTTAACTGACTTTGTTAACATGGTAGGAAGTACGGCAAGGGACACATCTGTTGGCATTGCTAAGGCAAGCGTCGATGATATTACCTCTATGTTTGTCAACTTCAAAATACCTTGTCAAAAGGAGGAGATGGACATGTATTTCTGCACTAGTTGGTGTAAATTTCCCTGGTATGAAGCCGACTTTGGCTGGGGAAAGCCATTCTGGGTGAGCGATGTAAGCAAACCTGCGGAATTAATTACTCTGATTGATACAAAATCTGGTGATGGAATAGAAGCATGGATCGGTTTGAAGGAGAATGAGATGGCTGAATTCCAGAGAGACCCCGACATTTTGACATTTTGTCCACCTCAAAATTAGCAGCAGTTGGTTCCTCGGTTCGATAAAATGGAACCACATTATTGCTTCTTCTTGATTGATTGGTTTTTTCAGTACCAATACGTAGAATATTAAAAGGTTTGTAATAAAATATTCCTCAAATATTATTACATTAATTGCATATCTCTTATTTTAAGAAAAAATGGATTTCTATTGTAATTAAGTGTCATATTTTAGGTAGAATTATAGTTTCTATTGTAATTAGGTTCATTAGTTATCTATTTTTAGATATTCTTGTACATTATTGATGAATAAAATTAAGGAACATATTCTTTCATGGTATCAGTAGCCTAAAACTACAAATCCTACCCTAGCCGTCGATACACCTTCTCGGCCGCCACTTTTTTTCCACGTCGGCACCTAGCCCACGTCGGAACCCTAGCCGCCGACCTCTCTCGGCCGCCCCCCTTTTTCCCCACGAAGGAACCCTAGTTTTTTCGGTCATTCTCCCTCCATCTTCCTCCTAAATTTCCTCTTTCATGGCTGACAAAACCAAATTTCATCCGGCACTTGCCGTAAACAACATTAAAAACTTCATCCCTGTGACTCTTGAGATCGAAAAGGGTCAATACTCTTCGTAGGCGGAGCTTTTTAAGATCCATTGTCGTGTTTACGAAGTTATTGACCACATCATCCCACTCACGCCGAAGTCCACAGACGTACCATCGGCTTCGACTTCTGATGATGCACTCTGGTCTCGTTTGGATGCAACCATCCTCCAGTGGATATACGATACGATATCTAATGATCTGTTGCACACCATCATTGAGACCGATCCCACTGCCCGTCAAATGTGGGAGCGTTTGGACAGTATTTTTCACGACAACAAAACTCAACGAACGTTATACCATAAAAATCAGTTCAATGACGTTCATCAAGACAATTTCTCAAACGTGTATGCCTATTGTCAAGAACTCAAGATGATTGTCGGCGCACCAGTCACTAATCAGTGATTAGTCATGCAACTTATTGCAGGTTTGAACGAATCATATGACGATGGTGCCACCATCCTTCAGCAATGCACGCCGTTACCTCAGTTTTAAGAGACCCGTTCGAAGCTCATCCTTGAGGAAACCCAAAAAATCAAGTGCAGCACCACTCGGGCCAGCATTGCCGACGTCGCTCTCATCACCATCGTCGGGCCCTCCGCCGATGGCAGGGCCTCTCGGTCCGGCAACCAGAACCGTCGGCCAGAGGACCCGCAACAGTTTGCTTCCTCCCTAACAACCGCCGTAGCAGGCAGTCTGGCAAGGGCCGCGACGGAAGAAATTCCAGCAACAACGGTGGCGTGAAAGGGGCAGTCCATGTCGGCCGGAAACAACTAGCAGCGACCGCAATAGTGGCAGCAGCCTCCGCCGTGGGCTGCCTACCCGCATGAGCCCCATGGTCCCCACCGTCATGGGCCTCCCCTCCTTGCCCGTATACGACATCCTCGTGAACTCCACCTCAGAACCGACATGCCCAACCTGGCATATTTGGCCTATGTCCACAACATGCCTACACAACACAGCCCCCCCTCGACTTATGCACCGACTGACATTAAGGCAGCTATGAGCACAATGTCACTCAACACTCCATATGAAAATTGGTATATGGACAGGCACCACATCTCTCACGACGGCATCACAAGGTACTCTCTCGTCTTATTTCAATTTGAGTAATTTAAATAAGAATATTATTGTTGGTAGTGGACAAGACATTCTCATCCTTGGTTATGGTCATTCCTCTCTATCCCCACTACTAATCTTAAAAGATGTCCTGACACCCATCCTTGGTTATGGTCATTCCTCTCTATCCCCACTACTAATCTTAAAAGATGTCCTGACACCCGACGCTCCACGTCTGGTTATTGCGTTTTCTCAGAGATAACCTATTGTATTGGTCTTCCAAAAGGCAACCTACATTATCCCGATCGAGTGTCGAAGCAGAGTACAGAGGTGTAGCCGTCTCTTAGTCTTGTTGGATCCGTAACCTTCTACTTGAGCTTCATTGCCCGATTCAAAAGGCAACACTAGTGTACTGTGACAATATTAGTCGATATATCTTTCCGGCAATTCCGCCCAACATCAACGCACCAAACACATTGAGATGGACATTCATTTTGTTCGCAAAAAAGTGGCTGGTGGTCAAGTTCGTGTCTTTCATGTTCCTTCTAAATATCAGATTGCGGACATCTTCACCAAAGGACTTCCGTGCATACTGTTTGATGGTTTTCGAGCCAATCTCAGTGTTCGTGAGCCTCCCGATTCGACTGTGGGAGTGTAATAGAATATTCACCAAATATTCTTATATTAATTGTATATATCTTATTTTAGGTAAAATTGTATTCCTATTGTAATTAGGTCTTCTATTTAGGTAGAATTATATTTTCTATTGTAATTAAGTTGATTAGTGACCTAGTTTAGATATTCTTATACATTATTGATAAATAAAATTAATGAACATATTCCTTTAGTTGGTAATTGACTTAGTAATCATGGAGTTTTTAATTTTTATTATTATTGCACTCGTACTATTTTCATCCATTACTGTAAAATG
Source organism: Anisodus acutangulus (assembly GCA_029783415.1). Classification (NCBI taxonomy): domain Eukaryota; kingdom Viridiplantae; phylum Streptophyta; class Magnoliopsida; order Solanales; family Solanaceae; genus Anisodus; species Anisodus acutangulus. The sequence continues at coordinate 37,437,540 of CM056510.1, read as the reverse complement.
TATCTGTAACAACCATTGACCTCATAATTTTAAATATAACGTCGATTTAAAATTATTTACATAACAAAAAGGTGAGCACACCCAACTTTTTGTAAAAAAACATATTTGACCCGAAAAAGAAGAAACATACAATTGGTATTGATCATCATTGCATCTAAAGATGAAATTAAAAAAAAATGACACAGTTAAAAATTCATCGTTTTAGCAAAATTATTTATTTATATAAAAATAATGGAGTTCTAGAATCTTTCCTTCTTTTATAGAATTGGCTACAAAATTGAACAAATAGTAATTGTATCTGAATAAAAAAAATACAAAGTTGAGTCAAGTGTGTGTGGTATATTAAGAAGTAAAGCAAAAATCATAGTTGAAACAAATAAACCATTATATATGACTGTGTGACAATCAGCGGTTGAAAAATGCTCCATTTGGAAGCTGATTTATTGATTTTCCATCAACCTCATGAGCCCAAAAGATAGTGTATCCACTCTCTTTGCTATGTCAACGTCCAGGGGTGAAAGCTACCAAACAGCCAAGTATAAGGGGATAAACAGGATCAACGATAATATGGATGTACACTGAATAAAAGATGTCAAGTTTAGGAGGTCCCGAGATATTATGCCTTCTTTATTTATCCTACATTAACTCCATGTTTGGCTAGAGAAACTAGCCCCAACGAGAATCTTATCACTAATAACTACGCTTGTCCAATATGAGTTCAGCTAGAACCATAAGCATCTCCTATCAGGTGTGAAATTTCTATACGACTCTGCCACAAGGAACTTGTTGACAGATATGTTGGTGGTCGAAGTAGAACATCCTAGGCCAAGGTTTGATTCAGAAGCAGAATCTAGGATCCTTCATGACAGAAATTCAACAAGATCTTTGATGGCTCAAGCTTCTATGTACTCTAAGCCTTGATCACTACAAACCAAAGCAATGATACAATTGCTGGAAAAGAAGCACCAGCCGGCCATGTGTAGAAAATTGGACTATGGCCTGAAATTGATCCAAGTTGATGTAAATATAAGCAAAGATATATGTTAAACCAACGAGCACCAATTACAATTATTCTGTTTTGAGTCGTCGTTGAAAGAGCCACTCTACGAATGAACAGGAAAAAAGCAAAAAAAAATAAAATCTTATCACAAGACTAGCTAGGTTGTTGTCATCTTCATATCATCATATGGATTAGACTTCAACCAACTAGGCTCAAAAGTCACACTTGAAAATATCATGATAGACGATAAAACTAATCATTTTATCCACGTCGACGAATAGGACCATATTTCAGGGTCTTTCTCGAATTCAATCATCTCATTCTCCTTCAAACTAACCCATGCTTCAATTCCATCACCATCTTTTTGTGTCGTTTAGGATAATAACTTCAAAAGGTTTGCTAATACTGCTCACCCAGAATGGCTTTCCCCAACCAAAGTCTGCTTCATACCAAGGAAATTGTTAAGCAAGTATATACCCGTGATATACACTTGATATACATGGTGTATATCACGGGTCCTTTAGGCTGAAGCCCAACACGGTATAGGGCAGACCAGCCCATCTCGGGTTGGCCCATCACGGGCAGTATATTGTTTGTGTATATTGTTGTAATATTGTAGTGTAAAGGTTACCTTAATTAGTCTTGTACACTTATTCTACTTGGATACTAAATATACAATTATGGTAAGTGTACAAGACTAATTAAGGTAACCTTTACACTATAATATTACAACAATATACACAAACAATATACTGCCCGTGATGGGCCAATCCGAGATGGGCTGGTCTGCCCTATACCGTGTTGGGCTTCAGCCTAAAGGACCCGTGATATATACCATGTATACCAAGTGTATATCACGGGTATATACCTTGCTTAACAGTTAGCAAGAATGAAAATATTCTCTCATGATTTATTTCCTGTTTGACAAATAAACTTGTTTTTCATATGCAAATACAGATGGAAACCACGTTGGTTCTTTCCCGGATAGGCTTGCATCCAAACACAGTAGAGGTATCACAATAAGGCCACAAATAAAACTTACTAATACTCCGTGCCATGTGAACTTTAATCGCTTAACCATGGTTAAGTGATATATACTCGTTTTAATTTGTAGCTCCTTAGGTTAAATTGTTAATTTTGATGTAAACACAAAGGGCAAACACTGACTTGTTATCAGCAGAAGGAATTAAACCAACATCCATCATGTTTAAATTGCTAACAGTAACTCATGAAACCATTTCTGAATCAAGTTATAGTACAATAACCATAACATCAAGTTGCTACTGAACGCTGCGGCCTACAACAAGAGTTCAAATACATTCTCCAATGCAACAATACATATTCTGTCAGAGTCTATGCTGGCTTTTTCCTCCTTTCACTAACACTTGAGATGGGACCGAGGACAAGGTGAATCCCGTTACTTCTCATCAACACTAGTATACATTTAAGGACGAAAAGAATGTCCGTAAAAATAATCTGCACCAAGAAATCATTATTCTGGTACGAGTAGCAATAAAACAATGATTAAGATATGGAATTATTTGTTAAGGTATCCCGAGTTGATTGCTATCCGGGTGATTGCTATTGTTCGCCAAACAGAACTTCTCATCGGTTCCCAAGCATGGAAACATTAGTATGTTATGAATTCTGTATAGTTGAAGTATTCTCCTGGTTTGGTTTACCATTTGTTGTGCTGGTGCTGCTTGCAGGGCTAATAAGGTTGCCGTACACATGGCCCATTTTAGCACGTTTTGTTTCCAGATATCTCTTGTTATCTTTTGTAATGGGAGTCAGAAGGGGGACCCTACCAGAAATTGCCAAACCATAGCCCTTGAGCCCGCTGTATTTTGCAGGATTGTTTGTCATCAGCTTCATAGTTCGAACACCAAGATCCCTTAAGATCTGCAGAAGAATACAAGTTTAGTTTTGCTATAAGGCACCTAGATTTACACAAAATTCACAGCACGACGCAGAGAGCTTATATATGCACCAGATTTTTTTTATAGGGGAAGTGAGTACCTGTGCACCAACCCCATACTCTCTTGAATCAATGGGCAAGCCGAGCTCTTCATTCGCTTCAACAGTATCACATCCAGCATCTTGTAAATTATAAGCACGAAGTTTGTGCCCCAAACCAATTCCTCTACCCTCGTGACCACGGAGGTAAACCAAAACCCCCCTGCCAGCAGCCTCAATTTGTTGCATTGCAAGTGCCAGCTGGCTTCCACAGTCACATCTGGCTGAACCGAATATATCTCCTGTGAGGCATTCCGAGTGTACTCGGACAAGAATATCTTGTCCGTCTCCTATATCTCCCTGATCATTCAACAAACTCATCCCAAATCAGTACCAAACACAAAATGAACTTGACAAGCCCAATACTCCATAATAAAATTCGCTACAATGATGCCAAACTGTAAAATGATGTAAGATACACTAGTAAATGTGCCGTCTTTTCCACCTCAGAAAAAGATAGTACTTCATGTTTCTAGTAGATATATTAAGTTTTGTGAATAGTTAAAACACAACAAACTCAAATGCATGTACAACTTCAACTAGTCCAACACTGCTGAAGATAAATGCAAGAATATCCCCAAAGTTGCTCACCTTAACCATAGCAATGTGCTCAATTCCATCTATTATTGACTTGAAGCAATGGGCAGTGAACGGTCCCCACATAGTAGGTATTCTTGCAGCAGAAGCATGCTCTACCAACTGATCTCTTTTCCTCCTATATCTGTAAAAGGAAGTTCTTGTCAGATGATGCAACAAAAGTTAATGTAGTAGAAACAAGTTGAGTAGGGCTAAAAGAATGCTTGCAAGCATTTGCTGGAAAAAGCAATGATAAGGGAAGTTACTCTACTGAGTTTTAAGATATTAATGCAGCTAAATGCAAACGAAAAGAAAAAAAAACATCAAAAATAAGCTATTACAGCTTGGTGCTCCTGACTATCGAATCAGAACTTTAATACAGCTCTTGGTTTCTCCTGAGGGATAAAGGGCATGGACTTTTGCACAATCTCCCAAATGAACTGCCTAGTATTCAGTAAAGATAAAAGAAAGACGAAGCTAAATAGAAAAATTGATCCAGACAAAAAAGGAAGCCTCGCTTTAGAACCATCAGAAGTTTTTATCACCACGTTACAGAATGACAAAACAGTAAACCAAGAAGGAATTATTAAGCAACACCAACTCTTAAAGAAATCAGAAGCAGATCTGTTAACTACCTGATTAAGTCAGCCACTGATATGATCTTCAAGTTATGTTCTTTAGCAAATTGACGAAGCCTAGGCAATCTAGCCATGGAACCATCATCATCCACAACCTCACATATTACTCCAACAGGGTCTAAGCCAGCTAACATGGCAAGATCCACAGAAGCTTCAGTATGTCCAGCTCGTTTTAAAACCCCACCTGCCCTGTATTTCAAAGGAAAAATATGTCCCGGCCGGTTGAAATCCTCGGGCTTCGAATCCCTGGACGCAAGTGCCAATACTGTCGTTGCTCTATCATTAGCAGATACTCCTGTAGTCGTTCCATGTTTCGCGTCCTGCGTGATTGATTTACCATTAATGCTTCGTAAGCATCTATTTAAGAGGACACAGATTAGGATGCTAAAAGGACAACCAGCAGCAAGAGGTAGCACACAGGACAGATAATTCTCAAGAAGTCTTTTCGCTGAGAACCCCAGTAAGAAATTAAATGTTGAACATCTTTCAAAAACAAGCCTTAGGCATGTTCATTTATGTATTCGCCCTTTAAAAACGTAGAAGTAAAACATAGAAGATAAAGGTATCGTATTTCACAAAGTTGCAAGAATAGCATACACTAGATCCTTAAAATATTCCCCAGAGAATACACTATTCCAGCACTGACTGGGAGTTAAAGTTACTTCAATTGGGAAGTGGTAAGGCAAGCAGGTGTGCTTGCATACACAAGTTAAGCATAACAATTATAGTGTTGGACTTGCTACAGTAATACTCTTTCTATTTACAAAGCATTCCACGAAATAATATTCAGCATTTTTTTACTTTTGTAGCAGAAAATTTCTTACATCTTTCTTTAGTTGCTAGGTTTAGATATCAAACAACTAAGTAATTCTGAATGTACCAGGAAGGTTTTAGATACGTTAAATTTCTAAAATGAGAACTGGCTTGCCATTAAACAAATCCCCCCACCCCAACACACACACAAAAAGAGATGCAAAGGTGAGTAATCAAGTTAATACATACCACTGAGACTGTGAATGCTGTACAAAGTTTCTCCTCATTCTTTTTATCGTTTACCATCAATGGAAGCTGTAACCGCTCCAAGTCTTCCTCCACCATGCTCACACAAACTATCCCTGTTCCATGCCTCACAAAGAAAGCCATTGCTTCTGGTGTAGCTTTGGATGCAGCCATAATTAAATCCCCTTCATTTTCTCTGTCTTCATCATCTGTAACTAGCACCATCTGCAATAAGGATTGACTTAGTTTATTTTTACACAACATTAATAGAAACTCTTGTTGACTTTTAAGAAGAACCTACCTTTCCTTGGCGAATGTCCTCGATGGCCTCAGGAACATATGAAAAACCTTCTGTCGGACGATCCAAATCGAATTCATCATTATCTGAAGGAAAGCCATTTGTTGTGGGAACAACACCTGCTGCTAGTGTTCCAAAGGATACAGCATCAGGTTGAGTCTCGGTTCCTGTAGAGAGGCTACTCAACAGAGAACTTTCCCCCCTGGATTGAGAACGGGCGCCTGCTTCGCCAGACAAGAATGCAGATTTAATTGTAACATCATTTTTGATGGTTAAGTGTGCTCTAGCATTAAGCCGTATGAATGACTCTGAAGAGACCCCATTAACAGAATATAGATCTCCTGAGTGCAGTCCATTGAACAACTTGAAGTTCTTTGATGATCTACAAGAAAAGTGAGCAGATCAGAGAGAACTCATAGTACTGCAAATTACAAAGAAATTGAAAGGTAAAAAATCAATATCTAAACAGGTGTATCTGGAATGCACAACCACATTAAAGATTTGAACATTATAAACTAAGCTGATGCTAATGACAGATCTTAGCAAGTTCTTACATGACTAAATATGCTACATGTCAACGAATTCACATACTCATTATCCTGCTCAGTGCTCGGTATCCTCTCTGTTCTATCCAATAAGTATCTATTATTGTATAAAGTCTATATACACCAACTCTGTATGTCTGTACAAAAGTTGGCAAAACCTCCCAAAATCTAAGAATCATTCACACAAGTGGTATTTTCTGTTTACACCAAATATACAATGTATACAAAAGCGAACTCCTAACGCGCACAACCATGGACTCTCGACATCTTGGAAAGTTCTCATGTTTCTTTCTCTCCATGTAAACCAAAAAAAGGATATAAGAACATAATAAACTCTTTCCTTGAAGGTAAAGTAAAGCTTGGTTCAGGTACAGAGAAGTACAATTACTACTAGGCCTCAATCAACAACAACAACATATCCAGTGAAATCCACAAGACGGGTCTGGAGAGGGTAGAGTGTACGCAGACCTTACTCCTACCTTGGGAGGTAGAGAGGTTGTTTCCTATAGACCTTCGGAAAAAAAAAGCATCATAAATCCATCAACAAGGCAAATAAGGAGTCTTGAAAAGCAGTAAAATTGTAAAACTTAGTGTGACTCTTTAAAGCTCAAACAAGAACAAGTCCAAGAAACCATTCACCATAAACAGTATAACCTTGTACAAATCAAAGTCAAAGAAAGCTCTTCCTTTTCAAGAAATGACATCCACAGTGAATTCATTCACATATTAACAAGAAGTCCTCAAACTGATCCAAAATTAAACATACCCACAAAAAAGAATGAACCCAAACTATAAAACCTATAAATATAAACCCATACTCCCAAAATCAACAGATTCATTCTTGAAAGTTTATACAGCTCAATTGCAATCACAATTCTTGAAAAAAAAAGGGCTTACTGGGAGCGAGAGAGAGATGTTGAAGGGAAAGAAACGTTGATGGAAGCCATTAATGTAACAAAAAAACTTGTAGTAGCAGATTAATGGAAGGGGGGTTAGCGTCTTTCTCTCCTTATATGGAAGATAAAGGAGTAGTAAAGATTTGAGAAAGGTCTAGGAAATAGGTAGGTATTGTGTAATGACAAATTATTTTAATATATATGCATTGTAGGTATGGTTCTTGCACAGCAATCCTGGATGATAATGTGTTAAAATATTAAAATTCACAATGAATAAATAATTTTGTGTATCAAACAATTTGAACTCGGAGTAATATAATTAATATATATGTGGGGAGGGAAAAATATAAAAAAAGTCGGTAAGCGGGTTTTTGAAAAGTTCATAGAGTAAGTTATTTATGTTCTATTCTGTGCAACACGCTATATTTGGAGAGTCAATAATAATAATACATTTTATTACCATTTATTTCGACACAATAGAAATATATGTGTAATGTTTTTTTATAATATCATAGGAACTTTTCTTTTGTCATTTAAGAATTAAGGAGACTAAAATAGACAAAAGAGAAGGAAAAAAATAATCACTTTTATTTACATGTTTACTTTCATAACCAACTATCTCTATTAATTTCATTATCTAAAAACATTTAGGTATTAATAGCTTTCTTCAACAAAAAGTTAAATATTGTGCTGCCGGCATAAAAATATGATTTGTGTACTCCTAAAATATAGCACGGTGTATATGAGAGCAACAAATCAAATCAGAAAGTCTAGTCAAAGGATAATAAACATGTTTAAACTACTTTAATTTATCCAAAATTTTGATCACTAAGCCTACCTAAGCAATTTAATTTGCTTAATAGATGCGGCAAGTTAGGACACCTACTAATATAGTGGTAATAATATACGACAATATAACAATTTGTTACATTTGTTGTGTAACTAAAAAATAATACGTTAGGATATAATAAGGTATCTCTTTAATGTTCATTTATAGTATTATTTTCTATTATTGGGAATTTTCTATACAAAATCTTGTGCAAATGGAAGTAAAAAATCAAATCCAAAAATAAACAAATAAAAACATTGAGTTATGGCAGAAGGTATGGTCCAATCATGCTGGTCTGTTATTAATTGCATAAAATAAAACTATTTGTGGCTCTTATCCGATTCATGTACCAAACAGTGGTTGGGCTGCTACGTTATGATGGCCAATCCAAATTGTAAGAATTTTATACACAATTCAAGATGCTATCCCTAAATCCCATATATTTACTTTTGATTAGGTACGGCAAACAGGCTAGTCGGATTGGATATGAATGAGTAAAAAATGAATTAAATAAAAATGGATCAATTATTTGAACAGTTTATATTTAATGCATATAAAAAATGGGTTAATCCGACAGATAATATGAATATTCATATTTATTTATATTATCTAAAGTTACTGTAAAAATGTTGACTTCATGTAGTTAATATAAAAAAAACTAATTTACTTTCTTGTCCACAAATTTAATCCTTAGTACGTAGTTGTACCTCAACATTTGCGGAGAAAATAGAACTTAAAAATTTTCCAATTACACGACTTCCAAAAAAAATTCTAAAAATACCCACCCAAGTCCCGCCATTCTCACCCTATTGCACCTACCCTCCACCACCCACCCCACCCACTTTCCAACAAAATTCCACCCCCACACAACCACTATCCTCGAATCTACTTCATCTTCACTCATCTCTATCACACATCACCACCCACTCCAACCTCACCCCATCCCGCTCACTCCCCTCCCCAAATTTTCTACTTCATATATTTATTTTATTTTTATATTAAATAAAAAAAATCTTACTCACCCCCCCCCCCAAACCACAATCCACCACCCACCCCACACCAAATTTAACCATGCAATTCTTTATTAATTTTATAAAAATAAAATAAAATATATGAAGTAAAAAATTCAAGAGGAATAGGGATGCAGGGGGTAGATTCACGAGGTAGAAAATTAAAATAATTTTTTTAAGAAAATTAATTTTTTTGGAGGTATGGTGGGGGAGGTGTAAAAATCAAATAATTTTTTTTTGGAGGGTGGTGGAGTGTGGGTGGGGTTTGGGTGAGTGGGGTAGAGAACCAAAAAAATATATTAAAAACTTTAAAAAAAAATTGGAAGGGCGGGGGTTGAGTTGGGTTGTGGTGAGGGTTGGGGTTGGGTTGGGCGGTGGTTGGATGGTTGGTACAATGCCAATTATGGTACTTATTTTTTCTAATGTTATTAAAAATATCAGAAACTTGTTTCACTAAAGTTGTGAATTTTATTCATTTTACATATTAAATTATTTATATTTTAAATGGATAATATGAATTGACCTATATTAAACTCATTTTAAATAATTAGGATATTCAACCCATTTAAAATAAGTTGGATCGGACAAATATTCATATTTTTTACCAATTTAACTTCCCCTACTTTTGACCAAATTCAAATTCCAATTTTGGCTGCTGGTCAAAATTGTGACCCACTTGCGTCTTCTCTTCGTTTTCATTTAGCTACACCCCCTTTTACTTTTTTATTTAGAACTTTCTTTAATCCTATTCGCAAAGTGTTACTTCATCAATCTATTATTATTTATCCAATATATTAAAAATAAATATTTATTTTATTTGTCCATATTTTTATTTGTTTAATTTGAAAACCAACAGATTATTTATCATTTCATACTTACTTTACTGTTATTATTAATTATTGAGTTGAAAAATTCAAATAATTGTTCGTGATTGCACAATTTTAAAGTATGTTTGATTAATTTTAATTATTTAGATGACTTATTATTATTAGGAGTGATATAGTAAAACTGTCATTTTACTTATGCTCTGTTGGGTATTTTTGCTCTATGGTACTTTATAAAGCAATACGGGAAGTATATGACTATTACAAGTATTCAAAAGGATAAACAAAGATTCAATAATTCAACTAGTAATCTGAAAATTACAAGAGAACCACAAAACTGAAATTACAATTTTGTTGAAGACGGAAAATTGGAAATTGTTTTTGCTGAGTCGAGTGTGGCACTCTGTCCTTAAGACAATATTGCCCCGTATGTATCCTTTATACGTCCTGGACAATTTGTCTCCCAAGATAAAACAGCAATGGAACACTTGAGCAAAGGAAACTCAAGAGCTACCGTGAAGAATATTGAGTAACGAAATGATGATTGGAAGTTGTAGGAAGAAGAAAACTGGCTTGTAAGCTCGAATTTTCGTGTATATTATATGTGTGTTCTTTTGCTCAACAATAGTGTAAGGGGGTGTTTATATAGGTGATGGAGGGGTGAAAGCGCCTCCATAATAGCCAAATAATGGCCATTATGGAGAGTAGTAGTCACCAACATAATGGTGAAAGACCAGCGGATTTGGTCATTATAGAGTAGTAATTGACCAAAATAAATGGTGAATTGAGTGCTTGGCGCGTTCGCTTTGTTGTCAACTGGCGTTCGAAACTTTGGGACCAAATTGTACATCTTGAAACTTCAGGGACCAAATCCCCGAAAGAAGTGCAGTCCGAATCTGTACATCTGAAACTTTTGGGATCAAACTGTCTCGCAAAGTTCTGCCCAAAAATAATAATGTCGAAGACCCATTGCCCTACGGCCGGGGTCTTGAATCGTGAACCGGAACCGGGCGACGGTGAGGCGGCGGCTGTGTGGTCTTTCCTTGAGCAAAGCTTACATCTAGGTCCTCCCTCCTTTAAACACATGGGATACAGCCAGGTCCCAAACCCCAAACCAATTTCAGTCTTATATACACAATAATTCTTTCTTCCTCTACCGATGAGAGGAGAATTGAACCTAATACTACATTTTCCATGCTTCAAACACCTTTACTGTGGACCAATATCTCTTTCATTTCTCAATGAAATTTGGCGATTCTTGGCCCTACGGTGCTATTCTACGTATTTTAGTAGATCGTACGTGTGTGAAGGCAGGATTCTCCAACATACATTAACACTAGTGTTTAAGCCGTTAAAGTTGATCGGTTGCAACTCCCGCCAAAGGCTAATTTCCAACAATCCCCTCTTGAAAGAGATTTTGGCGCACTCACGTGGTGTCTTTTCATTTCAGCAATATTTCAGGCCGATGTCGTTGCATGGGCGAGAGGTAGCCCTCGACTTTGAACCTTCCATAGTTGAATACCATTGGACTTACTTATCGGCCGGTGAACGTGATGTCTTGAGCCGTCGGTGTTTAGTGTAAGTCAAGTCAATGATACCAACACAACAAATTCCACTACTCTTCTTCGTAATGTTTTGTCCGCTTTGGCCATGGACAACGTCCTTGGATTCTTAAGTGCGTTCATTTTGAGGCGTCTGGCCCTCACTTAAATAGGTGGTCTCCTACAAGGTATCCTGCTATACCCCACTTCACAAGTGTTAGGAACTATTAAAAAGTTATCCAAAACCTAACCTCAACTACTTTGAGAATCATTAAGGTGTTTTGAAAACTTAACCTTTACCCACGCAGATAGCACTTAAAGTCTATCGCGAAACTTTATTTGGTGTTTCTTTTAGAAATCACTATCCTAAAGTGCTCATGCTTCCACCGGCGATCAGCCAACCTTTACAGCCTTAGTTTTCCCATTGAACACCGGGATCTCCGGTTAGTAAGGTTGGTTACCACCGTATTGGTCAGTATATTTTGGGTTTTAAGCCCATTCTCCTAGACAAGCGAACACTTGATCTCCGGGTAGTCCCTTAGTTAGTAAACAAGTAAGTGACACCCGTGATGATCAATCGCCATCGGCCTTACGCCTCACGACAAATCCTCGACCGGATATGTCCAGGCAGTCATCCGTGTCTTTTCTAAAGCCGACCTGGCTAGCCACAATGTATAGCTGCCGAAGGCACGGGTTTCTCCCAATAAGGGGACGCCTCTAAGGAGTCGTGAAGTTACTCAACTGCTCATGCTTTGTATAAAGCGATAAACTCGATTTCATCATGAATCGCCGATGCAAGTTTGCTTAGAGGATTTTCCAAGAACCACCATACACGTTTACTTGTGGCTTTGGTGTTCTTCGATCGATGTCCGGCTTGCATTATTGTGTTCTCTCAACATTTGGACATCCGTAATACTATAATCCGTAGATAAGCGAATAATTCGGATATATCGTCATATCCGACTAACGCTTTATACGCCTTTCTATTGATCATGTATTAAGATTATCGGTGAACCTTAGTTCAATCGACTGATTGGTAGGGCGATACCGGGTCGGTTGTAAGGTGTACAATACATTGAACTACACGCGTGATCGTGTGTATCGCTCCTTGTCTATGGGTGCACCATGATTCCAATCCGATTCTATGATTCATATCCATTGATGGCTTCAGCGGATTATGCCAACTATCGACCGATCAGTTAGATGTCTTTAGAAATCCAATTCCTAAGATGTCATCTGTGATATCCATATCTTTCATATCGAGACTTTGTTTCAATATGACTTTTACTTCCAGTTGTTGATTCTCCAAGCGTGGCTTTCTAACTTCGTGAGTCAATGTTTCGTAGTCGATTCATTGTTTCTGTTTTATCCGAACTTTCGTGACCAAAATGTAAACATTTCAGGACCAAGATGAAAGTTCGGGAAGAAAGCCCAACATCGTAAAAACCAACTCGATTCTCTTCTTCAACTCTCCTGGTTGAGAAGGCTATTTTAACATTCATGCCACGCCAGATCGCAATGGCCCATGATGTTAAGCTACTCGAGGAGCACATGTACAAGTAACCGAGGCTTTGAACTCGTCAGTAGATCCATCTACTTTGTACTCACTTTGAGTATCCTTTTTCACAACTCAAAGGTTCTTTCTCAGGAGGAAGATCAACCATTACGCAAGTATGGTTTCTATATGATGGAATATATTTCTCTTTTAGCTTCTTTCCAAAGCAATGCTTTTGGAGATAACAATTATTTGTTAATTGTCCATGGTTCGTTTCTTAACCATACAAGCTAGAAGGATCGGAACAAGTCTTTGTCCCTCTTTTTAGCCGTCTTGGTTCAACATCTAGAATCCCCGAGTTCTGAGATCTGGAATATTAAGTCAGGATAGCCAAAGCAACTTTCGAGTCCTCGTAGATCACGGGCGTCTAGTTCAGGACTGATCCAAAGGCCCTCGCGGGTTCTTATTAACCTGAGCAATTACTCCTTTTTCCTTTTCAAGGAAAGTTATCTTATAAGAATTCAAGGCATTCTTTGACGCCAAGAGGCGATAAGTACTCTATTATTCATGAGATCCGGTGGATATGCAATCCCTGATGGGCCTTAGGTCGAACTTGACTGTTCGGTAGTCCAACTTCTACCAAGCCACCCCACATCACAACTTTTGTATGTGAGATCATTTTCATGTCTCACACGGAGAGTTATCCTTATCCTTATGCGGAGTTCTCGTGAGAATCGACATGTGCGGATCGCCTTGCCTCACATAATTTAGGCGTGCGGGTTTTGCGGCTAACACCGGCGAGAGGTGAGTAATGAGCAACGTTTAATGACGCTTCACATTCTCCCCCTCTATCGCTATGAATTTCGCAATCCATAGGCTTAGTTGATTTTTAACTTCTGCTTTGTAGCGCTTATCCGCTTCAACAACTTCATCTTTGTTTTTTAACAAACATAGGATTCCATGCATTGTACCATCATCAATGAAGATCACAACGTACTTGTCTCCCCCCTCTATTTTGTATAAACTTCAAAGTTCAAATCACCCAAGTAGGTGTGACTAAGTTCTAGAGGAGCGGTGCTTCTTTCGCTATTCCCTTGACGGAATTTGGAAAGGTGTTTTTGCCTCTTCGCCTACCTCACATTCATTTTGAGGGTTTATGTCGAAAGGAGGCAACAATCTCAACATCGTTAGCTTTTGAATGACTTACTATTTAACGTGTCTTAATCTATGATGACATAGATGCACAGATTACAAATATATCATTCATTTGGCTATAGACATATTGTACCATTCTTAGTTATTCTGGACTGTTGGGACTAGTCTCAAACCAACTTGACCAACAACGTCCCTTAAACCAAGTTAGGAACATGTATCACCTCTTTTTAGAGTGATCCATTCCTTGAAGTCCTATTGAGGACAACCTCTCCGACCCTTTGATTTTAGAGGTGAGCGTTGCTTCACATGAACAACCTCTTGCAGTGGTTAGGCGAACTTGGATCATATGTGATCTCGATACTGGCCCACTTCGATTGCTTTAAGGCATCGAGTGTCCAATTTCTTCTTGCCTTTCTTTATGCCTTGAGATCATTAAGACTGGAAACTCGCACACCACACTCAGGTGTCCATTACTTTCCTATGAAATGAATTCTCGCCCCACTCCAGCCACCCGGAGGCTTTGTATGACTCGGGAGTGTCCAATATCATCATATCAAAGGAATTTTGGCCCACTCCAGGTTGCGGAGCTTTGTATGACCGAGTGTTCAATATCATCCTATGAAGGATCTTCTGCCAAATAGTATGGCGGTTCTCACGTCTTTAACTTTTAGACTCCTTCCGTTAAGATTGGTGCCCGAGATAATTCTTGGCGCTTACTTAAGAGGGTAACATTTACTTACGCTTAGTGGATCTTTCTCCATCGTATGTGCGAACATACTTCTAACAATTACACTTAAAAGAACGGATCTTTTAAGTCGTTTACAATCCAATCTTTTAAGCGGGAAAGAAGATAAGATTAAACTTCGATTTTTAAAGCGTAAGGAATATAAATTATTTTCATATTCCTCCTTACTTTAATCCATTTTTTTAATCGACATCATTTAATCTTTATTCTTGACAAGTAAGAAAAACTACTTATCATTTGGATTCGGCTCACTTGGCCACTTCATCAAACCGAGTGTCGGTTCATTCTTACCATTATTCGATCTTTGTCCGGGGGATATATGAGCCTTCTGCCAGAAGATAGAATAACATCTTGATCTTCTCCTCTTTGTCCTAGTTGACATCCTCTCGCTCGTGAGCATTGTAACTCGCGTCTTGGTAGCGGTGACACCATGAACACGTTCATCATCATCACTCTCTTCTACCCAGAAACCATTGCCATATCGATTTGGTCATACAACTTTTGACCGACATCTTTCGAACACTAATAGTAATACTATATAATTATTGTCTTAAGTTGTCAGGTATTTTTGCTCTATGGTACTTTATAAAGCGATGCAGGAAGTATATGACTATTACAAGTATTCAAAGGATAAACAAAGATTCAATAATTCAACTAGTAATCTAAAAATTACAAGAGAACATAAACTAAATTACAATTTTGTTGAAGGCGGAAAAATTGGAAATTGTTTTTGCCGAGTCGAGTGTGGCACTCATCCTTAAGACAATATTGCCCCGTATGTATCCTTTATACGTCCTGGACAATTTGTCTCCCAAGATAAAACGACAATGGAACACTTGAGCAAAGGAAACTCAAGAGCTATAGTGAAGAATATTGAGTAACGAAATGATGCCTCGAAAGTTGTAGGAAGAAAAACTACGCTTGTGTAAGCTCAATTTTTAGTGTATATTATATGTGTTCTTTTTGCTCAACAATAGTGTAAGGAGGTGTTTATATAGGTGATGGAGGGGCTGAAACCGGCGCTCCATAATAGCCAAATAATGGCCATTATGGAGGTAGTAAAGTCATCAACATAAATGGTGAAAGACCAACGGATTTGGCCATTATAGGAGGAAAGTAATTCAAAGCCAAAATAAATGGTGAATTGAGTGGCTTGGCGCGCTTTATTTCCCAACTCGGCGTGGAAACTGGGACCAAATAGTGTACATCTTGAAACTTCATGGACCAAAGCATGCATCCGAAAGAATTCAGTCCGAATCGTAGCATCCGAAACTTTTGGGATCAAATTGTACTTTTGGCAAAGTTCTCGCCCAAAAAGATAATATCGAAGACCCATTGCATCCCCAGACCTACGGGCCTGGGGCGAGCGAACTGGCCAGGCCGACCGGGCGGACGGCGGCCTTGTAGCGTGGTCTTTCTCTTGAACCAAAGCACATCTGGTCCTCCCTCCTTTAAACACATGGGATACCCTGGGTCCCAAACCCCAAACCAATTTCGAGTCTTATATACACAACAATTCTTTCTTCCTGCACCGATGAGGAGAATTGAACACAATACCTGCTTCCATGCTTCAAACATCTTACTTCGTGGACCAATATCTCTTTCATTTCTCAATGAAATTTGACGATTCTTGGCCCTACGGTTATCTACGTACTTAGTAGATCATGCATGTGTGAAGAATCGGATTCTCCAACATACGTAACACTAGTGTTTAAGCCGTTAAAGTTGGTCGGTCGCAACTCCCGCCAAAGGCTAATTTCCAACATGCTCCTTAAGGGGTGTGTCAAGTCAAACATGGATAAGTAAAAATGGACGAGGGAGTACAAGATTTCTAATTCTCACTAATATTTGAAGGACGAGAGTCAATTTGTCCAAAAAAAATTATTCACACTGTTGTAATTTATGTAGCTTGATTTGGAGTACCAGAGTCCAACTAACTAATGTTTAATATGAATGCAGATATAAATTTTTTATAATTTAAAATAAAATTTACATGTTTAGAAACTACATAAAAAATAATAACTAATGTTCAATATGAATTCGGACATAAGGTTCTTATATTTTAAAATAAAATTTACATATTTAGAAACTACATAAAAAGTACTTATAATAGTAATTCAAAATAAAATAAAATATCATTTTAACTCTTAAAATAGTAACCAAGATATATAAACTGAAACAAATGGTGTAATTGGTTTCGATAGCAATTCTTCGATTGTGTAAACAATAAAATTTGTATAATTGTGTTTGGAGAGACATGAGTGTACCAAATCCGTTAACAAAGTTGTTGTCACCATTTTTTAAAGGCAAGTGGAAGCTTTATGCTTAATCATCTTTACATCAGGAGTAAAAAGTTGAACAATTATACATCAGGGCAAGTGTATATATCTCTACCAAGTTGAAGTATAACCTTCAATCTCAAAATTGGTGGAGCCAACACATCAGGATGTAACAAAAGGTTTTAAAAGTAAATTGACATCATATATGACCAAAAAAACGTTAATTAAGACCTTTCAATTCAAATAACATATCCAGGCAAATTGGTAGACTAATGGTCCTGTTGTGTGCTAGCTGTAATACCTAATCTGATTACGAATATAGTCGAATAGTCATAGTTTGAAAGATAACTTTGTGAAGGGGAAAGTCCCGAAGGCGAAATCCCCCTGCACCAGAGGCTTCTTGGTCAGGTGGGATATAAATCGAGGGATATGCGCGAGTGTCAGCCCTGCAAGAGAGAGAACCAACGGGATACGAACCCAGCAACAACCCTTGCAATATTTCAGCAAATACTGTCACCACACGGATTCGAACCCGCGACGTCGGAGTGGTTGTACCCCAATCACCTTGTCACTTACCAACTCGCATGTGCCCTTGGGGCTAGTTTGAAAGATAACTAGTGCATGTAAAATGAAATATTTTCTTTAATTCTAACCTCATATCATGGATTAGTACCACACACCGAAATTGATTTCTGAATTCTGGCAGGAAACAAAAAATAATCTGGTGTCGAAAAGACCACTATTTTTCTTTTCATCTCCAAAGATGACTACTGTATTTGATTCATAACTTTGGACCTCTTGAAGTGGGAAAGCAGTTGACGCTTGTGGGTTGACTAGGAAAAAGGTACAACGTCATTACTTGGGTATCAATCATCATGCTTTTTTTTTTTTTTTACTATCAAAGATATTTTATATATTTCTAAGTAGCATAAAAAATATTACACAACATGGAAGACAAATGAAAAGCCAATAGGCCCAATACTCCCTTCCAAATCACATGCAATAGCTGAAGTGAAGTTTATATGATCGATTGGCATGACATCTCATTATCAGAAAGATTAACATCCTCATAAGTTCTATAGAGAGAAGGGTTTATAAATTTGGAATATATGTACCATATTTTATCAACCAATTCACTAGTTATAATTATAAACGAGGATTGGAGAGAGACAAATACGAGGCTTCAGTCACTCCAGTCTCTAAGGGAAAGAGAGAAAAGAGATTGATTTGCAGCCTGAGGCTCAATAAAACTGAACTTGGAACCTTTTGCATTTAATTGACTGTCATGTGTGCATTATTTTTTTTTCTTTTTTTCACGCACTTAATAAGATAATAGAAAAAATCTGACTGAATAACAATAATTTGATGTTCAAATGTGTGACACTGCGATTAATTGTGACCTCTTGAGTCTTGACTACTGGATTTCTCTTTAAAAATTCCATGTTAAAAGTTGATGAGAAAACGAAACTAAATGCTCCTATAAGGTTTAACATGATCTTAATTAGGGATGGAAACGGATAGGATCTGGACCGGATCCTACTAGATTCAGATCCATTTTTCATACTTGTATCCAGATCCGGATCCAGATTCATCGGATCCACAAAAATCAGATCCAAATCCAGATCCATCGGATCTGGATCCACATGTAAAAAAAATTGTCTTGAATAATATTCCAACATTCAACATACAACTATTCCAGGATACTGAATCAACAAAACACAACAACATTCATATCCAATATTAAAGCCAATGCATTCAGTTTCCAGTAACTAACAAACTGGAAAGTTCCAATGCATTCAGTTTTCAGTGCATTCAGTTACTGAATCAACAAAACACAACAACATTCATATCCTACAAGAAAATATTTGAATACATTACTTAACCACATAACAGAGAAGTATCATGCACATTTTAGTCCAATTAACATATTCAAATCCCGAAATTTGTACTCTAAGGAGCCCCTATAATGACTCAAACAAGATAGAAGTAATTCTTAGATGTGTGTGTGTAAATATGAATTGTATCGACACTTCAATTTGCTGCATAAATTTGTAAGCAAAAATTAGTCTTTGTTCTCTGCTTCTTGTTGGATTGATAAAATCGTACACGTATTTTCTTTTTCTGTTTGTGTTTGGCTGTTAATATATCTTTCAAAATCCCAAAACATCAAATATTATATAAATGAAAAAAACAGAAACAACAAAAAGAAGAACTAACTTTCAAAACAGAACTAACAAAAAGACTGTTAATATATCTTTCAAAATTCCAAAACATCAAATATTATATAAATGATTGTTAATATATCTTTCAAAATTCCAAAACATCAAATATTATATAAATGAAAAAACAGAACTAACAAAAAGAAGAACTAACAGAAGTTAAAATGGCCAAAAAAATAAAATCGAACTCACCGTTTAATATATGGCAGAAAGTATTGAATCTAATTTGTCTTACTACCTCGGAATCGGAAGGGGTGGATATGGACTGACGTCGTATGAGTAGGGATGGCAAGTAGAGACGACGGCTAGGGTTTTGTCTTACAGAATGAAATGAAATGAATGAGGTCTTTGCCCCTTTCGTTGGCTTAAAGACACGCATGGGCTGGGCTTCGGTCCTTTATGGACTTGAGCCTGGCCAAGAAAATTAAAGAAAGTTCCAGGTTATGGTCTTATGGTTGTATAAATGTATAATGTATTTAATAAAAAAATGGATCCACAGGTCGGATTTGGACCGGATACGAATCTCAAAGACAAGATCCATATCAGATCCGATCCGTCATAAACGGATCCGGGTCCGATCCGGATCCGTCGGGTTCAAATTTTGAAGATCCATATCCTATAAAACGGATCTAGATCCACCGGGTCCAGGATTCGTTGCCATCTCTAATCTTAATGGTGTCAAGTTTTTCGTAGAAAAGTAGTACAAATTTATCCAAAGCAAACAATATCACACAATGCATGTTAAAAATGTTTTTTAAATGGCTTAATCTGACGAATTAATATTAGAGTTGATGATTTTATGTCTATCTCGGAGAACTAATTTAGATTCATGTCGGGGCGTTCGACTATAGAGGTCATTCATCTGGTGAGGAGACTTGTGGAGCAGTATAGAGAAAGAAGAAGGATTTACATAAGGTGTTTATCGACCTAGAAAATGCATACGATAAAGTCCCAAGGAAAATTCTATTGAGATGTTTGGAGGCTAGTGGGGTACCTATGGCATACACGAGGGTGATCAAGTACATGTATGATGAAACCAAGACCAGGGTAAGGACAGTGACATGTGACTCAGAGCACTTTCCTATTATGATGGGGTTGCACCGGGGGTCTGCCCTTAGCCCGTTTTTATTTGCCCTAGTGATAGATGTTTTGACAAGACAAATTCAAGGAGAGGTGTCACGGTGTATTTTATTCAAAGATGACATAGTTTTGATTGATGAGATTCGAGGTGGAGTTAATGTTAAGTTGGAGGTGTGGATACAAACCCTGAATCTAAAGGGTTCAGGTTGAGCAGGACCAAGATGGAATACCTGGAGGGAAAGTTCAGTGAAGCAGTGCATGAGGATGGTGTGGAAGTGAGGCTTGATACCCATGTCATTCAAAAGGGGAAAAGTTTCAAGTATATTGGGTCTATTATTCAAGGTAATGGGGAGATTGACGAAGATATCACACATCGTATTAGTGTAGCGTGGATGAAATAGAGGCTTGCATCAGGAGTCTTGTGTGATAAGAATGTGCCATCAAAATTTAAAGCCAAGTCCTATAGAATAGTGGTTAAACTAGCTATGTTGTATGGGGCGTAGTGTTGGCCAGTCAAGAACTTACACGTTTAGAAGATGAGGGTGGCAGAAATGTGGTGGATGTGTGGACATACGAAGAGTGATAGGATTAGAAATGAAGATATCTGAGATAAGGTGGAGGTGGCCTCGGTGGAGGACAAGATGTGGGAAACGATGCTGAGATGGTTCGGGCATGTGTGGAGGAGAAGTGTGGATGCCCCAGTGCGGAGGTGTGAGAGGTTGGCTATGAATGACTTCAAGAGAGGTAGAGGTAGACCGAATAAGTATTGGGGAGAAGTGATTAGAAAGGACATGGCGCAGTTACAACTTACCGAGGACATGACCTTAGATAAGAGGTTGTGGAGGACACATAATAGGTAGAAGGTTAATACGTAGTAGAGCATTGTCTCACATTTCTTTTCATACTAATAGTCGTAGTATTTCTCTTGTAGTTTCTTATCATTTGCTCTCTGGTACAATCTATTATCTATTGGTATATGTTTAGCGTACTATTTTGTTGTAGTAACTGTTTTCTTTTCCTTTTTGACATTTTTTTTTCTTTATCTTAAGCCGAGAGTCTATCGGAAACCTCTCTATCAAGGTAGAGATACACTCTATCCTCTCCAGACCCACTTATGAAATAATACTGAATTTGTTGTTGTCGTTGTTGATGATTTGGTGAGAGTACAGAAATGTTAGTGGCTCACATATTGCGACCATGAAGAGCTAAGAAACAAATCCAAAGTTATGTCATGGAATGAGCCGTAGTGTCACTGCCCATAGTTTGAAGGGAGAGTATCATCTCCAGTGATTATTCCTCCGGTAATCCTCAATGCTACGGTAGGATATTGCCACATGACAATAAAGCTTTTAATGGCCATGATCTTGTTTGCTATTTCATAATCTTTTTTATAATATTTTAAAGACAGTCAATAATTTCGAACTTGCTGTGAATTCCGACGCCACCGAAAACTAATTCGGCAATCCTTTCTCATTAATCATTTATCACCATACGTTGAAAGTGTTGGAAAAATACTACGGAAATAGTAAATAAGTATTACAGTGATCGAAAGGATAAACTTCAAAGATTACAATAATGAGTCTTCAATCTCTGTCAATCTTGAACTAGAACTCCAACTCTGGATCTTGTATTCAGAAATACAAGAGCATGAACTGCTGCAACTGTGGCTTGTATGTCCGCTTGAGAATCTGACTTGGTCAGAGTTCTTTGATAGCAAGATCCTAACTGATACACTTAGCAACAAATTAGAGAATCATAACACCACCGGCTGAGTCGAGAGATAACTCTCTGTATGTAAGATAAGATTGACCCGTATATATATATCATTTTACGTTAGTGGGCAATAGTCTCCCAAGATAAAACGGCAACTAACAAATGAGCAAAGGAAACTCAAGTGTTTCTTGTGAAGAACTTGAATATAGAAAGAGTGCTAGAGAGGAAGACGTTTTCCGAAAATTCTAGTTTGATTTTCTCTCAAGTGTATTAACAATTGAGCCAAAGACATCAATTTATAGTGTAAGAATTGTCTCTTCAAGTGCCAAGTAATGGCATTGAATCACCCATTTATTAGCCCAAATAATGATTGATTAATGCTGGAATGAATGCCATTGAGGGCAGCCCAAAAGTCTCCAAAAAATCAGATTTTTGTCTAAGACTTTCTACCAGGGAAGCGCCCCTGCGCCGAGGCCCTTCTCGGCTCCGCGGCCCTTTCCGACCCATTCCATCTTTACACTATGCACACTTCTTCATTCGTTTACCAACGTGGAACACTTGTCATTCGGCCAATGACCGTCCATCATTTTATGTCTCAAACATTTACTTACGTACCAATATCTCTTTCACTAACGAAATTTACAATACTTGACACTACGAGTGCACGTGTGTGGAAACGATGTTTCCGACGTGCGGGAGCCCAATTGTTCGAGTCATAAATAATGGGATAAACTTAATTTCATACTAGTAAATTTCCAACAGAAAGATGGAAGATGTGTGTCTAATTAAGTTGAGCTTATATGTATCTTTTTCTGGGCTCTATCACTTTTTCAAGTGACAACATGCTTCTTGAATACTTAAGAACAAACAACAAAAGAATTCATAGAACCAGTTGCATCAGCTTGGCATGTTGCTGTTCAATTGAATGGAAAGCAAAATGTTGAAAAATAAAAATCTGTTAGGAAAAAGTGTTTGCATTTGCAAATGTTTTCTGTAGCCGGTATCTAAGGTTGACGACAATAGACGTTCCAAAAGAAATTGTTGTTTTATTTTAAAATAGAAAACATCATGGCCATACTAAAAGCTTTATTGTTACGTGGCAACATCTTACAATACCATTGAGGATTATTGGAGGAATAATCACGAGAGGTGATCCCTCTCCCTAGTTTGAAGGCAAACAATGAGAGACCCATAAGCTTTAGTCGCCATAAATTCAGGTAATATTAATGTCACACAATATATTTATGCATAAGGCTATAGATCTCGGTAAGAAACTATATACATGAGACATATAAAAATTGGGTCTAATCTTGAATCCTTTTCTTTGAAATTTGAATACTAATCTTGATTGATTGAGACAAACAGCTTAACTCCGTGAAGTATAAGAATTCTTGAAAGTTTTTCTCTTCTTATTACTTTAGGTCCCAATAAGTAAAGAAATAAAGAGGGGAAAAAACAAAAGGAAAAGTAGGAGAAGAGTGGCCCTTACCTTGTCAAACGAACAAAACGATCACTCTCCTATTATGTGGCCATTGTAGTTTCCGCCACCCCAAACGCCTCAACCAGCCAAACCCCATTTTACACACACTCACACTTCATCTCTTTCTCTTCACTCTTTACCGGAAAAAATGGAGAGATTAGCACTTTACTCTCCATCTTCAGCCACCTCCGCCGCCGCCACCTCTTCCTTCTCTCGTCTCTCTCTTCACCATCTCCGATCACGCCCCACCGTCATTCTCCGTCCAGTCTCCACCATCCGATCAAATCCTTCCACATCAAGATTCAATCTTTTTCATCCAAAACCATTCTTTTTCAATCCCCTTTCAAAACCCACTTCCATAAATCAATCATCTCCAAAACCCATCAATGCTTCCTCAGATAAGCCAGTAATTCCCATAGATGTAAAGCCCACAAAACCCCAAGGTGCAAAGCTCATTCCTTTAATCATTTCTGTTTCAATTGGTCTTATACTCCGTTTCTTTGTTCCAATACCACCTGAAGTTACTCCTCAAGCATGGCAATTGCTCTCCATTTTCCTTTCCACCATTGCTGGTTTAGTCCTTAGCCCATTGCCAGTAGGGGCATGGGCTTTTCTTGGTCTTACAACTTCAGTGTTAACCAAGACTCTAACTTTTTCAAGTGCATTTAGTGCCTTTACTAATGAAGTTATTTGGTTAATTGTGATTTCTTTCTTTTTCGCTCGTGGGTTTGTTAAGACTGGGTTAGGAGATCGAATTGCCACTTACTTTGTTAAGTGGTTAGGGAAGAGTACTCTTGGTTTGTCATATGGATTGGCATTGAGTGAGGCTTTGATTGCACCTGCAATGCCTAGTACTACTGCAAGAGCTGGTGGAGTGTTTTTGCCTATTATTAAGTCTCTCTCACTTTCGGCTGGAAGTAAGCCGAATGATCCCTCCTCCAGGAAGCTCGGGTCTTATTTGATCCAATCTCAATTTCAGGTTTGCCTTTGCGTACTATAGATATGTGTGTGTGTTACAGAACTAGATGTGTTTTAGTGAAATGTAAAGCACACTCTGTCAATACATGAATTGGTACGGATCAAACGATCCTAGTTATGGAGGAATTCGATTTATATACACCAATGGTGGATTTTCTTTTGAGCTATCAGGTTATTTAGAAGCCAAGTAGGTAATTGTCTAAGGTAATAGAGTTTGCCACCTGGAAAATAAGGTTCTTAACCTGCAACAGTATGTTAAACTAGTACTCATAAACTAGGAAAATAAGGTTCTTAACCTGCAACAGTATGTTAAACTAGTACTCATAAACTATCTTTATAGGGTAAAAGATCTTTACAATGTACGCGTGTATAATTTATATCTATAATGGATAGATATATTCTAAGCAATTATGGTGGATTGAGACGTATCTCATTTGTTGAGAGTTAATTGTTCTCAAGAAAGAGTTCTGCTAACCATGAGGAAATTTGCAATTTCTGATTCTAAGATAGCAATGGGTTAATGATCTTTGTCTGAATACTGGTATTTATCTTGAATTTGCAACTGAAGACAATATGCATTTGATCGAGTATTACTATATTTTCTGGCTGTGCATCCACCTCTTTCAGGAATACATAACATATATGGGGTCAGTATTGTATATGAGGTGATTCCGGTCATTCTAGTTTAGATCAGCAATTTCCTTCTGTTGTATAAGCATATTGTTATGAAATTGTTCATTTTATAAGTTATAAGTCTAATAGTAGTAGTTGTGTGCTTAGCACCTAAGGTATGACCTAGTGGTCAATGAAGTGGATGAGTTTCAGGTTCAAACCCTTGTGGAGGCAAAAACACTAAGTGAATTCTTCACATCTGCTTAAGCCTTGATGGGCAAAGTTATATGGTACTTGTGATGGTGGGAGGTAGCATATACCCAATGGAATAGTCGAGGTGCGCACAAGCTGGCTTGAACATCACCGTCATAAAAAAATAGTAGTTGTGTGCATAAAATCACTATAATTCTGGCCGAGACATTTCATGTAATGTGTAGCTCATTTAGCAATCGGATGTTAAATTGCTTTATATCACTATATGTGAATGCTTTAGTGTCTGTACTCTGTGTTTCTTTGAAGTTATTTTATTTTATATTCGGTGAAATTTGTATTGATAGTACAGATCTTTTTGTGCAAGCATCTCATTTTTAGCAGAAGAATATAATCAGTTATGTCCTCCTCCCTCCCTTTGTTTTTTTTAGCTGATTAGCAACTCGGTTAATTATTTTGGTCTGGTACTATATTTTATGCAACATTAAAGTTTCTTGAAGATGTATTATTTTGCATCATCGTTCCATCACTTTAGATGTCCATCCACTTACGGATTGCTTTTTCTTGATGCATGGCAGTGTGCAGGTAACTCAAGTGCTCTTTTCCTAACTGCCGCAGCTCAAAATCTACTCTGCCTCAAACTAGCTGAGGAACTTGGGGTTGTAATCGCAAACCCATGGGTGTCTTGGTTCAAGGCTGCTAGTTTACCTGCATTTATTTCTCTTTTGGCTACTCCATTCATCTTGTACAAGCTTTATCCTCCTGAAACCAAAGATACACCAGAAGCCCCCGCTATGGCAGCTAAAAAACTGAATCTTATGGGTCCTGTTACAAAAAATGAATGGGTGATGATTGGTACAATGGTTCTTGCAGTGACTCTGTGGGTTTGCGGGTAGGTACCATTTCACAATTGATGTCGACTTGTAACTTCTTTTAGAACTTTTAAGTGTTGTGTGTTGCCTCTTTGTGATGTTGATTTCAAGCAATAGCAAATTATTACAGGGTAGAAAGTAGCGCTTTCTAGATGAAAAGAATGAGGCTGCAGAGAGGCATTTGGGAGTCTGTAATAACAGTTACCCCCTCTCTGTTTTGCCTCCTATTTCCTTTTCCATTTTCACCAAATGCCGCACTAAAACCACCATTCTTCTTGAAACCTTTCTTCTCAAGGGACCATTTTGCGTTTTCTCTGATCTGAGACTTCCGAGACTAGTCAGAAGCTTCTGCAGCATGTACACATTACAGGGTAGAAAGTTGAACAGGGAGAGATTCTTTAGAGACAGAATAAAGGAATAAAAGTTATTTTCCCAAGAGACTGCTTGAAAGATTTTATTGAGTGGAAATGTTACTCCAACTTCAAAGTGAAGTTCTCATGTTAGTGCATTTAAAGAAAGATTATGTGGAGAGCTGTTTGGTTCACAGTGCTAGCAGGCTTGAGCAGCAGCCATGGCAACTGTACCACCATTGAATTTAAAACTCATTCCTAACTAGAATGTTCTTCCAAAGCCCTCTCCTTTTCTTGCTAAAATTTATTTCAATTTACAGAAAGAATATAGTAGAAAAAAGATTAGTTGTCTCTTGGGTTTCTACATGCTTTTTCATAATATGTTATCATTGGCTAGTGTGTATGACATATGTATGGGCAGTGTCTGTATGATGGTCTTTATGTGTTTAATTTCTAAAACTTCTACATTGTTCTCAGTGACGCTCTTGGTATTGCGAGCGTTGTTGCTGCAATGCTCGGCTTATCAATCCTCTTGCTGTTGGGAGTGCTTGATTGGGATGACTGTTTAAGTGAAAAATCAGCATGGGATACTTTGGCTTGGTTTGCAGTCCTAGTTGGCATGGCTAGCCAGTTGACAAATCTTGGTATTGTTGGTTGGATGTCTAGTTGTGTAGCCAAATCCCTCCAGGCTTTATCATTGAGCTGGCCAGCTGCATTTGGTGTTCTTCAAGCATCATACTTCTGTATCCACTACTTATTTGCAAGTCAGACTGGCCATGTAGGAGCATTATACTCTGCATTCCTTGCTATGCATTTGGCATCTGGAGTGCCTGGTATATTGGCAGCCCTGGCTTTAGCTTACAATACTAATCTATTTGGTGCTTTGACGCATTATAGCAGTGGTCAGGCCGCTGTTTACTTTGGAGGTATGCCTCTCTCATCTTGGTTCTTTAATTGGTCTTTTGCATTCAGCTAATTCAGCTTGATTACATCTAGCAAAATTGCTTTTTTTCTTAGAGAAGCATCGTTAGTTACTTCTTTTGTGACAAGACAAAAATAGTTCATTTCTTCACTTTCTGTTTGCTGATAAACAATGAGCAAGAATAACAAGAATTAAGTGCTACATATATGATCAACAGCCCTTCACCCCCTTGATTAGGCTCTTCTTTTTTCCCCCTCTATTTTGAGATCTTGGACTGACTATTGTTTTGTTGCTTGTACTACAGCTGGTTATGTAGATCTCCCGGATGTCTTCAAAATGGGATTTGTAATGGCACTCGTCAATGCTACTATATGGGGAGTCGTTGGGACATTTTGGTGGAAGTTTTTGGGTCTATACTGATTCTAGTTTTTGGCTTAGGTAGATTTTTTCCCATCTATACATGCCCTTTGTGTTGCGGCATTTTAGCAACGACCTCAAAATTATTGACTTTATGCTGAAGTACGATCTCTATATTAGTGTTCAGCATTTCTCCATTGTAATATTCGTAAAACATGCGATGAAAAAAGTTGTAATTTTTGCAGGCAAGTCAACATTTAGGAACGAATGTGAATCAAAGTTCTCCTTTATTCCTCTTTTTTTTTCTTGTGTGAATGAGGTACTAGTGGGATCTATCTAGCTACTCTTTTGCTCCTTTGTTTTGTTTAGTACTTTCTGGGCTCCTTAGAAGTTTTATGGTTTCGGTTTCTGCAATGCTTGTTGCTAGAGTCTGTATAAGTAGCTGAATGTCACAAAGGAGCGTTATCTTTTTTGCTTTTACTATGTCTACTTCATAATTACTTCAAAGTCTACCAAGTAATATAAGCAAGTGTTAAGTGTAAGTGCAAGTATAACAACAAAAACAACTAAATTTCAATGTCAGCTATGTTACTACTTGGGAGAATTTGTGGAACTCAGTACTATATTATTCTGAGTCTTAATTGCTCCTGGATTATGTATTGATGGCTCTCTAGCTTCTCTTTAGTGTAAATATTATTGGAATAGTGGCTTATCGACATGTCTTATAACTTAAAAGGAGATTGAAGAGACCTTTTAGTCGACTTAGTTTTCAAACTTTTTTGTGGTTGAGCATTCCTTAACCTAAAGCCGATATACCTATTTCTTGAATAACCAGACTTTCCTCCGTATGCAGAAGAAGATTCAATAGCAGCAGCATCTCAGAGAACAATTTATTGACATACCCTTGATGTAGTATCCATATGATGTGGCACGAGTCTATTTTCATGTGCCTTTGCTTTTCCACCCTCATTTCCAGTAGTTTCATTTTGCATAGCCACATGATCTAATACATTATTGTTTATCCTGAAAAAAAGTAATAATGCAAGCCATTACATTTATAATGACAAGCATATGCAAGTCAAATGCCTTTTGAGATGTTATAATATCAGTCTACCACGGAGTCCACACAAACTAACGAACTTGTAGGTAAGCACGTGGTGACAGACATCGGAATTGACATATTAAATGCACCCGAAAAACAAAAATTGACATATTGAAAAAAATATGTGCACAACTGGCAAACTAGATGGTCTCAAAACACCCAAGTTGTGCGTTGCCATTGGAGAAATCCAGTAAAGTTGGAACAGCTCAAATTGTTTTTAACCAACATTGCACTAGCTAGACAATAAGAGTTGGCTTCACATACCAGCTTGAACCTTATGCATGCATCTCAAAATTTACTTACAGATAATGATTTTTCTACAGGAACATTCATTGAGCAAGAGGCATTATCTTCTGCCATGGGAGATAGAGACGTCGAGCGTTTTGTAGTAGTGGTTGGTGATACGAGCAGCATAGCTCCAAGACCAATCTCATTAGGAGGAATATTTTTGTTCTTCTCGCAAACTAGAATATTTTCTTCATCGGCAGATATATTTTCAAAGTCTGATTCCTGTAGAATGTGATAAAGTTGCCTTTGGAGTCTTTCAACAGGTGACAAAATATGTTGTCTAAGCTTTGATCTCTTTCTTCTTGGGACACTGTCAGGATTCCATAGAGGAACTTTGTCTGCTTCTCCTAACAAAAGGTGAACGTTAGTGCACACAAAACACTAAGGTATCAATACAATAGATCCTTTTTTTTTGGGTTAAGCTTCTATTATTTGTATGGTTACTTAAGGTATAGTTGCACAGGTCAGTTCATATCTTTATTAAAAATCCAAATTACCTGAAATTTGTCAATGTTGGTTCATTGTGTAAAAGAAAGTGTTACAAGCTTAGGGGACACACTATAATTAATGGCCTATGAGCAAGAAAGAAACCCAATATTTTGTTTATAGAGTATCATAGAGTGATTGCACATTAACTTCTGAGCCCCATTCTTGGCTTGATCCTTAAGAGATGCTGTATAAAAATATTCCCTCTTGAGGGAGAGAAATCAAAGATGCTTGGAAGGAAAGCTGATTTTATACATAAACTGATGTATAAGCTTTTGTATAAAGCAGCAATGTTGCAATCTCAAGAATGTTTATGAAGCAGATAACTAGCTTGTGGAGGAATATTTAGAAGGGACGGGAGGAGTTAATTGGTAATACCACTTTCAAGGTAGGGAATGGAGTTAAGAGTCAGTTTTTTGGGACATGGTTGGTGTGGGGATAATGCTTAGAGACTCACATTACAAGACGTTTATTGAATGTCTTGCTAGAAGTAAATGACAATTGTTTTCCGGTGAAAACGGTTTTAACCAAAAAATCAATTAGAGATTTGTTTTTATAGGGTTTGAAGACAAGTGAGTTGTATCCGATCCGGAAAACTCCTTAACGAGTCCGGTTAAAGTGATAAAAAGCGAAGGTGACTGATAAGTTATAGGAGTACAAGAGAATAAGCAAGCTATGATTCAAGTAAGAAAATAAGCAAGTAAACAATGGATCTTCGTGTATATTGCCTTTCGAGAGAAATAATATTGCCTTAGAGAAAAGAATAATGCTAGGGTTACAAAGTGAGCCAAGTTTCCCTTCTTCCTTCCTAAGCTATTCATATATAAGCCAAGGTTGGAATTTTCTAACCCTAAAGTCAGGGTGACGTGACCCATATGACGCTCCAACATTAGTGTGTGTTGAGGCGCTCTGATCGAGACTGATGTGACCCGGGTTGGTGGGAGTGGGGGACAACTGTGGGGATCTCCCGGATCCTCCGAGTCCCCGGGTACACTTTATGCCTAATACAACAATCCAATACGTTTGGTGCAAACTGAAGTTCACCGAGACTTCAATTTTTTGAGGAACCTTCAGGACTGGGAGACATCGGTATTCCATAGTATGGTCGAATTGTTCTATAAACAAAGTTCTTCTCATGACAACCATGCTTTTTGAGGAGGGGAATGAGTGGACTATTTTCAGCAAAGTCCTTGCTATAATAAACTCTTTTTTTTCTTCTTTGAATCATGAAGTCCTACTATAATAAGCTCTTGATCATAGAAGAATCAACCTTTTCTTTAAGAAGGTAAGAAAAATGTGTGCTCTCTTCTCGCAGGGTGGCGCCGGTCAGTGACGACGGCGATGAAGACGGCGACAAATCCAAAACTAGGAATGGAACGAGAATCATAAATTACTTGATTCGAACTGGACATCTTTGGCCATGCCTTCTAATAGGGCTTGTGATTGTTGTGGTAACTTCTTTCGTTTATCATACTCGTGACTTAGTTTGTATCTCGGCTTCCTCTTCCGATCACCTTTCACGGTTGCGATTTTTTGGCTTCAATGGACTTGAAACGGATTTTGGATCTCTCGGTGTTCCCTGGTGCAGATCAAAACATGGGAAAACTGTTGAATGGACCACAAAGGATTTAATCAAGGGTCCGGAGGAGTTTGTGCCCATATATGAGACGACCTATCAAGAAGAACATGTATGGTATGGGTTTTGACCACAGCTTCGGCTCTGGTTTATCACTCGGTGGTTAAAACCAGAGCTGATGATTGAGTGGTGCATTCAAGGGACACTCTACTTGGGTCTTGAGACAAGCAATGCCAGATACACCAATCATCTCACTTACACCCCGTCATCCTGAGAAGTATCTCAAGAAAGGACCTGCTTATGTTGATGGGAATTGCACATACTTCGCTGGAAAAGACTGTTGATTTTGGAAATGTGGATTGGCGGAAAGTTATGAAAAAACATGGAATCAAGGATCTTAGCCAGGTTCTTGTCTTTTTCGATGCCCATCAAAATGAATTGAAAAGAATGAAGCAGGCACTAAAAGCTGGATTTAGGCATCTTGCGTTCGAGGACAATTATGATACTGGAGATCACTATTCCTTCAGGCAGATGTGTGATCAATTTTATATTAGAGGGGGAGGGCATAGTTACTTTAAGGACAGTGATGAAGGAAGGATAAGATCAAGAAGGAAGAAATTCTGGGAGAAGGCTGTTGATATTGAGGAACTTTGCGGACCTGGTGAAGCTTGGTGGGGGTGTGAGAGGGCAGATGCGGGATGATTTTAACCACAGCAATAAGGCCATTTCTTATGCAGAACATTTTAAAATAGCAGGTTTGTAGAGTCAGTGTTAGATGTTTACTGGGAGCTTCCACCTGTGGCTGGTCCTTTATTAACGCATCAGACTAGATATGATCCTGCTCGTGCATCAAGTTCTATTGTTGAAGATGACAGGTATGGCTTATTTCGGAGGCTTGGTATATCTAGACTGGAGGCAACTGTATTCAATGGTTACACGCAAATGGTCTATCTTCAGGTGTCACAAGAATGAGATTTTGGTTGCCACTGCATATAAGTTGTAGTTTTGTATTAGTGATCTCTGTTTTTGCTGTTCTTTAGTTCTTTCTGGTGTAACTCTTGAGAGGCTGTCTCTGTGCTGCCAATAGATTTTACTCCCACAATCTTTCAGATGTCCATTTATGCCCTGGTCTGATATTTGTGCAGAGTAACGGAAGTCTGATTAGAAAAATTTATCCTATCTGTATAATGTCCCCGTAAATTATGTGCTAGAAAATAGCTCATGTTGAAACAGCTCTCCTTGTGCTCAGCTATTTATCTTAGCCTTTATCACAGAAGGTAAGATTTTCATTAATAAGCAGTACGAAGGTGATACTGTAGAAATTACAAAATGATGTGACTTGTTATACATTACAATCTCACAGAAGCTAACAAGTCCATCAAATCAGTCAAGTTCAGTACAATGTTCCCCTTTTCCAATAGTACCAAGTTTTTTGGGGGAGATATGCTCCTTTTTATCTCCAAAGCACCTCCTATTTCTTTCTAACCAAACTGCCCAAGCAATACGTAAAGGAATAGACACCCAAATCTTCTTGTCTCTTGCCAGCGATCAAAGATCTCCAATAGCACATAAATCTCCTGAAACTCTGAGGCATTACTCACCATACTCCAAATATATTTAGAAACAAGGACCAAATCTACCAGGTAAAATTGCAATGAATTGATTCTGATGAGTCCTCACACAACATCTACTATTCAATATCTATCACTTCAAATTCCCCAGTGCGCCAAGAGAAGTGTTTTTTTTTCTATAACGGTAATGTCCGGGCCAACTTATGTATGCCTCGACTATTTCACCGGGCACATGCTACCTCCCACCAACATAGGTACATACTGGGTAACGCTCTCATCAAGGCTTAGGCAGACGGGAAGAATGGTGAGTTTCCCGACTTGATTGGCAGCAATGAGAAGCGATTTTGACAACTGAAAACTTGCGGAAAAGGATGATTACATATGTCAGTTAATGTTTATGTGTAAGAGTTCGGTGAAGACGTGGATGGAAAACCCTTTGATCGTTTGGGCTAACAATAAGTGATGCCACACACTGAAGGAGGAACTGTCCACCTTTAGAAAATGAAGACAAGACGAAGGCCGTTAGACATTGTTCCATTAGCACTCATGTGGGTTGCATGAAACACAGAGAAATAGAACTTTTGAAAGTACAGAGAATGATTTTGTATATTTGATAAATAGCCTCTTATTCCTTATTTCTTTTTTTGCTGCATCACGAGAGAGAGAGAAGTAGAGGGAGAGGAAGAGAGAGAGAGGTTCTTCTGCCTCGTAGACAAGGCTCGTTCCGTACTTTACTTACGAGAGAGAGTCAGCAGTCATTCTAATTACCTGTTCTTAGGATAAAGTTGAACTTCATCCCCATATTGAGCGTCCAGTGCTGATTACTTCAGGGAATTCGTCTCGGAGACTCAGCCTCTCAAGGATCAGTCTTTCTTGTTTGGCATCTATAATATGTTTTGTCAAGAATAACATAAGATATGCAAAAAGAAATATTAAGCATCTATATATAAAGAGACATTTGCTTGAAGTAATAACCCAACTCTACTATAGATGAAACAGATAATAAACTTCTTGCTGACTAACACAACATGACACCAATAAACAAGAAGATTGGAAATAGGTTTACTGAAATACCATCAGGCAGATTATGGCACAAGGGTAATTTAATACACAAATTAACAACAAGAAAACAAGTTTACATATGTTCATACAAGTACTTTTTATGCATTTTCTGTGTAGCTTGGATGTTGAGGGTATGGTTCAGAGGCACCAAATTTGCTAGGTCATTAATATAGAAATATTTTCAGCCACTTCTCCAGTAGTGACTGTATAAACTCGCATGGGAATACATACAATTTTGTTGGATGAACTCAATTTCAAAAGGTTTCGGCATCATGATTCATACGCATGCAAATAATAAGATGCCATTAGGATACATTCTTGATCAGGATTTTCGGCAAAATTGGAGTGCAATGCATTCCCCATGCTTTCCACTATAGCCGAGGCAGTCATTGATGACTCAATGCATAAGATGGCAGTGATGGCATCCAATCTAGTGACCTCATCTCTAAACATCAATCTTGCATGTGCTGTAATATTACCATATTGGTTTCTTCAGAATCAGTGACAAATAGATCTAGGGCCAAGCCAGGAAAAAGCTAGAGTCAATGATACACCTTGAGCAAGTCTTATCAGACTCTCCAGCATGCGCACGGTTGTTCTTGCTGTAAATGTTCACCGTTGTTAAGTGCATAGACATGAAATAATTAGACTATTTTAGTGACAGTGATGATGATTAGTGACCTGCATTTTGAGTCGCAGATCTTCTTTGAAGTTGGTAATAGCTTGAGATAATCTTTTCTGCCTCCTTTGTAAGGACTGGTCTAAAGTATTTCTTCACAAATTGGATGTACCTACAAGATGTCATCAGAAGACATCACACTGCCATCTCCTCAATCGTAAGTTGTGCTCACCGTCTAGCTTTTCAGCAACTTACAGATACAGCACAAACATACTCTTCAGGAGCCCAAGGAAGTATTATGATTGAGCTGATTATCTAACTAGCAACCAAAGCCAACTGTAGAACACATGACATGACAGTCTCATGACAATTCAGATACTCAAAATTCAGCGCTACTAGTAAGACTTAAGGATATGAACTTAAACTTGCTTTTTTGGCTCCAAAATTACCTTTTAACTTTCTTGTTTACTCATACATGCATCTCAATTGGAGACCTTCCAGTTTTAAGAGATTTTAA
The DNA here is from genome assembly GCA_029783415.1 of Anisodus acutangulus. NCBI lineage: Eukaryota > Viridiplantae > Streptophyta > Magnoliopsida > Solanales > Solanaceae > Anisodus > Anisodus acutangulus. The sequence continues at coordinate 37,402,680 of CM056510.1, read as the reverse complement.
GAAAATTCATAAAAAAAGTCATTTCCTAAACCACCTATCTCCCAAGCCTGTCAAATAAGAATTAGCATTAAACTAAAAAAAGCTTTGCAGACTTAAGAAACGTGGAGAGATTTCTTTGCATGTTGCTTTATGAAACTCAGTCTTGCATACCAGCTTCTACAAAGGAAAAAAGAAAAACCATAGAGTACTGAATCAGCCAAATTGGAAAGGGGGTGGGGGTGGGGGGCGCTAAACTAATACTATTGGTTAACAAGGGAAGGGAAGCAATGTCGATAATCATTTTTAGGGACTCATCCCATCTTGCGCATTTCACCATTATTGATGTGCAAAAGCACGTGTAATCCCTGATTTTTCATGAACAATGCTAATATTCATATTTAGGAACTTATCTTATCTGAGTCTTTATTATAGAAGCAGTCTAGCCAAAGTGGCTAGAGAGACCAAAAATAGACTAGTGGAGCAGTACATAATTAAACAATTATTTGCAGATGAACACATATCATATATATCAGAATCCGGATGATTGTCAGGAAGTATTTTACCTTCTGAGCATTTGAAGTGGCCAGATAGCCCCTAGATCCTCTTCACAATTGTGGCTCTTGGTTTCGGCCTGTCAATCACATAAAGAGAATTTTCATCCAGCTAATTTATGCTTCATGACAAAATGGTAATGTATTCACATTGTTTTAGATTCATCACCTCAGCAAGAATGTGTGAAGAAACAACAGCATCCCAGTCTGGGTTTTTAGTGTCTAAGAGAACTAGGACTATGTCAAATCTGCTCAGCAGTGGGCCAGAGAGCGTCGTATTAACAGATAGAGCTAGTTTGTGTTAAGAACATAGAAAACAAAGTGAGATGTGCAGCAAAGCGTTTAAGATGCCTGATAGAGATTCGCTTGCAAGAAGATGAAAGGTAAAAGAATAAAAGAAAGAGGACATCAAAAGCAAAGATACGCTGCTCAGGATCATAATGTCCCTTGGGATTAGTTGCTCCAAAGACAATTGTCCTTGTACTGAGAGTTGTCACAAGACCAGCCTAGAGGTTAACCATGTCATCAAGGATCACAAAAGGATTCATTTAATTAAGAACACTAGAACAGTAGATCTTGCGAGGAAGAAAAATGTGACAGGAAAAGAAGAATTTAGAAAATATCAAGAAGTTATGACCTTGCCAATCATGCATGTATTGACTTTACCAAAAAAACAATGAGGTTCTTCAAAGAATAATATACCTTTGCAACACTTATAGTCTGCTGTTCCATTGCCTCATGGATGGTTGCTCTGTCATGAGTTCTCATGCTGTCAAACAGACCTTTGACAAGTCAACATCAAATGAATGTCTATGATAACATTATTGGCTATATTTTAAAACAGAAAATAATCATTATATCATTTTAATCAACAACCTCATATAACCCTAACTAAAGCGCAGACAGTATTTTATGCCACACCAGTTATAACAAAACACGGAGAAACTGAAACAAATCAACATAAGACTTCAAAAATGCAGCTATACCTATCAAATTCATCAATGCAACAGAGACCACCATCTGCTAATACAAGTGCACCAGCTTCTAACATCCACTCTCCTGAAAATATAGCTTGCCTTTACAAATGATGATCAAAGAACTGTACATACAGGTCAAAAGATTACAACAACAACAACATACTCAGTGTAATCCCACAAGTGGGGTCAAAAGATTAAAAAGAAGAATTAATTGCACGTTTGGTTCGTGTAATGGGGAGGCATTCGGTAGTTAAGAACTCAAGCACATTATTGTGAGAGCTGGCACAGGTCTCTGTGTGAGTGGGCGCTTGCATGTGCATGCAGGAGTGTCATCCTGACTCTGCCTCTGTGTTGTGACAGACATACAGACAGGTCCCCACTTCAATATGACCAAAGCAAATAGATAGAGACAGCTCCAAAATTCAACATTACGGATATTAGCGAGCAACAAGATAAAGGAATAATCTACCTCCATCTTTAACTGCGGTAACAGTCAATCCAGCGCTAGTGCTTCCCAACCCAGTCGTAATGACAGATCTATTGCTCAATTTAGCAGCAAACTTCAGAAACTGTGACTTCCCAGTGCCTGACAGGATAAGCAAGCGACCATATTTTCTCATTTGTCACAACTTCCCAAAATTCAAATGGATATCATGCTCCATTAATTGTCACTACAACCGCACAACATGGTGAAATCATGTATACCAGCTGCTATGCAGCACATTAGTGCTAAGCACAATTAAATGAGAGCTTGAAGTACTGAAAATCTCTAAAGATAAACATTTGCCTACAAAGAAGATATTCTAATATTGATTCGAAGCAATTTAACATTACAATTCATTACCAGGATCACCAACGAGAAGCAAATGAGACTCTCCTCTAACTTTTGTTCCAGAAGCATCAACATGTTGGACACCTCCAATAAGCGTCAATGCCACTACATTGAACTCAAAGTTGGTCATTGGACAAATGGTAAAGAAATTATCCATAATTGTTATGGACACATTGAACTCAAAGGGGATACTACTTATCACGACGCACAGTTGCTGACAGAAAATGAAAAGCAACACGAATTCTTTCTAATATAATTAACAATTACATATGTGACATTAACTGAAAAGGAGACACTCACAGGGGGAAATACCTGCAAGCTTAACAGTGAAAAGCCCAAAGACCTGTGGGCAAATACCTCGTAGAATCGCATTCCTACCTGCGTTTAGGAATGAAGAGAATAGAAAGAAAAGCAGGTCTGAGTCCCAAGTACTTTTAGCAAGTAATCTAAAATTAGCACCTGTCGACAGAATTTTTACCCTTTAAAGGAGTATCTCTGAATTCAGTCCAAAACTGCTTGAATTTCAGAGCAACATCATCAGGGATATCTATATCTGCCTTCAGCTCATTCATTCTCCTGAAGATACATTATAGGAAATATGTGAAGAGAAAGGCAGATTACTCTATGAGGAAGTCAGAAATGTATTACCACCACAAGGCAGTGGCTAATACAAAAGGTGCTAGGTCAACAGAGCCTCACCCCTAAGTATTGAAAGGTATATTTTGCTTCTTGTAAGTGTTTGGGATATTTAGAAAGATAAAGTCTGCGTCTGCACCTGTTACTTTTTTAACGAAAACAATTTTATTACTGGTGTAAATCTCTTATAAGTTAAAATCCTTATTTGGCAATACCTCCTTGGAACCAATGTTAAATAGAGGAAACAAAAGAAAAAGATTGTCTGCTTCTGTTTAACTCAATTATATTCCAGTCCAATTGATGGGAAATCAAGCGGTATCTAACATTTTAAGTGACACTTTGTGCATTCATTCTCGAATTAAACTTACAAGGTTTGAAGGCAAAAGGAAAAAAGAGTGACGTTGAGCTAGCCATCGTTTAGCGTGTGGGTTTGATACACTTAACAACCTAATACTTTAGGATGAATCAAAACAGTGCATTTCATCTCAAACAACAGCAAAAATTTGTATAGATTATCAATAGTTCATTCATATGTTCTGCACAAATAATTTGATAAAATCCTTTCACTATTTGGGTTTGACTTGTGGTCACATGAATGTATCGAAATCATTCTCAAATGAACTCAGTGAAGTACTCCTCTGTTACCTTACATGGTTGGCAATTAGTACCGGATCAAGGTCACAGCGAACGTCTTTTAGATCGGTGGACCATTTGGCAGTTAAGATCCCAGTGACAATCACATCATCTGACGACATTAAATATGGCAATAACATAAGGACGTGAAAGAAAATACCTATCAAGCCTATCATTGAAAAAGAGAAAGAAAAGAAATAAGTGTCTCAATAGGGTTGAAGGTGATTTACCATAGTATAACGCGGAATAATTATACAAATAAGCAGATTGACATAAAAAAAACTACTTCAGTTACTACCCTCTGTTTGGATGGCTGTTTCCCGTGGTTCATTAATGTATAATATGGTATGGTATAGTATGGTGTTGTATGTTATTGTACTGTATTAATGAACACAATATTTTGTTTGGATAGATTGTATCGTTTGTTGTGGTTTAATGATATTTTTATTGTTTGATTTGATTGTATGTTACTGTATAATAACATGTAAGTTTACTAAAATACCCGCAACCCTTAATTACAAACTAGTTTTTATATATTAATAAAATTAAGGTAAAGGATAAAATGGGAATTTTAAAAAATAAGTAGGTGGTGAGTGGGCGTGGGTGGTATGGAGGTGGGCGTGGGTGGCGGTGAGGGGGTCATGGTGGGGCGGTGGTTGGTTGGTGGTGGGTGAGTTGTGGTGAGGGGTCATGGGTGATGGTGGGGTGGTGAGTGGTAGTGTGGGTGGTAGAGGGGGGGGATATAATGGGAAAATAAAATACATAACCACGCAAAAATCACCAAATCCGTGTTTATAAAAACTAAGCTTTTTCATGGTTATTTAACCACGGAATTACAATGGGTTTACAACACCATACAACATAATTTTAAGAACAATGGAAACAAATATGGTTCCATAGAAAACAATACAATAATGAACCACGGGAAACAACCATCCAAACCGCGGGGCGGGGGGGGGGGTGTAAAAGCTTGACCTATTACAGTTTCAAAATTCAAAACAAAGTTCAACTTTGACCATGATGATCTCAAATTAATGTTTAGAAACTTTCAATTCTAAAATTTGTGGCAAAGAGGGTGCTTGACATGGTTAACATCAATAAATTGTTTTATAAAATGTGAATGATAAATGTCCTAAATGAGACTAAACATTGATCCGTTTGAACCATGTAGATGAGATCAGATCAAGCTTTCTAGAAAGAAGGGGCTTAAATCTTTGTGGTGTCACTGTGTCATAGCATAAGATGTTTCTGTACACTAGTTAGCCCACACATAATTATCACACTTCAAACAAGCTAGTTTTAAGAGAGTAGTACCTCCAGCTTTAACCATGTCAACAAGATCATCCTTCAGAATGACAGGAATGGAGCGAGGAATAGCCCCAACACCCAATACCTGGGTACTTTCTTGGATTTTAATTTCCTGATAATCATGACAGATCTTATTGTCTTCTACAAGCTGAAAACTTGTGCTTTCACAAAATTTAGGCCTCTGCAAAATAACTTTAAGAGATTATTGATTTTCTTACAAGTAGCTAGTTTTACAAAACCATAAACCAAACAGGATGAAAGTTATTGCAAACCAACATGGAGAATGGGTTGAAGTAAGAGGAGAAAATAGAAATTCAAGATTGTATAATATAGTAAAACAACAAAGCATATATAATTTATGAGGCATTTTGGATTTTACTGTTACCACTTACCAGCAGTGTTATCGGAGTGGAAAAGCACAGAAAAATGTCAAGTATTTGTTGGGGCTTTAAACACGAAGCACAATTAAAGTGCACACTATAGTAAAGAAAAAGGTAAGAGAAGACAATATAGTCATATTTATTGTGTTGCCTCTATTTTTGAACATTGCGTGAAAATGATCCAATAATTTCAAATATGGGAGGATACCATATAAAACATCCTATCCACTCCAAATTTGGAATCTATTGCAAATTTACAACTCTTTTATAGGTTAACTCAATTTATGGACCTATTTTGTTTCTAATTTAACTTTATTTTTATTCTCACACTTACATAATGCTTAAAGGAAACCTGATTATACATAAATTAGTATCGTGTAGCTTATGTTAACATCTCCTCGTCAATTTTGCCCTCAAATATTTATTCTATTTTTAGAGGCTAGCCCGGTGCACTAAGCTCCCACTATACACATGATCCGGCAAAGGGCAGGACCAGCTTCGTTCACCTAGACTAATCCACTGGGAGTTCTGCTACAGCCCAAAATTTCATACTTGGACAAATTTATTGTCAGTCATCAAGTTTCTTAGAATAAAATATGGTAGAAATTCATATATATATTTCTCGATGAATACTTTGTATCAAACAAAAGCCTCAATCAAATCAATTGATATGGTTGAATATGTTAAGTTCCTAAATTCATTAAGCATATTTAGACTTTAGTTCATAAGAATTCAATATGCCCATAATTTGTTAGTGTTAATTCAGGAATAAATGCAATTTTATTCCATTCTAAATTAGTTTGAAATGCTTTGCAGTATTGCTTACTTACATTCAAATATGTTCTTAAAATTTTGATATTTGTGATTTTCTAAACCAGAAAACTAAAAAAATATCAGTGTTAAACAAGCTTCCAGAAAAAGGTGTTCGAGTACAATCTCATTGCATCATTTGGAAACATGCCAAAAGAAATACACTTTACTCAAAGATAAAAGTAACTAGAAAATCAAAATCAAGAATCTAGCCGGAATCCACATAGACCCTACTGCTGTGAAACAAGGCTTACGCGATATGTTAATGTATACTGATGTAAAGCAAAAGCAAGAGAAGATTAGAAAGAGCTCTTCTTCCATAAGTAACCAAGTGCAACAACAACAACAACATACCCAGTAAAAAATCCCACAGATAAGCAAAATCTATTTCAAAATCAGAGCATTATTTGTGTGTTTGTCCAAACAAATAAATAAGGATGACTTGGAAACAGACCTGTGAGGGGCAAAAAATTGGTTTTGGAATTGAATTCCTTGTTTCCACCTCCGGGTAAACCTTGAACCTACATAAATTTTCCTTCTTAGCCAATAATCTATTAGGGTAGATAGGTAAAAGCTTGACCATGTAATCTTGCCATAAGACTACATAGATTTTTTTTATACGGCCAGTTCAAAGGAGCAGAAAACATGTGTGGACATGTTGACCTTAGAATCATAAGAGTTGTCTAAGATCATTATGTTATACGCAAGTGAAATCACCTTTCTAGCAATTGGTTTTAGGCATCAGAAATTCAGATGAAAGCCCCAATTTGTGATGTAGATGTCTGTTTTAACATAAGTAAGAAGCCAAAATCTGGGCAAAATTGATGGTTTTAGCCTAACTCATAAATCTGGATTGCAGTAACGTTCGCATGGATTTGGATTGCTCTATAACACGATTCATCCAGTTTCAAGCTAGGCACATGTCATGGTATGGAAAGGAACAGCTAAGAGACTATATACAAGTTAGATGCCAAAGTCACTCTGCCTATTGAAGAAACATGATGAGTTCTTACCAATAATAGCTTACTACAAATCATCCATCCAAAATTCAGCATTCATAACTTAACAAGGGCTTTCATCTTTCAAAACTTAGTTATGTAAAGCAAATTTTACACAGCCACTTAGCCCGTGTAGACAGGGAACCTGTATACCTATTATGGAAACCAAACACATCCTACATGATCATAGAACTCAGAACAACAAGGAAAACCAACAGAATCGATTTGCTGGTGCAATATAACACTCTACTAATAGATTAAGCATGTTTGTACTGAGTTCTTTCTGAAGAAGGATTACTTAAAGCTGATAGCCTTACAAGGGAATTATATATTTATATTATAGTTACCATATGTCTTTTTAAAGAAAAGATTGGAGATGGAGATCTGTTGCTAAAATTGCAATTGCTCATTCTGTTGTTGTCCTTTGTTTTGGAATATTCCACCCCATGCTACTTATTAGTTATTATGTTGCAGATGGCCAGTGTAAATTGAATTCTAGTGTCATAGAGAACAAGTAAGGATCAATTTAAGGCCATGCCAGTTTGCAGGTTTGGCGACCCAAAATTGATGAAAACTCATATGAGCACCTTTTATCACCTGGCTCTGTCTCCATGTCCATCAAAATATCACGTGAAACTAGTTGTTTTGTTTGTGAGAGATCTCACTGACAAAGAAGTGAAAATAGTTTGTCTAAGGAAATTAAGGTTGAGGAACAGTTGTGGTAAGTGCAAGCTACAGCAATCCGATTCTAGTAGAAAACCTTTCTGGCAAATTGGACTTATGATTGGAAAATGTGATATTTTCAGCTGAATCCTCCCATGCTAATTTCCAGCCGAGACAAAGTAAAACCAATTACCTTGATCAGTTTGTATTAGACAAATAAATCAATGATTCCATTAATGCTATGTGAAAATATCTCAATGATCTTCAACCTAGAAAATGGTTGGAAGAATTTGAAACTAGCAGAATGACTAGGTGTGAGGCACACAAGAACAACCTGTGCTTACATCTCCGACACTCATATATCCTCTCCCCTTCAATCATCTTCACTGCTCCAGACCTGATCACAGTCCCTTTGATAGTAAGAAGAATCCCACGATGTTTCACCCTAACTCGGCCAATGCTGGGAAAAGTTTCTAAAACATAACAAAAAGTGACTAAGTTTGATGTTACAAGATATACTTAAAACTACACTAGAATGAAGCATTATATAGAAAGAGTATTGGGGGTGTATGGCATGGAAAGTAGAAAAGAGATATGCAAGGAATTGCTAAAAGAATACTAGTCACATGTGCTTTTGGTGATAAGAGCATGTGCATATACTAGTGAAACTTGAAGAAATTCCAGTATTGGGAACATAAACAATAGGATTAACTTATATACACTGACAGTATAAAATTTCTTTACACTATCATGTTGTTTGAAATCCTATCACAAGTACTTGTCTATAGTGACGTCAATTGGTAATTAAGGCTAATACATATCACAACCAGTTAAACACTGTAAATGTTCTCTACACGGTAAAAGAGATACTTTAAATATGGGTTATTTTTTATCCACTGATAGTGTAGAGACTAGAAAGGGTTCTTGATAGTCTATATCAAGTTGTTTAAAAGCCAACTACAAGCAATTGTGGTAATATGGAAAATAAGATATGTAACCTTTATAGCAGCTTAAACTACAAAGATAGAGAATATAAAAAATTTCAACTATTTGTGTATATAGTTTAAATAGCAAAAAATAACTCCAGGAAAATAAAGGATAAAACAACCAACCAGGGCATTCAAGAGGAGAACCACTGATATTAATACGAACATGTATGTTGTCCTTAACGCTTGCGTTTTCACGTTGTTTAACATCAGCCCAAATCACTTTCTACACAATCCAAAGAACCAATGATTATATAAATTACTAATCTATGCACCGTTACCGTACAGAATTTTGAATAAGAAAAATGGGAAATTACAGCCAAATACCATTGGGCCATCTAGTTTACAAAATATGTACATAGTGTATAGGTACTGAATATACATATGATATACATACACTATACACAACATATACACTAATAGTGTAGTTAGTGTATACTTGGGTTTGATAATATCGGTAAATTAGGGTTAATACCTGAGCCCAGAGGGCAGCTTCATCAAAAAGGGGTAAATATTCGGTAGGTTTAGCGAAAATGAACTGAGAAAGGGATGGATTATCATCCATTATCTCTGCAAAACTGTTTCACAAAATAAATAATTAGTTGGAATCTAAGGAGAATTGGAGGAAAGGAGGAGTTGCGCTTACTCGACATAGAGGGAATAGTGAAGTCGAGGATCAGGTGACACAATGATGGAATCAAGCTGCTCCGAGTGGTGATTTAGTAAATACGCTGCTAGTTCTTTGCTGTCAACGTTCCCCTCCATCAGATTTTCTCCGACGTCGGAAGGGCGGCGCGTGTGGCGGGAATTGGAGACGGAGAGTTTTGGCGGGAAAATTGAGGTGCACCGTGTACCGCACTTACGAGAGAAGTGAATTAATTTGGTTCGCGAAAAACAAAAAGGAAAATTAATTTGGAATATAGCGAGTCTTTTTTCATATAATTTTTTTGTTGTTTTGATTCTCTAAGCTTAAAATTTATTTTTCAATCAAAACAATGTTGTTTTAATTATTATTTTTTTAAAAAAAAGAAACTTTCTAAACCAAAGCGCATTTATGGAAGCGAACAAAAATAAAAATTGCTTTACAGTAATTATTTGCCTTCATTGCACATTTCCTTTATAATGTTGCAATTGTAATTAAAATAGGAAATTAAATAAAAGGTTTTTCTTCTTCAAAGGGCTAGAGATTTGTTGTAAGTATAGATTATCTCCCAGAAAGGGTGACGGGGAAATTGTGGTGATAAAATCTTGTTTTTTAGTAATGAATTTAGGTTTTAACTTTGTATCTACTGATTGTATGAAGTATTTTATACCGTCAGTGTAATTTATTAATGGTCTCAACAAATTATCACCAGCTTTTCCAGATAGCACGTACCAATTGATGCTCATTGTGATATACTTGTTAGCTAATTATTTTTATACCAACAGTGGATAAAGCTTTACCTTTTGTTTTCAACTCTTTTACATCTAATTGAGAGTCAGAAGTTTCGTGGAAAAAGTTCTTCCATAAAAAGAACGGAAACTCATAAATCTTCTTAATATATTTCCAACATTGGAAATGCTAAAATGAATGTGGTAATAATACATCTATTAATATCATCCAATACAACAACTGTGAGTGACAGTGAGACATTACAGAAACTTGAGTTTCCAACTCTTCTGAAGTTTTCAAGTTGTGGGTTATATTGCTGTCCTGTATCTATATGGTTGAGGAATGACTATGCTACTACTTGTTACAATGAAACAGACGCCAAAAAGATCTGTAATGCAGAAGCCTACTACTAGGAGAAAAGAATATTGAACAAACTTTACAACCAATATCCTGATTCTCGCACAAAATTGGTAGGCTGCTCTCTGACAGTTTTTATTTACATATATTATCTGCTTGGCCCAACTTGTTTGGGACTGAGGCGTTTGTCGTTGTATATTATCTGTTTGGCCTTGAACTTTTCAAGCCTCCATACAGATCATCATCACTGTCATAGTTTGTGGATTCTGAACCTGGTCTTTTTATCCTTTCAAATATTTCATCCAGGGAATCAATTGAGGAAGCACGACTGGGTGTCCCATATCTTGAACTTGTTGATGTAAAGGGATGAACCCCTTCAATTCCATGTTAGACTTAAAGTTGCGAAAACTTGTTTGCATTGATCTCCAAGTCGAGGATAAGCCTCTAGAAGGTTGAACTTGCATATCCATCATGGAGTTTTCATCCCATGAAGACGAGGGGCGGTCTCTGCTCCTCCCATTTGAACTAATGCTATTTTCTCTCTTCATCTGTCTTGCTCTTTTTGTCTTGTATTTCACAATGATCTCTTCTTTGCTGCTCTCATGTTGTGCCTCTCCTTTTAGAGGTTTTGAATGGCTAACATTATCTTCTTCCTTTAGTCTTGTCGATGGTTTTGTTTCATGGAGCTTTTACAATACAAACCCAAAGTCACATGAAATATGGAAGAATAATCATTCATGGTGTACAATTCAGACATGCACCGTATAACCAAACAAAGCTTGCACATCTAACCCCTTCAAGGAACAAAAGGAAGCTACAGAAAAATAGAAAACGAAAAACACATGTTCAATCTATCTTTTTAGTAAGTAACATGTTTGCTCCATCTTACTTGAGATCATATAGGAATCCAAAAAACTAGTGAAAGAAAAGTACCTTCTCAGTTCAATCATTTGTCCAAAGAGTTGCTGACATGATAAATGATGCTAGCAGTATCACAATGTTGTGTTGATTATTGTTAATTACTCATTGGGAAAGTTCTATCTCAAATCTAGTCAAGGTCTTCAGGCAGAAGGTTTCATTCATTACAAAGTTAAAGATTTTACTTAATAAAACTAAGAGAGGATAGAAGTAAAACAAAAAACAAAGAACAAATGTTACCTGTACAAGCATCTCGTGCTTTTCCATGGCATTAATCAGAATAGAAAAGAGAGATAAATCAACTCCACTCGGTAGAATTGTTGCCTCGGCGAAAAGTATAGAAGCCGACATACAGCCTAAGAGGATTGCCAAAACTTTCTGAAGTTTCTTTGCCAATACACAACACCAAATCAACTCTGCAAAGGTGCAACTTAATAATCACATTGTATTTGGTCATTTATTTTAATCTCTTTTACTTTGTTCCTTTGTATTTGGTCATTTATTGTGAATGCATTTTCTTAGATTGCTTAATACAGAAAAATACGAAAGACTTTTTTTCCTGAAGCCACTTTACATGGCTGCGTTTTGTAGTATGAACTAGAAACTACATTATTCAACGAATATAGTAGATTTTGAAGGTAGGATTATGTATCTCAAACCAATAAAAATTACCAGTATTCTCTTTTGAATATCATCATCAAAATCGATAATCAAAACTTATAACATAATGCGCCGTTGGCTTAGCATCAAATTGTATCTTTCAAATGGTGGTAATACAAATTGGTGACTGTTGACTAAAAAAAGTAGGAAGTGTTTCAACTTTCAAGAAATGCCAAAATTTGATTATACCCATTTACAGAATGAATAAGGAAATCTGAAGATCACCTGTTATATCCAGCATCGACCCTAATCTTCCACTTCTTTCAGGCCGGAAGCTTGATATATATTTCCTGCCAAGTTAAGAAGAACTAGATTCCTAGAGTCAATTGAGATATCAATACAAACAACTTAACCTGCAACACCAGATTGTGTATACCTTATATCATTAGCATGACTAGTTCAAATCAAAGAAAAGTTAAAGAAAAGCTAAATATACTGTCTTGCTACTGCACGTGCCTCAGCTCAAATTGTACCTCTGCTATTGAATCAAGCAAACAACATGAAAGTGAGCAGAATACTTCTCCTAGTGAAAGCGAAAGGTCAGTTCCCTTCACTTTCTTTTGAGATTGAATCCCAAAGTCTCATTCTATCGGTTTCTTGTCATATGAAGATTTGAACTACAGGTAAATAAAAGAACTTAATCAGTAATGATAGCCAAGTCAAAACCTATGTAACAGAATTAGCAGGCAGGTCTAAGCACATGATTAGGGGAAGTAAAGGAGAGCACTACTCTTTGATTCTACCGGTTCACTTCATCATCTATCAATTTTAAGTCCTGAACCGTGACTCTTCGTACAGAAAAAAACCTATGTTCTTAGCAAGTTAGCATAGTTAACTCACTATATATTTGAGCAATTACCAACTAATTACTGCTTCACAGAGATACACATAGGACTATATCTATAAAAGAATGCTACAACAACAACTACGTCAATCCCAAGCTCGTTTCGATCTGCTATATGCATCATCAACATTCATTCTGATCAATTTGAACACCTGTTACATTCCAATACTCAACAATCTGATTTTTCACAAAAGCAGGGGGATAGTGCTTCTAAAACTTTCCCAAAAGTGTCTAGACTTCTGCAGTTAATGGAAAATGAAGTAACGAGAAAGAAAGGAGATGGAGCAAACCATCCAGTGCCACTACGGTGCTCAAAGTTCTTTATGGTATCTTCCAGCTCAAGGGCTTGAGTTACAAAATTCATATACTCGCTGTATTAAAGAAGAGACAGAGTTAATTATATGCTATTAGTGCATCAACGAAATGTTAAATAAAATCACAAACTGCATGAGTTGAATGTATGAAGTTGGGTGTTTCACCCATAAATCACGTGGTTCTTTGAGTAGATAATTCTCAGATAGCACACACCAGTGGGCAAATGTATTACTAGTTCATTGATTAACTCTCGGCATATTAAACATATAGTAATGGTTCAGTATTTCCCTCTTAAAAAAAAACATTTTTCATATAAGTTGAGAGCTTAAGTGGGTTCAACTTCAACAGACAAGGGGGCAGAAAAAATGTAGCTCTTAAATAGACACCATGGTCTGCGGAACTTTTAAGGACAATGTTGTTAAATATCTTATGTTCATCCCAATGCTTGAAAATGTTCATGATTAACAACTAACCTACAGCAGCAGCGTTGTCACAAATGGAAAGACTTGCCTTTAAGACCATTGCAGCAGAGTTACATGTGACGTGATGAAATTATTAACATTCAACTCTGGAAATTAGATAAAATAAAAAGAAGAAGATTTCAGGGATACCAGGAACCTAACATGGCCCTCACAGCCATAATAGTTTTTCACCAGCGCAGAATGGACTCATAAGCAATTAATATCATTCTTAAGCTCAAAATAAAGATCTCAAAGCCTGGGAGTGGATCCATCTTATAACATATGTGGATAGCCAATTATAAGGCATGACTAATCACTTATGATCCAAAAAATTAACCATGGACCACATGTACCTTTTGTATTGGTAGTATTTCTCTCGTGCTATCTCGAGTTGACGTCTAAGTGCAGCCATTGTTTTTGCATCAGTGTCATAATCCATATCATTTTCTCCTAAATTTCCACCTTGTGGTTTAAAAGAAGGATCTTCGCTAAGCTGCAGTTGAAGTAATATGGGCATTAATGCATATGAGAAAGAAGCATTTAAGCAAGAATATAAGTGCCTAAATTGTTGATATGAAGTTTTGAGGCATAATCATCAGCAAACAGAAGCATGATTACCATCTGACTCAGCATCTTGTCAATGACATTCATGTAAGGTCTCAAAGGATCACGCTTTGACATCTGTTTTGACGTGGCTTGGGAAACCTGAAAGGGTGAAACCACATCTTTACTGGTGGAAGAGAAATTTTGAATTCTTCATCTTCAACAAGATTAACCATTGCTCCAACAGCAGCAATTTAGGTAGGTCAAAAAAATGAACAGTCAAAGCAAAGATAGCCCTGGATGGAGAATTGCATGCACATACCTATCAAAACACCCCCACCAATTGTCTCAAAAAAAGCTACATGTAATGCTAGCCTATTCTTGATTATAGAAAGAGTACTGGAAAATTATGGAACTGCTCAAGATATGAACATCGTTCCAACCACTAAAATTGAAATTTGTGGAGAATTTCAGAAATGAACCTAATTCTTCATTGAGCTCTCCCGTTTCTTCTAATGATTTGTATGTGGAAATCCCCAGTTATCATGTTGCTTGGTTTGACCGAAGTGACACACAGTGGGATTCAGTTAAAAAGAACTTGTATCGTTCTAAACCACAATGGTAAACATGGGACAAGACAGGCAAATGAAAATGCATTAACGAGTCTTAGAACAGATTATCTTATACAACATATTACAAATCAAATGTCCCAGTATCTTCTCAACGTTTTCCATCTTAAACATACTTCACTCCCTGGAATTAGTAGTTGTAGTCTAGTTGTTACAGCATTCTAATCTTTTTCAAAATTTAAGATTACGAAATATTTGTCAAGAAAATATTATACAAATAAATGTTAACAAGCACAGAATAGATATATTAACAATTTAGACTTTGTGAGGTACAATTATAGAAGAAAAGTCAGGTGTCAAGTACAGAACTTACTACTATAGCGTTTGAAAATTCCTGATGAGCATCATCAAGTTTGACCGCCATTTTGGCCACCTTGTGTGAGAGAATCTTTTGGTGAGTTATCCAATCTGCACATCTCCAGATGCCTTTTGGAATTTCACTTAGACCAAAGCCAAGGAGAAATGCACCAGTGACGAGACCAAATGTATTGGAGCACGCCATGGCAAAACCAGGAATATTTCCTATCCTGCATGTGTATATGCACAGTTTGAGAATGCAAGGAAGGGATCAATGGTTGGAAATTGAAGCTTGAAGTGGTAAAAGTTGGAAATAATTTTGCAGGAAAAAGAATAGACTAAGTCATGTCTCTTTAATTCCTGAGCTTCCTACATTACCAAATAGATGTAAGCTCTTTCTTGATAATAAAATTTAAAGAATCGCATCAGCTTTTATCTACTACCATTTCACACTTTAATAGAGACTAACTGGTCAGCTCATTGATCCCAAAATAGAGGTGGTCTTCTGATACATGATATTGTAATCTAGAGTTGTGTTACTTTTGCCCAGAAAAGTATGTGCTGGGGCATAACTGTAAGAACCTGAAACAACTATACTTGTTGGAAGTAGAAGAAGTAATAGAGGAGCAGTATTGTGAGGAAGATGAAGTAGTAGAAGGCATGGAGATGATGGAACTTAACCAACCATTAGAGAAAATGGAAATTTCTGTGCATGCTCTAAATGGATCTCTTGGATTTAGAACCTTTAGAGTTACAGGTTACAGTTCAAGGAAGCCCTTACGTATACTGATTGATACAGGCAGCTCCCATAACTTCATAGATCCTATGTTGCTGCAGCAATTGGGTTGTCCTATCAGATCAACTGTACCACAAATGGTTGCAGCAGCTAATGGCAATGATATGAGGGTGGATTGGATATGTAGGATCACTTGGCTGTTACAAGGTGCTGACTTTTCAGCAGATTTCTTATTACTTCCATTGGGGTCCTGTGGTGTAGTATTGGGGGTGCAATGGTTACTCACATTGGGAGATATTAAGATGATTTTCAACAAGCTGACTATGGAATTCTGGTACAAGGGAAATAAGCACTTGCTCAGAGGTGTTGGGAAACAAATTACTACTGCTGGCGCTGGGAAGATGGAGAAGCTAACAGGTAATCAATCTCAACTTTGTATGATGCAAGTAGTTCCATCCATGTGTAATAAACTGCAATGGCATGCACTGGAGACCAAGGAAAATCATGAAAAGAACACTAAGTTGTTGACAGTTTTAAAGGAATTTGCTGAGCTCTTTTCTGAGCCAACAGCACTCCCACCTTCTAGGGGAGTCTTTGATCATAGAATTGTTTTAACCCAAGGCACTGAACCTATCAACAAGAGACCATATAGATACCCATCCATAAAGAAGGACATCATTGAAGGGCTGGTCAAACAGATGTTGGAACAAGGGATAGTTCAACCTAGCAGTAGTCCATTTGCTTCACCTGTAGTGTTGGTTGGTAAGAAGGATGGATCTTGGAGACTATGTGTAGACTATAGGTATCTTAACAAACACACTGTTAAGAACAAATTTCCTATACCTATTGTAGAAGATTTGTTGGATGAGCCAAGGGGTCAAAGATCTTCTCTAAGATTGACCTTAGAGCTGGTTACCACCAATTGAAAATGGTTAAGGAGGATGTACCAAAAACTGCTTTCAGAACTCACTCTGGGCATTTTGAGTACTTGGTAATGCCATTTGGTTTGTCCAATGCACCAGCAACATTTCAAGGGTTGATGAATGCTGTTTTTCAGGAATTTCTCAGAAAGTATGTGTTGGTTTTCTTTGCTGATATTCTGATCTATAGCAAGTCCATAGAAGAACATGTAGAACACCTCAGAAATGTGTGTATAGAAATGAGGAAGCATCAACTTTTGGCCAAGGAAAGCAAATGTTTCTTTGGAGTTCAAAGGATTACATATTTAGGGACTTTATTACTGAGGAAAGGGTGTCTACAGATCCACAAAAGATACTAGCAGTCCAGAATTGGCCAACTCCTACAACAATCAAACAGTTGAGAGGATTTCTTGGTCTGGCAGGTTACTATAGAAGATTTGTGCAAGGGTTTGGGATTATTAGCAAACCTTTGACAGTTCTATTGAAGAAGAAGGATAGCTTTAAATAGTCTTCTTCTGCAGATGCTGCTTTTCAACAATTGAAAGCTGCTATGCTAAAGCCTCCTGTGTTAGCATTGCCTGATGTTAACAAGACTTTCATTGTTGAGACTGATGCCAGTGGGTATGGTATTGGTGCTGTGTTAATGCAACAGGGCCATCCCATTGATATCAGCAAGACCCTATCCACTAGACATGCTGCTATGTCTGTGTATGATAGAGAACTACTAGCTATGGTTCATGCAGTCACCAAGTGGTCACAGTACTTACTTGGTCAGAAATTCATCATAAGAACTGATCAGAAGGCTCTGAAGTTCTTGATTGAGCAAAAGTTACACACCAATCCCAACTGATGTGGTTGACTAAGCTAATGCCATTTGATTATACTATTGAATACAAGAAGGGGTCTGAAAATAAAGCTGCTGATGCACTATCCAAGGTAACAGTTTCAGAGTTACTTGCACTAGTTATTACCAATACTAGTTCTGATTTACTTCAGGCTATTGAAGCTAGTTGGAGTTCAGATGGGGAAGTACAACACCTGATACAGTTGCAGTCTAATCCTTCTGCACATTCCCAGTTTACTTGGACCAATAATCAACTTAGGAGAAAAGGCAAGTTGGTGATTGGTAAGGATGATTAATTAAGACATATCATCATGACCTTATGGCACTCCACTACTATTGGAGGGCATTCTGGAGTAGATGCTACTTTGAAGAGAGTGATGACACTGTTCTATTGGAAGGGCATGAGAAATGATATCAAGAACTTTGTGCACAAGTGTGATACGTGTCAAAAGAGTAAGGCTGATCTTGCTGCATACCCAGGCCTTTTACAACCACTACCAATTCCTCAGGCAGTAGCCCAGAATTTCATGGATGTTATTGTTAGATTACATGGTCTACCTGACTCTATAGTCAGTGATAGAGATGCAATATTCTTAAGCACCTTTTGGCAGGAATTGTTTTCAATCCAAGGAGTGCAGCTGAACATGTCATCAACTTATCATCCCCAATCTGATGGTCAAACAGAGGTGTTGAATAGGTGCTTAGAAACTTATCTAAGGTGTTTTCGTGCTGAGGATGCTACAGGGTGGTTCTAATGTCTTCCTATGGCTGAGTATTGGTACAACACTTGCCATCATTCTTCTATTGGAATGACACCCTATGAGGCAGTTTATGGAAGGCCTCCCCCATTGCATTTACCCTATTTACCAGGTGAATCTAATTCGACTGAGGTGGATAATACACTGCTCAATAGAGAAATGAAGCTGCAGTTGTTGAGGCATCATATGCTTAGGGCCCAACTGAGAATGAAGCAACAAGCAGATAGCCACAGAAGTATGTTTTTGATGTAGGTGATTGGGTCTATTTCAAAGCTCAACCCTATAAACAGGCTACTATTGCACAGCACCCATTCCATAAGTTAGCTGCCAAGTACTATGGGGCTTTTCAAATAATCAAGAGAGTTGGACAAGTGGCTTATACACTATTATTTCCAGATTCTGTTAAGACACACCCCACTGTGCATGTGGACTTGTTGAAGAAATGTCATGAAGTTCCTACTACAATTGCTTACCCTCCTGTCATTGATATTGCTAGTCCCTATTGTCCTGAGCCTGAGTCCATTTTACAAACGAGGATGGTGAAGAAAGGCAGCAAGGCAGTTGCACAAGCTCTAGTCAAGTGGAAAGATTGTCCTGCTGATGCTGCTACTTGGGAGTATATTACTGTTTTGCAGACCAGATTTCCTACTTTTGATCCTTGAGGACAAGGATCTTTCAATGGGAGGAGTACTGATACATGATATTGTAAACTAGACTTAGCTTGATTTCATTAGTTACACATCAGCAAAGTAGTTAGGCCAGGTCAGCAATCTGTTAGTCAAAGCAGTTAGGGTCATTAAATGATTTAGTTTTGGAGGGAAAACTTGTAAGATGTAGTTATCAAGATTAGTGGAGAGTTTAGCTATAAAGGGTATAGATTTCACTATTGTAATCGTTAATTCATTACTTGATTCTTAATACAAGTTCTCTTCTTCTTCTTCTTACCATTCCTATCTTCCATCTTTTGAGCTTCTTACTCGAATTCTATCATTTGAATTCCTGTTTTAGCTTGTGAATTACTCCAGTTCAATTGAATTCATGTGATTCTGTTAACATCTGCTTAACCAAGATGCTTCCAAGGCACAGTTTGAAAAGCATGCCTTGCAGCCTTTTTGTTGCACTTGGCAAGCACAGTTAATCTTGTTATAAGACCAGTATGCTTCTTTTTATCAGAGAAAATATAACAAAATCCAATGACAAACAATCAAATATGATTAGTAACACCAAAGCCAGATTCGGGAGAAGAGAAACATGAGGCTGCAGTCTACACAAACTATTTTGAGAGAGAGATAAACCGGTATTCTTGAACAACAATGAGCAAGACAAGTCCAAAAAGCCCGAGAGCACCAACGCATAAGTAGTAAACTAAGTTTGAATGTGCACTAGTCTTCAGTCTTTCAGTTACAGTGAAGTCCCCTGCATCTTCAGAACCCTGAAGTATAGGCACCACAACCCTGAAGTGCCAAAATGCATTTTGTTAAAAGCACCCCAACCAGTGTCATCCAAATTTTAGTAAAGTGATACTAATGAAAGGTATGAAACGGGAAACTACGGAAAACTACTTTTTATCAAGTAATAACAGCTATTAGCCACAGTCAGCAGTTTGAACATACTATGTTTTCTTCATTTTTCATCAAGGGAAATGAAGACTGGTAATATCCAATTGAATATTCAATAAAATATAAGAACAGAAGTATAAGGGCTTAGGCATCTGGTTTGACTGTCTTGAGAGGGGCCTGATTCTAGAGTTGCATTCTTTTTCCAGTGGATGCGCGCATTAGCGCATACCAAATGCTGCATGGTATTTGCCTTTTCGAATCGAACTCTGAGAAGCTGGGCATATAAGTATCCACAAACACACCAAACATTTTACAAACCTATAATGGAAAACTTAAAGAGGAAACAGCACCAGATAAAAGCCATAAATAAAGCTGACGAGTACATCTGAACAAAGAAATCGTGCTGAAATCATCAAGAAAAGATCAGGAGAAGCATTGTCATATATTTTTCCTAATCTTAGCCACAAATTAATGTGATAAAGTACCAGTAGGATTAAGAAGTTGAGGAGCAGTGATATAGGTAACACAAGATAAATTGATCATCCACTTACAGATTTGAACAAAAACAAAACCCTCTGGCAGTCTGCACATAAGACATTCACTCCCAAAGTCCCATTCAATTGTTTCTGAGTTTTCCGCGTTTCATTCAATGTGGACTAACATTGAAAAGATTGTTGTGCAAATAATCTTTACTTTTTTTATCATTACCACTACTCTTACTTTTCCTCATGTGACTTATCAGATACTCATATTTTCCCTCATATGCCAATACTTCAAAAGATAATCCTTCAGCCCCAGAGCGCTGACAATACCAAAATTTGTCCCGATCACAAACAGCTTATAAATTTATTGAAAAATGAAGGGAGAAAAAAAAGATAAACCCAAAACAATGTACTTCAAGTACTACTATTCTTCTATGTTCAGAATATTCACGCACCAATACTATGCAGTTCAAACAAGCATTTCACTAAGCAATCAAAGACGGTGAATTTTTCATAAGGTTCCACATTCTAAACAGCACTTTCTTAAAGAATATCAGAGGTTGTAACGCACCAAGTAAGTAAAAATGTACTCCAATAAGACCAGCTCCAAAAGAAAGATATTTGCCCCTTATCATTATTCGATAGTGTCTGCAGAAAATACAAACAATGCTGAAACCCTTGTATACTAGAAATGAAACAAAAAAAAAGAACGGAAAACTACAGCCAAACACCATTCAGCCATCTAGGTTACAAAATATGTACACAGTGTATAGGTAGTGTATCCTTTATGGAGTATTAAATATACATATTACATACACTATACGCAACATGGCTTAGTCGCTTTAGTTATTGTCATTTTCATACTGCTTTGAATTTCTTGTCCTTATCTGATCTCTTTTTATGCTTTCTCTTGAGCCGAGGTTCTTTCGGAAACAGGCCTCCCTACATTGCGTACACTCTACCCTCCCAAACCCCACGTTGTGAGATTTCACTGGGTATGTTGTTGTTATACACAACATATCCAGCGGAAGTGTATAGATAGTGTTTACTTAGGCCATGTTGGTAAACTACTTGGGCGAAGGGTACAATTTACGTAAGTTTCCCAAAAAAAAATTAAAATGCATGATGCAATTATGCATATTAGGCTAGGTTGATGTCAACTAAAGCTAGTCAATTTCTAATGAACTCTCATACAATACTATATTTAGTACGTGAAGATGTATTCTCCTAAATCCAACCCACATCCATATTGAGAATTTACATATGCTATAAAAGAAAGGGGGAACGTACAGCCCATATATCAGCGGGAACAAGGATGATGATAGAGATAGAGCAGAACCAGGTGTAACCTACGGTATAACGAACGTAACGAGGTACATCTGGTCCCGCGAAGTACCATAACGTTAGACCCACCATTCCCATGGTTAGGGGTAACGATATCAGGTAAAACACCCACATAATTCTTCGCCGCGATCGATAGAGATATGTGTTGAGGTCGATTCATGCTAGATGCCACCTCACTTCACCTAACCTTCCAATTAAAACGTTGTCTCCCCCTTCCCAAAACATACAAGAAAAAATTACTTCCAGTTTTAATTTATGTGAAAATCTTATTTTTAAGAACTTAAATCATTTTAAATTTAAAATAATTTAATTTAAACTTCTCAATTATCTTTAATTAAAAAAAATTATACTATATTTAAGATATATAAGTTTTAAAAAATTTTATTTCTTTCTTAAATTTATTCCCTGTTAAATAGTTTTACATAAATTGATGTTACGTCCCGTAATTTCACGTTTCGTCGTGTCGTCAATGGATATCGAAGTCCCGGGAAGAGGTACGACGTTACAAAAGTATAATGAAAGTTTACAACTTGTTTATGAAAGTACCGGAGTGTTTGGGAGTTAAACAGATCGAAGAAAGTACGCTTCGACGAAAGCAGAAAACTGGGTAATTTGACAGGAAGGTTGACGGACCATCAAATGTTCGACAGACCGTCAAATTGCCAACCCTGAGCCGTCAATTTTCCTGGCAGTTTTACGGAAAGATTGACTAACCGTCAAAAGTTTGACGGTCCGTCAAATGAACTATCAATTTACGACGATGCAATTTTTGTTACGTTTATATTCAAATTTTCAGTTTGGGACTTCATTTGTCACCAAGAACATGCCCTAAAGTACCTCTCAATCCCTCTATGTGATACTATACCCTCCTAGGATCAAATCATAGGCCAATTACGTGAGATTAAGGTGGCAAAACCTGAGATTATTAGAGGAATTGTCTCTTCCCTGAAGGATTGATTTTGAAAACCCTTGGAGCAAGATACTCTACTGTTTTGGGGAGAATTCGATGCGTAAAGGTAAGTTTTACCCATCTCTACTTGTGATTATGAATAATTGATGATTTGAAGAAAGTTATGAAGGAGTTTTCATAATCAAAACTTTACAAACCTATGAAATCTTTGTGGTAAGAATTGTTGGGCTGTTTTACTCTAAGTATGAATGAAATTGGATAATTGAATTAATTGTGTACGTTATGGATTAAGAAGAACACGGGTTGAAGGATTTGAGGTTGAATCACATAAAAATGTCCGCATAAGAAAAGCCTAGGGAATCATGTATGCTTAAAGTTGTAGAAGAACACCTAAATAAGTTTCTATGAAAATTGTGGTTTGGAGAACTGTGGGAACGAATTACATACGAATCCCTTGTAAAGAATCTAAGAGCCCAATGTGTTCAAAGTTGTCGATAAGATACCTACATGAATTTTCTAAGGAATTTGGATTCAATATTGATATCAACTTTTATATGATATAAATGATCATTCGTAAGAGGAGCGGGGACTTGTAGAACGATTGTAACGACAAGAACCAGGTATGCAAGGCTCACTTCTTTCTTTTTTGACATGATCATATTGAAACAATTATTACGAAATGAAATCCGATAAGAACTCTATTTTAAAGTCCTTACGAATGCGCTGGTAATTCTCCTGTAAGTGTGTGGTTGCGTATTGCCATTTTTCGTCAAGATTACATTCTCGTGCCAAAGCATTCTTTTGATATCTATAAAGGTCGACTCTTTATTGCTTCCTAAAAGGTAAGCTTATAATGTGATTTATGGTTCCTATAGAGTCATTGAAAGAGTAACATGTGATGTATTAACCCTCATAAGTAAGTCGGAGGTGTAACGACCTTATGTCACTCCGACAGATTTAAAAGAATATTCCATATTCTATAAGAGGTCATTACATGCATGCATTATATATATGTGTGTGTGTGTGTGTGTATTGCCCTCCTAGGGCCTATGTCGTTATATACATAGTTATACATATATGAGATTTATGAAATTTTCTCAGAGGCCTATGGCGTTATATACGCAATGTATACAGATATGAGACTGATGATATAGCCCACAAAGGCCTACAATGTTATATACGCCATTACATTTCAATTATGCATCTTCTGACCCACTGAGGCACTTAAAGTACAAGTTGTATTTCCACAGCTTTATCTTACAGTTGTATATTCAGTTACAGTTTAAGCTCATGCTTTATTTACAACATTGTACTTATTTACAATTTCAGCCTTATATATTAAGTACATCTTTCGTATTGATGTCCCTTTTTCGGGGACACTGCGTTGCATGCCCGTAGGTATAGATAGAGATGCAGATGTTTTCCTCACAGTAGGACTCGACTCAGTTGGTCACGTTCCTTTCTTTCGGAGTTGTGTAGTGAGCTGATAGTTATGAGAGATATGCATATGTATATAGTTGGGTATGGAGGGGCCCTGTCCCAACAAGATGTCGTCCTTTCACTCTGTAGAGGCTTGTAGACAGTGTGTTATGTGTGATAGCCGTGTGTGGCCTTGTCGGCCTCTCCATTAGATTTATTATGTTTATGTCAGCCTTGATATATATATATATATATATATATATATATATATATAATTTGGGTCTTTGCTGAGTGCATGTGGCTATGTCCTTATTCAGTTGAGTATGTGTCAGCGGCCTCGTTGTTGGCCCATGAGTTGTTATATATCTCTCAGGTATCAGGATCGGTACGCTCGAGTCTTAGAGCGCCGGGTGTCGGCCACACCCCCAAGGTTGGGGTGTGACAATTAAAATGGAAAAATATTCTATAACAACGACGACGACGATGACGACGATAACAACGACGACGATGACAACGACGACGACGACGACAACAACGACGACGACAACAACAACGACGACGACAACAACGACGACGACGACAACAACGACGACGACGACAACAACGACGACAACAACAATAATAATGTATCTTGGTCGGTGTAAACACTAGCGATGGGTAAGTTTTTTTTTCTTTGATTTGTTTTTGTGTGCTCTCCTAATGTTAAATGTTTCACAATTAAATTTCATTGACCGTCTTTTTAACCATGGAGGATATTTAAAAAATTTAAGAAAAGAGAATAAACATGACAATTGGAAGAGAAAAAAGTGTAAGATATTGACACCAATACTAGAATTGAAATTCATAATGTCCGTGATAAGCTCTAATTCCCAAAGTTAATTTAAAGTCTAAGGTATTGACACCAATATTAGAATTGAAATTTATAATGCCCGTGATAGGCTCTTATTAACATGGATTTTTTATTTGCAAGACATACCTTATTGAATGGGGTATATGGCATTGTAGGTACTTTGTATGTATCACTCAACAAAAAGTTGGTAAAGTGGGTATATTTTTTAAGGTACAAGAACTTGACACTAGCATTCTAATCAATGCACGATGGAAATGGTTAATTGCATTTTAGTTGTGTATACTATTAATTCTTCTTATTGCCTCATTAACAATTTGACGGAGTGAGATTTATCAAAGAACATGTCTCCAAAACAACTTTTTCTTTCTAAATTCAACCGACTATGTGTGGCAGTGAAATTCCTGCCCTTGTCCTAACTGCAGGGTTTTATCGAACTAAATGAATATGTTGCTTGATTTTATTGAAGAGTGATTTACAATATATATAGTATTACAAAGAATATTTACATTGCTACAAACTAGGTAACTAATCAACCTAATTCAAAAGGAATATAATTCTACCTAAAATAGGAGATATACAATTAATGTAAGAATATTCGGTAAATATTCTATTACACCCCCGCAGTTAAAGCGGGAGGTTCACGAATACTGAGACTGGCTCGAAAATCATCAAACAGTATATGCGAAAGTCCTTTGGTGAATATGTCGGCAATCTGATATCTGGAAGAAACATGAAGGACACGAACTTGACCACGAGCCACTTTTTCGCGAACAAAATGAATGTCCATTTCAATGTGTTTGGTGCGCTGATGTTGGATAGGATTGTCGGAAAGATATATCGCACTAACATTGTCGCAGTAGACCAGTGTGGCCTTTTGAATCGGGTAGTGAAGCTCCAGTAGAAGGTTACGGATCCAACATGACTCAGAGACGACGTTGGGTACACCCCTGTATTCTGCTTCGGCACTGGATCGGGATAGTGTAGGTTGCCTTTTAGAAGACCAAGACAATAGGTTATCTCCGAGAAAGACGCAGTACCCAGACGTGGAGCGTCGGGTGTCAGAAAATCCACCCCAGTCAGCATCAGAATAAGCAACGAGACTAGTGAATGAGGACCTATATAGGTGTAAGCCGAAGTGAACTGTGATCTGAACGTATCGTAAAATACGTTTGAGGGCGTTCATGTGTGCTTCCGTCGGGCTGTGCAAGTGCAAACAGATTTGTTGCACGACATATGATATGTCTGGTCTCGTGAATGTGAGATACTGCAGGCCCCCAGCCAAGCTACGATAGTGAGTCGGGTCGAATATGAAGGGTCAGAATCAGCGCTGAGCTTTGAATTAGTGTCCACTGGCGTGTGGGCCGGTTTTCACGATGTCATGCCTGTACGGTCAAGGATCTCTTCGGCGTATTTCTTCTGACACAGAAATAGGCCGCCAGAATGACGAGTGACAAAGATGCCCAAGAAATAACTCAAGGGCCCCAGATCCTTCATGCAAATTTAGAGGCAAGTAATGACATAATGGACCGACGGAGGGCATTAGATGATGTGGTGAGGATGATGTCATCAACATATAATAAGATGTAAGCCATGTCTGGAATGCTGTATATGAACATGGAATGATCAGATTTGATGTGTGAAAAACTGATAGAGGAGACATAATCAGCAAACCGCTGGTACCATGGCCGATGAGCCTGTTTCAGTCCATAGAGCGATTTTTGCAATAGACAGACATAATCCTGATGAATGGGAACCCTGAAACCCATAGGCTGATGCATATATACCATTTCATGAAGATCCTCATGTAAGAAGGCATTCTTAACATCAAGTTGATGAATGAGCCAAGCCTTGGAAAGTGCAATGTTGAGGATGGTCAGGATGGTTGCTGGCTTTAGGACTAGGCTGAACATTTCATCACAATCCACTCCCACATGTTGAGACCTGATATCACCTACAAGACGGACCTTGTGCCTCTCAAAAGAACCATCAGATTTCTTTTTATATCTAAAAATCAACATAGAACGAATAATGTTAGCATCAGGTGGATGGGGTACTAGGTCCCACGTCTTATTATCAATAAGAGCATTATATCAGTCAATTGCGGCTTTCCAATTAGGGTCAGACAAGGCATCCTTCGGATTACGAGGAATGGGGGAAGGGACAACTGAAATAGATAGATTGAACAACCGTTTGGGTTTGGAAATATCGTGCATGACACGGGTTTCCATCGTCCT
Organism: Anisodus acutangulus; assembly: GCA_029783415.1. Taxonomy (NCBI): domain Eukaryota; kingdom Viridiplantae; phylum Streptophyta; class Magnoliopsida; order Solanales; family Solanaceae; genus Anisodus; species Anisodus acutangulus. The sequence goes on along the minus strand of CM056510.1, from coordinate 37,375,475 downwards.
TGAAGGTGCCTCGGGACGTTGGACGGGAGGAGGGGGTGCCGCGGGACTGCCAGGAAGAGGAAGAGGGGCAGGGGTGGCGGGTTCGGCTGGCCGAGACTCGATTTGTCGAGGGTTGGCCGTGGAACCACCCTGAGACGGGCTGGTCCAAGCCACCGTTGGCGGAACCGGGTTGACTGCTTGTCCCCGACTGGCCGTGGTGGGGTCGGGTCCCGGTGACTGGGACGTCGGATTATGTAAATGATGAATTAGAAGGGGGTTCATGCCATCATTTAGAAAGTCATAGGAATGCCGAGATGACGAGTTTAGTGAGGCAAAAGGAAATTGAGACTCATCAAATATGACATGGCAAGAAATGATTATTTTACGGCTTGATAAGTCAAAGCAAGAGTAACTACGGTGATTGGAGGGGTAGCTCAAAAACACACACGGAATATGTGCCTTGATTTTATTGATGAATAATTTACAATAAATATAATATCACAAAGAATATTTACCTTGCTACAAATTAGGTAACTAATCAACTTAATTACAAAAGAAATATAATTTTACCTAAAATATAAGATATAAAATTAATGTAAGAATATTCGGTAAATATTCCATTACAACCAACTCGTATATTACCACACTAGATCGGACAAATTGCAAACCATAGGCCTAAACGATAACTGAATGAAATGATAAAGTATTACACAATAATCTTATGTAAGAAATTGTGGCGGGTTTTCTTGCATTTAACGGCGCTTCAATATATAAAATTTTAAAAATTATTGTTAAAAAATAGTGCATATATCTTATAGACGTAGAATTTTAACACAAGATACCAACATTTTCTTCTCAACACTCACACGTGATACAGAAAATGATATGTCTTAACATCACAAAAACATCAACATAAGCACGTAGAATACTCGTGCTACTTATTTTTCTTGATAATAAACTTGATGTTTCTTCTCAATACACATCTTCAGTGGCATGTGGAAGACGAAATCACAGAGTAATCCAAACATCCAGTGTTTCAGACTTATCATCGTAGACTTGCACTTCCTTTGTGACATTGGCACCAGTATTAGGATTGTATACTGTGACATGATAGTCTCCATGGAAGACCTTAACCTCAAAAGCACCTGCATTGTCTGAAACACCCGTTACGTTTGTTGTCTTCCAGTCAGCAAGTAGCTTGTCAACCACCTCTCCTGATGGCGAATTTTGCAATTTGCTATTTAGTAGACACATTTCATTGCATTCATCTGGCTTCCATCCTATCCATATCATCATCCCTTTAACCGCTGGATGCGCAAACGCTTCCCTCATAATTTCTTCCAAAAAATAAGCCTGTAACAACAACCAAAAAAGAATGTCATTTAATTGTTATAGCACGTTGCCTATTCTACATATTATTAGTAGTGACTTGTAGAAATTTTGTAGGTGTCATGATGTTGTTAATGTATAAAAGTTAAATTCGAGTTAAATTTTCTCAGAGAAGAACAACCTCAACAAGTGAAATTGGAGTACCTGTTTGGGACAAGACTCGACATTTAACTCGGTGAGCCAAATGGGCATTTTAGTTTCACCTAACACATCGAAGACTGCACGAATGTATGGTATATTAGGATGACTATCAAAATGTCCTTGAAGTCCAATTCCAATCACCAACTCCTCATTCCCTGGAAATGCCTTAATCTCCTGAAGCTTTTCAACATATTTGGAAGGGATAGAAACCATATCACCAGGGTGCTCTAAAGTGTTAAACTCATTCAAGAACATAGTGGCTCTACTGTCTAGTGAGCTTGCAATCTTGTAAAAGATAGCTGAAGCATTTTTCCCAAGTCTTTCCTCAAATAGTGGGTGATGTAAATTCTCATTTACAACATCCCAAGCAACCAATTTACCTGCAGAGGCCGATTGCGCGTATTAGCTACCGGTTACACCGAACTCAATATTTTCGACGCATAGTTACAGTTGTAAGAAAATAGTACTAAAATTTCAACAGTCAAAACAGATTGAATGCCTCTGTTTACCTGCATATCTTGACATAACACTACCCATTCGTCGTACTGACTCACTTAAAAGTTGTCTTGGCGGTAAATCTTTGACCCAACGTTGGATAGTTTCTGCCCCCCATAGGATGTTATGTCCTCTCACATCAATCCCATGATCTTCAAAGAATTTGAGCATTGCATCAGGGGTACTATAATTTTCGTGGCCTTGTAATCCTTCGGTATAGTACCATTTCATCTCGTTGTCAAAAACTGCTGTTGTGAACCTGGATACGAACCATTTTTGATAGGATTTGGACATTAAAATGGAAGCTGGTGTCGCGCAGCCAATTACGAATTGAAGTTTTCTTTGTTCAATCTCGATTTTTGCTCCTTGTATCTTCTTGCCATTCTTGTTTGCTACATTTACTCTTAGTTTTCTCTTCCGAACCTATCAAAAATATGACAAACAAAGAGGAAATTAAGAGGGAAAAATAATGAAATTTTCTTTTGGAACAAATTAAATACGTAGGTTAGAAAGAACCTTCTCAGTTTTTTTCAACCGATTTTCCTGCCATTCATGTTTGGTGAATTCCTTCAGAGAAACACTATCAACCCTTAAGTCGGACTTGGTGTTGTTGCACTGTGAGATCAAAATAAGGCAAATTACTTGCTATAACACGTTAAAATATACTGATAGTGTAAAAATTCTTTACACTTACTGTTAGAGTGATTATGAGAAGATCCCATAATCACCTCCCTCATTATGATAATTGATGTATAATTATTCTAATTATTGTAATTATAATTAGGATCTTGTATATTAGGTAAAGTAGAACAGTTGTCTTCTAGAATAGTCTTCTTCCATAATAGTCTTGATTTAATCCATGTATATATATTGTATATTTGGAAGAAGAATAATTAAGGAAATATCTTCTTACATGGTATCAAAGCCTAAAAAATCCTTGCCCTAAACCCCTTTTCTTTCCTTCTCATAAATGATTTCTTCTATTCCTTTTGCTACAGTTTTTCAGCCACTACTTAGGTTTAGTCATCTCATAACTCTAAACCTAATACATCCCCTAAACCCTAAAACATATACTAGTTGTAACCACTACTTGGCCAAGTATTTTTCTTTCTTCCAAACCTTAGGGTTCATCTACATACTTTCATCACAAAACCATTCCCTTCTTCTTTTCTTTTGATTTGAAGTCGAAACTATAGCCGAAAAACAAAGCTTTCATCCCGCTCTTGCCGTTAATAATGTCAAGAACTTTATCTCCATCACCCTTGAAATGGAGAAAGGGCAGTATACCTCATGGGCAGAACTATTCAAAATTCATTGCCGCGCCTATGAGATGATTGGCCATATGTCCGAGTCACCGTCGGATACCACTACTGTGGACAAAAAATTATGGTCTCGCTTAGATGTTATAGTCCTTCAACGGATTTATGGCACAATTTCGAATGATCTTCTTCATACCATTTTAGAACTCAATTCTACGACTAAACAGGCGTGAGAAAGATTAGAAAATATTTTTCAAGATAATAAAATGTCCATGGCCGTTTATCTTGAACACCAATTTACAAATATTAAATTGGATAATTTTTCTAACATCTCAGCCTATTGTCAAGAATTAAAAGTACTTGCGGACCAACTGTCCAACGTTGGTTCGCCCTTGACAAATCAAAGATTAGTTCTTCAGTTGATTGCGGGGCTGAATAAACAATATGATGGTGTTGCTACGTTTATTCAACAAAACAATCTGTTACCTCCCTTTTACGAGGCCCATTCGAGGTTAATCCTCGAGGAAACGAGGAAGACAAAGCAGGCATCATCGGGCACAAACACAGGTGGAACCGCTCTTGTCTCTACCAACTCTTTTTTCACTGATTTGGAACCCCAAAACTCTGGCTCGAGTGACCAAAATACTCGTCAAAATAATGGTAAAAAACGGGGTTCAAATCGAAACAATAAAGGAAAAAATAATAGTGGAAAGGGACGTGGACGGGGCGGGGGACAAACCGCCGGCGGCAGCAGCCAGCCCGGGCAGTGGCTACAATTTTCCAGGCAGTAGCGGAGGACAGTGGGGGCAGTACCCACCGTGGGTCGCCCCTCCATGCCCATTCCCGACCTCTTCGTGGGCCCGACCTCCTCCTTCCAATCGCCAACTCAGTATTCTCGGATCTCGTCCACAACATGTTTTTGCAGCTCAGGCACCATCTTCTATTGGATATGTACCCACATATATTGAACAAGTTATGAGTCACACGAATCTGAATATTCCAGATGAATCGTGGTACATGGATACAGGGGCTACGTCACACATGACAACATCTCAAGGTAATCTTTCATCTCATTTTAATACGAGCGATAATAAAAATATTATTGTCGGCAGTGGGCAGAAAATTTCAATTCGTGATATTGGTCAGGTAACACTACCCTTACCTCACCCACATTTATGCTTGTGAAATATCTTACATGCATCAAAATTAATTAAAAACTTGATCTATGTTAGATGTTTTACAACTGACAATAATGTTTCTGTGAATTTTGATCCGTTTGGTTTTTCTGTGAAGGATTTTTATACGGGGATGCAACTCATGAGATGTAATAGCATGGGGGACTTATATCCCATCACTTCTGTCTCCGACAACCACATGGCCAAACCTTCCACCTTTGCGACCATCTCTCATAGTATATGACACAATAGGTTGGGACACCCATGAGCACCGGTTTTTAATCAATTTAGGAAGAATAATTTAGTTTTTTTGTAATGGACGTTTGGACTCTTCTGTTTGCCAAACCTGTGTGTTTAGTAAACATATTAAACTTCTGTTTTCTATCTCTACTATTAATACTGTTATGCCATTTGATATTTTGCATTGTGATTTGTAGACTTCACTCGTATTAAGTGCTATAGGTCATAAGTATTATTTGCTCATTCTTGATGATTTTTCAATTTTTTTTGTGGACTTTTCCCTTAGGACAAAAATCACAGACCTATAACATTTTGAAATGATTTAGTGTTTATCAAAACTCAATTTGGCAAAATCATTAAAAGTTTTCAATGTGATAATGGGGGGAATTTATAAATACTCAATTTCATAATTTTTGTCAACAAAATGGGATGTCTGGCTGTATTTTCTGTCCACATACATCTTCTCAAAATGGGAAAGCTGAAAGAAAGATTCGAACAATCAATAATATGACTCGATCTATACTTATGTATTCATCAACACCACCAAATTTTTGGCATCATGCTCTTCAAATAGCTACATATATCTTAAATATTCTTCCTAGTAAACTACTCTCCATTGTGTCCCCTACTCAGGTATTGTACAACTGTATCCCTTCGTTTACACATTTATGGGTTTTTGGGTGTTTGTGTTACCCCTTGTTTCCGTCCACCACCATTCATAAACTACAAGTTCGGTCTACACCTTGTGTATTTTTAGGGTACCCACAAAATCATAGGGGATATAAATGCTTTGATATGTCAATAGGAAAAATTATTATTTCTCGTCATGTTATCTTTGATGAATCAACCTTCCCGTTTGCTACATCTCGAGCGGCATCCCCACCTGTATATGATTTTATGGACGACAGAATTCATCCCATTTTCATGTATCATCTAAACTCTCAAAGTAACAATTTAGGGCCATCACAAACCCCTACAACACAACCCGTCACCCTATCCCCTTCTGATAACTCGCCGGCCCAGAACCATATCGAGCCCACTACCTCGGTCTAAAATACCGAAACCACCCTACTCACTGTTTCAGCCCAAAATCCTAACGCCATCCAACCATCCAACGGCCCAACACCTAAATGGACCATGGAAACACGTGCAATACACGAGATTTTTCACCCTAAACACCATTTCAACCTAACCACCTCAGTCTATCTCTCACCAAATACCAAAAAATTCCAAAGCTGCCTTATCAGACCCGAATTGGAAGGCTGCCATGTTAGATGAATTTACTGCTCTTATTCAAAATAAGACGTGGGATTTGGTACCACGACCATCTAATGTGAATATAATTTGGTCAATGTGGGTTTTTTGCCATAAAAAGAATTCTGATGGTTCTTTTGCGAGATACAAAGCTCGTCTTGTTGGTGATGGCAGGTCTCAGCAGGTGAGAGTAGATTGAGGTAAAACATTCAGTCCGGTAGTCAAGCATGCAACTATTGAGACTGTTCTTAGTCTGGTACTATCCAAGTCACGGTCCATTCATCAGCTGGATGTCAAGAATGCATTTTTACATGGCCACTTGCAGGAAACGGTATACATGCATCAGCCGTTGGGATTCCGCGATCCTGCCCGTCCAGATCATGTGTGCCTGTTGAGAAAATCCATATATGGTTTGATACAAGCTCACCGGGCATGGTATAATAGGTTTGCAGGATTTGTTTCCAAATTGGGATTCTCTCATAGCAAGTCAGATCATTCTCTCTTTATTTATAGAAAGGGCACTGATGTGGCTTATATACTTCTGTATGTTAATGACATTATCCTAACTGCATCCTCAACTTTACTTCGCCAATCCATTATGTCCCTTCTTGCAACAAAATTTGCAATGAAGGACTTAGGACCGTTGAATTGTTTTTTTGGCATTGTTGTCGCTCACTATGCAGGTGGTCTGTTTCTCAGTCAAAAGAAGTATGCCGAGGAGATACTTGACAAAGCATGTATGTCTTCATGCAAACCTTCACATACTCCGGTTGACACAAAGGCGAAGTTGAGCAATGCTTCATGTACTCCATACAATGACCCCACACATTACCGCAGCCTGGCTGGTGCATTGCAGTAACTCACTTTTACGAGGCCTGATATTTCATATGCGGTCCAACAAGTTTGTTTACACATGCATAACCCAAAGGAAGAACACATGGGGGCTCTCAAGAGGATTCTGCGGTATGTTAAGGGTACTATTCAGTTTGGACTACATCTGTATAAGACCTCCGTCTCGCGTATGTCTGCCTACAGTACACTGATGCAGATTGGGGTGGCTGTCCAGACACGTCGTTCAAATTTCGGCTATTGTGTGTTCTTAGGTAACAATCTCATCTCATTGTCCTCCAAACGTCAGTCCACACTATCTCGGTCAAGTGCATAGGCAGAATACCGAGGGGTGACAAATGTTGTTGTTGAATCTTGTTGGCTCCGTAATCTACTACTGGAGCTCCATTGTCCGGTTGAAAAGGCAACAATGGTCTATTGTGACAATGTGAGTGCGATCTATTTATCTGGCAATCCTATTTAGCATCAACGCAAGAACCACATTGAAATAAATATTTTATTTGTCCGAGAAAAAGTTGCCAGTGGTCAAGTCTGTGTTCTCCATGTGCCGTCTCGTTATCAAATAGCTGACATCTTTACAAAAGGTCTTCCGCACGTACTTTTTGATGATTTCAGGGACAGTCTCAGCATCCGAGAATCTCCAGCTAACACTGCGGGGGACTGTTAGAGTGATTATGGGAAGATCCCATATTCACCTCCCTCATTATGATAATTGATTTATAATTATTCTAATTATTGTAATTATAATTAGGATCTTGTATATTAGGTAAAATATAATAGTTGTCTTCTAGAATAGTCTTCTTATAGAATAGTCTTGATTTAATCTATATATATATATATATATATATATATATATATATATTTTGTATATTTGGAAGAAGAATGATTAAGAGAATATCTTCTTACACTTACGATGTGTGGGCATATGGACACAAATTAATTTTAAAATCATATCTCTCAGGTGCGAAATAATACCTGAAAATGGAGTACTGCAGGTGCATTTTGATCAACAGTGAGTCCACCTTTGATCATAGACCAACAACCAGATTTAGCTATTACTGATCCCACAGTAGTAACTTTTTTTTGGACTGAGTTGTAAATCATGGCAACCACAATATCCGATCCTTCACTCAATTGAACCCAAGCTGCAAAATATTATTGTTAATTAACTTGATGAAATCCACTTCTTCAAAATCAAGTTATAAGAATATTAAATTCTCTTTTATGTCTAACACTTTTTTACCTGAAAACGTGTAAAATACCCCTTCTTTCAAGTGAAAAGATTGTGAGATACTAAAAGGATCGGTTCTATTATAGGCCACTATAAATTTGTTTCCACCAGATTGCCTTGTTTCTATTTTTACACGACCATCTACTTCCCATGCTTCTATGCCTTTGTCGAAACCAGGATTTGCAATTAAGCCTCCTCCGTATTGAGGATCCAATGGTTGCTTGATGCACTAAAATTAACATAGGTTAGAAGAGTTTAAGTTCTATACGTTGATACGGTAAACAGAAATATAAGATGTTTTCAAGTATACCTCTATTGTTGCTGAATAGTCATAAGGTATAGCACCATGAACCAAATATCCTAGAGAATTGAAATTGTTGTTAATTACTTCATATAAGATATGGAAAGTACCTGCAAGTAATTAATGGCCGATTTGACTCAAGAACAAGGAATTAGACATCTTAATTTTATATATTAGGAGATCAGGTTAAAATAATTAAAATACTTGTAGGACCAACTGATTTAAAACTTGTTATTGGCAAATTAATGATATCGCGCCTTCCACTGAGTACTGACCTGCCAAAAACAAGCAGCAAAAGAGAATGAATCCATTGTTTCCAAGTGTTGCAATGTAACAGCTTCTGCCTCGTCCCATGTTGATTCTGAAAGACAAAAGAATATCATAAAAATAGATGTAAACAAGCCTTACTTTAGATTAATCTTGCTACATATTAAAGAAAGTATATAGAGTATTAATAATGACTCTTGCAAATTGCGTATTGCCAAAAGAAGTAACTTATAGAATTTAATGCAATGAAGCCATATGAAAGTAAAGTACGTCATATTGACAACTTTTGCAACTAACATATAGCCAAAACAAGGAGATAATTTATGCAATTAAAGCTATGATCACCCGATTCATCCTATAGAAATCAAATGTGAATGAAGCCATATGAAAGTAAAGTACATCATATTGACAACTTTTGCAACTAACATATAGCCAAAACAAGGAGATAATTTGTGCAATTAAACATATGATCACCCGATTCATCCTGTAGAAATCAAATGTCAATGAACTTCCAATTTTCGACATGATCGATATATAGAGACAAATGTGTGAGATAATTAGGAGTTGTTGATTCATGAACTTTCAATTTTCGATACGATCGATAGAGACAAACTATAATCACATTTATGTAAGGTTTATAATGCGGTAAAAATAATGTGAAAGTTATTTTACGATGAATAATAGCACGTGTCATGTTACTCATATACTTAAAATCAAATCTAGAAATTCTTTCCAGGACCGTCTATCTCAAGCCCCTTTATTATGTTAAGCAAATGTTAATGCTCTTATTTCCAAGAAGTTATTGGTCAGAATTGTGAGAAAGTTTGTATGCTAGTTTCTTTGGTCATGGAATTTTTTTTAATTAGAACGATCAGATGGTAAACCACTTGCGATGTAGTAATGTCACAACACAAAGAGGAGTTGGGGAGAGAATTACATATTGGAAAGAGAAGAAAGAGAGAGATAGAACATATGAAATATTCACAAGGACATTAAAGAAAAACAACAAAAATAATTTGGGTGACTTACTGATGTAGTCAAAGAAACGATTTGCTTTCTTTTCTTTCAATTCTCCTTGCTCTATTCTAATTTATATATGAACCACTTTATATCAGATATGATTGTCACAAAATGTACATTCACAATATTACCTTATATAATTATCTCGGAGTGGTACTTTAAAAACTAGGTGAATAAGAAAATTCCTCATCTAATCGAGCAATTTTGAAAATACATGAATATTATGAGAACCAATATTTACATTGGTACTATAATTTAAACGTGAAAACAAGAAATTAAGAGCGAGATGTTATTATTTGAGACAAATCCATAGCCAAATTTAGCATCCCAGATGTGAATTAATTGAGATGGTTGAACCACTGAAACTTAGAACAGATGTACTACATGTAATTAATGGTACCAGTTAGGTGTATTTAATGGGACAGAGGAAAGGAATAGTAGTATATTTCTCAAATGACCACATTTCGGTCATATGGTTAAATCATGATAAAACCTTAACGGTGAGGGCAAATTATAACTTGGGACAAATTCGTAACAATAAAGGTGAGGTGTTAGCTATGATTAATAACTAAACACTTAAGAATATGGGAAAAAAGAAAACAAAATTCATCAGAATGATCACCGTTTTAATTGGTGGCAAAGGAAAGAGTTTTAAACGATTACTATATCGAAAGGTGACAGCTTGATAAAAGGAGTAAAAACTATTCTTGTTCATTCTGTCTAAATTAAGAAAAAAAATGATACATCTGCATTTCACGATGATAAAAGTATCTAATTTTATATATTGATCATAAAAAGAATTACATATATAATCTACATTAAGAAAATGTGATATTTCTGAAAAATAAGAAATCAATCAAAATGGATCTGAATTGAATCATGACTATATAAGCTATTCTGATATTAAGAGTTTAATATAGATTTCATTCTTGGAAGCGGACCTTTGTTTCCTTGGACCACATAAGAATTCGTCATCCGCAAATCTAATGTGCGTACAAACGTCTTTTTTCCTTTTACTTTGGAATTTGGCACTATTTAAATAAAACATAACCTACAATAAGGTTTTCTTCCTTAAACACTAACCCGGCCGAGACTCACCAGGATTAAGTTTTATTATTTCAATTATATCAAAAATTTAAGTTGTTGCCCTACTTTAGTTTTATTTTTCAAACTTCTGATTTATACAATTTTGTATTTACTAATATTTAAAAAATTAAAAGATTCATGGTCGAATTATAAAAGCATAATACGTAAACATATCCTCAAATTTGACCTCAGCTGACAAATATGTCTTCTAATTTTGAATGTGCACAAGTAAAAATACATAATTACAAATATTGATGTGGCACTGACGTGACACATAAATTTTGGAGATGCCTAAATGATAATTTTGTAAATTAGAGTGTTCAACTGACAAAGTGAAACAAGTTAAGGTGCCTACTTATACACACTAGATTTGAGAGCTTGTTTATGTATTATTGTCCATGCATCCACGATCCATGGACCAGAGAAATCCATAACTCCTTGGTCTTTATGACTGTTATATGGGCTCGCAAAGTAACCCAACAACTTTGAGTAACACAAAGAGTCCATGACCCGGGTTTCCCCCCAAATCAATTCTGTCAAAACCCTAAGAGATCGTTGACCGTGTCGGGTCGCAACCCTAACTGAATTGCCTTCTGTATCCATCCGGGTCGGGGTGCACTCATCGGATCCATTCATTCAATTCTTCTTTCAGTTTCCATAACTGAATCTAGGTATTGCAATTTTGGGAGTAAATAAATTTCTTTATATGAATCAAGAATGTGCAAATGTCTCCATAAGTTTCATTTTTGGAATATGTTATTGCAATTTTCTACATTGTATATAGACAGGAAGAAAACATTCTGAATTCAAGAAACTATCATTTTTCTTTCATCCCAATTTTGCTTTATTAAACTTTTAACTTTTTTGTCTAAATAAATGTATGGAGTTATTATTTAACTGCTTATATTGATTCATAGGTGTGGATCTGTAAAAGGAAATTAATTTCAAAGAAGAGTAAAGGGACATGGCGATATTTGGTTCGGACTTTCTAATATACTTGTCTCGTATTAAAGCAAATGTTGTGGTCTTAACAATTGATTAGGAAAATCAATTCTAATGGTTCAAATTCTATAGGTGATCGCTGCATTTTCAAGTGTCAATTTGAACAAATAGAATTAGTTTCGAATCACTTGCAAAGGCCACAAGATTCACTTTAATGCAAGATGAGTCGTTGTGTTGGTTAAGGGCCACAATGCTTGTTGCAGCCGATGGCATGTAATTCCTGAGAAGAGGAGGTGGCTCTAAGTAGTATTTTCTATTTATTCGCTATGAGACCTCAAACATTCAAGGGGTTATCTGTCCTGAGTGGTGGTAGTTGTTTGCAAGGTTTGAAGCATGTTACTGCATTGTCAAATGTAGAGGATCATATTGGTATTTCAGTTTGGTACATAAATGCCTCTTCAATTGCTATATGTGTGTGTGTACATATGTAACGTATATGTGTGTGTTTCGATATATAAAATATTATATGTTTTTTAAATGGGAAATGTAAGCCTTCTGCAACAATAGATACGAGGAGAGAAAATTGGATGTACATTATTTCAGCAGATAAGATTACATTGTTATTTTCTAACTGATAATATTTTATTTCTTGTTTCATGTCATTTCTTATCTTTCTCTGTTTTTGATTTGATAACCATTATTTTCTTTTCATGGCATTTATTCAGTAAAGAGATAATTGTTGTTTCTTGATATACTATAATAGCTGATTAGATGCCCATTGGCCTTTTCTCAGGCCCTTGCTTCTGTGAACAAATAAGAATCACTGAATACACTAGTTTTTTTTATAAAGGAGATAGACAAATGTTAATCTATAAGGATATTACTCAGGCAAATATGGACTTCTAGTTTCCTGGTTGAGCACTACGCAAAACAGGAGGTTAATAGAGTTTAAAATAGGGTTTTTGATTTAGCCCTGTGGTTGACAAGATGAGGGAAGTGAGACTGAGATGGTTTGAGCATGTGAAGAGGAGACGCAGAGATGCTCCGGTGAGGAGGTGCGAGAGATTGGCAGTGGTGGGTTTAAGGAGGGGTAGAGGTAGGCCGAAGAAGTATTGAGGAGAGGTGATTAGACAGGACATGACACAACTTCAGCTTACCAAGGACATGTCCTTAGATAGAAGTATATAGAGGTCGCGGATTAGGGTAGAAGGTTAGAAGGTAGTTGAGCGTTATTCTCCTATGGGATAGGCCTGGTGGGTAGATAGCATTAGCATTAGCATCATAGTTTATTGTTCTTAGATTTCTGCTACTACCTGTTGTTTCGTGTGCTTCGGGTTATTGCTTTATTTCGCTTTCTTTTTGCTCTAAATGCTATGATACACTTTCTCTATTATTTGCTATGTATTCTTTGTTATGCCTTTTGCCTTCTGTATTGTCTTTTTCAAACTGCCTTGTTATGTGTTATCTGAGTTTATTCTTTTTGGAAACAACATCTCTATCTCCACGAGGTAGGGTTAAGGTCTACGTACACTCTACCCTCTTTAGACCCCATCTGTGTGATTACATTGGGTATGTTGTTGTTGTTGATTCAACCCTATCTAGAAAATTTTAGAGAATATATAGTCAGGGTCGTTTGGTTTGCCACAAGAGGAAATACCATCTCACATAAAATTCTACATGTCTATTATACTGTGTTTGGTTTGCAACATAAAACTCTGTATTGCTAATTTAATTTCCGGTGTATAACTATGCATAAAGAATACATCTTTTGTGGTACTAAACTATGTATTGCTAATGCCAACATAATTTGTTTTTGATCAAGTAAAATTTTTCATTCATAATAACAAGGCCATAATGGTCGTATACAAGAGGTATACCAAAAAAGAGAAACCTACAAAATATGATTCTCTCCAAACGACACCCAATCCTCTATCCGAACATGAACTACGTGGGTGCACCAAAAGAAAATAAGGGATCGGAGACTACTCCTCAATTGACCAAAGCTCATCTTAACCCTTCAAACGCTCTCCTATTTCTTTCTTTCCAAATGACCCACAAAAAGCAAGAGGAGTAACATTCCAAGCCTTGTGACTTTTTCTCCTAGCTCCACTCTTCCAACTGAACATAAACTCCTTCACGGATTTTGACATAACCCAAGAAACAGCAAACCATTTAAAAATATCCCACCATAACCTCATGGCTAGTTTGCAATGTAACAAAATATGATCCACGTCCTCACCTGTCTCCTTACATAGGAAACACCAACATAATTTATGCGTGATTCAGTGTATTATCTTATGTGGAATAGGATACATAATCATAGCAGTGTATTAGCGATACTTGAATAAGAGTATCTAGAAGCATAAATAATTCTTTTAAAGTAGACTATTATTCACCTCATAACAATCCCAGCATTATTACTCATAGCTTAACAATCCTTTATCACGATCCCTGTATAAATTAGTCCGCAAACCAAATGGCCCCTCAAGGTATGAATTGTGTATGCCTATTTCTTATACGAAGACCCTGAGGACATGCAACAAGTGCGCAGTAAGGCTGGCATGTCTCTTGGTCAGATGTCTCTCCAACTCTTTTATTCAAGTATTATCATAATCATTTTAGGAATTACTCTTTTCATGAGAATTGCTATGTATGCCAAATGTACTTGTCAAATTATTTGATCACTGCAGTGCTAGATTACTTGTCATAAAAAATATATGCCATTAATGGAAAATACCTTACTTATTCCTAAAGATAATTTCTTCAAAAGTTTGTGGTCGGATTTTTATGGTCTTTATCTATCTCTATCACAATCCAAGTGCAATGACACCCACTCTTTTAGGAAATATCGGATTATCGCAGTGTCAACCAGGCTGTACTCTTTGCTTGTTCTGTCCTGTCCGATCCAATTGATTGTGATTTGTGACCCTTCAGCGGTCGTAATATTTGCATTAGGGTGTAAAAATGTAGTCTATTGATCTATTTTTTTGTGGATTTGTACTCCTGATGTTAGGCCAATTTTACAATAATGGTAGCTGGTAGGTTCCATTCATTAGGCACTTGTATGAGAGATATATTAACTCAACCACAATAATCTGTCACTCTTAAACAAGAATCGAGATAATCGCCTTTCTAGAGATCGCACGCTTTATATCGTGATTTTGGTGTCAAAAGTAGTAAAGGAAAGATGTAGCTTTAGATGTAGAAATGGCAGTTTATTAATTCAGCAATGTACATGCAGTTATAAAGAAGGAAGGTATGACAAAATTTGCTTCTGACTTTGTCCCACATCGTCTCAAAAGTAAGAATTAATTCTTTTGTTAACCTATTTAGTGGTCTCTAATTATGAACTTCAACACATAGCTAGTGGGCCCGCCTTGGCTCGCATGACCTTGTAGGGAGGTCCTTCCAAAGAGCTGCAGGATGCTGCAAATCTTGTCCGCGGGTTTGCTGGCCCCTATGGATCAAGGTAATGTAACTTTTCTCTCAAGCCCTTCTTCCATTAATTTGTTTTGTTCTTTTCTGGTTTTTCTTTTCTCTGAATTTTGTGAGTATTGTCCATCTTTAACTTCATATCCTTGGAGTTTGCCTATAAGTCTCCTTTCCTTCTGTCTCTTTTCTTAACTTTGGGCTTTATGTTTTTCCTGATTCTCTGTTTTTCTTTCCTTTTGTTGAAATACATTTGGAAAGAGAAATTAAATTGAATATAAGCCCTTAACACATATGAAGCTGCTCGTTCTTCTTTTCCGTTCTTGTGCATCTATCTTAAAGTCTTCATTTTTTTCTCTTTCTAGTCTGACTTCTATCGTAAACCTCTGTCGAAAGCTTCATCTGAACAAGAACAAAAAAAGCATGCAGTGACTAATCGAACGGTTTTGTTGATCCAAATATTGGAAGTTTTCACTCGTTCCGCTCTCAATCTATGTTCTCCTGAATGATTTGGATAGTCAGCGAATTTTGGATGGTATATGGATTTGTTTCTTCGGTAATTTGAACTGATTAGATTCTTGTTTCTTGCACTGAGAATCTAAGGTAAGATCTCAAAGTTAATCAACTTTATGTTCTAAAATTTTCTTATGGAATGTTAAATGATAGTTGACATTTTTAAATACAACATAGATAGCAAAAACCACATGCTTTATACTGCTGATCTCGTGGTGTCAGGCTTATTATTTGCCAATTTTCTATCTTTTCCTGTTATAAAGAAATTAAACTAGCTTTACTTCATATTACTAACATCTAGCTTTTTCTATCCTTCAAAGATGAACTAGTTCAGGCTGATTGACTGAATTCCAGTTTGGTTAATTCTAATACCAAAAGAAACTCAGCCTCCTGGATATGAACAGTGATTCTTCTTTATTTTTCTGATTTGTCATGTCTGCTAACCTTAAGCATCTGAGGGCCAGGATCTCTAGTTCTGTTCTGGAATCAAAACCAAAAATGTAACTAAATAGGCAGCGAGCCGTTCAGATGAGACCCGAAGACCAGGAAGAATAAATAAGCAAAGGGAGGGGTAACCTAAATGTGGAAAATATTTTTTTTTGCCACATTTGTCTTTGTTTCATTCAGCATACTCATCCTGCCATTCAGCCCGGAATGGTATGAAAGTTGTTGCAGCAGTCTCTCCACAAAACTCCGTATGCACACCCCTTGATGACAATGCATGATAATGTGTGACGATGTAAAGTTATAGTATGTGGGTTGTACATGTCTCAGATTCGAAATAGAATTGTCTTTAATTTTATTAATGAACTCCGTATACAACAATGTGACTGGAAGTAGTCCCATTCTCAACTGTGCATTGCACATGAAGCACCAAGTGACAGCGGACATGTGTGATCCTTCGCGTTCTCATGTTCTCGGCTGTCAGCATTAGACCCGAGCTGCGAAACCAAGCAAATAAACACACCTTTCTTGATGCTCAAGGTATCTAAACCAATAAATGTGGGGTCACACATTCAAATTCAAATAGAATTGTCTTCTGTATCATGCATTCAAAGATTAGAACTTGGAAAGCAGAAGTTTAGCTAAGTGAAAACTGTATGAGCAAGTTCTTTTTAATTTATAGTCATACAATTGTTTGGGATATCATAACATTTTTGGGAGTAGTATATTAGTCATAACATTTCTTTTTCTTTCTTTTTAATTTATAGCCCTACATCTCTTCTTCCTTATCCCCTAGGCCTAGCTGTGTAACTTTCTTCATTGTACCTGGCATTGTCCACTATATTCCAAACCAATTCAGGACCCACATTCTCAATTTTGCATTTGCACATGAAGCACCAGGTGACAGCAGACATATGTGGTCCTACGGGGTCGTTTGGTACACGTTATAAGCTGGGATATCCCAGCACTAACTTTGGGATTAATTTTGTACCATGTTTGGTAGAAGGTATAAATTTATCTTGGGATAAGTTTATATCTTGTACCAAACAAAGTATAAAATGAAGCCCAAACTTAAAGATGGAATATCCCACCTTATCCCATTAACCTTGGGATTATTTTATCCCATCTCCTAGATGGGATAAATTAGTCCCAACATTATAATACCGGGATAATTTTGTCCGCGTACCAAACGACCCCGCGTGTTCTCATGTTCCGGCTGTCAGCACTGGACCCTACTTGTGAAACCAAGGAAACAAACACACCATTCTTGGTGCTCAAGATATCTAAACCAATAAATGTGATCACACATTAAAATTAAAGTAGAATTTTCTGTATCATCCATTCAAAGGTTGGAACTTGGAAGCAGAAGTTTGGCTTAAGTCAAAACTATATGAGAAAATTCTTTTTAATTTATAACCATACAATTGTTTGGGATCTCATAACATTTTTGGGAGGAGTATATGACATTCATAACATTTCTTTTACTGTCGTTCTTTTTAATTTATAGCCCTACATCTCTTCTTCCCCCCTAGGCCTAGCTGTGTAACTTTCTCTTCATTGTGGCTGGCATCGTCCACTGTATTCCGAACCAATTCAGCAGTCTCACCACAGCTGTGTTGCCACTTTGCAATGTAACAGGAAGTAGTCCACATTCTCAATTGTGCATTTGCACATGAAGCACCAGGTGACAGCTGACATATGTGAAAACTGTAGAAAATTCTTTTTAATGTATAGCCATACTATTGTTTGGGATTTCATAACATTTCTGGGAGGAGTGTACGGCATTTCATTACATTTCTTTTTAATTTATAGCCCGACATCTCTCCTTCCCTCTCCTCTAGGCTTTGATGTGTGTAACTTTCTTCATTGTGCCTGGCATCGTCCACTGTATTGTGAACCAATTCAGCAATCTCACCACAGCTTTGTTGCCGCTTTGCAATGTAACAGGAAGTAGGCCACATTCTGAACTGTGCATTTGCACATGAAGCACCAGGTGACAACTGACATATGTGATCCTTCGAGTTCTCATGTTCTCGGCTGTGATCCCTTTACCCGAGCTGCGAAACTAAGAAAATAAACACACCTTTCTTGGTGCTCAAGGTATGTAAACCAATAAATGTGGATCACACATTACAATCAAAATAGAATTTTCTGTATCATGCATTCAAAGGTTGGAACTTGGCAGAAGTTTGGCTAAGTCAAAACTGTATGAGAAAATTCTTTTAATTTATAGCCATCCAATTGTTTGAGATTTCATAACTATATGGTGGATATGCCCTTTCTTTCACTCATTTAAGTAAGACTGTTACATGTACCTGTATGCAGGAGGAAGGAGGGTATCTTTAGCGCCTGATTTTGTGATTCTTTAGCAACTTAGCTGCAATAGCTGACAAAATGAGATGTAACTATACTGACTAGAAGAGAAGTCAATACTGAGGCTACTACTTTAGAAGAGGAAACAGCAAATCTGTTCCTTCCTCAATCACCTTCACAAGAAAAGCTTCCAACAGTGCATAACAATCCTATCAGCTTTCTACTTTTAGAAGCCTTTGATGTGAAGGTGATAGGAATTAGATTTGAAGCATCCTCTTCTTGTGTGGTAGCCTCAGTATTCTTTTCTGTTAAGGTTGGTCTAGTTGCCTACTAATTCTTTCCAGGTATCATCGCTGCTTGCTAAAGAATAGGAAATCACGTTTAGTACGTCTCGAAGAGTCAAAGCTACTTCTAACATCATTGATGAGCACCAGGATAGCTTAGATTGTTCGATGATATGAGGGCCTTTTATTCTGTAATACTATGTCCCAGTTTCAATGCCAAAACCCACATAAATACCTTGGATAAAGTCCGTGGCATAAATGGGACTTATTCCTGAAGCGTGGAGGAATATAAATCTACTGTTGTATAAGTCCCCAATACCGGCAAGCAACATAAAACCTTGGCTATAAGTCCCCAATACCGGCAGCAACATAAATCCTTGGCTACTACCCAGTATTAGGCTGAATGGGCAATTCTCCAGGCTGCGGTGTAACTGGCTTTCTGGAAGCAAGATTCCAATGGAGGAACTTACTGATGGTCCATCAGTTGTAGAAGCTATAGAATTTCAGTTGACGATATACTTTGGGTCATACTTTTTCTTATTTGGATATTGAAGTAAGACTTAAATTGGATCATGGCTCATATGCATGCATATTATATGGTTCTTTTTCTGTTGTGGCTTATCTGTTGAAGTTGTCTTATGGATGCATACTGCAGGTGACTGGTACAACTAGCAAAAAGTACATAAAATGATGATGAAATTCAACCATAAATTTCCTCTGTTTAATGAGGGGAAAACATTGTCTAGCCTTGCCTGATTAGTGAGCAGATGCCTGAACTAATTGTCCTTTCCTATGTTTTTGTAACATTAGTGAGGCAAGACAAAATTTTGAGGTTTTGAAACTGCGCTTTCTATTTTTCGCTATAGCTCAAAATGATAAATTCTAATTTGATTGAAAATCTGAGATAAACGGAGTCTCTTATCAATGATTTCTTAAGGCCCGTTGTGGAGTCAAAAAGTCCAATGCTGGCTTTAGACTTTGATTTTACAAATAAATAACTATGCCTCTATTCCGAGCAAATTGGGTTAGCTAAATGAATCTCCGCCCGTGTTACTCAATTTAAACTCATTTCCTCTAATATTGTAAAAAACATTAGTTTCATAGTAGAAGTTTGTATATATTTTATTTGACATATGAGTTTCTAATAGTGTCAATTTTACAAGTAGAAGTTTAGCAAATTCAGTAACCACTACGCAAATAGAGTGCAACATTTAAGTACAGTGCTTAAGCCTACTACCCTAAAAAAATGGAATCTGTTGAACTAAGGGCAGTTTGAGTGTTCCAGTGCCCATTGAACCGAGAACACAGGTGCAGGCTATTGCCAAACTTTGCAGCTTTTTTTCCATTTCCCTCTGAAAAAAGTCCATCTTGTACTTTGCATTCAAAAGAGCTTAAGTTTGTAAAAATTTACTCCTTGATGCTTTTAGGACTCTCAGGCTCAGCCACAATGTGTATAAGTTCCAGGTAGTTCCTGAGATCAAATACAGCCACTAAATCAGGAAAAAATTCGTTCTCACGTAAATGCTAGACTCATACTTCACTCTGCTAAACAAGTGTATTCACTCGAAGATAACTGCGGAAAGCCTAACCTGATGAATTCTATGATTCTGGAAGCAATTGTGAATCAGAATATTGGTTTTGGAACAGGATATTTAGCAACCATTTTAGCTGATGCTACCAAGCCAGCACTCAAAGCCACTCCAAATAGAGCATGAAGTCTCACACAGTAATACTTTGCCATAAAGATCTTTGCTTTGTCCTATAAAATTGAAGTCCAAAATCATGCCTTGAAAGAAGATTGATTGCCCAAAAGAGAGCCAAGTAGATAAAGTCAGAAGAGGATATACATTTGCACTTCCGATTTTTCGTACGTCACCCCAACAATGACCAGGATGAGATTTTTCATGGAGGAATAAAACAAAATCCTCACTCACCTCATGGTTCTTCTCCACATAGTTAACGACTAGTTTTCCCACCGGAATTGTTAAAGCACAAAGAATCTGGATGAAAATGATACTGGATTAGATAGTGGAACATATATCTAAGTATTCATAATTTGAAGGTTAAGAAAAGAACATTAAAATTGCCAACACAAAGTCCATAACAGGCTCTCACAATTTAGTAGACTTCTTTAGTGTGATTACAGGGTTCAGGAAACTGTTTCTCGTTAAAACCAAATGAATGAAGCTTCCCAAAACAAGTAAGTCGCAAATAAACAGAAAATGAAATTTCTCATTAGTAATTATCATAACGACACTAAGAAACCAGATTAAGACTTACAATGCATGTAAATGGAAGTGTTTGAGTGAAACCGAGAAGAAACATCCCTGAATATAGTGTTGCCACACCTACTTTTACAACTCTGGAACCGGCTTGAGTACCAAGCCTAACCTGAATTCAGAGGCAAAAATACAATTGACCACTCGTTCTTCCATTTCTACTTGAACTTGTGCTGTCTGACCTAGGTGTACTTACCAGCGGAGAAAATTTTCCCACGGCTTTATCCCCTTCTACCTGAAGTTTGAATCAGATGAATGAGTTGCAGGTACTGGTAAACACCAATGGTTAACAAATTTTTAGACCTTATTACCTGGTGGAAGTGACTACAGAACAGGATAAGTGATGTTGTGAAACCAACAAGTGCTGATGCTGAAAGAATTGTATATGTGATTGGGAGCTCACTGAAATGTTACATTAGACCAGATTTAGTTAGGCGTAAACACCTTCACTATATGGGTATTAATAATAAAACAAACCTGGTGCTGCTTTGAAGCAAGTAAAAGGCAATCGTAGCAAAAGGACCAAATGCAGCAAAGCACAAGGGTTCCCCCAGACCTTGGTAACTTAACCGAAATGGCGGGCACTACAAGACAATTTATTAGAAGCAATGGATAAGTTGTCAAGAAGTCCAATTCTTCTTTATAAAGAGGATCTTTGCCACTTCGATTAAGATGTTGAATTTTCTATGCAAACCAGAATAACGATTGCCAGCGGACTAAATTATTTGAATTACCTGGTATATGTAACCACAAGCGATTGCAGAAGCTAATAGCAGTATAGCACGTAGATTTGCAGCCTCCACAGATGTATAAGTAAGCCCCAAAAAACCAAGGGCAAGTAACAAGTAAGCAGCAACGAATGTTCCTGTGCGACTTAAACCAGAATTATAAAGCAAAGTGAGTCAACCTTAAAACTGTAATTCCAAACAAATAAATATAAGGCCATAGCATGACCACGTTCTAATGGCAACCTTATACCAGGAAAATCACAGGAACTTTGTATTCACGAACTGAAACACAGGAACAGTCTGAGAAAGATTGACTTTAGTTGATACATATTGACTTATCTAGTAAAATGGTTTGTTTTCCTGGTAGTCAGACCTACTAATCTACTAACTATGATACCAGTTAGACAAGTAGTGGTCTGATTAAACGTAAGTTACTATAGAGGTTATCTTGTTGCCTTCATGTATTCAATGACAATGATTTCAAGGCTAAGAGCTCAATCTACACATCCATGTACTTACTTCCAGAAATTAAAGTACATCATCCTATTCAATTAAAGTAAGATAAAAAAGAGAAAAAGAAACAAAATAAAGAACTAATGCAATTGTCATGGTAGCGGTAGAATTTTACCTGCCAACAATGTTCACAACTGACTCTTTCTTGTCCTTATCAGCTCCTGTGTCAAAATCATAAACGTCGTTGCTGCCCATATTACAGAGATATTGATATAGAGTGCAAGATTTTTAACAAGGGCGTTATAGTCCTCAAGTGTAACATAATCACAAAAAATAAAGCCACATGCATTATTATGAAATACAATCTTTTTAAAATAAGTCAGAATTATTCCTATTATAGTGCACCAAGACACTATGAAGGGTGTGACCTAGTAGTCAATGAAGTGACCATGAGGTTTCACGTTCAAATCCAGCGGAAGCAAAAACACTAGGTGATTTCTTCCCATTTGTGAAAGCCTTGATGAACAGAGCTACCCAATACTTGTGTTGGTGGGAGATAGCAAGTACTCCGTGGATTAAGTCAAGGTGTGCGCAAACTAGCCGGACACCACAATTAACAAAAAAAAATGGATTTGTCGTTTCAACCACTGTTATCTATCAAGTTAGCCCAACTCTATTTAATGAAACAAAGAGACTTCAATACTCCTTACATCTCTCTCTATGTTCAGAAATAATCTAGAAATATACAATTCTTGCCAACACAAAGTGGAATTACACTTAAGGGTCGAAGAGAAAAGAAAACGTAATGCAAGTAAGTAAAAGAAGAAAAAAAGCAAAGGACTAGAGAAGAAAAAAGATTTCAAGAACTAACTCGTCTAAGCTAAAAGTCCTACCCCCTATCCTTCCTTTGTTAATTGTTGCAACAACATGAACCTAAAAGGACTTCATGAGCTCTCTTGTTAACATTCTGAGTGAAGAGGATTTGATTGTGTCTAATTGTCATTCAATCAAGTGCTTCTTGAGTTAGACGACGTTGACTAGATGGTGAATGTGCAGCAAAGTATTTCCACTTTGCCACCGAGATCAAAGTACTAAATAGAATTCCCAATGACAGTAAAACCCACACCTTAAGTTAAGCCAAGTGATGATAAAAACTGAAGACGCCAACAGCATAAAATAACGCCGAGCAGAAAAGAGGCCAGTCTGCAAATAACCGGCTGCACACCCCACCTATTCATGAGCAGCAAAAGAACAGTGAGATTTTAGTGGAACATATTGGAAAAGCTGTTCATTATAAGCACATACATTTTTACTATAATTACTCACCAAAACAGCAATACCAAAGGTATCAATTTGGAAACTCTAATGCCTTCTTTAGATAGATCAAGTGAGAATCACTAACACCAAACTAAAATAGGCTCCAAAAAAAGAAGAACAATATGGATTTGTTGCTCAACTAAACTCACAATCAAACTTCTATGATATCTATATAAAGGGGAATCCTCTCTTCACACTAAAGATAAATGAAATAGAAGAGCACTTTTATGGAATAATCTCCTAATTCTTTCTTTCCAAATAGAGCCGAAAAGCAGCTAACAATGACATCCTCCACGTTGTCTTCTTTTTCTTGCCAATATTTTGAACAACATGGTCGTCTCTTTCAATGGAATACATAACAATTTGGCCTATCTACTGATCATCATCACTAGCACGCATTAAGGTTTACCTTATCCTGACGACAATTCAGGCTGTTCAATTTATTATTATATTATACTGTTTACAGTGGTTGTCTGTGCAATTCTTATGAAGTTGCAGTTATAGACCAAGCAACTTATTTAGTTTATCCATTATGGAGATTCTGCCTCATATCCAATCTGCAAATGAAACTTTTCAACAAATATTATCAAAAATCGACCACAATTTTCTTGCTAGGCAATTTAAGCCCTCTCTACCCCGCAAAGGTAGAAGCCTACCCTCCCCAGACCCCACATGTGGGATTACACTGGGTATATTGTTGTTGTTGTATATTTAACAAGTAGCCACAGCTAGCCTTTGTATAGTTTGGTTTCACAAGACTATCAATCTTAATGATTGCTTGCATTTTGAATTTCAATAAACATAAGAAACCAGTTAAATTCTACCTTTAAACTATGCATTCACGTCGGTTTACATCCATTATTCAAACAACATATCTAGTTGAAAATGTTAAAACTCAAAAGGAGCCTCTAACACCGTTGTTAACTTCAAAACTTACAGTTAGAGGTACTAGGGCTACAGAGTATATTGGTAATTTGATTGCCCTCCATATCAAAGTAGCTTGTGAGATATTTTCTTCATTTTCCTCAGAGGTAGCATCATGTTGCTGCACTCTACATATGAAGAAACCTCTCACGCTTGAATGCTGTTGCTTGACTTCTTTCCATCTTAAGTTAATATCATTTCCAGATCTTTCAGTGCATTGGAAGCATCTTTGTGTAACATGTGATGGTGGTGAACAAGTCCTAAAGATAAAATCCCTGTCGAGCCGCATAATGTCAAGATCAGAAAAGTTTCAATTGCTGATCAGGGATTAACTTAAATTGCTTGCCCAGATATTCCCCATTATGTGGGGTTTCACTGGGTATGTTGTTGTTGTTGCTTGCCCAGATATTGTGTTAACTATTCAAAAATCAAGCCCAAAAGATGATCAACATCTGTGGGAGGTTCGGTAATCAAATGACAAGGAAACAAAAGGAATCATTCGTTCGTTTCATTACTAAGAACAGCATGTACAGTCCGAACAGTGATTTCATGGAGGTTTACAGTCATTAGGTAGCATTAGCGTAAAATGTATCACATTCACGCATTGGCGATAAAACATAATGCATAGACACGATATCATTTATGTTTAAATATATCCACGAAAAGTATGCATTTCATGCATTTTGACTTGTCCTGAGGCTGAGTAGCCAAAGATATTGTTCTTTAATTTATGCATATGCAAAAATATTGATCACATATTAATCTAAACAATATTCACTGTTCTAGCCACTTCTTTGTTGGTGTACCAAACAGGGTGTGGATTCTCCACTCTATCAGTGGTGATCTCCTTACCTGTAAACAAGTACTATCTCCAACTCTGGAACTAATTATGTGGAAAATGACAATTATATTTAGATTCAAGTCCTCCTTGACATTTATAAAGTATCACTAACATATAATGCATCTCATATACCTTTCAAATGAATCGTACAACTTACACCTTCTCTGTGTGGTCATGCTACGACCGCCAACCAAAATAATGGCCTGTATATTGTTTGTATATTAATATATAAAGGGCAGTCCGGTGCACTAAGCTCCCGTTGTGCGCACGAGGAAGGGCTTGTATATTGTTTGTATATTAATATATGTATACATATAATATACATATTTTATACCTAACTAAATTTTATTTTTGTATATATAACTAGCGGTTGTAATTACTTTTGAGCGCCAAATATGTAACTTTCCCTTAATAAATTACAAAAAAATCCCAAATTCACACCTTTTCAGGCAAAAACTCTAACTTGGGGATTAGTCTGTAAAACTCACACAAAACTAAAGTAAGGAAAAACAAGGGGTAAATTTCATGAATGGTCACTTGACTATCACTTTTTTTCCCATCAAAATCACTTAATTATGTTTTCTAACACAAAAGTTATATAACTATCACTTTTTTACACTAAAGTCACTTAATTATATTTTCTAACACAAAAGGCACATAAATATCACTTTTTTTCAGCAAAGTCACTTAACTATGTTTTCTAACACAAAAGTCTCAAAAGTCACACCTACTGAAAAATTCAACTTCCGATGGATAATATTTTTATATTCTTTTTTATTTTTAATCTAATAGATACAAACTCAATTAAAAAGAATCGACCCGATCCATAACTCATATGCATATATTAAAATACCAAAGGGTGAATAAATTTGAAAAAAAATTATTACAAGGTTATTTTTTCCGATGCAAATAGTAATAACTATTACTCCGTATAATTCAGTTTCCTACTATCCAACAACATGTAATACTTTTCAATATATTAAAAGAAAGGGCCAATAAAATTCATACATTTTTAGCTTGAGAGCCCCTAGAGAGAAGGATCATATATTTGGTGAAGGATTGGTTTTGTTTCTTTAATATTTTAATATTTGCACGAGTTTTGGATCAGGTCAATTCTTATAAATTGAGTTTGTATCTATTAGGTTAAAAATAAAAAAATATAATAAAAATATTATCCATCGGAAGTTGAATTTTTCTGTAGGCGCGATATTTGTGTTAGTAAGCTAAAAGTTTTGTGACTTTTGTGTTAGAAAATACTCTCTCCGTGCCAATTATATGATATAGTTTGACTGGACACGAAGTTTAAAAAATAAATGAAGACTGAAATCTCGTGGTCTGAAACAAGTCAAATATATTTGTGTGGTTATAGATATCTCGTTAAGCGTAAAGGTAAATTTAAAGTTAAATTGTTATCAAATAAGTAAATGTATCATTCTTTTTTGGACGGACTAAAACGGAAAGTGTGTCGTATAAATTGAGACAGAGTGAGTATAGTTAAGTGACTTTGTTGGAAAAAAAAAAGATAGTTATGTGATTTTTATGTTAGAAAACATAGTTAAGTAATTTTGGTGAAACAAAGTGATAGTTATATGATTTTATATTAGAAAACATAGTTAAGTTACTTTGATGAAAAAAAATGATAGTTAAGTGACCGTTCATGAAATTTATCCCAAAAACAAGGGCAATACACTTGCCTCGAAGAAGTAGGCGCATGGCTGTTTATATTGAAGGCAGAAGCAAGAATTGGACCATTGAAAGTGGTTGTCAATGCCATCAGTAACTCCCAATACAAGTTAAAGTATCAACGGAAGTTGGGATATTGGAAACATCAACACTGAAATTTGGAATGTAGAGAATGATTTTTTTTCCCCCACCCAAGCCTGAATGATAGAAGTGAGTTTTATGTATCGTATCAAGAAACAAGAATCAGTTCTGTTATGTGTTGAAGAGGATGCAAAAGATAAGCCTTTGCCATATCAGACAATCAGTGGATGAGGGGTCAATAAGAAAATGACATGTCAGCTGTGAATACTGCCATACTCAAATCTTTTATCTTATCAACAAATCAAGTTTAGACGGTTTTACGTTTCAACGGAAATACTAGGTAATCTTTTTTATTTGTTTAATTGTGGAAAGTAGCTCCAATTTTTTTATTCATGCATCATTTGATTTAACACGAAGTTTAAAAAAAAAAAAGCAAGTCTTTTCAAATTTATGATCTAAAATAAGTCTTAAAATTTTGTGTGACGGTAAATCATCTCATAAAGTTAAATTATTTTTAAATATAGAAATGTGACATTCTTTTTAGTACATACTAAAATATAAATTATGCTACGTAAATTGAGACAGATGAATTATTATGTTAAAAAGTAAATTAAAATAATAAAGTTTGAATTCCTAAATCAAATTAATTGTGTTAGAATTCTTAATTCAAAACACAAGATTCGCATATACTAATTAATGATCAACGGATTTATGCGGGGTAATTTTTCACTAACAAATTCAGATTCTTGGTAGGATTTTTTTTCCTTTTCCCTCATTCTTCATCATCTTCTTCCCTTTTCTCATTATTTATTTATGATTGTAAATAATTGGAGGGGGTGGAGATCGAGTATCATGGTAGAGGACTGGTAGGTTGCCGCTCAAATTTCTTTTCCGTACTAGGAGTATCAGTATATGTTTACATTTGCTTATTCTTAGATCCCTAGTACTGTCTGATTATTTCTTTCATTATTATCTTGCTATTGTTATCGCTTATTATTATTGCTGCTTTTTCATCTCTTCTTGAGCCGAGGGTCTATTTCATCTCTCCTTGAGCCAAGGGTCTATAAAAAATAACGGGTAAGGCTGGCGTACACTTTACTCTTCCTAGACTGCACTTGGTGTGATTATACTGGTTATGTTGTTGTTGTTGTTGATTATAGATGTATGAATAATATTGCATTAAGTTCATATTGTACATTCTTAATGGTGTGTATTTGTTTAGTTGGAGAAAATTGAAAAACACCATTGTTAGATTTTTTTTTGAGCTTGAAAAATACTTGTTGAAGAAGATAAAGTGGTTCTATTAATTTTTGAAGGTTTAAGTTGAATTAACAATTAAAATATTTTGGGATTGATATTAGAAAGTTGTATATCAATTTTGGAATATTTAGAGATGATATGAAATAATCTTGAAGAAAAAAAGTTTGTTCTATTCATTTTTTCGATTCACCTCTTTTTTTTCCTTCTATTTTTTTTAACTTTTTACCAATTTTTTTATAAGTATTTATTTTTACCGAAATTCGTAAAATTCTATGCCTCTAAATCCATCCTTCAAATTCCCAACATTTCTTCCTCAAATAGATTAGTAAGATTCAGATTTAACCAAGGGTCAAATATTATTTGTACACGAGCAAATTCGTATTATAAGAACAAATAAGATTTAACCAAGGGTCAAATATTATTTGTACTAATATCTTAAATTGAGCAATGCATGCTACATTATCTTCATATAAGGTTGTGGGTATTTTGTCACATTTCAAACCACATTTATTTTCAAGCGATTCAAATTAGTCCTGACATCAATTGGATTTATTGATATTTCTTCATTTTCTTGAGTTTGCGGTATTAGCATTTGCTTCTTTTGTCCCACATTGAAAAAACATATTTGTATCCCATGTAATAGACCCTATATAAAGGGCTTTACTTGCTTTTCTTTTACTTGCACTTTTAGCTCTCAAGAATAATATTATTTTATTATCTTGTTATTGCTTTGTAAGAATTCATGTTATGAATAAAAGACTTTCATGAATTCTATCATGGTATCAAAGCCAAGAGCACAAGTTAATATTTTTAGCTCGATCGCGGATTCAACTTCGCGGTGAGTTAGTTGGGGGTTCGTGATGCAAAGACGCCTGGTATCAGTTAAAAATTTTTTTGGCTTGTTTTGGAAGCTCGTGCTCGTTTTGGCTGCTCGTGCTCGTTCTGATCTTGGCTTCCACATCTGGGTTTCGTCTTTTTGGCTTCCGCATCTGATTGGTGAGATCTGCCCTTTTTTATTTTATTTTGTTGCTTGGGATTGCTGCTTGTTATTTGGGATTGCTGCTTGTTATTTGGGATTTTCTGTTTAAAATTCATAATGGCTGGAGGTGATGATTCTTTGCAAACTATTGGTGTTAGGTTAGATGGAAAAAATTATTCCTATTGGAGCTATGTCATGGTAAATTTTCTGAAGGGAAAAGGGCTTTGGGATTATATGTCTGGAAAACCAAATGTCCTAAAATTGAGATGAAAATTTTGATGAATTATTTAGGACTTGGGAGACCAATAATTCAAAGATTATTACTTGGATTAATAACTCTGTTGAACAAAGAATTGGTGTTCAATTGGCTAAGTTCAAAATCGCTAAAGAGATTTGGGATTATTTGTCAAGATTGTTTGTGCAGAATAATTTTCGTTAAATATCGATTACAATATGAAATTCGTGCACTAGTACAAAATGACTTGGGCATTCAAGATTATTTACGTGCAATGACCACTTTGTGGGATCGATTAGCTATGACAGAATCTTGAATTGCAAGCATGCGATGCTTATATAAAATGCAGAGATGAAGATCGTCTTGTTCACTATTGATGGGTCTTGAATTTGAGAATTGTCGTTCGTGCTTATTGCACGCAAAACCCTTACCATCTGTTGAAGATGTGGTAAATGAACTTATGGTGAAGAAACATGTTTGAAGACTCTAAAAGGGTACATAAGGCTTCTACTTTTGTATCGGACTCCTTCGTCTACAGGTCCTTGCAGCTCCTACACACCAAAGATATAGAACATCTATCGTAGGTAATTGTAATTATTGTAATTAACCGGGACACTGGAAGAATCAATGTCCTGAGCTACGGAAGACGTCAGGTTCTAAGCCTCCACATTCGGGACAAGGACAGAAGTCTTCTCAACAGAAGCCATATTCTGGGGGTCAATTCCAGAACTTGTATCCACCGACTCAGGCTGCCTTTGTGTCCTCTCTTGATCACCCACTCGTGAGCCTCGTGAGTCACGATCGATTCATGTGACGACCAATTTCAAGTTCCTCGCCTTCCAACAGTTTCAACAAAATTCTCAGTCTTATGCTCTTTCTGTTCCTTCCGGCTCATCACCATCTATTGGTTCAGGTATCATTTCGCCTTCTTGGATCTTGGACTCTGGAGCTGGAAATCATATGTCTCCTGATTCTTCCGCCTTTGTATCTATGGGCGTAGAAAGGGGAGAGGTCTATATGTTTTGGATGAGCTGCATCTTCCTACTCATGCAGCAACTATGCCTGTTAATCTGTCTTCTTTTCATTTAACACATTCCTCTTCGAAGTTTTATTTGTGGCACTCTAGACTTGGTCATGTATCAGGTTCTCGCCTGCGTTTTATGTGTAATACTGGTAATACGGTGATTTACAATCTGATGATATTTGATTGTAGTGGATGTAAACTTGGAAAATTTTTCTCGCTTTGCCTTTTAATCTTAGGTACTTTACTTCTTCGCACCATTTGATCTAGTTCATTCAGGATGTTTGGGGCCAAGACCTATCCCTACTAAGGGTGGCTCGAGATATTATGTTTCCTTTGTTGATGATTATACTCGTCATTGTTGGGTTTATTTGTTGAAAAAACGCTCTGATTTTATTCATACTTATGCTGAGTTTCAAGCCTATGTGAAAACTCAACATTCTGCCATTATTAAATGTTTTCGTGATTTGGGAGGTGAATATACTAGTGGGGATCTTTTCGGTATTTTTCAAAGTTGATGGTACAATACATCAGTCTTCTTTGTAATCGATACACCACAACAAAATGGGGTGGAGAGAAAACATAGGCATATTGTTGAGACAAACTAGATCCATGCTTTTGTCCGCTAGTGTACCTAGTGAATTTTAGGAGAAAGATGTCCTTACATCTGCTTATCTTATTAATAGGATCCCTACCTCTCATAATTCTGGTATTTCTCCCGCATGCTAGACTATTTGGTCACACCCCACTATATTCCCTATTTGAGAGTTTTTGGTTCTACATGTTTTGTTCTACGCCCACATGCAGAGCGTACTAAGTTATCTTCGCGTGTCGCGTCATTTGTGTTTTTCTTGGATATGGGGTTGGGCGTAAAGCGTTATCGTTGTCATGATCCGGCTCGAAAATTGTATGTGTCTCGTAATGTTTCCTTTATTGAGCATGTTCCTTTCTTTTTCCATCCCACCTACCTCCATGGTATGACAAAATCTGACCTTATTGATATTGATCCCTTTGATGCTTTGATTGTCCCATCCGATTCTACATCTATATCATCTGTTCTTCTCGCCTTCTGCGTGTCCCATGATATTGATACTCGCCTCTCCTACGCCTATTTCGTAACCTCTTGTGGTTGCAGATCCAGATCCACCTCGCTATCCTAAACGCACTCTGCGATCTACTCGTATCCGATTTTGATTATTCTTGCTATGCTCCATCATTCCGCTTCCTTTCTAGTTTCTATTAATTCTCCTGTGAGCCTACATCCTACTGGTGTAGCTCGTGATCCTCTTTGGCAAGAGGCTATGAATGAGGAACTGGTTGCTTTGAACAAATCGGTACTTGGGATTTGGTTTCTTCACCGACCGGTAAGAAAACTATTGGTTCTCGATGGGTGTACAAGATTAAGACAAAGTCCGATGGTTCTATTGAGCGATATAAATCTCGTTTGGTTGCAAAGGGTTTTGCTCAAGAATATGGTATGGATTATGAAGAGACTTTTGCACCCGCTGCAAAGATGACATCTGTCCTGGTTCTTATTGCAAAGTGGCCTCTGCTCGTCATTGGCATATTTCACAAATGGATGTTAAAAATGCTTTTTAAATGGGGATCTTCAAGAAGAAATCTACATGGTCCCTCCACCTGGTGTTTCACATAGTCCAGGACAAGTGTGCAGGCTTAAGAAAGCTCTGTATGGTCTCGAAACAAGCTCCAAGAGCTTCGACAAGTTCTCCACCGTAGTATCATCTCTGGGTTTATTTCCACTTTCATGATTAGCGTTATTTGTTAAATCATCCCCTGCAGGTTGTATTTTGCTTTTGTTGTATGTTGATGACATGATCATTACAGGTGATGATATTGATGGTATTGCAAACCTAAAATCTACTTTATCTCGCCGCTTTGAGATGAAACACTTAGGTCATCTACCTTACTTGTTAGGCATTGAGGTAGCTTATTCGAAGGGATATCTTCTCTCTCAATCTAAGTACATCGCAGATATTCTTGAGCGGGCCCGCCTCACGTATACTCGTATAGTTGACTCTCTCTTGAGGTTAATGTTCGATATACACCTACTGACGGGGATCCTCTTTTCTAATCCCACTTTATATCGCTCCAGTTGTAGGAGTCCGTGTACCTCACCATTACTCGCCTCGACATTGCATATGCTTTGTTACATTGTCGGCCGCTTTGTTTGCTCTCCTACATCTGTACATTGGGTCTGCAGCTTATGCGTATTTTCTTATCTTCGAGGAACGATTTATCGAGTCTCTTGTTTTCATCGACTCATCCTTGAGCTGCGGCATTTTCTGATGCAGATGGTGACCTAACCGATCGAAATCAACTATCGTTATTGTGTATTTTTAGGAGATTCACTCATCTCATGGAAAAGTAAGAAACAAGATGTGGTTTCTCGCTCTTCAACTGAGGCAGAGTATCGTGCTATGGCTTCTACTACGTGTGAGATTGTATGGTTACGTCGTTATTGGTTGATATGGGTGTTCAGTTTTTCTTCACCAACACCGATGTATTGTGATAATAAGAGTTCTATTCAGATTGCGCACAAATACGCTTCTTTCATGAACGTACCAAGCATATTGAGATTGATTGTCATATTATTCGATATCATCTTCAGTAGCGCCTCTATCCTTGCCATTTGTCTCATCTTCGATGCAACTTTGCATTTCTTCACAAAGGCGCATACCTTAAAGCTGCCACCGGTTCTTTCTTGGCAAACTCTACGATACTGCCTACACCATCGCGAGTTTGAGAGGAGATATTAGCATTTGCTTCTTTTGTCCCACATTGGAAAAACATATTTGTATCCCATGTAATAGACCCTATATAAAGGGCTTTACTTGCTTTTCTTTTACTTGCACTTTTAGCTCTCAAGAATAATATTATTTTATTATCTTGTTATTGCTTTGTAAGAATTCATGTTATGAATAAAAGACTTTCATGAATTCTATCATGCGGCTCATTGATTTCTTCAAGAATATCATGATTGATCAAATCTTGCATTTCTTTATGAGATTCTTTCTTAGTGTCATCTTGACAATTTATTTTTCTTTTTCTAGGATTCTGATCCTTAGAACCCAATGGTCTATCATGCTTCAGTCGTGCTTTGGACTCATTTGTTGACACTAGTAGATGGTCGTACAGGGACATCAATCCGAATTGAGATATTCTCTGCAGGGATATGTGATTTGGCAATCCTTTTCAAATATGTAAATGCGTCTGACATTTGATTTGCTATTTTATGCAAGTGAATAATTATTTGGACCTCTTGCTCACAAATAGAAACACGTGGATCAAGATGAGACAATGATGTATTATTCCACAAAATTTTTCTTTTTATGTAAGGAAGAAATTATATCATGCTCATAGTTATAGCAAGATAAATAAATGCATCAATTGAACAAATATATGATACTTCATGACCAATCTAATTTTCTCATTTCAACTTCTTTTAGTAGGTAGTCTACTACTTTTCGAAAACTCTTCAAAAGCTCTAATAATATTCAAGTCAGCAACTTGCACAACATTATGAAAGATTTTGAATATCATAAAGGGATAAGGGTAAACAAAGTCATCTTTGTACCCCTCATCAATAAATATTTATTAAGGTGATTTCAGTACATCAACCTTAGTTCATTTAATCCGTTTAAGGATTACAATCAAGTTTTTCAATAACTTGTATATGCTTCAGGCATTTTGAATCCTTCAAAAAAATTTATATAAATTTTGTCACGTAAGTCATAAGTCTGTCAAGTGGGTCGACCCAGCACGAGCCGGGCTGGCACGGACCCAGCTAAGGGGGTAGGGGGCTGGGCTAAGTCAGTTTTATTAGGGGGCTGGGCCAAACAAGGTGGACATCCCAGTTTCTCGGCCCACCAGTGGCCCAGTTGATGGCCAGGTCCGACCCACTTCGAATATTGTCAATATTCTGAAAAATATTACCACTTGGAGACGCATAAGTTCGAACCCCATACCTATCGCTTGCTCTCAATCATTCAACTACATCCTTATTTGTTACCTAAAATAATTAGCAATCATTTATGACCATTATAAAATAAATTTATTTTTTAACCCCAAACTTTAATATATTACAATTTGATCCTATCTTTGAACTATAAATACCCCTTCGTCCTTCTTCATTCTTAAAGTTAAATATTTAATTTGGAAATCATTTACCTCTATGCAATAATTTATAGACACACAAAATATATGTGACTTATTTAACACCACAAGTTTAAAATTTCCTCTTCTTTCTTAAACTTCGTGTTCAGTCAAATAAGCATATCAACAATTACATAATTAATTTAAAATAAAACTTAAAACTTAAATTGATAACATTGCAAATTCAAAACATATAAACTTGAACGGCGAAATATTGCAAATCAAAAGTTCAAAACATACAAATTAAATGTCAAACATCGATTGAAAAATTTAAAGAAGAGATAAACTTCAAAGTTCAACTTCATGCATTTTTACCAAGTGCCTACGCAACACACCAGTACCCCGCCCCCTCCCCTCCTCAATACTCGACGCTCCGAACTTATGGATATATGTCACCACAATGTTGACATTTAACATGTTCCTCATCTACTCGCTCAAAATGCATCTACACTGCACTTGAAGTTGATCTTCGAACTCGAGGAGAAAGTGGAGGTGGAAGATTATCCATGGAAGTTGAAAGTAGAAATATACACTAGTTAAACATAAAATTTAGATAAAGAGAGAATTGTGAAAAAATTGTGTGAAAATAAAGAAGAATGGAAGGGGATTTATAGTTTGAAAATAGAGCCAAAGTGTAGTTTATTCATAAATTTAGGGGTTCAAATAAAATTGGCAACGACTAATTTTTTAATTTGAATTGGGCAACCACTATTTTTTTTAGTTTAGCAATTTTATCATGTAAATGTTAATTTTATTATTATTAGTAAACGTGAATGTCAATTTTAGTAATAGAATTAAAAAAAAAAACTAAAACTCGGCCTGACCCGGTGAGCCCGGTATGTACCCCCTATCCGGATAGGGGCAGAGCCGGACACCCTTTGCTCTCCCCTAGCCCGGCCGCTTAACAACAGCCCGGTCCGGCCCCGAACCGTCCCGGTGTGACCCATGTTAAAATAGCCTGATCCAGCCCGGCTCACTTGACAGGCTTACTGATGTCACTCTCCTTTGCCTAACTTTAATATATATATAGATACAGATGGTAGTAGATTTTTCTAGAATTATTTAGCTTGCGAATTAAAATTATCTAAGCAACAAAGGTTATATATTTTAATTTTCATATATGAAAGAGTATAAATATAAAAATTCTAGACTAAAGTAAAAGGTATGACGACCTTTCTCAAGAATTTTGTGTCACGAACAAACTGGAAAAGAAGATCAACAATAGAAGTTCTATAACATAATAATTTAAAGGGTGAAAAAAAATATTCTAAAAGATATTCATATAATAAAAGTACCAATACACTCATCACTCACTTGCTAAAATAAATATTTGAGTATCTGACATGAGAATAGTTCATTCTCCATTAATATTTTCTTCATTTTGTGCTTTTGATCTCCTCCTTAATTCTACAATTTTGTGCTTTTGGTCTCCTCACCTATTCTACAAATATTCTCTATTTTTGGAATGAGAATATCATGTTGGTGTGATTTTAATTAGATGTCATAATTTGTATATTAAATTAGGAATTATGAAATTAATTATTAATACTAATTATGAGTAGAAGTTATGAAAATGAAGGGGTGTGAGTTATGAAAATGACTTCTTAAATTAAAATAATTTAAAATAATTTAAAAAATCAAAAAAGAAGAAAAAAATAAATAGAATCTCTGGCCATAGAGAGATGCAACATAAGATTATTTATTTTTAACTTTATATTATATATAGATTATTGACGTACCTGAATTGACAAGTGAAGTAGCAAATCTCCAATTTCCACGCAAGCTCTGGAATTAATATGGATGTGATATTGCTTAAATTTTCATGACCAAATTATTAAACTAACCACGTTTAAATCATCTCGTGTAATGACAACGCAATTTTGCATTGACTACGTATATACATGTCACAAAGAGTAGAAAAAGTCGTGTCTTTCTCCCTCAAAAAAACAACAAAACCGTACGTGATTCACAAATTAATCATAGTACTATATCACTTGTTCTTTCGTGGCGGCTAACTCTATTTAGTACTTCATCTATTTCCATTTATGAGAATTAATACATTATTAAATTTGAAAACAATTAACTTTAAACTTTTATTATTAGTGAGAATCTTTTATAGTCACCTAAATGTTATGACATGTTTAAAAATCACAAGTTTTAAAAAATTTAATTATTTTTAAAACTTTATGCTACAGTCAAATAGGTTCACATAAATGGAGGAATAAAATAAAATAGTGGACTGTGTTTGCTATATTGAGCAAAAGATATCTAACCTATTGATAAGAGAGGGAAAATAGCAAATAAGTAGAGGCAGATATTGTCCTGGATTTGAAACGAATGGTGAAATATGCATGAAAGTAACATATGACTCAACAAAGACCATAAGTTATGCTAATTGACTATGTTATATACGAGAATATCCAAGGTATACTAGAGTTTTTTCATGGTCCAAGACTTTTTTCGCATGTGAAATTGCCCTAGCAGCGATTACTTGCATGTTTTTAGCCTTTTCAATACTGTTTCTTGCTTACATTTATTGCTTCTACACTAATAAATTAGATTGCAGGTAAGTTGGTCGATGTTTAATTGGAGATTTGTTATGTATATATGTGTTGCACGTGTGAACAAAATACCATATTAGTAATTGAGAATGAAAAGAAAAGAAAGTTACATACGATAAGGAGTAAAAATGCTCTTAATGACGTGAGGCCTTTTGGAGAAAACCGTATGGATTTAATCCAAAGCGAAAAAATAACACACCATGTTAAGAGTATCTTTAGGTTGTTTTAGACAAAAAACATTAGCCTTGCACAGGATAGTCGGTTACTAATCCAGATAAAGCTAAGGTGCAATATTGCAAACTTGTGATAGATATTTGACATGACGGTCGTGCTCATCTTGGACCTGGCTGTGCCCTTTTGGCCTGGTCGGGCTCATGCGATGCCGACGTCAATGAGGAACAAGCCGTGTAAACAGACTCTTACATAAATGCAGGGTAAGACTGCGTACAATAAACCTATGTGGTTCGGCACTTTCCCGGATCCCGCACATAGCAGGAGCTTAGAACATGGGACTGCTTTTTCTTTTTATAGATATTTGACAACCGACATAAAACTCCCGAATTAAATCTCTAAATACTCTGAAAAATAGAGTGGAATGGACACAAAAAAATTCATATAACTAACCCAAACTAATTTGACAACTAAACGTAATTCATTAGTCAATACGTACAAGACAATCTCACAACAAACTTGTACAAGGAAATTATATTACCATATGAAAGGGACTAGACTGCTTGTATGTGTCTTTATATACCGATCAGTGGTCTCACTACCAAAACACAAATCACTAGTTTAGTTCCCTCTTTTTCTCATTTGTTTAGTGCTTTTCTTAGCATAAACATACAAACTCGTGTTAGTAACAATATAAATTAAGTACTTTCAAACCTTAGTCAAATCATATTTTGATCATCCAGAAACCATGATGACAGAGTTGAATACAGCTACCATGCCAAATCAAGGACCAAAAAATGTTGTCGTCGAATTAGCTGAAATTGTACCACAAAATGGAGAGGTTTTCTTGACATGGGAAGATCTGTGGGTGACAGCTTCAAGCTTGAAAAATGGCAATAAAGCCATTCTTAAAGGCTTAACAGGCTATGCAAGGCCTGGTGAGCTCTTGGCTATCATGGGCCCTTCTGGCTGTGGCAAATCAACACTTCTCGACACAATTGCAGGTATACATTTCACCACATAGATTTTATACACAGTACTGACAGTGTAAAGAATTTTTACACTATCAGTGTGTTTCAACCTGTTCTAGCAGGTAACTTGCCTTATATTCCAGAGATTATAGATTCTACTTTTTATTGATAACGTGTAGTTATCATTTAGTTTACGTGATAATAATTTTTTTTTTAATATTGTCAGTATATAAAAGTTAAACTCAGCAAACACCCCCACCCAAGCAAACTAATGTTATTATTTTGATTAGCTACTTATGTTATGTATGTATATTAACGTAATCAGGGAGATTGGGATCGAGCACAAGTCAGAGTGGAGATATTCTAATCAATGGCCGCCAACAGACACTGGCATATGGAACTTATGTGAGTAAAATTTAATCCTAATATCAGATGATGCCTTAACTCCTTAGGCTACATTTCTACAGCAATTGTACTATCTGTTGGAGATCTTCAAAAGAAAAATATGCATGGACTTTGAATTTAGGAACATGTATAAAATAAACATATATGGCCTCTTGGCTAAAAAAAAAGGCAATTATGAAAGCATAAAAACAGTATATAGACAACTGATAGAAAATGATTCCCATCTGCAAACAACAACAACATACCCAGTGTAATCCCACAAGTGGGGTCTGGGGAGGGTAGAGTATAACATGAGAGGTAGAGAGATTGTTTCCGATAGACCCTCGGCTCAAAGAAAGCAAACCAAAGCAATCCGAAAAAAGAAGTAAAGAAGTCACAGAAAATACTAAATAAAGCATGGCAAAACAATCTAAAAAAATAATAATCACGTAACTACCACCAAATCATACGACCATCAAAGTGCAAGACACAACCTATAATAACATAAATCAAAGGACAAGAAACCACAAGAGTAATACGAAGCCTGATAACGCTCAACTACCTACTAGCCTTCTACTCTTATATGTAATTGCGTCATGTCCTGCCTAATCACCTCTCCCCAATACTTCTTCGGCCTACCTCTACCTCTCCTGAAACCATTCATAGCCAACCTCTAACAAGAAATATTTGATCTGCCTTTATTAAAATATTTTGAGCATTCTACAAGAAAGAGTGCAGAATCTTTTGTAGGATAGATTGTTTGATCTTCTCTGTGATTGCTTAGAATTGTAGTTCCATCTGCGCATAAGAGACGGCGTTACTTGTCTTAAATCAACTGTTATTTCCTTAAATCATTTTTACCTGCATCTCTTGTACTAACATGATTAAGATTTGATGCAATCAGGCCTATGTGACTCAAGAAGATACTCTAATGGCAACACTAACAGTAAAAGAAGCCGTATACTATTCTGCTGAACTGCAACTCCCCAATTCCATGCCAAAATCGGAGAAAAAATGGATAGCAGACATGACTATGAAGGAAATGGGGTTGCAAGATGCAATGGAAACAAGAATTGGTGGATGGAGCGGGAAAGGAATAAGCGGAGGACAAAAAAGGAGAGTTAGCATATGCGTGGAGATTTTAACGGGCCCAAAACTTCTCTTTCTTGATGAGCCAACTAGTGGACTTGATAGTGCAGCTTCCTATTATGTCATGAAAACAATTGCAAGCCAATGCCAGGGGAGAACCATTATTGCTTCAATTCATCAACCTAGTGCTGAAATTTTCAGTCTATTTCATTCTTTATGTCTTTTGTCCTCTGGAAGAACTGTGTACTTTGGCCCTGCTACTGCAGCATATGAGGTGAGCATATTATTTGAATTCTTGAAATGACTAAGTCAATCGACCAATTTAATTTTTAATACTTTACAAATGAGTACTGCAGTTTTTTGCGTTGAGTGGTTATCCTTGCCCGTCGCTCCAGAACCCATCTGATCATTTTCTCAAAACAATAAACAGTGACTTTGATCAGGTAAGTTTAATCTTTTAGTATTGAAATAAAATGATTTTCAATTGGTTTAAATGAAATTGTTGGCTTTGAATAATAGGACATAGAAGAAGGTCCAACTAGGATGAAATCAACAGAAGAGGTGATTAATATCCTGATAAAGTCATATAAAGCTTCTGATAAGTACGAAGCAGTTCAAAGTCAAGTTGCTGAAATCTGCAAACAGGTGCAAAATCTGAAACTCTGTTATGATTGATGAGCACCTGATGTTTCTCTGTTGTTAATAGTATTAAGGGCAGGGGTGATGCTACATGTAAGCAAGGGAATCCAATTCATCAGAAAATAATATTGTGCAAATAGTGTAAAAAGTAACTTGTACATAGATAAATCGTTGAATCCCCTTGACATAAGAAAACTTCTAGTGTAGTGGCATAAGTTGTTCAAAAACTGTTATTAGGTCGCAGGTTTGAATCTCAAGTTTGACATCCTCGCATTTTCTAGAATCCCCTTATTTAAATTCCTGACTGCTGGCTCAACGACTTTCAAAATCATGTACAGGAAGGTGAAGTAATGAAGAAAAGAAGCCATGCCAGCTTCACAACTCAAAGCCTTGTTTTGACAAGAAGGTCATTTGTGAACATGTCCCGTGATCTTGGCTACTACTGGCTGCGCTTAGCAGTTTATATTGTAATAGCTGTAGGTCTTGGCACTATCTACTATGATGTTGGTTTTTCTAACGATTCAATTCAGGTAAATGAGACACACATCAACATTTCCTGTTCTACCTGATGTTTTAAACTGCCCAATTATTTACTCTTTAATTACATGGTGAAAATAGGCAAGAGGTTCCATGCTTATGTTTGTGGTTACATTCATCACTTTTATGGCCATTGGTGGATTCCCCTCTTTTGTGGAAGAACTCAAGGTAAAATACCTTGGCATTTCACTTTTCCTTTTTCTTTCTTGATCCCATGTGCTAATATATGCAGATATTTCAACGAGAGAAGCTAAACGGTCATTATGGCTCTGGTTCATTTGTCATTGCCAATACACTTTCTGCTCTGCCATACTTGCTACTGGTATCTTTTATTCCAGGAGCTATCGCTTATTTTCTGACTGGACTACAAGGTGGATTTGAGCATTTCATCTGCTTTGCACTAGTCCTCTTCACCTGTATGATGTTAGTTGAGAGCCTAATGATGATTGTAGCAAGCATTGTGCCTAATTTCCTCATGGGAATAATAACTGGAGCTGGAATACAAGCACTTATGTGCCTAAGCGGCGGATTTTTTCGATTACCAAATGATTTGCCTAAGCTATTCTGGAAGTACCCTGTACACTATATCGCATTTCATAAGTATGCTTATGAAGGGATGTTCAAGAATGAGTTTGAAGGCCTAAAAATTCATGGCGAGCACAAGGGTAAAATTGATTTGATCAGTGGGGAAAATATTCTGAGAAATACATGGCAAATGGATATGAGTTACTCAAAGTGGGTGGATCTTGCCATTTTACTGGGGATGCTAGTTTTGTACAGGTTGTTGTTCTTGCTGTTTGTCAAGGCTGGTGAAAAATTAAAGCCAGCAATGAGAGCATTCATGTCTACCTCGCCTAAACAAATCAATTCGGCAGAAAGACCTTTGGATGTACTTGCTGCCTAAATTACACTGATAGGGTAAAACATATTTACAATGTTGGTTTATATGAGTTAAATCCTTTTGAAGGTATTTTAGTGTATTTCCTATAGTTGCTTTCTTAGTATACAAAGCTCATATGCATAAAGTGTAAGAATAATTTGCTAATTTCACCATGTCATAAGTCTAAGTGAGTACCTTTTAATTAAATTGATCTCCGTTGCTGTTCTTTTTTTTTTCCTGGCTTCAAAATCCAGCAGATGATGACTACCTTAATCTAGCATGTATTTTGACGACACAAGTATAAAGATGTACTTATTTTAGTTGTTATTCTCTCCTTCATTTGTTAAGTCTGACTGTCTGAGATTAGCAAAACTTGATTTAGAGAATTGATCATGGTGCTGACTACTGAGTATATGAATTGTGAGTAAGTTAAACTTGACCTATAGCTAGTAGAATTATGCAAGTCACTGTTCTTCATAAGAAAATCACGGTGGCTCAGAAAAACAGACAGGATTTCAGTTATGAATTAAAATTATGTGATAACCTTTGATCTATAATTGAGGAGTTTATGAAACATAGGAAGAAAGCATGACAGATCAGAATTCAGCATTAACTACGTATTGCATGTTAACAAAGAGTCGAAAGAATCTTGCATTTTTGTCCATCACAAATTAATCATAGTACTATATCACTTGCTTGTCTTTTTGCGGCGGCTAACTCTATTTAGTAATCCATCCATTTCAAAAAATGATGTAAACCTATTTCTTGTTTGCTAAAAGAAAATCTAACCTGTTGACATGACGGGAGAGGAAAAATACTCCACGCATAAGTAAATTAAAGGAGGATATTTAATTAGTAATATTTTGCTGGATCGGAAACGAATGGTGAAACATAAATGAAAGTGTTAAGAGTCCCACATCGGATATGGAATGGGAACATGTATTCACTTGGACAATCCTCACCATACAAGCTAGCTTTTGGGGTTGAGTTAGGCCCAACATCCATTCTTACATGTTAAGAGTCCCACAAAGGATATGGAACGGGGGAGTATTAAGAGTCCCACATCGGATATGGAATGGGAACTTGGACAATCTTCACCCTACAAGCTAGCCACATCGGAGACAAATAAGTCTCGGAGTGAATACCGATAATAGAGATCTTAGGAAGACAGCGGGGGAGTGTTAAGAAATAAGTCTCAGAGTGAACACCGATAATAGAGATCTTAGGAAGACAGCGGGGGAGTGTTAAGAGTCTCACATCGAATATGGAATGGGAACATGGACTCCTTAAATGGACTTGGACAATCCTCACCCTACAAGCTAGCCACATCGGAGACAAATAAGTCTCAGAGTGAATACCGATAATAGAGATCTTAGGAAGACAGAGGTCTCAACCTTCGTCAACTTCATCCATTAGAAGGATGCCTATATTGCGATGCTTGTAGTAGAAAAAAATGTTGATAGAGGGAGGACCAATATATACAATACACGACAACTTTCTAACTACACCTCACTATAGCATGAAACTCCCTTCTCTTTATGGCGATGCCATTTTGGCATTGGGGCCGCCGCTAGCGATTATAAATGATATGACATACGCAAATTTGGTCAAGAGTCCCACATCGGATATCGAATGGAAACATGGACTCCTTATATGGACTTGGACAATCCTCACCCTACAAGCTAGCCACATTGGATATGGAATGAGAACATAGACTCCTTATATGGACTTAGACAATCCTCACCCTACAAGCAAGCTTTTGGGGTTGAGTTAGGCTCAAGATCCATTCTTTACCATTAGAGGTAAAAATGTTAGAGCAAGTAACAGATGAAAAGTTAATTTTATAAAGGAAATACACATGATACTTCAAATTCTGAATTTAAACAAATTCAATTCTTGAAGTTGTGGAAGTTGGACTAATATTACAGTCAAGAGGCTTACTTTAAAGTAATTAGTAGTCTTACTTTCATATAATTGAGTGTATCAAATTTATGTGTAAATGCGGACAAAATATGGTAGTAAATAAATTAAAATTGACCATTTATCAGTTTAAAATTTTGAAAGGTGTTTGTTTATGAACATGCATGGCCTTTGAATTTAGGAACATGTATATCATAAAGAGACGGGGCTTCTTGGATAACAAAAACCAATTATGAAAGTATAAAAACAGTACATAGACACCTGATACAACAATGATTTCCATCTGCCTTTCTTAAAATGTTTTGAGCATTACATTCTACTCAAGAAATAGTGCAGATTCTTAGAAATCTATATCTATCTGTGCATAAGGTAAATATCATATTTTAAACGTAATTAATCACGGAAGCTTACTTGCACGCCAAAAACGAATTGCAGGTGTGAATTTAGCTTTGAAAGAAGAGACGGTGTAAATTGTTTTAAAGCAACTGTTATTTCCAAACTCA
This sequence comes from Anisodus acutangulus, assembly GCA_029783415.1. Taxonomy (NCBI): domain Eukaryota; kingdom Viridiplantae; phylum Streptophyta; class Magnoliopsida; order Solanales; family Solanaceae; genus Anisodus; species Anisodus acutangulus. The sequence goes on along the minus strand of CM056510.1, from coordinate 37,331,235 downwards.
TTATTTACAGTACCTGCATCTCTTTGTACTAACATTATTAATATTTGATACAATGGCTTATGTGACTCAAGAAGATACCTTAATGGCAACACTAACAGTAAAAGAAGCTGTATACTACTCTGCTGAACTGCAACTCCCAAATTCCATGCCAAAATCAGAGAAAAAACAAATAGCAGACATGACTATGAAGGAAATGGGGTTGCAAGATGCCAGGGAAACAAGAATTGGAGGATGGAGCGGGAAAGGAATAAGTGGAGGACAGAAGAGGAGAGTCAACATATGAGTGGAGATTTTAACGCGCCCAAAAATTCTCTTTCTTGATGAGCCTACTAGTGGACTTGATAGTGCAGCTTCCTATTATGTGATGAAAACAATTGCAAGCCAATGCCAAGGGAGAACCATTATTGCCTCAATTCATCAACCTAGCACTGAAGTTTTCGGTCTATTTCATTCTGAAAGAGAATAATCCCTTTCTTATTTCATTAATATAAATTATTTATATACATGATATACAATAGTAATTCTAGGTTATAATTACGAAAATTAAATATTCACCTAACTAATATGAAATATTTCTACAATAATTACAGATATACAAAATCACTAATTATACCAAAAATAATATATTTGCATATATTATATCACACCCGCAGTCGTAGCGGGCGGTCGTCGTATGCTGAGACTGTCCCTAAAATCTTCAGACATAACTAAGGGAAGACCCTTAGTAAATATGTCAGCAATTTGATAACGTGAGGGGACATGCAAGACACATACTTGTCCACGAGCTACCTTTTCGCGAACAAAGTGAATATACATCTCGATAAGTTTAGTACGCTGATGTTGGACAGGATTCCCCAAGAGATATATCGCACTAACATTATCACAGTAGACCAAGGTAGCTTTTCGAATAAGAAAATGAAGCTCTAAGAGGAGGTTACGCAACCAACACGACTTAGACACTACATTGGCTACCCCTCGATATTCGGCCTCCGCGCTGGAGCGCGACAAAGTAGCATGGCGTTTAGCCGACTAAGAGACCAAGTTATCACCAAGAAACATACAATAACTAGATGTCGAACGCCTGGTATCTGGACATCCACCCCAATCAGCATATGTATAATACATGAGAGTAGGTACCGACGATGGATATAAGTGTAAACCATAATCAAGAATGCCCTGAATGTAACACATAATGTGTTTGAGAGCGTGCATGTGATCTTCCCTCGGATCATGCATGAATAAACACACCTACTGCATTGCATAAGTAATATCGGGCCTCATAAACGTGAGATATTGAAGAGCCCCCGCTACGATAGTGTGAGGGATCCTCATATGGTGTGCTAGAAGTAGCACTCAGCTTCGGTTTAGTGTCAACCGGAGTAGAAGATGACTTACAGGATGACATGACAGCCCGTTCAATAATATCTGTTGCATACTTCCTCTGAGATAGAAATAAACCACTTGCATAACGAGTTACAGCTATACCAAAAAAATAACTCAAAGGCCCCAAGTCTTTCATAGAAAATTTAGAGCTGAGAAGAGATATGATGGACTTGCGCAGTTTATCATAAGAAGCAGTTGATATAATATCATCCACATATAACAAAATGTATGCCATAAAAGTATCATGATGGTAGATGAACAGAGAATGATCAGACCTGCTGTGAGAAAATTCAAGAGTAGACACATAATCTGCAAATCTTTTGTACCAAGTCCGAGGAGCCTGTTTTAGCCCATACAAGGACTTCTTCAGCAAGCACACATGGTTAGGATGATCGGGGTCCCGTAAACCCAAAGGTTGATGCATGTATAGAGTTTTCGTGAGTTTGCCGTGTAAGAATGCATTTTTCACGTCCAACTGATGAATGTGTCATGCTTTTGAGAGAGCTAAACTGAGAACAGTGCGAATAGTTACCGGTTTGACCACCGGACTAAATGTCTCTTCATAATCCATGCCAACCTATTGAGTTTTTCCATCACCTACAATACGGGTCTTACGCCTCTCAAAACAACCATCAGATTTTTCCTTATGAGTAAAAATCCACATAGAACGAATCACATTGACACCAGGTGGACGGGGCACTAACTCCCACATCTTATTTTCAATAAGAGCATTATATTCATCATCTAGGGCCATTGTCCAATTCGGGTCACGAAGGACAGACACGGGGTTACGTGGTAGGGAGATTTAGTGCCACTAGAGTTGAGATTAAAATATCGCTTTGGTATAAAAATACCTCGTTGGCTATGAGTGACGGGCCCTTGTCCCGGAATAGAAGTGGGCTGGATAGGAGTAGAAGCAGTGGGGTGGCCTAGTGTCGATTGTGTGGCGTTGGACTGGATTCGGGTTGGGATTACCTGACCTGATTGATGGCTAGATGGTCTTTGGACCAAAGGGCATTGGGCCTCTTTGGCGTAAGTGGCGCATCAGAGGTGTTTGGACCGGTAGTGGGCCTTGGCGTAAGCTCGAGGACGGCGAATGGTGGGCCAGAGCATTGGGTTTGTCACTACGCTGGTCCGTGATGCCGAGAAATGGGCTGGACCAAACGGTGGACCACATACGGTAAGAGTCCGTCATAAAAAACATCATATGAATTTGACACGAAATTATGCAACTTAGCAAACGAAAATTAGGTTTCATAAAAATGACATGGCGACTAATGATGATTTTATTAGAGGATAAATCAAAAAATTTGTAACTACTGTGATTCGATGGGTAACCTAGAAACACACAAGTTGTAGAGTGGGCTTGAAGTTTGTTAATGATAGTGGAGGGGAATAGAGGATAACATAAACACCCAAACACCCTAAGATGAGAATACTAAGGGTCTTTTTGATAAAGAATTTTGAGTGGGGATTGGTATGCTAATCCTTTGTCAGGGAGTATGTTAAGAAGGTAAGTTGACATTTGTAAAGCATGATACCAAAATGAAGGTGGTAATGATGCATGGGCAAGTAATGTACGAATAATATTATTAATGGTGCGGATTTTTCTTTCGGCTTTCCCATTTTTTGATGACGTATGTGGACATGAAAACCGAAAAGATATACCGTTAACCTTACAAAATTCTCTAAATGGTCCATTATCAAATTTCCTCCCATTATCACATTGAATGTTCTTAATATCCCGTTCAAATTGAGTACATATGAATGCTTTAAATGATAGAAATGCGGAATAAATCTGAGACTTTTTAGATAACGGAAATATTCACAAAAAAAATAGAATAATCATCCACTAATAAAACATAATAACGGTGGCCTGAAGAGCTCAAAACGGGATATGTCCAAATATCACTATGAATAATATCAAATGGCAACAAATTACTAGAATTTGAGGCAACAAACGACAATTTAACATGTTTCTCAAACTGACAAGAAGGACAAACATTAGTGCTACGAGCACTATTATACTCAATAAATTTATTATTTTTAAGGGAGGAAAAAACAGACGCTCGCGGATGACCCAAAAGCGCATGCCATAAGGAAGGTGTTAAAGCGACAAACGTTGACGACGTGTCTTGTTTAGTCGTGATGGTGGTGGTGATGGGATAGAGCTCGCCCCAACTATCCCATCTCATTAGATGTATCCCCGTCCAGAAATCCTTCACAAAAAATCTAAAAGGATCAAATTCAACAGAAACCGAGTTATCAGTTGTAAATTTCCGAACAGAAACCAATTTTTTAATTAATTGATGAGCATGAAAGATATTTTTAAAGGCTAAATATGGGTTCGGAGGAGATAAAATTGTGTGACCATAACCACGAATTGAAATTGAATTACCATTACCAATAATTATGTCACGATTTTTGCTCAAATTAAAATAAGACGAGAGATTACCTGACGCGGACGTCATATGAGAAGTAGCACCGGTGTCCATGTACCAATTTGCATCCGGAGAATTTAACCCAAGTGTGCATTGCCACCTCGATATCCATGTGTGTCGGAGATACAGATGGACCCGCAGCAGTGAAAGCATGATGTGGCCGATGCCCAAGCAAGCCAGGTTGTTGCCAGGCCGAGTGATTTCGAGGCCCAGACCCATTCTGGGCTTGCTGTTGATATTGCCGGCCACTAGGCCTGGCCCAGTTCTGTGATAGGTAAGGGCATGGCGGCATGGGCCACTGCCCACTGGCCCAAGGCAGGCCCCATGGCCATTGCCCACTAGCCCAGGCCTACTGCCAGGGTTGCTGTGGCCTGACCCCTTGCTGACCGCCACTACCGCCACCATTGCCGCCGCGGCCACCACCCTTGACACCGCCACCGCGGTTATTTCCTCGGTTTTGACCCTTTTTTCCACCCCCGTTGCTATGGTTTTGACCATAATTTTCGAAGAATGATTGACAGTCATCGGTTTTGCGAGACGTGGCCACCATCATGGCTGAATTGGCTCCAGTTGCAACATTTTTAGCCAACCCTGCTTCTTCTAATGTGAGCATGGAACGTGTTTGGTAGAACGGTGGGAGATGATTATATGCCTCGGAGAGGCCTGCAACCATCTACAGAATGAGATGATTATTTGTGACTGGCGCACCAATGTTCTTGAGTTGATCCGACAACTCCTTGAGCCTTTGACAATAGGCTGAGGCATTCGGAAAATCCTTTATATTTATGTGAGAGAATTCTTGCTCAAGGGTTACAGCACGAGAATTTTTGTTATCGTGGAATATATCACGCAACATATTCCAAGCTTCCATTGTCGTGGCGTCGGGTTCGACAATTGTCTGTAAGAGGTCCGTAGAAATGGTGGTATAAATCCATTGGAGGACCGTAGCATCAAGAGTTGCCCACAACTTTATTTCATCATCGGTGGAAGGCACCTTCTCATTGCCTTTTTCCGATTTGACTATGTGATGGAGGACTCTATGAGACCTTGCGTGAATTTTAAAAGTTTTCGCCCACGTCTCGTATTGGACGTTCTTCATTTCAAGAACAATAGTGTAGTTTTTCTTGATGTTGGAGACTGCAAGGGCAGGATGAAAGGTATTTTTTGCCCTAGACTTCTGATACCATGAAAGAGAATAATCCCTTCTTAATTTCATTAATGTAAATGGTTTAAATATATATGATATATAATAGTAATTCTAGGCTATAATTACGGAAATTAAATATTCACATATGTCACGACTCAAATCGGAGGGCCGCGATGGGCACCCGGACCTTACCTACCGGGTACCGCCAATCCCACTAACAACACCTAATCATAATTAAATACGGACTAAGCTGAAAGAGGACTATATAAAATCAGATAACCATCTTATATATATACACCAATACCAAGGCCGACAAGGCCATACAAGACTACTACACACAAGACTTCTGTCTACAAGCCTCTAAAGAATACATGACATCACAAGGATGGGACATGATCCCGCCATACCCATATGCGTATGCAAAAATACTGTACCACGCCAGACTGCATCTTTGAAACAAATAGATTGCTCCAATATCAGCTGAACCAGCAACTTACTAGCGTGAACCGTCACCCTTTTTAACTGAACCTGCGGGCATGAACCGCAGCGTTCCCCGACAAAAGGGACGTCAGTACGACTGATGTACTGAGTATGTCAGGCATGAACAATAGCATAACATGGATATAACAATAACTGAAATAGAAACAGCCGACCAGCAGTAAATGCCTCTGAGGGCCCTAATACATATGCCTAAATGTTATGCACAATGCAATATACATATATATCAGCCTCATCGGGCATCTTTTCTTACCATAATAACCTTTGTGGGCATCATACCATACAATGGTTAATGAATGTATGCATGATGCAAATGCGGTATACTATATATATTGGCCACACAAAGGCATCTTCCTTCCTATAATCGCCTCTGTGGGCATCAGGTTATATCGTCCACACAAGGGCATCACATCATATTGGCCTCTTCGGGCTCTTTTGTGATAGTATGTACCAGTTGCAGGTGGTGTGCGTATATAACGCCTATCTCTTTCCCCATATCCCCTATATATACAATATTTACCATATAGTAGTGTGCATAACACATATTGATCCAGGGTAATATATGAATATAATGCAAATGAAAATGCATGAATGACAATAAAATATTTTCTGAATTTATCGGATGACATAATATCCTTGTTTCCCCGGCTAACATTGTGAATATCAACATCTTTCCCCTATACCTCCATAAGGACTTAGGAACATATTTAGACATGTTTTTAGCATAGAAATCAATAACATGATCATTCTTAACTACTAATAGTAGAGTAATTTATGGAACAATATCACGATTATATTTCTTTATATGGAACATGCCAAAAGAAAGAAATAATGTGCCTTAACATACGTTGATATTAAAAGGGGAAGGAGGACGTTTGCTGGACAATATTGAATCGGAAAAAGGGCAAAATACGTTTGCTACTGACATGAAAATATTGCTGCAATGTTGCTGCCTCTAATTTACCCTCTAATTAACAAAGAGGGTATTGTACCTACTTTATACCACAGGGAAATGGTTAAATGAAATGGTGAAGGGATTTGTTGGACGTTCTTTGTTCTAATTGAAAATGAAGAATGAATGTCTTAGTGAACTAACTGCTAATGAAATGAAATGAATGAATTGCTTTACTGCAAAGAATGAAATGTTAGCATTTAACATTTCTTAAGCACACGGGTGCATTTCGTTCTTTAACCGATGCTTTAGATAAGCATTTAATAAAGGCTTATAATTATGTCTCCCGCTTGTCAATTCTTGGCGGTGGAGTCATGCAAATTGATGCCACACCCACCCACATTCACGCCTAATCACTTTAGGTGATTTACTCGTAAGCCACTTGTAATATCCCATTAAATATTGTCCCACCTTAAGATTAATTAATTCCACAATTAATCAATTATACACATAATTCATTTCGTGCTCCCAATTCACTTAAATCTTAATAACTTATAACACCTTCATATACTCAATTTTGTGATATGACATTAGTCCATAACCTCTTTATGCACATATCAAGTTTATTTTTTATCCCCGTCGTCACACTTGTTACGTCCAAAATTATTTCGGGGTTTTATCCTTTTATATACTAATTTCTTTATTAGCATACGTAAATATAACATAATTTTCTCAACACTCGGGTCTATTTACACACGCTTAGCGATTCAAACCGTGATCCGAGAGTACGGGATGTTACAACATAACTAATATAAAATATTGCTACAATAATTACATATATACAAAATCATTAATTATATGAAAAGAATTGCATATATTCTATCACATTAGTTATATCTTTTATCTTCTGGAAGAACTGTGTACTTTGGACCTGCTAGTGCAGCAATTGAGGTGAGCATATTATTTGAATTCTTGAAATGACTAAGTTAATCAACCAAATTAATACTTAATACTTTATAAATGAGTACTGCAGTTTTTTGCATTGAGTGGTTATCCTTGCCCGACGCTCCAGAATCCATCTGATCATTTTCTCAAAACAATACACAGTGATATTGATCAGGTAAGAAAGTTTTGATCTTTTAGATTTAGAATACGTGCCATGTTCCGTGATTGCCTTAAATGAAACTTTCGGGTATGAATAATAGGACATTGAAGAAGGTCCAACTAGGAGGAAATCAACAGAAGAGGTGATTAATATCCTGATAAAGTCATACAAAGCTTCTGATAAGTATGAAGCAGTTCAAAGTCAAGTTGCTGAAATCTGCAAACAGGTGAAAAATCTCAAACTCTGTTATGATTGATGAGCACCTGATGTTTCTCTGTTGTTAATAGTATTAAGGGCAGGGTGATGCTACATGTAAGCAAGGGAATCCAATTCATCAGAAAATAATATTGTGCAAATAGTGTAAAAAGTAACTTGTACATAGATAAATCGTTGAATCCCCTTGACATAAGAAAACTTCTAGTGTAGTGGCATAAGTTGTTCAAAAACTGTTATTAGGTCGCAGGTTTGAATCTCAAGTTTGACATCCTCGCATTTTCTTGAATCCCCTTGTTTAAATTACTGATTCCATCACTACTGGCTCAACGACTTCCAAAATCATGTACAGGAAGGTGAAGTACTGGAGAAAAGAAGCCATGCCAGCTTCACAACTCAAAGTTTTGTTTTAACAGGAATGTCATTTGTGAACATGTCCCGTGATCTTGGCTACTACTGGCTGCGCCTAGCTGTTTATGTTGTAATTGCTGTAGGTATTGGCACTATCTACTATGACGTTGGCTTTTCTATCGGTTCAATTCAGGTAATAACAGAGAGGCACACATAACATTTCCTCTTCACTTCTACCATGATGTTTTAAACTGCCCAATTATTTACTCTTTACATGGTGAAAATAGGCAAGGGGTTCCATGCTTATGTTTGTGGCTTCCTTCATCACTTTTATGGCCATTGGTGGATTCCCTTCTTTTGTGAAAGACCTCAAGGTAGAATACATATTTCACATTAAGTGTTTTCATATTTTTCTTTCTGATTTCTCCTTTCTTGATCTCATGCTAATAAGAGGTTCCTGAAACATGAAAAAAACAGGTATCCGTGAGAAACTAAATGGTCACTATGGCTCTGGTTCGTATGTCATTGCCAATACACTTTCTGCTCTTCCATACTTGCTACTAGTATCCTTCATCCCGGGAGCTATCGCTTATTTTCTGACCGGACTACAAAATGGATTTGAACATTTCATCTGCTTTGCACTAGTCCTTTTCACATGTATGATGTTAGTTGAGAGCCTGCTGATGATTGTAGCAAGCATTGTACCTAATTTCCTCATGGGATTAATAATTGGAGCAGGAATACAAGCAATTATGATACTAAGCGGAGGGTTCTTTCGATTACCAAATGATTTGCCTAACCTATTATGGAAGTATCCTTTACACTATGTCTCATTTCATAAGTATGCTTATGAAGGGCTGTTCAAGAACGAGTTTGAAGGACTAAAAATTGATGACGGGCACAATGATAAATTTCATTTGATTAGTGGGGAAGATATTCTGAGAGATACATGGAAAATGGATATGGATTACTCAAAGTGGGTGGATCTTGCCATTTTACTGGGGATGATAGTTTTGTACAGGTTGTTGTTCTTGCTGTTTGTCAAGGCTGGTGAAAAATTAAAGCCAGCAATGAGACCATTCATGTCTACCTCGCCTAAACAAATCAATTCGGCAGAAAGACCTTTGGATGTACTTGCTGCCTAAATTACACTGATAGGTTAAAATATATATACAGTGTTCATATACATAAGCTAAATCCTTTTCATGATATTGTAGTCTGTTTCCTATAGTTGCTTTCTTTGTATTCAAAGCTCATATCTCATAAAGTGTAAGAAGCTAATTTCACCACGCCATAAGTCAAGTGAGTACCCTTTAAATTGATCTCCTATTGAAATTTATTTACTTTGAATGGTGTTGGACCCCTGGAAAGAGTAGAAGTATATGCGATGCATTTCTGTAACCTTTAGATTGCTCGCAAAGACTTGGCATACTTTCCACCTCCTCTTTTTTTCTCATCAAGCAGACAACGGCATTTAGTATAATATCTTGGGACTGTTAGAAAGATTGCAGAATCTGGGGAAGAAATAAACCGACTATGATAGTGTATTCGCTCACTGTCCTTGAGGAATGAATTTAAGCCTCTCAGTACGTCGCTGCAGCCTGCAGGGATTGTGGCAAATTCATTATCATGTTTCAACTCAAAGAATACTTTAACATCCCTGCTTCAATTATCTTTCATAAAGTATCCGTAAAGAATGGATCTTGGGTCTAACTTAACCTCAAAAGCTAGCTTGTAGGGTGAGGATTGTCCATGTTCCCATTCCATACCCCCGCACGCCCGGACTTTGTTAACTGGAGCGTGGATAATATAATTTGGGGGCCCAACATCGGTGGACAAAGAATTGGAATGGCCTGGCTCTGATACCATGTAAAGAATGGATCTTGGGTCTAACTCAACCCCAAAAGCTAGCTTGTAGGGTGAGGATTGTCCAAGTCCATATAAGGAGTCGATGTTCCCATTCCATATCCGTTTGGGATTCTTAACAGGATCAAATTATACTTATTGGTTGCTGTTATGCCTTTCCGGCATGGATATTGATGACACAAGTAGATAGATGAACTTATTTTATTGTCATTATGCAATTCTCTCCTTTATATCTATGTCTGAGGCTAGCAAATTGATTTAGGGAATTGATCATGGTGCTGAGGGATATATATATGTATAAGAATCGTGAGTAAGTTAAACTTGAAGTATAGCTAGTAGAGTTATGCAAGTCATTGTTCTTTATAAGAAAACCAGTAGCTCAGATAAAATAGAGCTACCAGGATTTCAGTTTTGAATTAAAATAGAGTAGTTTATGAAATATGAAACATGGGAAGAAAGCATGACATATCAGAATTTAGGATTAACTACGTATTACATGTTAATAAAGAATGGAAAAAATCTTGCTTTTTTTCTCTATCACAAGTTAATCAAAGTGCTATATCACTTGTCTTTTTGTGACGGCTAAACTCTATTTACTAATCCCTTCAATTCAATTAATGCAAACCTACTTCTTGTTTGGTCTGTTTTACAAAGAGTTTGATCCAAACATCCATTTTATTTTTAATGAAAAGTTTCTATAGTCACACAAATATTACAGTATCTTCAAAATTATAAGTTTAAGAATTTTATAATCACATACAAATGTTATGATAAGCTTAAAATTACAAGTATCAAAAATCTTACTACTCCATTTTAGTTTAAATGTCTTATAGTATGATTAGGTACAAAGTTTTTTTTAAAAAAAAATCTTATGATCTTAAAATAAAGGTGTGTAATATACTAAAATGTCCTTATAATTTTGTAATCTTAAACATGTCATATACAATATTGGAATTAAAAAGCTATCAAATGTAGAAAGAGACATTTTTTTAAATAGACTAAAAAGAAAACAATACACTTAAAAATGGATAATTTCTTGGCGTTTGGATCACTCGTTTATTAGCCAAGCATAATTCGACACATGTCCTATTGTTGATCCTAACATGCAAGCCATTCAACTAACGTGAACCGCCCAACCAACACTATGTGTCCACAATTATATAGGCAAAAAATACATTAGGAACCAATTAAAAGAAGATCCAATAACGTACCAAATTGTTTCTTTCTTCCATTTATTGTTTCTACGTATCTTTAATTTGCTATTTTCTATTTTTGTGAGCCTCGCAAAACATAGTCAGTTTCAAATCTGAATAATTACAAGTGCAAAAATTTGTGATAAGTTGACAACCATCATAAAATTCTTATTATGTTGAATCCTTTAAATTTTAAAAATAGATTATTTATATCGTTGATCCTGCCTAGTTTGAGAATTAAGCAAAATACATGAGTTAAGTATGTACCGTCATTTATCAAGGTATGTAGAGGTGATATTAACACATATAAAAGACAAACTCACAAAAAACTTTATCAGGCAAAAAAGGTGAAAATGATAATTATTTACCCTCTCCAACTTTGCTTTAAAAATTAAAATCTCCCCTCAACGTTAAATAATAGACAGTCCCCCTCCCTTTAATTTTAATTGCTTTTAAAAATGTCTATTTTACCCTTACATTATCAATCTTTACTTACGTTATCACACACACAAACATATATATATATATATATATAAGGACAAGAAGCAAAATCTTAAATAAAATTCATACCACTTAGATAAATTCATGCCTGAAAGTGCAAGAGAGGGAGGGTGAATTGTAATTTTTTGTTCGTAGTCGACTACCTCAAGGTGCTAGTCGACTGTTGACAAATATAGTGCAGAAAATAAATGTTGAAACTAAATAATATCAGATATTTTTATACTGATTCAGATTTAATGTGAATCTTAATCCAGCCCCCTTGAGTTGCAAGAGTGTTCTCTGCAGCTCTTTTGAATTTTGGTTTGGTACAAGGATAGTTTGAATTGAGCTCCTACGTCTACACTCAAACACTCATAATCTTTTGATACAATGTCTCACCAACTATACTATTACTCTTCTCACTTTTTTGTATAAACTATAAATCACTCAAAGTTTACAATGCTTATTAAAAGTAAAGTAGACAGCTTGAGAAGTTAAGACTAAAGTATAGTTGGTTCGTCTTATTGAGCCTTCGTATATAGTCTTCGGACTTGTAGATGTTTTAGGCTTCATTTGCAGAGAAGGCAATCCAAGAGATTTGATCCTTGAAAAATAGGAATATTGAGGATTCTAATTTTCAAGAATAAGGCAAGAGCATTTATGATGATTGATCTTCGATGTCTTCCTTCCTTGTGAGAGACTTTGCTATTACAAGGCGAGATCCCTTGATTTGATTGTATCCTTGAATGCTCCTTGTTGATGTAGATCTTCCTTGATTGATGTTGATGATTAGTATATATTTTCTTAATTATTGAGATCCCTCATTAGTCAGTAATTAATGATATGCGCTACATATCTTCTTCCTTCCATTTAGGCGTTGCATATCTTTGTCTTCTTTTAGCCTAGTCGTAGCCACTTTATCTTGTGGGCTTTACATCAAAACAGTTTGGGCCGACTATGTAGTCGGCTATTGGGCTTATCAAGTGGTCTTGCGTCCTATGAATATTTCCTGCATAGGTAACATTAAGTCATCATTAAAACCTGACACTAACAATGCCTACATGTCACTGGGAAAATGAGGATGATAGACTCAAATTCACTTACAAGCTAAATTATGACAATAAATCGACACCACTTACATAAAATCATGTCTACGCCACCGAGAAAAATTCAGATCGCGAATCTAAACTAGATTGAGTTGTCACATTGAATAATTGAGTTTCTATATAATAATCCCAAACTTATAAAAAAGGAAAAATTCATTAAGTTTCTACAGTACTGACTTGACAGTTGAATCATTGGTTGGGAACTAAATGGTACTTCACCGCAAGAGCAGTTAATGTGGGTTTGTTGTTGTAGTATTAATGGACAGGCCCATCTTTAGTTGGGACTCAATAGTGTTTTGCAGAATAACCCATAACATTATTAATACACTTTGAGAAAGAAATATCCACGAAAGATGCAAGTTCCGACAAGGTTTTATAAACCATAGTTTTGAAAAGCATTTATTTCTCCCATGTGATTTCTAAATAAATCCTTGACAATCAAGGATGGGCTCATTTTTTCTTTTGATTTTTTTTAATTGATTCCAAAATGTGAAAAGATTAGGAAAGCAATCAATGGGAAAATAAGAACCATAAATAATAATAAAATAATTAGAGGCTTAAATAATTGCCAGATATTTCCTTGCTTCACGCATTCTTAAGTTCTTATCGACAATTGTACTGGTGATAATTAAGTTGATGTATTATGTTTTGGGAGGTTTTAATAAGTAATTTATATAGATGTGTGTATCTGTTGTGGGGGGGAGTTCTATATTCACTAATAAATATTGTTGTTTGGCGAGATGAAGTAATTACTACTATGTCAGTATAATTTCGAGTTCATTGGATCTAAGGGTCTGTTTGGAAAGCCACCTTGTAATTGGAATTGGTGCAATTACTAGGGTAGTAATTACACAACCTATTAATTACACAATATAGTAATTATGATGACTTATTTGTTTATTATAACGTAATTATAGTATAATCACAAGGATATTGTTTGATTGCACATGTGTAATTACACATTTAAATTAGTTTTAAAATAAAAATTAATAGTTGACAAATTTGTGCCTTTATAAATGATATATTAATATTTCTTGAAAATATATTAATTAATTAAATATTTGTAAATAATATTGTAAGAATAATTGTATATATTTTAAAATTAATAATGATTTAATTTAATTAATTATAAATATTAAAAAACATATTTTGTAATAACATCATGGGTTGGGATGTTTGACAAAAAGATGAATATTTATACATATAATGTCATAACATTATTCAAATGTGTGACAAAAAAATAATCTATCAATTGTATGTGGAAAATGAACAACATGCAATGTAAACCAAGTGAATAATACTAAAGCAAATAAATTGAAATTGAAAATATAACCTAAATTCAAAATCCAAAAAAAATGTTTAACATGATACTTTTATGTCAAATTCCAACATTTACATATAATAAGTTCCGACATAACTTAAGTAAATATAATTCAAAAGAAATTGAATAAGTCTATAACCTCATTCAACAGCGAAATTCTACTTTAATAACATCAATCGTTATATGTCAAGTTTGTTAATGAATCATTCTTTCTAATATTAGGAAGTGTAGTTTCAAAAACTAGAATAATAAATTAGTTATGCTAAATGAAGAAAATAAAAAATAAAAAAATATACGAGCAATTACATGAAATCTCAAGAAGTAAAGGTTGAGAAATGATAGAAAGAAAATGAAAGATAAATAATGTATAATTAAAATAATAGAAATAAAAAATAAATAAAAAGAAAAAGAAAAAGAAATTAAACAATAAAAACAAAAAATAAATTAAAAACAAAAGAAATAAAAATAAATTAAAAAGCAAATAAATTAAAAGAAAAAAAGTATAATTACATAGTGTAATTACACTCAATTCTCAACCCCCTCGAAAATTGAAAAGTATAATTACTCTCTCCCAATTACATGTTTTGATTAATGCAATCCTTTCTGAAAGGCCGAACATCATTCTTCGTTTTCTCAAAGAGGACGAGTTTTCATCATCTTATCAGGGGATATATATATTATTACTATATATAAGGGATAATGTAAAGAGTTTTGTAGTACTTAGTTAGATTCTATCTATCTTGTTAGCTTACAAACTAAAAATGTTTGTTCTTTCAAACATGGCCTTATATTTGTTATTTATTACTTTATCTATCAAAGTATGTTTCCATTAAATCAAGATGCCTTTAAATCCTTTTTGGTAATACACAGCTCCTTAGACTACTTTTTGTATGTGAAGTACGTACCATAACTTTTCTGTCTTATTTTTTGTCCCTATTTCATTTCTTTTTTACTTAGGTTGTCACATTCAATTTAATGAATATAATACACTATGAGCCCTTTAAAATGCTTAAAAAGTTGTGAATGGTAACAACGTTATCTAATGGAAATAGTTTTGCACAAAAATAAATAATAATAATAATAATAATAATAATAATAATAATAATAATAATAAGAGAGCGTCGATTAAATATTTTTTTATTAATTTTAAAATATCATTAAATTTCTCTTGATCTTATTTTTAGTAAAACAATAATTTTGAAAATATAAATTTAGGTTTAAATATTTAACACAATTATACCATAGAAAATAAATTTCAGATCTCTTTAAAAATTAAAAAGAACCTTTAAATTTTATTCACTTTGCTTAATTAAATGGGGGTAGAAAAGAGAAAAAGAGAAAGGTTTTTACCAAGTGATCACCTCCTCAATTCCACATTTATTAAATACTAGTGTACTTAACCGCATTTTGCGCGGTCATAAATAGTTTTACTATATTTAAATTTTTATTAATTAAATATATTTTTCATATTTATTTTAATTTGAATAAGAAAATTTAATAGAAAAAAGTATGCAAGAAACAGATAAAATAGAAAATGAGAGAGTACACAAATCCATTGCAACAATTGAAAGTGTCACTTTGAAACAAATTACAACGATGCCTTCTCCATAATCTAAAATGCATGTTTGCCTTTTTCACCATTGAGAATTCTTTTTACACAAATTTATTTATGAGAAAACTATTGTTATTTTCTGAGAATTTTGCTCCCTGACTATTCCACATTATTGTAACTCCGTTTTACTCTCTTAATTAGATAATAATGTATCAATTATCTTTTATTATATTTATTCCTCTTATTTTAGTTTCACTTATCAAAGGACCATTACTATATATAATGATGAATCTCAATAAATAAGATTGAACCTGATTAAATCTATATTTAAGAAAATAAGAAAAAGATAAGTATTGTGTAGTCTTTTGCCATCAGTCGTAGACTTGTAGTTGTCTTGTGAACTGTCTTCTTTCTTCTCATGATTTTCGTTCTGGCTATCCCCAAAATGATTATCTTTCTATTCACATGTGTAACTAACCTAGATGAAATATTAAGAGAAAAATAAAAAATCATTCTCTAGCATGCATAAAAAAAACATTTTTACTCACCAAGAATGAAACAAAAATCATAGAAAAAGTAATAAAAAAAAAAGTAGGAGAAAAATGTATTAAATCAGAAAATAAAGTTCTAAGATGACAAATATGAATAATCAAAGAAATCTTTTACGCTTAAGTCACATTATACTACTAATTTTTTTCATTTGGTGGCGTCATTATACTAATTCACCTTATTCTTGTCTAGTCGCCCTATGTTATTCTTTTCAGCTTTTTGCATAATTCATCATCATATTTTATCTTTGTAATAAACGATACTTCATATGTTAATTTGATCAAACATTTCAAAGATCTCAAATTAATGTCTTCAAAAACTCCTATATGTGTATAGGTCTTTTAACAACTATTACGAGTTAACCAATTAACTAACCATTCTCCATAATTTTAAAAAGGAACATAGTACTTGAGAAGAAAATAGGTATTAACTAATTGAGAGCGTGCACAAACATTAAAATGAATCATCTAAGTAAAAGTAATAGATTACCAACCCAGTAAATCGTACAATTCCAAACTCGTACATGACTTTGTTTGCTAACACCACATATGACACTTCTTTATAGAGTACATGACTCTGCTTTTGGCTAACTTTACCAATTACCACATACCTAGCCATGGAGTACAAGAATCATTTAAAAATAGCTGCTTCGATCATCCTAACTGTGTGCTTTAACACCTTACTTAAACTATTATTAAAAGAAAGCGACTTCCATACTGGATTCTAGACCACATGCTTACAAATTGCAGCGAAATTGATCTCTAGCTGTAAGTGCATGGTCCCTAACCTTATTAAGGAAAAAATAACTCAAAATCAAACAAACTAGCTTGACAAGAATGAGAATACGAAAAATGGGAATTCGGATAGGAAGGAGAAATTAATAGCTGAAAATGCAGAGTACAAAGAGAAACATAAATGTTCCCTTGAATTGTCTGTAATTGGATTATTTTTTATTGACATATCTCATTAATTCCATAGCTGACAAAGAAGTGTCTCACACTACAACCTCCTTAAATACCCCATATCTTTTGTAAGAAAAAGAAATAAGCCACCTTTTGGTTTTTGGTTTTTCCCTACTTTACAATTTTTCAAGGCATGACTTCTGTAAATTTGCCAATGCCACCTATGGAGTTACAGGAAGTAGAGTTGAATAATGTTGTGAACGGTCAAATGGGATCAAAAACTAGAGGCGTTTCCTTGACTTGGAATGACTTATGGGTCACTGTTTCCACCAGAAAAAGTGGCAACAAATCCATACTTCAAGGTCTCACTGGCTATGCTCGACCTAGTGAACTTCTGGCCGTTATGGGACCTTCTGGCTGTGGCAAATCTACACTTCTCGACGCATTAGCTGGTAAATATTACTATTAGTATATCTCTCAGAAAATGACCCATATAATATCTTCAATGGGGCCAAAAATAACAGCAAAGGCCAAGAGGGGTACATTAATCTAATGCTTATGAGCTATTTGTTTTTCAAAATATGACTCACCTGATGGCCACCTCTCAGGGCGACTGGATTTCAGCACGAGGCAGAGCGGGGAAATACTGATCAATGGTCACAAACAGAAACTTTCTTATGGAACATCTGTAAGAAATTAAAATCTTCAGCTAAATACCGCATGGCCCGCATTACTACTCATTTTGTTTTCCTTTTTTTGCAATAACATCACTTTTACTTCTCCATTAGGATTTAGGAGAGTATTATATATTTATTAGCATGCATGGTAATGCTCTTTATCGTATAAAATCAGGCATACGTAACACAAGATGATACTCTGTTAGCAACACTAACTGTTAAAGAAGCTGTTTACTACTCTGCACAACTACAACTACCAGATTCCATGAAAAAATCAGAGAAAAAACAAATAGCGGAGCAGACTATAAAGGAGATGGGGTTGCAAGATGCAATGAACACAAGAATTGGAGGATATGGTACTAAAGGAATTAGCGGAGGAGAAAAGAGGAGACTCAGTGTTTGCATGGAGATTCTAACGCGGCCAAAACTTCTCTTCCTCGATGAACCAACCAGCGGCCTCGACAGTGCTGCATCTTATTATGTGATGAGCGGAATTTCACGCCAAAGAGAGGGAAGAACCATCATTGCATCTATTCATCAGCCAAGTGCTGAAGTTTTCAATCTCTTCCACAATTTATGCCTTCTGTCTTCAGGAAGAACCGTATATTTTGGACCTGCTAGTGCAGCAATTGAGGTAAGCATATGAATTATTGGACTATTAACTTGCCAAGTAATGGACATATAATACAAGTGATAGATGTAATGATTTGATTAGTTTCTATGGTTTTAATATCTTTTTTTATTGTGATAGTTTTTCGCGAGAAATGGTTTCCCTTGCCCACATCTTCAAAATCCATCAGATCATTTTCTTAAAACAATAAACAAGGACTTTGATGAGGTAAATATTCTTTCCTTTTTCTAAGAGAGAAATCAAAGTTAGCCTTTTATTGAATATCTTGCTTTCTATTAAAAGGATATTGAACAAGGCTCAGCTGGAGGACAACCTACAGAAGAAGTGATAGACCTTCTCATAAATTCATATAAATCATCCGAGGGATATCATGAAGTTCAGAACCAGGTTGCAGAAATATGTCATCAGGTAAGAGAGAACCCCTCAAAATGAGAATGAGGGAGAGGGTTGCGTGCAGGGTGATGAGAAAAATCTCTCTAAGTGCATCCATTAAATATTTTCAGGGTGGTGAAATGTTGCAAAAAAGAAGCCATGCCAACTTCACTACGCAAAGCCTTGTTCTGACAAGGAGGTCAAGTGTGAACATGTCTCGTGATCCTGGCTACTACTGGATGAGATTTGCTGTTTATGTCGGCATTGCTTTAAGTCTTGGCTCCATCTACTATAATGTTAGCTCAAACTATCGTTCAGTCGAGGTATAAACAGTACAGATAAGGAAACATCAAAAAAATTCAAACTTACTCAATTCTATAAGTACTACAGTTCTTGATGCACACACAATTTATGGATCATAATACGCTCGTAAATATTGACTTTGCAGGAAAGAGGTCTAATGGTTGCTTTCGTAGTTTCATTTATGACGTTTATGACAGTTGGTGGATTCCCTTCATTTGTGGAGGACATGAAGGTATCTTTTTCTCATCCAAAATAGTTAACAAATTTAATCATTTATCTTGTACTATGAATATTTAACATAACTGCTTCGAGAAAATATTGCAGGTATTCCAACGAGAAAACTTGAACGGGCACTATGGATGTTTTGCTTTTGTCATAGGCAACACACTTTCTTCTATCCCGTACGTGCTACTAATATCATTGATTCCAGGTGTCATTGCCTATTTCCTTGCTGGATTTCAAAATGGATTTGGGCACTTCATCTACTTTGCTTTGGTCCTCTTCACCAGTATGATGGTAGTCGAGAGCCTAATGATGAACGTTGCAGCTATTGTGCCTAACTTCCTCATGGGCATTGTAACCGGGGCAGGAATACAAGGACTACAGATACTAAGTGGTGGTTATTTTCAATTACCTAGTGAGTTGCCTAAAGTAATTTGGAAATACCCACTGTACTACATGTCCTTCCACAAGTATGCTTACCAAGGTATGTTTAAGAATGAATTTGAAGGACTAAAGTTTACAGATGATATGTTCGGAAAAAATCATATAATGAGTGGAGAAGACATCTTGAGAGATAGATGGCAAGCAGAAATGGGATACTCAAAGTGGGTAGACCTAGTCATTCTGGTAGGTATATTAATTTTGTATCGTCTGGTATTCTTCCTTATTATCAAGACAAAAGAAAAGGTTGTGCATGCAAGAAAGGCATCCACATCAATTCTGTCAAACAGAAGTACGCAAATCATGGCCAAGTCCTTACCTGCCTCACCTCTTCATGGACTCACTTCATCTCATGACATTCCCCACCAATAATAGATGAATTAGCAGTTAGTTCTTCACAATTTAACACTATGTTTGGCTTGTTCTTTCACATTGTTTCATAATGTATCATTTTGTAATGTATTGTATTTTACCGCATTATTTTTGGATATAATGTTTGAAAAAGACTGTAGTGTTTGATGATGTGGTTTAATACCATTTGTCCCAATAAATGTGACATTCTTTCCTTTTTAATATATTAAAAAATGGCACCTTTCTTTGTTTAGACCGCAAGTTTCGAAATTCTTTTTTACTTAAACACCGTGACTAGTCAAACATTGTCACATAAATTGGGACGGTGTGAGTAGCATTTTTTGGTTTAGTTTAAATCTTATTCACTAAAATACTCTTAAAGTCATAAATATTGGATTTACCAACAAGTACATATAACAATCATGTAATACTTCCTTTTTCCTAATTTATCACCAATTGTGCCTTGAAAGTATATTAAGATATTAAATTCATACAACTCATAGTGAATTAATTAAATAAAAGTATATAATATTAAGTCCACGACTTTCATAACTAAAATGATTAAAATATTGTTTGGTAACGCACGCAAGTGTGTGACCTAGTAGTCAATGAAGTGGCTTGTGATTCATGAGATCTCAGGTTCAATTCACAGCGGAAGCGGAAACAAATACAGTAGGTTATTTCTTCTTAAAGTGAAAATATTTGCTGGTTCCAGGTAGCACATCTCCTCTCTCCCAAAAGAAAAAAAATAACTCCATTATGAGAGCATATTATAAATGCTCTTTTGTTGGGTTAACTTATTGCCTAAAACTGGAAAATAGCCACACACAAAAAATGACACATTTATATATTTAGTAACAACTTTAACATTTAAAAAGATTATTTTACCCTTACTGAAATGATTTAAAGCAACACAGATATATATATCTCATATTAGACTACAAGTTTGAAAAATCTTGTTATATTTCTTAAACTCCGTGTCAAGTCAACCAATTTCTTATAAATTATCTCAAACAAGGGTAGCTAGCTAAGCAAGTAGAACTGGTTTATCCACAGAATGCATATGATAATGATAATTTCATCAATTTAGATTACTAGACGTAAGCCAAAAGGTAATTAAAGATGAATTATCGAAAACGTACCTGATTCAAGGAACAATCAAAATCAGATTGGCGAACCCTAGCATAGAAGAATGAAGTGAAATGTGAGCGATAATTCCATGACCAAATTCAGAAAATAAACGGTAATGGAAGGGAGTTAGTGGGCAAAAGTTTCGGAACAAAGAAACCATAAGCGGCGTAGATGCACAAGTAAAAGAAAGTGAAAAAAGAGATACAGTAATGGTAAAAAAAACACAATCGATCATTTTCTACGCGATTTTCCATCCACCTATACTTCATTTTTAACTTTGCAACCCCCCCTAAAAATTAGTAAAATAAAGTATATACTTTATCATAATAGTCATATTAATTAATGTATATTCTTAATAGATTTAAAAAATGACTTAAAATGAATAATTAATGCTATAAGTAAAATAAAATAAAAAATTTGTCTTTTCTTGATATGTTAAAATGGACAAGTAAAAACGAAAATTTATTTTTAGTATGGTGAACAATTAAAAGTGAAAAGAGAAAGTATTTATCAAAACACACATCTAACTATAAGTTGTTCCATTTTCCTACCTCAACTATTTATGTACTCCTAATAAAAAAGAATAATTAATAATTAAGGTGTATTTTGATAAACAGTTCGAAAACTCGCACACTTGATAGTTCAAATAGAAATTCATGAAAAAATATAGTTTAGATGTGTTTTTTACCATTAACTCATGAAAAATAAATAAATTTAAATGACCATATGATCACAGTAGCACAAGAAAAAATACACACTTAATTGCTTTTCTAGAAAAAAATATTACTTCCTCCGTCCTAATTTATGTGATATAATTTGTTAAATAAGGCAATATACACACAATATACAAGTGTATATTGCCTTATTAAGGCTCTCGGTTTTGCTGCCTTATGGCTCTCGGTCAACATGTCATATTTGGCTCTACTTCTTTTGGTAATTGTTAATATTAGACAAGGTAAGAATATTGTATATTAGGAAAATATATGTGTAATATATTGTAATGTATATGTTACCATAATTAGGAATATACACTACCATAATTGTAGAGTTAGAATTGTGGTAGAAGAAGGCTTTGTAACTTGTATATATATCTACTCAATTTTACAAAGCCTTCTTCTACCATAATTCTAACTCTACAATTATGGTAGTGTATATTCCTAATTATGGTAACATATACATTACAATATATTACACATATATTTTCTTAATAAACAATATTCTTACCTCGTCTAATATTAACAATTACCAAAAGAAATAGAGTCAAATATGGCCTGCTGACCGAGAGCCATAAGGCAGCAAAATCGAGCGCCTTAATAAGGCAATATACATTTGTTTATTGTGTGTATATTGCTTTATTTAACATAATTTTACTAGGCGCAAAATTTAAGAAAGAAAGAAGGACTTTTTAAATTTGTGGTTTAAAATGAGTCGTACATATTTGTGTGTTGTAAATCATTTCATTTAGAATAAAATAAAAATTTAAGCTAAATTATTTTTAAATATAAAAATGTATCATTCTTTTTAAGATAAATTAAAAAGAAAAGTCTATCATATAAATTACAACAGAGGAAGTAGAAAGATGTAATATTATCTCAAAAAAAGTGAACCTCTCGTATTTTTGCTTAGCACGGAATGCTTACATTGCCAAAATGTAGGGAAATGTCATACTTATTTGCTTCTTCAAGATATTATTATAAATCTGTGAATAATATCTCCTAGTGAAATTGGTTAAAACCACTTTTGTTTTAAATTTATAAAATAATTGTCCTTTAGTGTGTTAAAAAAGAGGTAGAAGAGAGATTGGATTGGACTAGCGTAGACAAGAAATGAATCAAAATGCTAAAGTGGTGGATGTGCTTTTCTCTTATGCGCAAGATATATGCGAAGTCACATTTTAAAACAATACTTTTAAGTTTTGAGCCCAGTAATATAATAAAGGCAATTGCGATTTAATCGTTACTTACTGTAGGCATTATAACATGGTTTCTATTATTTTTTACTACTACTTTTTTAATAAATTCAGATTACTGCCATTTGAGAAATGAAAAATACACCAAAATGTGGAGAACTCTCTCCTTCTGCTAATGTGTTGGATTTATCCTCATATTGTTATTTGTTATTTTTGCTTCTAGTTTTTATTAAAAAAAAAAACTTGTTGAATTCTGAAGATATATTTATTTTTGTAAAATATTCTTAAAAAAATTGTCCTTAACACGCCTCAAATATTGACTCCCTTCAGTCCCTCTCAAAGATGGGCCTTTTCCTTAAATTTCTTCAACACAAAGATAATGTCACAAGAACAACCTCTTACTAATTGCTCTCTTAGAGAAATACCATCCAATCCTAACCAAAGATGGGACTTTCCCATTTATAATCCAACTTGAATACTTTAATGGAAAGATCATGTCTTTAATCGCCAGAAATTATATTAGTACCTAATGAAAACACTCCATGATCCGACCAACTTTCAACGAAGTTTTACCAATCACATTTAATAAGGGTATTTTCCCATGTGATTTCATTGATCATCAGTGGATGAGTCCTTTTTTCCCCAATCTAATACCCAAATATGAACAAAAATTGAAAAGCAACAATGGGAAAATAGAAAGCACGAACAGTTATCTAGTTCGCCAATAGTTAGGCATGGAAACCAGTCATTTAAAATATTAAAAAAATATAACAAAAGGTTACAAAATTAAGAAGTGCATTAACTTAATCTCCTTAAGTGGACATGTCCAAACTCCTTTAGTCGATGCTTGCGTTTGTTTGTAGATTTCACTTATTGCGAATAAAGAAAATTTCAGCACGTCCCTCAAAATTGAATGCAATATTCACATGCTTTTCCAGTATTAAATTTCGGAGAGGAAGAAGATCCAAATTATTTGTCACTAATAATAAATGTTTCAACGTTTTTGACTTTTTTCTCGTTAGCTTTAGCAAGAAGTATTAAGTCGTAATCAAATATGTTAAATATACACAATATATATATTGTGTATATTTACTCTTGGAAAGCTCGCGGGTTTCAGCCACTTTGCCGTGTATATGTACCGTATATAGAGTATATATTTAGGTAATATTTAGTATCCTAGTTTAGGTAATATTGTAATGTAATTAGTAATGTACACTTACCATAATAATTGTATTACCATAAATGTATAGTTAGTATCCAAATAGAATAAGGTTTTAGGAATATAATAGGAATAGGATTCTCCTATTATGGAAATATGTAACTTGTATAAATAGTCTTTCAATCAATGAAAATAATCAAGGGATTATTTCTTTCATGGTATCAAGAATCTAGGTTTATTTTCTCTCCCAAATTCTCCACCTTTCCGTCGAATCCCTAGCAAAATCCGAGACCTTGCTCTCGGTTTCGTGCCGACGAGAACCCCCTTCTTCCAAAAAACAATTTCCCTAATCCTTCAATCACATATTGTTCTATCAATATGTCTACATCCCGGAACATGTTTCATCCTGCCCTTACAGTTCTAACATCAAGAATAACATCCATCTTGCTCTTGAAATAGAAAACGTCCAATATGCGACGTGGGCCGAACTGTTCAAAACTCACGCACGATCGCATCAAGTCATCCATCACATAATCCCCGCGGCTCCTGAGGATACGGAGGTGCCAAAACGCGAGAATGATCCTAAGTTGTGGACGACTATTGATGCTACCGTCCTTCAGTTGATATATTCCACAATATCTACCGACTTTTTACAAACAATTATTGAGCCTGACGCTCCGACACAAGTGACTTGGGATAGACTGCGTGATATATTCCAAGATAATCAAAATTCTAGAGTCGTTACCCTTGAGCAGGATTTCTCCCACGTCAATATGGAAGATTTCCCTAATGTTTTGGCTTATTGCAAAAGATTAAAGGAATTGGCGGACCAATTTCGCAACGTTGGCGCGTCGGTTTCGAACGGTCGTTTGGTTCTCCAAATGGTTTTCGGCCTCTCCAAGGCCTATAGTGGTGTTGGAATGCTTCTTCGGCAAAGCAATCCGCTTCCGTAATTTTATCAGGCTCGGTCTATGCCTACATTAGAAGAAGTAGGCATGGCAAAACGAGCGGCTACCGGTACTAGTCTCGTAGTCATGATGACCGAGTCCACGGTGTATCCTATTGGTTCCAACAACTCGGGCCAAAACCGCAACAACGGTGGCGGCAAAAAGGGTGGAACTAAGAAATATAATGGCAAGAACCGCGGCGGCAGCCGACAGAATGGTGGTGGATGTGGGGGTCCTCGCGGTGGTCAACAGCAACAACAATTCTGGGGCCCACAATGGGCCCCAATGCAGTGGCAGTGGGCCCCATAACAGCAGTTTGGGCCCAGCCAGTTTGCCTCCCAGCCGCAGTTTCAACCTAGCAACTTTCAGCCCAACTGGCAGTGGATGGCCCAGCAGCAATCCAGGCCCAATTCGGCCTAGTCCACCTACAGCCAGCAGTCTGGGTCGAGACAGCAAGTAGGGGTGCTTGGGCCTCGGCCCCCGCAAGCCCATCACGCAACGGCACCCACGCCACCGACATCGAAGCCCGCAATGCACACGATTGGTTTAAATCCTTCGGACCCAAATTGGTATATGGACACCGGTGCCACTACCCACATGACATCCGATTCAGGTACGCTCTCGTCTTATTCTAATTTGAGCAACCCCCGTTGTATAACTGTTGGTAATGGTAATTATATTCCAATTCGTGGTTATGGTCATAAAACGTTATCTCCCCCTCATCCTCCTCTTATCTTGAAAAACACCCTACACTCCCCCAAATTGATTAAAAACTTAGTCTCTGTCCGTAAATTCACTACTGACAATTTTGTTTCTATTGAATTTGATCCATTTGGTTTCTCTATGAAGGATTTCAAGACGGGGAGTCCTCTTATGAGATGTGATAGTAGGGGAGATCTTTATCCTATCACACCTAGTTCCGGTCCATCGAGTCAAGCCCTGCCATCGGCTTTTGCAGCCATTTCTCCTTCCTTGTAACATGCTCGTCTTGGTCATCCGGGGTCCTCTATTTTGTCATCTTTAGATAAAAATAGTTTTATTTCATGTAAGGGTACGAGTCGTACTTCAAATTGTCAATCTTGTTCTTTAGAAAAAATTGTTAAGTTGACATTTGTAGACTCAAAATCTCATACTTTATGTCATTTGATATTATTCATAGCGATTTATGGACGTCTCCTGTTCTTAGTTCTGTGGGTCATCGGTATTATGTTCTCTTTTTGGATGATTATTCTAACTTTTTATGGACGTTTTCGACAGCGAAAAAATCTCAAGTTTTTTCCATCTTCCTAAAATTTAGAGCATTCATCATAACTCAATTCGACCGAGAAATCAAAAATATTCAGTGTGATAATGGTAAAGAATATGACAATGGAGTGTTTCGGGAATTATGTGCTAATAATGAGATAAATTTTTATTTCTCTTGTCCTCATACATCTTTACAAAATGGGAAAGCCGAACGCAAAATTCGTTTCATAAATAACATTGTCTGAACATTATTGATTCATGCTTCCGTACCCCCATCTTTTTGGCATCATGCTCTCCAAATGACTAATTGTCTCCTTAACATAACTCCTTCCAAAGGTTTGACATATTCTTCCCACCTTCAAATTTTATATAATAAAATTACTTCATATTCACATCTTCGGATTTTGGGTGTTTGTGTTATCCGTTATTCCCGTCCACCACAATTAACAAACTTTAGGCCCGGTCTACTCCGTGTGTGTGTTTTTTTTCCGTCTAATCATCGTGGCTACAAATGCTTTGATTTATCCTCTAATAAAATCATCATTAATCGCCATGTCATTTTTTATGAATCCCAATTTCCATTTGCTAAAGTTAATACTCCCGTGCCTACCCGTCACCCCATGTCTATCCCAGTACCTCCATCGACCAGCTGGGCGATCCCAGCCCAATTCTAGAATGGGTCCGATTCTATCGCCCAAAGATACCGTGTTGGCAAGAGCCCACTACCCGCCGCCACCCGGCCCGAGAACCCAACAAATTTCCAAAATCCGTCCAATTCTCCCTCGAGTCATATACCGATAACTCGTAGTCAACGGGGTGTTTTTAAACCAAAAAGATATTTTAATTTGCATTCTAATGTCTCTAAATCTCCCTTACCCCGTAATTAGACCTGTCCAAAGGTCGGGTCGGGCCGGGTCGAGTGGCTTTTTTTTTCCTCCTTGCCCGACCCTGGCCCGACCCTGACCCTATTTTTTTTTTAAAATTCCGACCCTGGCCCTGACCCTTCGGGGACCCTACGGGTCACGAGTCGGCCCTGACCCGATGATTTTTTTTTGGCGGGCAGGGTCAGGCCGGGTCGGGTCGGGTCGAGTTTTTTTTTTTTAAATTGAATTTTCAAAACTGAAATTGGTATTTACCCCTACATTACCACAAAATTTCGACGTTGAAATGTATTGTATATCGTGAAATCTTGACTAAAGAAAAAGAGAATTGGAAATCGATTTGGGGAAAAACACAAATTGATTGGAAAAACTGACGTTACCGTCCCTGTCTCGAAAAAATATGCAAAATCAAAAAAAAAATTGGATAAAACGGACATCCGAGCGCAGAGTTATGACCATTTAAAGTTTCACCAATTTACAACTACTTTATCTCCCTACATTATGCTTCCATGATATTAACAAAATGACTAATAATATAAATATATAATTAATAATCACCACTGCTTTTTATCTTATTTTATGTAGAGCTAAATGTAGATTAGATATATATATATATATATATAAACAGGCATTATATCACTTATTAATGACAAAAATATATATAAGTACAAAATAAATATTAATGAAGGAAAAATAATATAAATTATATTAAAAAATATGCGGTCTGGTCGGGCCGAGGTCGGGTCGGGCCGGGCCTGATCGACGGTAATTTTTTCGACTGCCCGACCACGACCGCCGGGTCGAGTGGCTCTCGGTCAGTGGCTCTCGGTCACTAAAAGTCGACCACTGGCCTGTTTTTCGGGCCAGTGGGTCCCCGACCCTATGGACAGGTCTACCCGTAATCATGTGTCTGCCTTAAATGACCCAAATTGGAAAATTGCTATGACCGATGAATATAATGTTCTTATTGATAATAAGACGTGGGAGTTGGTGCCCCATCCATCTGGTATTAATATTATTAGGTCTATGTGGATTTTTGCTCATAAGGAGAATTCAGATGGTTCATTTGCTCGACATAAGACACGACTTGTGGGTGATGGTAAGACTCAGCAGATTAGTATAGATTGTGGTGAGACATTTAGTCTTGTGGTCAAGCCGGCTACCATTCACGTGGTGCTAAGCTTGGCTCTTTCAAAGGCATGACCTATTCATCAGTTAGATGTAAATAATATTTTCCTACATAGAGATCTCAAGGAAACAGTCTATATGCATCAGCCTTTGGGATTCAGGGATCCCAAACATCCTCATCATGTTTGTTTATTGAAAAAGTCCTTATATGGGCTTAAGCAGTCTCCCAGGGCATGATATACAAGGTTTGCTGACTATGTTTCGACTATTGGGTTCACTCACAGCATGTCAGATAATTAACTGTTCATCTACCGTCGTGGTTCGTCCTTGGCCTACATTCTGTTGTATATGGATGATATCATTTTGTCTGCCTCTTCCGATGTCTTACGTCAGTCTATCATGACCATGCTCAGCTCTGAGTTTGCTATGAAAGTCTTAGGGCCCTTGAGTTACTTTTTGGGGATTGTCGTCACTCGTCATTCCGATAGATTATTCTTATCTCAACGGAAGTATGCAGCTGAGATCATCGAGAGGGCTGGGATGTCATCCTGTAAGTCCGCTTCCACTCCAGTTGATACGAAACCCAAGCTTAGTGCCGCGGCCGGCATACCCTACGAGGACCCGACCCGCTATCGCAGTCTTGCAGGGGCCCTTCAGTATCTTACCTTTACGAGATCGGATTACATATGATGTCCAGCAGGTGTGTTTGTTCATGCATGATCCCAGAATTGAGCACATGAATGCACTCAAACGCATCATTCGGTATATTCACAGTACACTTGACTGTGGTTTGCATGTATATCCTTCATCGACATCCCCACTTGTCTCGTAAACGGATGTTGATTGGGGTGGCTGTCCCGACACCATACGGTCTACGTCTGGCTATTGTATGTTCCTTGGCAACAACTTGGTCTCCTGGTCGGTGAAGCGTCAGTCAACTCTATCCCGCTCAAGTGCCGAAGCTGAATATCGAGGGGTAGCTAATGTGGTCTTGGAATTATGTTGATTACGTAATTTGCTTTTGGAGCTTCATTGTCCCATTCAGAAGGCAACCTTAGTTTATTGCGATAATATTAGTGCCATCTACCTTTCTGGTAATCCGGTTCAGCACCAACGCACTAAGCATATCAAGATGGACATTCACTTTGTCCGCAAAAAGGTTGCTCGGGGTCAGGTACGCGTCTGTCATGTCCCATCAAGATATCAAATTGTAGACATCTTTACAAAGTGTCTTCCCTCGATCCTTTTTGAAGATTTTAGGGACAGTCTCAGCGTTCGAAGACCGCCCGCTATGACTGCGGGTGTGTGTTAAATATACACAATATGTAGACATGTATATTGTGTATATTTACTCTTGGAAAGCTCGCGGGTTTTAGCCCCTTTACCGTGTGTATGTACCGTATATAGAGTATATATTTATGTAATATTTAGTATCCTAGTTTAGATAATATTGTAATGTAATTAATATTGTACACTTACCATAATAATTGTATTACCATAAATGTATAGTTAGTATTCAAATAGAATAAGATTTTAGAAATAGAATATGAATATGATTCTCTTATTATGAAAGTATGTAATTTATATAAATAGTCTTTCAACTAATTAAAATAATTAAAAAATTATTTCTTTCAAAATATTAAGTGAGAAAGATCATAAAACCATATGTATTCTATATCGGAAAGTTATATGGGATTTCTCCCTAGACATCTTTATAGTATACGATCTAGACTAGACGTCTTGTCTAGGCATATTAATAATGAAGAAATGAACACCTTGCCTAATAGTACTTGTTTTAGTAGGTTGAAAATAATCATTGATATTTTAAGGAAACGGAGGACCTTATAGTACAACATATAATGAGTTTTACAAGAAACGGAGAACCATATATACTACCTGATAACTATTGTTGCGGCTCTTAACTGGTGCTAATTAAATGCAACTACCTAGTTAAGAGCCGAGTTTAAATTACATACATTGTCTGTATAAAATATATTTTATCATATTATAGGTTATGCAAAAGATATTTATCAATAGATTCTTTGAAATATGAAGGTTGTAATCCTTAAAATAAAATAACTTGCTTGTTATAATAGATAAATGTAACATGATATTGTAAAAATACTTTACACCGAGATGTATATTTACTTAAACCAATAATGAAAACTAATACTCCTAAAAAAGCGCACGACTTGTACGCGTACTTAATTCTTAAATTGCTAGAGATGAAGCAGCCGTATATTGATGTAGATGTGGTCCTCGACCAAAATATTCAAATAATTAGTGAAATCCCACATCGTGGGTCTGGGGAGGATAGCGTGTACACAGACCTTACCTTTACCTTGATAGGTAGAGCGGCTGTTTCCGAGAGACACTCGGCTCAAGACAGGCATATGCATATGCATAAGCAAAAACAAGAGAAAACAGTCAGACCCGGTCAAGAAATTAACACTTCTTTTCAAAATAATTGGAAAGAAAAAGTAAAAAATAAGGGTGTATTTGGTATGACATAAAATGTTTTTTCAAGAAAATATTTTTTTTTTGAAAAATAAGTGATTTTCCTACTCATTTTCTTGTGTTTGATACACAAGTTGAAAAATATCATTTCAAAGACATTTGCGTGTATTCTAAGCAAAACACTATATAGTATGGGTAGGCCGGATAAGGGGTAAGATTTTTTTTTTCCTTTTTTATAAAATTGTTATAAAAAACTTTGAGGAAGGTGGGGTGGGGGTAAGAAAAAAATCCATTTTTTATAAAATTGTTAGTGGGTGGGGGCGGAGTTGGGATGTATTGGTGTATTTTTATTTAGTTCGGAAAATATTTTTCGTTAAAATTTTAGGAAAACATTTTCTCCTATTTGAGAAAAATATGAAAGAAAACATTTTCCAATGCAACCAAATAAGAGAATATAGAAAAACATTTTCCATTAACCAAACACACCCTAAAAGCAAATTAAGGAATAATACAACATATAATAAGTGAAAATTCCTTGAGAAGTGGTTGTGTAGCCGAAGCATTAAATTGGGCGGTACCATAGAAAGAACATTTCACTACAAAACGAAAGATTTACAATAAAGTTTCCTAGTCTGTTCTGGCACACTACCGATCGACTAATAATTCAGCATCAATTACATACTAATTAATCCTTCATCCCCGCCAGTTTCCTATCTACTTATAACAAATTTAAACTTTTTCTCCTCCTATATATAAAGATGTAGAGGCAGATGGAAATTGAAATTTGTTCGGGATATATTGTACTCCTTTTATTATTACAACTAAAGTCATTATGTAAGCGTGATCAACTTGTTTTCTTTCTATTTTCTTTTAAACTTCACTTACCTCCTTGTAGTTATAACGTACATCTGAGCATTATGTTACCTCCTTGTACGTATTGTGATTGTCCCATGCACCCCTGGAAGGCATATACATATATCTATATAAGAGTTAGCCTTTATTTCCGCCTATTCCTCTACAACTTAATTCAGCTACAATATTTTATTTTGTAGAATCTCCATCGGCCACCTATATATGGAGTTACAGGAAATCCGAATTGGAAAGCAGGAAGAAGAATCGAACTTTCTGAAGAGTAATGGAAGTGTTTTCTTGACGTGGAATGACTTATGGGTGACTGTTTCCACTAGTAAAAATGGAAGCAAAAACATTCTTGAAGGTGTGACTGGCTATGCTCGCCCCAGTGAGCTCCTGGCTGTAATGGGTCCTTCTGGCTGTGGCAAATCTACTCTTCTCGACGCATTAGCTGGTATTCTTGAATCCAACTTTTATATACTTAGTTATGTCTAATGATGCATATATACATTATCTTGCATGAAGCAAAAACATCAAATTATGATTTCCATATAAGACTCGATCACTTGTGATCAGGGCGACTGGATTTCAGCACGAGGCAGAGTGGGGATATTCTGATCAATGGCCACAAACAGAAACTTTCTTATGGAACTTCTGTAAGAAAATCTTCATCTAAATACTGCATGGCCTGATGCATATGTACGGAGTACTTATTTTTGTGTTGTACTTAGTATGCAGTAACATCTCAATTACAGGTTTATCAATTTCAAATTCTCTATTCCAAGTTGAAGTTGAGCTTTTGCAAAAACTATATACAAAAAAGAAACATTGATTTGCAAAGAAGTTGAAAATATTGAAAAAACTATATACTCCCACCGTTTAAAAAAGATTGTTTTGTTTTGACTTGACACAAAATTTAAGAAATTAGAAAAGACTTTTCAATTTTGTTGTCTTAAATTAAAGATGTTGAAGGTATAAAAATGACATTTAATCTTGTAGTCTTAAACATGACATGTGAAAAGTTGGAACGAAAGAATTGACAAAAAAAAATGACACATTGTTTTTTAAACAGACTAAAAAAAGAAAGTAAGGCAAATATTTTGAAACGAATGGAGTATAAAAGAAACATTTATTTGGAAATGATAGGTATGTCCAAACGCCCACTAAAACAATATCGTCTTTGCAAATTTCAACTTCCCTCCCAAAAGTTTCTTAAATTGTTTTTGTATTTGATTGACATTATCTTCTTATAAGGCCTTTGAAGCCTTTGCAAATTACCAATGTGTTAAATATAGATTTTTTTTTTCAAATTCTCTGTTCCAAGTGAGATAATTGAACAAACTATAAAACAAACTTTGATTTGCAAATAATATTCATGTCCAAATGTTTACGAAAGTATTATTTAAATATTGACTAAGCAAATTTCAACATCCATCCAAAACGTTTCTCAAATTCTTCTTGTCTAATACTAACAAGATATTACAACATGAACATGCTAATGTTTAGGCATATGTGACACAAGATGAAACTCTGATAGCAACACTAACCGTAAAAGAAGCTGTTTACTACTCTGCACAACTCCAATTACCAGATTCCATGACAAAATCAGAGAAAATTCAAAGAGCAGAACAAACTATAAAGGAGATGGGGCTGCAAGATGCAATGAACACAAGAATTGGAGGATTTGGCACTAAAGGAATTAGCGGAGGAGAAAGGAGGAGACTTAGTATTTGCATTGAAATTCTAACGAGACCTAAACTTCTTTTCCTTGATGAACCAACCAGCGGCCTTGACAGTGCTGCATCGTATTATGTGATGAGCGGAATTTCACGCCAAAGAGCAGGAAGAACCATTATTGCATCCATTCATCAGCCTAGTGCTGAAGTTTTCAACCTCTTTCACAGTTTGTGCATCTTGTCTTCAGGAAGAACCGTGTATTTTGGACCGGCTAGTGCAGCGATTGAGGTAAGCCTCGATGAATTAAGCATATTTGTCAAGCTGCCAAAATGTGTTTGTTATGAAAACTGTTTTTTGTTAGAATTCCTTTTCGAAAAAATACAATTTTGGATCTTTTGTGTTTCATTAATCAGTTTGAAAAATACTTTTGTCAATATTAGAGCAGCAATTTATATGTATCTTATCTTCCAAATAAGTGGACTAATGATGCAAACTATATAATAAAAATTTCATTTTGTAGTTTTTCGGGACAAATGGTTTCCCTTGCCCACTTCATCAGAACCCGTCTGATCATTTCCTTAAAACAATAAATAAGGATTTTGATGAGGTAAGTAAATAGTATCTATACTGTTTCCTTCTTCTTGGAGAGGCCAAAGTTTGCATTTTTACTGAATGTAATATAATCTTGCCCTATTGGTAGGATATTGAACCAGCTGGAAGAAAGCCGACAGAAGAAGTGGTAGATTTTCTCATAAATTCATATAAAACATGCGAGGAATATTATAAAGTTCAGAACCATGTTGCGGAAATATGTCAACAGGTAAGGAAAAAACTACCAAAAGGGAAAGGTCGGAAGAGGGGTCGTTTGCACGCAACATGGAGCTAAATTTTTGAATTTATGGGTTCTGGATTCTAGAAAGACAACGTAATTAGTGGATCGTTTAACGAACTACTCCGCCCCTGTCTGTAGGGTGATGAAAATGAATCATTCTAACACCATTATATATTTTCAGGGCGGTGAAATATTGAAAAAAAGAAGTCATGCCAACTTCACAACGCATAGCCTAGTTTTGACAAGAAGGTCATCTGTGAACATGTTTCGCGATCTTGGCTACTACTGGATGCGATCCGTGTCGTATGTTATCCTTGCTTTAGGTCTTGGCTCTATCTACTATCATGTCGACTTAAGCTATCGTTCGATAGAGGTATAAACAATAGGAATCGGAAGAAATTTTAGTTTTGCCGCGCAATTTTATCATAACACAATTTTGAATATTAACTTTTCAGGAAAGAGGTCTAATGGTGGCTTTCGTTGTTTCATTTATGACATTCATGACAGTTGGTGGATTCCCTTCATTTGTGGAGGACATGAAGGTATCCTTAATCCTTGTTTTATCATCATCATAACTAACCAATTCTCTGTTTAATCTCTTAACACGACTAATTAATTTAATTGCTTCGAGAAAATGCAGGTTTTTCAAAGAGAAAACTCGAATGGACACTATGGTTGTTGTGCTTTTGTCATTGGCAACA
Source organism: Anisodus acutangulus (assembly GCA_029783415.1). NCBI lineage: Eukaryota > Viridiplantae > Streptophyta > Magnoliopsida > Solanales > Solanaceae > Anisodus > Anisodus acutangulus. The sequence goes on along the minus strand of CM056510.1, from coordinate 37,296,320 downwards.
CTCTTTCTTCCACGCCGTACCTGTTATTGATTTCGTTGGTTCCAGGTTCCATTGCCTATTTCCTCACTGGATTTCAAAATGGATTTGAGCATTTCATCTACTTTGCTCTGGTCCTCTTCATCGGCATGATGATAGTCGAGAGCCTAATGATGAACGTTGCAGCTATCGTGCCTAATTTCCTCATGGGCATTGTGGTAGGCGCGGGAGTACAAGGATTAATGATATTAAGCGGCGGTTTTTTCCAGCTACCTAACGAGTTACCTAAAATAATCTGGAAGTACCCGTTATATTACATTTCATTCCATCGGTTTGCTTACCAAGGCATGTTTAAGAATGAATTTGAAGGTCTAGTGTTTACAGATTACATCAACGGAAACAATATTACAACTAGCGGAGAGGACGTATTGAGAGATAGATGGCAAGTAGAAATGGCATACTCAAAATGGGTAGATCTTGCCATTATGATAGCTACACTAATTTTGTACCGTTTGGTTTTCTTCCTGATTGTCAAGACAAATGAAAAGGTTGTGCATGCAAGAAAAACATCCACATCAGTTTTTTCAAACAGAAGTAGGCAAATCATGGCTAAGTCCCTACCTGCCTCGCCTCTCCATGGACCCAATGTTGACATTCCCACCAACAATGGTTGAATTAGTAGCTAGTTACGTTCTTCGTGATTGAACACTATGTTAGGATATTCGTTTCATTTCATAGTGTACCATTTCTATTGTATTGTATTTTACTGTTAATATCTCATGAACTCTAGTAGTTCGTTTCTTGCAAATTTTCTAAGTTAGTGTTGTTTATTGTACGTAATAATGTAAAGATGCAAATAAAAAAGTTCATCTCAAATATGATTGTGTTCCTCTTAGCTTAAAACTAACTAGTAACTAGTAAGTAATACATTGTAACATTAACAACATTTTTCCCGAACTCATCAATTATGCTTAATTGTAGTATCCTAACGGCCCAACACGTTCGTAATTCTATTTCTACCTACTGATTGTAAATTTATTATGGTGATTTGTTACAAGTTGTTTTGAGAGTGAAGGGATAAGGAAGTATTACATAAGTAATACTTTTTTATATTTAAATAACTTAAACTTTAATTTCTTAATTAATCCATATTCTTACTGCACTAAAATGTCATGACGCATCCAAACCTGCAAGCTTTAAGTGTACTTCTAATATGTTCCAAAGTATTTTTGTTATTCTTAAATTTTATATTCAGTTAATTATTGTAATGTAAATGAAACAAAGGGGACTATAAATTACTAGGTAAAAAAATTAATAATAAGACAAAAATCCACGGAACTATAAATGAGGCATAAAAAATAGTAGTATTACTACTTTTCTCCTACATAAGAAGCCACAGTTAGCAGCTTGAGTCTGTTTCATCAACATGATTGGCTAGCAATTATGAGGGTAATTATGGTATTTCAAATAAGTTGTGCTTTTTAGTATTGTACATAGTTGAATGAAAATCTGTACTACTCCTACAATTGACTATAAACCCATATGCCTTTTTATTTTATTTCAAATGTGTCCCTTTTACTACGATATTTGGGTCCCATTTTTGTAGATCTTTGCCCTTGGTTCTCGAATTTATTTCATTATTTGTTTGTTAACCTTTTAGTAAATATGGACAAGTTTGAGTGCTTTTAAGTGCCTAGAAAAAGTGATGTGCTGAAGGACACGTGCTAGGGAATTTCAATGGGCCATGTGGGAGCTATGGTAACCACGATACTATACTTCTTCCATTCTTCTTTTTTTAGTTGTGTTGTTCCAAATTTAATACTCTTCCTGTTTGCTCTTTAAGCATTTCAACCCATAATGCATTTACTTAATATTTCGAAAGCTACAAAAATACAAATGTTGTTTCCGATATATTTTGTGGAATCAAAATTTAACAAGATGATATCAAAATCATGATTGAAGTGTCATTACAGGTAAATAATAGATTTTGGGCATAATTCAACCCTAAAAGCTAATTTGTAGGGTTATGATTGTACAAGTCCATATAAGGAGTCCATGATTTCATTTTATATCCGACGTGAGACTCTTAATACTCCCCGATCCGTACGTTCAGACATTGTTAACTGGAGCGTGGATAATATAATTTAGGGGCCTAACATCGATGAATAAAAAATTAAAAGTGTTTGACTCTAATACTATGTAAAGAATAAATCTTGAATCTAACTCAACCTAAAAAATTGGATGATGATTATCCAATTTCATATACTATTTTCTTGAAGTCACAATTAGCAAGTCTATTGTTCCGTGAAGAACTAACGTAAGAATACAAAATGTGAAAAACAATAATAGTTTGTTGGGCCCGCGCTATGCACGGGCTTTTCATATTTAGTACTCTATACAAGTGTAGAAGCAGGCAGCTGGACGTCAACATGCCTGCTTCAGCTCTAAGGGTAATTCCGGAATTTAAGAATTTGTTGGCTCAAAAGAGATTGTACATTGATTAAGTAGTGTATTGTACTTCTCTTCAGTTAGACGAAAATACCAACTGTCTTTTTAAATTTCCGTGTGAATCCCTGCACAATTGTAGGCGCCGTTTTCTTATGGACATCTAAACCCTTCAATTCTCGTTTTATTACCTCAGATCCCTTTGGTATTTATGTAAATTAGCTAAACTTTGAGAACTTTTAAAATATCTAAAAGTATCAAAAGTCAGTCGTCTTTGAAAGACATGTATATCCTTTAGTTATAGCTTTATTACTTTAGATGCATTGGGTATTTTTGTGAATTTTGTAAACTTTGAATACTTTCTTAATGTTCCAAAAGTATGAAATTAACTAAAGTACATAGCAGCTTTTCCTGTAAATCTTTTGCAGTCACGCGCGTACTCTCATTTTGTTTTGACAATTGAGCTGTTGCTTTTATCATTTTGTTATGTTTGCAAAACTTAATTTATTTTTAATTCGTAATATATGAGCAATGAAGCTTAATGATTTCATGTATTTTGAATATTAATTTTTTAAATTATATATCAATATATTGATTTAGTTAAAAATGTAAACTTAATTACCATTCTTGTGAAACTAAATTTATGTTAAACTACCTGCAAACACCTCCTTGAGATTATCGTATGAGAATAAGTAATTTTGTAACTGTGAATTTAAGGATAATCGATCTATTTAGAGTTTAATGTTTGTAAAAATTATATAATTTCGTGTAAGTTGTAACAGATTAATTAATTTTTCCTCCTACATATATGTGTATCTTTGTTCACTGCCACTATTCTGTTTGTATCTCCACCACGACCACAACAATGGACCGGCGGAGGCAGCAGGGGTGGCTCAGCCCTGCCCAATTCATGCCTTCAAGCCTCAAAGGCTTCACCTTTACAGAAACCAACCTTCATCTCTTCCTTTCCCACCACAATCCCATCAAACACCAAAATCAAACCAAGAATCAAATCCATCTCAGCCGTTCAATCTCCACCTTCAACAACAACATCAACCGCTCAAAACCCAGATGGAAAAAAATGGAGTCTTGAAAGCTGGAAATCAAAACCAGCATTTCAGCTCCCCTGATAAGGTAGAGCTGGAATCGGTTCTTGAAACCCTTTCAACTTATCCTCCTATTGTATTTGCTGGGGAAGCTAGGAATCTTGAAGAGAAATTGAGTGAAGCTGCTCTTTGGAATGCTTTCTTGTTGCAAGGAGGTGATTGTGCTGAGAGTTTTAAAGAGTTTAGTGCTAATAACATTAGGGATACTTTTAGAGTTATCTTGCAGATGGGTGTTGTGCTTATGTTTGCCTGTCATCAAGGTGATTTTCTCAAATTTTTAATTCCAATTTGAGTTACTACTTCATTTGTTTTAGGCAGGTTTACCCACAAGCTGATCCTGACACCACCATCGTGAAGATATACATAATAGTAATGAAAATTTAAGGCATAGAATCTTTTATTGTTTTAGTTAATACAAGAGACATCTACATAAATAGTTGAAAAAAGTCACAATTTTTTTTGATGAATATTGGCTTCATTGATGGCATCAAGAAGATGCAAAATTGTTACAAAAATATAGAAGTAAAAAGGGCTTACTGTTATCTCCAGTACAAGATGTTTAACTTAAAACTAGGGAGCTAACAAAGTTCAAAAAAATGTCGGGGGAATCTACAGGGGATATATTAACCCAACTATATATAAATACAAGAGACATCTAGCTTTAAGAGAATGGTAAGGAGTTGATAGTGTCCATTAAGCATCTTCTGTTCCTTTCATTCCTTATGGTGCTGTCAACTTTCCAAATAGTAGCAAAAAGTCACAATTTTTATGGGTGATAATATTTTTAAAATGTATAGAAAATTTGTTGTTAAAGAACCATGTCTGACCCTCTAAATAGTAATTTTGCAATATAAAATGGAACAGAGAGTAGTAACAATTTTAGAAAGAAAGATGGTTAGGACGTATACCCCTCAAAGAACTGTTTCCTGCTATTTTCAACATAGTAAATAATCACAACGCCATAGTAAAAAAATGATTTAAAGTTACATAATGTTGCATGCCAGAATCTCCTAAACACCTGCTACGTTGTTGGAATAGAAGAGGTTTACGAAAAAAGGGACTAAAAGTTACACCAACGGCTATATTGTGGACTTTGTGGAATAAAGCAACTAGAAATACTTTGAGGTCAAAATGGAAAATTGTAACTTCAAGCACTGAAAGAAATAATCCCTTGATTATTTTCTTTAATTGAAAGAGTATTTATACAAGTTACAAATTTCCATAATAGGAGAATCTTATTCCTATTCTATTCCTATTCTATTCCTAAAACCTTATTCTACTTGGATACTAATTATACAATTATGGTAATACAAATATTATGGTAAGTATACAATACTATTTACACTACAACATTACCTAAACTAGGAGATTAAAACCTTACCTAATTTATCTACCATGTACACGGTTTGTACACCAAAACCGAGAGCCATATATACACAATATACCCATGTATATTGTGTGTATATTGTGTATATTTAACAAGCACAAATGTTTAGCTCTAGCCTTTGGTGTAAAAATGAAAATGTTTGAGGAAGTAGATAAGATGGTTAATTTCCTTAGTTCTTTTCACATGTAGCTATTGTACTAAAATGCATTTTGCTAATGGTTGTGCTACTAATCAGTTCTATCCTTTGATAAATTTTTCATTACATTTTCAAAAGAAAAAGAGAGTAACGATTTTGGCAGTTTGCATGATCACATGACATGCGGGGTTTTGTCCCGTAGGTGGTCTTTCTCTGTGATCTATATAATTTTACCGAACTTGGTCTTAAGCTGTTCGTGCCTTTCTGGTGGTTTAGTTGGTACAGGAAAAGATCATTATGTTCTCACGCGAATTGACACTAAAATGATTAAATCTGACCTTTATTATAGCATCTGTTAAGTGAAATCTTTATTCCTTTTGATTGATCTGGAACAGCTTTAGATGGTTGGCCTAATAGACAGAACAGATGAGGATGCGCTTGAAAGAAGTCAAATGATGCTTGTTGCATTGTGGTGAAAATGATATTTCAAACTTACTCTTATTTGCTGCTTAGGCAAAACACTAATTGAACTTTACTTTAGTCTGCTGCTTACGTCTTGGGTTCCAATTACAATTAAGAAATTTTCTTGTTTGGCTATTAATTGTCCGAAATTCACATGCATATCCAGCAGATGAATCATAAACTGCATCTCGTAAGTTTAGAATCAGGAGCTATGTATTCATTTTAGTGGTTTCTGTGGTTGGGACAATTACAATTTTACTTTCGATTGTTATTGATTCTGTAAACTGTGGTCCAAGATTTGGTTATTTATACTTCTACTTTTCTGGTTAGGTGGGTAGAATGGCATGTCAATTTGCCAAGCCAAGATCTAATCCATTTGAAGAGAAGGATGGCGTGAAGCTGCCAAGTTACAGAGGAGACAATGTGAATGGTGATGCTTTTGATGAGAAATCAAGAATTCCTGATCCCCATAGGATGATTAGGGCCTATACTCAGTCTGTAGCTGCATTGAACCTCCTCAGAGCATTTGCTACTGGAGGTTATGCTGCCATGCAGAGGGTTAACCAGTGGAATCTCGACTTTACTGATCACAGCGAGCAAGGTGACAGGTACGCCTTATGTTATGTTAGTTTTGTTACTTATCCAAAAGAATTATTAGTTTATTCTTACTTATCAAAAGAAAATGTTTGTCTAGTTTTGGTTTCATAGTCATGTAGATCTTTCTATTATAACTTACATGAGTAACAATTTTGTGAGCAATATGTTACCCGAAGGTACCGTGAACTGGCTCACCGAGTTGACGAAGCCATGGGCTTCATGGGTGCTGCTGGGCTTACAGTTGACCATCCAATCATGACTACAACGGACTTCTGGACATCGCATGAGTGCCCTCTCTTGCCTTATGAACAAGCACTTACGAGGTTGGATTCAACTTCTGGCCTTTATTACGACTGCTCCGCTCATATGATTTGGGTTGGGGAACGAACAAGGCAATTGGATGGTGCTCATGTTGAGTTTCTGAGAGGAACTGCTAATCCACTTGGTATCAAGGTACAGTGCACTTTGATTTTCTTAGAAGAAAGGAGTGTGGTAGGTGTGCTAATTATGAAGGGCTGTAGGGAGTATCTTGTAAGATGGAACAAATAAACCTAAGACTGAAATCTGCATGTGAAATGGAATTGAAGGGAAAGGTGGATATTGTAAATTGTAAGTCATGCCTTAGAGATGCATTAGACTGTGTCTGGACCTTTGTCTATTCTTTGACAGTCCACATGCTGAGATTCAACTTTTAACCTATGATTGACGGTAAAAGTTTAGAACATCTGAAACTGGTTAGCAAAAAGAGAAAACAAAGATTAGGAACTAAAATTTTCTAAAGTTGTAGGAATTAGTATGTTCTGATGTTTTAGGTCCAAGAAAGATACTCCTTCCGTCTTGTTTTATATGAAGTGTTTGAGTAGATATTGAACTTAAGATATCAATTCAACCTATCTGTTTTGTATAAGTAGTGGTAAGCTAAATTTGACCAGAAAACATCATATCAAAGTTTAAAATTAGAATAATGCATGAATTTGTATTTTTGAAATTTAATCAATGATTTAAAAGAATGGTGTCAAACATTTAAGATGTCCCGAAAAGTAAACTGAGTCATATAAATTAGAATGGAGAGTGTAGTTACTGAGCAGAGTTAAAATGTCAAATACGATGTATATAAGTATCCACCTTTTCTTTTGCCTATCTAAATATATATATATAGATATATATCCACCAGCTTTTAGGCTCTCTTAGTTTCTACGATTTTAACTAGCTTGGAATTGAGACACAGTTGGTTGACTTGTTGGACATACATGCTACGTAAGCTACCTTTGTTTCCACAATGCAGGTGAGTCACAAAATGGATCCAGATGAACTAGTCAAGCTTATTGACATTCTTAACCCTCAAAATAGACCAGGAAGAATTACAGTGATTGCCTAATGGGAGCTGATAACATGAGAGTAAAGCTTCCCCATCTGATCAGGGCTGTTCGCGGAGCAGGTCAAATTGTCACTTGGGTCAGTGATCCTATGCACGGAAATACCACTAAAGCTCCTTGTGGAGTCAAAACACGTTCATTTGACTCTATCCGGGTATTGATGCTATTCTACTTATGGTATATACTTGTACAAGAACTTGCTTTATGTTCTCCTGGTATGTGAATTTACTGAATTTCTCAAAAAGTTTATCCGCCACCCCTGGCAATATAAGTAAAATTATTTTGGAACTCTTTCAGCATCCAATAAACTATAGGAGAAGATTGAGTGCCATTAAGCGTTCATGACATGTTTGATGGACACATACTATCTACATTTCAAAGTACTACAAGGGCAAGAAATTAATTGATAATATCAAATGAACCCTTACTTAGGAAATTTGGTGAGCTCGTGCTGTTTATATCTAGCGAGTAGATACTCAAACCGACCCAGCTAATAACGCTAAAGGTGATTTATTTCATTAAGGTCTCTTGGTGCTTGCTTTGTTTCTACACATTTGACAATCAAGTTTGACTTCCTATCCTTGTCAATGCTGTTTTTTTCTTCCTTTCCTCCAGCCAAGTCTCACCTACACTTAGTGATTTCTTTTTGCCTTAGCTTATATTACAATTGCATGTATCTCTGTAGAATAAGGTAAGAGCATTCTTTGTTGTACACGATCAAGAAGGGAGCTATCCTGGTGGTGTGCATCTGGAGATGACGGGTCAGAATGTAACGGAGTGCATTGGAGGATCTCGGACAATTACTTACAATGATCTTGAACTTGCCTTTATCATCGCAGAGCGCCTCAGGAAAAGAAGACTGGGACCTAAGTTCAGGTTCTAGAAATCATCTTACTTCCCTTTCCCCACTTCTCGCTAGGGTGGCCAACGGGCCGGGACGAGTTGGGGCGGGTTTGGCGGGATCGGGGCGGGACAGGCGGGATTTGCCGAAGTCCCATCCCGGTTCTGGTCCTGTCGGAAGCGGGGCGGGGCGGGAGTGGGATTTTTTTTTTTTGCACTTAATTTAAAAAATAACATATATATAAACAACTCAATAATTGAACAAGATAGTGTACTAAAAACATCCAAGGCTATTTTTGTGCCTCTTATATTATTTAATAGACATTATTTTGTTTGTAATACAAATACAATTGTCAAAATTGCAACTTTGTGGTGTTGTTCAAAAGTTGCAAATGACATAGTAAAATTGCAATTAAAAAAATTACATTTTGAAAAACTTGTTCTAGTTTCTTGATAATTTCTTGTGCTTCTTCGGTTGGAATTGGTATTTGTTGGTCAAATTGCTCCACGTCGCTTCCACCACCTTCGGATAAGATGTAGTTTTCGTCTTTTTTCTTCGTTGATCTCCAGTTGACCGCACCTTCTCCGCTCCACTCGTATCCAATCTCTGAATAATACTGCAATCTCCAAGCTGTCTCCGGCTAATGAGTGTATGTGCTCTCCTATTTGATATATGCCGGCAGAAAAAGCGCTTTCAGACGTCGTTGATGACGCTTGAATGTTCAAAACATCTCGGATCATCATTGAAAGTGTCGAAAAAGTCTCCTCATTCCCCCTCCAGTATTTCAGCAAATCTTCACGTCCTTCTTCATTGAGAACTGTTTGGTACGATACAGAACCCTGTAAAACAAAAATATCAAACTCGTTAATTTGGTTAGTAGTGTTACCACCGCACATTCTATTTCTGAGGCTTTCAATACCAGTCGCAGAAACAACACCTCTTTTGTGAGGTTGTGTTGAAGAAGAAGAAGATGGTATGGAAGTCGGTAGGTTGCTGACACTTTCTTGTTGGTAAAACCTATATACTTTTTTGCATTCGTCTTCTACGCTAGACAACACTTCTTCTTTAGTTTGTTCAATAGGTGGTGGGTGATTTGGATTTTTGAGACTTGGAGGTGGTAGTACTGCTATACAATCATAAATAGTTTCAATAAGTGATTTAGTACCGTCTATTTTAATAGTCGGATTTAATACAACACCAATAATATAAATAGTGGGAATAGGAATAAAAAAAAATTATTTTGATAAATATTTTTTTAATAGTTGCCTTATAAGTTGGTTTATCCATATATTCATTAAGCAGTAAAAATATTAGAGCTATATAAAATAACATAGTTGAAATAGTAGGAAAATATATACCGGAAAATTCTTTTGTTGCTTGAAAAATTTCTCTAGAAATACAATAAGTTCGGAAATTTTTCTCCAATCGCTATCTACAACCATATCAGCTGGATTTTGATTATGAGAGTTAAAAAATAAAGTTATAGGTTTTCTATAGTCATAAGCAACAAGTAGTTGCTCGTATAAATAATTTCACCTAGTGGGTACTTCTTCTGGATTTTTTTCTATAAGGTAGTTGGCAATCATGACAAGTTTTTTTATATGCTTTTTTCGTTGTATTCTATTATTTTTAAAAATAAAATTTATAACAAATTGTATTTTACTAAGAATGTCTATAAAAAGTGATAGACCATCATTTACAACTAAGTTATATATAATGATCTAGAAAAGCCGGAGTTAAACTATTTTTAAAATTGTAATAGCATAATTGTTAGAAGAAGCGCTATCTAATGTAAGTCATAATTTTATCAGTTATTCCGTAATAATCGCACACTTGATTAATATTCTCTGTCAATAAAAAATCAGTGTGCCTATCATCTATATATCTATACGCTAAAATACATTTTTGCATAGACCATTTATAATATATCCAATGATAGGTTACCGTTAAATAATCATGGTCGTTAATACTATGACCTATATCAGAAGTGATGACCACTTTGCCATTAAAAGGATATGAATAATTTACTGTTGATATTCATGTGCAAGTTTAAATACATTTCTCTTAACAGTTGATCTAGGAAAACCGTTAAAAGCATGATTATACATTTCTCTAATGTAATGAATAAAATCAGGAAACGAAGGAAATGAAAAAGGCAAACACTCCACATCAACTAATTTTGTTATTGCTTCCCTATCTCTATGTTTATTATAATTAGGGCCTACAATTTCCCTCGTCGTGGGGTTAATTTGACCCTATACTTGGTCTGGGACAGTATGTGAACCTTGTCCCGATGAAGCGGACGTTTGCGCACTCGGTTTTGAAGCCACGTATTGGGCATACTTAGCTAGATAAGCTCTTGCTACGTGTCTCATTAAATCCCCGTCCCACGGTGACCTTTTTCAGTTTTAAATTTTAAAACATCTTTACAAATTTTACATCTAGCTACTTGATTCTCTACGTCCTTATAAAAAATGTCCATGCATCTGATTTTAATGGTCATTTTGCTGGACCTCGTCTCATACTAGGGGGAATAGGAGGTATTTCAGTTGAAGGTGCACTAGTGGATGTGTTGTCATCTACATTAGTGGGTGTATCATCTAGATTATCATCTAAATTAAAGTCTTCTTGAGTTTCAGAAAATACTCCTCGTCTAAATCTAATGGTATTGCAGGAAAATGTTCAGTATCAACAAAATTATCTTGTGTAGGAATAGAATTCTGTCTAGAAATAGGATGACTAGAAGAAATACACTTGCCCTTGTTGCCCCTACTAGAAGAAGCATGACCTTACCATTGCCCGTAAGCATACGTTTAAATCATTCCATTATAATTATACTAATAAATAATTAAAGTAAATGAAATTAAGTGCGCTAAATAAAATAAACATACAATTATAATTTAATGAAGGAACGAATGTACCAAACAACGTCGGCGTGTAATCGAGAGGTTGAAAATTGAAATTTTGCTCGATGGAAGATCCTCAAGCTAGGTGTCAACTTCACTCCCAAATGAATAAATAAAATTCAATATTTAGTAGACAATATAGACTTGTAGAGAGATAGATTGAGAGATTAGAGAGATTGTAGAAAGATTTGTGAAAAAGATGAAGAGAAAATGAGGTATTTATAGTTGGGAAATTGGTTAAAGTGTAAATATAATAACTTATGGGTTAAAAATAAATATTAAGGGGTAAGGGAGGCCAAAAATGGCCGTTGCACAACGACCAAAATGTAAAATGGCCGTTGGTGCAACGGTTATTTGTGCAAAGGGGGGTTTCGGGCGGGACTGGGGAGGGCCGGGACGAGACCATGCCCCGTCCCGGTACCGTAAAAAAAAAATGTCGGGACCGGGCCGACCCGGACCGCCTTACTGCTCGCAGTGTCTGTGGGAAGGTATGCGCATAGTATGGCAAGTTCCAAGTTTATAGTAACATGTCTTGAGTGTCTGTGAAGGTATACATCATCCAGTTGTGGATAGGCTGTTAGTATATATGTTAAGAGAGGACCAGTTGGTGCTTAATTTGTATCTATATTAATATCGGTGAGGTAATCTCTTCCTAAGTGAAGTGAACTGACTCTGTTTGGTTTGAATAAGGGGTCTTCTTTTCTTATTCTATTTTGGTTGAATAGTCACTACTTCGGTCGTAGTCAGTTAAAACCAACAAATCCAGTAAGTTGTTTCTTGTTTTGGTTTTTCAACCCGGTGTCTGCTATGCCCTGACTAATGGCGGAGCCAAAATTTTCATTAAAGAGATTCAAAGTATAAAACTTTTCATAGAGTGTATTTTTTTGTGGATAGTAGAAGAAGCTCAGAGGAATATCCAATAGCAACTGTGGATGTGCTCTGATCCTTCACAAAAGCCCTACTCTTTTTTCTTTTTCTTCTTTTTGGAAGCATTTTTGGTTTTAAAAGCAGTGTAGGTCATTTGTCTAATTGTTTTTGTTCAGTGAGAGAATAAAAGGTGAGCTTTACTTTTGAGGTGTCTACCTTATCTACCCCCAAATATTAAAAATAATATTCGCTCAAGGATCGAAGTCTACTTTGGCTAAGAACTTTGGAAGAGATGGAGACCCCTCTAATAATTGCCATTGCTATTTTTTAATGCAACTCAGAATTCCACTAATCAGTTTATATATAGTATAGGAAGGGAAACTTTCGACGTGAAAATGGTATATGGTTCGACGACTGGGTATTATAGATCAAATTTCCTGAGGTATTGGATTAATTGACCTTTTCTTTCGAGCCGAGGGTCTACCGGAAATAACATCTCTACCTCACAAATGTAGGATAAGGTGTGTGTACATCTTATCATCTTCAGACCTCACTTGTGAAACTACATCGGCTATGTTGTTATTGTTGAATTGGATTAATTGCTTTCTGATATTTGAATGTAATAAAAATAGTGGAAGTATTAATTGATTATTCTCTAATAACTGAGATAAAATGTTCTCAACTGTATTCAATTGTTTTAAAAATATAAGAAGAAAAAGGATATCATCTTTGATAGTAGTACATTTTTCTATTCGTCCTTTAGGTTTGCACATTCCTTCAAAACCGGGACCGATTAAAAAGAAAAAAATATTCAACTTCGAGCAGAACTCACTGATAGCAATGAAGTTATTTTGTAATTTAGCTTCAGTCTTATCCTTATGAATGAGTTGAAGACCAAATGGCACACGTGATAAGGTGTCAAAACTATTAGAAAAATCGATCGACCGAACTGAAACAATTTTTAGATTTTTCTAGTAAAATCGAAGAGTTCTAATATAAACGAAAATCGTATCGAATAATTATATCTCCTTTTAATTTATAAAAATATCAAAAAATTATCGAACTGAATAATTTATATATATATAGGAGTATATTTTTATATGTCAGTTTTAAAATTATAAAACATTAGGCCATGGATTTTGGGGAATTGCGAGTAATATCAAAACCTATCTTACATTGTTAAATAAAGAAGTTATCGGAGCTTACTGCTAAGTTTAGGATTCGGTATTGCTTCTCAACTTATTTTTTCTCGATGATACTTGTTCAACCAAAAATAATAATAACTTCATGTATGTATTGAGACTTTCTCTTCTTTTTTGTGCCCCTTTATATTTTGTTAATTTGAAAGATTAATAGTAGTCAAATATGTTCGACTGTTAAAAAAGTTTAAGGATTGATATATGAGTTCAAAAGTTATTTTTATTGTATATGAATTAATAAATAGCATATAATCATGTGAGTTTATACCGAAAAAAAAGAGGAGATCTACCACATATTATGTAAGATTAAAATTTTGAGGAAGCTTTATGCCAGACATTCTATACTTTATATGTTATATTAAAATTTATTATTATTTTATATAAGATAACGTTAAATAAATAATCAAAAATTAGCCGATCGTACCGATACTCCAGAAAAATCAAGAGGATTTGGATGATTTTAAAAAATTTAATTTAGTTATATTTATATATTAATCAAAAAATTAATATGATATAATTTAAAAATATAATCGATTGAACCGTATCATTAACCCTACACGTGATCACTTAGTCACTACTGTCTTTGCTGGCATGTGCCCTCTGCTACTTTAGACTTGCAGCCTATCACGAGCCAGTAGCCACATATTCGTTTCCGCCCAAATACTCAGACGTCCGAGTATTTACACCAATTCCAACACACACACACCCCCCCAGGTATTTACACCAAATAACAAGGCGAAATTTCATTTAAAGATTTAAATTATAACATATTTTAATTGGACATATATATGATAAAGTGTTGTTACTTAAACTTTTAATTTAAATTTTATTTACTTATATTTTCAATCATCTATTACATAAATAAGTTAATTATATAAAATTTGTCAACTCTTTTAATTATATATGTTAACTTCAATTAATATGTATTTAAATTTTATAACTTATTAAATCTAGTACGTATAATTAAAAGATATAACATATTTTAAGTGATTAACTTTTAACATTTGAATCAGAAATGTCTAATAGAAAAACTTTATTATATGTTCTCGTGTTCTATCAAAATATATCATAGTTCAAATATCTAAATAGAATTTATTTAGAAGTTTTAAGGGATTGTCGGTTTTATTCCGCCACGTCTTGTGATTTTCATAATTAAACGATGTGTTTACTTTAATTTTTAACTATTATTATTAGTACTAAATCAATTTGAATTTATTTTCATCCGAATGGGGAAATGGTCAAATTTAACATTTGACTGAAAACCCCTGATAAAATATTTTTAAAAAATATTGCTTTGGATAATAACAACAATTGTCAAAGCATGATCATGCATCACCATTAATAACACTAGTAGAGATATTTTAATATTTAAGTAAACTTGAACTCAATTTAAATGTAACTTACACTTGAAACGTCTTAATTATAAGATTAATTAATCTGTTCATCCACGAATTAGCCGAAGATGTTGATATAGAGAAACCCCTACAACACAAACACACTACGCTTTCCCCTCTTAAAGACTGATTAATGTTTAGGTATTTTAATCAAAAACCATAATTATGCAGTGCTCTCAAGCAACAAACAGGGTAAATAATTTTGTTACTTATAAATTATGTTGCACCATCATTATGTACTACTCTTTAATCACTTATTAAACTACTCCAAACCAGACAAGACCTCTCTGTTTCCCCAACTGTGAAAAGATGTAAAAGGAAGAACCTTTGTTTCATATTTTATATAAACACTAATATTATTATGCATAATTTTTATTTTATTATAGTGTCCTATAGGCATTGCATTTTACACGATTTTTAAAACTTAAAAGCAAAGGAATATACAGTCATACAAAACGACAACCACCAACCCATCCCCCACCACTACTTACTCCTTAGTGGTACAAATCCTGCAGTCTCTTGTATGTACATACGTAGACTCGCCCACACCGAATCCCAGCCCACTCTTCTTTTCTATCTTATCTCCACTCTGATTGTTCCTCATTCAAACGAGTGTCGAGCATGCAGATTTACTTGGGTCCCACATAGCAGGGAGCAAAAACCTACGCCCATTCACCCCATGCGCATTATAGCTAGCACCCGTACTCTTATCGACAAGTACTTGACCCGGATAACCCGGATACGAACCCGACCCAAACTTCCCAGTACACGCTGAAACAGCCTCCAACGGCGCCGTAGCTGGGCCCTGAAAATACCCATTGTTAAACGGGTTCGTTACGGCTCCCGCCAAAACCGTTGCCACGTTAATGATCATTCCGTCAACGCCAACGTCACCGTTGGGCGCAACTAACGGCGGAGTTTGTGGGCCGTAAATGGGCTGATGAAAAGGCCACGCACACTGACCCGCACACTGCGTCTCGGAGTTTCCAACCCAAGCATAAGCGAAACGTATTTTGCCACGTGTAGAACCATGGGTCCCACATCTACTCATACAAAAACCATCAACAAAAACGTCCTTAGCCGTTAACACCAAGTTAACAGACCTATTCATATGACCACCCTTCGAAGCCAAATACACAATATGTGAATTTTTCAAGGATTTCCCTAATGAATAATTTTCATCAAGGATTTGTTTCCCAACAATAAGGGTAGAAGCACCAGTTTTATATTTCTCAGTTGTTTTCCACCAGGTAGCAGCTGAAGGTGCAGGGGATTTTGGTAAGTTCAGAGATTGAAGGAAATCAACGATTATGGACCGTTGGATGGGGGTGAACTTTCCATACCAGATGAGATTAACGGTGATGGTTCCTTTTAAAAGAGCACCGTTGTGGTATTTTAGAACAAGAGGTTGTTCCTTAACAAGAGCAGCCATGGAAGAGGTACATAAGAGGAATAACAGAGTGGCAGAAATGTAAATTGAGGCCATATTGGAGGATTAAAAAGTCTTTACTCAAGAAGGAAGAAGGAAGAAGGAAGAAGGAGAAGAGCTGAGTAAAGGAGAAGGAAAAGAGTGATATTTATAGTAGGGCTTAATAGACTTAGGAAGAAGAGGAGACAGCTGTATGAAAGGAGATGTCAACATCAGGGTTTGCCACGTGGGGTATTGTAATTGGGAAATAATGGAGACTAAAGGGAGGAGTATATTGCCAGGCTGGATGGTTCTTAGGGTGACGTGGTGGTCTACACGGAAGATCTTAATGAAGGAGAGTTAAAAGGCATGGTCTGGGCATGACGTGAAGTCATGGCACTGCATGCAGCGAGGTCTGACGTGTTTGCTTCCTTCGGTCCTTAACTACTTTATTTTTGAATATTCTCTCTCTTTTTTCTTTTTTTTTTATAATTCAAGTTTTTAGGCTTGCGCCTAACTACTTCACCGGTATTACTCAGACGTATCGCGGGATGTGCTCCGGTGGCCAATTTTCTGGAAGCGTACAACTGATCAAAGAGACAAGGTCAAATTCCCCAACATGCAGAGTTTCTTCGTGCTTGCGGGGAATCGAACTCACGTTGTCCCATGCCAGAGCGTCTTATAGCGCCCAGGCTTTGCCACTGGACTATGCCCCGGAGGACTAAAACTAAGGTAGGGTAAACTTTTTAAAGTGACTAGTCTCACCGCATTACGGCCCCATACCCCAGAAAACCCCATCTCCGGTCTGGCCCTACGGATTAGTATGCACCGCTTGGCCCTACGCGTATGGAGGGATTTTTTTGGGGAACACAATTCCACTCTCGCTGATCAAAGGATTCGAACACGGAACCTCAGACAGCAATACGCTAATGTATTGGCCACTGGGCCAAACACTTTGAATAATATTCTCTCATTTTTAAAAAAAGCTATTGTCCAAATTTTAATTTAAAGTGATACTCATAGTTTATTTACATTATTGACGTAAAAGATAAGTTAATTGAATGTGACTTTATTTTGTAAGCATTGATTAATAACCACAAATGAATAATACTCAATTCATGTGATATTTTTTGTTAATGAGTCAATTTAACTAATTTATGAAATTAAATTACATTAAATTAACTCAATATTTTTATATTAAATTTTAAATACTAAAATATTATACAAAAAATATTATAAGTTATAATTCTTCTCATGTATATATAATGACAAAATATTTTTTTAAATATGATCAAAGTCCACATCGTTTAAATCTCATAAAATGAAAAAAATGTTATATAAATTGAGATAGAGAAGATGTGTAATATGCTACAATAGATTAAATTACACTGCTATTTTTTTAATAGTGTTGTCGTATATATATAACCTTAATCCTACTGGACAAATATTCAAAAAATAGGGAAATTGAAAGCGACCAGTAAAATTTGAAAACTGTGCTAATGATGATATTCTCGGTCTCAAATTATTTATTATTTTTTTTACACGCTCCTTAATGAATATTAATTAAGAGAGGTATTTAACTTACTTTACCATATTTAAGTTTAAGTTGTAATATTTCTCCATTAAATTATACGTTAATCTTCATTAATGACAAATGGTAAAATGAAAAAAAAATTAATTATACTTTGAATTTTTAAAATAACAAATAATTTAAGACAATTATTTTTAATAACTATCACAAATAATTTGAAAAGGAGAGTGTTCAAATTCTGCGAGTGGTTAAAAAAACATAAATTCCATAGGTAGTCTAACTTTATCTTATTTGTCGGTATTTGCTTACATGTATAGTATTTGGTTATCTAGCTTTTCCTAGGGGTAGCCAACGGGGCGGGTACAAGGGCCCGACGGGACTGGGGGAGGGGCGGGACCGGTCCTCCAGCGGAACTGGCGGGATCCGTCGATGTCCCATTCCCTGTCCCGACGAAAAAGGGGACCGGTCTTATCGGGGTCGGGTCGGTTACGGGATTTTCTGATTTTTTTCACTTAATTTTAAAAAATAACTCAATAATTGAACAAGATAGTGTAATAAAAATATACAAGGATATTTTTGTGCATCTTATATTATTTAATAGAAATAAAAAAATTTGTAATATAATTTCAACATTGCAACTTTGTGGTGTTGAAAATTACAAATAAAATAGTAAAATTATAATTAAAAAATTACATATTTAAAAACACGTTTTCTAGTTTCTTCACATAGTAAAATTATAACTAAAAACGTTTTGTACATGTCTCAATAAACCTTCCGTCCCACGCTGACTTTTTCTCATTTTAAATTTATAAATATTTTTACAAATTTGACATCTAACTACTTGATTCTCTTGGGCCCTATAAAAAAAGTCCATGCATCTAATTTTAATTTTCGTTGTGTTGGGCCTCGTATCTACTAGGGGGAATAGGAGGCGTTACAGTTTCAGTTTGAGGTGCACTGGTGGATGTATCATCTAGATTAGTTGGTGTGTCATCTAGTTTATCTTCTAAATTAAAGTATGGTTTAGTTGCAGAAAATATCTCATCGTCTAATAGTATATCATTAAAAAGTATGTTTCATCTATATATGTGTAAACAATCAAATCATTTTGTCTAGAAATAGGATGACTAGAAGAAGTACATATGTCATTGTTACCCCTACTAGAAGAAACACTCTTACCCTTAAACATTCCTCTCATTCCTTTCATTTTAATTATGCTAATAAATAATTAAAGATAATGAAATTAAGTGCGCTAATTAAAATAAAGTAACAATAATAATGTAAAGAAGGAACGAAGGTACCAAACGTCAACGTAACGTTGACGTGTAATCGAGATTGAAAATTAAAATTTTGCTCGATTGATGATCCTCAAGCTAGTTGTCAACTTCACTCCCAATTTTTGAACTTTGATATAGTTATACAAATGAACAAATAAAATTTTATATTTAGTAGACAATGTAGAGTTGTAAAGAGATACATTGAGAGATTAGAGAGATTGTAGGAAGATTTGTGAGAAATATGAAGAGAAAATGAGGTATTTATAATTGAAAAATTAGGTTAAAGTGTAAATATATTAACTTAGTGGTTAAAAATAAATATTAAGGGGTAGGGAGGGTTGGGAGGAGGCCAAAAATGACCGTTGCACAACGGCCAAAATATAAAATGGTCGTTGTGCAACGGTTATTTTTTGCAAAGGGGAGGGGATCGGGCGGCACCGGGGCGAGTCGGCGAGATCGGGCATGAGTCGGGATGGGCGGGACGAGCACAGATCCCGTTCCGAGTTCGAGTCCCGTCCCATCCCCCCTCCCTTTTTTTCGCAGGATCTAGGCGGGGTCGGGTGGCCACCCTTAGCTTTTCCTAAGCCTATATGAAGGGGCATATATCATAAATATCAGCTTGACATGCAAATTTGTTAGGGTTTTTGTTCTAATTTTTTTAATATATTTGAAGTTTACTTTTTTTTTGAAAAAGTAAATAAATTATTATCATTATTGCTTTTACTTTACCTGAAAGAAAAATATAATTTTCTTCCATATTTAACTATTCTTTATCTTGGAGGTAAAGTTTTGGACATCTATAAATTGAAGACATCATTCCTACAATTACAACACACAGTAAAATATTCACAATGTAGTCATTTAGAGAGTTTTGTTTAGCGAGAGATTTTTCTCTCTACAATTTGTATAGTTTTTACATTAATTTTTTATATGTAGGTCAATTGACCAAACTCATGTCGTATAATAAAGTATTTTTAAAAGTTTTTTTATTTGTCAATTGATTTGTCGTCGTTTAAAATTTGCAATTGTAAGTTTTCGCATGACACCATGTTATTTCGATCACAACAAGTGGTATCAGAGTCAATGGTTCAACAAGGTTGAAGATATGTTTAAAGTAGATTCATATCAAGTTGCATCTTAAAGACAATAATATTTTTTTTTATCAAATAAGAAAAAAAAAAGTTCGAGCTACTATATGTGGAGAAAAAAATTCAATCATATTTTCAAAAATCATGTTGCTTCGTCTTTAAAATCAAAACTAATTTTTAACCCTGCAAAGGGCTCACTTTTAACTATTCAAAGGACTCATTTTTAACCCGAAAGGGCTCTAATACTATTAACTCGCTATGGCTTCATTTTTAAGCATGCCAAACAGCAGTGATGAAGATCATGCACGTGTAGAAGGTGAATCAAATCTTATCCGTAAAGCAGGCAAAAAATGGGAGATTTGTTAGGAATTTCTCCCTGATTTTTTATTATCATATTTGAGTTTTATTTTTCTCTAGAAGAAAAACCAAAGTATTACCATCATTATTTTTTTGAAAGAAAAATATAATTTTCTTCCATATGTGGTTATTCCTTGTCTTGGAAGAAAAGTTTTGGACATCTATAAATTGAAGACATTTTTTCACAAATACAACACAGAAAAAAATATCCACAATGTAATAATTTAGAGAGTTTTGTTTAGAGGAATTTTTTTCTCTCTATAATTTTTATAGTTTTTATATTAGTTTTTCATACTTATGTCAATTGATCAAACCCATATCATATAATAAAGTATTTTTTATAATTTCTTTCTTTATCGTCTGATTTATCGTTATTTAAGATTTGTAATTTTAAGCTTCCGGATGACGCATGTTATTTTGATGCCAACAAAATTCTTACTTAAAATATTTTGTGCGTTTGTGTGATGAGTGAACATGAAACGTTTTCAAATTTTGGGCAATATTGATATTTGCGTCAGTATATTTTCAAGTAAGCAAGGGCGGGGACAATGAGTCAGTGAAAGTAATGTGATAAAGTTAAGGTGGCCAACGGGACGGCCCGGTCCCGATCCGACCCGTTCCTACCCCGCTATAAAAAAACAAAACAAAAATCGATATCAGGACTCGAATTGGGACGGGACCTGGGCTCGTACCGCCTGGGCTCGGCCTGCCCCAGTCCCGACCCCTCCCCTTTGCACAAAATTTCGTTGCACCAACGACCATTTTATATTTTGACCATTGTGCAACGGCCATTTTTTGCCTCCCCATCACCCCCTCCCTTTACCCCCCAATATTTATTTTTAACCACTAAGTTATTATATTTACACTTTAACTCAATTTTTCAACTATAAATATCTCATTTTTCTCTTCATCTTTCTCACAAATCTTCCTACAATTTCTCTAATCTTTCTACAAGTCTACATTGTCTACTAAATATTCAATTTTATTTATTCATTTGAAAGTGAAGTTGACAACTAGCTTGAGGATCTTCCATCTAGCAAAGCTTCAATTTTCAACCTCTCGATTACACGTCAGCGATTGGCACATTCGTTCATTCATTAAATTATTATTATTTCTTTCTTTTATTTAGCGCACTTAATTTTATTTACTTTAATTATTTATTTATATAATCAAAATGGAAGGATTGAAACGTATGATTACGGTAAGGGTAAGGGTTAGGCTTCTTCCAGTTTTGGTAACAAGGAAAATAATACTTCTTCTAGTAATCCTACTCCTAGACAGGATGATTTGGTTGATACTCAATTTTTTTCTGAAATATCATTAGATTTAGTTGATGAGATATTTCCTGAAATACAAGATGATATGGCTATAGAAGACCTATAAGTTTATTTTTTAACGTCCATAATCGAACTCCAACTGATATGGTTGTAGATAGCGATTGGGAAAAAATGTCAGAGCTTATTGTATTTCGAGAGAATTTTTTTCAAGCAACAAAATAATTTTTCGGTATATATTATCCTACTATTTCAACTATGTTATTTTATATAGCTCTAATATTTTTACTACTTAGTGAATATATGGAAAATCAGCTTATAAGACACCTATTAAAAAAATTATCAAAGTAAAAAAATATTTTATTTCTATTCCCACTATTTATATTATTGGTGTTGTATTAAATTCGACTATTAAAATAGACGATTGTAAAACACTTATTGAAACTATTTATGATTGTATAGCAGTACTACTTCCCTCAACTCTCAAAAATCCAAATGACCCACCACCCATTGAACAAACTAAAGAATAAGTGTTGTCTGACATACAAGATAAATGCAAAAAAATATATAGGTATTACCAACAAGAAAATGCTAGTAACCAACCGGCTTACATACCATCTTCTTCTTGTTCAACACAACCTAAAAAAAGACATGCTATTTCTGCGGCAAGTATTGAAAGCCTTAGAAGTAGAATGTATAGTGGTAACACTAATAACCAAGTCAGCGAGTTCAATGTTTTTATTTTGCAGGGTGTTGTACCGTATCAAACAGTTCTCAATGAAGAAGGACGTGAAGACTTGTTGAAATATTGGAGGGAGAATGAGAAGACATTTTCGACATTATCAAAGATGGCACGAGATGTGTTGAACATTCAAGCGTCATCAAAAACGTCTGAAAACGCTTTCGGCCGGCAGATTTCAAATCGGAGAGCACATACACTCATTAGCGGGAGATAGCTTGGAGATTGCAGTATTATTCAGAGATTGGATAAGAGCGGAGCGAAAAAGGTGCGGTCAACCGGAGATCAACGAAGAAGAAAACGAAAACTACAATGACATCTTATCCGACGGAGGTGGAAGCGACGTCGAGCAATTTGACCAACAATTACCATTTTCAACCGAATAACCACAAGAAATTATAAAGAAACTAGAAAAGATGTTTTTAAATATGTAGTTTTTTTAATTGCAATTTTACTATGTTATTTTCAACTTTCAACACCACAAAATTATAATTTTGACAATTATATTACAAAAAAAAAATTATATTAATATTAAATAATATAAGAGGCACAAAAACAACATTGGAATGTTTTTATTACACTATCTTGTTCAATTATTGAATTATTTCTATATATATATTATTTTTTAAAATTAAGTGCAAAAAAAATATAAATAAATAAACAGAAGACAGAAAACCCGATCCCGACCCGATAAATACCGGGCCCCTTTCCGACGGGACCGGGACCGGGATGGGAGACAGGCAGAACCCGCCAGCCCCGCCCGAGTACCGCTCCCCCGTTCCGTCTGGTCCCGTCCCGCCGGGCCCCGAACCCGTCCCGGGCCAGCCATAGACAAAGTTCAAAATGTGCAAATTATAGAACGGAAGTGGGAACAATTTCATGGACCACGCAGCATATATTAGGCCATGGAGTTGGTAGAAGGACCACTTCTGTCCATAGACTCAGCATTGTTCAAATTTTCTAAAAGAAAATTGAGTGGTATTTTTTTTGGTTAATTAACTGAGTGGTATTATCATTAACATCCCAATTTATACTACTAAATTTTATGTTTGGTATTGTTGAGAATATAATCAAATATTAAAAGTGTGTTTTATCTAACAGCTTAAGTTTTTAGATCAAATGGTTACACACTTCAATATGATTGAAAGTGCTTTATGTAATGATATCTTCCTCTAATTTTCAGTTTCTTAAATTGTAAGAAAATATTTTTATCGAAACAGAAAATTATACTCAGTTTAATTTCACACATGTTCAATCACTAATTAGACATAATTGTTATTTTTTGTAAAAAAATATTAACAAAACACTCTTCGTGATTCTTCACACGCTATCTTTTACTTTATAAATGTACTAAGGGCTGGTTTGGACAAGGATATATCTTTTCAAAAAATATTTTCAAAGTATTGTTTAGTTATACATTGAAATGTGTTTTTAAAATTTTCAAGATGAATTTTTCAAGTCCGTTAACTAATTTATTAAGTAAAATACATGTCAAAACACAACTTCAAACTTTAAATTCAAAGATTCATTTTCTTCAAATTTCACACAAGTATATGTTTAAATGTCTACTAAATATATGTCACAAACATCAACATATTCAGTGTAATTTTACAGGTAAAGTCTGAGAAGGGTAGAGTGCATATATTACCCCTACCTACCTTGTGTAGATAGCTACTAAATATATGTCATTTATTTATATTGAGAACCAAATACTGAATGATAACTAATCTACAAAAATGAATTCTCTAATTAAAATAATAATAGAGTAAGAATACTATAAATAGGTGGAATCTGATCCTAATCTTTAGGAGTATAAACAAAAGGTTAGGTGCAAGTTTTCGAGTATGGTACTAACAGAAATGAGGTGAAATTAGTTGATATGTTCTCAAACCTGATCATTTAAATATATTTTATGATTTACTAGTAGTAGTGTTGAGGAGCCGGTACTACTATCTTCAGGAATCGTCTGACATAAATCAGGAAGCTAGATATCAAAAAAAATGAGGTGAAATGGAAGAGAAAGGTGTGTTGCATTTTTTTTTTGATATCCAGTTTTTCGACTTACGCCAAACTATTTTTGGAGATAGTAGTTCCGGTCCCTCAGTACTACTACTAGTAAATCGCGGGATGTGCCTGAATGACCAGAGTTTGAGAAAAGAGCAACTGATATCACCTATAAAGTTCTACTTTAGAAGAGAACAAATTATTCCCATCAAATTCAAACTCATGGTATAGACCTTCAGCTGAATTTTAAGTTTTCATCCTTTGTTATACCGCTATGAACGGGGACAAGTGTGTTGCATTATTTGTGGGCATTGAGGATGGGCCATTACATCAGCAAAGGTGACTTTAGGTGCAGTATTTCAGATTCCCAGGCCACTATACTGCTTCTCTTCTTTGGTATTTTCCCCTATTTTCAATACACTGCGGCGGAGTCCGACCAGCCACATATTATATTGAACGAATTTGAATTGATTTATCAAACTTTTAATGGATTATATTCTGGATTATTTATATTAATGATCACTTAGTTTTTATTTTATTATATAATAATCGTATTAAATTATTTTTTACTAAAAAGTTGCTCAATTTACTTAACTATCACAAGAATATATGTGCCTCGTTATAACTTTAATTTTTTCTTATACGCTCATTAATACACTTTTATAGTCATAAAAAAATATTATAATGTTCTTGAAAAACAGAGATTTTAAATGTATTTTATTATGATATAATTTTTTAAGGAAAATTTGTATCCACTTTAACATCCTAGATATAAGATGAAGCGAATGAATAAGTACTCCCTCCGTTTCTTTTTACTTGTTTAGTATATTAAGAATATTTTTTTTCAGTTATTTATTCATTTTAACAAATTAAGAAAGATTTATTTATTCATTTTAAATTTATCCTTGTTATTAAATAATTATTTTTCAAACATATTGGAGGGACATAAAAAATCAGAATCGGATTTGTAAAAGGAAAGGGAGGTACTAAAAACAATTCAAGGCTAAGCGGTTTTGTGACCAAAATCGTTTTTTATGAGAAAAAAGTAGTTATTTTGGTTATTTGATATGTTTGGTCAATTATTAAAACTGTTTTTAAGTAGAAGCAGAAGCATCTTTTCTGCGGTTTGGGAGAAACATAATTTTTTTGCTTCTTGAAAAAAGCAGAAGCAGAAATTTATTTATTCAAGATAAAAATATCTCTATCATAAATACATATTTATCAAGTATACCACTCATTAATCCAGTAACTTCGAATTGACATTCTTTTATTTTATTTTACGTAGTATTTTTGTGTTGATTTTTTCACTTGTGGAATGATTTTAAATTTTATTTTGGTTGATGTCTTTTAGTATATTTAAACCACAATGTTGATATTATATATATATATATATATATATATATATATATATATATATATATATTAATATTATTGATTTATCTATGTATTATATTAATTGAAAATTCATGTACTTTAAAATTTTAATTAAATAAAGGCAAAAACTTAATTAAAGGCATTCATATAGTATTTTAAATAATTTCTCCCTACAAAATAATCTTAATAACAAACTTTCATTGATACTTGTCATTTCGATAATTTGACACTCAAAAGTATTTTTTTAAGAAGATTAGTCAAACATAATCTGTTTATAAAAAATAGTCAAAAACAATTTTCAAATGAATTGCCAATGAAAAAATACTTTTAAAAAAAATACTTCTAAAAATAAATAATTTTTAATCACTTGACCAAACAAGCTCTAAGTTGGTGCGCGAAGCTTCCGGTACACGTTGGGGAGTGCTGACTATTGTTAGTTACCAGTAATCATAAACCATTGTAGTATGACAAAATATTGGGTAGAGTTCCTAGAAGGAGCTAGCAATATTAATAGGAACTCCATACATAATCCTTCATTGGTGTTAATTAAATCTTAAAGGCGAGACCTTTAATTGGCTCAGCCGCCTTTTGTGAACCATACGTCTCATGAGTTTGTACAACTGGATGACAATAAAATGCGAGTTATACCCTACAACAAATTATGAAATACTACCTCATTCCCCAAGAAGGTTGGTGCAAGTGGTTTTTTTTTTTTTTGCTTTTTACCATATTGCTGCTGAATTGGGAGGCGAAATCTTAGTGGGTTGTTGAGTCTTGAAACAAGTGACTAATTGTTTGAAAGATTTCGTAAAAGTGACTGCTGGCTGGGCCTGGGGTTCTCAAAACGCGCTGTCGAATCGAATATGGGAGGACGGCTGCCGACCATCCATCTTCGATTGCCACTATTGTTTTCTTTGGTTTTGAACTGTGATTAAACACGGGATGCCTTGGTAGATGTTTGGATATGAATTGATATTTGAAAAACAAATTAGTGCTTAAAGTTAAAAGTGAAAAAAAGTAGCGTTTGAGGCTTCAGAGAAAATAAAATTACAAAATCAACGAAATAGACAAAAAAAAAAAATATTAACTTCATGTTGTGTTTTGAGTTCTTGCTTGCTTTAAGGGGGTCGTCGGGTAAGATGCATTAGAGAAAAATAATATACTTTCTCCATTTCATTTTATACGAAGGTTGTTAACTTGACATAAATTTTAAGAAACAAATGAAGATTTTTGAAATTTATGGTCTAAAACAATCCATAAAAATTTGTATGGCTAGAAATTATTTCATCAAGGGTATAAATATAAATTTAAAGTTGAATCATTACTAAATAAAGAAAGGTGTCATTCTTTTTTAAACTGATTAAAATGGAAAAAACGTCATATAAATTGGGACAGAGGAAGTACGTATTAGCTTTGTTTATTACTAATATTAGCGAATATTCTCAGAATATTCGTCGTATATTTTGTAATTATGATAAATGTATATTTAAGGTAACTTAGGATTCTGATTGTATTAGGAATCAACCTTTGTAAGTATTAGCGAATATTCTGAGAATATTCGCTAATAGTAAGGTAAGTTAGGATTCGTACCATATTAGGAATCAACCTTGTACAGCTATATATATTGTGAATAATGAAAGAAATTCATAAGGGAAATTATTCTATCTTTCATGGTATCAAGAGCCTAAAACCTAAATCCTCATTCCCGGCCGAAATCCAATTTGTTTTTCTGCTTTCACGAAAAAAAAAAAAAAAAAAAAAAATTTCTGGTTTCTTCCTCCATATTTCGGCCAAACCAGAAAATTCCCTTCCCTCGACAGGCGGCAACCATGTCTTCCCCCACAAATTCCGTTTCAACCACTGGCACACTTGAAAACCCCTCTCAACGTTCAGTAACTTCTTTTCATCCAGGCATTGTAGTCAACATCAAGAATTTTATCCCTATAATTCTTGACCAAGAAAGCTTCATCGATATTCCATGCGGATGGAACTATTCTACATTCATGCATGGCATACAACGTGCTCGATCACATTGACCGAATCGTTCCTCGCCGTCCGCGATATTCTGCACTCAATATGGCGTCTTGGCGCGTCACGCCATCGTCAAACAATGGATCTCGGCACCATCTCCAAAGATTTGTTATGCACTATCGCGAAAAGGTGCTACTGACGACGTGAACTGGGTCGGCTAGAAGAAATCTTCCAGGACAATAAAAATACTCGGTGTGTATTTGGAAGAGCAATTCAACAATACCGCCAGAATTTAACAACATGTCCGAATATTGTAAGCAATCAAACTTCATGTAACCGATCAACTATCCAGCGTCGGGACTTGTTTGAGAAACCAAGATGGTGCTTCAACTTTGCGGGTTTATCGAAAGCGTGAATATGACACACTCATGACAATGATTCAACAAGCCGACCCTCTCCCAAGTTTCAACAAGGCACGTTACAACTATTGTTGGAAGAAACTAGGCGTGCTAAACAAGAGGAACATAATCAAAGCGTTAGCGGATTAGCGGGATAAGCGACACTGCGGCGGCAAAGCCGATTCAACGGCGGCGGCGAAGCGAGCTTGGCGGAGTGCGTGGCGGGTCATAACAATAAAGCGAAGGTCGCGGAAAGGGCCCGCGCAACCCGATGGGTGGACATGACGACCCGGCCATCGGGGACGGCGGCGAAGATGGCCCAACGCTGGCCGGGCCTCGCATGCCCGTACGTGCGGCGGGGGCCCGGTTCCAGCGGTCCGGTCGTCACTGGCCTGCCCGGCCTCACCCGGCAGCCCGCTGGCGAGCCACGCTGTGATCTGATTCAGCCCGGCGGAAGAAGAATCGCAGTTGACCTTATCTCAGCGGCGGCCAAAGAAGACTGGCCGGCCCGGTTGGGTGAGCATACACCACCGTGAACGCCAGCGGCAAGCGACAATTGGTACATGGACACCGGAGCCACATCTCACCTAACTCGGCCACAGTAACCTTTATCTCGACTCGTCGGCTAAAGTGTCTCAATTTATCTTGTCGGCAATGGTAATCGCATTCCAATTGAAGGTTCACGGTAACACACACACCAAACATCCACATCCACCTTTCTCCTAAACCACGCGTCCTATACACACCTAACATCATTAAAACTTAATTTCATAGAAAATTCACTAACAATTGCAGTGTGCTCAATTTGACCCTTTTGGTTTTTCTGAAGGAACTCAATACGGGAAAATTTCACGCCGCAATAGTGTGGAGACCTCTACCCATTCACTCAATCTTCATTGTCAGGTAATCGGCACCTCTATCATGCGGCAATCTCTCCTCAACTTGGCACAACCGACGGACACCAGGAGACCCGGTTTACTTTTCTTAGGACTTCTAAGCGTATTCAATGTAATAATGGGAAAATTGCCCAACATTGTTTTTTCTTGTCCACTAGGCAAACATACTAAGTCTTCCACTTTATGTCATCAAACAAGTTGTTACTTTTTCTCCTTTTGATATTGTTCATGATTTATGGACATCTCAGGTTGCTAGCACTTTGGGTCATAAATTCTATCTAGTATTCTTGGATGATTTTTCACATTTTTGTCTGGATTTACCCAATTGAAATTCAAATCGAAGTTTTTGCAAAATTCCTCGAGTTTCAAAAATTCATTAAGACACAATTTGAAAAACCTATTAAATCATTCCAATGTGATAATGGGCGTGAATTTAATAACTCGGCATTCACAATTTACATTCTAAACAAGGCATGGTTTTCCGTTTTTCTTGTCCCTATACTTCTTCCCAAAGCGGAAAGGTCGAAAAGAATTATACGTACCATCAATAACATGGTCCGCACACTTTTGTTTCATACTGCCTACCACCACACTTTTGGGTCTATGTCAAAATGGTGAATCCCTTCTAAATATTTTACCAACTAGCACACTCCAAAACAAAACCCCTACAGAAATCTTATAGTGGCGGTACCATCATATGATCACCTCGATTTTTGGATGCTTATGCTACCGACATAGCCTCAGCTGCACCCCACAAACTTGCCCTCAGACTCTTCCACGTGTCTTGGCCCATCTCTCCTAATCAGGGCTACTTGTGCGTGACAAGCATTGCTACTCGCAAGATCATCGTCTCCCGAATCCACGCGTTACCTTTAACGAGACAACCTTTCCTTTTCAAATCTCAGGAAATTGGACCACCGATTACATCTTTCTCGATGAACCGAGTTTGTCTGGCCATCCAAAATCTGCACTGACTCAACTGTTAAACGCCCGGACGCTTCCCGCCTCCAGCCAGTGTCATCTCGACCCTCCCATGACAATGCTACCACCCGGTCCAGGATCCCACACCACCCATGCACCTGTTGAGTCTAATGCACCACTTCGCTGCCTCAGTCCGGCAAATCCGACTTTGTCGGAGTCTCTGCCTGCGGCAACCAGCTCCCAGCGATCCATGACCCGGTGCCTACGATCCGACAACTGGTCGACCTCCCACTGCGGCCCCCTCACCGCACGGAGAGACTTCGTGCACAACAGGATCTTCAAACCCAGGTTCACTTCAATCTCTCACACAAACCTTATCACCCATTCCAAAGAATCCAAAACTAGCTAAACCGGACCCCAATTGGAATGGCCATGTCGAAGAGTTTAACGCTTTAACCAGCGAGAACACTTGGGATTTGGTACCCGACTCACCGGTGATGTGAATGTTATCCGGTGTATGGGCTATTTCGTCATAAGTTCGAGCGATTGGTGACTTAGAGAGGTATAAGCGCAAGACTAGTTGCAAAATGGAACTAATCGTAGGAGGAGTATTGATTGTGGTGAGACATTCATCCGGTTGTTAAACCTACCACTATTCAATTTGTTCTCGGTATTGCTATGGGCTTGCATTGGCGATTCATCGGCTTGATGTCAAGAATGCATTTCTTCATGGGGATTTGAAAGAGGCGTACATGCGTCGACGCCTCCGGTTTTGTTCATCGTGCAGCTCCGCGGTTGTGTCGTCTCGAAGTCATTGTATGGATTGAAGCAGGCCCAGCTTGGTATGATCGATCGCCGTGTGGTATCTTACGCAAATTGGTTTTGTATGTAGCGGTGTGATACCTCTCTCTTCACTTTTCACCGAGGTAGCGACCTTTGCATATTTGCTATTATATGTCGGCGATATTGTTCTTCTTGCCTCATCCGACGGGTTGAAGGATGAAATCATTGCTCTACTCAGCGAATTTGCTATGGCCGACTGGGGAAAGCTAGAGTTATTTTTGGGTATATCGGTGACTAGATCTACGCCAATATGTTCCTGTGTCGTGAAAGTATCTGCAGAAGAGATAGTGTCTGAGGCCAAGATGGCAAATTGTAAAATTATGCCAACTCCGGTGGACTCAAAATCCAAGCTTAGTGCCAATGACGGCGCGCCAGTTTACGATCCCACTCTCTCCGGAGTCTAGCGGGTGCTCTTGATATCTTTACATTCACTAGGGCTGATATTGCATATCTTGGATTCGGCCAGGTGTGTCTGTTCATGCACGACCCCGAGAATCCCATTTAAGCCGCTTCTCAAGCGTATTATCGGATATGTTAAGCGGCACACTTGACTTTGGATTACATCTATACCCCTCGCTGAACCAAATTGCTAGGCCTACACGGATGCAGATTGGGCGGATGCTGACACACGCGTCGCTCCACTCCTCTGAGTGCGTGTATTTCTTGGGGATAATCTTATCTCATGGTCATGGCGTGCAGGGCCTGTTGTCAGTTAAGTCTTTGACGAGAATATCGCGGAGTTGCTAATGTCGTCATTTGAGATCTGGCTCGAAATCTTCTTTTGGAGCTCAGGTGTCCATTACGCAAAGGCGTTTATAGTTTATTGTGACAACATATCCGCTTTGCTCTATATGTCTCGTAATCAGTCCCAATCGGTTGAACTAAGCATATTGAGATGGATATCCACTTTGTGCGAGAAAAGGTTGCTCGTGGTCGGGTCGAAATTTTACATGTGCCTTCCTCGTATCGGTATGAGATATTTTCACAAAGGGACTACCGCTGACTCTTCCATGGACTTAGATCCGGCCTTGGCATTCTACCCATAAGCTCCGTCTCGGTGCGAGGAGTATTAGCGAATATTCTCAGAATATTCGTCGTATATTTTGTAATTATGATAAATGTATATTTAAGGTAACTTAGGATTCTGATTGTATTATGAATCAACCTTTGTAAGTATTAGCGAATATTCTGAGAATATTCGCTAATAGTAAGGTAAGTTAGGATTCGTACCATATTAGGAATCAACCTTGTACAGCTATATATATTGTGAATAATGAAAGAAATTCCTAAGGGAAATTATTCTATCTTTCAACTAATATCTTGTTTGATATCCTTAGTTTACCTATGTATAACTAATATAAGCATTAGTTATACATCTTATTTAGTATTATCATATGTTAGTTTGCAATGTAAGAATTTTTAATATATACATAAGCATGGTTAAAGATATCATTGTCAATAAAGTCCCTCACATAGTATAATATGGAGAGTATTTTTACAAACAAATATTTTTATTAGAAATTAAGCAATACATGTTATTTCTAATAAATCAAATCAAATAATCAATAAAAAATAATACCAATATAACTAATGTCAATATTACTAATATCAACAGTATTAAAATACTTTATACAATATATCCCTAAATAATATAATTTGAATTCATAACTAGCTACTTATTAGCTAGTGGTGTGATAACTCAAAATAACGTTAAGGGATATGACGTGATAGATGAAATCGTAATATTCTTAATTTGAGATTTTAAATTTAAACTTTAAAAATAAAGAAATAACTAATAGGGCTCGGAGCACTACTACCATGAATGAGCTAGCTCTATGTTATGTAAATCTCGACTAGATTAATCGCCCTGGCCAACTCGAAGACATAAAGTTCATATTGTGAAACTAATTTTATATATATAATAACATCTTAATTCTTAATACTAAGAAATTTCAAGTTCAAAATTTGAAACATTAGAAAAAAATCAAGATAGTTCACCTTTAATGAACCTCACATGTGACAAATTTGATTAAATCTAGTTTCCAAACAAATATCGGACATCGATATAAAATCTCAATGTTGGTAGGACGGGAAAGAACAAGAAACCGACGAGTCACGTGTGGAGGAAGGAGTAACGTCGGCAAAACCCCTCAATTTTCCATTCTAGTTTCTAAGACGACAAAAACTGTGGTCAAAATATGGAATACATAGCTTTGAAACTTGAAAGGTTGCCCCTACCACCAATGGTCCCAAATACTCCCAATGACAATCATGTCGTCATTAGGTCCACTTTTGGAATTTTAGTCGACTAATTAAAGAGTTGCCTCCAGCCACGTGGTCTCATTTCCCTGAAAAAAGAAAGTACTCAGCTGCAAATATTCGTCAGTGGCCGTACGCATGCGTGCTCTGTTAGATTTAGCCACTGCTACTGCAAAAAGTATGCAGATAGAGTACAAGTGAAATTAAAGCAAAAAATAGTTTCTTATTCCGGAAAAACTCATTCCTACTTTTTTTTTATTAGCTAACTTTATTTTTCATTAACTATAATAAATAAAAATATCACTCCCTTTACCAAAGTTTACACATGTATCCTTATTTGGATAAAAATTCCAAAATAGAACCCAATTTACAATTTTACTTAAAATTACTCATTAACCCGCCCGCCCGCCCTGACCCACCAATTAAACACAACCCCACCCTCACCTGCACCCCCAAATATAACCCACTACTTCAACAATCTTTTTTCTAGAACAACGAATTTACAGCTAAAATCCAATAAAAAACTTCGAATTCTTCACCACATTATTTCAAATTTAAGATATAAACTCTCAAAAACGTTTCTAATTATTTGCAATAATATTTACTCAGAACAAAGCTCATTTGCGGCAATTCAATTTAAAAACCACCTTCTTCCTCTCAAAGCTATAAAAAAAATCCTCTGCGGGTTTCAATATTTTCCCATGGATTTTAATTTTACACGGAAATTGAGCTTTCTAGTGTTTCTGTTATGTGTACTTTTCTCTTTGTAGAACCAAGACGTTGATATTAATGAGAATTTTTTTTCATATTGCACTCTCTCTCATGATAATGATGATGAAACGAGATTCTCTTTTAAGTGATTATTAGTGCAGAAACACCGGGAAGAGTTTATATATAAAATTTGAAATAATTTAGTGAAGGGTTCAGAATTCTTTTTTGTTGAATTTTAGCCGCAATTCGTTGTTGTTGAAAAACAAGATTGTTGAAGTAGAGGGGTATATTTAGGGGGTGGGGCTGGGGTTGTGTTTAATTGGTGGGTCGGGGCGGGTCAACCGGTAATTTTAAGTGAAATTGGAAATTGCGTTTGATGTTGAGATGTTCATCCAAATAGGTAAGGGTGAGCGTATATCAGTTCGGTTCGGTTTTGTATCAGAAAAATATGAACCGAATAAAAATGGATTTTTTAAAAAAAAATCGACTACAACTTTTTTTTTTTAAAAAAGCGACATGTTCGGTTTATATCGCCGAACGTATCGGATTATATCGGTTTTTTCTAGTGGGCCGGGTCGGGTAGAAGAATTTTTTATTATAAAAAAAAATTGAAATTTCCAAAACTGAAATTGACATTCACAACTACACTACCATGAAATTTTATCGTTGAAATCTATTGTGTATCGTGAGATGTTTATTAAAGAAAAAGGAAAATTAGAAATCGATTTGGGGGAAAACACAAATTGATTGGGAAAACGGACGTTTTCGTAAAAATTGGCTATAGCAAACTGCCATGCGGCAGTTTGGGGTGGCCTCGTCTCGAAAAAATACCCAAAATAAAAAAAATCAGGTAAAACGAACATCCGAGCGCAGAGTTATGACCATTTAAAGTTTCACCAATTTACAACTACTTTTTCTCCCTACATTTTATATCAATATTTCTGTGATATGTTAATCAAGTTCATGTTGCATTCGACTTTCATAAAAGCTTCATAGATTGACTTAAATGACTATGATTCAAAAGATAGTAGTAACCTAAAATAAAAAATAAGAATAATTATATATTTAATTCAGTTTTTTCGGTTCTGTTCGTATCCAAAATTTTAAAACCGAACCGAATCACTAAATCATGATTCGGTTCGGTTTTTTTAAAAAAACATTTTTTTTAAAAAAAACGAACCGAATTTCGATTCGATTTTTTCGATTCTCCGAGTTTTTTGCCCACCCCTACAAATAGGATATATGTGTAAACTTTGGTAACGGTAGGAGTATTTTTATTCATTATCGCTAATAAAGAATAAAATTAGCTAATAAAAAAAAGGAGAAGGGTATATTTTACCCTCCTTATTTTTAATATTTAGCACCTCGAAGCTTTTTGTCCCTAATCTAGAACAATTTCCAAAGTGCAAACCATACTCTTGACACCCATTGTACCGTACTCTGTTTAGTATCGCAACATACGGTGCATAGTTTTTCCTGAGGTTGTCCAGTGGGTCGGGTTAGCCCGATCTAACCCCGTCCTGGCCCCACTCCGATCCCCAGTTCTCAACGAGGAAGGGCGTAAAGACTTGTTTAAATACTGGAGGAAAAATGAAAAGATATTTATGATATTAGCAAAGATGGCTCGAGGTGTGTTGAACATTCAAGCGTCATCAACAGTGTTTGAAAGTACTTTTTTTACCGAAAGATTTCAAATAGGAGAGCACAAATATTCATTAGCGAGAGACAACTTGAAGATTACAGTTCTATTCAGCTATTAGATACGAGCGGAGCGTAGAAGGTGCGGTCAACTAGAGATCAACGAAGAAGACGACGACAAATACAACAAAATCTTGTCCGAGGGAACTGAAAGCGACGTCAACCAATTTGACCAACAACTTTCAGTTCCAACCGAAGAACCACAAGACATTGTGAAGAAAAATTAGAAAAAGTGTTTTTAACTATGTAATTTTTAATTGCAATTTTACTATGTGACTTGCAATTTTTGAACAACACCACAAAGTTGTAATTTTGAAATTGTATTACAAAAAAATTATATTTCTATTAAATAATATAAGAGGCACAAAAATAATTTTGAGATATTTTTATTACACTATCTAGTTCAATTATTTAAGTGCAAATATTCACAGCTTTTTTGAAATTAAG
This sequence comes from Anisodus acutangulus, assembly GCA_029783415.1. NCBI lineage: Eukaryota > Viridiplantae > Streptophyta > Magnoliopsida > Solanales > Solanaceae > Anisodus > Anisodus acutangulus. The sequence continues at coordinate 37,260,432 of CM056510.1, read as the reverse complement.
TGTCTAAAAAAACATGGAATGCCGGACCCGACCCAACACTGCCCCGTCAACACTGGTCCCCTTTTCCGGCGGGATGTGGGACGGAACGGGACATCAACCTGTCCCGCCAGTCCCGACCCGCCTGTCTTGCCGGAGGACTGGTCCCGACCCTTTTCCAGCCCCGTCGGGTCCCGTCCCGCTGGAACCCCCCCGCACCCTTGGACATCCCTAGTTTTCCTAGTACATATATCTGAAAAATTTATAAATTGTTGTTCTAAAATCTAAATTAGTCCTTTTGTCACAATTTAAGTTTAACTATTGTTTTAGCTTAGAAAAAAATATTTTAAAATTAATTATCGCTTTAAAAGTTTAAGATTAAAGTTGATAATTATTTTCAGCTATACCTTATACTAAAGAAATATTTTTTTTAATAATACTGAATTCTTAATAAACTACTATATCTTATTTATTTATAATTTTGTTAATAAATATATTGAAGAGAAAATTAACTCATCGGTATGGGATGAGATTCATGGGCTCCTTATAAGGCTTGAACAATCATCATCCCCTTGAGCTAGCTTTTGTGGTGTGAGTTAGGCCCAATGTCTAATTTGACAATGTATAAGAGTGAAGCCCATCCGATGTGGGCCACCGGATGTGTGTGTGGGTGTGGGTGGGGGGGTGGGGGTGAAATGTCCCCAGACCAATTAAAAGGGTGAAAATATCCTGGGTATATACCATATTGGTATGAGATGAAATCTGGAATAACTTGAGTTGTTAATAAGTACAATTTTTTTCGGACTCTCCATCTGAATTGATGTTCTAAATTAACTTGGATATGTTACACAAAAACAATCTAATGTTTATCTTTCTATGGATTGATTTTCCTTGTCGTAGTTCACATTCAAATTCAGGAAAAATTCTGCTTTTGGAAATGGAGGGAAGGCACAGGTCCGTAGTCTTGAAGTAGTAAAAAAAAATCAACTCGGAGAAGTTTTACCCCTGCTACTTCTGGATAAGACATTTCAATTCACGTGAGGAACCTTTTTTGTGTTATGCAGTAACATAAATAACATTAGCAGTATTTGACACAGTTATGTGATCACAAGCTTCATATTCTTTTATCTTCTACTACTAACATGACAAACATAATAATACAAACAAGGTCTTAAAAAGAAAGAGTTAACAATGGATAAATTATAGCTAAACAATAAAATTTATCGTTAATTCTATTTAATTGTAAAATTATCAAAAAAGATTATTAGTGATGAGCTATTTAGCCATAAATTAATGACAAAGTTCGTAACTAATTGAATTTAAATTTAGATTTTTTCTTTTCTTTATATTAAAATTTAAAAGTAACTTATTGAAAGATCTTCTTTTGTATGGGTAAAGACTAAAGAGTACTCACTCCGTCTCATAATAAGTGTCATTTTAGCAAAAAAAAAAAAAATTTATATCAAATTAAGTATCACCTTAGAAATTTAAGACATATATTGGTTACTTTTTTCCTACTATAACTTTAGACAAAAACGGACAAACTCTCTATTCAATAAAACATTTATTGACAAGTTCTCTATTCAAGATATAAATGATTACTATTCATGTATGCTTTAATCAAAAGAGAAAAGTAATTTATTTTTATTAAATAGAGATAGTTTAATAAACTTTTTATTGCATTATTGATTTATTAATTTTTTTTTTTGTAGCAAAGGTGATATTATGGGATGAATGGAGTAATTCAGAAGTTACTTCGGAGTAAAAGATTTTAGAAAATGACAAATGAATCAGGTCGGAATGTTATCATTACTGGGTCACAGGCATAATTATAGATCACTTCATCAAGTTGTTCTGAAAGGAAATTAAATTATCACATATGGGCTTTAATATGAAGTAGATTGGTCCAAGGATTTTTTAAAAAAAATAAAAAGTGGAAGAGGCCTACTAACTCTAGGTTTATGAGTGGTGAACAGTTGTGTTCAACTTATTCATTTACAGCTAATACAAACCTTAAATGCTTTAATTCTTAATTTGGTCAACTTAAAAGTTGCCAAATTGTAGCTATATATACCCTACTGATTATTCAAATTATAAACTAGTCCATGTTTTGATTATCATATTATTAATTTATTATCCACCTTAGCTTCTTAAGTAGACAATTACTAGTGCCCAACTGCCCATTATGCTCTGCTAATTTAACACTTCAAAAGCATGATTATCCATGAATAATGACACCATCAGTCCCATCTAATTGAATGTTTGGTGACAAGTAGGAGTAGTAATAATTTAAGTGGACATCATAATTTATCCATATCCATAACTTAATTGTCACCTATCTAACGTGAATCACATATTAGTGGTCTCTAATTAGGAGAACAACTACTGTCAGTGACTAAAAAAAGATTAAGGAATTCTTCCCTAATCTTTTCTAATCGAACTGTTTTGTCGGTTGTCAGTGCCATCAAATTGAAGTTATAAGAAATTATCAAGCCCTAATTGGAAGGTTAAGACCGGAGAGGTGTTGAAATGATGGGTTCATTAAATACCCTTGTTGTTGCATAAATGTTGATCGATGTCCACCTCATCAAAATGTCAGTACCATATGGGATTGAGTGTTCACCTTCGACAACACTAACGAAAGAGGGGGTATATTTGAGTCACTTGGATAACGACGAGAGTATTTTTAAACAAAATGTATAATAAGAGGGTGAAATTGAACCTTTTCGCATAGTAAAAGAGCAAATTTAATCATTTTTCCTAGACTATAAGATGTATTTAAAGAAATTACCATTATCTCATCCTTTTTGTTACCCTCCCTTATCTCTTCTTTACGTTAAATGAGTGATTAATGTGCCTTCTTAGATTTGTAAGGGTAGAATTAAAAAAAAAACTACTTGACAAATATTTTGGACCATAATTTTAGGTGAAATGACTAGATAAAAGTGGATAAGAGGGGGAGTATCACGAGTAATGTATGTAACTGGTGCCAAACATTCCAAAGGAAAAGAATTTCCCCCGAGTATTTCACTTTCACCATTTCTCGTCTCTCATTTTCAAATTAAAACAAGGATAATGAAGACACGAGAATTAACAAGGTACTCGAAAGATGCATGAAATGTGTAGACACACTGCGTCAATCACTTTTTTAGGTGGTGTGCTGTTTAATCAAAATGCCCCACATTATAAGATTTTAGATGTGTACCGAGAAGCATGAAATGAATTTGTATTCAAAATGTCAATAGACAACAACAACCAATAATGGAGCCGGAGGGGTCTACCTCTAAATTGGCAGATCCACGATGTAAAAAAATGGGTTAGGATTTACGTCTCAAATTTTACCTAATAAAAAAAAATAGTAAATAAGCGAATAATAAATAACACATACAGATTTATAGTGGTTCACCCTCAATGCGAGAGCTACGTTCACATTGCCGCTGCAGATTTTTCTATAATGGAGTTTTTGAGTTTACAATTTCCTCTCTATCTTTTTTCGACCATTCTTCTGAAAGAAAAACGGTGCCCTAGATATATATAGTGAAAACTAGGGCGAACATAATACAAACTTAAAATTTTCAAAATACCCTCCACTAACATTACATTATAAAATTTTCAGGGGGGTCCGCCCTCTGCGTAAGGTCTTCATAGTGTCGACGGTGAATTAGGCTCCACAACTCAACAATATGAGATCAACAGAAGTCAATAACTTTATTCTAAACCTTATATATATGTCAAAAAATTTACTAAATATGTAAGAATATCAAATTTTAAACTGGATTATTAATATTTAGATCAATCATCATCGTACTAAATCTTAAATCTATAAAATTCAAATCTTGAATCCACCTTTGAGACTAATTTCTCTTTAAAAATCATAAACCAACCTTTACCTCTCCCAGTTCCCTCTCGTCCGCACACATATAACAAGAAGAAATCAAATTATCTCATTTTCCTTTTGTATCTTTGGCAAAGTGTATGATTTGGAGAACACATTGATTGTTGTTCTCTTTTTTCAGCTTTCGATGGTCTATTTATTGCTCATGACTCATGAGGGGTGCATATTTGACTCGTTTTAAATGCATCTTGGAACTATGTGAATCATAGCTAGTCTACCAACTAGGCATATCCCTTCACCAATCTTTATGGCATAAAATTTCTAAGACTTTTCTTTCGCAGTCGAGGCATTTTTCATCATTGAAGTTGGCAACAATTGTTGTTTAGTGTGCATACGTAGTAAGCTTATTTAGTTCTACAAGCTATTTTACGGAGTAGTATATTTGGCCTTAATATAATTTTTATTATATTCCTAAAGTGTCTTAAGCTAACGTTTACATAATTTAAGACAAGAATATATGTGATAGAATACTATCATCCCTGATCATAACCACATAATTCTCTATTACTTCTTATGCACAAACAATGTAATATTAGAACCAACAGCCTAATCACGATAAGGATTGTCTTGGACTAGACCTATTCATGGAAAGTTATAATGAATCCATTTGAATTTTTCAATTGGCGTTCATCTCATAGTTGTAGGATTGTAGCTAGCTAATAGGAATTTCATGAATGATAATTCAATATTAATTCTACTGAGGTAAAACCACAAACTTCTATTTTTTGTATCGAAAAATTGTCTCAATTTTGTCTAGTTATTATAGAAAGACATTAAAAAAAAAAATTAACAAAAGATTCATTCAACTTCGCTTAAATATTATTTGCCCGTTAAGTTTTCTTCATAAGACACTCCATCCGTCCAATTTTAGGTGACATCATTTGATTTGACACAAAATTTAAAAAATAGTGAAAGACTTTTGAAATTTGTGATCCAAAATAAGTCTTAGACATTTGTGTGGTTGTAAATCATCTCATAAAGTTAAATTGTTTCAAAATATAGAAAATTGACATTTTTTAAGACAAACTAAAAAAAAACGTGACACATAAATTGAAATAAAAAGATTATATCTGGGTAGCTATCTAGTCGATTAAGGTTCATTGGAACCTAGAGTACTGCTAAATATTTTTATTACTTTAAACTAAAGATGAATGAAATACTAACATTATAACACAACTGCATTTGAAATCCTAAAGAAATTAGATGAATCAATAAATGTAGCTGAGACAGTACATGGCCCTTCACAAGCTAACCTATGATCTTAATAATGATGAAAAGTTAGCCACACGTGTGAATATGACATATCACAAAATTTTAGATATGTTGCCTCAAATTCAGAGATTTGTACAATGATCCTAAATTTAAATGTTTTTCTCTTATTGAATACTTTAACCACCCGATTGAAAATTCATGGATTAAAGATGGTATCTCTGAACAACACATCTAGGAAAAAGATAAAAATAAAAATAAAAGCCAAAATAAGAAATCCATACTGGCTAAAATGAAGACAAAATCAAGCTAACTTGCATTTTCTCCGTTATTCCTAGAAACTAGAAAAAAAAAAAGCTAAGATAACAAATCTATCGTGCATAACATATGAGAATTAAAGGGCATATCCGGTTGATTGGAGGGACCATTTTTTCCGGCGCGGTGCTAGGTATCCATTTTGGGCGCAACTTTGCATCGAAAAGTCTCAACTTTGAGCAAGGTAAATCGCTGCCTATCAAAAACTATTTCATTTTAAGAACTCGAATCCGAAATATCAAATTAATATGAAAGATTATTTACCACCCATCACAGCTTTGGTGGCCATAGGAGTTGGGAGTCTGGGACTATTTAAGATAGAATAAAACTATCTAGAAAACTAAAAAAACAGTTAGTGTGTTAACCTCGACCTAGTCATCGAATGTGGGGAACAAAAACATTGGTTTGAAAGGTCTCACACAATTGCATTGACATTTTTTTCATATATTCATTGGAATTAGGTTGTACATGTCAAACTGGGTTTAATCTCGTCAAGTAATCAAAATTATTTTGGTGTGCACATGACCCTAAAAAAGAAGGGGAAAATGTATAATTGTCATTTGCAAACTATAATCAAATAAAGTTCTTATAATTATGATATGGTACTTCCAGTTCATATAAACCTGACATTAATCCTCAAATATACTACTATTTGAAGTACTAAATGATTCCTCAAATACATACGGTTCGATCTCATCATTCCATACATTGCCTCATCCAATCCCGTAAATAAAAGATGCACTTTTTCTTCTTTTTTTGGGTTTTCAAGATCATCCTCATATTGCACGTGCACTTTCCGCACTTGCAAGTCGGAATCTATTCGTAGTTTGTCAATTCTTCCCACAACTTAGTTAGTTTTTCATAGTAATCCACTATGGTCCTTCCCTTCTACTTGCACTCCGCAAGTTCTACCTTCAATTGTTGCATCCGAGGGCCGTTGGTAATAGCGAACCACTCTCGGATGCTCGTCCATAATTTTTTCGCTTCCTCATTATGCAAAATCGTTGAGCGAAGCGTTGGTTCGATGATGTTGTGAATCTATGACACCAACAAAGAGTTTATATTCCAGCAATCTTCTAAGTCCGGCGACTCTTCATCCGACTTCTTGATTGTACCATCAACGAAGCCGAATTTCTTCCTTGCTCTTAGGGTCATCCTCATGGATCTAGCCCATTCTTTGTAATTCTCTCCCTTCAATTGGACTTGTGCCACAATTATGAAATTATCGTTTGATGTAATGTCATAAGGGGATATTGTCTTTCTTTGGATTTTATTTTTCTTCACCGGCGATTCTTATTTTTATTGCCGGTTTCTCCGTCACCCGCCATTATTTAGGATTTTTGTGTTTTTTAATGAGGTTTTGATACCATGTTAAATTTGAGAGGCGACGGAAATTTAGAGAGAAGAAAAATATTGGAGAATTCTTCCATTTTGCTGAGGTGTCCCTGGTGCAATATGTTTGAAACAGAATTCCATGTTATTCGAAGAAGTAAGTCTTCATACACGTGAACTCAATTTCATTATCACTTCTAACCATCTTCACCCTTTTTCTGAACTGCCTTTCCACAAGAGCGAAGAAATTCTTCAATGTTTGGGACACTTATTTCTTGTCAACTAAGAGAAATATCTACACAGCTCGTGAACGATCATTCATAATAGTAAAAAAATATGAAGCACCACAAGAGAAGGGAGTCCTATATGGTCCTCATAAATCGCAATGGATCATCTCAAAAGTATTCTAAGCAATATTCTTACTTAAAGGAAAAACACTCCTCGTTTGCTTTACTCATTGACATACATCACATTCTCTATCCAATCTATCACCATTCTCCTTTAAGCCTAATGTCGTAATAGATTTTGTTACTTGTGCTGAAGGATTACCCAATCGTTTGTGACAAAGATCGAACCAACCAATTAACAAAATTATGTGTGTTATACAGGACCCCACCACGAGGAAGCTGTTTGGAATGGGTGAGCGACGAGGTGGACTTTACTATTTCTAGAATGTGTCGCGCTTACGAGCTATGAAGGCGGAGACAGTTGATTGATTCAATCTTTGGCAGAAACGGTTAGGTCATTCTTCTACACAAGTGACAAAGTCTATTATGGAATTGAGTTTAAAAGAAAGTAGTATTGATCCGGATAAAGAATGTGATGTTTGCCAAAGGGCAAAACAAAAAAAAAGTGTTTTTCCTTCAGTGATAATATAGCTTCCAACATTTTTGATATGATTCATTGTGATTTATGGGGGTCATATAGAACACATTTTTCTTGTGGTGCTTCATATTTCTTGACTGTTATGGATGATCGGTCGCGAGCCGTATGGATTTTTCTTTTAGTTGATAAGAAAGAAGTTTCCCAAACCTTGAAAAAATTCTTCGCATCGGTGGATAGGCAATTTGGTAAAAAGGTAAAAATTGTTAGAAGTGATAACGAAACTGAGTTCGCATGTATGAAAACTTACTTCTTCGAACATGAATTTTTTTCCAAACTTCTTGCACAGGGACGCCGCAGCAGAATGGAAGAGTTAAAAGAAAACACTGTTACATTCTTAATGTGGCGCGAGCATTAAGATTTCAGGGTCATCTTTCGATCAGATTCTGGGGAGAATGTGTTTTGACTATGTGATACTTGATCAATAGAACACCATCTTCGGTTTTGAATGGGAAAACCCCCTATCAAATGTTATACAGAGAGACATCTCATTATAGTCACTTAAGGGTGCTAGGGTCAATATGTTATACACACATGAATGGAAGAACAAGAGACAAGTTTGAGAGTCGGAGATTGTATGACTTAGAAAACGATGAATATTTAGTCTCAACAGATGTAAACTTCTACGAGACTAAGTTTAGGCATTGGGCCTAACTTACACCTCAAAATCTAGCTCAAAGGGAGGAGGATTGCCCAAGCCTTATAAGGAGTTCAGGGTTCTCATCTGTCACCGATGTGGTATATACTGTTCACCCCCCTCATGCCCAGATCCAGACATTCTTTTTATCTGGATCCATTGTCCGGTCTGGAGCGTGCACTTTCATGGACCGGGGATATTTTCACTTTTCATCGATTCTGGATCGGCCAATTGGTTGGGGAGCATTCTGCCCCTTTTTATTTTCCTGGGGGCTCGCATCAGATCAGGCCTAGGTCTGGCTCTAATACTACATCAAATTAGGCATTGGGCCTAACTCACACCTCAAAAGCAAGCTCAAAATGAGGAGGATTTCTCAAGCCTTATAAAAAGCCAGGGTTCTCGTCTGTCACCGATGCTTGCAATGAATTTTCAAATATAGAAAATAAATTACAACCATAAATAATTTATTTATCAAGATTGTAAGTACAAATCTGTTTATTTTCTTGATTCTTCTCTCATATTTCTCCGTAATTCAAGGATCGTTAGTGGCGTATTTTTCAAACGTAAGATGATATGGATGTGGACTTTCTTGGGGTGTATTTGATCTTCAAGAACGCCAGGACATCACTTTGAGTTGATCTTGATGAAAAGCGTCCCTTGATCTTTGTGGCTTTAAGAAAGACAACATTTGATGTCTATCATGCCTTGATCTCTTTATGAATATCCCATGAATTTATGGGATTTTCGAGATGTTTTTTCAGGGGAATATGTGGCCCTTTATGTAGGCGTGAGTTAGGATTTACGGTAGAGTAGCCTATAAGAAACCTTAACAGACTTAGATTTTGAAGATGGAATGGACTCGTCTTTTAGAGTCCTACAAAATTTTGATGTCTATAAATGCCTCATTCTTCAAGGCTTGTCGGAGTGTAGTCTTGTCGAGACTCAGAGATGAGATTTAAAGTATCCATGAAAATGGAGCTTCCATCTTTCACTGCAGATTTGATTTGTGAGAGAAGAGATGGAGATCATACTTGGTCCCACTTGGCGTGCCAATTTGTTTGCAATAATTTTTAAAGTGATAGAAAAATTGAATGCAAATCACAAACAAAATATGTTGAAATAGATATTTTATTGATGAATATTGCGGGTACAAGTCTATTTATTCCCTTGATTTTTCTCTCATAATATTTATTCATAATTTGAGGGCCGTTAGTAGCGTATTTCTCGAACGTGGGGGTGATTTGAATGTGGACTTCTTGAGGTGTATTTGATCTCCAAGAACGCCATGCATCACTTCGAGTTAATCTTGATGAAGAGCATCCCTTATTCTTTGCGGGTTTGAGAAAGACAATATTTGATGTCTATCATGCCTTGATCTTTTTATGAATACCCGATGAATTTGTGTGATTTTTGAGATTTTGATCTCTTTGTGATTATTTCATGAGTTTATAGAACTTTCGAGATGATCTTTTCTAGGGAATATGTGCCCATTTATATAGACGTGAGTTAGAGTTTAGGATAGAGTAGCTTCCAAGAAATTTTAACATACCTTAGAGTTTGAAGATGAATTGAATTCATCCTGTAGAGTTCCACAAAATTTTGATTTCTACCCATATGTCACCATTTTTAAAAGGAGAGTTAATTAAATAGCTCATGGCTTCAAGTTGTGCACATGTATTTACATATCAAAGTCGAGGCACGTCAATCGAATTGAGTTCTTTGCCGCAATTAATAATCTCATTCTTTTTCGTCATAAAAAATTCTCACATACAAATATTTAATACTAGTAGTACTATTATAAGTGGTCCAAGGATCAGGTTGGTGTGGCTTAGACCTAGTCTATTATAGGTTCTTTGAATCTGGCCTGTAACAGGTAATGGATATCTTAAAATTGTACTGAATAATAGATACTGTATTCACGATAGTAGTAAAACTTGGCCAAGGACGGATAGTTATAAACTTATAATGCCTAAAAGTAGCATTTTCTCTTCTTGCAACAATATCTTAGTAGGTGAAAAAAATAACTCAAGACCCATCGCAAACCTAAAATGTAAAATATTTTCTGCACGTAAGAAATCAAATGACATGACGCATCATTCCTTATATTCTCATGGAGTTAGATGAATCGATGTAATGTTACTTGCTGGAGTGTACATGAACCTATTCACAATCTTACCTGTAAATTTAAGTGATCCTAATAATGAGGAAGGAAGCCACACGTACGTGTGAAAATAACATACAATTATGGGTGGTAAAATGAGTCTATGAAATTATTACACTCCGCTCGAACTATATTCATCAACTCATCTCATCTTGATCCGTCTAAATTCACATACATCTAAAAAATGTGTTGATTTGACTGAGTATATCGTTTAAATTGACCCATAAGTGACATTGTCCAAGTATTTAAATTGAATACTTTTTTTTGTTTAGTATGTTATATAGCTATAATAGAGAAGACAAAAATATTTTAATTATTGTGTTTGATAATTAAATAAATGATAAAAAATAAAAAAATAAAAATTTGATAATAGTTGGACGAGTTGTGCAATGACGCATTGTTAGCTCATCTTAACCCAACACGACCGAAATAACTTTTGGCCATAATTAGACAAGGGTGGTCCATATATTATTTCAGCCCATTTTTCTTGCAAAGTCAGTTCAAAGTTCAAACTGCTAATTTGACACCGCTATATATTACTGTACGAATTTTAGAGAAACCATTATCCTTCTGTTCACGGGAAAAATACTACACTATATTTAATGGAAATTAAAAGCTTTTAGTGAAATAACGACACACATAAAAAAGCACCCGCCGATTTCTATACGCCATAGACTTGCAAGTTGCAGTGATGGAATAATCTTCTGAAGTCCTTAATAAACTATGGAAAGAGATGCAAATTATTGTCAGCAAATGCCTAATTCTTGGTTTGTAGGCCTACCTTCCTTTAATGTTTTTGTTACATTTGAAGATATTCCAACCAAATAACTTAAAGAACTGCAGCTGTTATGATGTTATTTTCAAACTTATTGCACTTAAAGTTGTTGACTATATGATACTGCTACTTCTAAATGATTCGTTAATACTAACCACGTCACTCTCAGACCGACGTCCTATGCTAATATTAATTAAAGCAACATTATAATTTTATTTTATGACTCAAAATTCTCGAAACAAATAATAAATGGGTAGAGAGACTGGTCTCAAGAAGAGTTCTATTTTCATAGGTACCAATGGTTGGAAATTAGCCTTTGGCGGGGAGATGCGTCCACCCATCTTTGATGAATTAAACACTAGTGTTCCGTATGTTGGAGACCTCATCTCTTTACACATGCATGATCTACGAAGTGAGTAGATGACCGTAGGGCCAAGAATCGTCTAATTTCGTTAAGAAATGAAAGAGATATTGGTCCACGAAGTAAGGTGTTTGAGACATGGAAATGTGGTGTGGGACAAATCTACCACATCGGTGGAATAGGAAGAATTGCTCTCTATATAAGTCTCAAATTGGTAAAGGGTTTGGGACCCCAAGGGGTATCCCATGTGTTTAAAGGAGGGAAGACCTAGATGTGCTAGGGTTCAAGGCTAAGCCCACACGCGCGCCGCCGCCGCCCGACCGTCCGGTTGTGGGGCTGTCTAATATTATCTTTTTGGACCAGAGAACTCTGCCAGATGTACAGTTTGATCCCTGAAGTTTCATATGTACAGTTTGGTCCCTGAAGTTTCAATATTTACAGTTTGGTCCTCAGAATTTCTGGAGACTTTTTCTTCCTACTGTTGGACTGCGTTTTGGAGCATTAACCAGCCATTATTTGGCTGATTAATTCCTTCATTAACAGCCCATTACTTGGGCAGTGAACAACCTCTTGCTTGCTATATATTGAGTAGTTGTTGGCTCAATTCATAGCTGCACAACAGGTAGAAAAATAGACGAAAAGCCACTAGAAAACAGACTGAAAAATCACGAAAACAGTGAGCAAAAACTGCTCGAAACAGTGGCTGAAAATCAGTCAAAAACAATGACCAAACCCTCACGTATACACTAGATATACACTACAGAGACACACTATATACACAGAGACAAAAGAGAAGAGTAGAGAGAAACTCTTCCTTCCTATTCCATATCTTCAGCAAGTCGAGTCATATTTGTTTTCTTCGACAGGCTCAACCTATTGGCTTTGTAGTGTTGAGATTAAAGTGTTGTTTTATCTTGGGAGACTATTGCCCGCTAACGTAAAAGCATATATACGGGGCAATCTTGTCTTAAGGATAGAGGGCTATCCTCGACTCAACACACAACGTTGTAACCATCCAGATTTAGTTGTTTCTTGATTTCAGGTTATCAAGATTCAAGACACAACAAACTTAAGTAGCTTCTCAACATTGGCTTTGCAAGGTGATCAAGATTCAAGACACAACACACATACGACAGTTTTGAAGATTGACCATTTATTTATCCTTTCGAACATTTGTAATAGTTATTACTTTCCGTACTGCTCTATAAAGTACCATAGAAATACCAACACCAATTACCATGATCTAGTAAAAGGGAAATATTAGACTTGGGTGATTTTTTCTAATTTAACTAATTTTATGAGCAGAATTACTTGATATTGTTAAGAGTTCAACATCGGAAATGAAATATAAATATGGACGTTGATACATTCTTTACATGGTATCAGAGTCAGACTCATTCCAATTTTTTGTTCACCGATGTGAGACTCTTAACACTCCTCCGTACACCCAGACCATATTAACTGGAGCGTAGATAATATAATTTGGAGGCCCAACATCGGTGAACAAAGAATTGGAATGGGTCTGACTCTGATAACATGTAAAGAATGGATCTTGGACCTAACTCAACCCCAAAAGCTAACTTGTAAGGTGAGGATTATCCAAGTTCATATAAGAAGTCCATGTTTCCGTAAGCTAGCTTTTGGGTTGAGTTAGGCCCAAGATCCATTCTTTACAGATATTTGTGCTTGTAAAAGAAAATAATACTCAATTAATAGTCGAACGCGTTCAAGATCAGAATACCACCAATATTTAAAAAAAAAAACGTTGAACTCCTTTTCAATCCTAGGTCTGCGACTCACTTATTGAAGAGTCTCAATTAAAGAGTTCATAAGAACGATTATGTGTTATCATTTCATATACAGTAACAATTATTATGGTGATAAATAAATGAAAGGGACAAGAAATGGTGAATTACGATCATGATTGAAACAAATCCTACAGACATACTCCAGCCAAGAGCTAATCATGAATTCCCCAATATTAAAACTTAATTTAGCTTTCAAATTGGTAGATGACATGACTTGTTTGCTTTCAGAATTATTGATTTGCTCAAGTCATAAGATTTAAATACTAATGTTTCATTGAAAATGGCATTATATGTGTGTTAGAATCTTATCATTTGGATAAGGTTGCATACATCACAGAATAACAATTGGTGAAAAAAATAGTTATTTATATGTTAGACACCATCTTCATGCCATGTGAGGAAGAAAATCTTATTTATATAATATAGAAAATTTTATTTCTACTATAATATTAATATCTTAATTATACTTGTACACGAATTCTACAAAGTCTAAATATATAGAATTTAGGTGCATACACGCATCGGTTTCTATCATATATGTTAGCCACCATCTTCAAGCCATGTGAAGAAAAAGAAATTATTTATTTGTTAGGCACCACCTTCATGCAGTTTTTTTTTTATCTAGTATTAGTCAAGAATTATGTTTCTCTATAATTAGTTTTCAAAAAGCCATTATTCAGTTCGTACAATCATATGCTGGACGAAGGAAACTACAATCAAGAATCAAGAACACATAGTTTCCTAAAATCATTTATTTTTTTCACTAACTGATAACATAATCACATATCATAAACACATATTATAGCTTAACTAAGACTCACAGTCTATGAGGGTACATGTTACATTTAGTTGTTCTAATACGTTTTACAAAAAAAAAGGAATCACAAGACTTCACAGATTCTGGAAAAGTTTTAATATTGTGGATACATCTATGGTAAGTGTCCCTTCTAATTTTCCGTTCATATTTATTTATTAACAAGGATAAACCTACATGGATGAAAATTATTTCCTTCACTAGAATTTTACTAGTTTTTTTAATTATTACCTTGCAATATAATTCATTTTGGGAATTATATGAAGTGTTAGAGTGGAAAGATGAATTGTATGCTTACTTTTCTCTGTTTTTGCTTCAATTCTTAAAAAGATTATTTTGACTAAAACTAACAGCAAAATGTTTAGAATAGGATCTACTCAATCATCCGAAGACAAAGAAAAGACTATTCAACAGACAAGTACCGATAAAATATTGACCTAATCTTTGTGCTAATTAAGACACTTCAATAATTTTCCTGTCTCATATATTCATCCTATTCACGGAATCAGTTATGATAAATATGAATATTCTTAGCCTCGTGATTTACCCCTTCTCTTTTTTTTCTTGCTTAAGACATTTTTATAATCACCCGTAACTAATTAATGACATACTTCTTAGTTGATCCTTTTGTTAAACTGCCGTTCATACACTTGCAACTTTCTAAGAGAAAAATCATAGTCGATTCTCCATAATGTTTTTTTTCTTTTTAATAATTGATTATTGATGTAACTTATTTCTTCAGTAAGTTATAATAAAAATACATTCGTCCGTTACAACATGTCAAATTAATTTTACTAACTTAAAAGTTAGATTCGCACACTCAACAATCTTTCCCCTCGAACTAAATTAGACGTAGCGTATTATCACGATTTACGAGTTTCTCCCCCAAACTAAGTTCTACGTGGCTCATTACCACGATCCACATGTCAATTTCCGAAATTTATTGTGGGGTACCCACTTTAACGAACATTTATGGCCACAAAGCCCATAGCTATTTCTTCTTGAGCGTGTGTATCTTCAACTTAGTTTTGGCACGATAAGAGTAGTAAACTGAGCCTCACGTCATTACTCTATCATCTCCATAGCCCAAGATATTCTAATATATATATAATTTAGGTAAAAAATTATTAGTGAGTCTGAAACACATTCGCCGTTCGTATTTATCTGTCTCTATTCATGACCACCTTGTCTATATAGATAGATATATCAATAAATGTTACTTGCTGGACTGTACAATGATCCTTCACAAGCTTAACTGTAACCTAAGCTATCCTAATAATGGTGATAAGGATGTCACAAGTGTGAAAATGATATATAACATAATATTAGACAAATTTAAATCTTTCGTCTAACCTTAAATTCAGAAATTTCTACTTTGGCTAACATCAATTTAAAATAGACCCTCCTAAAAGCCATAACAAACTCGTGGGTCAACCTCGACCTAGTCATTGTATGTCATGGAGAAAAGCCTCAAAGTTTGAAAAGGTCTTTCACAATTATTGTCATTCTCTAAATTGGGACTTATTTATGTATAAAACTTTGTACTTAATAAAACCCCACTACTATATTTTTAAAATGAACTAGAAGCACTTTAAAAGAAGAACCCAAATATATATATATATATATATAAAGAATAAAATCTGATTCCTTCAGACCATTGACTTTCAAATCGCAATCATGTATTTTTTTTACAAAGATGTGTTGCATACAAATCAAGTAAATATTTATGATTAAGTGATAAATTAATATATATATATATATATATATATGCGTGCGTTAATTATTCATGATTAAGTAGTAAACTTTATGTAAAATACATATCATGTTGTTATTACTTAATGGATGCGCTAGGTATCGATAACTAGTTTTGAATAATAGACCTTAGTCCTTAATAAACTATTGAAGGAATGGAGCTTTTTCAATAAAGGCCTAATTCTTGGTTAGTAGACCCACTTAACCTTTAATATTTTTTTTGGTAAACAAAGAAATTTTATTAATACCAAAGTGAAGAATTACAAAGTAAAACCGGGCTGACCACCTGTTATTTCTAAAACTAAACCGACTATGCAGGCATTTTCATGTAGCCTAACTACAAGCTAACAGCAAAACTACTTCAAACTATGCTAAACATGTGAAAATCAGTAAAACAAAAACAATTCAGTGACAAGCTCAGCAGCAAACTATAGTCTTCAAGGCATGACATTGAGAGTTGCCAATTGATCCTGCCATTTCTGATGAAGACTGCCCTGAATATGGATATGTACACTCCTTTCTGGAACCCGATCCCATTCCTCTCCTTCCAAATAGTAGCAATAACATAAGCAAAGACAATACTCACTATCTCCCCTCTGCTAGTCTTCTTTTTTGCCCACCTGTATACCTAGTCAAGTTCCTCTTGCCAACCACCAATATTTTTATGAAATCCCAGTCAGAGTAAGAGTCTATGCCACAGTGCACATGTAATAGGACATGAGAAGAACAAGTGCTCAAAAAACTCAATTGATGCATTGCAAAACACACAGGCCAGAGGAACTTGAATTCCAAACTTCTGCAATCTCTCAACTGTTGCCACCTTTTTCTGAACTGCCAGCCGTAAGGTGAACTTATGTCTAGGATGTATGCAAGACAATAGGGTTAAAAAACTTTCAAGGTGCCCTGAGAAGTATAGGAAGCAAGGACAGATACACACTCTTGAGAGAAAACTTACATCCATTGACCATATATAAAAACACACACATATATATATATATATATATGTACAATAAAAAAATAAAAAAATATAAAAATAGATTTTTTTGTGAAAGCGCGAATAATAATTACTATATGTTCATGAAAAATTTAATTAATACTATACTCAAATAATTTATTTTAGTCATAAAAAATAATTGCATCAAGTAAAAAGTAAAAGAATAAAAATAAAGAGGAGGAAACGAAAAAGAAATTCAAAACGATAGATGTCAGATTTAAAGTTCTATTAAATATTTTGGAGATTACATTAGTTCTCGACTTCTCTCTCATGTCTTCTCCATATATATATATATATATATATATATATATATATTCCGTATATCATATACCATATCATTTCATGTACTTTCCTTAATGTTAATATATTGAAATAATTTTTCAGTATAAAAAATAATTGATAAAAATAAAAAAAGAAGAATAAAGAGGAGAAAACAAAAGAACAAAAATCTTTATAAAATAGTAGATGAAATATGTGATTTGAAGTTGATTTTATTTTGTTTATTTGAGAAATTACATTCTCTCTCAGGTCATTTTCATAGTTTTTTTTGGGGGGAGGGGGAGGGGGGCGGGGGGCGGGGGTGAGGGATGATTTTAAAAGAAAGAGAAAGTAAAAGGTGGATATGCATTAATGATAGTAACTCCTAAAATCAAGTATTATTGATAGTTTAGGAATGTAAAAAGTTAATTTTTTAATTAAAAAGTTAAAAGTTTAAATAAGTTGTACTGTATTTATGTAATTTTTAGAAAGTAGTTGTAACTTGTAATCTTTTTAATTACCATTTAAAGAGTTGTATTTGTGTGATTTTTTCAAAAAGGTACCAAAGGCCCAATTGATTGCTGTGTTAATGGGTCAAGAATATCAATGGAAAACCCTACTAAAGACCAATTATATGGCCCAAGGAGCTCAAGGTCATTGAACCCCCAAAAAACCCAATTTTTATCAATATCCTAGGGGTATAAATGTGACAAATTTGACATTTATTTCGCCAATTTTGAGATCATACTTTAGCCGAGCTGTGATTTTTACAAAAGAGTTGCTTACAAATATATTTTTGTGTTTTAGTTTTATATGGAAGTGTGGATCTTACTCTAATGAACTTCAGAGCAACTGCTACTCATTTCTATGGATCATAAAAATACATAGAAGCCCATATCCTTTCTAATCGGTACTTCCCCCACTATATATTTAGAAAGCATTGAATCTGGTCCCCGGCTAAGCTGAACGTAAAGGAGGGAAATTTAAAATATAGTTGAGGCCTGCAGCATATATCCGAACCTGATGGAATTAATTTACTCTTTTTTGAGTATGACCTTAGTGACCAGGGACCGGACTACTATCCTCCGGAATATCAATATTCTGACGTGCTGGATATAAAAAAAAAAGCATTGAATCTGACCCACCTCATACATTTCCAAATTGTGACACACGTCCTTTTCTTGTCTTGCTTTAGACGTAGTGGCTTACGCATAAATCACAAGTCGACAACTTTGTTACTTACTCTAAAAAAATAATTGTGATAAAACAGAAGCCCTTTGTCATATGATGGTCACATGAAGTATAAAATTGTCCAATTTTTGGTGCCATAAACATGAGTTTACCTCATAGTTACCTATTTTGGACAATAAAGAGAGTATGGGTTTGAAAGGAATATTGGGTTTCGAGTATGGGATAGTGCAGGCACCCCTAGGACCAGATATATCAGGTCCAGAGCTTGTTGCTGCTGTTGCTAATGCTGGTGGTCTTGGTCTTCTCAGAGCCCCTGATTGGGTATGTCTCCTCCTATACCTCCTCTTTTTTGAATTATTGATCGCCTAAATAATGTTTACAATATTAATGTAATTTAGTTTATTATAAGGGTGTCCAGCGGGGAGGGTCGGGACTGGCGGGACGGTGGGAGGTCCCATCCCGTCCCACATCCCGCCGGAACGGGGTCGGGTTTAGGCGGGTCAGGTAGTGACTCGGGTTTTATTTTTTTTATTTTGCCGCTTAATTTTAAAAAATAATATATAGTTATATACAAACACTCCAATAATTGAACAAGATAGTATAATAAAAATATCTTAATGCTGTTTTTGTATCCCTTATATTATTTAATACAATTTCAAAATTACAACTTTGTGGTATTGTTAAAAAGTTGCAAATGACATAGTAAAATACTAAAATTGCAATTAAAAAAACTACATATTCAACCATACTCTTTCGAATTTCCTCAAAATGTCTTGAGGATCTTCTGTTGGAATTTGTTTGTCAAATTCTTCAACGTCGCTTCCTGCTCCTTCGGACAAGATTTCGTTGTAGTCTTCTTCTTTGTTGGTCTCCGATTGGCCGCACCTCCTACGCTCCGCACGAATCCAATCTCTGAATAGAACTGCAATCTCCAATGTGTCTACCGCCAATGAATGTATGTGCTCTCCAATTTGAAATCTTCCCGCGGAAAAAGCGCTTTCAGACGCGGTTGATGACGCTTGAATGTTTAACACATCTCGGGCCATCTTTGTTAGCGTTGGATTTAATACAGCACCAACAATATAAATAGTGGGGATAGGAAAAAGTATTTTTTAAATTTTTAAAACATTTTTTCAATAATTGTCTTATATGTTGATTTTTGCATATACATTAAGTAACAAAAATATTAGAGCTATATAAAATAACATATTTGAAATAGTAGGATAATAAATACCGGAAAATTCTTTAGTAGCTTGATAAAATTTCTCTAAAAATCAATTAAGTTCTAAAATTTTATCCCAGTCACTATCTACAAGCATATCCCTTGTATTCTTATTATGGGCGTTAAATAATAAAGTAATAGGTTGTTTATAATCGTAAGCAACAAGTAGTTGCTCTTACAGAGAATTCCACCTAGTCGAAACTACTTCTAGAATTTTTCTATATGATAATCCACAATCGACATATTTTTTTACTCTTTGCGTCTTTGTATTTTTTTACCTTTAAAAATAAAGTTTATAGCAAATTGTATTTTATCAAGAATGCTTTCAAAAAGTTTTAGGTCATTCTTTACAACTAAGTGATAAATATGTCACGCACATCTTATATGAAAATGATCAGGAAAAGATGGAGTTAATCTAAGTTTTAAAGGTCTTATAGCATAATCATTAGAAGAAACATTATCTAATGTAATAGTCATAATTTTGTCATTTATTCCATAGTATTCACAAATTTCATTAATATTATCTGCAATAAAACTACCAATGTGCGTATCATCTATATATATATATATATATATATATATATGCTACAATACGTTTTTGCATATATCAATTTTGATCTATCCAATGACATGTTACCATTAAATAATCATTACCGTTAGTACTACGACCTATGCCAGAAGTGATAGTCAATTTGCCATTAAAATGATATAATACATAACGTAAATATTGTTGATATTCACTTGCAAATTTAAAAACATCCCTTCTAACCGTTGATCTAGAAAAACCATTAAAAGCATGATTATATGTTTTCCGAATGTAATGAATAAAATCAGGAGAGGAAGGAAATGAAAAAGGCGAACCCTCCACCGCTATTAATTTTGCCATATTTTACCTATCTTTGTTTTTATCATATTTAGGACCAAAAAATCCCCCGTCATCGGGTTAATTTGACCCTGTACTGGGTCGGGGATACTATGGAAACCTTGTCCCTACTCAGATGGCATTGGCACACCCAATTTTTTAGCCATGTATTGATTCCACCTAGTTGTGTGCTCGCCTTGTACATGTCTCAGTAAACCTCTCGTCCCACATTGACCTTTTTCAGTTTTAAATTTATAAATATTTTTATAAATTTTACATCTAGCTAGTTGATTCTCTTTGTCCCTATCAAAAAAATGTCATGCATCTGATTTTATTTTTTGTTTTGTGGGGCCTCGATTCATACTAGGGGGGAATAGGAGCATTCCAGTTTCAGTTTCAGGCTGAGACTCAGTCTGAGCCTGAGGTTGATGTGCACTAGTGGTGTGTCATCTATATTATCGTCTAAATTAAATTCTGATTCATCTACTGGTATATCATTAAAAAAACATTTTCATCAATATTACTTAAATCAATCAAATCATCGGGACTAGGAATAAGGTTACTAGAAGTACCCTTACCCTTATTACCCTACTAGAAGAAGCACCCTTACCCTTACCCGTAATCAAACGTTTAAATCCTTACATTTTAATTATACAAGTAAATAATTAAATAAAAGATATTAAGTGCGATAATTAAAATTAAGTAACAATAATAATTTAAAGAAGGAACGAAGGTACCAAACGCCAACGTAACATCGAGGTTGAAAATTGAAACTTTGCTCGATGGATGATCCTCAAGCTAGTTGCCAATTTCACTCTCAATTTTTTAACTTTGATATAATAGTTAATAGTAGGAAGATTTGTACAATTGTAGAGAGATAAATTGAGAGATTAGAGAGATGGTAGGAAGATTTGTGAGAAAAATGACAGGAAAATGAGTTATTTATAGTTGAGAAATACGGTTAAAGTGTAAATATATTAACTTAGGGGTTAAAAATAAATATTAAGGGGGGGTAAGGGGGTTTATGGGGTGGGGGGCCAAAAATGGCCGTTATAGCCGTTGCATAACGGCCAAAATCGAAATTTGGTCGTTGTTGCAACGATTATTTTTGCAAAGGGGGACGGGTCGGGATGGGGCGGGTCAGGTTGGGACGAACCCAGGCCCAATCCCGAGTTCGAACCCCGACCCCGACAATTTTTTTTTACTTTGGGGGATTGGGCCGGGCCGGGCCGGCCCACTGGACAACCTTAGTTTATTATAGCCACTAATATTATTCGCTTTGAGCCTAGGTCCGCATGTCTTTTAACACGTGTCACTAAGGTCTAAAACTTATTTATATATATACCCAACATATGTTCTGTGTTTTGCCGGAAGGGTGTCACATGAAAACCCTTCAAATATCAAGATTTGTTACAACTACTCATCAAAATCTCAGATTGTTTTATGTTTTTTACTAGTGAAATTGCTATTTACTTGTCAGTGTGTAAGAGTTGAGACCTTAATTTGAATCCCCTGTCTGACCCCCAAATTAAAGAAAGAGAGAAATATAAGCAAAAGAATAAGTTGTACAGTGAACTCAGTCAATGGCTATCTTTTCTTTTGATCAGTCTTTGGTTAGACAGAAGTCCAGAGGAATGTAACATTGTACTTTTGTGTGTGACAGGATGATCCTGATTATGTGAGGGAGCGCATAAGGAAGACTAGAACCTTAACTAACAAACCATTTGGGATAGGTGTTATTCTTGCATTTCCTCACAAGGAAAATGTAAAAGCTATACTTGATGAGAAAGTTGCAGTACTTCAGCTTTATTGGGGTGAATGCTCAAAGGAGTTGGTTCTTGAAGCTCATAAAGCTGGGGTCAAGGTTGTACCCCAAGTAAGTTCTCAACACAACTCTTTTCGAATTATCAAAATGCACGCCTTGTCATTGGAAAATCACAGAACTCGCCTTTCTCCCTATCACTGAGTATTGACATTACATAGTGTTGGATCCTTTTGTGAATCTATTTAACTGGACTAGAGTCAGGGTTCACTTCAAAATGCTCTATACTGCTCAGGAACTTTTATTCTGCTTGTACTAGTTGAAATGTAGCTCATCGATGAAGGTAACTCTTCACCAAAATGATACAAGGATATTTAGAAATGAGCAAAGTACAAAAAGAAGTTCAAATCAATAATTGTATTACTGTATTAGCCCTTTTTTTTTACAGTATTTTGGTTGTTGAATTATGTAAGAAACTCCTATTTTGTTTCTTTATGAGTTACTTCTTTCTTGCAAGTTAGTTTTAAGTTTTAGGAGTTCTTAATTACAATATTATCGCATTACATATTATGAAAATTTATATCCAGTGATTTCCTTTAATGTTGGCCTGAGATGGATTTAAATGGAGAAACATGGTCATTGAGGATTCATATAGCCGATCCCAACTTGTTTGGGATTGATACGTAAGTGTTGTGTGTCTAATGCTATCTTTTGAAGTATTCTATTCTTACCTAATTCTTCTGCAAGTTAGGTGGCTTCTACTTTTGACCTTAGAAATAGAGTCCGTACATTTGTGAAAGAATAGATAACTTACCTTCATCTATTGTTTTTCCTGAAATGTAGCTTATAAAGCACATCCTTTGTTTTTGAAGATTGGCAGCTATGAAGAAGCAAAGAGAGCTGCTGATGCTGGTGTAGATGCAATTATTGTCCAAGGCCGGGAAGCAGGAGGCCATGTAATTGGCCAGGTATAATGGTGTCCACGTTCATGATATACGTTAGTTTTTTCATCAAGATAACGATATTAGTTCTGTCTTAAGAATATTTCACTTCAAGCAACCTCCCCCCCCCCCCCCCCCTGTTTAAGTTGCCCTTGTTCCTTGTGCAGATGCCACTTTGAATGTAAAATTATTTATCGAATAATATATCACCTGCTTGGTCGATTTCCTTTTAGGATGGCTTAATCACCTTATTGCCTAGAGTAGTCGATCTTGTTCGTGGTAATGACATTGCAGTAATTGCTGCTGGAGGAATAGTGGATGAGCGTGGTTATGTTGCTGCTCTGGCCCTTGGTGCACAGGGTGTTTCATTAGGTACCAGGTATTGAGCTTTAAACTTCTAACATTTTAAAAGGTGTTCCGTTACATGCTGTCCGTTGCTGTTTGTAAGTAGGTCTCACTTGTAGATTACAGTGAACCTCATTGAGAAACGTAACTGACTAGTGGATTAACATGAAATATTTCCTTGTTCTAACTCAGAAAACACGTGAAATCTTGCTGCTAATAGACTGTAGCTTTGATGTTGTGGGTCAATGCGAATTCTAATTTGTTACATAGATTATTATCTAACATACTCATATATGAGGCATCAATATTTTAATGAACAAGTTCTAGACTTAAATTCTACGCTGAAATGTTTGGCCCTGACAGTATAGATGCAATGATGAAATACATGTCACAAGATGCTAAAATTCCCTAGGATAATAGTTGTTTCAGCGCATCAGACAGGAATACTTTGGAAACTTTCCTCACGTAAAAACTATACATGGACTTACCAAAACCAATAGCTAAGTTATTAACTTCTTATACCTTATCAGGTTTCTTGCAACAGAGGAAAGCTATGCTCACCCAACATACAAGAGGAAGCTGATTGAATTTGATCAAACAGAGTACACAGACATATTTGGTCGCGCAAGGTGGCCAGGGGCACCACATCGTGTTCTGGCAACCCCGTTCTTCATGGAATGGAAGGCGCTCCCAAGTCATGAGAATGAGACAAATCAACCTGTCATTGGCCGCACAATCATACATGGGAGGGTGAGTATCCCGTTATGTTCTGCATAACAAAATCTTGAAAATGTTCCTATCATATTAATTTCCACCGCGTGAAGTTTTGAGTACTAAGGATTAGAATGTTCTCAACTTGTTAGTTTTGTATTTGCAACGAGGGCCGAATTTACTTGCAAAAATTGGGTCATGTGAACCCATGGTCACCCGATTAAATTCGGTATATTATGTGTATAATTCTTAAAATAGGTCTAATATTATCTGAAGGAATCCATTCTCAAAAGAGACTGAGTGGTGCACTAGTTAAGATGCTAGATTTAATCCCTAAAAGTCGAGGGATCGAACCCAACTTGGTGCACTATAATTTTTTTTATCTTACCACTAAAAACAATTGTGAACCCATTCTCTTGAAATCCTGGATTCGCCTCTCTTTGCAACTGATACCAACTCATCTTATCATTTTATACTTGTTAAGCCGCCTCCCCTACAAGGGTCTTTTTCTTTATAGATGCCCCCCTCCTGAATCCTATGTGTACCTGTATTTCATTTTGGGAGGAGTATGTGGACTATCCAGGAGCACTATTTATTTTAATATTTTATGTTATTTATATAATATTGGACTTAAATGGATTGGCATAGACCGTGAAGTTTCATATAACCGACTCCAACGTGAAGTTTCATATAACCGACTCCAACTTGCTGGATTGATGCATAGTTGTTATTGTTGATTAGAAAATGAGTGAATTTCTTCCATCTATAGCTTGTAATCAGTTTCATACTCTTTCTTGAATCAGGAAAGAGAGGTACGTCGCTTTGCTGGTACAGTTCCAAATGCCACAACTACTGGCGATATTGAAAGCATGGCGATGTATGCTGGTCAGAGCATTGGTCTTATCAAGGAAATTCTACCTGCAGGGGAAGTGCTAAAGAAGATTGTTGAAGGGGCTCAACGACTGATTAATCAACAATTTGCGCCTGTGAATTAAGTCAGCAGGACAAAACAACTAGATACTAAATTATTAGGTGGTCTTTTTTATGTACTTTTGCTGGTTTGTAAGCTATAAGTTGAACTGAACACATTAACAGGGAAAAGAATATATTGTACATGAATAAAGAATGGAGTTATAGAGGTAGAAATAAGATATAGGAGTTGTGTTTTACTACCCCTTCCAATTTACTTTTTGTTTACTTGATACTGGACTTGTATCTTTATGATGACCATTTTACAGTTTTAGAGCTGAACTGTCAAGCGAATGTGCAGTTTGACTCCACACATAATTTAACAAAGAAGGAAGACTTTTAAAGTATATGGTCTTAAAATATGAGTTAGTAATATTTTTTCACATTACCTCAAAGGCTTTCATACTAAATATTTAAAATATTTTTTTTGTGTAAACAATCTTAATAGTAAACACATCATGATACTTGTTCTTTTTGTAATATGACACTCAAAAGCACTTATTGAAAAGATTAGTTAAACACAATATATTTATCCATTACTGAAAAAGTACTTTTCTAATGAACTGACCAAACACAAATTGCTTTTCTTTAAAAATGTTTTCTGAAAAGCTATTTTGACAAAAGTATTTCTTAAAATAAACAGTTTTTGACAAATTGGTCAAAGATGCTCTTCTATCATTTCAAAGTATTCATCATATATTCAATAAATGAACCTTGTGCAATCAATTCCTTGTCTATTTTTTTTACTACAAATATTATTATTTATGTAAAATCTACCCTAAATTATTTTTAAGTTAATCTGATTATTTTGTGTAAACAATCCTAATAGTAAATACATAATGATACTTGTGTTTTTTTTTGTAATATCAAGAAAATGGAAAGAGGACGGTTAGAATTCAGTTCTTTTCCGGTGTATTCTTGTGATACCGGAAAAGGAACTGAAAGAATAACAAAAACAAGCAGCACTATCGAGTAACAATCAGAAATCTAACACAGGTGGGGTTGGGAGTTGGAGAAAAGCTTGAAGCTAAAAATATGGAAGTGGTATTTGGATAACACAACTTACAAGCAACCTCAAATCAGTTTTGATGGAGAAGCAAATGATAATATAGAATAAATATTGAAACATCAACAATCGCTCCTCAGCCTTCTTGATCTTTACCAGCATTTCGCTTGGTGTAGGTATAATAGTACATAATACAAAATCAACACTCAAAATTGTCACTGTCTACAACTATGCTATATAGACTTTTGAGGAATCAACATTCATATCAGTGTGCCAGTAGTAGAGTAAACAGCGGAACAAATCTCAAACCCAGCGCACAAGAATATTCGTCATTGGAAGTATTAGAAAGCGAAAACAACCAGGTTGCTTCAGCTAAAAGCTATCTCCTACTGTTGGCAGCTTTAGGCTTGTTTAGATTGGCAAGTTCTTCTATGAGCTTTCTTTCTTCACTGCTCAACCGTTTTGGAATCTCAACTTGCACTCTCACCAATTGATCACCCCTCATATTCGGTTTGCTTAGGAGTGGTACTCCTTTTTTGGCCATCACCAATGTTGTCCCTGGCTGGGTACCTGATGGAATTTTTAGATCAACCATTCCATCTACTGTAGGAACCTTCATAGTTGTACCCAAAATCGCATCAATGTAAGAAACTTTGCAATTGTAGAGAATATTGGTGTCGTCCCGTTTTAATACTGGATCAGGGAGAACTTCAATCATGACAAAAAGATCTCCAGGGGGTCCACCTCTCCTTCCTGCATTACCTTCTGAACGAACCCTTAAACGACTACCTGAATCTACACCAGCTGGAACTTTCAAGCTAATGCGTTTTGACTTCCTCACTCGGCCATCACCACTGCAGGTGCTGCAAGGAGTAGAAATCTCTCCAGTCCCTCCACAAGCAGAGCATGTTGTCACCTGCTGGAAAACACCCAGAGGGGTCCTTGCCGAGGACACAACCTGCCCTTGCCCACCACAAGTATTACAGGTCGATGGTTTAGTCCCAGGTTTTGCACCTGATCCATCACAGGTGCCACAAGTTTCAAGCCTGCTAATTTCAATCTCCTTCTCAACCCCAAATACAGCTTCTTTGAAATTCAAAACCAGATTATAGCCCTGGTCTTCGCCTTCTGTGGCCCTGCTCCGAGAACCTCTACCTCCCATACCCATGCCACCCATACCACCACCAAAGCCATCGAACAGAGACTCAAACAAATCAAAGGCATTGCTAAAATCCTACGAATGAGGAACAGTAAGTCAAAAGATTATATAGGTAATATAACCGTCTGCTGCTATTGCTATATCTTCTTATAAGATAAGAAATTCTCACCCCCATGCCGCCCATGCCAGCTCCTTTAAGGCCAGCCTCCCCATATTTGTCATATATGGAACGTTTCTCATCATCGGACAAAACCTATTTTAAAACATTAAATGCCATGAGAAATGCTTGCAATATTCTCAAATATGGTCATCACTTGTCAGTTACCTTTTAGTGGGACAAAAGGCACCAAGAAAAAGAATTATACCTCATAAGCATTGCTGATCTCCTTAAATTTCTGTTCAGCTCCAGGTTCTCTACAACATGGAAGAACATGAATGCACATAAGGATCTAACATACTGTAAAGGAAGAAATATAAATCGACAATGACTGTGCACCTCCATATGAATATATACCTACATATGTCAGTAGGAAACTAAAGCTTGTAAGTTCAACTAATAAACACTTAATAGCTATCCTAATCATCTTATGTTTATTTCTTCAGAGACTGCTTTTCATCAGCTGTTGTGACCTTTCCACTAAATGCTCCATAGTGGGAAAGAGTTTGGTTCTTTGTCATTTCTTTGGTCATTTGCAGTAATCAGTGACCAAATACTCACTGTTATAAGCCCCACCTTTCTTTTTACTAACTAATAATTGAACAAATAACTCGTAGAATTCGTGGATGGATCATATGAATATGTTCTGCTAATTTCCATGTAGTTCAAACATACAACAGAAGGGCTACAAAATATTATGGTAAAAAGGCCTGTTAATGAAACGTATTTACATGTACAGAAACATAGACAGTGTAAGGGCCTCAAATAATGTGGGGTTTTTTTCAAAGAAAGATGAGACAAATACCATGGCAATTCCTTGCAGCATTTTAATTATTTACCCTCTTAAAAACAAAAATATAACCTGAATTAAAAAAATTCTAGACAAGATATGCTATTATATGGTAAATTCACATTTCACGCGTCCACTCCAAAACTCTTCATCCATCTTCCCCATAACTATTCATTAAGTCTGAACCTTCATTTTCTAGTTTCTACTATTATTCTCTGCACAAAAGAAGGAAAAATCAAAGTTTGTAAAGAGGTCAATCATCTGTTCTTGAGCTGGTACAAGTTCAACAAGATGCAAAAGAAAATTAAAGCTAGAGAAAAAGCTAAGTATGTACTACTCTATATCATCTTTCAACAACAAGACCATAGTAGAAAACACCACATCTCATATTTCCAGGAACTATAAGCAAAATCAGTGAAAGGACTCAAACATCTGAGCTTGAGTAGGTAAACATGGCTCTTCAACAAAATACAGAAGTAAATTTAAAGCTACAGAAAAGCCAAATATATTCTACTTTATACCATCTTTCAACAAGAAGATCACAGTAAAAGGCTTCACATCTCAAAATTCCAGGGACTATACTCACTTGTTCACATCAGGATGGTAACTCCTTGCAAGCTTTCGGTAAGCTAAACAAGAAAAAACAGAGGATCAGAAACATAACATGTATGCAATGAATGTATCTTTTTCAACCACACAGTTCTTGAGCAACCTATCAGTAGTTCTAGTTTACAAATCAAATTCAATGCCATAAATGATAAGAAAATTCTAGTAGACAGAATATGTAAAAAGACTAGGTTAGGATGATATTCTCTAACTTCGAAACTTAATAGAGACAATTTCAGGAGGTCATGTTTGAAAATGCACTCAAAGAAGATAAAATTACTTTCTAACAGGAAGGATAATTCTTTTTTTTCACATTTATATACTAGATATTCTGATTCTCACCACTGGTACCAAAACAAGAATCAATGCACAAAAACAATTATAGTATTATTCACCATAAAGTTGTTGCCATGTGACCAGGTGGTCATGAGTTCAAGCCGTGGAAACAGCCTCTTGTAGAAATGCAAGGTAAGACTGCGTACAATAGACCCTTGGGGGCCGACCCTTCCCCGGACCCCGCGCATAGCGAAAGAAAAGGATTTGTACTCTTTTTGGGACATTCTTTACACTCGAAGCAGCCCGAAAAAGGGAAAGCCGTGGAGACGGCAGACTCGCCAGTCAGGCACAGCGTGAGGCTAGAGCTTAGTGCACCGGGCTGCCCTTTTTTTTATTCACCATCAGCATCAAAAGAAGAAAGCAATACAATATTCACAACCTTATCTCTTAACAAATACAGAGATTGGCCAGGTTTATTATACAATACCACCTAGAAGCTAGCTACAATGAAATTTGTTGAGGAAACTCAGAAGTAGAGAATAGAAAAGAACAGAGTGAAGATTGTACTCACAACTTTTGATGTCTGATTTGCTAGCGTTTCTAGATACACCAAGGACATCATAGTAATCCTGTGAAGATGTAACAACATTAAACCAACTTTACTGTGCTATATATTTACAAACTCACAAACAACCATAAATGTAACTCATATTTCTGACAATTAAATCACATTCTAGGAATAGAATATCTGCACGGCATCTTACTTTTTCAGCTCTAACAACTAAACGGGTCCCCCTTCGTTGAAATTGGCTCTTGTTTGACACTGAACTGAAAAGTGCTTGCAGGGATTCTTGACAAAAGAAGGTTGAATTTGGGGATGTCAATGCCCTTGTCTTGCTTGAGAAACTGCATAGACGATAACAAGGTCAATGAGTGTGGGCAGATGCCATCTGCTGGTTAAGCAGGTCGATATGGCAGTCATCTCTTGGGGCAGAAAACATGTGAATTATCATATACTTCTTAGATGCAAAAGTTTGATTTTTCTTTTAGATAACTGAGCAATTCCTGAGAGCTAGCTGGTGCACAGTTTGAACCTCAGAGAATAATGGATCCATCCCTCTACCCTTCTCCACTTACATCAAAGTTTTAGTCCGCGGTAGGGTTCAAACTCATGACGTGCATCTAATCCACAACTCACCCATTGCCATCTTACCACTAAACCAAAGCCATGGGACTAAATGTAAATGACTTGTACGAGAAGAATTGAACTTGCCCCTAACAATAGGAAGGAAATCCAATGTACAATCATCTTTGCAGGCCAAAATA
The DNA here is from genome assembly GCA_029783415.1 of Anisodus acutangulus. Taxonomy (NCBI): domain Eukaryota; kingdom Viridiplantae; phylum Streptophyta; class Magnoliopsida; order Solanales; family Solanaceae; genus Anisodus; species Anisodus acutangulus. The sequence continues at coordinate 37,229,940 of CM056510.1, read as the reverse complement.
GCAAGAACATACTTAAGTAAAAAGACATGTCAAATTCTCCCAAGCATGGCCTATTAAATTATAGAGGGGCATCCTCCAAACGAGAAAACAAAAACGACATACTCCTCATTTCATTGTGGACGAGCCATGGGGCAGGACTCGATCAACGTGGTGTTTGTTTAATATGCATAATTCATTAGATAGGAGGGGGGAGTGCAATTGTGTTGTGGTTAACACACACGGACATGATGGGTATGATAGTAAAACCATCAAGTTGCACTTGCATATACTTATAGATTCTTTTTCAGAAAAATCACAAACTCTTTAAAGTCAATGTGTATCTTTCGCCTTCTACTATCCAGAACAATATGCAACTTTCATCCTCCATACAGACCTCATATGACACTTTGCATCAACTTTTCCTGAGATGCATCGTCCAAGGCCAACCTTTGTTCACTACATAATCACCACTACGCTAGAACTCCAGAAGTATTCAAAAGATATACGTGGAAGTCTAATTCCATATATGGATAAAGACATTTTTCAATGAAAACTGCTAATATCCAAAAGAGCATATATAAATGGCACGTTCATTTGTTCCTGCTTCTTACGGTGAGACTGTAGGACAATTTTCTATCAAGGTACAACTAAATGGTTAATGCAAGAAATTACTCTTCTGACAGTCATGAAGTACTGTAGGTTCATAATTAGAAAATGTACTAGTTCAAGATAGGGCTGTCCAGGGGGCCGGGTCGGCCCGATCCCGGCCCGATACCCGCCCCGCACTGATCCCCCCAAAATTAAAAATAATTGCCGGGGTCGAGGTTCGAACTCGGGACGGGGCCCGGGTTCGTCCAGTCCATCCCGATCCCGATCACGACCCATCCCCCTCCCCCTTTGCAAAAATAACCGTTGCAACAACGACCAAATTTCGATTTTGGCCGTTGTGCAACGGCCATTTTTGCACTTTAACCCTATTTCTCAACTATAAATAACTCATTTTTCTCTTCATTTTTCTTCCTATCATCCCTCTAGTCTCTCAATTTATCTCTCTACAATTCTACAAATCTTCCTACTATTATTAAATATTATATCAAAGTTAAAAATTGGGAGTGAACTTGACAACTAGCCTGAGGATCATCCATCGAGCAAAGTTCCAATTTTCAACCTCGATTACACGTCGACGTTACGTCAGCGTTTGGTACCTTCGTTCTTCTTTAAATTATTATTGTTACTTAATTTTAATTATCGCACTTAATTTCATTTACTTTAATTATTTATTTGCATAATTATAATGGAAGGATTGAAACGTATGATTAGGGGTAAGAGTGCTTTTTCTAGTAGGGGTAACAAGGGTAATGGTACTTCTTCTAGTAATCCTATTCCTAGTCCCGATGATTTGATTGATTTCAGTCATATTGATGAAACTGCTTTTAATAATGATATACCATTAGATGATGAAGTAGATGAACCAGACTTTAATTTAGACGATAATATAGATGACACACCCACTAGTGCACCTCAACCTCAGACTCAAACTGCAATGCCTCCTATTCCCCCTAGTATGAATCGAGGCCCCATAAAACGAAAATTAAAATCAGATGCATGACATTTTTTTATAGAGACGAAAAGAATCAACTAGCTAGATGTAAAATTTGTAAAAATATTTATAAATTTAAAACCGGAAAAGGTCAAGGTGGGACGGGAGGTTTACTGAGACATGTACAAGGCGAGCACACAGCTAGGTGGAATCAATACCTGGCTAAAAAATCAAGTGTGCCAATGCCATCTGAGTCGGGACAAGGTTCCCATAGTGTCCCCGACCTAGTACAGGGTCAAATTAACCCGACGACGAGGGGAATTTTTGGTCCTAAATATGATAAAAACAAAGATGGGGAAAATATGACAATTAATAGCGGTGGAGGGTTTGCCTTTTTCATTTCCTTCCTCTCCTGGTTTTATTCATTACATACGAGAAACATATAATTCTGTTTTTAATGATTTTCCTAGATCAAGTGTTAGAAGGGATGTTTTTAAATTTGCAAGTGAATATCAACAATATTTACGTTATGCACTGTAAATGGCAAAGTGGCTATCACTTCTGACATAGACCGTAGTACTAACGGTAATGATTATTTAACGGTAACATGCCATTGGATAGAACAAAATTGTTTATGCAAAATCGTATTTTAGCATATAGATATAGATGATAGGCACACTGGTAGTTTTATTGCAGATAATATTAATGAAATTTGTGATTACTATAGAATAAATGATAAAATCATGTCTATTACAGTAGATAATGCTTCTTCTAATGATTATGCTATAAGACTTTTAAAACTTAGATTGATCATTTTCATATAAGATATGTCTGCGATATTTATAACTTAGTTGTAAAGGATGCCTAAAACTTTTTGAAAGCATTCTTGATAAAATACAATTTGCCATAAACGTTATTTTTAAAGGTAAAAAATACAAAGACGCAAAGAGTATAAAAATATATGTCATGATTGTGGATTATCATATAGAAAAATTTCAGAAGAAGTTTCGACTAGGTGAAATTCTCTGTATGAGCAACTATTTATTGCTTACGATTATAGACAACCTATTACTTTATTATTTAACGTTCATAATAAAAATCCAAGGGATATGCTTGTAGATAATGATTGGGATAAAATTTTAGAGAAATTTTATCAAGCTACTAAAGAATTTTCCGGTATTTATTATCCTACTATTTCAAATATGTTATTTTATATAGCTCTAATATTTTTGTTACTTAATGAATATATGCAAAAATCAACTTATAAGGCATCTATTGAAAAAATGTTTAAAAATTTTAAAAATATTTTTTCCTATCCCCACTATTTATATTGTTGGTGCTGTATTAAATCAAACTATTAAAGTAGACGGTTGTAAAACACTTGTAGAAACGATACCCAACTGAAGAACCAACTGACACACCAACTAAAAAAAAAGCAGTTACGTCTAGTATACACACCGAATGCAAAAAAATATATATGTATTACCAACAACAAAGTACAAATAATCAACCGGCTTCTGTGACATCTTCTACTACTTCGCTGCAACCTTATAAAAAACATGCGGTTTCTGATGCTAGTATTCAAGGCCTTAGAAATAAAATGTGGTGGTTCGACTTCTTCACAAGTTAGCGAATTTGATATTTATGTTTTGCAGGGTATTGTACCGTACGAATTAATTGCCAGTGATGAAGGACAAGAAGACTTGCTGAAATATTGGAGGGAGAATGAGAAGACATTTCTGACGCTAACAAAGATGGCTCGAGATGTGTTAAACATTCAAGCGTCATCAACAGTGTCTGAAAGCGCCTTTTCCGCGGGAAGATTTCAAATTGGAGAGCACAAACATTCATTGGCATGAGACACATTGGAAATTGCAATTCTATTCAGAGACTGGATTCGTGCGGAGCGTAAAAGGTGCGGCCAACCGGAGACCACCGAAGAATAAGACTACAACTACAACGAAATTTTGTCCAAGGGAGCTGGAAGCGACGTAGAAGAATTTGACAAACAAATTTCAATTCCAACAGAAGATCCTCAAGACATTGTGAGAAAATTCGAAAGAGTATGGTTGAATATGTCATTTTTTTAATTGTAATTTTACTATGTCATTTGCAACTTTTGAACAACACCACAAAGTTGCAATTTTGAAATTGTATTACAAAAAATATCATATTTCTATTAAATAATATAAGAGGCAAAAAAACAGTCTTGGATATTTTTATTACACTATCTTGTTCAATTATTGAACTATTCATATATATTATTTTTTAAAATTAAGTGGAAAAAAAACCGGGTCCCAACCCGACTCGCCCCCATTCCGGCGGGATGTGGGACAGGACGGGACCTCCCACTGGCCAGCCGGAACCTGAGTCCCGACCCTCCCCTGTCACACCGGGTCCCGGCCCGCCACGTTGGACACCCTTAGTTCAAGACGTCCCTATTCAGAAGAGGACCAAAAAATTCTCCCTCATGCAATTAAAATGTAGCACCAATTATGTGAACTTTTAGAATACAAAGTTCGCATAAATGACTTAAAAATATACAGAGTTTGAATCCAGAAGAATATATTAGACATGATGTTGTGAGGTTAACCAAACATAAATAAATAGAAGGTCAGTCCGCAAGAATGATTTCACAACATATGAGAACTTGAAACAACAACAACATACCCAGTGGGAGTGAGGTCTGGGGAGGGTAGAATGTACGTAGACCTTACCTCTACCTTGGGGGTAGAGAGGTTGTTTCCGGTAGACAATATGAGAACTTGAAAATGAAAAGAATATATATTTGGGGCTTAATAGGTAGATACACAAAAAGATAACAAAGATCAGTTGTCACGGCTAATACAGAAACATTTGCAGATAAATCCAAAAATTTTCGAAAGAAAGCATATTTATAATACAACAAATAAGTGGTTCATGTTCAAGAATGCCCTAGCATGACTCACCAAAATGGAGATGCTGATAATTTATTTGCAACAGAAGATTTTGCAAAAAACTGAGGCTGAACTCCCCACCGGGCAACCCATGTGCTTCCACAAGGTATGATTGCCATCTAATATACTGCAAATACATCAAGCATGACATCAAAATGAGTTTTATTGAGGAACACATTGCAAGTTGAAGTATTTGCACTTAAAACATTCTGATAGAGGCAGTGGTACATTCAGAAGACAAAGAATAGATTTGTAAGCATCTCTCTGCTAATCCACAAGAAGATGGGAAAAGGGCAGAGAGCCACCATTATTTACAGGAAGTGGAAGTGATTAAGAAGGAAGGGGAGCCTTGGCGTAAATGGTAAAGCTGATGCCATGTGACCAAGAGGTCATGGGTTCAAGCCGGGGAAACAACCTCTTCCAGAAATGTGGCTGCGTACAATAGACCTTGTGGTCCGGCCCTTTCCCGGACCCCGCACATAGCACAATCACATTTGGACGGCCATTTACTTAACACCATTTCATTATTTCGTATATGTAAATACAGATAATTTTCTATAGAGAAGAGCATCCCTCCCCCACCCCCAAAAAATAAACATTATAAGTGCACCAACTCCTGGTTATTTGTGGGAAGACCAAAATTAGATGTCATTTATCATTCCCAGTGGCTTGGAAAATAAAGATTCAACAAGTTCATTACAAGTTTCCACTTTCCACATTGATATAAATTTATTAACAACAAACACAAGAAGCCCAAAAGAACTGGTATTAACACATAATTAAATTGCAAAAGAAAAAGAAGCACAAAATTAAACAAATAATCTAGTAAGCAAATATGATAAAGTTCAGATTTTTAAAGCATAGCAATTGTAGCCCATATGAAGATAAAGTCAATAGATGGAGTTGAATAACGTACAAAAGACTGAACTCTGTAGCGGACCTGTGACGGAGATATTGGCCGGATTTCTGAGATGTTTAACGTGCAACGGAGGTGCCGCTGGGCCGGCGGCGGCGGCGGCGGCTGTGTGGTGGTTAAGAGGAGTAATGGAGAAGCTCAGGCGAATGGTGACTACTATTAGAGTGGAAGATGAGGGAGACACAAAAGGCTTTCTAGAATGGCCTATCTGATGTTACTTACTACTTAGACCACTAGGACTCGATATTGGTTACCAATTCAACAAATATCTGGCCCGTTTTCTTTTCTTTTTTTAATTGTCATGTAAATAGTATTTGAGGTGAATGAATAACACTGTTATAGTTATTTTAGTATTTTTATAAGCATTATAGTATTCAGGCTAATTTGAACGTATATTCATTAGTTTTATGCAGTACTTATTCTCTCCGACCAATACAATTACTATCAAGTAACTTTGTCCATTAACATTTAGATATATGGATCATATTGTTATATATGTTATACAATTCAGTGAGATCGAATACAATCTTTTTATATTCATATAATATATAGATAAAACTTGAATTGTTTTCCTATCATAAAGGTCTGTTTGAAAAGTCATCTGGTAATTCTAGTAATTACACAGCCTAGTAATTACATAACATAGTAATTATGAAGAACTGTCGGCTTGTCATAACGTACTTACAAAGAAAATTATAAATATATTGTTTTGTTGCACATGTGTAATTACATAGTTAAATTAGTTTAAAAACAAAAATTAATAATTGATAAATGATATATTAAATTAGGTATTTAAGATACATATTATTTCTTGAAAATATATTAATTAATTATTTTTTTGAACAAAACCACCAAACATATTGCTTGGTAGTGATTTATTAAAAACAAAAGTTTGTACAAACATAAATAAATATATATTAATTAATAATCACATATTTGTAAATAATATTGTAAAACTAAAAGTATAGTTTCAAATACTAAAAGTATAGTTTCAAATTAATAATATTTTAATTTAATTAATTATAAAATTAAAAGCACACATTTTGTAAGAACCTCATGGGTTGTATATATGATTGACAAAAATATTAATATTAATACATATAATGTTACAACACTAATCAAATGTTTGACGAAAAAATAATTTATCAATTGTAATTGGAAAATGAATACTAATATGCAATGTAAAACAACAAGTGAATAGTACTAAAGCAAATAAACTGAAATCACAAATATGCCATAAATTCAAAATTTTAAAAATAATAATTTAACATGACACTTTTTATGTCAAATTTCAACATAACATAAAATAAGTTCAAGCATAACTTAAGTAAATACAATTCAAAAGAAAGTGAAAACATTTATAAGTCTATAACATCATTCAATAATGGAATTCTACTTTAATACCATCACTTGTTATATGTCAAGTTTATTAATGACTCATTCCTTCTAATATTAGAAAGTGTAATTTCAAAAACTAGAATAATAACCTAGTTACGCTAAATGAAGAAAATAAGAAAAAAATTTAAAAAAATACGAGCAATTACATGAAATCACATGAAGCAAATGTTGGGAAATGAGAAGAAAGAAAATGAAAGATAATATATAAAAAATATTTTAAAATATAAAAAATATAAATATTTTTTAAAAATAAAAATAATTTAAACTGTAAAAATAAAAATGAAATAAAAATAATAAAATTAAAAAGAAAAAGAATTTAAAATAAAAAGAAAAAGAAAAGAAATTAAAAAATAACCTTGTAATTACATAGTATTACCCCCAACTCTCAGCCCCACCCTTGAGAATTGGAGAGTATAATTACTCCTTCTAATTACACTAAATTACATGTTGACCATGTAATTACTTGGTCTGACAAACTATGTAATTACACTCAATTACAATTATATGAGTGACTTTCTAAACTGGCCCAAAACTAGTTTAATGATATCAATACTGACAATACAATAATTTTATAGTTTGGACGATTACCAAACATTCAACAGATTTGCATTTGACTTCCTAATTAATTTGCTCTCCTTCTGCCTAGATCAAGCTTAACGCTCTTGCGAGCCATGGGCAACCAATGTTGTATTAACTTGTAGTGTCATTTTAATTAAAACCGTATTATTTCTCTATTAGGTAAAGATAAATTAGAACCGTGTTCAGCATAAATGAGATGTTACAACAAAATTTCGTTTTCAAGGGAACATCCTAGTAGTTAGTATCCAATCAAGGGTGCTGCTATTTGGCACAACCACGTTTGGCACAACTTGGCCAGCTCGAATAAAAAGTTTGTTGTATTCTTAATGAAGATTTGGCTCTAAATCATTTTTTCCTCCAAGACTAAGACATAATTACACTTCGGCATGTTCAACTTTTTCGTTTTTCTAACACCTCAAGTAGATGATTAATCTCATTTTATACATACATACTTCATACTTGATACATACCCCTACAAATTAACTACTATACGATCTACTAATTAACTCCAATTTTATACGGTCTACTAATTAACTTCAATTTTATACCATTTAAATAATAGAAAATCGTGATTACATACAACAGTTGCCTCTTGTTCTTGTCTCTTCTACAACACTTGCCTCTTGTTCTTGTCTCTTCTACAACAGTTGCCTCTTCTTCCTTTGCCGAAATCACAAACATAAAATGGACCCCAAACATTGAAAATGTTGATAATAACAATGAAAATGTTGGCAATAGTTTAAGGGTAACCTTGAATAATTTTTAGGGATTGAAGATAATGATAGTTTGCTCGCTAATGGTGGTGGTGGAGAAGGTGAAGATTCATACGGGAGTTTCATTGGTGGTCCAGACCCATATTTGGACAGCGAGGATGAAGGGCTCAATTTAATGTGTGTAGAGGAAGAGGTAAATATTCATGATCAATGGGAGGAAGACGAAGAGGATCCTATGCCGGATCAAGATGAATATGCGGATTATGTGACAAATGAAGATGAAGATGGAGAAAGAATGAATGAGGAGACATTTACTCATGAACAATTTTTACAAGGTCCTATTAAAGGGATGACAATCATAAGTAAAGATTAAATGTCTTTGCTTGTGATAAGGCAAGGAAAGGAAACCAAAAGAAAAAGAGCAAAAGGGTTGATTGTAAAGCTCAAATTAATGTTGTTTTGATGGATGATGGATCATTGCGTGTTACTAAGGTTGTTGGAGAGCATAATCATGCGTTGGATACCGCACTATCACGCTTTATGCCCTCACACAGGAAAGTGAGCAAGAGTTTGAAGAGGCAGCTTGTAACTCACGACATTGCAGGCTTGAGACCTTCAAAGAGCATAAGACTCTTGGAAGTTAAAGCTGGTGGTCCTAATAATTTGAGATATACCCCCAAGGATCGCAAAAATTACATTCTCCAGCAGAGGAGGTTGAGAACCTTGTCCACCAATGGAGAAGCAATAAACATGTTTTTTCTTGAGATGCAGATTAAAGATAGAGAGTTTTTCTATGCAGTAGATCCCGATAATTTTGGCAGGCTCCATAACTATGTATGGGTTCATACACATTGTAAGTATGCATATCGTGAATTTTGTGGTGTGTTATGTTTTGATACAACCTATCTTATGAATCAATAACACATGCCGTTTGCTTCATTTATTGGTGTGAATCAGCACCCTAAAACCAACATAGTTTCTCTCAACCCTTTCAAAAAAAAATAGAGCAACAGCTCGCCCTTTCCTCTTCTAGACAAGCTTACAAGCTTTGTCAATCATAGACAGAGGGTGTTTGCTCCATTTTCGTGCTATGAGTCACGCGAAGCCTGCAAAGTCCATCAAACGTTCAGATTTGAATGATTTCTTTTGACCAATTTCAAAATCTGAAGCAAAAATCCCGCCTAAAGGAGCCCTAGCAAAACCTAAGTTCGTCCTATAAATATGCATGTGGAATCCATTCGAAGAAGAGGAAAAAAAAGGGATTTTCTGGCCGCCGCAGCTCTTCTCTAAGCTTTCCACACACTTTCTATTTCTTACTTAGCCATCTTAAATACAAGCCTACAATCACTTTTATTGCTCGGTTTTCATCTTCCTCAAATCTTTGTCGCCTCCTATTCTTGGCAGGTATATCTTTTGATTTATTGTGTTCCTTTCCCCGTAAGTAAGGTCGTAGTCCCGTGGATCTGAAGGACCTCTGCCTCAGTTCGCTGCACCCGGAGAAGGTTCGTAGACTCGGTTTCCTTTCGATTTTAGTTTATTTCAGTGTTTTATGTGCTCCTATGTGCTTTTCTGTTAGTTAATCGTGTGTCGTTAGGAGTTTATATTATTATGTTTGTTAATGCTTAAATATGATGTAGAACTTAATTTGATTAAATAACCTAAGCCTGTGTTTTTTTTTGTTTGTTTGTTAAACCATGAATTAGGCTTATGTTTACCATATATATCGAGTATACTGTCAATACTTGCTTAGTAGAACATGATGATGAATGTTTAAGTGCTTTTCATGTATAGTTCGCTACTGCTTAATGTTTTACTTACCTCCCCTGATTAGTCATTATTATTTGAACTTCATATGTTAGGCATCATAGAATGGATGTTGTGTTTAATACTGACCTTTGGCAATGACTTGTATCATATATAGTTTGTACAAGGCTTGAAATATGAACTGTGTTAATTAAAATCTAAGACTTGGGTTCATGATCTCTTGTATGTTAATATTGTGTAAAAATGAAGGTTTGTGGTCCTGCTTAAGTCACCTAAGAGCTAAAAATTGTTATCTTTGACCTTTGTCTACTAAAAATGATAAGTTAATTTGATCTCAATTGCTTCTCTTTACATGTGATACACCTGTAAGCATAAGCATAGGAATAAAGAGACTTGTACTTATCCATGTTAGCTACTGGGTCCTTGTATGAATCTGCTGGGGTGTAGAATATTGTGATATGTTGTCTTGCTAAGATTATATGATCAGGATGTGATTCTTTGCTAATCCGTAAATGCCCTGCTGGTTCATTTTGATGCATAAAAGCTATCTACAGTAAGGGTTAGCTTGTTACTATTTAAGAATTTGTTCGGGCTTTTCCTTGAGTATATAGTGTCTGGTAAAAATGTGTTTCAAGCCACCTGTCTTCTCTGCATACATAAAGATGTAGAATATACTCTAATAATTCCTAGTTTGTCATATGAATCTGATTTTTTTTCTTCATATACATTTCGGCACTTTGAATGTTGTTTGTTGCAATATATAACTATCATCACTGCTTATTCTTTATTTCCTTTTGTTTTACATAAACAAATCGGAGCAATCAGAGTTTTAATTCGGGAGTCTCTCAAAACATAGTCTCAAAACGAGACTCGGCACTACCGCCACATTCGTACATCGAGTCGCCACATTCAGCAATTTGTAAACCACATCCGACGAGCGAAACTCGCTTGGGATCGCCCATGATGGCTTTTCTTTTCCTCTTTAGCATTTAATACATTTGGTTTTCTCCTGAGCTACCCCCGTTTCATGTGATTTGTGTTTATTTTTAGTTTAGACTCTTGGATTATTTAAGATTAGTAATTTAGTTTCATGGAATCTTTACTTTAGTTAGTAATGAGTATGCCATCTCACTATAGGAGTAGACCTCTTTCTTTTTTAATGACATTCACGTAGGTTTGGTTTAAGATCCTCAATATGCCTTCTTAATACCAAAAAAATGAGTTTCCTTAAAAACTTTCACTATTGAGTATTTTCTACTTTTTTTTTGAGTCTAAGATATGAACCCAAGTTTTTTTTAGACTTTAAAACCACGTTCCCACTCGCTGTTAAATGCATATGTAAACATAGTATCTATTTAGATAGGCCCGAATGACCCATTCTCATAATGAGAATGTATATAACCATATTCCAGCCTGATTCGGGCCCATTCCCATTTTGGGCGGAAAAGATCTACTAATTTGTTTATTCCAATTAGTAAGAGGGATCTTGAAATAAGAAATGTGTCAAATATAATTATCCTTCTATCAAAACGTTATGTGATCGAAGTAAAATGGACTCAATTGAATTTTGTTTTTACTTTTTTGCTAATTAACGATTTAAAAAAATTATTCCGTTTAAGTTTTTTAATTCTCAAACTCTTTCATGTGATAATAACATTTTAAAATTGAAAGAAAATTTACGTGGTAAGTTGTGAACTTTATACTTTGTAGCAAATTAAGGTTTAAGCGAGAATTTGCCAACAAAAATGACGTTCTTGTTATATTTACAAATGTAAGAATTGATTATATTTGATTTTTTCTTTAATTTTCTACTTTAGGCAATCCCAAAAAATACTAGTACTATAGTAATGCACATTTTGTTGGTTACAAAGGAGGCAGGAAACGGAAATTACAAGTAACTGCTAATGTAATAATTGAAATTACAATTCAACTAGAAAACTGAAAATTTCAAAGATGTTGAACAAGAAAAACTGGAAACTGTTTTTGTTTGCTGAGTCGAGTGTGGCACTATGTCCTTAAGACAATATTTCCCCGTATATATCCTTTATACGTCCTGGACAATTCACCCCCAAGATAAAACATCAATGGAACAATTGAACAAAGGAAACTCAAGAGCTACCGTGAAGAATATTGAGTAATGAAATGATGCTTGGAAGTTGTAGGAAGAACTGTTTTCTGCTTGTGTATTTTTCGTGTATTGTAAGTGTGCTCAATAATGGTGCAAGGGGGTGTTTATATAGGTGACGGAGGGTCTGTTTAACTGCCTCCATAACAGCCATTATTGGCCAAATAATGGCCATTATGGAGGTAGTAAAGCCACCAAAATAAATGGTGAGAAAGACCAACGGATTGACCATTATAGGAGGAGTAATTCAGCCAAAATAAATGGCTGAATTGAGTGCTTGTCGTTTCTGTTCTGTCTGCCCAAATTCTGACTTTCTGGAAACTTCAGGGACCAAACTGTACATCTGAAAGAATTCTTGTCCAAACTGTACATATGAAACTTCTGGGATCAAACTGTACATCTGGCAAAGTTCTCTGGCCCAAAAAGATAATATCAGAAAACCCACAACCCACAACCCACAACCCATGGACCCAAGAACCCGAAACCGAACCGGACCGGACGGGACGGGCGCGTGGCGCGCGTGTGGACTTTCCTATAACCGAAGCACATCTAGGTCCTCCCTCCTTTAAACACATGGGATACCCCTTGGGGTCCCAAAACCCAAACCAATTTCGAGTCTTATATACACAACAATTCTTTCTTCCTCTACCGATGAGGGAGAATTGATCACACACCACACTTTTTCATGCTTCAAACACCTTACTTCGTGAACCAATATCTCTTTCATTTCTCAATGAAATTTGACGATTTTTGGCCCTACGGTTATCTACGTACTTTGTAGATCATGCATGTGTGAATAACCGGGTTCTCCAATATGCGTAACACTAGTGTTTAAGTCGTTAAAGTTGGTCGGTCGCAACTCCCGCCAAAGGCTAATTTCCAACACATTTTACTTGGAATTCAATACTGTATTTATTCTATAAATGTTTTAACAATAGATCGTTTGTAGCATGAACAAAATCGCCTTTGTTAGGAAGGCCTCGCCAGTTCCTTTTTTTCTTCAAAGGCGGTCCTTTTCATTTTTCGGACCGATGACTCGCTTGTTCAATAGTGCTAACTATTATAGGAGGATGTCGCTCCCTCGGGACTACCAGTAATTTCTATTGTTGAATCTCATACAAGTTAGGTTGTGATTATAGTAGCTACGAGCGAAATGTAGGTGCTTTAGGTGTGTGTTGACCATGCACTCTCACGAAACTTTTTTATCACATTTTTTTATATCATATTTTTATACTTTTTCATTGTCATCACTTACGTATATCGATATGGCTAGTTTTCTAGCGAGATAGGAAGTAGCGCCATAACTTCGGACCGAAAGCACGACACGAATGGCAAATTTTCCGTCTTTTCCTTCCTAGATAGCGAATCGAAATCTGAGTCTGTCTGAAAGTGAGTGAATCTTTAAGAAGCTAAATAGTCTTTCCATTGACAAAAAAAATTCAAAACATTTTAGACATAAATATTGTGATTCAGAATACTTTTTAGATCTAAATGATGTAAATTTAATTTTTAAATTATCATTTCTGCCTTCATTCCATTTTTAGAAACAAAGTAGGAGTAATATTTTTCACCTCTCTTTAGAAAATCCTTATCGCTTAGTTCAAAAGAAGATTATAATCAGATAATATCAAAAATTTAATATAACATTTATATCTCCATTAATTAATACTAATAATTAAATTGTGGATAAATAAGATCCCAATTTTAATACAGAGATTAGTTTCCTAATCTGATAACTAAACCACCTCCCTTATAGTTAAAGTTACAAACACTGATGACCTGAATTTGACTAATCACCATAATAGTAATACTATATATATTCCGTAATGGTTTCCTTTTAGTTATGTCCTCCGGACAATGGAATCACCTGTAAGTAAATAACAGCAATACTATCACCACCTTATTCTTATTGTCAATGGCGACAGTTGCATCCACATGTGGGCCCAAGTTAGAAGCATTGGCCCACATAGACATAAGTAAACTTTCCCAATCGGAGCTCCAAACACTTTCCCTTTGCTCCGACTCAGCTTACAATCTCCGACGTACAAACGACGTCGTTATTCCCCAAATTGATCGTTCCTTATTCAATGAATCCGCCGGTAGCCGCCGTCAAACATATTCCCGTCTACGCCACCAACACCGCCGTTCTCGCATGCCAGGTCATCACCCTTCCACTTCACAACCCAAACCCGGTCCCACTTCCGACCCGGAAACTCACGCAATTCTTCATTTCCTTAAGTACTTCATTCACAACCCTAATTCTAACTCTCCACCACCACCGCTTCCGCCGCCGCCACCTGTCAATTCTCCGGCGACACAGCTGGATACTACTGGGATACAAGAAACAAACCTAATTCAAGAAAAAACCCTAATTTTAATGAGTGAGTGTGATAAAAAGAGGAAAAGAGGACGAAAACCGAAGGCTAATAAGAAGAATGGGGTGGAAATTGTAAATAAAAATGGCGAGGTGGTGGATTTAAACAATTTGGAAAGTAATGGGGATAAATTATATAATGGAGAATTGGAGAAAAGGACTGTTGGGTTAAAGACTGAAGAAGAGGTACTTGGATTTGTTAGGGATTTGGAAGGGCAGTGGTGTAGTAGAAGGAAGAGGAGGAAATATGTCGATGCTAGTGGATTTGGTGATACATTGCCTATTGGTTGGAAGCTCTTGTTAGCCCTACGAAGACGGGACAATCGCGTTTGGGTTTATTGTCGTAGATATGTGAGGTTGTTATGTTTTCCTTACTTTTGCTTGTTAATTACATGTTCATTTATAAGCTTTTATGCATTATGGCTATGCGCGTCATTGGTGTTTACTTTGAGATTGCGTAGTATGGACTGCTAATCTTCGATGGACATGCTAATCATTATTCCGTTGCATGTTTGTTAAACACTATCTTGATGTACGCAGAATTTGTTTGCAATTTCATTTCACGTGGTTGTTGAAGTACCATGAAATTGCATGTTTTGTTGTGAAAATTTGTCAGTTCCTTGATGAGTTTGTGCATACTTTATGTTTGATCCCCGGAAGTATATGTACTGATACAATGCATGCTATTGGGATGGGATAGCTCCCACGAGCTTTCTTCCTCAAGAACCGGGTACCATAGCTCATGGAATCCCAATCCTAAGCATATTGCAGCCTACATGCAGGACAGTAGGAATGATTGAATAATTCCGGTTGTTGAATTTTCTAGGATCGGTGAAGTAGGTAAATGATTGTGTTGCATCTTGAAGATCACCATTTTCAAGTTAGTGGATGCAAGCGTTAGCTGAGATGAAGTATTACCAGATTTAGCATAATTACTTAGATTTAGATAATCACCCAATTTCACTGCGAACTCATTTTAGCTGATTAATATAAACCTACTTTTAACTTGAAATCTTGAATCTACCTTAAATAAGCTCCTGTATAGTTAGGTGCAAATAAATGAATCATTGTCCTAGAGTTTCTTCTCTGGAATATGAAGAATGAAATATTGGCAAAACTAGCACCAGGCCTTTTGTCCAATGGCCCTTTCTCACTTTGCTCCCTAGTTGACTCGAATCTTCAACTTCATGGTCGGAGGTGAAGGCTCCTTTTCACTAGACAGTCCTTCCCTTATCAAGTTCAGTTTGATTGTTAAGGAAGATTTAGGACAAAAACTTGAAGCTCTTGAGCACATTAGACTTGTCTCTTTTTTCGTCTTTTGTATTTTGGGAAAGCAACCAGAAGCTCTGTTATGGTGGGTCAGAAAGCCTTTAACACTATTGATCTGGATCACATTAAATTTTGCAGTTGTAATCATGTAAGGACATACCATGGGGTTCCGTTTGGTGGCAGATGGTTGATGGATATGCAGGATTTTCAGTTCAAATGCTATATATTTGAACTTCATAATTTGTTAGTAATTGACTTACCAAGTTTTGTATTCATGATGATAATTCACTTGATAGGCTGCTTGATCGATTTGGAAGAGCGTTTATGTCCTAATTAGATGTTTACCGCCCCTCTTTTTTTGCGTGCTAAGTCCAGTATTTGCTTCTTATTTGGCATTTTCTCTGCTAGCCCTACTGGTCAACAGTTTATATCATGCAAAGAGGCTTCATCATACTTGCAGTCCCATTTTTCGTCTGGTGAAGCAAACCAGCTTACTCAGCAGGTTGATGACACTGTTTCTAAAAGTGTAAATAACTTCCACGATGATACCAGTTTGGTGTTGTCAACAAACATCCAAAAAAATCCTCATTCTCTTCAAAAAGGTGATGTGGCAAAGAAAGACATAGTTGCACATGCAGTTGTACCCAGTTCATCTACTCTAGACCTACATCTCAGTGAAGTTTCCTTGATGGAGATGGATAATCTCCCTGAGGTTAAAGTTCAAGACATTTTCGAATGTTATAAATGCAACTTGACATTTGAAGAAAAGAACACATATTTGCAGCATCTGTTCTCAGTTCACCAGCGGACCACAAGAAGGTATAGGGTTGGGCCATCTGTAGGTGATGGGGTCATAATTAGAGATGGAAAATATGAATGCCAGTTCTGCCATAAAATATTTGAAGAAAGGCGTAGTTACAATGGTCATGTAGGAGTCCATGTGAGAAACAATGCAAGAGGAACTATGGAATTCACTTTTCAGCAAAATTCTACTCAAGATGGGTTAGCTATCTTTTCAGAGCCTATGGTGCAACCATTCCACAACTCTACTGGCATTCTTTCAGGATCAAGTAAGGTAAAGATGCATTTTCTGCATCTGTATAGGTCATACATTTATCTCATAGATGCTGAGGACGACCTTGTTCTTTGATATTTCCCTGTAAAAAATGCATCAAGCAACGCTCAAGCAATCTTTCCACCTTTTCTGTGTTTCTGACAAATGCTCAACTTCGTTGATTCTTGATCATTGTGGATTTTTAAAAACTTAGTTTGGTTATCTTGCCTAGGAATTTTTGTATTAGGGCCTCTTTTGTCTTTTGTTCATCTCCAACATAGGCTAGAATGAAGAATGCTATGACTTGGTTATGATGACTATTTCAGGTCAACTTGGCCAAGGCTATCATGTGCGTACTTCAATCTGTCTGGAAACAAAATATATAGATCGAAGATAAGAGTGTCCAAACTATGTATCTGCAGGCTGACAACTATTGCATTCAGAAGAAAGGTTTTTAATGTTAAAGCACGTGTTTGATAAGCATTGGATATGCCCAAAAAAAGAAGCAAAAGCAGGGAACACATGAGCATTTCACTGTTGATACTGATCAACATTGGATACTGTTTTTACTGCTTATTGATAACCCAACCTACTTGATGCACCGAGGACGAAACCTTCTTATCCGTCAGTTTATCATCATTAGGAAACTTTAAGATGTTATAACTTTTTTGTCCGACTCTTCGTAGCATCTACTTAAGTAGTGAACGTGTTACTATCCCCTTGTTTTGCTGATATTAATCTAACTTGTGTTATAATATCTCATCTATCCTGACTGTTGGAAAGGCTTTAATTCTTTAAGAATTATGACTGTTATTGGCAATTCCAAATGTGCTCGCTGTTGTGTTGGGCTTTATGCAGCAAGGTTCTGGATATTAGCTTATTTCATGATTATTCTGTTTGATAGATACTATAACTCCTGTTAACTCTTGTTCAACTAAGTCCCTAATTTCACGGGTTAGTAATCTATTTTTCCTAAAACCTCTGCAGGACAATGGCGAATTTTCTGCTATTGGTCAGAATCTGGATAATGGAACAGGGTTTGAGGAGCTTAGGCTGGATGAGATAGAACACTTTGAATACAGCTTTGATGTTTGTCATGAACCTCCATCTTTACCCGTAGCTTCTATTGGATTGGGTAATGAAGCAACGATGGAAGAGGCTTTTGCATCGGTTGGATTTGATTCTGGAGGAATCATCTTAAACATGGAAGATCAGCTTTCAACAGTATGTGTGTGGTGCAGAGCGGAGTTCAAGCTTGAAGCTTATGATACAGAAGCTCATTCAGATTCAATTGGATTTATGTGTCCAGACTGCAAGGCTAAAATATCTGGACATCTGGAGAGTGGTCTTTCCATGAGTCCTCACGGTTTGTAATTTCCCACTGGGCCATATCGTGGTGCTTGCTTCTCAATGTCCCTGATACATGTGGTAATTCCTTGACTTAAGCTAATTTCTAGCTGCAATCAGTAACAAACAGATCTTTTTGCCACTTCTTTCCTTCTTCACATGTCTCAACTGTGAAAAATGGGGCATGCAGCTAGTTTTCCTTGCTAAAATGCTACACTGTATTAGTTTATTCTTTGACTAGCTTATTTTACTGACTCAGTTTTTATCATCTTAATTTACAGAAGATGCAGGTCTATTTTCCACCTAAAGAGATGGCTGTTACAAAGCATGCATGTGCTCTTTTCCTCGGAGATGGAGCTTTAGCTGGTATCCTCAGTTTGCTGTAAATTCATCTATGGAATACTGTAGTTTGTAGTATTCCACTTAGTTTCAAAAAAGTTTGTAGTATTCCACTTATGGTATGTTAAATTACAGAAGACAGCAGATGTGTGTCTACGAACGAATTGAACAGTGTATATTCTAGTATATATCTGTTTATGTATGTTACCGATTAGCTCTATGAGCCTCTTTAGAATCTAATTATATCATGAGAGGGTTATACCCCACCCCTAGGCTTTCTACCATTTTATTTTTCTGGTTTAACCATCTGTATCTGAAGTCCATTGACCGGATTGATCTGCATTCACACCTGGTCGGCCCACTAAGGGGTAGAGCACTCTCTATCAAAAGGTTCTCCAACCAGGGGTTGAACCTAGACCTCCAATTAAGATTGGAGAGATTCCAATTATCCCACCAGGGGTTGAACCTAGACCTCCAATTAAGATTGGAGAGATTCCAATTATCCCACCACATTTCTCGGTTGTCTTAAGCTATTGACTTGTTTTCTCAGTTTGTTTACATGTTAATCTTCTTGCAACATGAGCTTCTTAATGTAAAATTGTGCAGAGCGTAATCATGTGTGAAGCACTACTTTTGCCACCTTTGAACGGCTGCTCTAACATGCTTTCTGGTGAAGTTTCTCTACTAATGAGTCAATGCCATTAATGTAGCCTTTTATTTTGGGTTATCCACGGCTGATGGCTTAGATTCTTTGCTTTCTATTTACTAGACTTGAGAACAGTTATATGCAGTGGAGTCCTAACCATATAAAGTTTTTCCAGTTGATCAGAACAAGCAAAAAGGAATACGAGTATTTCAGTCCATTTGTAAAGATGAGCATCTTGTTCGTTATCCTTCATTTGAAATGTAAAAGGAACATTAAAATATGAAATTCGCTGTGGAAAGATCCTTTCCTTTTTCCCATGACACTCAATTCTGGACTTCTACTCGTCGTCCTAATGGACAGAAGAACAAAAGTAGTTTGTTTGTTAATTGTGAATGTTCGAAACTGATTTAGGGATATTTTTTGTCAGATATATGGTTCTTGTTAATTCAACCTCCTTGTGCTAAACCAAAAGTGACTTTTGTTGATGTTCACTCCTCTGGAAAAGTGAGAATACTTATGCCACGTGTAGTCTCAGGGTGGTGTTAGATATACTTTACTGAATCCTCCACAAAATTTTAGCGTGTAACAAAAAATTCGAGATAAATTCAGGTTAATTTATCTATTATAGTATATTTTTTGTTAAAACAAAACAGTTAGACTGGTTTGTTTTGAAGAACAGAACGAATTGTTTTCAAAACTTAATATTTTGTTCTTGATGAATAGTATTAGTGCCTGCTTGCACTTGCTGGTCATTCAAATATGATAACCCCTCTTCCATTCTCATTTTTACACTTCCATTTGGCAAATTAATCCCATTGAGCTTGTCAGAATCTTGATGATCATAAAGAGCAGGAGCTTTGTGGGAAATGCCTTATATTCTGCTTAGGGATTAAGTTATTAGATGTTTACAATTGTGCTTTACATATAAGATAGAATAAAGCAGCCTTTTTGACCATTTGCTCCACCCTTCATTTTATGCGTCAAATCCCTCGATATTCATCTGTATATCAGTATATGTGGCAAAGTAAAATACCTTGTGTGGATTAGTATAATTATTTATTTATAAGCATGTTTAGAATTTAGAAGAGAGTGAAGTAACGGAACAAAGTACTTTATCTCTTTGATATATACTCACTGAATTCATTACAAGAACATGGTGAAATAGATAGATGTCCAATCTTACGGCAGCTAGTTGTACTAGGGTTGGCTCAATGTGATGTCAAACTTCAATCAATTTCTACATAGGATGTCAACTTCAATCAACTTCTTTGTACTTAGATCCAATTAATCAACAATCTAGGGGGGGGGGGGGGGGGAATCAAGTCATAAAGGCTAACTTATTATTTGTTTTCACTTCAAGTTCAAGACAAGGTTTCGAATATGCTATTGTGCAAAGCCACTCTATATATACGAATCTTCACTTTTCAAAAAGAGAGATGGAAAGGCAAAGCCAGTTTCATCACCTGCTTCTGTTGTGGCATCTTCTTCAAGTTCACACATTGCATTGCCAATTGACTTTCAACGATATGGAAATGCAGGGACAAGCTTAACTGAGAATCAACCAAAAAACAAATAGAAATGCCTTACTTTTGGAGAAGTGGTCACATTTTGATAATGAATAATTCTTCTGCTTTTGTTTATTAATTAGATAGAAACATTCTTTCCACAACTTGTGCAACTACTGAAGTGACTTATCCTAGTGCTTACTCATTTCTGCTGACTTAATTTACTGAGCAGAGCTAGTTTATCCCTTGTACAAATAATGTCTATGGCATGTCAAAAATGTCGACAGCAACTGCCACTACCACCACATAGTATACTATTTCGTTGCGAGTGTGGCAATTTGATTCCTCTGGGCAATAGTGATAGGTCACTGCCAGTTCAAGAACATGGTAGATTCAGTTCTAAGATGAGAAGATTCAGAGATAAATTTAGGAGAAACAGTTCCAGAAAGAACAGTCTATCGCGTTCTCCCAGTACTAGTCCACGTTTATCTCTTATTTTCACAAAGCCACCACCAAGCGGGAAGCGTGCACTTCTTTGTGGGGTGACTTACAAGAAGGAGAAATTCAAGCTTAGAGGAACACTGCATGATGTAAACAACATGAGGAACATGCTGGTTCAAAAATTTAGCTTTTCAGATGACTCCATTCTCATTCTAGCAGGTATTCCAGTTTCTCTATTGACAGTACGATGAGAGGTCGATCCAAGAATTAAATTTTGTGGGCTCAATTTTAAAGGTTCTTAACACTGAACATGTTGCACTTTTGAACTTACAAGCTCAGTATTTAATATTTTATGAAATTATATATGTAAAAAGCACTAAATTTTCAACAACAACAACGTACCCAGTGAAATCCCACAACGTGGGGTCTGGGGAGGGTAGCGTGTACGCATACCTTACCTCTACCTTGGTAGGTAGAGCGGTTGTTTCCGGGAGACCCTCGGCTCAAGACAAGCACTAAATTTTCAACAAATACAAAATTCTGAATCCATAATCCTTGAAGTGTAACGGGTTCAGCAATAAGAACCTAAAACTTTAAATCCTGAATCTACCTCTGAGTATGATGACGAATAAGAAATATTTTCATACCTTACTTTTGAATGGAAACAACTTGCAGAAGAAGAAGCATATAAACCTCCAACTAGGAGAAACATCCTGGAGGCATTCAAGTGGCTAATGGCAGATCTTAAATCGGGTGACTCGTTGGTGTTCTACTTCTCAGGACATGGCTTACGACAACCTGATTTTAGTGATGATGAACTAGATGGTTTTGATGAAACGATATGTCCTCTTGACTTTAGGACTAAAGGCATGATCATTGATAATGCCATCAATGATATTCTTGTTAAACCACTAATTCCAGGTGTTACTCTTCATGCTATCATCGACTCTTGTCATAGTGGAACTGTTCTCGACCTACCTTGGGTATACAAAGAGTATGTTCTTACCATCCCAAAGTTCTTTTTAGTTTCTAACAGTTTTTTCATATGTTTCTTCAAACTTGGATTCTTCAAATACACAGGATTTTACTTATTTACAGTAACAATGTAATTTAACATGTTCTAGCAGGTTACCTACTTTATTTTTGAAGTAATTAGTTCTACTTATTTAACATGTTATCGTCTCCACACGAACTAATTGTCCCAATTGCATATGGAGAAAAATCGAATCTTAACAGCTTTATCAACTGGAAAAATCACATAAGCATATATTTACTCTTTTTCTTTTTAACTATGTTATGTTATGCACTTTACTTTTTTCTTGGGGATGAGTTTAAACTAAAATCTTCCACTAGTTAACCCTACAAATGAGAGAAACTAGTAGCATACATTTCCCATCAAGAACAAGCTCAGATGAACTAGTATTTCAGCATGATCTGATAATCAGTAGCATTTTCAATCGCACTGCTTATATCAGTTATTTGACTAACAGGAAAAAATGGGCTGATAACAGACCCACATCCGGAACTAATAAGGGTACGAGTGGTGGCAGGGCCATCGGTTTCAGTGCTTGCAGGGATAATCAACTAGCTGCAGATACCTCTGTAATATTTGTTTCCATCATTTAATTGGTTCTTCATACGATTAATCTATATATCATATCCCCAACTACCATTGTATGAATATTATACAGGCTTTCTCTGCTGAAAAAACTATGATGGGTGCTATGACTTACACATTTATAAAAGCTCTCTCGGAAAACCCAAATATAACATACCAAGGATTACTTGATTATATGCAAAAGGAAATCGAAAAGGTTAACAAGGCTAGATGTCCACTGCTGAAGGTATTCCAACGCAAGATAGACCAGGTCAGTTAATATATAGTTCTAAGGGCCTAGTAACTTACATGACAATTTAAATGAATTTTACACAATCAGTTCAATTTAACCTACTCGAGAAGGTTTATTTTCCAGGTTACTAATTCCACTTATTATGAATAGTTACCACTTATCATCTTTTAAGTGACTTGATACTTTAAAGCAAATACATTGTCAGTATGTAAAACAAGAGAGTAGTTCTGCACTTTTTCTCAACTTGAACTTTCTAGGAAGATACACAACCATTCATCAACAAAATTTAAATTTCAGGCAAATGTCCAAGAAAAAGGGAAGAATTTGTGTTGTATCTATCCTGTGAGCTAATATCCAGAATGTTTTTCTGCGGCAGATTAGTACTTGCATATGCCTCAAAGATTTAAAAGTACTGAAATTCTCATCAATAAGCGTTAACTATTTGCTATAAGTGAAGTTTGTAGAAAATTTTGCTTATCTACTTTTCTGATATGATACATTTAAACTGTGCAGGAACCAGTATTATCATCTTCTGAAGAATTTGACACTAACATAAAGTTCAAGCTCTAAGTCTACAGCAGAAAGATGAATTTGGACCTAGATGTTTCCAGTTCCAATATAAAAGGGGGCTGCTGCTTGTTTCATCCTTGTCTTTTATATTGCTTCCATTTTCCTCACCCTACTCTATCTTTTCTCGAAAAGGCAAGCCAAAGATTTGTATCAAAATTCTCATTTTGGCATTTTTCTGTGCTGATTCTGACTACATAATTTGTATCTCTGAATTAATAATTGGAAGTTTTCAAATAAGATTTGTGTTCTGATGGTGTCCTTTCCAAGTCCATTGCAGGGTCTTCACTAACTTTTTTATAAGCTTTTGTATATATAAGCATAACATGTTTTTAAATTTTATGCCTGACAGACAATCAGTATATGTAATGGAAATCTTCTTTTAAATAGGACTGATGTATCTTTCCAGAAATACTGCAATTAACGCGCAGCTCAAATTCAACAAAGCTTTTCTGATTGAAAGTTACTTCTAAACTTTTTATTTTTGCATTTTTTAAATAAGACAACTTAATTAAGAATGAGGACAAGGAAGAAAGTATCATCCAAGCTAAAGTTGGAGAAGAATAATAAAGAAAGAATATTAAAAGCAAAGTCTAGCATCCTAGTTAGGAGATAAAACACAGTTCTTCCATTTCAGTTGGTACCACCAAGACATATGATAACTGTAAATGGAATGTTCATGAGCAATTCCTGGATTGTGTTTGATTGATGAATTAGAGATAATTGGTTACCTGCTTAAACCAGAAAATCACTTAAAGTTAAGCCTGCACAGGGATGATGCACTTGCCTCTGGACTTGTTACTCCTCTATAGAGGATATGCAGTAGTTGATTACCAGAACAAAGGAGCAAATAAGCTCCTAATATGTTAATGGCAACAACTTCATTTTTTTTTATTTAGTAAATATATTTTCATTCATAAACATGGCCAAATTGGCCGTATACAAGTGGTATACCAGAAAGTGAAGCATCTACAAAATATGATTCTCTACAAACTCCGTCCAATCATCTATACAACAAGGAACTTTCTATTCACACCAAAAGAAAATAAGGGATCTGAGACTACTCAAACGAGAAAAACTCGACTCTACACCTTCAAAAGCTCTCTTATTCCTCTCTCTCCGAACTACCCACATTAACGCAAGTGGAACCACATGCAAGTGTTTGCCAAAAAACATATAAGACAAGTTTGACCAAGTATGACTCTCGAATGTCTTAATTGGCAGTCAGCACACCAATTTTGGGCAGCCTTTTAGATCATTTCAAGAGATATCTCAAGCAAGCTTTTAACAGAAAGCAGTTTTCTTAAATAAATGAGAATAAGGTTAAGATAAAATGATAAGAGCAGCAAAAGCATCTACATACCATAGTTTATGCATTAGAAATCATTTTGAATTTTGGAATCAGCTTCTCCCATAAAAATAGATTCTCCTGCACTCTTCTTGCTTGTGTTAGCTTACGTATCTTTTATGCAATTGGCATTCCTCTTGCAGATGAGTCTCACCTAATTTGAAAACCTATGGTCTTTGATGTGGTGTTATTATCTGTTTGAATAGGAAAAGATTCTGCAAGAATATAGATAGATTCACTTTTAAATTTTCCAAATGTACCCATTTAAAAGTGAAATTCAGATTTGCGTCCCTTAAGACTTATTCAGATTTCAATGAACACATTGAATATAAATCAGGTAGAAGGGATAAGCTTAGCAGCATTTGAAGGAGATCAACTACACAGACAATTTAAAGAACTCATTCACTAGTTCGAATTCTGCTTATTCATTAAGTTGAAATCTCAAAGTTACATGATTGATAAACCAAACAAACTATAAAAAAGGCAGCCCGGTGCACTAAGCTCCCGCTATGCGCGGGGTCCGGGGAAGGGCCGGACTGCACTAAGCTCCCGCTATGCGCAGGGTCCGGGGAAGGGCCGGACCACAAGGGTCTATTGTACGTAGCTTTCCCTCACATTTCTGCAAGAGGTTGTTTCCACGGCTTGAACACATGACCTCCTGGTCACATGACAACAACTTTACCAGTTACTCCAAACCAAACAAACTATGTAAAAGAGTTTAATTGACAAGTTCATGAAACTACCCAAGTCAAAAAATATGTTCTCTAATTCTGTCATCCACGAGCTCCTCAATCTCTTCCGCTTCATTAATTCATATATATTAATCTAGAGCAGGCCAAGAAGCACTTTCGAAAGGTGATAAAATGCAGTTTTAAGATTAAAATGATCCAGCTAATCCCCTCCGAAAATGAAAAATTAAGAAGCTGGAACAAACCGGGCAAAAAGATCTGTCGACTTATTGGATTCGGAGATCAAGACAAATTTTTTTTGTTAACAGGACCGGCCTTTTGCCTTGTTGGGCTAGGGCGACGGCCCAGGGCCCCGAGGTGATAGAGGGCCCAGCCCATGTACGCCTATACTAGTATTAGTATTATATATGTTGGGCCCATAAAAAAAATAATTACCTATCAATTAAAGAGATAAATGAAAAAAAGTCTCCGTATCTGATGAAGAGATTACAAAGAAAGAGAAAGGAAATAAAGAGAGCGCAGAGAAAGAGAGGGAGAAATAAATGGGCGGTCTCTTCGTCTACTTCAATTCTATCCTTAATTATTTTCATCAAACCCATATTTACCAATGGAATTCAATTATTTCTCAAAACCCTTTTCAGATTTCTCCTATTTTATTTCTCTTCTCCAGTGCACTTGTGAGTTTTTTCTACTCTAAATTAACGATATCTATTTTCCACCGCCATATCCACCGATTCCACCATTGTTGTCCTTGGATCTGGTTCTTCTGGAGGAATTTTGACCACCATCCATCCGTTTGAGTTTTTCGGTAAGACCATACTTAATTTATTTGATTCCAAGTCTCAACTCAATTTTTTGATGTTAGGTTTTGATAATTGAAAATATTGATGTTCAATTTGTTGTTATTGATTTGTAGTTATTCAATTGCGTTTATGTAATTTTCAATTATCTGGGATTTAGACTAGTATTCTAGTTTCTAATATAGAATAGCTATGCGTGTACTCAATTTTTATAATTGAATTAATTGATTAGTTATTAGCTATGCACAGAGTTCATATGGTGTCATGGTGAATCAGACTTAAAATATAGATTGGTCATTGGAGTTGCTCATACGCTGTTGACATCCTTTCCAGGTGCTATTATTCTTTTTCTACATTTGGCATATTATCTTACAATTGTGTTAATATGTTGCCTAAAAAGAATCCATCTGGATGTCAAAAAAGGAAAAAAAAAAAAAGGTTAGCTGATAAGTTTTTAGCATCACAGAGAGGAGCTATTGATAAGTTTGTTTTCAAACCAATAGACCCTGGTCAAAATTCAGGAGGATCAGTTGTAGGTGATCTTGAACAATGTGATGAAAATTTGAATGAGGAGCATAATATCAATACAGATACTAATCATACGAGTGAAAATGATATCAACGAGGAAATTAACCATATGAGTGAGCATGATAATGTACCTAATGAAGATACCACTCCCCCTCCCCTGTTGGATATTTATGATCCTAGAAATTGGGATAATCTTGACAACAAAGCAAGAGACATTTTAGTTGAAAAGGGGCCTCAAAGGGAATTAGATCTTGTTATTTTCATTAAACAATCACATGGTTATTTTTGTTAAACAATCACTTGGTTATTTTTGTTAAACAATCACTTGGTTATTTTTGTTAAACAATCACTTTAGCTATTTTTAAGTCCATGAAGTTTTATAGTCAAATGTAAGCTAACTAAGTTCAAAATGACAATGTATTGATATTTGAAGTTATCGTCCTTATTAGCTATATAGGGCCCTCAATTTATATTTTGTCAGGGGCCTACTAAATGTCAGGACCGGCCCTGTTTGTTAATAGGGTAAAATTTAACTTGTATATTGTACAACACATCTAGAAGGACCAGACGATGCTCAAAGCCTCTACTGCAGATTAATCAGTCTAGTATAATCTCATTATCAAACTAGTGCTTATTAGTAATTAATCTAGATTGACTCAGCCCACTTGTTTATTTGAATAAGATGGGAAATCACAGATTCATTTTCCTAGTGGCAGCTACCACAATTAATTATCTCCAGAAAAAGGAAACAAGATCATTAAAGAAGATTATGTTCTCTTAATTTAACAATACCTCAATATCATCAGAGTGGCCAGGCAACGTGCTCTAATTGTCTAGCAAAATTCAGATTCGGGAAAATATTTTACTAACTTTTCATGAAAAAGTAAGATGATTCTGTGACTAGAATTAAAGCAGAGAAATGCCCATTCCACACAAAAAAAATAGCATATATTCGATTCAATGCAAACCAGCAAGTTGCCATTAATCTTTTCAAATAATTGAACAATTAATTTCTCTTCCTATATTGTGATCAAAACCAAACTCTAGCTTTCCTAAGCCATGCTCATTTGGCCCCAAAATCCTAAAACGAATGATAAACACATGAGGAAAGTCTGCAGAGGAGAATCCAAGATTTTACGTTTATGAATTTTGGACCACAACCTTTAGTTTTTGCTTATTAAGTTTCAGACAAATTACTTATACTACATATTAAGTGAATTTCTTAACACAAAAACAAGGTCTGATCCAAAGCTACTGAGTTCTACCGAATCGTAATATAAGTGTTGATCCGTCCCTGAATGCCTGAAGATGTAGACTTCTTGTACATGCAATCAGAAGGATTAAGTACACTGGAAAAAGACTATCTCAAAGGGTTAATTCTGAAAGAATATAAAATCCAATCATGATAAAGGAACATACCTTTAGAAGATAAAAGATGAATTTATCATGCCGAAAGACGCAAATTTATTGATTCTTGTTTTTCCATCACCATATCAGGATCAGAGAATATAAAGCTGTTAAACAGTCCATCACAGCCCATCACGGGCAGAATTTCGACAGTGGGCTTCAGCCCACCATTTCGGCCTTCAGCCCACCATCTCGGCAGTGTGCAGGCAGAAGTCCATCTCCATCTCGGCAGTAAGCAACAACCCATCACGGGCAGAAGTATATATGGTATATTAGGAATGTATATGGTAGTATATTGTAATGAAAAAGATACCTTAATTAGTGTTATACACTTACCATAATTGTATAGTTAGAATTATGGTAGAATAAGGATTTAGAAGTAGAATAGGAAAAGGATTTTCTTATTATGAAAATATGTAACTTGTATATATATCTATTCAATCAATGAAAATAATCAAGGGGATTATTTCTTTCATGGTATCAAGAGACTAGGTCTACACAAAAGTTTTCTCTCAACTTTTGCCTTGTGGCCGAGAAACCCCCCCCCCCCCCCCCTCGGATTTTCTCTCCAAAATTTTGTCTTCCGCTCTCAAAAACCTCTCTTAAATTTAACCTCCTTCCTTGTTCTTTCAAATATGTCTAAGAACAATTTTCACCCTGCCCTCACGGTTTCCAATATCAAGCTCAGTGTCCCTATTGTCCTTGAGATGGAAAACGTTCAATATGCAACGTGGACGGAGTTGTTTAAAATTCACGCTATATCTTATCAAGTTCTTCATCACATCATTCCTCCCGCTAGACCCCTTCCTACGGAGGATCTTGAGTTATGGATTACACTTGATGCTACCGTTCTTCGGTGGATATATGCCACTATTTTAGTGGACCTTCTACAGATGATTATGGAGCCCGATACCACGGCTATGGCTGCATGGAATAGATTGCGTGACATATTCCAAGACAACCAACATTCCCGTGTTATCACACTCGAGCAGGAATTCTCTCTCGTTCGAATGGACGTATTTCCGAACGTTTCTGCATATTGCAAGAAACTAAAGGAATTGGCGGATCAACTCCGTAATGTTGGCGCACCAGTAACCAATAATCGTCTAGTTCTACAGTTGGTTGCCGGTCTTTCGGAGGCCTATAATGGTGTTGGAACTCTCCTTCGCCAAAGTAACCCTCTTCCCGACTTTCATCAAGCCCGCTCCATGTTGACGTTGGAAGAAGCCGGTTTGGCTAAAAAGGCGGCTATCGGGGCAAGCCCAGTTGTCATGATGGCATCCTCTCCTAGTTCTTCGGGTTTTGTTAATAATTCGGGCCAAAACCATAATAATGGTGGCGGCAAGAATAATCGCAAAAATAACAAAAACCGCGGGGGCAAACGAGGCGGTTCCGGTGATCAACAAGCAGGCGGTGGGTCCCATCCAGGGTACAGTGGGCCACCACCACCGTGGGCCCAAAGAATGGGCCATTGGCAATGGAACCCGCACCCTCCAAAGAAGCTTCTGGCCAGCTGGTCGCCAACACCCAGGCCCAATACCCAAAGATTGGTCGCCCAGTCGCCCATCGCCAGCCGCCCAAAGAACGGCACTCCACAAATGTTACGGCCCGCCCAAAGACGGCCGTGAGTCCTTGGGCCTGCACTCCGCAAGCCCACCATGCAGCAGCCCCACTCGGACCGAGCATCGAGGCCGCGATGCACTCGTTGGGATTGTCTCAACCGCACCCAAATTGGTACATGGACACCGGCCACTACTCACATGACTTCGAATCGGTACTCTCTCATCTTATTCCAATTTGAGCACCCCTGGGATAATTGTTGGTAATGGCGCTCTATTCCAATTCTAGGGTATGGTCGAACGTTGTCTCCCCCCAATCCACCACTCCTCTTGAAAAATACTCTACATGCTCCTAAATTGATTAAAAATTTAGTGTCTGTCCGAAAGTTCACAAATGACAATTCTGTTTCTGTTGAATTTGATCCTTTCGATTTCTCTGTAAAGGATTTCAAGACGGGAAGTCATCTCATGAGGTGTGATAGTAGGGGGGTCTGTATCCTATCATGCCCGGTTTCAGTCCATCGAGTCCAGCCTTGCCATCAACGTTTGCAGCCATCTCTCCTTCCATGTGGCATACTCGTCTGGGTCATCCGGGATCTTCTATTTTATCAGCTTTAGATAAAAATAGTTTTATTTCTTGTAAGGGTACGAGTTGTACTCCAATTTGTCAGTCTTGTTCATTAGGAAAAATTGTTAAGTTGCCATTTGTAGACTCCAATTCTCATACGTCTATGCCATTTGACATTATTCATAGCGACTTATGGACATCTCCTGTTCTTAGTTCAATGGGTCATCGATATTATGTTCTCTTTTTAGATGATTATTCTAGTTTTTGTGGACGTTTCCAATTGCGAATAAATCACAAGTGTTTTCCGTCTTCATCAAATTTAGAGCGTTCATACGTACTCAATTCGAAAGAGAAATAAAAAATATTCAGTGTGATAATGGGAAAGAATATGACAATAGGGAGTTTCGGGAATTTTGTGCTACTAATGGGATAAATTTTCGTTTTTCATGTCCTCATACATCTTCACAAAATGGGAAAGCCGAACGCAAAATTCGTTCCATAAATAACATTGTCCGAACTCTCCTAATACATGCCTCCATACCTCCATATTTTTGGAATCATGCTCTACAAATGGCCACATATCTTCTTAACATAATTCCTTCTAAAGGTCTTACATATTCTTCCCCCCTAAAAATACTATATAATAAGAACCCGTCTTATTCTCATCTTCGGATTTTTGAGTGCTTGTGTTATCCGTTATTCCCATCCACCACAATTAACAAACTTCAGGCTCGGTCTACCCCGTGTGTGTTTTTGGGTTATCCGTCAAATCATCGTGGTTATAAGTGTTTTGATTTATCCTCCAAGAAAATCATAATCAATCGTCATGTCATTTTTGATGAAACTCAATTCCCATTTACGAAAGTTCATACTCCCGAACCTAAGTCATATAATTTTTTGGATGACCAAATATCCCCGTATATTATTCGGAATTTTTCGGACATCTCCCGTACCCAAAATTCTCCAGCGGGCCCACTGCCCGCTGGACCAACAGCACCGCCACACTCACAGAATCCAGCCACTGGAACAGTTCCAAAGAATCGGGCTCGCTTAACCCACTCTGGAATTGCTCCGAATCTGAGTCCAATTTATCTGTTTTGGGCCAAGCGCCCATCGCGGCACGCCACCCGTCCCGAGCCCCGAAAATTCCCAAAATTCCATTAATTCTTCCTCGAGTCATAGACCGGTCACTCGTAGTCACGGGTATTTTTACACCTAAAAGACATTTTAATTTACATTCGATGTCTCTAAATCCCCTCGCCCCGCAATCTCGTGTCCGCATTAAATGACCCTAATTGGAAAAGCGCTATGGTGATGAATATAATGCTCTTATTGATAATAAGACGTGGGAGTTGGTGCCCCGTCCATATGGTATTAATATTATCAGGTCTATGTGAATTTTTGCTCATAAGGAGAATTCAGATGGGTCCTTTGCTCGACATAAGGCGCGACTTGTTGGTGATGGTAAGACTCAGCAGGTTGGTATTGATTGTGGTGAGACATTTAGTCCGGTGGTCAAACCGGCTACCATTCGCACTGTACTTAGCTTGACTCTTTCAAAGACTTGGCCGATTCATCAGTTGGATGTCAAAAATGCTTTTCTCTATGGTGATCTCAAGGAAACAGTCTATATGCATCAGCCGTTGGGTTTCAGGGATCCCAACCGCCCTCATCATGTCTGTTTGTTGAAGAAGTCATTATATGGGCTTAAGCAGTCTCCACGGGCCTGGTATACACGATTTGCTGATTTTGTTTCGACTATTGAGTTCACTCACAGCAAGTCAGATAATTCTTTGTTCATCTACCGCCGTGGTTCGTCCTTGGCCTATATTCTGTTGTATGTGGCTGATATCATCTTGACTGCCTCCTCCGATGCTTTGCGCCAGTCTATCATGGCCAGGCTCAGTTCTGAATTTGCTATGAAGGACTTAGGGCCGTTGAGTTATTTTTTGGGGATTGCCGTCAAGCATCATTCAGATGGCTTGTTTCTGTCTCAACGGAATTATGCTGCTGAGATCATCGAGAGGGCTGGGATGTCATCCTGTAAGTCCACTTCCACACCGGTTGATGCAAACCCAAAGCTGAGTGCCGCAACAGGTGCACCATATGAGGACCCGACCCGCTATCGCAGTCTTGCAGGGGCCCTCCAGTATCTTACATTTACCAGACCAGATATTACGTATGCGGTTCAGCAGGTGTGTTTATTCATGCATGACCCCAGAGTTGAGCACATGAATGCAATCAAACGCATCATTCGGTATATTCAGGGGACACTGGATTATGGTTTGCACTTGTATCCCTCATCTACATCCACACTTGTCTCCTACACGGACGCTGATTGGGGTGGTTGTCCCGACACCAGACGGTCGACTTGCTCTTTGTATGTTCCTTGGCAACAACTTGGTCTCCTGGTCGGCAAAGCGTCAGGCAACTCTATCACGCTCAAGTGCAGAGGCAGAATATCGAGGGGTGGCGAATGTGGTCTCTGAATCATGTTGGCTACGTAATTTGCTTTTGGAGCTTCATTGTCCCATTCAGAAGGCAACCATGGTATATTGCGATAACATTAGTGTCATCTACCTTTCAGGTAACCCGGTTCAACACCAACGCACCAAGCATATCGAAATGGACATTCACTTTGTCCGTGAAAAGGTTACTAAAGGTCAAGTTCGCGTATGCCATGTCCCGTCTCGTTATCAAATTGCAGACATTTTTACCAAGGGTCTACCCGCGGTACTGTTTGAAGATTTTAGGGACAGTCTCAGCGTTCGAAGACCGCCCGCTATGACTACGGGGGTGTGTTAAACAATCCATCACAGCCCATCACGGGCAGAATTTCGACAGTGGGCTTCAGCCCACCATTTCGGCCTTCAGCCCACCATCTCGGCAGTGTGCAGGCAGAAGTCCATCTCCATCTCGGTAGTAAGCAACAACCCATCACGGGCAGAAGTATATATGGTATATTAGGAATGTATATGGTAGTATATTGTAATGAAAAGGATACCTTAATTAGTATTATACACTTACCATAATTGTATAGTTAGAATTATGGTAGAATAAGGATTTAGAAGTAGAATAGGAAAAGGATTTTCCTATTATGGAAATATGTAACTTGTATATATATCTATTCAATCAATGAAAATAATCAAGGGGATTATTTCTTTCAAAAGTTTTTTGCTGATTTGACATATAAAGAATAAGGAGATAAAAGTAAGCTAGATATAGTAATTCTCTTGGAAGTGCTTTCTCACTTTGATAAATTTTCACATATATGATGTTAATTTCATGGATGTCCTTCAACTTATTGCATCAAAGTCATAAAACTAATTCTGTGAAAAAAATAATAACCCAATTATACTTATAATTACAAAAATTAAAATAAAAAACATCAAGAAATGATAAATCTATTGTCACTTCAGCAAGTCACTTTTCATTAGTATCCACAACGCACTACTTAAAAAGAACTGATAATCTTCTGAGCCACTTAAAACAAAAACAATGATGTGTGCCACATGGTGAAAGAAATCAGATGTTAGGTTGCTCAGAAAATGAGTTTTTCTAAGTGGTGCAACGTGAATATTATGTAAGGTTAGTTCCTGATATACTATACTTACATGGTTATTTTTGATAATACATGCATAGTTGAGTTACTTTTCGTTACAAAGTTAGTTTAATGTTTTTGGTGTAATAAACTGAAAGTTGGATGAGACATGTGGAAAATTATTCTAATTTTTGCCACCTATATTACTTGAGCAGTCCATTCAATAGTATTCAAAACAAGGAGAAGCCAGTTTACTCTTTCACCCTTCACATAGATCACATAATCATACCTGAGAGTAATCAATGGACAGTAGGAGATGCAAATGTCAGTGGTGCGGCATGAAGATGGCAGCTCCCATTGGAGCACAAACTATTAGCTGTCCGAGGTGCCAATCTGTTACACAACTCCAACCTGCAAGAAATAACGGCTTTGCTAATTTCCCCACTGCCAATAACAATATGAGCCCTGGATTTCCAGCTTATCCTGCAAGGCCAGGAAGGATGAATCCAAATGCTAATAATTTTCAGCCTCAACAATTCAACATGTCACCACAGATTAACTATATGCGACCTCCTCAAGTGCATGGAAGAAAACGAGCAGTTCTGTGCGGAATTACTTACCGTGGCCATCCAAAGAGTCTGAAGGGAAGTATTAATGACGTCTTATCCATGAGATATTTTCTGGTCGAGAAGTTGGGATTTCCAAATTCATCAGTCATTGTCCTTACAGGTATGTATGATTGATCACCTACAATTCACCACTAGAAATTAAATGTTTATTTAGTACACCTCTAGATATTATCGGTATTTTAAAGATTTTGCATATCCTTAAGCAAAAACATTTAATAGTCTTAATCTAACATGTAATACATAAAAATTGCAGAGGATGAGAAAGATCCATACAAATACCCAACCAAGGCCAATATCAGATCAGCCTTACGTTGGCTTGTTCATGGTAGTCAGCCAGGAGATTCACTAGTGTTTCACTACTCTGGCCATGGCACACGAGTACGAGACTTTGATGGTGATGAGATTGATGGGCATGATGAATCACTATGTCCCGTTGATTTTGAGACAGAAGGAAGGATACTAGATGATGAGATCAATAGTACCATTGTAAGGCCTTTACCCCGTGGTGCTGTGCTTCATGGCATAATTGATACATGCTTCAGTGGGACTTCCCTAGATTTGCCCTTTATGTGCAGAATAAACAGGTTATTGATGAACGTTCCTTTTGGTGCTTGATCATGCAATGAATTCATATTAAATTATAGTAAAAGTGGTATGTCAAAATGTTTTCAAGCAGGGCAGGAAACTTTATGTGGGAAGACCATCGAATCAGCTACTACAAAGGTACAAGAGGGGGAACAGCAATCTCTATCAGTGCCTGTGACGATCATCAAAATTCTGGAGATACAACGGTTAGTATTTGTAAATACTCATTCGTATACTGACTTTAAAATCTCTAAACAAATCAAAAAGACTCCTGACAAACACCAAATTAAATGGAAGTATACTAACACGACTAAGCTGTAATCATAATTAGTTCATATTGTCTGTATGTGTCTTTTACTTCTATTGTGTTCTGTTGTGTACTAAGCTACGTGGATTTTAAAATATTATAGATATGTTCACTTTTAACTCCTTCAATCATCAAAATGTTGCACCTTGAATTTATGCAGTCTTTCACAGGCGTTGCGATGGGTGCCCTGACTTATAGTTTCATCCAAACATTGGAGCAAGAGCCTAAATTGACTTATGGACGCTTACTCATGAGTATGCACTATAAGATTCATGAAGCACAAAAAGGAATGGGCCTTAATGGTACAAATGAAACTCAGGTACGCTTCTATGAGATTGTCAAAAAAAATCAGTGTGACATAGCATCACCGCTGTTCTTGTCTAATGCATTTTATTGGTCTTTCCCAGGAGCCTCAACTATCCTCGTCTGAGCAGTTTGATATTCACTCGAAGATGGTGGCTATATAGGAACTTAAAGTATCCAACTCCAGCCTGAGTACAACTTCCCTAGCATAATCTTGTTGTACTAATAAATTTCAACACTTTTATCTTGTTGTAATAAATTTCAACACTTCCTTTTACCATCACGTGTAGATTCACTCATATAGTATTGTTCTGGTGTGAATCTTGATCGAATATTTTCGTTATGTAAACTTTTCAATAACACAGAATAAACTTCCAGATGGAATTTGCTCAGAACAGCTCGTCTATAGCCACATGTTGTCACATCCTTTATGTCATAAATTTGTTTTTTCCCATGTCCAGCTATTATGCAAACCTTATCACACGATTCTGTCAAAAGCTCCTATAGAAGATGTAAAGTGTGATTTTAGCCTAATTAATTGTTGATGATGTATTTGAAAAGGATAGATGATGAAGATATACGTCTTGCTCTGTATAATCAGATAAATTGCAGGGCACTTCACACTTTAAAACTGATAGATAAACCAGCAATGAATGATTTTCTTCCTTGTCCATCAATAATACAACCATATTATCTGTCAAAACTCCTATAGAAGATATTGCAGCACTAACCTTATTATATCGCACAATGCCTGATTCTTTTTTTTTATTATTCAAACAATGCCTGATTTTATTGTTGTTAATGTACATAAAAGAGATTCCCGGTTGTAATGGAGTTGCATCAAGGATCAACTCTTAGTCCGTTTTTATTTGCCTTGGTGATGGATGGATTGACGCGGCCAATTCAAGGTAAGGTGTCATGGTGTATGCTTTATGCGGATGACATAGTCCTGATCGATGAGACTCGCAACGGAGTTAACGCTAAGCTGGAGGGTTG
Organism: Anisodus acutangulus; assembly: GCA_029783415.1. Lineage (NCBI taxonomy): Eukaryota > Viridiplantae > Streptophyta > Magnoliopsida > Solanales > Solanaceae > Anisodus > Anisodus acutangulus. Next base: position 37,193,338 of record CM056510.1, on the reverse strand, counting down.
GAGACAACTCTGGAGTCTAAAGGATTCAAGTTGAGTAGGACCAAGACAGAGTACTTGGAGTGTAAGTACAGTGACGCACCTCATGAGGTTGACGTGGAAGTGATGCTTGGTACCCAGGCCATCCAGAAGAGAAGTAATTTCAAGTATCTTGGGTCTATTATAGAAGGCAACGGGAAGATTGACTATGATGTCACACATCGTATTGGTGCAGGGTGGATGAAATGGAGGCTCGCATCCGGAGTGCTATGTGATAGAAGGTGCCACCAAAACTTAAGGGCACGTTCTACAAAGTGGTGGTTAGACCGACTATGTTGTATGGGGCAGAGTGTTGGCCAGTTAAGATCTCTCACGTTCAAAAGATGAAAGTTGCGGAGATGAGAATGTTGCGTTGGATGTGTGGGCACACGAGGAGATACATGATTAGGAATGAAGCTATCCGGGACAAGGTGGGAGTGGCCTCGGTGGAGGACAAGATGCGGGAAGCAAGACTGAGATGGTTTGGGCATGTAAAGAGGAGACACGGATGCCCCAGTGCGAAGGTGTGAGAGGTTGGCTATGGACGTCAGAAGAGGTAAGGGTAGACCGAAGAAGTATTGGGAAGATGTGATTAGATAGGACATGACGCAGTTACAGCTTATCGAGGACATGACCTTAGATATGAGGTTATGGAGGACTCAGATTAGGGTAGAAGGCTAGTAGTCGCAGTATTGTTCTATAGTTTAATGTGCTTTGATTTCTGTTACTATTTGGTATTTCTTGTACTTCATTCAATTATCTTATTTTATATGTGTTAGCTATTGTCCCTTTCTCAAATGGCTTTATCATGGCTTAATTGCTTTCGTTATTTCCATTTTCATACTGCTTTGAATTTCTTGTCCTTATCTGAACTTTTTTTATGATTTCTCTTGAGCCGAGGGTCTTTCAGAAACAGTCTTCCTACCTTGGTAGGGGTAAGGTCTGCGTACACTCTACCCTCCCCAAACCCCATGTTGTAGGATTTCACTGGGTATGTTGTTGTTGTACATAAAAGAGATAAATGACGAGGATAAATGCCGCATTTGTATAACAAGATAAAATTGAAAGGGCATTTCATACTTAGATAAATGATAAATGAACCAAACCAGAGACTTGGCTTCTATTCAAGTATCCAACACTTCCCTGATAGAGGACATGACTAGAGCAAAACTAATCTGCTCAATATGCTGTAAATATAAGCACTACGAAACGTGCATATGCAACTTAAGTGTGCTTTCGCCTTATAAATTGAACTAGAGGAAGAATAATTACAAGACATAGCTAACTGATACAGATCTTTCTTTGGACCTTCATTGGCATTTTCCTGCTAAGAGCAATTCCTACATCCCCGTAACTGATGGACCAGATAGAGGAATTAACAGAGCAATATAACCTTTTCCTCCACATCCCATTAGAGATGCTTTCCTTGCCAGAAAGATGGAACTCCAAGTATATAGAAACAATCTAACCAAATGTTTTTCGCGGAAAACTCAGTGAAGCAAGAGCTTACGAGAAGCTGTGCACCAATGAGTGTAGCAATCGTGGAGGTTGGGGCAGTCAGAAGACGGGCAATAGGTGAAATGGTGGAGCAAAAGGGACAACACCTTTTCTTGCTCCTGATCTTCTTGTTCTAATGTCTCTATCATCTGCTCTAATACTCTTTCAAGCTCAGCCGTTTCGCTAATGCTCAAGACTGGAGTGTCTGTACCGTTGCTTGCTTGACATAGCAATGGAAGCCATGACATCAGTTTGAACATTTATTTGTTCAAACTCCAGGATTCATTTCTGGAGTTTCAAATTCCATGAACTTTTCGATTGTGCTAGAGTTTTATTTGTCAAAGTTTCGAACTCCAGCACCATCTGTTTTTGCCGGGGGTATTTTTGTTCAGATAAATTTTTTGCATTAGAAAGTGGCTACTTTTTAATTACCCTAGGAATGATGGCTAAACTTTGATTGCAGGCTCAAAAACTGACCACCCCGCCAAAAACTGACCACCCCGCCTAATTTTTACTAAGATGGAGACCACAGATTCATTTTCTTAGTGGCTGGCTGCCAGTATTAATTTTCTACAACCAAAGACGAAACAAGATCACTAAAAATGATTATTTATCTCAATTTAACAATTCCTCAGGCAACGTGTTATAAATTGTCTAGGGAAATTCGGATTCTGGAAAATATTAATTCTTCATGAAACATTAATATGATTCTTTGACTAGTTAAAAAAGTAACGAAATGCCCATTCCCACGAAAAATTAGCATCCGATGCAACCAGTAAGTTGACATTTATCTTCTCAAACAGTTAAACAATTTTCCCTTCCCATACAATGTTTGATTCGATAAGTTTTTGTTAAGAGTCCCACAAAATGGGAAAGCCGAGAGAAAAATACGCACCATTAATAATATTGTTCGGACATTACTAGCACATGCTTCATTAACACCTTCATTTTGGCATCATGCATTACAAATGACTACTTACCTACTTAAATTAGCATACCAATATTCACTCAAAATTCTTTATCACAAAGATTTATTCTTTACATGGTATCAGAGCCAGACTCATTCCAATTCTTTGGTCACCGATGTCGAGCCACCAAATTATATTATACACGCTCCAGTTAACAAGGTCTGAGCGTGCGGGGAGTGTTAAGAGTCCACATCGGACATGGAATGAGAACATGAATTACTTATATGGACTTGGACAATCCTCACCCTACAAACTAACTTTTAGGGTTGAGTTAGGCCTAATATCCATTCTTTACCGTTTTTACTGTTGTTCTTTTTATTCAGTATATATTATACTAACATTTTCTCAACACTCGTTTCATTTCAAAATTCTAAAACGAATGATCTATTTGAGGAGTATGCTGAATATGTGGACTGACTCTCCATACAATGCATTCAGAGGTATAAAGTACACTTGAAATTTAATTAAAGAAAATTCCAAGGTTCGGAGAGAATCATGAAAAAAGTCATACCTTCACAAGACAAGATGAATTTTTCATAGCCGAAAGGCGCAAATAGATCCCAGTCCACAGCAGACAGAGAATATAAAAGCTTTTTACTGATTTGACATACAAAATAATAATACATGTGTTAATTAATTCTCTGGGAAGTGCTTAATTGCCCACTTTGACAGATATTGATATGGGGTTAATTTAACCATGGTCATCTAACTTTTTACACAGTAATTAATTAATTTTTAAAACGGAAAAGTAACTCTAGGCATAATTGAGTTACTCTTTCGTTATGAAAAATCAACTTTATGATTTTGGTGCATGTGACAAACTGAAAGTGTTGTAATTGCCCCATAAATAGGGGCAGATATAGTAGTTAGAGTTAGGGGTTCATATATATATATATATATATACACACGTTAAAAAATTTACTAAATAAATATATTACCAGTAAACCAAATAGATTATGATAGTATTTTAATTGACACTCATAAAATTTAAATAATATACTACATCTGTCTATTATTTCAATAGGACCCAGAAAAGAACAAGAGCTGTTGAGAGGTTTCATATTGCGGAGACAAAGGAAAACACTTCTGTACGTGATCCTAGTATGTCACGTCGACTCTTAGTTGTTGAGAAGGTTGTCCAAAAAAGTGTTAAAGACGACTAAGGTTGTTGTTTTCATTCTTATCATATTTATATAATTTCAAGACTCAAATGGATTTATGATGAGATCGTTTATTTACACCGAAATGGTATACAAAGACAACAGATCTTAATGAATATAATAGGATTTATGAATTATGGCTACACAAACTGTTGAGAACAATTCTAAATTTGGTCCAAGACGAACAACGCTAGGAGAATATTTATTGAAACCATTGAATTCAGAATATGATAAAGTAGCTCCTGGTTGGATAACTACTCCTTTGTTGGGTATATATATTATAGGCCTCCTACATGAATCTTGATCGATCCTCTCAAGTAGTCAAAACAAGAACTCCACTTTTGATCACCCTGTTCTTTCACCCTTCACATAATGGACAGGCAGAGATGCAAATGCAAGTGGTGCGGCATGATTATGGCAGCTCCCATTGGAGCACAAACAATTACCTGTCCAAGGTGCCAATCTGTTACACAACTCCAACCTGCAAGAAACAACGGCTTTGCTAATTCCCCCACTGCCAATAACAGTATGAGCCCGGGATTTCCAGCCTTTCCTGCTAGGCCAGGAAGGATGAGTCCAAATGCTAATAATTTCCCTACTGCCAACAACAATATGAGCCCAGAATTTCCTGCTAGGCCAGGAAGGACAAGTCCAAATGCTAATAACTTTCCTATTACCAACAACAATATGAGCCCAGAATTTCCTGCTAGGCCAGGAAGGATGAGTCCAAATACTAATAATTTCCCTACTACCAACAACAATATGAGCCCAGAATTTCATGCTAGGCCAGGAAGGATGAGTCCAAATACTAATAATTTCCCTACTACCAACAACAATATGAGCCCAGAATTTCATGCTAGGCCAGGAAGGATGAATCCAAATGCTAATAATTTCCCTATTACCAACAACAATATGAGCCCGGAACTTCATGCTAGGCCAGGAAGGATGAGTCCCAATGCTAACAATTTTCCCGCTGCCAATAACAATATGAGTCCAGGATTTCCAGCTTATCCTGCAAAGCCAAGAAGGATGATGAGTCCAAATGCTAATAATTTCCAGCCTCAACAATTCAACATTATGTCACCACGGATTAATAATATCCGATCTCCTGCAGTGCATGGACAAAAACGAGCAGTTCTTTGCGGAATAAATTACCATGGCCATCCCAAGAGTCTGAAGGGAAGCATTAATGACGTTTTATCCATGAGATATTTTCTGGTAGACAAGTTGGGATTCCCAAATGCATCAGTAATTGTCCTTAGAGGTATGTATTGTTGTCTTTTTGAACGTCTCATTTAATTAATATTCCACTAATGAAAACAGTCAAGGTAGATTTGAACATGAATAAGTTAACCACAACAGTCACTGTTAGATAATATATTGTGGTTACAGACATGTTATATTTGCAGAGGATGAGAAAGATACATACAAATACCCAACCAAGGCCAATATCAGATCAGCCTTACGTTGGCTTGTTCATGGTTGTCGGCCAGGAGATTCACTAGTGTTTCACTACTCTGGCCACGGGGCACGAGTACGAGACCGCGATGGTGATGAGATTGATGGGCATGATGAATCACTATGCCCCGTTGATTTTGAGACAGAAGGAAGGATACTAGATGATGAGATCAATAGTACCATTATAAGGCCTTTACCGCATGGAGCCACACTTCATGGCGTAATTGATGCATGCTTCAGCGGAACTTCTCTAGATTTGCCCTTTGTGTGCAGAATAAAGAGGTACTAATCCTTTTGATGCTTTAATCATGCAATGAAACATCATATAAAGCTATAGTAAAAGCGGTATGTCAAAATGTTTTCAAGCAGAGCAGGACACTTTACGTGGGAAGACCATCGGATCAGCTCATACAAAGGTACCAGAGGGGGAACAGCAATCTCTATCACTGCCTGTGATGACCATCAAAGTTCTGGAGATACAACGGTTAGTATTCCTGTACTAACTTTAAAATCTCTAAACAAATTAAAAAAGACTCTAGGCAAACGTACACCAAACTAATGTAAGTATACTAACGCGATTAAGTCTTAACATAACTAGTTTGTATTGCTTGTAAAGGTCTTTTACTTATTGTGTTGTGTTGTGTACTAAGACACATGGATTTTGAGAGATTATTGACACTTTCACTTTTAGCACCTTCAATCATCACAATGTCTGCAATTTGGATTTATGCAGGCATTCACAGGCGTTCCAATGGGTGCCCTGACTTATAGTTTCATCCAATCGTTGGAGCAAGAGACTAAATTGACTTATGGACGCTTAATTATGCGTACACACAATAAGATTCAGGAAGCACAGAAAGGATTAGGCCTTAATGGTGCAAATGAAACCCAGGTACCCTACTATTGAGATTGTCAGAAAAATAAAAAAAACTGCAGCATTGCATCTCATTGTACTTGTTTAATGGATTTTATTGATCTTGCCCAGGAGCCTCAACTATCCTCGTCTGAGCCGTTTGATATTCACTCGAAGCTGGTGGCTATATAAGAACTTAAAGTATCCAACTCCAGCCTGAGTACAGCTTCCCTAGCATAATCTTGTTGTACTAACAAATTTCAACACGTCCTTTTACCAACGTCGTGTAGATTTGCTCGTATAGTATTGTTCTGGCGTGAATCTTGATAGTATATTTTTGATATGTAAACTTTATCAGTAACACTGAACAAACTTCCAGATGGAAATTTGCTCGGTCAGCGTGTCTACAGCTACATGTTGTCACATCCTTTATGTCATGAATTTGCAGCAGAGCTTGTCATTTCGAACAGGATGTGGAAGATAATAGAACCACATGAACAATTGGAAATTTCGCCACATCCCTGCTACATTATACATCTAATCTTTAGTTTCTAAAAGATTAAATATACGATATTACACGAGATCACAGGGTAGTTTGATTTATATAGATATAGCATACAGTAGTTTAGTTATCCTATAAAGAAATTTCAACAAAACTTAGTTACTAAGGGAGTTTCTGTATTGATATATCACAAAACGAAGTGAGTACCAAACTAATAAAAATTCCAAATGTCAGAAAACTAGAAGAGAGGTCAATGTAATCTGCATGAAAGAACATACAACATACAAATACAAGCCCTGAAATTAAGAAATCTAGTCTGCTCAATTTGCTGTAAATTCAAGCACTTTATAAACACTATCAAGCGTGCATATATGCAACTTAAGTGTGCTTTCGACATATAAATTGAACTAGAGGGAAAAAAATTACAAGATATAGCTAACTGATACACATCTTTCTTTGGACCTTCATATGCATTTTCCTGTGAAGGAGCTAAACCTACATAAACCGATGGACCAGATAGAGGAATTAACACAACAATATAATTTTTTCCTCCACTTCCCATTAGAGACTCCTTCTTTGCCAGAAAGATGCGACACTAGAGTCAATTTAACCTGAAGGTTTTTCGTAGAAATTCAGTGAAGCAAGAGCTTACGAGAAGCTGTGCACCAGCGAGTGTAGCAATCGTGGAGGTTGGGCCAGTCAGAAGAAGGGCAATAGGTGAAATGGTGAAGCCAAAGGGACAACACCTTTTCTTGCTCCTCTTCTTGTTCCAATGTCCCTATGATCTGCTCTAATATTCTTTCAAGTTCAGCCCTTTCACTAATACTCAGGACTGGAGTGTCTGTACCGTTGCTTGCTCGACATAGCAATGGCAGCCATGACATCAGCATATTCATGTTTGTCCGCCTGAGATGCTCTGTTGTACTTTCTTCATCATCTGCGTATTTTCCTATTTCTCTGGATTGTTTGAATAAGAACGCTAGAAAGAGAACAAAAACATAGAGAGAAATTTAGAACATGGGGCTTTTACTATCCCAAAAAACAATTAAAGAAGATAGATGGTGATAACTTTATGTCGTTCCAAATATCAAATTTGTTAACAATTCATGATGAGATGTAGTACCCAATAAAATATGAGAATACATAATAAAAACTCTCTTTAAATGGTTATGGAGATCTGTTCGCAAGGAGGATAAAATATTGCAGTCTGTTAGGTCAAAGTATTGAACGAAAGATGGATGGCGTACACCTCCAGTCAACAACTCTTATGGAGTATCCATTTGGAGACACATAACGAATTCAGCAATCTGGTGAAGGTGTAACGGTAAGGATGGGAATAATTGAAAAGGCAAGGAGCTGCTGGCTGGAACAAGCATAAACTGAAGAACTTATTCCCTGACTTGTTCAGTCTGGTGCTGGATAGACATTGCTTCATTGTAGAAAGCAGAAATGCAGGTTGTTTAGAATATCCAATTTAGAAGGAACTTTCAAGACTGGAATACTGACCTAGATTGATTGATATGGACAGCAAGGAAGCATGGTAAAAATTACAGTAAAAACATGTTATGGAAAGCTCAGGAATATGGAAGAGAACATATTATGGCCATTGAAGCTCATATGGAAGGCTCCTTAAAAAGGCTTGCTTCACATGAACCATGTTTTACACCTATGTAATGAGAATGAGGAAACCATAAACATCTATTCTTGATTGAAGTCCACTCCAATTGCCTGGAATATCTACAAGAAAAAAGATGAGAAAGACAAGGAAAACAATACAAAAGACTTTACTCTTGCAATACGAAAGATGTTTTGATGGGAAATATGAGGCTGTATAATGCAAAATAAATAGATGTCTGCAACATTATCTTTTTGGAATGATATTAAAGTTGTAAATGATGGCTCTCTATCTTAGACTTCATAGACTCCTTTTATATGTAATTCAGCACTTGTTTGGTGTTGTTTCTAATGATAAACTTATCATACCAATCAAAATAAAATGTAGCAGCATATCATCAGTTTTCAGTCAAAGCTATCTTCTACTACTGAAACAAATGCACGATGTTTTTCTGATATTTCTTCTTCTGATCTTAATATCCCACTGCAGTGCAAATCCAACTGGAGATCCCTAGACGAGTATAGACAATTATTTGGTTGCTGGTTAGAGTTATGCAGATATTAGTAATGAAGAGTTTAGTTATTTCATGTATTTTCTATCCTACATAAATAACATAGATTCCTTCATAACTTATACATGTATTAGTTATGCGAGATTGTAAACTGGTAACAAATAACATACTTGGTGTGCTGAATTTTATACACAACAACGAAAATGCTACCAAACATGGTAGCAGTTATGCTGGTTTTAATCCATGAATAACTCACTTCCTAACTAGCAACCAAACGACCCCTAGATATACTAATTTGCTACATCATATCAGATGAATTCTCTGTACATATTTTGTTCTATTCAGACAACAACAACAACAATTATACTTCAATTCCAAACAGAAGAATATTCGATAGACAATTACCTGAAACCTTAACAAGAGATCCCTGAAGCCTTGGTTCAGCAGAAAGAGCAAGCCAAGCCACATGTGAAGCCGAAGCCCACGTATAAACAGCTTCATCAACACAACCACAAGCCTCCATCTTCTCACCAAGCCATAACAACTCCGCCGCCAGCTTCTCAGCCGAGCACCCCATCCCATTCCTCACCCTACCCCCCTTCCACACAACATCCTTATAATACCTAATCGCCCTCAATCCACGTATCAACTTACTAACATAATCCCCACCACCACCACCGTCTTCTTCCGCCACCATGGCAGATTCCAACTGTCTTAACGTCCTATTAAAAGCTGTTGACAAAGTAGCACAATTAACTTCCCTTAAAGCTTCATTACCTTCTAATATATTCTCATTAATTAACCTCTCCGCTAATGATCTAACAACTTCATATTTCCTTGAACTTACAGGAATATCATTCACAATAGAAAACACTTGCGTCAACGCCCTAGATATACCCGACGACTCTCCACCGCCACCTCCGCCGCTCACGGCGGCCGGAGAATAAAAGGGTGTAATCTCACCCTTTTTATTTTGTCCAGAAGGGAATAAAGAAGGTAAAAGTCGAATAAAAAATAGAAAAGCTGAAATAAGTAAATAACGTATAGTTTCAAGAAGTTTGTATTTTTCTGCTAAGAGTATAAAGGGTTTATCAGCAAATATAAAAGCTGATGTTAATATGTTACGTATAAGCAAAGGTGCTAACGAGGAAGAACTACTTTCTGTCATGGTTCCTTGGTCGGAATATTCTTGTCAATAATAATGAGAAATTTGAGGGCCAAGAAAACGCATTATAAGCAAAAAAACGGGTCGGGTTGAAGAGATTAATGGAAGCCCCGGAAAGGAACAAGGTTGTAATAATATGGGTGATTGATTTTGGACCATATAAACATTGATGCAATTTTTTTCCTATCGTTGCTGTTGTTGTCAGTTGATTTTCCTGAAATATTCTTTCAAATGGCGGAGGAAACGAGCTAAAATAAAAAAGGGTGTTATAAAATAATATTCACTCCCTTCCAAAAAAATTGACCTAATTTAACTTGATATAAAATTTTAAAAATAAAGTAAGACTTTTAAAATATATGATTCAAAATAAATTTTAAATATTTATGTGATCATAAATTATCTTATAAAGTTAAATTGTTTCTAAATATAAAAAGAAGTCAATATTATTTTGACAAACTAATAAAAAAATAGATTAAATTTAGGAAAAATAGAACTACTACTTAATTGGAAGAATGGTCCTTTGCTTATACTTTGATTCCAAAATTCCTATATAGATTTTGAGAAAAAGGAAAATGAAACTGGGTATTGAATAAATAGAGTATATTTGCTATTTTTAAGGCCTAACGAGACTTTAGGTTAATGGTCAAGATTTGATTAATGAGAGTAACTCTCCCCACCACCAACTTGTAATCAATACTCTCTATGTTTATGTTAGTTGTTACCAATAAAAAATATAAGCACATGTGATTTTTTTCTTCTTCTGATGGACATATTCACATTCATGTAAGGATATTCTTTTAAGCAGTCTTCTTAAACATTCATGTAACAAATATATGTATATTAAATATTGAATCAATTACAGACGGAATTTAAAATTGGCTAATATTGAAATCGACAGTATGGAAACAACTAAACTGACATATATAATCTCACCAGAAATCTACAGTATGGAAACAACTAAACTGACATATATAATCTCATCAGAAATCTACAGTATGGAAACAACTAAACTGACATATATAATCTCACCAATTAGTGTAATCAGAGCCGTCTCAAATATTTTGAGGGTCCTGTTCTAATTCGTAAAAGGGTGCTCTTAATATAAGTAAATATACGATTTTAATAATTAAATTGGACTAAGACCTGCGAATTATAAATCTTTATAATAAATTTTAATTAATATTACTTAATAAAAAATATAAAAAATAAGACCATAACTTTTTATTTTTTGAGAATCCTGTGCACAGCTCACGTGTATCCAAAAACGGCCATTTGCAAATGGCAGGTAAAGTGAAATTTGACAGAAGCGTACATATGTAAAAATATGTCATTTGCAAATGGCAGGTAAAGTCAAATTTGCCATAAGCGTACGTGTAGGTTTTTAACATTTTTCTAGCTTTATTATATTGGTCACCTTTGCAGCATTTTTGTTGCGTCCAAAATTAAATAGCTGGGGGCACGAAAATGTTATGTTTTGCTGGTTTAAGAAGAGTATAGACTTGTGGATATCTAACCTGTAACTTGGAAGTAGATTAACCTTTCACAAGAAGAATGAGAAGGAGGAGCCGCCGATAACTAAGTTCCCGCTATGCGCGGGATCCGAGGCATGGCCGAACTATAAGGGTTTATTGTACGCAATTTTATCTCATATTTTTGCAAGAAGCTATTTTCACGACTTGAACCCATGAAAAAGATAAATGAGACAAATCAACGAATCAAACAGTTTAAAAGGGTTATAAGTTCACCCGTTCAACATTTGTTTTGGAACAAGATGGATCTAATAACAAATCATAATTAATCCGTCCTACATGACTCTGTTGTCTTACTTGTTTCATTTTACTTCTTGAAAAAAAAATGTGAAAGTTAATAAGAAGGAGAAGAAAAGGAGAAATGTGGCAAATCAACGAATCAACCCGTTTAAACTACTAAACGGGTTATAAGTTCATCCGTTCAACATTTGTTTTGGAACAAGATGGATCCAATAACAAATCATAATTAATTCGTCCTACATGACTCTGTTGTCTTACTTGTTTCATTTTAAGAAAAAAAATGTGAAAGTTAATAATATATTTTTAAAAATTACTAATATCTTAAGTTCTATCAATTTGACATAATTTCCACTCTCTAAATTTGATAATTGGTATGTTTGGGTCTGTGTTGCATTTTGTCATTGGCTAGATTGTTTCAACCCGTTTGACCAAATGGTATGATAAATCATTTCAAGTTCAACCAATTTGTTCAAATAAACAAATGAGTCACGATCCAATCACTTTAAACTTGGACTTATTATTAAAAAGATAAAAAATAATTTACTCACACCCATTATTTATATAACATTAGTAGACACGTATCTGAAAGTATGTATGTCCTAGAGACAATTATTATTAGGAATAAATATACTTGAACACATTCGTATTATTAATAAGATTAATATTTATGGCATTTTGCGATTATTGAATTATTATTTGATTGTTTGTAATTATTCATTAATGTGCATCCCTTGAGCTTACGTTGTCATTAATAGAGTGAGATATTGATGATAGAGCGTAACTCTAAAATAGGCTCGACTAATGATCATCGAGAATGAGATATCGATGATATGTTATAAGTCGACATGTGGTCTGCATCACATTCTTAAAGAATATAGTATGTCTCACATTCTACTAGTAATGGTTACTAGTGATGGACACATGTATACTTTTGGAAAGTATTGGTATACCCTGCTGATAAACTATTTGTTAGACATGTCTAGAGTGTTATCAGCGTGTGGGATATAAAGGTCCTTTGACTTGAGGTCAATACGCACCTTGTTTACAGAGTAATGTACTTTGACTCTGTCCTAAGCTTAAACTCCTTATAGGATAAGACATGACTTGTGTTAGGTACATTATGATGTAAATTAATGTGGTAATTGAGCCAAGAATATGATTTATTCCTCGATTGGATATTCGAGAGGGCACTCAACTTCTTAGTGATATTAGGTCGACCAAGTCATTGGCCAATGCAAGAGACATATTTAGAATATGGTCTAGTTGTCGACTAATATATATGAGATAAAGTGATCAAGCCATTTGGATAGACACATGACAAATCTTAAGCTTGATCGAATGTGTCGCGAATGACAGGAATTTATCATCTCACATAAAGGTTATGTTTGCTGGATTCATGTAAACGTACTTCATATATTGAGTTCGTCGTACGGCGCATTCTAGGAGTTCCGTATGGACCTTAATTGGATTAGTGTAGATATATGAAGGCCTATATGATCACGCTATGTCGATTGTCTCTTCGATCTAAGGGTGTATTGAGAAAGTATTAAATATTCGATTTGGGATCGAGATATTTAAATTGATAATAACTATGGGATAATTTCTATTAGATGAAAATTATTTAATTAAATCAAAATTAGATTTTGGATTTAATGTGCTAAATATATATATATTAAACGAAAACGGGAAACAAAAATTTACGTAAGGCGCCTGCTAGGCTGCGCCGCGGGGCCGACCCGACAGTGGGCCCAGTCAGACTGGCCCACTGCACCTCGATTTTTGGGTCAGGCTTAGAGTCCAACCCTGATATGAAGTTTGACCTAAGCCTCCCTATATAAACAGCACTAAACCCCATAAGTTAAACACTAATTCTCATAAACAATTCTAGACTTAGAGTCTAGGACGAAACTCTCTCGAACCTCTGCCAAGATTTTTTGGCTTTCTTGACTGAGGAATACACCATAGCATATTGCTTACAGTCGAAGAGACAGTCGCTCCAGATTGATTAACCTGTAAGTGTTCTAGTTTTATGTTATAGGTTTTGATTGTCATATAACCATACCAGAAGAAATTGTTGGGGTAAGTAGAACAAAAATTTAAACTTCCGCTGTGCCTATTTATATGTTTTGAACCCAACAAAACCCTACAATATCATGTGTTTGCTAATAGACTATTCCTCATGGTTAATTAATATATGTTCTCACACTATTAAATCACTTAATTAAAAAGTAGTTGATGGTTGATTTTGCCAACTATATAGGTCACAAACTAATTTTTATAGTACGTAGTTGTAAAAAATGTATGTTGGGCCTAACTCAACTCCAAAAGATAGCTTGTAGGATGAATATTGTCCAAGTTCATATAAGTAGTTCATGTTCTCATTCCATTTCTGATGTGTTACTCTTAACAGTAGTAGTTAAAAGGAAACAAGTAAAGACCAAATTAAACGAGAAAAGTATGAGAAATTAAATTCAACACCTGTTGCGTTGCCTATCTTTTTGGTATACTTACATCGGCGGTGGTGGTGGGAGAACTAATGATAACAGCCTGCAAAACTATGTATCTGAAGATACGTTTAGTTTACATTTACAGCGATTTATTACGTGAGCTTTATCTCTATGGCAAGTTGGAACTGTCAAAGACATCGTTTTCTTACCAGCTATAATTGTTGAATTGTTCAACACGATTCATTGACAATTCCCTTATGGTATGTCCGCATCAAGTTCTACTTGATAAGGTTATGTTGAGTTGCTAATTTAACTTGTTTCTCTAATTTGTATGAGTATTTAATTCTTTCTTGTCTATTTTTTGTTTGATACATTAAGCAGTACTTGGGAGTTGTCACGTCTCTAAGAGAGGCTCTTTCTCTATTCAAATGCAAAGTCAAATATAGTTCAATGTTTCAACGTCGAACTCTATCTATGTATACAAAAATACAAGTATATAGAAATTCAAAACTAGCAATATTTAAATCTTGAATTCGTTGCTATTTTTATATCCGAGATTGTAAGTTGATTTGTTTTTAGCTAAGCCATTCACAAATAATAGGATCAAGAAATTAACCTGAGAAATCATAGGAAGAGACGAAGAGTGAGAAGTATCATATGGATCAGTTCTTTCGTCTCATTCACAATCGCATCTAAAGCAATTGAACTAGGCAGGAGTATCTAGGTTTAAAATGAATCAATAAAAGGAAGAAAAACACTTGTTTGGTCAAAAGAGTAATACTAATATGCAACAAATATTACAAGGTGTCCAGAAATTCGCTTATTGTGAGCTGCGTCCCTTCCAAACCACCAGAAGACTCGATGCTGAAGTATGTGTGAGAAATGCCTTCAGCTTCAATGATATGCCTAATCTCAGATTTCTTGAGTAGAATTCTGAAGGGAGGAACCACTTACTGCAACCAGCACGCTTGATAGCAGAAATCAGAAGCTTTTGTTCCGGGACTTGCTTAGATGAAACAGCACAAATCACGATATCAACTTGCTTGAGTGCTTCAAGCAGGATATCTTCATCTTGCAATGAACCATTGATTAGTGTGACACCGGCGTCGGAAAGGGTATGAAGCTTTTGGGATTTATGTGGGTCAAAGAATGTTGAGTCTCTGACAAGTCCGAAGGTGGGGTGGAAGGAATTGAGGCTGGCCTTTGCCAGTTCATAACCCAGACGGCCTGTTACTCCGATTATCAGTATCTTGCTCTTTTTTTACTCCATTTGCCGCCGGTGAGCTGAGGATTGAAGACTCACAAGGGACATGTTGCAGAAAATGCATAAACCGCAACAAATTAATTAAAGAGTCTGTAAAGACCAAAGTCCCAGAAACTATAAAAATAAGAAAACAACCCATAATACTGCTCCGCTTCATATACTCCTGTTCAGCAATATTTTCCTCATTACGAAACCAACTTTTTTCCTCTAATTGACTGTGTCATAAGGACACACCACATTCTGCTTTCGACATTAATTAAAAAATATAGGAAACTCCTGTACCAAAGAACCATCCACAACACAAAATACTTAAACATGCACAAGACCTTTTACTTAAACATTCACAATATATATAGCCGTAGAAAGGTTGATTTTTAATATGGTACGAATCCTAACTTACCTTACAAAGGTTGATTCGTCAGATATTTATTCTAATATTTGGAACACGAAATAGATTAAGAAATATTTAATTCATAATACAATTAGAATCCTAAGTTACCTTAAATATACATTTATCATAATTACAAAATATACGGCGAATATTCGGAGAAATATTCGCTAATAGTTTTAAAACCAATTTGAGAAACATACCGAGCTTGACACAAAACCTTTTCGTTTCTATAAAAAATTAAAATTGATAAATAACTATAGTATCCTAAAGACATGTTCTTTTCCAGCCAGCATATGAAGGCTGAATAAGTCTTAAAATATGATTTTATCTTCATTATCTAAGCCAAAGAACTGAACCTTATACTTTAAAACACCTACTATATTTTAAAGTCTATTTGTCGTGCTGTCATCCTAACCGATGTGAGTTTCACATAATACTCATTCATACTTTCCAAGTGGAAACAAAAATACACCCACATGAATCAATAGTCAAACAGGATAGCTAAGTGCTAATTATCTTTTATGGCATTTAAGAAGATAAAGTAGCCAAGTCTTCAGCGTAGAGGCTTGTGATATTGTATCCGATAGAGCTCAAATATGAGATGGAAATAAATCAACTCAAATATTAGAGACTATGACACTATGTTATAGAGAACAGATGCAAAAATTCTCTATACCACTAGTAAAGATTATCATGTCCCCTTCACTCTTATCAACGAACCCCCTGTTTGGATGGTTGTTTCCGTGGTTCATTATTGTATGGTTTTTATTAATATCATGGTTGTTTTCATTGTTCTTAAAATTATGTTGTATGGTGTTGTAAATCCATTGTAATTCCGTGGTTATATAACCATGAAAAAAACCAACTTTTATAACCACGAATTTGATGTTTTTTGCGTTGTTTCTTATTTCATTTACCTTTTATAACCCCCATCCCCACAACCACTCACCACCACCCTTCCACCACCCCACCGCCTCCTACTTATTTCTTAAAATTCCTATTTTATCCTTTAATTTCATTAGACCAGCCCGGTGCACTAAATCATATTGTACGCAGCCTTAGCTCACATTTCTGCAAGTGGTTGTTTCTACGGCTTGAACTCATGACCTCCTAGTCACACAGCAGCAACTTTACCAGTTACTCCAAGGCTCCCATTCGATTTCATTAATATATATAAACTAGTTTGTAAGTTGTAACTAAGAGTTAAGGGTATTTTAATAGAGGTTGGGGCCGTTGAGATGAGGGAGGACTAAGGAGACAATAATCTTAGCAACTATTAGAGAGGTTATTTTTATAATTTTAATAAATATATTTTTTAGAAAAAATATTTTAATATTTTCCTCCATACCAGACACACCCTGTGCTTTGCTCGGTTATGCGTGAATTCTAAAGTTAAAATGTTTAATATATATATATATATATATATATTGAAGGTTCAAATCGCAGAAATATGCATAAAACCGCTCAATAAAATTTGTTATATTTACAAAGAGAACTAAAACAATAAAAAAATTAGCTCGGAACTAAGTAAGGGAATAAGACCCCAACATCTCCTGCAACAATTTCGGGTGTCTTTGAAAATCTTCTCTCTCAGTCTGAATTATATCTTTCTATATATTTTATTAAAGAAAGAGAAGGTTGGCGAAGTTCACGATAACAACGAAGAGCTACTAGAAGGGAAAGGGATTCAAGAGAGATGGTTAGATTGGATGAGAGTAGTTGATCGATCGAACCACGATGAACGCGCGAAGTAATGTTAGAAGACATGTGTGAATGCCATTCAAAATGAGGCACTTGATTAAATGCTAAAAATGGCTAAACCATCAACTACTGAATTAAATTTGTTTTAAGTAACGTCTATAAAGCCACAATTTCTAGAGTTAATTATGGCGGTTTTTAAAATCGCCGCAATATTCACGATCTTTGTAGAGAGATCATCAAGAACTAATAGTCTGCTTGGCACCGTTTTTGGGAGGTCAAAAGTTTTTTTTTTCTAAAGTGATTATTTTTTTTTTTAAAATGAGGTTTTTGTCAAATTTTTAAGATAAAATAAGTATCTTTTGACGTAGCAGAAGTTGTTCTTCAAAAGCATTGTTGCTCGAATGTATTTTTTTAAAATTGATTAATAAAGCATAAACTATTTTTTACTAAAAATATTTTTTTAAATAAATTAAGCTTGGCCAAATAGTTTATAAGAAGATATACCCGTAGTATGAATAATTGTAGGGTTTCTTAGGAGCACTAAGAACTCCAACTTTGTAGTTCATTAGTTGGTTCTCACACGTGTCATCTTATGTGATCCTGCTTGACTAAATATGCAGTTATAATATATGTAGATTTTTTAAATTTGTGATCTTAAATATGTTACTTTTTTTGTTTAAAAAAGAATGATTTATTTTTCTTTTTAGTCTGTTTAAAAAAATGACATATTTTTTTATTTTCCAATAATTCAACTTTAAACTTTACCTTTTTACACAAAACGAGATGATGTATAATCACATAAATATCATTCGGGTGTTGATGTGGCTAAAGTCTCTCCGATGGTAGCGTATATTGCGCTCGAGGTCTCTTGAGCCTCCTGTTGTACCAATATCTCCTTCACGGACAGAAAAAGATTGCAGTCAGTTAA